>CM064903.1:31720665-33121498 GCA_030347415.2 Decapterus maruadsi | reverse complement strand
TACTCTCAAATACTCGATTCTGATTGGTCAATCACCAATAATCTACGGTGTTCATTGCTTGATAGACCACCACTGAGTGGACCATTGCTCGGGACTCCATACCAACGGCCGACTGGATGAGCAATCACTCATCAATCAGTGAATCTAAACATTACCAGCTTGCAGTAAAGTGAAATGTCTGTTGCGTTTATCAACAAAAAAAACAAACATGGGTTGCTGTTTAAAGAACAGCAGGAGAAGCGCGACTACACACTGGCTCTGGAGGAGATCACAGGTGTGGTTGTGAGAGCAACAGATGCACTCAACCACATCTGTGACTCCTGCAGGACACAACTCAGGCGGTTTGTTCGACTTACGGATGAGTTGGGTAAAATAAGGGTTAGTATAAAATCAATGGCACTTAATGCCTCAGCAGGTCGGGCCAAAAGGGGTAAGTTAACGCCAGCTCACGGAGATCGTGTCATCAAAAGACCTGACGTCTCCCAGAGTCCTGCGAGACGGAGATTGACGTTTTCCAAGGTGAGTTAAAGTTATTGTCCTGTAACCTTATGTAGCCTGCCTAAGGTAGGCTATAATCAGATTTGATACATTGGTTATCGCCTTCATGTAGCGGTGCGTACTGCCCGCGCGTAAACCTCTTATGCTGGAAAATTATGGAAATCACAGCCTACTAGAATTAACAGTTACAGTGGACACACATAGTGAGGTTGTCGCTACTGCTACTGCCCCCCCCTGAGTGGTTAGCAACATTGCCTCTGGTGCAAGAGGTCGTGAGATCGATCCCCAGTCAGGGCACGTTAGTCTATTTATGCCTGAGCACCATATTGCTCCATAGTAGCTCCAGTATTGCTCCTTTTCTTCTCCAAGGAAAATAAACGAGCCATTAAAAACACTGAGCTGAGATTAGCAAGGTATCTCCCTTTACTCTCAAGTATGACCCCTAATTACTCTGTCTCACCTATTGCTCCTAGTGAATTTTAGGAGAAACATATGAGAAACATTTAGTCAAAATAGAAACTAAAATGAGGCTGAGATGAGAATCTCTAATTTGTCTCCAGAAGCTACAGAAGAGCAAGCTTTGAGCAGTAAATTTTTCCTCTGGGTGTGTGTGTGAGAAACGCTGGAGACTGACTACTGACTGACTGCAGACGATACAGACGGGAGGTATAGTCCGCTGTTTACATTGCTGTGGTGCTGTATCATGTATTGTCTCTGATCGCTGTGATTGATCTTCTTATTATTTTTGATTATTTTTTATTTGTCAGACGTTGACTCTGACTGGCACCCCAGACTTTAGTATAGGATCAAACTGTTACAACCTGAATTAACACAGCAGGGACGAACTCGTACTGAAAAGCAGCTGCGGGTTGTGTGAGCGTGGATGACTGCATGTCACTACCATGTTGAGATGTGATCATCCGTGTTATTTTTTTTATTTACTTATTAATTTATCAACGGGCCAGCACGTCAGGCAGCTAATGAAAAACAAAAAACAAACATCTCTCAACCACAACAGCCTCGGTGTCAGATAGTCAGTATATAGTTTCTCTCATCACAGAAAAAAGGAAAAGGACAGACAGACAGAGAGAGGGAGGGAGGGAGGGAGGGAGGGAGAGAGCGAGAGCGTCCTTTACGCGGATTCCATCCCTGTTACGGTGTTTGTTTATATTGTGATTAGTGTACATGTTACACTCGGATCCAAGAATCTTGAGCGGATCTTGTGTAGTTTATAAAAAAAAGTTTATTTACCAGCAGAAAAGCCCAGCAACAAATTAACAGGCAGGAAAACAAAACAACTGACACACTGTAACGTTTTTGTAAGTCTCTTTCCTGGGGGGTCTCCCTCTACGTCATGTTTTTCTTTTAACTGCTGCCTCGCGCTGGGTTTACATTAACATTCACAGGAATATAAGGTTAACTCAAACATTACAGGGTTTGAATAATTGTTGAGTTTCTTTTTTCCAGATTTATTAGTTGTTGATTTTTTGACAGGTGTCCAGAACGGTTCTCAGTGTAGCAGATCAAACCTGTTTAAGGAATTAAACTCATTCCCCCAATTCAGCCATGTCAAGGAGTTGATGTCCATTGGACCAAAACAGCTGTTTCCTCCTGGTTGGTATAAAATGTCCTAATGTGCATGTCTCCTTAACTGTCCATGTCAAAGAGGAAATGACATCAAGCTGAGCTCAGTTAAAGGTGAACAGCAGCTTTTTGCATTCACACTGACTCATTGATTCAGCTTGTGTTCCCTACAAACATTTAATGCACATCACAATACTCAACATTTCTCATGAATTTCAATTTATTCTCCTATTTGATCTCCTATTCTCTTCAGGAAATGCTTTTTCAAGTTAATTGATTGTTATTGTCTTAGTAGTTTTAGTAAAAGTATCTATCGCCTGGACACACCCAGTATTGTAATTGTGTATTTTAAAAATCCGATTGGTCCAAATTTCTTATGTGCATGGTTCAATGAAATTAATTTGCTAACAAATTAAAAAACTTTTCATTGCAATCTCATCTTGTCTCTAGGATGGGATGCTGATTGTCAGCACTGATTCGGATGCTACTGATCCTACCCCCAGAAATGTTGAGGCCACAAAGGGCGGTTTATAAACCAAGACCTTCCAGACGAGTCAGCCAAATTGTGAGATATCTTAAGTTGGGTTTATCCTGTTGTGCCCTTTAAAAAGTTCCAGTGTATTGAGAAAATGGGACAAATTAACGTGAACACCAAAATTCAAATTCGGGTCTTACTCCCCACAGTCACTGAAGTAAATTTTGGACTCATTTTCCAAAAGCCACATCTCTTCTGAACAGTTTGACACGAAAATGGCAATTTTCAGACGGACACGTCAGGAGAAATCCACTTTGTTCAAGACCTGTCTCTGACTCTACGACACACTCTCGCAAGATTTGGCACAGATCTCCTAGGCAACATCCAACAAATGGCTGCGAACTCCCGTGAAAATGATTTAAATTATTTTTGTCATGCTAAATATGACTGTTAGTAGTGTAAATATTTAATGTTATCATAAGAAAATATAAATATCTCACTTTCATCTACCTACAAATTGTATAAATCCACACAAATGATCACAGACGAGGTGGGGTGACGGTTGGCCCCGCCCACTTAGAGAGACAGGAAGTGTATCCAGTTTCTATCATTGGAGCAACCGCTCATGAAGTATCTTTCCATTTATTAAATATCTTTGGTATACATCATGAGCTTGCTACTCACACTCAAATGACCCAAGATGCAACGTAACGTGACATCACCAATCATCGTTTCCTTGCCGCGAAGGTGGAGCGGAGCGGACGAGAGGGAAATAGTGTGTAATTTGTGAAATATCTTTGCAACCTGGGGCGTTGCGTGGCGTAGTGGTTAGAGCGGGCGCCCCATGTATAGAGGCTCAGTCCTCGCTGCAGTCGGCCCTGGTTCGAGTCCCTCTTCACAGGCAGGCGTAATGCTGCAGTGCGAGGGTTTGAGTAAGAAATTTGTGTCTTCTGATTTACCATAATACATTTTAAAGTAGCCTGTCCTGGGTGAAAATTATCCCCAGATTTTGTATTCATCTCTCTTTCTTTTTTGTGTCATTGCCAAATTCAACCAACATGACTGAAGTGCTTTCTGGAAGTTTTGATAATGCTAATAAACTTAGTCCTTTTTCTCTTTGAAGTAAACATTAAATTTGGAAATTGTTCCTTAGTTCTTTTTTTTCCAGATTGACCAGGATTTCTTGATGATTTTTGGTGATGAGGTGTCCAGGAACTTCCTCGCCAGGTGGCCTACACGTTTCAAGCCTAAGGTCATAGCGGAATGCAGGACTCTTCCCCCAAATCAGCATGTCAAGGAGTTGATGTCAGCATTGGAGCCACAACCACGAGTACCTTATGGTTGGTATAAAATGTCCTAATGTGCATGTCTAATTAACTGAATGCTATTGAGGATAGGCGTTGGAAGCTGAGCTTATGTCTATTATGAACAGCAGCTTTATGCATTCACACTGACTCATTGATTCAGCTTGCGTTCCCTACAAACATTTAATGCACATCACAACACTCAACAACATTTCTCATGAATTTAAATTTATTCTCCTACTGAATCTCCTATTCTTCAGGAAATGCCTTTTCAAGTTAATTGTTATTGTCTTAGTAGTTTTAGTAAAAGTATCTATTGTCTGTGGCCAAAAGAGTATTGTAATTGTGTATTTTAAAAATCCTTGCTTAAATTTCCTTATGTGCATGGTTCAATGAAATTAATTTGTAACAAATTAAAAAATAAATAATAAAATAAAAATAACTTTTCATTGCAATATCATCTTGTCTCTAGGATGGGATGCTGATATGTCAGCAATTCTGTTGCTACTGCACCTCCTACCCCCAACCTCATGAGGCCAGAAGAAGGGCGGCAAAATAAGCCGACCATATTGTGAGATATCTTAAGTTGTGTTTATCCTGTTGTGCCCAGTAAAAAGTTCCAGTCCGTAAAAGAGAAAAAGGAACACCTTGTAAAAGGATAGTTCACCCAAAATTCAAATTTCACTCATTATCTACTCACCCTCATGTCAGTCTTCTGTGCCTTCTCTGAGTGGACAGCGGCGCTATGACTGTAGCAAACGGGGCTCACTTTTCTCTGTGCAAAAAGACACCAAAAAACATCCAAATACCTCCATACTGCTCGTCTGTAATGTCCCTCTTTTTGGAAGCTCTGACATGAGAAATTGTTCCGAAAATTTTTAAAAAATTTATATATTTTAAGCTTGTTTGCAGCAGAAGCTCCCAGTGTCTCAGTTCACTGCTCTGCCTGTGTCAGTGCAAATTAACACGGGCAGAGCAGTGAACTGGGTGTCAGTCGACATGAGGTTGAGTAGAAAATGAGTCAAATTGGTGAACTATCCCTTTAACTATCACTAACTTAACTTTCAATTGCCAACAGGAAGGAGCCAGTCTTTCTACGTTCCTTGGGAGGACTGATGCACTAGGAGCACAAACAAGGCAGCCATTCCTCCTTGCTCTTGGACAGGAAAAAAACAACATCCAAAGGTGTGAAGGCAGGGTATCCGTGGGCTCTTGAAAAGTATTGAAAAGGTGATAAATTGGAATAGGATTTGATTTATAAGCTTGTTTTTCAAGCACTCACAAAGAAACAGTGGGTACGTTTACATGGACAGTTTCAATCGGGTTCGGAAAGGTTTGGTTTAAATCAATCTGGGTGAAGATTTCAGCTTGAGCGTATACATGGGTTACAAAGTAACCGTAGAATCAAACGCTTCGAACATACATGCTGCCAAAAACAACAGGAAAATGGAAATACAACGTTTGTTGAGCGCAGTCTTTTCCGTTTTGGTATTTCTTTTTGTTAAACAGCAGCATGATATATGCCTGGAGTCGAGAGCGCAATATGTTGCCGGCCTCAGCCTACTGCCTCCTCCTCCTCCTCCGCCTAAAATCAGGGCGAAATGGGTCAAGGTCCGCAGTAGAGATTGGTGGGAAAGGGTTGTTCTTCAGGAATTTTCTGACAACGAGTGGAAAGAAAACTTCCAACAAAGTGACTGAGGCCTTTGCTGAAACTGATTATTCAGTGGAATTTGTTTCTGGCACCAGATGAGGTAACCGTAAGAGCTCCCATCCCCACTGTGATGTTTTCGCAGTGGTCCTTTCTAGGCAGTTTTATATACCGTCTGGTGGCCAACCAGTTTGGTATTCAAAAAAGTACGGTGAAGAAGTTCACATACATGTTTTGTAAAGGAGTAGTGAATGGGCCAATTAAAGAGTGGATACAGATGCCAAAGGAAGAGGAAGCCTCGGACATTGCAGGAGAATAGAGCAAACGCACCACATTCCTCAGATCATGGGCTTTATAGACGGTAGGTTATACTGTGACAGCCAGCCTGTCCACGCCCTCATGGCTGCCCCTGTTGCGTGCTGTTCGGCGCTGATTCGTCATGGCGCCCCTGTTAAATTAATCCGCCGCACCTGGCGTTCGGGTCTCGGGTCGTGAGTGCCGCAGCGTCGGAGCTCCAATGCCCAAAGATAGCGTTACAGTGAGCCGCAACGTCCTCCTTTGTAGCGTTGTGCTTGGTCTGCTCTCATCTGCGACTCCACTCTCTCATCCTCTGTGAAAACCGGACCTGGACGAAATCCACAATCCTTTCCTCCCCTCTTCACGCTGTCCCTGGAGGTTGATATACTGACTTGACTAACTGACTGATTGGCCGACTGACTGGCGTTTCCCAGGTACTGGGTGTTTTTTTTCTCCTTCCTGAAAAAGGGTTGTATAAATAATATCGGCCTGGCGTTTTAATTTCCCCATTTTTTTCTCTCAAGAAAGCCTATATTTTTTTTTTTCAAAATAAACTGCAACAAAGTGAGAGAGAGGGGAAGCAAATCATATATTTCATATCACAGTTAGAGCCATGATTATATTCTCATTAATCCCAAAGCCTTTAAAGAACATGCTATATAACATTTAAATATAACTTAATAATTATTTTCTGTGTGATTACAATATCTGTGAAATCAATTCTCTGTTTTTTTATTTTAACCTCTGCATTTGGTCAAATCACTTTTGCTACATTCATATGACACCACCACAGCATATTCTTAAAGCCCAGGTTGTTTTATGTAAAATACTTGATTGTGTCTCACAGGGTTGAGGCTTTGTAAGTATTCAATAAATGTATGTAGGCCTCGGGGGGTTTTACTGTCATTATTATTGTTATTAAACATGAAAAGTACACACATCAAACCTAACGTTTTCCAAATACGACAGGCACTCACATCCCAGTCCTTCCTCCATCAGACGGCTATAAGGACTTTGAAAACAGGAAAGGCTGGCCGTCTTATGTCCTGCAGGCAGTCGTGGATGATCAATGCTGGTAAACCACATAGCCTACTCTCATAGTATAATTTAGCCAGTGGTGAAATATGGGCAGATGTGTAAAAATTAATTAAATAAAATTAAAGTATAGGCCAGTGTATGTGTAGGTGCAGTTAATAGGGATACTAGTAAGGTCATGGATATGTTTTTGCTTCATAGCTTCAGAAATATAAGCTGCAAGATGCCTGGAAGAGCACACAATGCCAACGTCTGACCTCTTCCTCAGGGCTCACCTACTTCCAAAAGTAATCACCTTAGACTGGACTTTACAGCCTTTATGACCACAAAAGTGACAACACACACCTGATTCTCTTTTACTGTTGTTTCCTATAGTGTGTCAAAAACATTGAGGGAGAAGATGTCCCACTCCTGATTATAGGTGACCCTTCATACCCACTTCTAGAATGGCTGATAAAGGGGTACATTAAATCCCCAAACTTGACCCCAGAGCAACAGTCGTTCAATGTTAGCTCTGTTTGTGTGGGTGTAGGTAACTAAAGTCAAATAAGGACAGTTAACAACTACTTCAATTCTGCCATTACTTGTTACAGATGACAAAATAAACTTTGTGTTATTTTATCCATTCTAGATGAGCTTTGGTCTGCTCAAGAGTAGATGGAGAGTCCTTCAGAAGAGGAGTGACTGATTGCCACCTGCTGTGCATTGCATAATTTCTGCCAGAGAGAGAAGGAGAACAGCAACTGGTTGGAGGGATCCATGACCACAATGCTGACTGCCCTCAGCCTAACTGAAGAAAATCAGCAGTGCACCAGGCCCACCCGAGGGGCAACCGAGTCGGGGAGGCACTGACCAGATACATGGCAAACAACTTCCCCCTTCGCACAGGACATCTACACTGAAGAAAATCAAATTCAAACATTAGACTTCAGTTAATCCAAGTTTAATTTACACAAGAAATGCAAATCATACAATATTAACGACAGATTCACCCATGTAAATAGTAGGGCTGACCTCCAATAGTCGCTGATTCGACGATTCGATTCGGAGCTCTGATTCGACTATGAACCTTGTAGTCGAATCACCCACTGCAGTTGTAATCAAATGAGCGGAGGTGAGCACACAGGAGCATCACCGTCACGGTGAAGTCACTGCAGAACGCTCACTGAGTGGCAGAAAGAGGAGGCAGAGCCGCCAAAGTTTCAAATCAAGGAATCATGGCGATATTCTCCGAGCCCACAGCACAGGCTACCGGTCTGACATCTAACTTTGTCAGCATGTAGGCTACATACGGAGGATGCGGACTTTGACCGGGTTGCATTCAAGATCCTACTTTCAACCACGGAAAGTAAATTAACTCGAGCTGTAATTTTTTTTCGATGGATCAGCTGTGTTGACCGTTTCATGTGTCGTAGTTCTGATGTTTAGACAGATTAATTAGTCATCTAACACATCCTAAAGTTTGACATGTCAAGAGTTTTTCAGAAGATGTGCTCGTTTTTTCGAGTTGTTATGAAAGCACCATTAGCGCAGCTGTGATCTGGTCCCTCTGCAGCCTGTCTGTCCCTCTGCCGGTGTTGCGGACTCGCGGGTCGCGGTCACACGTATATTGATTATTGATGATAAAATAGTAGTAGTAGTAGTACTAAAAAATCACCCAAAGTGTGGGAAATAAATTAGGTATTTGTTTCACACCTACCATGACTGTTTTAGCTCTTTTGTTTGAAATGGGAAAAAGTTGCAAATAAGATCTTGCTGCTATCTTAAAAAAAAAAAAAAAATCATAAAAGGTCCGACTATTAGTCGACTACGGCAAAATCTGACGAATCAGATTCGACTATGAAAATCCTTAGTCGAAAACAGCCCTAGTAAATAGTATAGTGCATTTAGCTTAAATGTAAATAGTAAAAATGTCTTAAAAGATTCAGAAGAAAAATATGTTTAATACATTAAATATATATATTTAGTCTAGATGGAAACAGGGGTCCACGAGCACATCGTGGATTTTTTTTCCCCACCATGTTTTTCTTAATCTTTGAAGTGTCTATTTTAAGATTCTGACAGGTACCAGGATGAAAAAATGTCCCATGGGGTTTATTTTTAACCCTTTACTGCACCTACCCCAAATCCAAACCTGAAAAAACCTAAAGAGAAATTGCCATAGCTCTTGAAGTTAAAGCAGATATCAGCGGCACGGCCGTTTTCGCTAATGCTGCGTTCAAGGCAGGCTTTTGAAATCGTAAGTTACAGCTTCAAGTCACAACTACAACTTTGTAGCGTTCCAGGCAACCCGTAGCTCGTGTTTTTACCGACCTGTTGCCTGTGAAAGTCACTATAACGGCGTAATATGTCTTCATTCTTTAGCTTTGATGTGTCGTACATTGTTCTGGGGTTTTTCTTCTCTTTTGGATGCGTCATTAGTTTTAACTTGATTTTTGTGCACACAAGATAGTGGTCACTCCCAACATCAACAGACCTATATGCTCTTGTATCTTCTACTTTGGTCATCAACTATAAATTCTTTGCTAAAAGTTTATTTAATGTAATTACTAATTTTATATCAGGGCACATTTCCCTTTCATTTAATATGAAAATCCAACAGATCCCATCATTTACCACATTAAAACTGCACATTCTTGCTGAAATAACAGTTTTTGGGCTGTTCGATCTCTCAAAGTTCCTCATTGGATAAACACTTGTACATTTTGGAGACAAAAAATTCTCATTCAGGGTTGCAGCAGAGCAGAATTGAAAATCGGAGAGCATCTTTCTGATGATGTGAATGGCTCAAACACTCCATGTAAGTGATTGCTGACGGAAAATAGGACTATTTAGGACTTATGTTAACAAAAACATTCCACTGATATCTGCTTTAAATAACAGAAAAGAAGAAAACAAGGGAATGGCACACTCAAACACTGGGTTCTTCAGTTCTCTGGGTTCCAGGAGAACCTGTACAGGAGGCTGTCCAGTTCATATTCCAACTGTAAGTTGTTGCTGGGACAGCAGACGCATTCTATGCTCAACCCTTTTGCAGCACACTGAAATATAGTCATTTCTCTGTGTTTCTTCTGTGTTCCCCCCCACCAAGTGGTCCAGGATCTTGTCAAGGGTCTTCATGAGTTCCAATTCCTCATCTCTTGGCCCTTCTTGTCTCTTCCTCTTCCGGCTCTGGTAGGAACCCGCAGATGTAGATGTGGACCCAGAAGCCTCAATTACAGTCTGTTCGCAGACAGTAGATTCTGCGATGGGGAACCAGAAATGGGGAAATCAGGGTAGAACTCTGATTCAGGCTCCTCACACGGTTGCTCAGGTGACTCTTCAGTAGCTGGGGTTGCAGCATCACACAATTCCTAAAAAAAACAGCAAATGGGAATGGGGATTTAATACAATTGAGGTGCATGTTTGACATTGACAACAAAGAAGAGCACAGCTCAACTTATAGCTAGTATTCATTTTATTAATTACTAGGCTATAGCCTATTACCATACTATTTGCAATAGTTGATCAACTCTCTCTCCCAACCAACCTTCAGGTCCTGGTGACACAGCAGGGACAATGCAGGTCCTCTGGGGTCATGACATTGTTCAAATTCTTTTTTCCATCTTCTGTAACAAGCTTGGACGAGGCTGTTAACAGCTGCAGTTTCTATTGACATGCATACTGCAGGTTTGGGGTGTGGTGAACAAAGGAGTGGGAGAACATCAGATCGTTTGTTTTGCTACATCTGGGGTTGAGACCAGACAAAGGTCTAATTTGCACATCAAGTATCTTCCCGTCAGGTTAATGGGGCAGATTTCATGTTTGAAGCTTGTATTTGGCCCAGACCTCACTGGTTGGTTCAGCTTGTCAGCAGGAATTCATCCCCCTCCCATCATCCTCAGTCTGAGCTGTTTGTTGGAGTTGATGATGTTCTTAGGGGACAGTGACGTGCCTGATGTCCACGTTGGCCACAGTGATAACAGACATCATGAGGAATGTTTCTTCCCCAGGCCATTTCCTGTGTCGGCCACGTCCTCTCCCTCTATGTCCATGACTTGGAAAAAGGGAAGAATATAAGTTATATTATATGGAGTATTTAGTAGAAACCCCAACTTTGTGTCCTAGATGGAAATTAGCCCATGGCTACAATCTGGAATGTTTACATCATTGTACACTGTGATGTCCATTAACTTGCTCTGTCCCTTTCAAATGAAAATTAATGAAACACAAACAACAATCACACTCATTATTTACAACAACAACAGTGTCTTTGTTGTCTGTTTGCAAAGTGTGGTGCTTCATCCAGTCCAGCCGCTCGGAGCTTTAAACCTCCCACACACCTCCCACACTGATCTGAGTCTATCTACATCCTGGCTGGAGGAGAGTTTAACAACATCAGCCCTGTTCAGCTCTGTTCTCCATCACTGTGCTGTGGAACTGGCCGGGGTTTTCACCTACATTTCAACATGTCTCTCTGTCAAAGCTCAGTACCCATTCAAAGAGTCCATTATCATCCTGGTTCCCAAGACCAAGAACATCTCTTGTCAATGATGACAGACCCATTGCCTCAACACCTGAAATGGAGCAGGTGTGAATGTCCAGGAGTGGAGGGTGTGGTGCTAAGTACCTTTTAGGATGATAATCACAGAGTAGAATAGCTTAGCCAGACAGTGTTGTGTGACTGCTGAAATGTGTGAATGTGTCAACACTTTCTATTTGACTCAGTTTCCCTACCAGCCCAACTTTTCCTGCAGCTCATCTACAAGCTAATAAGCATGTGGAGGATTTATACATAGGTACACATTCCATTTCAGAAGGACAGATCCTTGATACAGTGCTGGATGTGAGTGTTATCATCCAAAATGGATCATGTGATGTGGACATGATGTTAGATATTGGTCCCATAATATTCTCTCCGGTCCAGCTCTGACAGAAGATGTACTTTCCCTCCATACACCAGTGGAATACTTCTGGAAGTTTGTGTCTCAACATATTATTGAAGCTCTGACAACAAACACAAATGAGTTCAGTGTTTAAATGAATGGAAGATGTGTAAACACTAATGAAAAGGAAATGGAGCAGGTGTGGTGTTCATCTTTGCTTTCTGGGATTATCACTGCAAACAAACATCAAAAATCATGTTTTTGTAATAAATTACTATAAAATATGACTGAGTTAACTTGGAGGAGGAAATATAGAAAACCAGGGCCTTATTTGGAGGGAAACCAGTGGATACTTGTTTGGGACACCTTGAACTTTCAAAACATGCTGGTTTCCCACTCTTCCTCAACATTTCTACATGGTCACATGATTCTGAAGTTACAGCCCAGTCTATTCTTCCTACCGTCAACTCTGACACCTCAGCAACGGTATCTAAGGGGGGGGGGGGGACTTAACAATGTGAGAGATTGTGAGAATACAAAGGTAAACAGATGGTACTTTCCACTAACAGCTGGGTTGAGGAGCTTCTCCAGCTCTGAGTTCTTCATAGTTTCTCCTCAGCGGGGGCGAGGTCGTCATATCACATCGTCTCTCTCTTGTTTGTCTCCTCTCGTCAGCTCCAGACTCACTCGTCTTCCAGTGACGACGCTCTGGCCAATCAGGGGAAGGCAGGGGAAGTAGGAGGTACCAGGTAGGAGGGGCTGGAGGAAAAGAGGATAAAACCCAGTAGAGCCGTGCTGTACCGTACTGAGCTAGTGGAAAAGCACCATGAGGAGGTCCTGTCTGACCAGGACCAGGATCAAGGAGGAGAACCTGGACCAGGAAATTAGTGACCTGGATCAGAACATGATCGGAATTAAGGAGGAGAACCAGGACCCGGACTACAACATGATAAAGAAGGTGAACCTGGATCTGGATTTGTTTGGGCAGACTGGGACCAAGGGGGAGGACCAGGACGCAGTCCACCAGGACAAGGAGCCCTCCGGTCCGTCTGGTTCTGGTCCACAGGTCTGTGTTTCTGTTTTCAATGGGAGCAAGTCAAGAGATGAAGCTAACTGTTAGCTTGTGGTTCACTTCAGTCAAAAACCTAACCTGACTATTTCCTGCTGTATTGTTGTTACGTCATTTTATTAAGTTTTAATATTTTTTCATGCGAGAAAGTAACTGTTTAACTTCTTGAGTTATGTAACACAGTGTTTTATTGTTAGTAACAGTAACAGAGTTATAACGGAGGAAACAGTAACTTTTTTAATTCCCATCACTGGTTACTATAACAACTAAAACAATGACATGTTTTGCTTAGTTTCAAAGTATAATTTGAACTGGAAATAATTCTGTTTGTAAGATCTGTATTAATGAAGAATTTAAAAAGGAAAACAAAACAGCAGCATCAACAAGCTGTGTGATGATGATGATGGTAGTTAATGTCCATTCATCCATTGATTCTCTCTCTCTTCCTGTCTGTTGCCATAGAAACAGGACCACACCACGGTGAAACCACACAGCTGTTATAGGTGTGGTGACACATTCAGGACCTCAGGTCTTCTGAACGCTCATCGCCGGAGGCGCCAATGTGGACAGAAGGTGTACAGGTGTGAGCAGTGTGGTACATCATTCCCCAACTTGTCCAGACTGAAAATTCACCAGTGGATCCACACTGGAGAGAGGCCGTACAGCTGTGAGCAGTGTGGGAAGGAGTTTGCTAGCTCCTCAAAGTTAACGGTCCACCGGCGTGTCCACACTGGAGAGAAACCGTACAGCTGTGAGCAGTGTGGGAAGGCATTTGGTGCTGCCGGAGTGTTGACGAAACACCGCCGCATCCACACCGGAGAGAGGCCATACAGCTGTGAGCAGTGTGGGAAGGAGTTTGCTAGCTCCTCAAAGTTAACGGTCCACCGCCGCATCCACACCGGAGAGAGGCCATACAGCTGTGAGCAGTGTGGGAAGGGGTTCACTAGCTCTGGAAACTTAACGGTTCATCAGCGCATCCACACTGGGGAGAAACCATACAGCTGTGAGCAGTGTGGGAAGGGGTTCACTAGGTCTGGAAATTTCATGGTCCACCAACGCATCCACACTGGAGAAAAACCGTACAGCTGTGAGCAGTGTGGGAAGAGGTTCGCTACCTCCTCAGACTTGACGAGACACCGCCACATCCACACCGGAGAGAAGCCGTACAGCTGTGAGCAGTGTGGGAAGGTGTTCGCTACCTCCTCAGAGTTGACGAAACACAGCCGCATCCACACTGGGGAGAAACCATACAGCTGTGAGCAGTGTGGGAAGAGGTTCACTTACTCTGGAAATTTAATGGCCCACCAGCGCATCCACACCGGAGAGAAACCGTACAGCTGTGAGCAGTGTGGGAAGGGGTTTGCTAGCTCCTCAACGTTAACGGTCCACCGGCGTGTCCACACTGGAGAGAAGCCATACAGCTGTGAGCAGTGTGGGAAGGCATTCACTACCTCTGGATATTTAACAGTCCACCAGCGTGTCCACACCGGAGAGAAGCCGTACAGCTGTGAGCAGTGTGGGAAGGCATTCACTACCTCTGGATATTTAACAGTCCACCAGCGTGTCCACACCGGAGAGAAGCCATACTGCTGCGAGCAGTGTGGGAAGGCATTTGGTGCTGCCGGAGATTTGACGAAACACTGCCGCATCCACACCAGAGAGAGGCCATACAGCTGTGAGCAGTGTGGGAAGGGGTTCACTAGCTCTGGAAACTTAACGGTTCACCGGCTCATCCACACTGGAGAGAGGCCGTAAAGCTGCGAACAGTGTGGGAAGGCGTTCACTACCTCCGGAGATTTGACAATCCACCGGCGCATCCACACTGGAGAAAAACCATACGTGTGTGGTCAGTGTGGGAAGGCCTTCAGCTACTCCAGCACCCTGAAGAAACACCAGCAGCTCCACAGCAGATAGATCAGTGGTTCCCAAACCTTTTGTGGCCAAGGCACACCAAAGGACAAGTACAAATCTCTAGGCACACCCATTGTTTAAAATAACCTTCATAACACGTAAAATATCTGTAAATGTGTATAATTATTTACTAATGCCAAATAAAATGTGACAAAGACAACTACATTACTCACAAAATCATATTTGTTAACGGAATATCTCAAAAATTAATTCAAAACTTAATTAGGCATCATCAAAGCAGCAACACAACCATTTAAACCAGACAGGTCACAATAAGGCTATATATATATATATATATACACTACTGTAATTAGTGAGATACATGTGCCTGTCGGGGCGTGCAGATTTGTCCTGTTCAACAGCCTGTCATGATGGCCCTGGCCCTCGTGCCCGTCCGATTTGGCCTTGTACCCTTGATGCCCCATCTGTACTGCCCTGGTTGATTTTGCGGTTTTCTCCTTTGCCTATTTCCTATCAACACGGCTTTGACACCTTGTGTCTTTGACGAAAGAACAATGCATATTTTGATGACATTCTGCCATTCTGCCATTCATGATGGTTCATGAAGGGTAGGAAGGTACTCTTCCTGCCTCAGGCTTTCCACGCAAGTGGGTGGAAGAACTGTATCAGAACTGTATCATAATATAAGATTATACTTTATTGTCAGATTGCTCTGAAATTTGTCTCGCGTCCCATGACGTCCAAGTTTCTCACATCATACCGTCAAATAAAACGTGTGCAAGTAAATAATTATTTTGACATAATGGTCCTGACAGAAACATCTTTGCTTAAAGGAGAACCCTCTTTCTCTGACATCTGTTTGCAATGTAGGTCATGAGAATAATTGGACACCTTGTTAAACCATTGCAAATATATTTATTAAAAGTAAGGCCCTAAATTTCAAAGGAACTCTTAGGGTGAAAATTGTCTTAACATTGAATATTTACCTTTACTAACTGAAGTTGATATTATGCCTTACTAACTAACAAATAAACAGAACACCTTTGTCTCACTGACTGATGAGATAAGGCTGAACCTGTGTCTCTACACTCTTGCGTTTGGGTCCACCCTTCCTCCTACAACCCTGACAGAATAATCCGACCAGCTATGGACCCAGCAGAGCTACGCCTTTTTGAGGAGAAGCTTTCCCTTTTTGAAAGGACTGTGGCCGACCTTATGGCCTCTTCCCCGCATCAGCGATCTCCTCACAAAGAGAAGATCACAGTACAAGAGCTCTGGTTTAAAGACAGGCCATGGGTAAGCCACTTTGTGCCTCTTCTGGACATTATTCGGGGTAAGCTCAACCGTTTTCTATGTACTGGTTCTGTCAACCCTCCTGAGGCCTCCAAGCCGTCCCCTCTGAGACCCAGCACCCCGGCCTCAAATTCTGGTGAAGAACAAATCACCCTCTTTGAATTTTTTCGGCATCAAGTTTTAAAGAACCACCTGCAAAACCACAACCCAACTGCCATTAACTCCCCGAGGTCCAGCAGAAGAGTCTCGTCTCGCCGCCGCCAGCAGCCTAAGCCTCGTCCCCAGCAGCTAAACTTCTCCGAAGAGGAGAACCCTTTTTGGGGCACCCGGCTGGCACTGGGGGGGCCCCGCTCAGTCCAACGGGCCTACAGAGCGGGGCTAGCCGCCTCCAAGCCAGTCAAGGCCTCCCGGCCTGGCAATCCCCCTTCTCCAGCTGGGCTGCAGCCTGCAAGCTCCCCGGCTTCAGCCTCTCAGCAAGCCTGCTCCGTGGTGTCTCACCAGCCCACAGCCCTGCCACATGCCTGGTCGCTGGTCCGGCCGACACCTACTCCCCGTACCTCGCCGGTGGTCCTTGTCTTCCTGTGTTTTGCCTCCTCTACCTCCTTGCACACCCGTCCTGTGTTTCACCTCGTTAGCCCTGCTCCTTGTGTGTCTCCACCATCAGGTTTCCTGTTGCTTGTTGTTTTGATTAGTTCTGTTGTATTTAGCCTCATGTTTCTTTCAGTTCCTTGTCGGATTATTGTTTACTGTTTACTGTGGTTGTGTTCTGTTCCTGCCAGTTATTAAAACTTAATTTCGCAAGTCTGCCCGTCTATGCTTCTGCGTTTGGGTCCACCCTTCCTCCTAAAACCCAGACAATAGTGCAAAGTATTTAGACGTGGTTAGAGTGCCAGTTGGGAAATGTAGGATTATCGTACCAGAGGCATAAAATAATCGTATTTTGAGGGAAATGATCGTACATCTTTTATAACCACAATAACAAGCCTATTGATGCACTATAGTCACTCTAGTGCTGGGGTTCCCAACCTTTTCCAACTCGGGGCCCACTTGAAAATCTAAAGAATGTCTGCGGTGCACCTTCATCCCTACATCGACCAAATCATCGACCATTCTCAGAGCTTTTTTTTTTTTAATTTAATGGTAAAGATTGAGGACTCTTCAATTCTGTGAGAAGTTTCCTCTCATCACAGAAAGCTGAGCAGGGCTTTCTAAAGAAACTCCTGCTCATTTTCTAATCCATTCATAGTCAAAGCAGTGGTGGTGGTGGTGGGGGGGGCTTGGAGGTGGTAATGTCCTGGAGCAGGTGTGAATGTCCAGGAGTGGAGGGTGTGGTGCTAAGTACCTTTTAGGATGATAATCACAGAGTAGAATAGCTTAGCCAGACAGTGTTGTGTGACTGCTGAAATGTGTGAATGTGTCAACACTTTCTATTTGACTCAGTTTCCCTACCAGCCCAACTTTTCCTGCAGCTCATCTACAAGCTAATAAGCATGTGGAGGATTTATACATAGGTACACATTCCATTTCAGAAGGACAGATCCTTGATACAGTGCTGGATGTGAGTGTTATCATCCAAAATGGATCATGTGATGTGGACATGATGTTAGATATTGGTCCCATAATATTCTCTCCGGTCCAGCTCTGACAGAAGATGTACTTTCCCTCCATACACCAGTGGAATACTTCTGGAAGTTTGTGTCTCAACATATTATTTAAACTCTGACAACAAACACAAATGAGTTCAGTGTTTAAATGAATGGAAGATGTGTAAACACTAATGAAAAGGAAATGGAGCAGGTGTGGTGTTCATCTTTGCTTTCTGGGATTATCACTGCAAACAAACATCAAAGTTCATGTTTTTGTAATAAATTACTATTTATAAAATATGACTGAGTTAACTTGGAGGAGGAAATATAGAAAACCAGGGCCTTATTTGGAGGGAAACCAGTGGATACTTGTTTGGGACACCTTGAATTTTCAAAACATGCTGGTTTCCCTCTTCCTCAACATTTCTACATGGTCACATGATTCTGAAGTTACAGCCCAGTCTGTTCTCCCTACCGTCAACTCTGACACCTTAGCAACGGTATCTAAGGAGAGGACAACAATGTGAGAGACATAAAGAAAGGTAAACAGATGGTACTTTCCACCAAAGCTGGGTTGAGCCGATTATCTTAAGTCTTAAGATTTCTTATGAGTTTCTCCTCAGTGTGTGGTGTGTTAAGAGTCAACATTCACAATCGGCTCTCTTGTTTGTCTCCTCTCGTCAGCTCCAAACTCAATCTTCCAGTGCCCCGACGCTCTGGCCAATCAGGGGAAGTCATCTTGTGAAGTAGGAAAGTACCAGGTAGGTTGGGCTGGAGGAGAGGATAAAACCCAGCTCACCGGACTCTGCTCACCGAGCTGAGCTCAGTGGAAAAGCACCATGCTGGAGGCAGCGTCTGAGCCAGGACCAGGATCACAGGAGGAGAACCTGGACCAGAAATTAGTGACCTGGATTTACATGAGGTTCACACAGACATTCCAGGACCGGGAGATTTCCTGACAGCCATGAGCAAAGAAGGTGAACCTGGATCTGGATTTACAGTGGCTAACTGGGACAATAGCAACCTAGATGTTTAAACGGACCGCCTCCACAGCTGGTTCATGTGACAGTCTGTGTTTCTGTTTTCCGGAGCCACAGACACACACAGGTGGGATAACTGTAAAGGCTGAAGTGTCCTGCTTTCATTAAAAAAAAAATAAATACTTTATTTCCTGCTCTCATTCAGTGTCCAGTCCAGAGATAGAAAGATTATCTACAGCAATAACTGATCTCTTTCTGAGTTTTCTGACACAGGGTTTGAAGATTCTAAAAATCGTTATGTTGTGTGGTGTGTTGTCTTTGGAATATCCGCACCCATCACTGGTTACGATCAAAACTGTTAAATGACAGATTTTTTATCTTCATGTGTGGGGTCTCTCACAGATAAAAAATCGGATAAGATTTTGAAAATCTTTATGTGTGTGGCAGGCTTTAGTGATGTGAGAGATCATGAGAACACAAAGGTAAACAGATGGTACTTTCCACTAACAGCTGGGTTGAGGAGCTTCTCCAGCTCTGAGTTCTTCATAGTTTCTCCTCAGCGGGGGCGGGGTCGTCATATCACATCGTCTCTCTTGTTTGTCTCCTCTCGTCAGCTCCAGACTCACTCGTCTTCCAGTGACGCTCTGGCCAATCAGGGGAAGGCAGGGGAAGTAGGAGGTACCAGGTAGGAGGGGCTGGAGGAAAAGAGGATAAAACCCAGTAGAGCCGTGCTGTACCGTACTGAGCTAGTGGAAAAGCACCATGAGGAGGTCCTGTCTGACCAGGACCAGGATCAAGGAGGAGAACCTGGACCAGGACTACAACATGATAAAGGAGGAGAACCAGGACCAGGAAATTAGCGACTTGGATCAGAACACGATCGGAATTAAGGAGGAGAACCAGGATCCGGATTTGTCTGGGCAGACTAGGACTACAAGGGAGGAGCAGGATGCGGTCCACCAGGACAAGGAGCCCTCTGGTCCATCTGGTTCCGGTCCACAGGTCTGTGTTTCTGTTTTCAATGGGAGCGAGTCAAGAGATGAAGCTAACTGTTAGCTTGTGGTTCACTAAAAAGTCAAAAACCTAACCTGACTACTTTATTCCCTGCTGTTCTGCTGCTGTAAGCTGTGTGATGACGATGATGGTGGTAGTTAATGTTCATCCATCCATCACTGATTGTCTCTCTCTTCCTGTCTGTTGCCATAGAAACAAGACCACACCACGGTGAAACCACACAGCTGTTATAGGTGTGGTGACACATTCAGGACCTCATGTCTTCTGAACACTCACAGCCGGATCCACAATGTGGACAGAAGGTGTACAGGTGTGAGCAGTGCGGCACATCGTGCACCAGCTTGTCTGGACTGAAAGTTCACCAGCGGATCCACACCGGAGAGAGGCCGTACAGCTGTGAGCAGTGCGGGAAGGCGTTCGCTACCTCCGGACATTTAACGATCCACCAGCGCGTCCACACCGGAGAAAAACCGTACAGCTGTGAGCAGTGCGGGAAGGCGTTCGCTACCTCCGGACATTTAACGATCCACCAGCGCGTCCACACCGGAGAAAAACCGTACAGCTGTGAGCAGTGCGGGAAGGCGTTCACTACCTCAGCATATTTAACGATCCACCAGCGCGTCCACACCGGAGAAAAACCATACAGCTGCGAGCAGTGTGGGAAGGCGTTCAGTACCTCAGGATATTTAACGATCCACCAGCGCGTCCACACCGGAGAAAAACCGTACAGCTGTGAGCAGTGTGGGAAGGCGTTCGCTACCTCAGGATATTTAACGATCCACCAGCGCAGCCACACTGGAGAGAGGCCGTACAGCTGCGAGCAGTGTGGGAAGGGGTTCACTAGGTCCACACACTTAACGGTTCACCAGCGCGTCCACACCAGAGAGAAACCGTACAGCTGCGAGCAGTGTGGGAAGACATTCGTTACCTCCAAAGACTTAACATTTCACCAGCGCATCCACACGGGAGAAAAACCGTACGTGTGTGGTCAGTGTGGGAAGGCCTTCAGCAGGTCTGACCACCTGAAGAGGCACCAGCAGCTCCACAGCAGCTAGAGGACAGTACACTCCGGTCTTACACTTGAGCAACTCACGATTGTTTTCATTATTGATTAATTAATCTGTTGACATGATTAATAAATTTGTTTTTTGGTCAATAAAATGGTTTTAAAAATATATCAGTGTGTTTCTCAAAACACCAGATGACGTCCTCAAATGTCTCCAATTGTTTTGTCCACAAACCAAAGAGACTCATTTTATAGTCATAAAGGAGCAAAGAAACCAGAAATATTCACACTAAAGAAGCTGAAATCAGAGAATTATGACTTCTTTTTTTTTTTTTATAAATTCTTAAAGCAACATTGTGGAGTTACAGCTCCCACCATCTGGTTGAGAAGCGCTATCATCCGAGGGGAAAAACAAAACTTACCGAAAACTAAACTTATCAGCCAACACTCTAGTGTTTATTCCCATTAATAAACGACAGTATTTCCCACTTGTTTGCAAGGAGACTGTGTGGCGGGTAGGGATGGGTATTGTTTGCATTTTCATCGATTCAATTCCTATTTCGATTACTCATTTCAATTCCGATTCTGAAGTGCGGCACTAACAGTTCAAGCCAGTGACGGACTGACCATAGGGCAATGTGGGCAAATGCCACAACGGCAGCCTGATGATGCAACTGTTTGGCCGCAAAAAAAAAAAAAAAGAATAACGTGGATCATCACGATGGCACAGTGCGTAGTGTCAACACAGGAGCGACGATTAGCATTAGCGATAGCCACGACGTAAACGGACAGCACGAGTAGCTGCAGGCGGACTGTAAACACACACAACTTCTGTACCGAAACTCAGCGCTGTGCCGAACCGAACGCCCCGTACCGAATCAGTTCAATACAAATACATGTACCGTTACGGTTACACCCCGCCTTTCCGAAGCCCCGCCTTTCCGACAATAGACTTCCATTCATCGTAATAGCGGGGTTTTCTATTTTTTCTAAAGACACCGCTATTTCGAAAAGGCTACTGGGGGAAACGGATCATGTGCATAATAAACTGCAAAACAAGCAAATACTTAATATTAATGACATAAAGGCCTAACGTTCATTCTGCTTCTAGCCTCTCTAGCCTCTACCTGATCTTTTTACTAAACTTAACCAACTCCTTTCTTCATTGCCTAAGCCCAACCAAAGCATCTCCCTCAGTCAGCTGTCAGCACGCGCAGCGGCTGCAGCCGCCTCGCGCCCCTGTGAGCTGTCGGCACAGCGGTGTTTCGGAACAGGGTGTTTCGGAACAGCGGGGTGTCGAAGTGGAGGTGCGTCGGAATGGAGAGCTGTCCCCGTACCGTTACACCCCTAAACGACAGTATTTCCCACATGTTTGCAAGGAGACTGTGTGGCGGGTAAGGTTGGGTATTGTTTGCATTTTCATCGATTCCAATTCCTATTTCGATTCCTCATTTCAATTCCGATTCTTTTCGATTCCCAATTTCGATACCAATATTATTTAGAAAGTAAATAAATAGATATGACTTGTCTGCTTGTCTGTTTTTTGTATAAAGTGGCCGTGGTCGATTGGTCACAGGAAAAGAACAACAACATTTGGAGCCGTGTCAAAATTAAGTGAAAACCAACATGACTGAACAGTTATAGGGCTTTTAATTTGAAGGGCCAGATACAGGAAGTGTGACACTCACTCGCTGTCAGCTTTGTTGTTGTTTTGGCTACACGGCACGGCAGGTCTCTCTTTCTTTTTTTCAAAAGCGACTTTTTCCGACGTTGGAGACTCCGGCGTGAAAGGGTTACTAGCGATTAGCGGGTGCTGCCGTGACCCAGTCCCGTCCCAAAGTGCAGGAAGTGCAGCCGGTCTAATACAAGTTTGGAGCAGCGCGGCCTTTCGCAAAGTCAGGTCGGCAGATTCGCAGATGGCCACTGCACCAATATGGGTGTGGCGGCGCAGCAGGGGGAGGTGTTACAGATGAGCTGAAAGCTCGTCACCTCAAAGCAGGTTAGCTTTCAGCGCAAGGAGAATCGCAGCGGGTGGGAAGGAAGATAGATTGACTGGTCAGCTGTGCACACACGTCACCAAGACCTCACCGGCAGTTTCCACAGTTCCAGACACATTTAGATGCAATAAATAACCACAATAACCACTATTTAATGCAACTAATGGAATCAACAGGTGAATTTATATCTATAAAGATTGTCCCGTCACATCTGATGCCAGATCAAAGGCTGTTGGCAGTGTAAACTCCACCTGAATTAAAGGACAATTCCGGGCAAATGCAACTTTGGGGTGTATGTTACTATCATTTTAGGTCTAAAAGAAGGAATGTGGATATTTTCAGTTGAATCGCTCCTGTTTTGCGGTGGCTCCGTCTGTCCCTGCATCGCTACGGCAGCTATGAATGGGAGTGGATGCACAAAATTTTTTTTTTTAGATCAAATCCAGCTTCCTCTGGTCCCATCTACACACACACAGCCTACAGCTCTGGCTGACGTGCCCCTGGACCACAACCACAGACAGTAGGTGCGTTTCCATTACCCCTTGAAATGCGCAAAACCTAAATATCGAAACGAGAGACTGGTAATGGAAACACCTACATTTCGAAAAAAAACTCTCAAATATCACAAAAACGTTTTTGCGTTCTCATGAGGTGGTTTTTGAGACGTATCGATACAAACGTGTTTCGCAAAATTGTAATGGAAACACTTTTTTTTTTGCTTTTCTACACGTCAGCGGCGTCACCGGAGTTGTGTGTGTCCATGTTGTGTTTGTGTCACTGGAGGGGACGAATGAACCACATGTTTTTGTCATCCATTCCTGACCTGGGGATTGTTTCTTAATAAATTAGAAAAGCGTTTCCTATCATTCCTATCAAATTTCAGAAATGTCGCGAAAATCTGTAATGGAAACGCAGCTATTCTCTGTAGATCACAACAGACACTCCCACCACCTTCAGCTCTCGTTCCGTTCGCCGGCGCCGTCCGCTCCTCCTCCACTAGACCGCGGGATTTTCAAGCTGCTCGCTACAGTAAATCTGGCGACTTTCCAAACGCTCTAGACAACTAACGACCAGCGATCAACTGGGTTGTTGTTACTAACGTGTGTGCTTTGTATCACGAGCTGCCGAGCCGCCATGAGCCCCAGCCGCCGCCGCCGCCCCCCTCTCATCGGCAGCCAGTGTGTGACGAAGCAGCCCCCGCTGCAGTCAGACACCATACCGCTCCATGAGGGGGGAGAAATACCTATATTTTCTTATACATCTTAATTCACATGTGTTTTCCTGCACTTTATTTTGATAGTACAAGTCTGATCTTCACAGAGGAGGAGGGCAAGACATTCAGCATGGCGTTGCAATAAAAAAAACACGCTAGGACGAGTTATCACGTCCCTGGCAGACCGCGTATGCATTACGTAGGACGTGATAACTCGTCCCTGGCAGTGAAAGAGTGTCCCTGTATGTTTTGTTACAAATACTTTTATTTTATGATATTGTATGTATTTTTGTATGGGAAATTAAATACATTTCCATGGCGTATCATTGTAATTTACTACTTAATTTCTAACTAGGCCTTCATTTTCTAATCCATTCATAGTCAAAGCGGGGGGGGGGTTGGAGGTGGTAATGTCCTGGAGCAGGTGTGAATGTCCAGGAGTGGAGGGTGTGGTGCTAAGTACCTTTTAGGATGATAATCACAGAGTAGAATAGCTTAGCCAGACAGTGTTGTGTGACTGCTGAAATGTGTGAATGTGTCAACACTTTCTATTTGACTCAGTTTCCCTACCAGCCCAACTTTTCCTGCAGCTCATCTACAAGCTAATAAGCATGTGGAGGATTTATACATAGGTACACATTCCATTTCAGAAGGACAGATCCTTGATACAGTGCTGGATGTGAGTGTTAAGGGGTGTTCACACCGGACGCGATAGACGCGAATACAATCGCTTCAGACGCTTGTATCGTGCCGCTTGATCATTTTGGATTATTCATGCCCATCGCGTCCATCGCGTCATTCGCGCTTGACGCTCCGCCCGTTCATTTAGCTGATATCACCACCGTTGCTGCACTGTACTTGCTGTACAAGTCTCAGAAACGTCAGAAAACCACCCGCCGTTGTGTCTGGGTTCACTGTGTGTGTAGGGGTGTGTGTTTTTGTTGTTGTTTTTTTTCACTCTGTGTAGCAGACGGCGGTGCCCACACAGCTTACATCATTTAGCTTCTCCTTCATGTTGGTCTGAGTGTAAACAACCGTACAGGGAAGTGACATTGTCGGCTTGAACTCGTTGCTGATTGGTTGCCGCGGCGCGATGCCGCCTGAAAAGTTCAATATTTTCAACTTTATTCGCGCCGCTCCAGACGCTTCAGACGCGCCGCTCCAGACGCTTCATTCGTGTCGCGTCTCATCGCTTCAGACGCTCCATTCGCGCCGCCTCCGCCTGAATCGCGTGTCATCGCGCCATTTACATTGATTTTCAATGTAGAGTTGCCGCTTCATTCGGTTTGGTGTGAACGCCCCTTTATCATCCAAAATGGATCATGTGATGTGGACATGATGTTAGATATTGGTCCCATAATATCCTCTCTGGTCCAGCTCTGACTAGTGATGTTCGATACCACAAATTTTCTTTCCGATACAATACTGAGTAAAATTCAGGCTGGTATCGGCGATACCGATCCGATACCGATACTTTGTACAAATGCACCTAATGTGCCTGGTACATCTAATAAAATAAAAAAGTACTGTATTTCAAGTCATATAATAGCTTGGATGCAAGACTTCAGAGTCTGACGAGTGAATGAGGTATCGTTGGCATCGTTTACTGTAGAATGTAGCTGAAAATAGTGTTTCAAACACTAAAAAAAGAACATAAGTTAAATAATAAAACCATAAATTAAATAAGAAAATAATAACCTTTTTTTTAAAAAAATTCATTCATTTATAATATTACTTACAATTCAGATATCACATACTTCGTCTTCACTGTTTGTGGCACCACGCTGACTTTGTGAGCAGCATGCCGCTGCACTTACCTAGGCGGAAGAAAAAGTAGTTCCTACCAACCGTGTGTTATTTGGACAAGATCTGAATAGTTTAGTTACTTTCCACTGTGTTCCTGATAATGATAGCCAATACATTACCACAAATGACTTAAGTATCAAAAGTATCGATATTTTCATTTGAGTATCGATTCTAGAGCAGACACACCTGGTATCGGAAGTATCGATATTTCAGTATCGATCTGCACATCACTAGCTCTGACAGAAGATGTACTTTCCCTCCATACACCAGTGGAATACTTCTGGAAGTTTGTGTCTCAACATATTATTGAAGCTCTGACAACAAACACAAATGAAAAGGAAATGGAGCAGGTGTGGTGTTCATTTTTGCTTTCTGGGATTATCACTGCAAACAAACATCAAAGTTCATGTTTTTGCAATAAATTACTTTAAAATATGACTGAGTTAACTTGGAGGAGGAAATATAGAAAACCAGGGCCTTATTTGGAGGGAAACCAGTGGATACTTGTTTGGGACACCTTGAACCTTCAAAACATGCTGGTTTCCCTCTTCCTCAACATTTCTACATGATTGTGAAGTTACAGCCCAGTCTGTTCATGGGTTGCAGTGACGTCACGTCGAAGTGACCGCCGCCATATTTGTGTCCGATTTGACAGTTCTTCTCATACTGGATGACAGCATGCAAACCACGGCATGGAAATGACAGTTTGACAGTTAACTCTACATTATCCCACTTATTACACGGTTTATGAGTGATCAACATTACGTCTCAATTTAATTAATTCAAAGTCCGAAGTCCAGTCAGTTCTCTGCTGTTTGCTCCTCACCCTCCTCCCGGTCGACTCGTGTGTAGTTATTTTCAACAAGCTTTTAATAATCAGTCAGTAGATCAATGAATTATCATGTAAATGTCACCATGTGTGCATTTATGTAGTCCTGTCTGTCATAGAGACTACAGTTACGGGACACGTTTGTGTCGCGGACTCACGGTGGCAGACACAGCGGGCGCATGGCGTCTGTCCGACTACCCATTTCTCCGACCATACATTTCTTTATTTTTGCGTCCATTAGTCCGACCTCCCATTTCTCCGACTTCAGTAGCCCTAACCCATAACCTTACCCTAAACCTAACCTTAACGCTGTAGAATGGGCTCGCGGTGTTACGGTGTTGCTGAACGTAGCGATATCTTAACAATAGACTGTATGGGCAAAACACGGCGCAACCCCCCCCCCCTCCCGATTTCATGATTGATTTGATTCTCAATAGGCTCAAGGCTGTTTTTTATTTTTTAATAATTTATTAATTTTTAGGCGGACAAAAAATATTAATTTTTTGCACACTTACTAGACCACTGCTCTGTTCCAGTAATACATGAAGTGTTTCTGACACTTTCACAGGAAACTCTACAGTGTCCCCATCATGGCAAGCCCTCATTTATGCATATAGTCAAAGTGGTTCAGAAGCTACAGCTATAACAATTTGAGCTTGGAATTTTATGCGTTTTTGCTTCAAAATAGGGATGGAGTGGAAGAAATAATTAATCCACTCTTTTGGTGGGACGTGTCACATGCTGTGACTGATCACTGCCTGCAGTCAACCATTTATTCCACCTATAACTTTATGTCTTTTAGGATGGAATATAACTGCAGTCCGGGGTTTCTTTAGCGACTGCTATCACAGCCAACAGCTCAATATAATCCTGGCATCTGTCAAATAACCTCAATTTTGGGTTTCTTGCTGATTTCCTCCTACTACTCCACTTGTTCTGGTAACGTGACGCTGTGATCAGTGCCCAGACGGCCGTGATTGGTACACAAATATGGCTGCGCAGAAACACAGTGACATCATGTGAATCTAATGAATTCTTCCAACCGTCAACTCTTACTCCTTAGCAACGGTATCTAAGGGGGGGAGACTTAACAATGTGACTGAAAGTCGGAGAGATCGCAAAAATACAAAGGTAAACAGATGGTACTTTCCACTAACAGCTGGGTTGAGGAGCTTCTCCAGCTCTGAGTTCTTCATAGTTTCTCCTCAGCGGGGGCGGGGTCGTCATATCACATCATC
This sequence comes from Decapterus maruadsi, assembly GCA_030347415.2. Taxonomy (NCBI): domain Eukaryota; kingdom Metazoa; phylum Chordata; class Actinopteri; order Carangiformes; family Carangidae; genus Decapterus; species Decapterus maruadsi. Next base: position 33,093,889 of record CM064903.1, on the reverse strand, counting down.
CCTCTCTTGTTTGTCTCCTCTCGTCAGCTCCAGACTCACTCGTCTTCCAGTGACGACGCTCTGGCCAATCAGGGGAAGTAGGAGGTACCAGGAGGAAAAGAGGATAAAACCCAGTAGAGGAGGAGAACCTGGACCAGGAAATTAGCGACCTGGATCAGAACACGATTGGAATTAAGGAGGAGAACCAGGACCAGGACTACATCATGATAAAGAAGGAGAACCAGGACCAGGACTACATCATGATAAAGAAGGAGAACCAGGACCAGGACTACATCATGATAAAGAAGGAGAACCAGGACCTGGACTACAACATGATAAAGAAGGAGAACCAGGACCAGGACTACAACATGATAAAGAAGGAGAACCAGGACCAGGACTACAACATGATAAAGGAGGAGAACCAGGACCAGGACTACAACATGATAAAGGAGGAGAACCAGGACCTGGACTACAACATGATAAAGAAGGAGAACCAGGACCTGGACTACAACATGATAAAGAAGGAGAACCAGGACCAGGACTACAACATGATAAAGGAGGAGAACCAGGACCAGGACTACATCATGATAAAGAAGGAGAACCAGGACCAGGACTACAACATGACAAGGGAGGAGAACCAGGATCTGGATTTGTCTGGGCAGACTGGGACTATGGGGGAGGAGCAGGACGCGGTCCACCAGGACAAGGAGCCCTCTGGTCCATCTGGTTCCAGTCCACAGGTTTGTGTTTCTGCTTTCAGTGGGAGCGAGTCAAGAGATGAAGCTAACTGTTAGCTGCTAACTCTATATTACAATACAATACAAACTTAAGTGTCCCAGCAGGGAAAGCCAGTAACTGCAATTTCATAAGTACACACAACAGGTAAAAACCAGTATATTAACATTTCTCACACAGTTCTCACATAGGGGAGAGTGGGGTAAGATGAGCCAGTGGGTAAGTTGACCCACCCCTTGTTTCTAGAAAACTGTAGGGAAAAATTAGCATGTGACAAAATATTTAGGAGGCAGGCATCATTTCATGGAGTCTGTGAAGATTAGAACCACGTGAATAAAGTAGTTTAACATTTATGACCAAAAAATAATTTTTCACTCTCAAAAGTGAATTTCGTCTATCATAAGTTTCATAAGAATTGTGTTCAGACCAGAAGAGATTATTGCAAATTAGTTTTATACATGGGTTGTGGTATCTATGAGCTACAACATGAGGTAGTAAACCAGCATGAAACTGCACCATTTTAGCTGTGGGGGTAATAAACCCAAGTTAAGGTAGCTGTGGGGTAAGTTGGTCCATTTGGCCAGGGGTAAGTTGAGCCACCTATTCTATACACTTAATTCATGTATTTTGTCTGTATAAGTCTGAATGATTAAATCAAGATTCTATATGTTTGTGATTACAGTAAGTATGTTCCTATAAACAGGAAAAGTTGTTTATAGTGAGGCCAAACTTTATTTTCAAAGAAAAATATCAGGGATTCTTCACAAGATGCGACATAATTGCAAAACTCCCCAAATCTCAGTGAGTTGGTGTCTCAGCAGGAAGTCCCTGCAGGTTGTGTTCAGCTGTAACCTGGACACATGAAATATTAAGTAAAGGGGGAGGTAGGAGGGGGTCCGCTCGCTATTCAGACATCCCGCTATCCCGACATGTTTCTATTTAGACATGCCACTATTCCGACATCCCTCTATCTAGACATACCGGTAATCCGACACTTTTTGGTACCGCTATTCTGACACAGAAGCCTGCAGCTGAGCGTCTGGGGCCTGGTGGCCGAAGTTGAAAAATTGTTGCAATGACAATAAAATGATATTTTATAATTTGTGGTTGCTGTTCCCTGCTGCTGAACATCGGATTTTTACATACAAGTCCTTTGTTTTTGTTTATATTGGTGTCAGGCGAGCCTCTGTATTGTAGCCTATCCCATACACGGCGCACCGTCTCTCTCTTTCTCTCTCTCTCTCTCTCTCTCTCTCTCACGTGCGCACACACACACACACACACCTGCACACCTTGTTACTCCTGCAGAAGAAAGAAAAAAAGAGGCCTGTGGTCCGACCTGACCCGAGTTATAGACTGTTTACGTTTATTAATAAGAAGTTTAATTGGTGCTGATTAAACTTGTAAATGAATGCTGCTCTGGATCCGATTCTTTCCTTACAGTAGCCTATATTATGATTCTAAACAGTGGCCAAACAACAGAACCATTTTATTATATTGGAGTCAGACTATATATTTTCCATTTTTGCTGGGCATAAGGTTTGTTCTAAAAGCCTGTCCCATAATAAGCCTATAGATGCGTGCCTCTCGCGTCCGCTCGGCACACACACCCTTCAGCAAAAAAAAACAAAAACAAAACAAAAACAGGTGACAGAATAATAACAGTCTCAGTAGCTGCAGATCAGTGTGCGCTGCTGCAGGTGTGTTTTTAAACTTGGTGGGTTTGATTCTTGTCGGACATCACAGTTTGTTTTTTCTTCTCTCTAACAGGCCGATGTATTTGTGTATGAGAAACAGTGTCTCAGATGCAAAAACAAAAATGTAATCAATCAATGTCGGAAAAGCGGAATGTTTGAAAAAATAGTAAAGTGCCGCTACTCCGACAATGAAAAAAAAAAAGTCGGAACAGTGGGACGCTTGAAAAATAATGTTAATGCCGCTAATCCGACAATTAGAAGTCAATGTCGAAATAGCGGCATGTCGGAATAGCAGCATGTAACCGGTAGGAGATGGATGGAAGGAAAGAAGGGGGGTGGGCAATTTACCCCACTCCTATGGTCAACTTAGGTTGAGCCACAAGACCACTCTTTTTGAACAATACTATATTTCAAAAACAGTTATATTTACACTCATTCTGTTAATTTGTAGGGATGCAAAACATCCTGAAATAGATGCAGATGTGTTAGTTGGCAACAAAACTATAATTGTCTTGATGTAGTGATCCTGAATACAAAAAGTGGCTCAACTTACCCCACTCTCCCTACACGCAATTCACCCATTCACACAGATAAATATAAAATACTGATTAGAACTATTAAAAACTCAAATACTCAAATTCAAATAAGGTGCAGGATTGTCTGGAGCAATAAAAAAGATTTTTTTAAAAGAATAAAGGTACAGTCTCATTAAAAAAGTATATTGTGTTTCACTAAAAGGTCTAAACCCTAACCTGCCTACTTTATTTCCTGCTGTATTACTGTTACGTCACTTAAGTTTTAATATTTTTTCATGCGATAAAATAACTTTTTAACTTCTTGAGTTATGTAACAGAGCGTTTTATTGTTAGTAACAGTAACAGAGTAATAACGGGGGAAACCGTAACTTTTTGAGCCATTACACAGTCTAATTCCCATCACTGGTTACTATAACAACTAAAACTCTGACATGTTTTGCTCAGTTTCAAAGTATAATTTGAACTGGAAATAATTCTGCTTGTAAGATTTGTATTAATGAAGAATTTAAAAGGCTGTGTGATGACGATGATGGTAGTTAATGTCTATCCATCCATCACCGATTCTCTCTCTCTTCCTGTCTGTTGCCATAGAAACAGGACCACACCATGGTGAAACCACACAGCTATAATGGATGTGATAACGCGTTCAGGACCCCAGTTCATCTGAACGCTCACCGCCGGCGGCGCCAATGTGGACAGAAGGTGTACAGGCATGAGCAGTGCGGCACATCGTGCACCAGCTTGTATGGACTGAAAATTCACCAGCGGATCCACACCGGAGAGAGGCCGTACAGCTGTGAGCAGTGTGGGAAGGCGTTTGCTAGCTCCTCAGACTTATCAGTCCACCGGCGCATCCACACTGGAGAGAAACCATACAGCTGTGAGCAGTGTGGGAAGGGGTTCACTAGGTCCGGACACTTAATGGATCACCAGCGGATCCACACCGGAGAGAAACCGTACAGCTGTGAGCAGTGTGGGAAGGGGTTCACTAGGTCCTCAGACTTATCAGTCCACTGGCGCATCCACACCGGAGAGAAACCATACAGCTGTGAGCAGTGTGGGAAGGGTTTCACTACCTGTGGAGATTTAACAGTCCACCGGCGTGTCCACACCGGAGAGAAACCGTTCAGCTGTGAGCAGTGTGGGAAGGCGTTCACTAATTCCGGATATTTAGCGGTCCACCGGCGCATCCACACCGGAGAGAAACCGTACAGCTGCGAACAGTGTGGGAAGGCATTCACTAACTCCAGAGACTTAATGGTCCACTGGCGCGTCCACACCGGAGAGAGGCCGTACAGCTGTGAGCAGTGTGTGAAGACATTCGCTACCTCCGGAGAGTTGAAGATCCACCGGCGCGTCCACACTGGAGAAAAACCGTACGTGTGTGGTCAGTGTGGGAAGGCCTTCAGCAGGAATGACAGCCTGAAGAAACACCAGCAGCTCCACAGCAGATAGAGCAGTGGTTCCCAAACCTTTTGTGGCCAAGGCACACTAAAGGACAAGCACAAATCTCACACAGCCCCCCCCCCCCAAAGTTTCACCCAGGTGTCGAGTCTGATGCAGCCGTGGCGCTCCTGCTGAAAAATAAATGTCCTTGCACTGTGCTTTGGTTGGGTTTAGGCAATGTAGAAAGGAGTTGGTTAAGTTTAGTAAAAAGATTAGATAGAGGCCAATAAAACCTCTGCTAATATGCAACGTTACCAGGGGTCGAACCCTGATCTCCCACGTCGAAAACAGATGCTGTATCCACTATACTACCACGGCATTTACTGCAATTTGTGTACCCTGTACCTTAAACCTTTCAATGGCGGACTTTTTTCAGGTTTGGAATGGCACCCCTTTTCCATAAATAATTAAGGGTTGGCATTCCAACATATTAACATTAATAGACATTCGGATTGGCGGCCCTTCGGAATGGCACCCTGGAACCTAATTATTTACTAATGCCAAATAAAACAAAGACATTACTCACAAAATCATATTTATTAACGGAATATTTCAAAAATTAATTTAAAACTTGATTAGGCATCATCAAAGCAGCAACACAACCATTTAAACCAGACAGGTCACAATAAGGCAAAGGAAACTTGCAAAAATTCATCACAGGGAACATTGCAAGGAAACTGCACCATCCATGGTCCTACCAACTGAAAAGCATTGAAACATATTGTAAATTGTAGTGGCAGATTTGAATATTCCTTTTGTTTTCCACATCCTGCTTTCTCAACAAGATATCAGAACTCTTTAGCTTACTACCCAATTGTGTATTTTGATTGCATTCCAAGTTTCGGAGAAACCAACCTCTCACCTTTCTCATGATGTACTCAAACCCTTTTGTATTTTAAATTGTGTTGACTAGACCTCTTAATCACACTCCAGGATGTCACTGCTGATACCTGTGAAGACATCCTGAGTAGGGGGGCAGACCCCACAGTAGACAAAAGGTGTAAATCACACCCAAAGGGGTGGGCTTTTCCTCAGATATAAGTCTTTTGGTTTCCCCTTTGTCTTTGTCTTTTTCTTACCAGCACTACTCTGAAACTGACCTTTCCTTACAAGGAAATAAAACCATGTCGGCCGGCCAAGTCTCTCTTTCATTATTCACCAACAGCAAAGAATTTCCATGACATAAATATACTACTGTAATTAGTGAGATACATATGTGCCTGTCAGGGTGTGCAGATTTGTCCTGTTCAACAGCCTGTCATGATGGCCCTGGCCCACTTGCCCGTCCGATTTGGCCTTGTGTCCTTGATGCCCCACCTGTACTGCCCTGGTTGATTTTGTGGTTTTCTCCTTTGCCTATTTCCTATCAGCACAGCTTTGACACCTTGTGTCAAAGCCCCTGAACAGCACACTGTATCTGTCAGGAGATAAGAGTTCCCATCAAAAACCACCATCACCAGCCATCAAACTACATTAAGATGAATGCATTACTTTTACACTTCCTCACTCAAAACACCTCGCTGTGACAGATATGCAAAAACAAGTGAGCTGCCAAAGATAAACATTTTAATCAAATTCTTATGAAACAATTTCAAAAACAGTGCAAATTTTTAACAGTCAGGCACTTTAAAAAAAAATCAAAATAGGCTTCTTAAAAATAAAATAAAAACAACAGTGATAAATAATAACTATAAATAAGAATTACTAAGTAAACAGTCCCAGTCTTGGGAATTCACATCATGTGTTTTCTGCAGACCGGTCTGGCCCCAAGCACTGGGTAGGCATTCCACTTTTTGGTGGAGTGAAAATACCCACCTAGTGCAAGCACCCACATGGGCCTGACCGGTCTGCAGTAGACGCATGATACTGTGATATCACATGGCTGGTGCTTCACCAGGCCCCCCCCCTTTGTGACATGCTCTTATGTCTTTAAACAAGCGACCTAAGATGCCCTCCCTGTGCTCTTTCCCCAGCCACTGGTTCCATTCAATGAACTTCAAGTTCATCTTGAGAGCACTTTCGGATAGGTTCCCCCTGTAGGGGTATATGTTCTCCTAACAGCTCCTCCATGCACGCGCAATGTGTTGTGTATGAGCACCATTCCCAGGGTGAACAAAGTACCGCTGATGATTCACCTGGTAGTGAATGTATCCATCCCTGGCCAACCTGTCGTATGCACGCCAACAATCACTGATTATTTGGCTTCCAGGTCTAACGTATTTGAGAATTATCGGGTGCAAGATTCTCCTCGATCGGTTTTCTACAAGTTTCAGCACCAGGCGTCTACGGGACCCCTTGACCTCCATCATCCCGAATACCCAGGACCTCCGTCGCCAGGTGTTGCCACGTTGTCCACGTCCATACTGAAAATAAACAAAATGTCATGCTTAATGGCGGCTGTCCACCTAAAATGCACCATTTCTGAATGTTCCAATGAAATTTAGATACATAAATAAAATACATTTATTTGGGGACAATTTTGAGGGTCTTCTATTCAAATTAACTGCCCCCACATGGCATAGTTTGAGACACACAGCCAATATAGAATGCGCCTGGACCAGTAACCCAGCAGGCACCCCCCACTCCAACCCTTTGATGCCTGTGTTTAAAACCTATTGTCCCTGTTTTTGTAGCGTATAAAACCTTACTTTTCTTTTGTGTCGAAACTTGCTCTCGTCTATTGCGACGAACGCTGTTCTCCCTCCAATCCTCATCTTCCGGTTTCTCTCCATCCGCCTCACAGCTTTACAGCATATTTCACGGAGTAGGGTTGTCACCCTGGTGAGAGACTTGGGGCTTCCACACACACCATCTTCTATCATGTCCACATGTCTTTGCCTCAATCCTTGTGCCAAGCTGAGCCAAAAAACAGAGGACAAATGCTATGAAAATATTAGCTACAGGGATAGGATAGTTTTGTAGACAGGGAGGGGTCCTCATATAAATAGGTTGTTGTATTATATTGTAAATGTTGGGATGGATGAACGTGCATGATTCCTTGAATTTCTTTAGAATGTGTACTCTATGTCAATGGTTCCAAAACATTGGGTCAGAACCCATTTGTGGGTCACGAATAAATACATGGGTCCCCTAATTATTGTTATTATTTCAAAACCTTTTCAAAAACATTCTTCAAAAAAGCATATGTAAGTTTTCATGATTTTAAAAAACAAACAAGCACTGATTTCTCATTAACTTCCTTAATACATGAAAGGTAAGGTTTACGTAAGGTTTATAAATGAGACCCCAGGGGTCTCATTTATAAACCTTGCGTACGCACAAAACAGGGCTGAAAGTGGCGTAAGTGACAGAGCGCAGGAGGAGGGGGGACAGCTCTCCATTCCGACGCACCTCCACTTCGACACCCCGCTGTTCCGAAACACCGCTGTTCCGACAGCCTCCGCTCGTGCTGACAGCTGACTGAGGGAGATGCTTTGGTTGGGCTTAGGCAATGAAGAAAGGAGTTGGTTAAGTTTAGTAAAAAGATCAGGTGGAGGCTAGACAGGCTAGAAGCAGAATGAACGTTAGGTCTTTATGTCATTAATATGAAGTATTTGCTTGTTTTGCAGTTTATTATGCACATGATCCGTTTCCCCCAGTAGCCTTTTCGAAATAGCGGTGTCTTTAGAAAACAAAGAAAACCCCGCTATTACGATGAATGGAAGTCTATTGTCGGAAAGGCGGGGCTTCGGAAAGGCGGGGTGTAACCAGGAGGAGGAGAGGACGGCGCTGCTGCATGGAATAAACACATAACAATAACTAGGCTACATGTTCCTGTTACTGTGTGAACATACAGTATGATCCAGAGTCAATTAAATCTCAATGCCTGGAAAAATAATCCAGTAATCGTTTGCACCATTGTTCCATTCTGTATTCTTGTTATCAAGAGAAGTGTAAGGTTTGATCACCCCTCAGAATGTTTACAAGTGATTTCAAAGTTTTATCGATCGGTCTAATTACTGTAAATGCATAAATCCAGCGGTGAGCCCCTTTGATGCCTGTAATTTAAACCACGGCACCGCTGGAGGAGAAAGGAGGGAGAGGGAGACCGTGATAAAGGTTAATAACTGGTTTCAGTTTAGAACTGTTGTCATTGTTGTAACTTCAGTATGTGCCGAACCGGGTCCAGCGCTTGAGAGGCAGCGCACAGAAACTCTGCCGCTGACGCCGTTAACAGCTGCAGCAACGTGTCACGGTGCCACTTCCACACCTGCAGCCAATTCACAACAGTGACGGAACAAGAGCACGTCAGGCTCATTGACATGTAGATGCATTCATGTGGTGGTTTGCATTGATCATCTACGGTTAAAACTGGGCGTGGACAGGGCGGAACGTGAAGCAGATTCAGCAGCGCACATTTGTAGGAACTCTGTGATTTATAAAGGGAAGTTTGCTTAGGAGTGTGCGTGCGCAGGGTTTTATAAATCTGAATATTTCTTGGCATACACAAAACTTGGCTTTTGGACGTACGTACACTTTTAGTAACGATCCCACGCACAGTTTTATGAATGAGACCCCAGCTGATGACGGGTTAGTAGAGAAAAGTGGCTCCATGCCAGTGGCTCGGTTGCCGAACACTGAGGTCTTAAATGACCTGGAGTCATTCCTATTTCATTTGTGTCCTGCCGCTCGGGCAGACATCATTCAGTTGATTCATAATAACCTGTCTCTGATCATCCTCGTCAAACGTCTGTTTTATGCCATGATATTGATGTGGAGGGACATCGGCCCATAAAGCAGCACGCGTACCGACTGAACCCCACAAAGCGGGCTCTGATGCAACATGAGGTGAGTTATTTAGTTGAGCATGGGTTAGCTGTTCCCAGCACTAGTCCCTGGAGCCCCCCGTGCGCCCTCGTCCCGAAGCCCGATGGCACAGCTCGTTTTTGTACTGACTACCGTAAAGTTAATTCTGTCACAAAACCCGACTCCTTCCCGTTACCTCGGATGGAGGATTGTATTGACTGCGTAGGATCTGCCCAGTTTGTGACCAAGTTGGACCTGTTAAAAGGTTACTGGCAGGTCCCTCTCACTACGCGCGCGTCTGAGATATCCACGTTCGTCACGCCCGACAGTTTCCTCCAGTACTCGGTGATGCCTTTCGGGTTAAGGAATGCGCCCGCTACATTCCAGCAGGGCTTGAAGACCTCCGGCAGGGTGCCGGAAATCCGGCGTAGGAATATTTTGGTGGTTTAAAAAAAAAAAAAAATTAAACCAGCCGAGCTTGTTATAGTGTAGCCTACTGCGCTATAGAAAACTAGTGTATTGCAGCAGCGGGAGGAAAGTATTAGCTCGTCATGCTTAAGATCCGGGTCACATAGCATGCGGCGGCTACAGGTAGATACAGCTGCACCCATAGTGCTAATCACCGTCAGGTAAATTTCAGAGATGAGGCAGCATTTGCCTCTTCTGCCCGTGTTGGCGGAGGCTCTTCTACCTCATTGCAATTGAGTGCGAGCAGCACGTACGTTCATGTTTTTGTCACAAAAATTGTAAACACGCCCCCTCGGTGTTTTCGTCCAGCAGTTTAGCGGGTATTTCAACAGCAGTGATGGATAAACCGGAGAGGCAGGAATACACGGCCACTTTTACCTGACGGAGACCGACTTCGGCCGACAGGAGGGAGTGATAAACATGTCGGACTATTTTGAAACAAGCCTTGAATAAAGCGTGAGTGTGTGCACTCAGATCAAACTTTCAATGTAGATATGTGTGTTGGTTTTCCTGCTGCACAGTCAGCACAGTGACGCTTTGATAAACACACCGGATCCGCGCTGGTTCACAATAATATCCTCCCGTATTTTAGCCGGTCGCTATCAGAGCTTCATTTAAAAAAAAAAAAAAAAAAAAAACAGAACAGCGGAGTTTCCCACTGCAGCTGATCAGCTGGCTTGTGGTCAGGGCGTAGCTACAGACCTGTCACTGTCACAGGTGCATTTCATTCTTATAGGACTTCAACCTCAAAGCTCTCTGTCCTCAGACAGCTTTGTGCTGTTTCTGAACATCACACAGGGACAACATGGAGCTCTCTGTGTGATTGGTTCAGCCTACTGAGTGTTATTGTTTATATAAGTACAGTTAGATACAGTTTATCATCATAGTGGCAGGAAAGATCATTTCATCTGTGTATCAAATATTGTGTTGGTCAAGAATAAGTTAAAACAAAAAAAAGTTGTGCAATAAAATGGTTAACAGTGATTTGTGCTAGATGAAATGCACTGTCCTTCTGATCAAAGATGGCCCATCAGATTTTGTAGCTACTGACCCACCCAGAATTAAAGTTCTGCCTGTGCCAGGTTGATGTAGAATGTGTATAGTATTATAGAAGAGAAACACACTCCTTTCATGTGCTGTGATTTTCATGTCTGGGATTGTAATTGGGATGGATAGATATACTATGTGCCTAGCATTAGCCATGTATCTACTTTCATACAGATATTCTAGTGTCAAAACACTTTAAAAAGCATAATTTGCATATTAAAATCACAGAAAAATTTCTTATGGGATGCCCCGGACCCCCCTACATTGGTTAGGCTTTTCGGACCTTGTCACCTTTTTTACTCTCTGGAATTTGCAGGTCTGTCAATCTTATTAAAAACCTTAAAATGTGATATTGATACCTGCAAAGTGCACCAGATTCATTCATTTAGATTGCAAATTTTCTACATTTTGATTTGCCTGGAACCACAGCAGAAAAAAAAAAATTTTTTTTTCAGGCACAGGATTTTTTCCTGCTTCAAGCCCTGTTCCAGCGTCTTATGCAGACCGTGCTGGCTGGAGTTCAAAACTGTGAGGTTTACCTTGACGACATTGTTGTGTATTCCTCCTCCTGGCCCAGCCATCTCCAAACCCACCTGTTGTGTTCCGTCGTCTCCGTGAAGCCTCCCTCACACTCAATCTCGCAAAATGTGAGTTTGGGATGGGGACGGTGACCTACTTAGGTAAACAGGTAGGTCAGGGGCAGGTGCGTCCTGTAGAGGCGAAAATCCAAGCCATTATTGATTTCCCCGCACCACACTCCAAGAAAGCTCTGCGTCGTTTTCTTGGCTTGTGTGGGTACGGTTCCAGGGTGCCATTCCAAAGGGCCGCCACTCCGAACGTTTACTTTAATTTGTCGGAATGCCGACCCTTAATTATTTATGGGAAAAGGGTGCCATTACGAACCTGAAAAAAAGGGTGCTGATGATAGCAAGGTTAAACGATAACAAAGGGAAATTTTACCAGGTCTGGGGTCATTTTTTGAATCATATAAGAGGGGAATAGGTACCTGAATCCTATGAGGGGTTGACCACTTGTATATGGGTATATTATCATATACTATACTGTATATATTATTTATTTATTTATTTTTTAGTGCTGGGAGATGTGCTGCGCTGTTTATGGGCTGTGATTTGTGTGTTTTTGTTTGTTTGTTCTCTCTTTTTTTTTTTTTCTTTTGTCTCTATATTTTTGTTTACTATTGTGATGTTTGTATTGAAGTCCGATGTCTTTTGTATGATGTTGGCATAACATATTGAATAAAAACTTAAATGACAAAAAAAAAAGGGTGCTATTCCGAAGCTGAAAAAAAGTTGAATGGTTTAAAGGGTTACACCCCGCCTTTCCGAAGCCCCGCCTTTCCGACAATAGACTTCCATTCGTCGTAATAGCGGGGTTTTCTTTTTTTTCTAAAGACACCGCTATTTCGAAAAGGCTACTGACATAAAGACCTAACGTTCATTCTGCTTCTAGCCTGTCTAGCCTCCACCTGATCTTTTTACTAAACTTAACCAACTCCTTTCTTCATTGCCTAAGCCCAACCAAAGCATCTCCCTCAGTCAGCTGTCAGCACGAGCGGAGGCTGTCGGAACAGCGGTGTTTCGGAACAGCGGGGTGTCGAAGTGGAGGTGCGTCGGAATGGAGAGCTGTCCCCGGTTTAAAGCACAGGGTACGGCACTTGGCAAATGTGTTGGTAGCGTAGTGATTAGGGCATTCAATTTTGATGCGGTGGATCAGGATTCGACTCCCGGGGGAGACACATATTAATTTTATTGGCCTCTACCTAATCTTTTTACTAAACTGAACCAACTCCTTTCTACATTGCCTAAACCTAACCAAAGCACAGAGCAAGGACATTTATTTTAAGCAGGAGGGCCGCGGCTGCATCAGACTCGCACCTGGGTGAAACTTTGGAGGTGGAGGGGGAGGGGACGCAGTGTTTCCCCTGATGGCTACTCGTGTAAAAGCTTCGGGCAGGAAGTCAAACCACGAGAGAATCCGGTCAACTTTCAAAATAAAACACATTCGGAACAGCGGCCCCTCAGGAAGTTCGTAATGACGGACCTTCGGGAATTTTCGGACTGGCGGACCGTCGGAATGGCGGTCCTTCGGAATGGAATATGTAAACAAAGGTGAACTGAACTCGGGAGGATATGGCTAAGTTAAACGCGGCGAAGGCTGCAGAGGAGATGGATGAATAAAAGAAAATGGCATAAAAGGGCTCTCACACCATCCCAACAAATAATAAGTACACTGGACTTTGCTCTCTGTCGATTGTAGCCTCGTAAACCAGCCTCCCCCGGAAATGCATTTCATTCATTTCAGAGGGGGAGTCTGGCCTCATCCCCGTTGAAACCGTTTCGCCAGAAATCGGCCGTCTACCGAGCCAATCAACATCGCCGCTGTGATTGACACAGCACGTTGGCCAATCAGGGCCTGAAAACATCGCTACATGGACTGGACTCACCTACAACAAACATGGCGGAGCGTCAAACAGCGGCGATGAAATAAAATGAAATGTATTTCCGGGGGAGGCTGGTTTACGAGGCTATGTCAATTAGACCATTCTGTGACTTTGTGACATGCCAAGCTACAAGATGAAACTGTTGTTCACTCATGATGGACAAATGTGGGCACATGTGCAAACACACTTCAGCTCTGTATACTACCTACTGCTGTAACATGTTAAAATGTCATAAGTAAAAGAATGTTACAGTATATCAAAATGTTTTTTTTTAAAAAGCAAAAAGAAAAGATTATGATAAAGATTTTTATTATGTGGGTACTGCGGGTGGGACTAGATAAGCTTTTGCTTCTCCCACTTTCTCTTTTGGCCATGTGTATTGTATTATTTGAACTAAGATGAAGTGTAATGATGATGATTTAAATTGATATGCCCGAAATAAACAAATTGATTGATTGAATATTGTGTGTGTGATAAATGTTCTTTGTTCACTTTGGATTTTATTTCATGGAGCAAAGTCCAGCAGAGCAGGTTAATTATTCCAGGTAAGATAACATCACGTCCAACAGGTGAGACACAGTTCAGTTTCAACCCAGCGGTTGTGTCACAGTTTATTTCCTTGTGTGAAGGTAAGCTAAAGAGTCTGAATGTTTTCCTCGTTAACACCTGTCGTTACCTGAGTTCTCTGCCCTTCGACTTGTCGTTGTGTTTGTGTTGTGTTATTATGTTAGTGTAGCTGAGTCAGAGCTGTAACTGTAAAGTCTGGACCGACAGAACCGTGTCCTCCATGTTGTGTGGATGTTGTCGGTAGAAGCGCTGGAATAAGAGCAGAAGCTGTTACTGCCGATCACTGATCAATACTGACTTTTTCTTTATTGATGATTGATTTTCCAGTGTTGATCTGTTCACCATCAGGTTCTTCACAGTAACTGAGTACATTTAGTGCAGTACAGTTGTGAGGTACTTGTACTCTTGCGTATTTCCTTGTTGTGCTACTTCCTGCTTGTGCTGCAGCTCATGTAGCTGTGTCCTCAACATTCATGTCTGTGGTTACACACAGCAAACACTCTGGGTTATTGATTATTGGACACAATTCATCAATATTGTTGTGGAAAATCTTTTAGAGCTGCAACAGTTGTTCAATCAACATTTTTCAAGCAGAAATTTTCAGTTTTCAACCTCAAGATTTCCTTGTTTTCTCTGTTTGATCTGACTGTAAACTTAATATTTTTGTCTGTTTAATCAGCTGTAGCTTGTTTGGTCCAGTGGTTTTCTACAGGGACTCTGTCCACACAGAGACTGTGTCACATCAACTGAGTGGATCTCAGTCCTTGTGTGTGTCAGTGGATGGAAACAGTGGTCCATGGATCATGTTGCTGCTGTTGCTGCTGCAGCTTCATGACGCCATCTAGTGGACTGATAGTAGTAGTAGTAGTAGTAGTAGTAGTACAGCAGCTGATGGCAGCTTCCTCTTCCTCACTGCTGTGTGACTGCATTCAGCTGACACTGATATGAAGCAGAGAAGAAGAGCCAATCAGTGGAGGGAGGAGCAGCTGGAGACATGATGGACATGATGAATGATGTGTGTTTCCTCTGCAGGTCAAGCTACAAAGTGTGTGTGAGCTGATGTGGATGTGAGCTCAGCAGCATGGATCAGTGTGAGGACAGAGAGGAGGGAGCCCCTCCCTCTAAAACCACTCTGTGTGGGGGACGTCAGGACCAGACTAGACGTCAAAGGTCAGATGAGCTTCTCTAGCTGTCCATGACTCAGATCACTGCTCCATCATGATTCACACTCAAAGCTCTGTGTGTTGTGTTCAAGGCCAAAGCAGCAGCACAAGCCACAGTCTGCTGGACCTGGACCTGGACCTGGATCTGGACCTGGACCTGGATCAGGCTGTGTGTCCATGAAGAGCAACTTCTCCATGGATCGTCCTATTGACTTAAGTGGTTCTGCTGATGGAAGGTCAGAATTTAAAACAGTGTTCGGACTTTTAAGTTCTTAGCCCTCCAAAAAGTCTTGAAGCACACTTGGGTATAAAAGTGTTTTCCTGGATATTCTTTATTTTATTTTCTCACAAATGATCACAGGTGCCACACAGGTCATAACCCTGAAATTAGTAACCAAAAATACCAGGTTATATATACTACTTTTCATAAAATAATAAGTCTTAGCTTAAACTTTTTACGTTAAACAAATTAACACAATGAAGCGGACCAAATAATTAAATAGCTAAATGTCAGTACCAGTCAGCCAAGTGCCAACCCGGAAGCAATATTTCGTAGGATGAGTCTGGGAATGTCCCGCCTTCCCCGCCTCTGATTGGCTAGATGAGCTCTCCTCCGATTGGTTATTTGATTTGGCCACGTAACGTCATCACACAACAATAAACTAAAATACACACCAACTGACACCATAAGAATATGCAGATGTCTTGGCGTAGCGGTTTGCGTTTTCGCCTGTGGTGTGGTGAATCCATGTTCAATCCCCGCTGGTTTCACGATTTGAAAATTAATTTTTTAAATTTTATATTCCAAGTTTACATTTTGAGCTTGAGAAAAGTGTAATTGTGCCATCGGTTAGGTTTAGGCAATGAAGAAAGGAGTTGGTTAAGTTTAAGCAATGAAAAAGGGAGTTGGTTAGGTTTCGTAAAAAGAACAGGTAGAGTGTAGACAGGCCAGACAAGTAGAGAGAATCGAGGCACTGATCACACTTTGCCGACAGCCTACGTTTCACAGCCGTTTCACAGCCAAAACAAACAACCAATCAGGCGAGAGCCCTCCTAGCCAATCAGAATCGAAAATGGAAGCCATCTAGCCAATCAGAGGCGGGAACGGCGAGAAAGGCGGGACTAATGCTAGTTAACAGGAATGCTAACGCTAGCTAGCGGAATGCACTACCGCTAACTAGTAACTTTAGAAAGTTACCAGCCAAATTGGCTGGTGATCTAAAAAGTTAATTTAGAACCCTGGAGAAACGCCTCTAACGTTTTGTTTATTTTCCAGTATAGATGCTGACACATGCTTCCCCTCAAACTTGTTAAGCCTAATCGCTTTCCCTTGCTGAGCACCATCTCTGCACTCAACCAGCAGCGACCGATTCCTCAGGATCCTAGCATTTTTAACTTCACCTATCAGTCTATTTATTGCTTTGGTTAGGAATATCGGATTCCACTCACCGAAGGATGCCCCATCTTGAAGAAGTTTTATCATGACTTTGTACTCTTCATCAACCTGGACCCTCCCTGCAGCCCCACTCCGCTCACTGCCTGATTCAGACTCAGAGTTTGTACGATCTTTCTGCTGCTTTGATTTCTTTCGCTTTCGTTTTCCCTCCGCTCTATATCAGTGTCTCTCACAACACTTCCTACTCCGTCACTTCCTTCTGCCATCTCCTGCACATTCACAGCCCAGTCGTGCCAACCTTCTCTAGCTAATAGTCAGGGAGCCACAGGCTCAAAAATGGGTTGAACCTGACATGGTCTGTTATACTTTTTATTTGTGTTTTTTTCTGGTAAATTAGACACTAAGGAACAATAATTGAGGGGTCTGCTCTGCCGGAAATATCGCGAAAAAAAATTGTGGCCATTTCACTGTATGCACCCTTTATTTTTCGACAGAAAATTGTAAAAAATGATTTCTTTCTTCAAATCCTCAGTGGGCTGGGTAGGCTGTCAATGAATGCATTTCAGATACACAGAACACATGTGGTGACAACATCCACTGAAAAAATTACTCTTCAGACACATTTCTACATGATTTTGTATCAATTTAAGATGAAAAAATAGGCGTTTTTTCACTTTTTTCCAATATTTTCATCTTTACTTCACTGCAGGGATGCAAACAGCTCGCCGAAAAGCGAAACTCTCTTTTTTCATGACCAATTAGGTGACTTGTGTGAATCGTTCAGATCCGAAGAGTTTTTGTTTTTGAGGGGGGGGGTCTCGGCGTCTCAGCTCGGGTGAGTAAAATGTTTTTCTAACAGGCTGACAGTGACAATCACGTGAAACTGAGGCGAATTCATTCGTGGTTGTCTCTGATTATACTGATAACAGCCTACTTCCAATGTAGACGCGCAACATGCGCTTGTTACCCAAACGGTGCGCGGCCGCGTGCATTCGGTGCGATGGTGGCGCCGTTTTTTTCCCCCGTGCATGTCGGTGGAGCTGTGCGCCGCCGACATGCACGGTTCCCTACATACGTTGCTGTGTCAGGCAGGTGTCTCCCACGAAGCTCTGCCCCGTTTCAGATTTGAAGGAAGTCCTCAACGTGGAAAGACGTCGCCCTCGCGATGTAGAATGTGTCTTTTATTTATTCAGTTTAGTCTAATTCATTCATTCATTCAAACCTTTATTTATTCTCGAATGGACATTGAGGTTTTACCCTCATTTGCAATGTCGTCGAGAATAATAATATAATAATAGTAATAATCAGTGAAGACCTGAAATACAGTATCTGAAATATTGCAAAGGATTTTTGTAATGTGTGCATATATTATATATAGAAATGTTTGCCTTCTGTAAACTATGTCCAGCTATAAGATATATCCTGGAAATGGACTCTTCAGTGATACTATAATGTAATAAATTTGTGCTGAGCCCCCCCCCCCCCCCCCCCCCGCTAGACAATTACTCTCTTTTTTCGGTCCTGACCAGTTTGCATCCCTGTCACTGGCAATCACCTATGGCCCCAAGTTACGACATCAGTCAATATGCTATCATTTTCATCAAACAGTACACTCATTCCAGAGAAAAAAATGCAAAAATCCAACCAAAATCACTCGTTCTGTGATAATTTTACTACTAGCTGGCAATCAACAGGCTCAGAACCTCAACCTAACCTGGGTTACTCAGAATTCTGAAAGACTTTAACATGGGCGTTAATCTCCACATTATTAAACGTCATGGCCAAGACATCTTTTTAATTTTATCTTAAATCATGGAAATTTGCAACACAATAAATGTTACACAGCAAAATAATTGTTTGGTTATTATTTTATTCCATCAGATTACAACTGTTACAACTTTAACACAAGGTGCAGTTGGCTGTGTAGTCAGGGTCGTGTCACACTGCAGATACTGCTCTGGCCTGGGACAGGCCATCACCCACCACCTGAGGAGACAGACAGGGTGGGTTATACAGCAGACAACCCCCCCCCCCCCTTCCTCACACATACACACACACACACACACTACTTACATGATGCTTAAAGCTTGTCCTTGTCTTCAGTCATGGTGGTGTCACACTGCAGATACTGCTCTGGCTTGGGACAGACAATCACCCACCACCTTATACAGCAATACAGTTTAAAAATCCCCCCCCCCCCCCCCCCCCACGCTCACACACACTACTTACATTACGTTTAAAGCGTGTCCTTGTCATCAAGCGCAAGTTCAATCCTTGAACATCTGATTGGGTCCCCCGTGCAGAGACATCCAATCCCACACTTCACATTTGCTCTTGCACAGGAGCATCCTCGGGCACACATTTTCTTGCAGCGACAGTATTGGCTGTGTTTGAATTCTGAAGGTTTTGCCTCTTTTAGCATCATAGTTGCTACCAATTTGCCATTGACAAGCTGTCGCCCAAAATCACTGGCAGCCGGGTAGGTTGGCTGAACCATGTGTGCCCGCTTACACACAGCCAACTGATGCAGGGCTCGGTGAAGGTATAACAGGAAGGCATCTTCAGTTGGTGGAAGGCATCGTATGTCTCCTTTGATGCTCACAAATAAATGGGCTCGCAGTGCATCCAGAGTACCACAAAAGTCACTCCTGTCATATAGCGACATCATGTATCGTCGTGCTGCTGTTATAACTTCTTCCTGAACATCCAGGCTTTCCTCAGGGTCACCGTACCTGCACAGTGGCAGAAGGTCTGTCAGGTGTTTAATGGCAGTTGTGTAAGCCCGCTTTTTTCCTCGTCTGTAGAGATAGCTCACTGTATCACAACCAGTAAGTATGTAGGTGCTGAGGAGTAGGGATGTAAGATCTGCAGCTGCAATATCATACTTCCTTGCAAGAGCTTCCGTGATGGCATGAACAGGTAGGAAAACATCCATCGTCTTCACCCACAGCTCCTGCAGGCCCTTCATGTGTGTGATGTAGTACATGCACATCATGATCACGTCTGTGTCAGATGCAACCACTACAGCCCATTTGTGGTGCAGGATTTGTACTGAGTATGCAATGTGAGCAAACATCCTTGTATCTGCCTCCTCATGTTTCTCACAGGAAAGTTCTGGAAGCTCAACCTGACAATCTGCTGACAAGAGGACAGTGCGACCAGGATCACGAAAAATTCCACCAAGGATAAGTGTGCATCCTGCAGGAAGTGACTTGTGCTGAGCTGCCCATGCTTCTCCGATGTAGTTCAACAAATTAGCTTTATTCAATGGATTGTGAATGAAGCCTTTCCATTCAGGTATAGAGAGAGTATCATGTGGCTTGTACTCCTTTGTTTTGCTAAAGCAGGTCTTCATCCTCTTCTCTCGTTCCTCACCTTTCAGACTTTCAGCAGGGGAGACATCGTATCGATCACCAACAAAGTGGATGCAGTCACACTTGTCAGGGATGATTCTAAGGAGCTGCTTCAGGTATTTTCCTTGCAGTTTGTAGAAGGTGCTGCTCCCAAGATGTTGGTAACGTTGAATGAACTCCATGGCATCTACTACCATTACAACAGGCATGTCAGATAGAGGGATTTTGTCCATTTCCCCCCATGAGCTGCCAAGGGCTGTCTTCATTGCAGCCAGGTAGTCTGCCTTGTTTCCTTTACGCATAGCATAACCTTGGTCAAGGGACGGATCTGGCTCAAACAGGGAGGCTGGGCAACTTGTCCACTCATGACTAAAGACTTCCACCTTCCTGTCTTCATCTAAGTCCTGCACAAAATACAGGTTCCGGACAACTGCACTCTCTTCTTCGTAGACCTTCTTGGCTTTGGATGCCATGGAGAGTGACTTCTTTGGCTTTGCTGCAAAGGTGGCAAGTTTTATTTGGGCTACTTTCTCACTGTCAGTTTTCCTTGCTGCAGCCAGTGCCTCAAACCCTTTTTCCCGAGCACGCACCAAGTCTGAAGATGTAGCTTGGTGGCCTGTTGAGATGTTCATCAGCCCCTGCTCTTCACATGTGAATGGATTGATCTGATTGTTGATGACATTTATGATTTTCCTTACACCTTCTGCCTCCTTTGCACCTTGGCTGTTGTCTTCGTGGTGTTTGATGTTATCTACATCCAGGTGTGCCATTGCCTTTGTCTGTTCTGACACTGCTGTTAGAACTGGCAGAGCTTTTAGGTATTTCTCCATGGCTGCTGGCTGCTGACTGATGCCAGTGAAGAGTTTCGTCTTGGCATCACGGTTGTAGGTTTTCTCAAGTGCCATGTCTGTCCAGACACCATTGAACCGTCCCTCTGTTTGATGTACAGTGAACTTCCCATTCTTGAATTCTCTATGAATGTTTGGAGCAAGTGTAGGCAGGCTTCTCATTGCTTCTAGGTAGTGGGGCAGGCAGGATACGTACTTGTAGTGGCCAGCAGCTACAAGGTATGGCAACATCTTCTCTACTTCAGCCAGGTGTTCCTCCCACAGACCTGCACGCTCAGCATGGATGAAGCGCTTCAGAATCATCACCATATCCATGTACATTAGCCATAGCTTTGTAGTTGGTGAGGTACATGCTTCATCAAACTCAACCATTAAACATGACAGCTTTTTCAATTGGTTGGTTGCATCAGCACATGCAGAAGATGCCTTCTCTACATCCTCCTCTGACAGAGCATCTAGGAGTAGCTGGACATTGTTGGCAAGCAGACACGTGTACTCCAGGCCCTTCTCTTCAGTAACCAACCAATTTGCAAATGCTTCCCAGTATACAGCAAACATGGCTGCATACACCATAGTGTGGGCATGAAGCATTGCATAGTAGTCTTTTCCACTGATGATCTTGTTTGCTGTTCCACGGAGACATACATCAGCTTCAACCATGATGTCTTCGATTCCGGTGGACTGCATCAAATGCCCAATGGCACCAAGGAAATTCTGAGCAATATGGAAGCCACCCATGTGCAAGATAAGTTTGGCATACTTCTCTTTGTTCTTCTTTTGCAGACTCAGAACCACCTCATAGATTGCTTGATCACATGTGATGATGGCATACTCTTGGCCATGTTTTCTTGACACATCCATGCAGTACTGAACAGACTGTTCAACCACATCTGGGTTTGTTGGTGACTTGGGGAAGAAGGGACCATAGCTGATCACAGTTGCAGGGGTGGAATCTGGGATGAGAAATGCCTGGAATGAACTCCATGTTGGAGCAGCACAGCTTGGTTTCAGGTCCTCCAAGAGTACGGTAGGGCAGCTCTGCACCAAATGCCACAGGATGCTCAGGTGGTCAAGAGGTTCAGCTAGACACGCAGGTAGCTTAGGCTCTGTTTCGACTCCAACTAGTGAGCGACTCTTTTGACGATCTTTTAGGCTGAGATGGCTTTCCTTGGTTTGAAAGGGCTGAGAAGATTCAAGGGATGATTGGCGGGTTTTTAGTAGAGGTAAACTGACAATTGGTGTGGAGTCTTCATCTGGATTCTTGTACTGGAATATGACATGTGTTGTGCCATGCAGTGTTCGTCCATCCTTGGTATACTCTTGGAAGTCAAGGTTATCAAATGCAAACTGTGTGAATCGTCCAACCTTGAGGTTCCTTGGTGTTGGGATCTTGGCAACTGCTTGACAGATATCCTGTGCAAGGTTGAGAATTTGTTCTTGCTGTTTAGAACTAACTTTCACCCGGCCATCTTCACCTATCTCTGGGGATGCATCTGTTAACATCCATGCCAAGTGATTATACAGATTACAGCTCACTCTTCGGGATGCCTCCAGGTATGATATCTCTAGCTGTAGGTTTTCAGTCATACTTCTAGGCATCTGGTGACTTCCACTTGCTTGAGCCATTCTGACTTCTCTTGCTACCTTCATTGCCTGCTTCTCTGCCTTATGTTGGTCCTGGAGCTCTGCCCGTATTCTTTTTGCTGTATTGTAGGAAGAGACTTTGTGTGTCATCTCATCATCGGGTGTTATCTCATCATCACTTTCTTGCTCTGCCTCTTCAGCTGTCTCCTTCAGTTCCTTCAACTTGGAGAGCATGCATCCAACATTCATTTCTGCTGAGCAAATCAGGCTAGAGCGTCCTCTCTGTGGCACAACCATTATTTTACAGTTTCCACCTACTTGATAGTGACTTCTCAGGCGAGCAATTAAAGGCTGCGATCTGTATGAGGTGCCATTATGAACTCCGAGGCATGTTAAGTATTTTCGGAATTCATCCCTCAAAGCTGTAACAAAGAAGATCGCGTTTTCTTTGAAAAGGGGCTCATCTATTCGAGATATGAGCTGGTGCAATGCAGCATCATATTGAGAGGTGGTTGTGCTATTTTCCTGTGAAGGAACACGCTTTGTCAGGTAGCTGGTCATGCATTGCTTGTGATAACGGAAGTCTTTAGCAATCATGTCAGTGCACTTTCCATCAGGACCACAAATCTTGTGTAGCATGTCTTCATCGTTCAATTTTTCTGCTTTTTCCCAGATTGTGTTCTGTCTTTCATAAGTGGCGATCTGAATTAGGGCTCTATCCCCCCTGGTTGTGCGTGCTCTCGCACAAATGAAGCACTCTTCTTTGCGTTGGATGGGCTGTAATATTGAGGTTCGTGTTCTTTTAGATCTAGGGTTAAGTCCTGATTCAAATTATATGATTTCATGGAGTTGGGATGGGTCATGATTTTCAGCTACTTTCTTCTTTTGGTCGACAGTTTTGCGATTCGTATATTTTGCACAGCATTGCGTGTGCCACACAGGATCCTTCCCTAGAAAGACACTTTGAGGATCCAGCTCTTTCTGAAGTCTGATTGAGATTTCATCGTTCCTGCCAGTTACAGCGTGTGTGAGGGACTTGAAGCCTTGATTTGTTAGTCTGTGCAGAGGACCAGCGTTGCTGTCTATTTTTTGACAAATTAAACAGGCATTATAGTTCGTACTCGGCTGTTTTCTCTTCAGCTGCTTCATTGAAAACACAGGCTCCATCCTTTGTTATTCTGTAATTTGTGTCACTCCTCTCCTGTTCTCTACTCTCCACTCCTCCTCTGTTCAGTCCACTCCTCTCCTCTCCTTTCCTTTTTCCTATTCTTCTCTTGTTCAGTCCACCCCTGTTCTCTCCTCTCTCCACTCTTCTCCTCTGTCCTCTCCAATCCTCGGCTGCCTTCTCCTCTCAACAGCAAACCTAACAGATCAGAACCAAATCTATAAATGGGAAATACTGTGCATTCAGGTGAAAGAAATCCAGCTGTTTGTTACTACTTAGCTAAATAGCAACTGACCTTTCGCAAGAGCCCTGCTCCCTGAGTTACAGCTGCTAGCCCTTCAAGTTTCTCAATGTCAATGGAGTGTCAACAGTGTTGTATGTGCATGTGAGTGCACCATATTGTGAATATCACCAAGACGAGAGCTGTGACACCCGGTTAGAGGCTATGGTTTTCAGCCTCCACCCTCCCTTTAACAAGTTACAAGTAATTTATCTAATGTCAAGGTGAAAATGAAGGTAACATGGTAAAAGGTAACATGGTAAAAATGAAACATAAGGGAAATGTCCTGCATAGTTATTTCCTCGGTGTCCTCTGATCAGAGCAGCGTCCCTAGCAACGGTCTGTTATACAGAAATAATAGACCAAGGAAAATACCTGCAGCAATTATGCACTGTTTGGACCGTAAAAAAAAAACATGCCCCCCCCAGCTTGATGGACCTTAGTAACGGTTGCTAGGTTGTATGAATGGACAATCACTTTTTAGGGGAAGGGTATTGCAAAAGGTCAATTGACTCTCTCTCTACTGTACAGTGCTCTATAAAAACAATATAGTTTGCTTACATCTTACAGAGCAATTGTATGTTTAGGTATTGTGTATGTCTAGTAGCCTATCTAATAGATCTACCTTTCATTTTTGTGTGACTGTTTATGCTGAGAGCTAAAAAGGTAAACATTTTCTTAATGTGGCGGCACGAGGAGGTAGTTTTGGTTATTAAAATAATATTTAGGATTTTTGATGTTGCCAGACAACGCCACCCTGGGAGTTTCACCCAGGGAAATTGAACTACACTTGTTCTGGAGAAAAAGGCACTAAGGTCCGTTACAAAGTGAGGCAGAGACAGTCGTTCAATTATACAAAAATAAGTTTGTTTTATTATTCACAAATGTTTCTTTAAAAATTATCATTAAAGGAGATCATTCACTAGGGGGGGGATTAAGAAAGGGGACCAATCAGGGCTGAGACTTCTGGTGTGGATGGGTCAACTAAAAGGGGATACCTGAAACACCACACGTGAAGTAAACGAAATAAAGTGAAAACTTAAACACAGCACACAACAAAAGGGAGGGGCACCACCACCGGACACCAATCCACCACCATAGGCTCAGCACCTGAAAGGAGGGAAAGCAGAGGACAGTTAGGGAACAACTTAAAACAAAAGAAATGAATGAACAAAATATAAATGACTTAAACTAATCAAAACTATAAATTACAAAATGAAAGAAAACACAAATAAACATACAGCCAACACAAGCACACAAAAACAGTAAATTCCCACACTGTTCCCTCTCACACACACGCACCCACACACACACACACTATAAGACGTGGCTGAATAGCAGCGACAGCGTGCTTAGCTGCAGTGAGCCCAGCCAGCCAATCGTCAAGGCCAAGCAGGGCGAACGCAGGCCGGGTCGGCCGTGGCAGCGATGGTTAGCAGCAGCAAAAGCAAGCAGTCAATCAGCGGTAACAGTGTCTGAACGTCACGGAGCTCCGAAGCGACACAGGTAGCTCCAGCAAGGCAAAGCAGCAGTGGTTTAGCAGTGGTTAGCGGTGCTCAGCTGAGCGGCTACATGGACATCTTTACCCTACAATAATAAACAAACATAACGTAAGAAGCTACAAGTGGCTGGAGGAGAGAGCTATTGTCACTGAACAACATACCGATCAGGCAGTCCCGGCCAACACGGCGTGGAGAGAGAGAGGTCAGCGCAGCATATGAGCAACCTGTAAACAAACACACAGGTTGCCACATGTGCAACGCCAAAGAGGAAGACACGGGGGGAGAAAGCTCACTTACCGGCAGCGAGCGGCATACGGAGCGGTACAAACGGTGAGCAGCATAAGCAGCATACAGCCAGCAGCAACACCCAGCGAGCCTCTATATACGCAAAATAACTACAATTAGCACTGAACGGGACAATCGCGGAGAGAAGTGCAGCCGCAGCTGGCAGCCTACCTACTACCCAGGGGCGGAAGTGACGGACGTCAGCCTCCGGCAGCAAGAGGAAGACAGGTGTTCCAACCCTCCTTTTATACGGTAACCGCCCACTGGAAATGACATCACAGGACCAAGGACTGTGTCCTGCTACAATCTGCCCCCCACAATTAAATCGGCGTCCCGACGATGAACAACACAAAGCAAACCAGACTTAACTCCATGGCCTAAATAATGCAGCAACAGCATTCGACACAGGGAACGGAGGATTTCTACCTCCCTGTTCCTCCCCTACAGCCCGTGGGAGGTGGTGAACATTAGAATGGTGGCCTGCAGTTGATCTAGCGGTCCGCCGGACAACATTTTCTCCATCAACAGGGAGAGAAGACGACGTACCTGGGACCACTGGAACAGGGACCACTGAAACAGGTTCCACCAACGGAGAAGGCACAGACGAGACTGGGTCTGGCAAGCGAGGGATGATGTGGGCCACAGCTTCGGCTTGGACAGTTGTAGGCAATGGGTTCGCGGACCTCAAGACCAACCAATCCCCATCACAAGACCGCTCATCCTCTGACTGCGGTTGTTCAGGGGAAGGTGGAGGAGAAACAGCAGTGGAACGTGGAGGATCGACCCCAACCACAGCCTTCAGCAGCGAGCGATGGACCTGTCTGACTTTGGTCAGATCATCCCTCGGTGCAATGGTGTAGACTGACCCCCCTTCCCTTGGTGCCCTCAAGACAAGATACATGACCGAAGCCCACTGATCTTGGATTTTGTGTCTTCCTCGTACCCCAAGGTCCCGTAACCATACCAACTGACCCTCCTCCAAACGAACTTCTTGAACATGTTGGTCATGGTTGTTCTTACAGCGCGCTGCCGCAGCCTTCAACCGATCACGGGCCCCCTCGAACGCCACTTGCAAGCGGGCTTGATGTTCCTCAACCCACTCATGGACATAGCCACCAACAGGATCCCGTATCCGGCCAAGCAGGAAGTCGACTGGAAGTCTCGGCTCTTGGCCGAACATCAACAGAAAAGGAGACTCGCCGGTTGCCTGATGTGGGGTGGTGTTGTAGGCATACAGGACCTGCGGAAGACAGGAACTCCAGTCACGCTTTCGAGACAAGGGCAATGTACGCAGAAGATCGTGAAGTGTTCTATTGAACCGCTCACATTGCCCGTTCCCAGACGGATGGTATGGCGTGGTGCGAGACTTGTCAATGCCATACAACACACACAACTGCTGAATAAGAGACCCTCAAAACACCGTCCCTGGTCTGAGTGGATGCGAGCAGGGACACCAAATCTTGAGAACCACTCAGCAACCAAGACCTGAGCAACAGTGGCCGCCCGCTGATCACGAGTGGGGACCGCCCATGTGTACTTAGTGAAAACATCAGTCATTACAAGAACGTTCTCCATACCATTACGGCTTGGCTCCAGAACCGTAAAGTCAATGGCAAGGATTTCGTTGGGCCGAGAGGCCAACAAGTGGCCCATGAAACTGCGAGCCGCTGGTCGACTCATCTTGGCCACCTGGCACCTTTCACAGGCCTGACACCACTGTGCCACATCAGCAGACATGCTGGGCCAATAACACCGCTGGCGCAAAAGCTCTAAGGTCCTCTCGACCCCTTGGTGACCATGACCCTGGTGAACCTCGGTGAGCACATCTGTTTTTAATGCCGCAGGCAACAACAACTGAAAAACAACCTCAGCCCCATCTGGCCGGAAAACCTGGCGATACAAGAGACCATCCCTTTCCACCAACCGGTCCCACTGCTGCAGCAACAACAAAGCTGACCGAGACAGTTGTTTCCGCTCATCCTTACTGGGACGTTGTTTGCGTACCCAGAAAGCCAAAGCTTCTTGGATGACAGGATCAGTTTGCTGGAGAGTGGCGATGTCGGATGGAGGATGGTGGGGCAGAGCTGCCACAGTGGCCTGGATCGCGCTTACCTTGTCCACCTGCAGGGCCTGCTGCAAGGGCTGAGGGAGCACTGTGCCACGGACCATGGTTTGCATGTCCTGTGTGTCGGGAGCATGCTGGCGAGACAGGGCGTCAGCATTCTGATTGCTTCGGCTAGAACGGTACTTCAGCTCGAAATCAAAGGACGCAAGCTGGGCTGCCCAGCGCTGTTCGGTGGCCCCCAGCTTGGCAGATGACAGGTGACTCAATGGGTTGTTGTCGGTATAAACAACACATCTGTGGCCCAACAAGTATTCCCGAAACTTTTCGGTCATCGCCCACTTGAGCGCGAGAAATTCCAACTTCATGGAACTGTAATTACGCATGTTGCGCTCAGTGGGCCTCAAGCCACGGCTGGCATAGGCTATGGGCCGAACCTTTCCATCCTGTTCTTGTGACAGCACAGCGCCAAGACCACCATAGCTGGCGTCCACCTCCAGGATGAATGGAAGAGTGAAATCGGCGTACGCCAGGACAGGCGCAGACACAAGGCGAGATTTCAATGCTTCAAAGCTACGCTGACACTCCTCCGTCCAACGACCAGCGACGGTTTGATCTACCCGCTTGGAATTGAGGCCTGCTAGCTCTGCCACCAGCTTGTGAAGGGGTGCGGCCAGCTTCGCAAACCCCTCCACGAAGCGGCGGTAGTAGCTAGCGAAGCCAAGAAAGGAACGCAGCTCTGAAAGGGTGGCAGGGGAAGGCCAGCTGGAAACAGCCTCGATCTTACTGGGGTCTGTGGAGACACCTCGATCAGAAATGACATGCCCCAGATAGCGCATTTCCTGCTGGAAGAAGGCACGCTTTTTGAGTTTCACCTTCAGCCCTTCGTGCTGGAAATGCCCCAGCACCCCACCCAACCTCTCCAGATGTTGCTCAATGGTAGAGGAGAAGACCACAATGTCATCCAAGTAGAGTAGCAAGGATTGACACTGTTGATCACCGAAAATCCGCTGCATCAACCTCTGGAAGGTGCTGGGGGCGTTGCATAGCCCGAAGGGCATCCGGTTCCACTCAAAAAGGCCAAAGGGGGTACAGAAGGCTGTCTTGGGACGGTCTGACTCTGCCACTGGAACCTGATTGTACCCGGGAGCTAAGTCCATGGTAGAAAACCAACGTGCTCCGGTCAACGCGTCTAACGACTCATCAATACGGGGCAACGGAAAAGCATCCTTCCTAGTCTTCGCGTTCAAGAGCCTGTAGTCAACACACATACGCAAGCTGTCGTCTTTCTTTTTGACAAGTACAATTGGGGAGGCGTAAGGACTGCTGCTCTCCCGAATTACTTGCGCACCAAGAAGTTGATTTATGTGATCTTTAACACGCTCGTACTCAGATGGTGGAATCCTGCGGTACCGCTGTCGCACCGGGATGTCATCAAGGAGCGGGATCTCGTGGGCAATCAAGTCAGTGCACCCTAGGTCCCCATCATGGGCTGAGAAGACGGAATGAAACTGACCCAGGAGCGCCCTTACCTTGCCCTGCGCTCCTTCCGGCAAATGGTCCAACTCTATGTTTGCTATCTGATCCTGGACTGGTGAAGAGGCAGACTGAGAGAACATGGTGGCCACCACAGGTGGCTCTTCAGTGACACCAGCCGGCAAACTCACCACACATACCTCCTCTAGGGTTCCAACCAAGGCACGGGGATAAAGGAGCACGTCTGAGCAGCCTACATTCACAATGGGGATGTAGGCAGTGCCCCGTATCACTGGTACCAAAGAAGGAGAGGCAAGCAGCCCGGCAGGCAGGCCAGCCTCTGGAGGCTCAAACAGTGCTGTGGTGCCGCCATACTGCTCTGAACAAGTAGACGCAACAATCTTCAATGTACCACCTGGGATACGACAAGCCTTTTTACCACGTACCTTGACTTTCCCAGCTCCCTGCTCAACTGAAGCGCTGGCTTCATGGCACTTCTGAAGGGCCTGTGTGACGAGTTTGGGGGCCTCAGATACCACTGGCAGATCGAACAAAGCTAAGCCATGCTGCCCAAAAAGTTCCCCATAACACCGGCGGATGACGTTCATCCCCAGAACACCTGGGACCTGTGAGGACACACCACCAGGGGGGTCCTTAACCACCAAAATCCCACAGGCTGGTAACGACTTTCCACAAAGCTCCACCTCTAACTCCAAGTAGCCGATGTAAGGAATGGCGAGACCATTAGCTGCTCTGAGCTGCAGCCAGTGACACGATTTGAGCCGCTCTTGGCCCCAAGGCTCAAACTGCTGGCGGAAAAGAGACTCGGTGATGGTCGACACCATAGACCCGGTGTCCACCAGGCAAGAGACCACAACCCCTCCCATGCTCACACTTAAATGTGGACAAGATGACATGAGCTTGGACACTTCCACGTCACCTGAAACTGAGCCAGGAATAGCCCCCTCCGAACTGTGGCTCCGCAGTTCGGTGGGTGCTAGTTTCCCGGCAACTGGGCGGAGCGGGGCGGCCTACTTGGCTGAGAGGCCGGCAAGGGAGGTTGCGTGCGGGCAGAAACACGAACGCCGTCACACTCCCTGGCGATGTGACCTGGTTGCTGACATCTCATACAGATGAGGGGACCACGAAAAGCTGATCGGATGGGTTGCTGGGGGCCCTGCAGGCGGGAAATGCTCTGAGTCAGTTGGTTCAACTGCTCTTGTTGCAACTTCAGCATCTCTCTCATCTCCTGAAGATCAGAGGACTGTGGGGGACCAACACTGACCTGACGGCTGCCTTGGACCACACACTGAGCACCGAAGACAGATGGAACAGAATGACTACGGCCCCTAACACCTCCAGGTAAGCCCTCTCGCTCCCATCTGAGCGCCTCACTTCTAGCCTCCAGCAAGGTAGAAGTAGGCTGCCTGCGCACAAACTGCTTCAACTCACGACGAAGTGACCCATCCAGCACGTGCTCTACAAACTGGTCACGTAACAAAACCTCAGCGTTGGGTATGCCGCTGGGTGCACGCTGCTTCACGGATGTCATGAGGCTCATCAACGCAAGTGAAAACTCTAGCAGAGTCTCTCCCTCGTGTTGCCGTCGGGAGAAAAAGGCCTCTTGTAAAGCTACATATGACTCTGCGCACCCATATAACTCCTGTAGTGCTTCAATAATCTTACCCGGATCTGAACGTTCCTCACTGGGGCGGTATTTTATTTCCTCACGTGCCTCCCCCTCTAAATGGTCGAATAAGAAGAATGCCTGATCGGATGTTGACACATGACGGGCTCTCATACAGGCTTGCACCTCCTCCAGCCACTCGGCCAACCCTATGCCTGACTTTCCCCTAAAGGTGGGACATTTTCTGTCCCGCGGCACAAAAATCAGTCTCTCCGTTGAAGGAGCACTGACAGCAGGGGGTGCAGCGGGTGGGAGCGAAACTGGGGGTGCAGTACTAGGGCCGGGCGCGGCCGCAACCTGTTCCTGTCTCAACCTGTCATTATCTGTTCTCAGTTGAGCTACTAACTCTCTTAGTTCCTGCAATTCCGCCTCCATTATGAAGCCTATACCAACTAAGACTTTCCTACCGTGAAGGTGAAACCAGGGGAAAGGGGGAGTGGGGTTGTTGCAGGTCCACCAAACCAACTGCTGCTTTGCCTTGAAAAAGAAAAAAAGAAGAAACACAAGTCAGACACCAAAGAACACAGCCACAAATTTATTTATTTTTTTTTAAAGGAAAAACAAACCCAACACAGAACGCACGTCTCTGCTCTCAGATTGTGATCCTGCCGACAACGCCAGATTGTGGCGGCACGAGGAGGTAGTTTTGGTTATTAAAATAATATTTAGGATTTTTGATGTTGCCAGACAACGCCACCCTGGGAGTTTCACCCAGGGAAATTGAACTACACTTGTTCTGGAGAAAAAGGCACTAAGGTCCGTTACAAAGTGAGGCAGAGACAGTCGTTCAATTATACAAAAATAAGTTTGTTTTATTATTCACAAATGTTTCTTTAAAAATTATCATTAAAGGAGATCATTCACTAGGGGGGGGATTAAGAAAGGGGACCAATCAGGGCTGAGACTTCTGGTGTGGATGGGTCAACTAAAAGGGGATACCTGAAACACCACACGTGAAGTAAACGAAATAAAGTGAAAACTTAAACACAGCACACAACAAAAGGGAGGGGCACCACCACCGGACACCAATCCACCACCATAGGCTCAGCACCTGAAAGGAGGGAAAGCAGAGGACAGTTAGGGAACAACTTAAAACAAAAGAAATGAATGAACAAAATATAAATGACTTAAACTAATCAAAACTATAAATTACAAAATGAAAGAAAACACAAATAGCAGCGACAGCGTGCTTAGCTGCAGTGAGCCCAGCCAGCCAATCGTCAAGGCCAAGCAGGGCGAACGCAGGCCGGGTCGGCCGTGGCAGCGATGGTTAGCAGCAGCAAAAGCAAGCAGTCAATCAGCGGTAACAGTGTCTGAACGTCACGGAGCTCCGAAGCGACACAGGTAGCTCCAGCAAGGCAAAGCAGCAGTGGTTTAGCAGTGGTTAGCGGTGCTCAGCTGAGCGGCTACATGGACATCTTTACCCTACAATAATAAACAAACATAACGTAAGAAGCTACAAGTGGCTGGAGGAGAGAGCTATTGTCACTGAACAACATACCGATCAGGCAGTCCCGGCCAACACGGCGTGGAGAGAGAGAGGTCAGCGCAGCATATGAGCAACCTGTAAACAAACACACAGGTTGCCACATGTGCAACGCCAAAGAGGAAGACACGGGGGGAGAAAGCTCACTTACCGGCAGCGAGCGGCATACGGAGCGGTACAAACGGTGAGCAGCATAAGCAGCATACAGCCAGCAGCAACACCCAGCGAGCCTCTATATACGCAAAATAACTACAATTGACCCTTCGCGGACTCCGCCCTAAAACCGCTATTGACCAATCATACGTTAGCAACCGTCACCTGACCCGTAACCATAGGCCTGGCAAGCTTCATTACATTTTCTGGGACGAAAAACAAAACGTTTGTAGAGCAGGATATTGTTATTGTTGCTGCTACTGCTGCTACTGCTGCTACAGCGGCGGCGGCAGCAGCAATATAGAGATGTTCAGATACGATCGGACTTTTTTTTTCGACTTGAACAAGTGTAAATATGGGGATAACCATACGTTCACCTCCGACATGACAGCTGTACCAAAGCCATACTTTTGGGGCTTTTACCTGGGCTTTCAGGCGAGGGATCCTCCAGGCAGGAGCTGCTTTCACTGACTGATACAGTGGTGGGAGAAAAAAAACTGCAGCGGAAGCCGGATGTGGTTCACAATCGCCCAAAAACTTGCAGTTTGACAACCAGTGAGATGACTCGGAGTGAAAGCTTGCCCGGCATGGCAACAGTAACCAAGGGGGGCGGGGCTTACGCGAAGGGCGAATTAGCACTGAACGGGACAATCGCGGAGAGAAGTGCAGCCGCAGCTGGCAGCCTACCTACTACCCAGGGGCGGAAGTGACGGACGTCAGCCTCCGGCAGCAAGAGGAAGACAGGTGTTCCAACCCTCCTTTTATACGGTAACCGCCCACTGGAAATGACATCACAGGACCAAGGACTGTGTCCTGCTACATTAACCTGATGTAACAGTTAACAGCTGACAATCTGTCTGACATGAAAAACAAACAAAAAATAATCACTTAACTCACTGTCACTTACCAAAGACTGTGATGAGCAGCTTTGAAGTCCACTGGTAACCGTTGGTGGTTGGTTGGTTGGTTGGTTGGTTGCTTGGTTACGGTTGCTAGGTTGGTTGTTTCAAACTCATTCAAATACTATGCTCGCATTTGTGTGTGTAAGTGTATCATGATGCTAAACATTCAACCTACTTTATGTCTTTCAGAATTCAGAGTAACCCAGGTTAGGTTGAGGTTCTGAGCCTGTTGATTGCCAGCTAGTAGTAAAATTATCACAGAACGAGTGATTTTGGTTGGATTTTTGCATTTTTTTCTCTGGAATGAGTGTACTGTTTGATGAAAATGATAGCATATTGACTGATGTCGTAACTTGGGGCCATAGGTGATTGCCAGTGAAGTAAAGATGAAAATATTGGAAAAAAGTGAAAAAACGCCTATTTTTTCATCTTAAATTGATACAAAATCATGTAGAAATGTGTCTGAAGAGTAATTTTTTCAGTGGATGTTGTCACCACATGTGTTCTGTGTATCTGAAATGCATTCATTGACAGCCTACCCAGCCCACTGAGGATTTGAAGAAAGAAATCATTTTTTACAATTTTCTGTCGAAAAATAAAGGGTGCATACAGTGAAATGGCCACAATTTTTTTTCGCGATATTTCCGGCAGAGCAGACCCCTCAATTATTGTTCCTTAGTGTCTAATTTACCAGAAAAAACACAAATAAAAAGTATAACAGACCATGTCAGGTTCAACCCATTTTCTTGAGCTTTTGAGCCTGTGGCTCCCTGACTATAATGTTACTAGTTCACCAATGGGCCATGTATTCCTGCCGAAATCCTGGACACAACAGCTGTAATCTGTAATACCAGAAGTCATGCCGGCTTTTCAAAATAAAATACAGAGGTACAAAATTCTAAAATAAATAACTGAGAGCTACAAATAATAATAAATAATGAACGTCTTAACAAACAGTCAGAAAGACTTTTCTCTCTAAAAAGTTAGTTGTTGTGTTGTTGTTGTTTCAGGATCCAGCAGCAGAGACCAGACTCTCCTGAACCCAGCTGTCTGTCTTTAAAGAGCAACATATCAAAGGGCATGGGTGCTGACTTCAAAGGAGGATGTGGATCAGCTGATCAGATGTAAGACAAAGCTAAATTTGCTGTTGAGTTTCTGTTCTGTGACATTCTTCCTGTCTCAATGATTCTCCATAAAACCTGAGTTATAACTCAGACACACATTGTCCAGGTGAAGTAAAGAGTCGCTGTCTGAACATCCATGTGTTAATATTCAGGTGTGGCTCACAGTGCAGCCCAGTAGCAACAGGAAATATGTCAGCACGGCTTTCTGTTTTAACTCTTTAGCACAATCTACTTCACCAGGATGTAAACCACTGGATTAAAATCATCATTTCATTTTCACTAAATGTTCACGGTCTTGTTTCCTCCTGGTAGAAGGAACATGGTGATGTTGGCTGCATCAAGTCGCCTCCAGGTGGCAGCTTTGAGATGTGCAACAGGGCGAGGGCCCGATTAGTGATCTCTAGTGAGTTCAGAGTGATGTCAGACACAGAGAGCAGAGACAGAGGATCTGATCAGTTACAGGAGCTCCCCCCCGGAAATATACTTCTAACCAGTGTTTCTAGATCAGAAAAAATGTGTAGAAAATGATGAGCTATGTTAAAAAGTTGTCAAAATGTCCCTTGTATCATTTTTATGCAAATTAGTGCCGCCATTATCGGAAAAAACCTAATTTGACTATATCTCAGCCAATATTGCAGATATCTGAACAAATAAGGTGTCTAGACCCATGTTTTGAGGGTCAGAGATCACAATAAAACTATTCATAAAGTGATCACATGTTGGTGGCATGCTGGTAAGCAAACCTAACCCTTTTACCAATTACAAGACGCCAGTATTGGAGATATGAAATAAGGTGTCTAGACAGAGGTTGTTGTGTTTAACCAAGGTTTATTTGGATCAAACATCATAGATCTCTTGTTGATGTGACCACTCTTCTCTTTCCCAAGCCAGATAATAATCTCAAAGTGCTACAGAACCCTGAAACAAAATAAACAAGAGACTAAGAGAGAAAAAAGAAAAATCAGACAAGTTAAAATCAGCAGAAGGAAAAATAGCAAAGAAAGGAGATTAAAAAAGCACAGAGAGGATAAAAACCACTAGGAGCGACCTGGAAAAACCTGTCTGAACAAAAACGTTTTAAGCCCCTTTTTAAAGGAGGCCACAGACTGGGGCTAACGTAGGTGTTCAGGGAGGGAGATCCAGATCTGGGGGGCAGCGGAGCAGAAGGCTCGGTCTCCCATGGTGCGGAGTCGTGTGCTGGGCTGGTGGAGGAGGTTGTTACTTTGGGACCGGAGGTTTCGGGAGGATGAGTGAGTGAGGGGTAAGGAGATCTTTGAGGTATTGTGGGGCGTTGCTGTAGATGCAGAGGTGGGTGATGAGGGCGATTTTGTATTGGATTCTTGAGGTTATGGGAAGCCAGCGTAGGTTCTGAAGAATGGGGGTGATGTGGTCATATTTGCGGATTTCGGGATTTGCGGAGTTTGGGCTGCACAGTTCTAGCCTGATGCATCAGCCGCTTATTTCATTGCATTTCATAGAGCGTCTGAACACGAGCCATAGGGATTCGTTTGCTTCCGTGAGGCGGTTGCTTACATTTGGTTCAACTAATGTGTGTGCTATACACCGGTGAAGCTCATAGGTTAATCTTGAGCGCTTGAGTTCAACGTCATTGCCTTCACTTACCCATCTGTTCGCTGATTGGTCCTACCACTCTGGCGGATGGAGCAAACCGAAACGCATTGCTAGTTTCCTGACTACATGGTTGAGGCAAATGAAATTTGCCGGAACTAGTAGGCGGCGCTAGCCTGGCTAGCACAGTTCTGAATGAATTGAAGTTTCTGGAGGTGTTTGTTGGGAATACCGATGAGCAGGCTGTTACAGTAATCAAGCCTGGAGGAGATCAGGGCGTGGACGAGTTTTTCTGCATCAGAGAAGGTGAGGGATGGGCGGAGTTTAGAAATGTTCTTGATATGGATAAACCAGGTTTTGTACAGATGTTTTGATGTGGTTTACAAAGGTAAGTTGTGGTTAGTAACTGAGGTAGAGAGGGGAATGTCTTGACCAGAGAAGGAGATGGTGGTTATGGGTGATGGCTGGACCTGATGAGGGGTGCCAATTTGTATGGCTTCAGTTTTGGAACTGTTCACCTGAAGGAAGTTGTGACTCCTCCACGCCCTAATCTCCTCCAGGCAGTTGGAGAGGGCTAGAGTAAGTGAGTGGACCGGGGTTGTGCATAGGTTGGAGTCAGTTCAGAGTGTCATCGGCATAACAGTGAAAAGAGATACAGAGACTGTACCAGCACCATCAAAGGGAGAAGGAAGGTGAGGCCCTTCAAGAAGAATCTCAGGTTTCACGAGTTGTGAGTCTTCAGTGGATGTTGTCCGTGCCAAGTTGCTACACAACATGGTGGGGGAGGACAAGAAACTCACTTGCAAGTCTAAGGTTGACCTGGCAGGCCTTCCTCCATTCCACTCTGCTCTGAAGCCACATGCCAGACGTGTGAACTATACCGTGTCACCTTGTACAAGCGAGCTGATGAACCTATTCTGGAAAAACCAAAACCCTATGATGAGGGGCAGGGATGGATGAAGACTGATGAAGGAGTGTTGAAACCGGTGTGGTCCTGTGGTCCTATCCTACCACCTTGACTGGTTGATCCCCATGACACTGGAGAGGATGAACAGGAAGAGGAGGAGAAAGAGGAAGGAGAGGATGAGTTTAACTCTGGAGATTTCAGAGAAAACGATGATGAGTGATGCATTGTTGAGAACCATTTACTTGACTGTTTATCTGGCATGGGAAAGAGAAGAGTGGTCACATCAACAAGAGTTCTATTATGATGTTTGATCCAAATAAACCTTGGTTAAACACACAACAACCTTATTTGGTATCTCCAATATTGGCGTTGTGTAATTGGTAAAAGGGTTAGGTTTGCTTACCGGCATGCCACCAACATGTGATCACTTGTGATCGACTTCACAGGTTGGAAAAACACAAGTTACGAGTTTCCTTAAATGCACCATGAGTTAGCAGCCCCCGCCCTCGTCATGCATCTGTTGGTCCTCGTCCCTACGTCACCACATTCACGCACATCCCTTGGCTGCACACTTCATGCCGTTCTCTCTCATTGGATAACGCTTGTATCCCACAAGGAAAGTTTTCTCCTGGTTTACAGCAGAGCAGAGTGAAGGAGAGACTCGTGTTTCGGCTGAAACACTCCATGGAAGTGATTGCTGACGGAAAATAGGACTATTTAGGACTTATATTAATAAAAACATTCCGCTGATATCTGCTTCTCTGTCGAGACACCTTATTTGATATCTTCAATATTGGCGTCTTGTTTTGGTAAAAGGGTTAGGTTTGCTTACTAGCATACCACCAACATGTGATCACTTTATAGTTTTATTATGATCTCTGATACTCAAAACATGGGTCTAGACACCTTATTTGTTCAGATATCTGCAATATTGGCTGAGATATAGTCAAATAAGGTTTTTTCAATAATGGCGGCACTAATTTGCATGAAAATGATACAAGGGACATTTTGACAACTTTTTAAAGGGACAACGAGGAGTTTTGGAAAAGCGAAGTGTTTTCACGCTGCCTCCGCGCGCACCGTAGAATTCCTCCACCGACGCAAGACGGACTCATGTTTTCATTCATCAAGGATTAAAGTCAGAGGTCGATGTCAACATTTTGTAAATTGCCATAATCAGAAATGTGTCTCGAACAAGCAGTTTTAATTTCATCCGACATAGGCTATTACATCACAATCCGGGTGATGTGAACATTCAAGCCCTCACTCCCATGGTTACCTCAGCTACCAGAGTGAAGATTCTAAACCAACCGTTTGTGAAACTAATGTGTAGCTGTGCTCAATCTTTTTCTGACCAAAGCATGTAACTACTGTGACAGTGGTGGTCCTGTCACTATGCCTCCAGTTGATCATGTGCCCTGGCTACTTGGCCAAGGGGATGTCCCTTTGGCCGACTGGTTAGCGCGCATGACTCCGACCCGGGATTCTGGGGTTCGAAGCCCGCCCGGGTCCCTCTTCACCTTGCCACACTACCATTACTTTTAGACATCAAGGTACCATGTCAAGAAGCAGAAATTAGCATAATATGTCCCCTTTAAAGGAGGACGTGGATCAGCTGATCAGATGTAAGCTGTAACTGACAGTCAGATTCAGGTTATTGTAGAAAGGAACCAGTTTGTACGACGTGTTGTTGGACCAGGTCTGAAACCAAAGTGTCTGTGTCTGTTGTGAACGTCCTCAGGGGACATATAAAGTCCATCTTGTATTGTCTCTCTGTCCTGATGTTGACTTGACACTGATTCCTCCACAGAGTGGACCAGGAGAGCTCAGAGGTTCAGTCCAGTGGTCAGTCTGCCCAGCAGCATCAAACACACCTGGACTCCATATTTATGGTGAGGACATGTCCAACAGCTGCTGTTACATCTGTTGTGTTCACCATCATCTCCGTGCTGCACTTTGACACCAGTGGATTGTCAGTCTGTCCAACATGGATCTGATGTTTGGCTCCATGCTTTTAGTTTGACGCTGTCACTCATTGAGTTTCTGTTCCAGCTGCTGGAGGACAACATGCTCACTTTTGTCAAGAAGGAGCTGAAGAAGATCCACAAGGCTCTGAGTCCAGATTACCCAGAATGCTCAGGGAGTCAGGGGGAGGATGAGGAGGTGTTGGATGGTGAGGATGAAGAGCAGAGGAGGAGCAGCAGAGAGGCATTAGTGAAGATCACAGTGAACTTCCTGAGGAGGATGAAGCAGGAGGAGCTGGCTGAGCGTCTGCAGAGCAGTAAGAGGATTTCTCTAAAGATTCAACATGATGGACAAATGAGACGTTCACTGACATCAACACATGGAGGGAAACATGTTCATATAGTTGTTGTTTAGAGGAATTAACATGTTATATTTTCTTCATAAATTTTAAAGAGTTTTTGTTTATTCAGGAACTCCTGGTCCAGATTGTGGACGTAAACTCAAATCTGTCCTGAAGAAGAAGTTCCAGTGTGTTTTTGAGGGAATCTCTAAAGCAGGAAACCCAACTCCTCTGAACCAGATCTACACAGAGCTCTACATCACTGAGGGAGGGGCTGGAGGGGTCAATGATGAACATGAGGTCAGACAGATTGAAACAGCGTCCAGGAAACCAGACAGACCAGAAACAACCATCAGACAAGAAGACATCTTTAAAGCCCCACCTGGAAGAGACCGACCAATCAGAAGAGTGATGACAAAGGGAGTGGCTGGCATTGGGAAAACAGTCTTAACACAGAAGTTCACTCTGGACTGGGCTGAAGACAAAACCAACCAGGACATACACTTCACATTTCCCTTCACCTTCAGAGAGCTGAATGTGCTGAAAGAGAAAAAGTTCAGCTTGGTGGAACTTGTTCATCACTTCTTCTCTGAAACCAAAGCAGCAGGAATCTGCAGCTTTGATCAGTTCCAGGTGGTCTTCATCTTTGATGGTCTGGACGAGTGTCGACTTCCTCTGGACTTCCACAACACTGAGATCCTGACTGATGTGACAGAGTCCACCTCAGTGGACCTGCTGCTGACCAACCTCATCAGGGGGAACCTGCTTCCCTCTGCTCGCCTCTGGATAACCACACGACCTGCAGCAGCCAATCAGATCCTTCCTGAGTGTGTTGACATGGTGACAGAGGTCAGAGGGTTCACTGACCCACAGAAGGAGGAGTACTTCAGGAAGAGGTTCAGAGATGAGGAGCAGGCCAGAGAGATCATCTCCCACATCAAAACCTCACGAAGCCTCCACATCATGTGCCACATCCCAGTCTTCTGCTGGATCACTGCTACAGTTCTGGAGGAGTTGTTGAAGACCAGAGAGGGAGGAGAGCTGCCCAAGACCCTGACTGAGATGTACATCCACTTCCTGGTGGTTCAGTCCAAAGTGAAGAAGGTCAAGTATGATGGAGGAGCTGAGACAGATCCACATTGGAGTCCAGAGAGCAGGAAGATGATTGAGTCTCTGGGAAAACTGGCTTTTGAGCAGCTGCAGAAAGGAAACCTGATCTTCTATGAATCAGACCTGACAGAGTGTGGCATCGATATCAGAGCAGCCTCAGTGTACTCAGGAGTGTTCACACAGATCTTTAAAGAGGAGAGAGGCCTGTACCAGGACAAGGTGTTCTGCTTCGTCCATCTGAGTGTTCAGGAGTTTCTGGCTGCTCTTCATGTCCATCTGACCTTCATCAACTCTGGACTCAACCTGATGTCACAACAACAAACAACTTCCAAGAAGAAGAAGAGGAAGAAGAAGACTGAAACAACACAAGTCAAATCTGTAAAGACAAACTTCTACCAGAGTGCTGTGGACGAGGCCTTACAGAGTCCAAATGGACACCTGGACTTGTTCCTCCGCTTCCTTCTGGGTCTTTCACTGGAGACCAATCAGAATCTCCTACGAGGTCTGATGACACAGACAGGAAGTGACTCACAGTCCAATCAGGAAACAGTCCAGTACATCAAGAAGAAGATTGAAGAGACTCCCTCTGCAGAGAAAAGCATCAACCTGTTCCACTGTCTGAATGAACTGAATGATGGTTCTCTAGTGGAGGAGATCCAACAGTCCCTGAGATCAGGACTTCTCTCCACAGATAAACTGTCTCCTGGTCAATGGTCGGCTCTGGTCTTCATCTTACTGTCATCAGAAGAAGATCTGGATGAGTTTGACCTGAAGAAATACTCTGCTTCAGAGGAGGCTCTTTTGAGGCTCCTGCCAGTGATCGAAGGCAAAGCCTCCAACAAAGCTCTGTAAGTGTAGAGATAGTTGGATTTATTCATCATTATATAAAACACTAAATTCCCTTCTTCTTTAATTCCTCATGATCATCTCTTCAGACTGAGCGGCTGTAACCTCTCAGAGAGAAGCTGTGAAGCTCTGTCCTCAGTCCTCAGCTCCCAGTCCTCTAGTCTGAGACACCTGGACCTGAGTAACAACAACCTGCAGGACTCAGGAGTGAAGCTGCTGTCTGCTGGACTGGAGAGTCCACACTGTAGACTGGAGACTCTCAGGTGAGGATCCATCCAGCTGTTTATCTGATGACACTTGAACACAGCAGCAGGTGTTGACAGAGGGTTCCTGTGTGTTGTTGTGTGTGTTCAGTCTGTCAGGATGTCTGGTCACAGAGGAAGGCTGTGCTTCTCTGGCCTCAGCTCTGAGCTCCAACCCCTCCCATCTGAGAGAGCTGGACCTGAGCTACAACCATCCAGGAGCCTCAGGAGTGAAGCTGCTGTCTGCTGGACTGGAGGATCCAGACTGGAGACTGGACTCTCTCAGGTATGGAGAAGCTGCTGCAGCCTAGACTTGTAGTTCTCAAGGCTGGTCTTGGTCTTGTCACGGCCTCGGCCGTCTTTGGTCTCAGTCTTGTCTCGGTCTCGCAATGTCTCGGTCTCGCAATGTCTCGAACTGGCGGAGCGGTCTCGAAGGGATTTAATATTCAGGCAGGCACGCTGTTTTGTTTTTTTTAAATCAATATTTATACGCCGACTTCAAGTGCTATCAATCACATGCATTTTGTGACACAGATGTGTTACTGCTCGCCATGTGATCACGCACTCTGGAGCCCGGGAGCAGGAACAGACCGAACGGCCGTGCAACCGTGGTGATTTCCAAACCTCCTTGGCGACTTTATTTCGTTAAAAGCGACTAGCGACAAATCTAGCTATGTTTTGCTGGGGTTGTTACAACATTTGTGGTTTGGAGACATGAAAGCACATTATCGCCGCTGTCTTCAACGAGTGGTCTTGATACTCTCTGGTCTTGGTAGTATCTTGGTCTCGGATTAGGCGGTCTTGACTACAAGTCTACTGCAGCCACACACACCATCTGATAGAGGAGGAGGAGCTGGAACATTTTCTATGAACCTGTTAACAACCCATCACACCTGGTATTAGCATCTGTCTCAGGCCGTGTATTTTTGAAACTGTGAACATATGTGACCCGATCCATCAAAATGAGTCACAGTGACACAAATGTCAAAGTTGAGATTTTGGTATCAATGGCAAGATTAGAAAATGAGCTTTAAAATGAAACCCTAGTCAAAGTAATACATTTTATAGTTTTCGAGATATGGCCATTTGAATTACGATCTCCTCTCTTATTCTGTTCTAAAACCTGAGAAAATTCCATTCAAAGTTTAGCCTGTGACTCTGGCGTCTGTTCCTGTACCACGTGATTACACGCACCATATAGAGAGCCTAAGCGGAAGCAGGAAGTAACGGTCACCATGGGTCCTCAACTCTAAAAAACGGTTACACCCCGCCTTTCCGAAGCCCCGCCTTTCCGACAATAGACTTCCATTCATCGTAATAGCAGGGTTTTCTATTTTTTCTAAAGACACCGCTATTTCGAAAAGGCTACTGAGGGAAACCCTCAGTGCGCAGTGATCCTTATTTCCTTTTTGGAGTCAAACGGATCATGTGCATAATAAACTGCAAAACAAGCAAATACTTCATATTAATGACATAAAGGCCTAACGTTCATTCTGCTTCTAGCCTGTCTAGCCTCTACCTGATCTTTTTACTAAACTTAACCAACTCCTTTCTTCATTGCCTAAGCCCAACCAAAGCATCTCCCTCAGTCAGCTGTCAGCACGGGCAGCGGCTGCAGCAGCCTCGCGCCCCTGTGAGCTGTCGGAACAGCGGTGTTTCGGAACAGGGTGTTTCGGAACAGCGGGGTGTCGAAGTGGAGGTGCGTCGGAATGGAGAGCTGTCCCCCTAAAAAACGGTCCATTCAAATGAACGAGAGTGAGATTTTTATTTCGTCATCTGATTGAATTGCACCATGAGAAAAAAATATGACCTCTACCTGTTTAAAACAAAACGTTTCATCCGAAAAAATCCGCAGTTTATCGTAAAACTATTGTAGAATAAAATTCTGAAGAATCTGTAACCAGAAAGACTACAAGTCGCGTAGGTGACGCCACACACCAAATGCTGCCGTTTACCGTGTCAGTTGGTGACGTATTTTTTGTGGGACACCAGATCTGTAGTCCGCAGAGCAGCCTTCACACAAAATACATTCTTCTGTTGCCGTTTTACGATATACTGCTGATTTTTCCTCCTTTCAGGGTGGAGCCTGCTGGAGTCCCATGGTTGACACCAGGTCTGAGGAAGTGTAAGTGTGTTTACATTCAATCATCTTCACACTGTCACATCACTGACCTCATGAGTCTTCATCAAACTGTCAAGAACTGATCACGTGATCAATAACTGCAGCTGTGTCTTGTTCTCTCCATCAGATTCCTGTCAACTCACAATCGACACAAACACAGTGAACACAAACATCAAACTGTCTGACAACAACAGGAAGGCGACAGGCGTGGAGGAGCGTCAGTCATATCCTGATCATCCAGACAGATTTGACCTTCGTCAGCTGCTGTGTTCAACTGGTCTGACTGGTCGCTGCTACTGGGAGGTCGAGTGCAGAGGAAACGTGTATATATCAGTGAGTTACAGAGGAATCGGAAGGAAAGGAGAGAGTAGTGACTGTAGGTTTGGACAGAACGATCAGTCCTGGAGTCTGAACTACTATGGTGGTGGTGATTGCTACGTCTGGCACAATGACAGACAGACACGTATCTTCTCCTCCTCCTCCTCTGTCTCTTACAGAGTAGCAGTGTATGTGGACTGTCCTGCTGGCTCTCTGTCCTTCTACAGAGTCTCCTCTGACTCACTGATCCACCTCTACACCTTCAACACCACCTTCACTCAACCTCTGTATCCTGGGTTTAGACTCTGGTCTGGTTGCTCAGTGTCTCTGTGTTGAGTGAAGCA
The DNA here is from genome assembly GCA_030347415.2 of Decapterus maruadsi. Lineage (NCBI taxonomy): Eukaryota > Metazoa > Chordata > Actinopteri > Carangiformes > Carangidae > Decapterus > Decapterus maruadsi. The sequence continues at coordinate 33,049,978 of CM064903.1, read as the reverse complement.
GAGTCTCCTCCTGTCACAGAAACCTTCTCACTGTTGAACAGACAGTTCAGTCTCTACATGTCTGTCTCTGTCTCTCACTCACGTTTTCACATTCATGGATTAAATCCAGTGGCGTGCAGTCAGGGGCAGCAGGGCTAGCACTGCTAGCCCTGTCAAAAATTAAATAATCATTTTTTTTCATTATTAAAAAGTGAATCTGAAATGTGTCTGGAGTCAATTACTTGTTCAGTATGCAACTTTAGCCAGAAAACGATTGGTTTTGTGGAACTCAAATTTCCTATGTCCTATAAACGCACCACAGCTCCGTTCCTCGTCTGGGGCAAGCAGTTAACTGCATTGCTACCCTTTGGTCGAAGCTGGACGCTGCTATTGGGTTAAAACGTTGAGTGACAGTCTCATCAGCCAATCAGATTTTGATGTGTTATTGACAGAACGCCTCAGGGCTAGCAGAGTTTCTAGAGCTGGCCCTGGTGTTGTCATTGAAATTAGCCTGACTGATTGGCCCATGTGCAGCTGCGTGATGATAAAGTGGATATGTAGTCTGTTATTCTGAGAGGTGACGGCGGGTGATTTAACAGCAAGATTTTTTGATATGACAGCGGACCTTTGCAGGAAAAATTGATTTTTTGTAAGACAGACGCCTAAAATGGATGCTAACTCAAACCAACAAGCTGTGTGTGGCATAAGGTGGGAAAATATGGTATGGCTGGTTGACAGCTAGCTCGGAGCACAACAAGTGTTCTGATGGACTAGGCCTACTCAGTACAAGCCGTGGTGATGGGTGAGTGCATTTTTTAAATTTTTTTAATATATAACTTTCTCAGATTGGTTTTGCATACTGTTGGGCTAATGGGGGTGGGGGTGGGGGGGTGTTGAGGGTGTTGTTTCTGCTAGCCCGGACTGAAACACCACCGCACGCTACTGATTAAATCAGTTGACACTGGCACACGGCACTACTGTCATGTAGTGATAAAAAGGGCTGATGCGGAGATGAACGGAGCAGCCAATATAAAGTCGATATAAAGTGGATATGTTTCATCCATGTTTTGACAGACAACACAACAGCTAGTGATGAGTTGTGCCGCAGCGACATTGGCTCAGCCAGCCAGGTGATGCACACAGCACAACACAACACACACAAGTGGAAACAAACATCATGTTGTATGGATGCTACGATTTCTTTTTCTTTGTGTTTTCACTGAATCAAATAAAATAATGTGAATCAGTTTCATATGTGATGTGCATTTCCTGCTGTTGTACAGCATCACTAATGATTTTTCTGTAACCATGATGCTGAGTTCATTATTAAAATGTATTAATTGGTCCAGTAATTACAGTAATCTAATGTGAAATAAATAAAAATGTAATGTAAAAAATAATCAGTAAATAAATGAATTAAAGGCCGGGTAGGCAGCTTTTTTTTGACAGTATTAGGCAAAAACTTACACAATAACCTTGAGGATAATGTAAATGAAGTGATGTGAAAAAAGATCAGACGTCTGCGTCTCCCCTAGGCTCTGTTTTCAGCCTGCAAAGAAATCTACCCGTGACGGTAGATTTTGACCAATCACAGAGCAGCAGCTCTTATTCGTATTATTCTACACAAAATATAAATACTAAAGGCATGAAAAGCCAAAAATATATCTTAAAAAAAAAAAAAAAAAACGTGTTATCGTTCATGTGTTCAAAAAGGTTTTTCTTACCCGTAACTCGGACATTATGGAGGTTAACATTGAAAAAAGGAAAAGAAAGAAGCTTCGGCAAGTTGGTTGGTTAGGGAGGAGGACAGAGAAGCTGCCCGGCCGATGAGCTCAGCTCCCCGGCTGCAGCCTCTGTGAGAGAGCTTTTGAGATCGTGTGTGGCTCTGCACTCCTCCGACAAAAGTCGGAACAATACTTACAGACGTTATTAGGAAAAACTGACCACGGATTGGGAATCTAAACCGTCACTTTCTCGCATGAAAAAATATTAAAACGTAAGAAAGTGACGGACTGGCGGAGGGGATGAGAACCGTGTGGACTCAACTCAAGGCTTTTTTCTAGATTTCTGCCTACCGAGCCTTTAATAAACAAACATAATGTGTCATGTACATGTTTACATTTTCCCTCTGGAGTCCCTGGACGTGCCCCCGCATCTTACTGTAATCATGTGACAGATTAATGACGACGTAGCAGCAAGATGCAGCCTAGTCCGAAAGTCTGTTTCAACTTGTGTCGAAAGTGCTGACCACAAACTATATATCCGTTTTTAAATTGTGTTTATAGGCCAAATAAAACCTGATTTATGATCAATTATTTTCGCCATACTTTTTCCTGAATATTTTCATCATGTTCGATGCACATTCGGTGCATTGACCAGAAAAGCGAGCTGTAATGAAAGTGCTGGCAGCTTGCCAAACAAACAAACAAAAAAACAAAACCATGACGACCCCTCTCCTATTGGTGGAAAAATGCACCACATCGACCAATCAAAAAATATTATGGCAAGGGGCGGTGTGTGGCGCAGTGGTTAAGGCAGCCGCCCCATGTATATGCAGACGCAGGCGTCCCCGGTTCGCGTCCCGCATCGGGCAGACCTTTCCTGCATGTCATTCCCCTCTCTCTGCCTCCCCCTTTCCTGTCTATCTCTACTAATCTATCGAAATAAAGGCATAAAACGCCAAAAAAATATACTAAAAAAAAAAAAAAAAAAAAATATTATGGCAAAGCGCAGCATTCAGGTGGCGAGATTTAGCTCAGTTGGTAAAGCGCCCGCCACATATGTTGAGGCTACAGTCCTCGCTGCAGGCGGCCCCGGTTTGAGTCCTGCGTCGGACGGCCCTGTACTGCGTGTCACTCCCCCCATCTCTGTCTCCCATTTCCTGTCTCATCTCTACTACCCTGTCCAATAAAGGCATGAAAAGCCAAAAATATATCTTTAAAAATTTTTTAAAAAACACGGCATTCAGTTGCTGGGGAAAAAGGGAAAGTTATGGGAGTTACAGCGGCGATAGATAAAGACAGAGATAATGATAGTGAGTTTTGAGATTGGAGTTATTTATGACATTTAGCGTATTTTGAGTGCATAGTTAGTGTGTAGTGGTTTAGTGTAGTGTCGTGTGTTTAGTGTGTAGTGCAGTCGTTATTTTGTTTTGTGTGACAAAACAATGAAGCAGCTGATGAATGTAGAGCGAGCAGCGGCGCTCTTCTTCGAGCTGGACGGAGCGGAGGTGTCGCAGCACGCCCACCAGGTCCCGGTCCCTGTCCCCGCTGCCTGCAGCAGAGCCATGCAGCACTGACACACTGCCACTGACACAGTCAACACCATCTGCAGCAACACCAACAAAAACGCTGCAAAAAAAAGTACAATACAAGTGGACTGACATAGAGAAGGAGGACCTGTATGAGTTTTTTGGTCTCCTGATCTACATGTCATTGGTGTCGCTGCCGGGTCTCCAGGACTACTGGAGACAGAATCACATTTTGTCTGTGCCACTTCCAGCCAAAGTGATGACCAGGGACAGGTTCATCTGGAACATCCACCTCAGTGATCCCGAGGAGGATGCAGAGAACGACAGGAAGAAGGGAACACCAGGCCATGACAAACTGTTCAGAGTCAGACCCCTGTATGATGACATCCTCATTGCCTGTCAGTGGATGAAAGGATGGTGGCGACCAAGGCAAAGACCGGCATGACACAATACATGAAAGATAAGCCTACTAAATGGGGGATGAAACTTTTTGTTTTGGCTGAGTCAAGCAGTGGCTACACCTGCAGGTTCAGCATTTACACTGGGAAGGCTGTAACTGCAAGTGAACATGGGCTGTCTTATGATGTAGTCATGGACCTCATTCAGCCATCGTGTCTCGGCACTGGGTACCATATCTACATGGACAATTTCTACACCAGCCCCAAACTGTTCATGGACCTGGCCAGCATGAAGTTCGGAGCGTGTGGCACCTACAGGGAGAACAGAAGAGGATGCCCCAGTGGATGGATACACGCGAGGTGTCTGTGTGCTCCACCATCCATCCCGCTTTTTCAGGTGAGACAGTGAAGAGGAGAGTGAAGGATGGAGATGGACGCTGGGCTGTGAGAGACATCCCCTGCCCCACACCCATCATGGCCTACAACAAGAGCATGGGTGGGGTCGACCTGTCAGACCAGCTCATCCAGTACTACTCCACCCACAGGAAAACTGCTCGCTGGTACCGGACCGTGTTGCTGCACTTCCTGGACATTGCAACCACCAATGCCTTCATCTTGCACCGTGAGATGAGCCATGCCAAGCAGGTGCAGCCCATGACACACAAGGACTTCATGGTGGGGCTGGTGTCTCAGCTTTGTGGCATGGATAAAGCAGGTGTTCCCCAGAGCAGGAGGGCTGATCACATTCCTGTGCCCATCACCACAGCCACAGACGCCGGCCAGAAGGCCACCAAAGGCAGACTGAAGTGCAAGCGCTGCCTTCAGGTGGACAACAGGAGGAGTGACACACCCTGGAAGTGTCAGGCCTGTGATGTGCCCCTCTGTCTTGTGGTGGACAGAAACTATTTCTTTGAGTGGCACAAATAATTTGTGTGCCATGTGAGATTTGACATTGTTTTGTAAATAGTTGTACAAAAAAACGCCTGAGGCATTGCCTGCATTTTAATGTAAATAGTGGTAAATTAGTCTGTTGTGTGTTAAAATTGTACAAAGGTTTTGAATTTCACAATTGCATTATAAGTTATAAAAATGGTTGGTTAAAGCAGATATCAGCGGTTCGGTCGTTTTGGCTAATGCTGCGTTCAAGGCAGGCTTTTGAAACCGTAAGTTACAGCTTCAAGTCACAACTATGACTTTGTAGCGTTTGTAGCGTTCCAGGTAACCCGTAGCTCGTGTTTTTACCGTCCTGTTGCCTGTGAAAGTCACTATAACGGCCACTCATAACTTCCGACCTGTGAACTCATACCAGATCGAACTGGTATGACTTCACAGGAAGGAACAGCAGTCAGGTAACTTTCCTTGAATGCACCATGAGTTAGGAGGCCCTCGTCAGGCATCTATTGGTCCTCGTGCTACGTCACCACATTCACGCGCACCCCTTGGGTGCACACAGCCCTTCATGCCGTTCTCTCTCCTCATTGGATAACACTTGTATCCCACAAGAAAAGTTTTCTCCTGGTTTACAGCAGAGCAGAGTGACGGAGAGACTCGTGTTACGGCTGAAACACTCCATGTAAGTGATTGCTGACGGAAAATAGGACTATTTAGGACTTATATTAACAAAAACATTCCGCTGATATCTGCTTTAAATATATTTGTGGTTTTGACAATAAAAAATATAACTTTTTTCCTACTCGGATTGTATGTTTTTTGTGTGATTTTAGATCCACTGTGTTAGTATAGTATGTCAAAATTGAAAAATAACTGTAGATCCACACAGGTGAGGCTGTGCTGAAAAGAATGACTCCAAACAAGGCAATGTAAACAGTTTTTAAGGTGAAATATAAAGGTAAAATCAAAAGTCGTCAAAAACGGCCAATTATACCCAGGGTTAAGACCACATCCAATGAAATTTAAGACCAACCTCGCACCTATTTTGGCATGCATAAATGAATAATGAATAATGTGCATGCATGCCTGTGTGCAAATATGAAAATGGAGCATACCAGCACATCCAGTCCTTCCCATTAATAAACTGTGGGCCTAACTCTCTCCCTCTCACTGGCACACACACACGGGCACATGGACAGGCGTTGCAACAGTAATAAACAATGTAGGGGTGTAACTGTACACACAAGTCAGTACATACCTTGGTTTGGGGGTCACGGTACGGGGTTACATGCTGCCATTCCAACATGCTGCCACTTCGACATACTGCCATTCCGACAATCCACTATTCAGACATGTCACCATTCCTACATACCGCTAATCCAACATGCAAACGTCCTGCCATTCCGACAGGTTCGTCCCGCCATTCCGACAAGGCTTTTTTGTCCCTCCTCATGTTTTCAGACATGCGTAAAGATGTCATACAGTCAGTGGAAGCTTAATAAATAAACAAACACAAAGTCTCACCATTTACAATAACACACTCCAGTTTGTAACAATTTCCCTTCTAATAAGGATATAAGGAGAAGCTGCTGCAGGCGGACCTACAGGCTCGCGCTGCTGCTGCGTCCAGCCAATAAACAAAGGCGCTACTTAGTCTGTGTATTTCACTGAACGCGCCCATCACAGGCAGCATAATAAACAATAACACAGAGATCAACAGAACCACAAAGTTGGGGGCTCTCCATTCCGACGCACCTCCCCGACCCCCCGTGCGAAACACCGCTGTCAATGTGTGCAGCTGAGGGAGATGTGTTGCTTAGGCAATGTTGTTGTTTGTTGGTGGAGTGGTAGACAGGCTAGAAGCAGAATGAACGAGGTCTTTATGTCAGTTTGTTGTCTGAGTCGTTTCCATGGAAATGTTTCTGAGCCAGGTGAAGGCTGAATGTTACACTGTGGACAAACAGGCTAATTAAAATGTTTTTTGTGAATTCTGTAACTTAATGCCAACAATAACCTCTGAATCAAAATCATCATAAAATGTGTTTTTTTTTCTTTCCTACTCATCTTGTTTCAAAATCACTGTCAGACATGATAACTCTGTTGAACAGGTTCATGCACTGATCTATTGAAATTCAGTTTCTTTGTTTATTTCTGATTTTAAAAAATGTACTTAGTGATTATTGTTTGTGATTGATGCTGTTCTGAGTGATTGTTAAATAAATAAACTTGATTTTTTCAACTCCTTCTTGAAGTTGTTATTTTCCTGTATTATTTTCAGCTAGTTAAAAACAAATTAAAGATGAGGCTGATTGGAACATCTTTAGTTTCACAAGTCATGAACTGAAGTGTTGGATAAATGAAGAATTTGAGCAGGTGATGGTGCTGGAGGAGAAGTCATGTGATCATCAGAGTCATCTCAGTTCATCCTGTTTGGATCATGTGTCTAAAGTTCACAACACTACTGTCAACCTCATGGTGGCAACAGAGGAAAGGTTATTATGATTTAACATCTGGGAACCATGAACATCTGTCCAAAGGTATTGGTAATATAAGTGAGCTCAGGTGCACATAGGTGGCATTGTTCACTCTCTATAAGTTTTGACCCAGAAGGGCAAGCGGTTCTTGACCGCTGTGGCACGGAGGCGCGCTTCATACCACTGTTTGTTTGTTTGCTTATTTTCTTTGTTTATGGACAAACACAGCAATAAACCAACTGTGTTGCAACTCAAGGAACAGCGTGAATATCCATTCAATGCAGTATGAGAACTGAGGCCAAGGCGAGGCGTGTCAACCAGGTTATTCCGGAGTTAGAAACCTCAGTAGCTCTAGTATCAGACTGAGCTCCTTTAAAGGGATAGTTCACCCAAAAATGAAATTTCACTCATTATTTAGAGAGAAGCCCCAGCCCTTAGTCGGCATGAGGGCCAGTAAATAATGAGAGGAATTTCATGTTTGTCTGAACTATCCCTTTAATAAAAAGTATTGTCTTATATGCATTTATGACGGAAACAACCTCAAGCTTTACAGTATCTTCAAAACAAAACAAAAAATAATTTTCTAACCCTGCTCCTCCTCCTCCTCCTCATATAGCCTACATACAGCCTGTATAAAACATTTGTTTTAATGGCTGACTGGATATAAAAACAGAATGTATTTACAAGGATAGTGTTTTTTGTGAAATCAAGGATATCAGGTTTTTACACTACACAGGAACAATGAGTGTTACCAACATTTGTTTTCTGGCTGACTGGATTCACAGGAGGAACGGCAGGTGAGGGTCACTTTGATGGAAATGTTTCCTTTTCTTAGGTCTTCAACAATGAGCCAGGTGAAGGCTGAATGTTACACTGTGGACTCTGTTGTTTCTATGGGACAGTTCATCATTTGCTGACGTTCACCACTGAACGAAGACCAGGATGTGTGGGATATAAACTGTGCTCAGTATTGTCTTGGTGGATTCTGGTACGGTGGCTGCCACAGGACAAATCCCAACGGTCTGTAGACAATACCTGTCAAATATCATTGAGTCCAGTCGTCAAAACCCACTGAATATCAACCATTTTAATAAAGGATTAATTCTTTTTATGAAAATATTTTCAGTTTTCACACTGATCTACTACGATTAACTGGTTTGGAGCCAGTGGTCACACAAAGCAATGCATTTTAAGTGACATGGGAACAATCAACTTTTGTTCAGCTAGCTAGTTTTCTACTATGTTAAACAGTTTTAGTTTGTTACCATGGAGTATTAGGGCCACATTGACAGTGATTTTAAATTGGATCTGTAAATTAATGCTGTAGTGAAGTCCAGCTTCTTTCAGATTAGGCAACTGGCAAAGGTGAAGCCTTTCCTCACACAAAAGCACTTTGAGACAGTTATAACATCTCGGCTGGATTACTGCAATGCACTTTATTTTGGAGTCAGTCATCCTCCCTCGCACGACTCCAGCTGGTGCAAAATGCAGTCGCTCGCCTCCTAACTGGAGCACGTAAGAGGGAGCATATAACTCCCACCCTGGCCTCCCTCCACTGGCTGCCTGTGTACTTTACAGTCCATTTTGAGATTCTTTTATTTGTTTTTAAAGCAGATATCAGCGGAATGTTTTTGTTAATATAAGTCCCTAATAGTCCTATTTTCCGTCAGCAATCACATATAGTTTCAGGAAACTAGTACTTTGCTCTGCTGTAACCCGAGGAGAAAATTTTCCTTGTGGGATACAAGCGTTATCCAATGGGGAACTGAAGAGCTGTGTGTGCAGCCAAGGGGTGAACGTGAATGTGGTGACGTTCAAGGACCAATAGATGCCTGATGAGGGCGGGGGCTGCTAACTCATGGTGCGTTCAAGGAAACTTGTGTTTTTCCTTCCTGTGAAGTCATACCAGTTTGTTCTGGTATGAGTTCAGTTGAAGCAAACGTAGTGGTCATTATAGTGCACTTTCACAGGCAACAGGACGGTAAAAACATGAGTTACAGGTTGCCTGGAATGCTAAAGTTGTAGTTGTGACTTGAAGCTGTAACATTACGGTTTCAAAAGCCTGCATTACAGTCCATTAGCGAAAAAGATTCTTTTATTTGTTTTTAAGTCTTTAAACGCCCCCCCAACCTCTCAGACATGATAACTCTGTTGAACAGGTTCATGCACTTGCTTCCTACACTGCAAAAACTCTAAATCTTACCAGGAATATTTGTCTTATTTCTAGTCAAAACAATAAGACTGGCATTAAGAAGACACACAAGAATCACATTAAAACGTAGCTCATTTTTAGACACTTTATTGATCTTTCAAACATATTTTCAGTTGAAATAAGTAGAAAAATCTTGATTGTGGAGCAAGTTTTTCTTTCTTATTACAAACACAAGGTTTTTCTACTAGAGACATTTTGAGAAGAAATTAGATTAATATTCTTGATGATGATTTTGGGTTTTTACAGTGTATGTTTTCTTATACATGCATTTTTTTATATCAAAATTTTTATTATGTGATTATTGTTTGTGATTGATGTTGATCTGAATGATTATCAAATAAATACACTTGATTGTTTTAACTCCAATGTTGTCATTTTTTAGTATCACTACAGTGTTGGATAAATGAAGGATTTGAGCAGATGATGGTGCTGGAGGAGAAGTCATGTGATCATCAGAGTCATCACAGTTCATCCTGTTTGGATCATGTGTCTAAAGTTCACAACACTAACTTCATAGTGGCACTAAAGGATTAAAATTATAATGAGTTAACATCTGGGAACCATGAATATCTGTCCAAAGTTTGGTATCAGTAATATAAGTCTAAACTTTAGGCTACAATGTCTCTTTTAAATATTTAATTTTTTACCTTTGTTGTTTTTCATCTGCTGCTGTAACAAGTCAATTTTCCACCTCAAGCTGTATCTTTAAAATAAAACTAATAATAATTTCCCGACCCTGCTCTTCCTCAACCTTCTCCTCTTCCTCCTCCTCATTCACTGTTGGAGAAAAGATTAGGATCCAAAACAGGGCCAGTTGGGATCGAGGATCTTTATTTCCCACATTCAATGATACAAATGAAAGTTTCCAAAAGTGTTCAAAAAGTCAGAAAAATACTCATCAAAGCGTCAACATAACTTCACAAAAATGATTAGAAAAGACGGAGACGAAATTCAGTGCATTAGACTTTACACTCCTCAAAATAAATGGACATAACCCGAGCCTGTCCCGGACCAGACTAAACTTCTTATCTCGGTGACTTGGTTTTTATACTGAGCTGTAAAAGCCCTGCCTTCTTATTCAAATGAGAGGTGAACATGACACGTCTTCCTCAGTGTACGCCCTGTGATTTGTCCAGATGTCATGTTGCCATCTTCCATCAACATAATCTCCACCCTATACGGCCACTCTATCACATTTTGCCACGTAGTGAGTTCACCCAAGTTCAGCGTCTTTGGCACCACTCTATCTTGCCGCTGGCCGTTATCTACATTGGCCGACCTTGACTCCCCCTGCAGGTGGCTGCACACGCAAACTTAACAGTGCTTTCCCACGCTTTGCACTCATCTCTCCTCACTTTCTCAAGACTTTTCCTTGTTTTACGTAACACTCCCCCCTGTGAGACTTGAAAGTCTCATTACAGTAAAAATTACATATAAGGCATGATTACAGCAGATGGTAATGACACGACCATCAGTAGGTAAAGAGTTTCAGAAGGTCACAACAACTAGGAGTTTTTAGCAACTTATCGTTGTGTGTTTAACAGAATCAGTTAAAATCAGAAACTAAAAAAATACTAAAAACTAAAAGTATGTAGGTGATTCTATGAGTCAGACCACATTTAGTTGCAACCCATAATAGCGGTAGCATTAAAAATACTAAAAATCCTCAATAAGTGCTCAACTTAAATTGTCAATGTATTGAACCACAAAAGTGAATACTATAGGTTTTTACAGTTAACAGGCTAAACATCTGTCTCCTGTATATATGGTTGTTGGCTAATTGTTTATATGTTATTGCTACACTTTATTTTGCAGGTTGCCGTTATCTACATCACCCGACCTTCACTCCCCCTGCAGGTGGCTGCACACGCCAACTGAACAGTGCTTTCCCACGCTTCACACACACCCCTTCCTTCTCTATCATGTTTTTCCTTCTTTTTTGACCCAACACAGCCTGTATAAAAACAGGACCACAGCAGACATCTACACTTTCCAGTCTCCAACCTTTCAGAGTTTCTCCCTTCACCTCCACGACAGCGACATGGGTCTTTGGGTAAGTTGAGCAGCTGACTCTCTCACCTTTAATTTACACTAAATATTGTGTTGATCTGTTTTTGTGTCAGTAGTTTCTGTTTCATCCTGATGCAAATGCAAATTACTGAATCAGTAGTAGGTCAAGTTAATCTGAAATATCAACTATTTTAATAAAGGATTAATGCTTATTATGTAAATATTTTCAGTTTTCACTGTGATCTACCACAGTTAACGGAGTATTTTAGGGTTTGGACGCAGTGGTCACACGAAACTATCAATTTTTGTTCAGCTAGCTAGTTTTTCCACTGTGTTTAACATAGTTTGTGACGACGTATTAGGGCCACGTTAAGAAAAGAAAAATCAATGACTTTCAGATTGAAGTTGTAAATTTACGTGAATAAAGACATAATTTTACGAGAAAAAAGTCCTAAAGTCATGTGGTGCATTATGTAACAACTAGCCTAATTACAAAATGTGGCAACGTTTATATTGCGTTCAATGTGTCATATTATACAAAATGTGGCGTTATTACATCATGGGATGAAAATGTTGGATCACACATAATGCTGAACCCCTGAGTTAATATATGAATAAAGTTCATTATCATATTATTATGGTCTACCCAGGTAACACTGTTAGTGGGGCTGCTGGGTTTGGTGGCATCGGACCAGAGCTACCTGCCCATTGACTGTGATGACGTGTATCGCCATGACAACAGCAGCTCCAGTGGGGTATACACCATCTACCCAGGAGGCCCCACCTCACCCCTGCACGTCCTCTGTGACATGGACACTGACGGGGGCAGATGGACCGTCAGTACACCACACCTCATGTCTGATTAGATTTCATGTTTGACGACTGACTGTGATTTCTGTTACAGAGCAGATAGTCATCAAACTCACCTGCTTCAGTTGAAAAGATGTTTCTAAGTGATCTCAAGTCCTGCTAATTGAAGACAGTTTTATTCTGGTTGACTGAATTGTTGTGATTCTCCCTTTCAGGTCTTTCAGAGGAGGTTGGATGGGAGTGAAAACTTCTACAGGCCATGGGAACATTACAAGAACGGATTTGGGAATGTAGCAGGGGAGCATTGGCTGGGTGAGTCCTAGAGGGAGAATTACAGCTAGATTAAAGTATCTGTGGATTAAATATGCTCTCGTTCTCGTTCTCCTCAGGTCTGGACAACATCTTCCTGCTGACGATGAGGAAGAAGAACGAGCTGCGGGTGGACATGGAGGACTTTGAGGGAGGGGAGGCCTTTGCTCAGTATTCCTCTTTCTTCGTGGACTCTGAGAGGGAAGGATATCGGCTGGATCTGGGCGGCTTCACAGGAGGAACGGCAGGTGAGGGTCACTTCAGTGGAAACCTTTCCTTTTCTTACTTTTAGGTTTTTAACAATGAGCCAGGTGGAGGCTGAATGTTACACTGTGGACAAACAGGCTAAAAAATATTACATGATTTTTTTGAATTCTAAATTTTTTTTTTTTACTGATTCCACTGTTCTTTCAGATTAATTACAATTTTTTCCCCCCGTCCCTAATTGAAATGACATTTTGACTATGTTGTTTCTAGGGGACAGTTTAACATACCACAACTCCATGAAGTTCACCACCTATGACAAAGACCAGGATATCCATGGGGATTACAACTGTGCTCAGTATAATCTTGGTGGATTCTGGTACAACAACTGCCACCTCGTAAACCCCAACGGCCTGTACGCACCTGCTGGTGCCAACTATCAACATGTCCATGTTGAATGGTACTCATGGAAAGGCTGTAACTACTCCCTTAAGACCATCACCATGAAAATCAGATCAGTTGCTAAGTATCCATGCACTTATTGATCTGATCAGCTGTAGATCAATGAGATAATCAGGCCCTCCATCAGGGTTGGAGAGCTGGGATGTTCGGGCATATAATAACTAGTCCGACTGGACTTAATGCCAACAATAACCTCTGAATCAAAATCATCATAAAATGTGTTTTTGTTTCTTTCCTACTCATCTTGTTTCTAAATCACTGTCAGACATGATAACTCTGTTGAACAGGTTCATGCACTGATGTATTGAAATTCAGTTCCTTTGATTTAAAAAAAAGTGTATTCAGTGATTATTGTTTGTGATTGATGCTGTTCTGAGTGATTATTAAATAAATAAACTTGATTGTTTCAACTCTGCTTTTATTTTTGAAGTTGTCATTTTTTTCTCAGTTTCATTCCTCGTCGAAAATAATCTCATTATGATTTAGGTTTTTTCCTCTGTTATTTTCAACCAGCAGCACATGCTAATTAGCAATAATACAAATTAAAGATGAGGCTGATTGATAACATCTTTACTTTCACAAGTCATGAACCGGAGTGTTGGGTCAGTTTTATTCCAAGTTCAATTTTTAAGCCAGCAGTACGGTACATGCTAATTAGCACTAAATGAACTGAAGTGTTGGATAAATGAAGAATTTGAGCAGGTGATGGTGCTGCAGGAGAAGTCATGTGGTCATTAGAGTCATCACAGTTCATCCTGTTTGGATGTTATTGTTCCTTATTTATATTAATGACCTTGTATCTGTCTCTTCCACGATGCTACCAATACTTTTTGCTGATGATACTAATCTGATTTTGACCCACAGTCACTTCGACTCTTTAATTAACTCATTGACTGCCAGCCATTTTCAGAAAAGAGAGCTCCATACTGCCAGCCATTTTTGAGGATTTTGACTGAACTGTCAAGACTCACAGAGTATTGGGTTTTATGAGTACATGAACAATAAACATCTCTAAAGAAAGTGTAGACTTTCTTCTTTCACCAGAAAAAAAAAGTTTGTTTCTAGCCTGTTCGGTTGTTTAGAAATCAGCAGTAGAACATAGGGTTGTTTCAGCAAAAACACCATATTTTGACCAAAAAACTGAGAAAACAAGCTTTTTCTGCAGAGAAGCAGAATGGAGACTAATAACTTATTACTCCATGTTTTTTTGTTCCAGTGACACCTCAAACATTTAAATAGTTGTGCACTTCTATAGAACAACAAAAACAACACTGAAAAAAAGGCTTGTGATGGCAAAATAACTATTTATTTGCACATATCCAGCTTTTATAGCCGAGTTTAGGATGAAACTCTGAACATACAGGGAGATCTAGCCGGGTTATAGAACAGGAGAGACCCAGACCTCGCTGACCCACTGAACCGGCTTCACAGCAGCTGGAGCTCCGTCTCCTCCTCTCTCTCTCTCTCCTCTCTTTCTCTATCTCTCTCTCTCCGCGGTCTGCGCCGGTGGATGCGACTCGGCACCACGACCGGAGTGAAGCCACAGTGCGCCCCGCCCCCGCGGGCACACCAACAGCATGGAACAAGCCGCGCATCAACGGCAACTTGCTGGCCGATCCGGAGTAGAAATCAAACCCACCCCTGCTGCTGTCGAGTTGAGCCGAGTTGAACACAACACCGCCGCGGAGCAGAACTACCGTAGCCCGCATTAGATTCAAGATTCCAGCGCGGCGTCAGACAACTTCAGCGGCGGCCGCTTCAAAGTTTATAACGCAGAACAAACCCTGATCATCCCTCGTCTTTGCGACAGTGCTCTCCGAACTGGAACTTTCCTCCATCACCTCCTCCTCCTCCATCATCCTGCCTCGCAAGCTTTCCACTGCCAGACAAGCTCTGTGCCGGTGTTAGCTGCTTGTACTTTTTTTTACACACCCGCTTCGCCATTTTACCAGGCCGCCGCCACTACTCCCCACAACCAGAGAAAACAAACTCCGTCTTCTTCATAGCAG
Organism: Decapterus maruadsi; assembly: GCA_030347415.2. Taxonomy (NCBI): domain Eukaryota; kingdom Metazoa; phylum Chordata; class Actinopteri; order Carangiformes; family Carangidae; genus Decapterus; species Decapterus maruadsi. The sequence continues at coordinate 33,034,970 of CM064903.1, read as the reverse complement.
CCGATCAGATTGCAGATATACAACTGCTGCCCCCTACTGTGACATAAATACACTGCGGCCAAGTCTGAAATTCACACACAAGATGTAGAAGACTTTAATCTGCTGAACCAGCACATAAAAGCCTAAAACGGCATTTGCCGTGTTTGGCAGTCAACGTAACTTTTTTATAACACGGCATTTGCCGTGTTTGGCAGTCAATGAGTTAATGAAGCCAATTCTGGCATCCTTAAATTTTCTGAATGGTTCCAGATAAATAAGCTGACATTAAATGTAAACAAAACTAATTTTATTATATTTACAGGAAAAAATAAAAAATATTGTAAATCCAGGGCCAAGATCACTATTGGGGATAATGATATAATTCAGGTTTCTTCTACCAAATTTTTAGGGGTATTAATTGATGAGAAGTTGTCATGGTCTGAACACATTAAACTTGTCAATAACAAAGTATTAAAATCCATTGGTATCATTAGAAAAATACGTGATTTTATATCTCAGAAAGCTTTAAATATATTGTATTATAGCTTAATTTATCCACATCTCAGTTATGGTAATATTGTTTGGGCCAGCACTTATCCTTCTAATTTACAGAAATTGTTAATTGCTCAAAAGAAATTTGTTAGATTAGCCACCTTCTCTAATTACCTGTCTCCATCTGCCCCTTTGTTCAAGAATCTTCACATAATATCAGTCTACGATATGAACATACTTCAATCATGCATATTTATTTACAAATGTATTAATCTTCCCCACTTACTGCCCAAATCCTTTCATGAATTCTTTACAGTTAACTCCCAGGTCCACTCTTATAACACAAGACACACTGACAAACTTCATCCTCCTTTTTGCCGCACTACACATACCCAGTTTTCTTTTGCTTACAGAGGTTCCACACTTTGGAATTCTCATCTTCATGTAGTCAAATCATCTTCACCCCTCAACATTTTTAAGTTAAGACTGAAAGCTTACCTTTTAATCATGGTTCCTATTAGTTCTTTTACAGTATTTGTCTTTAGGATCATTATCTTTTTTATTTGCTCATACACTCACTCAGTCAAATACAACTATTATAAATTTATACATTCCCATGTTTTTTAGTTATGACTTCCTTGAGCGATTGCAATAATTTGGTACTTGTTTTGCTTTCTTTTTAGTTATTTGTTGTTGCTTTTTTTCTTTTTCTTTTTTGTTGTTGTTGTTCTCTGATTGCATGTATAATTATCGGGGAGGTGCTTCTTATAAACCCATGTAGGGTTTTTTTAACCTCTCCCGCACTTTCTATTCCTGTATCATTCCTGTATTTTTTAATTGCTTTTAACATGGTGCAAATAAATAAATACAAATACAAATCATGTGTCTAAAGTTCACAACACTACTGTCAACCTCATGGTGGCAATAGAGGAAAAGTTATTATGATTTAACATCTGGGAACCATGAACATCTGTCCAAAGGTATTGGTAATATAAGTAGTTTTCATTTGCTGCTGTATCAGTGGGATCAGTAGGAGCTGAATGTGTTTGGTTGTGTTCTGAGGTTTCTGGTGTAATTCACTCAATGTGTGTGTGGGGTCGCTGCTGTCACCTGGGGAGCTCAGGTGCATATAGGTGGCATTGTTCACTCTCTATAGGTTTTGACCCAGAAGGAAAAACGGTTTTTGACCGCTGTTGCACGGAGGCGTGCTTCATACCACTGTTTTGTTTGTTTGCTTATTTTCTTTGTTTATGGACAATGCACAGCAATAAACCCACTGTGTTGCAACTCAAGGAACAGCATGGACATTCATTCAATGCAGTATGAGAACGGAGGCCAAGGCGAGGCGTGTCAACGAGGTTATTCCGGAGTTAGAAACCTCAGTAGCTCTAGCATCAGACTGAGCTCCTTTAAAGGGATAGTTCACCCATTTCCCTCATATCATTATTTAGAGAGAGAAGCCCCAGCCCTAAGGCGACATGAGGGTGAGTAAATAATGGAGGTGGTAATGTCCTGGAGCAGGTGTGAATGTCCAGGAGTGGAGGGTGTGGTGCTAAGTACCTTTTAGGATGATAATCACAGAGGAGAATAGCTTAGCCAGACAGTGTTGTGTGACTGCTGAAATGTGTGAATGTGTCAACACTTTCTATTTGACTCAGTTTCCCTACCAGCCCAACTTTTCCTGCAGCTCATCTACAAGCTAATAAGCATGTGGAGGATTTATACATAGGTACACATTCCATTTCAGAAGGACAGATCCTTGATACAGTGCTGGATGTGAGTGTTATCATCCAAAATGGATCATGTGATGTGGACATGATGTTAGATATTGGTCCCATAATATTCTCTCCGGTCCAGCTCTGACAGAAGATGTACTTTCCCTCCATACACCAGTGGAATACTTCTGGAAGTCTGTGTCTCAACATATTATTGAAGCTCTGACAACAAACACAAATGAGTTCAGTGTTTAAATGAATGGAAGATGTGTAAACACTAATGAAAAGGAAATGGAGCAGGTGTGGTGTTCGTCTTTGTTTTCTGGGATTATCACTGCAAACAAACATCAAAGTTCATGTTTTTGTAATAAATTACTTTAAAATATGACTGAGTTAACTTGGAGGAGGAAATATAGAAAACCAGGGCCTTATTTGGAGGGAAACCAGTGGATACTTGTTTGGGACACCTTGAACTTTCAAAACATGCTGGTTTCCCTCTTCCTCAACATTTCTACATGGTCACATGATTCTGAAGTTACATCCCAGTCTGTTCTTCCAACCGTCAACTCTGACACCTTACCAACGGTATCTAATACCCCTTTCCCACTGGCCAAAAAACCTGTTTAAACCCGCTAACAATCGGCTTTTGGTGGCAGTGGGAAAGGCGCACTGACTCAAACGACTTGGCAAGCGACCCGGGTTAAAATCGCCTCGGCTCGGCTTGCAGTGGGCTTTTCCGTGCCAATTCATGTGCAAAAGAAAACCTGGGGCCATCAGCATAAAGTGCAATGTGAGCTAGAAGAGTGCAGACTGTATCATTTGATGGCAATCCGAAGCGGATTAACCTTCAGTCAGTGTGAGCACATCTGCTCACTTGAAAACTGCACAGAAATCGCCACAGAAGAATTTCTCCAAGAGGACGTTCTGGCTGAAAGGGTTGATTTAAAATTTTTTGGTGAGGCCAAAAAGGCCATCTGCTTGAAAAAGCAAAAAAAATGCCATGAAAGCCCAGGAAAATAACCGTTTACATATACATAAATGTACCACTTTCATTTATATTATTTGTAAATAAACCTTTGTCTGCCTGTTGAAAACATACAAACCGGCTTCTCAGTTTCCTCTGTGGCTTGGGAGTGAGGAAGGTGTCCACTCATTCATTCATTAACTTGTATCATTAAATCTATAGAGCATCTCTGAATAAATACATTTTCCATTAGACTAATTTTTATATGGGCTAATGTAAATATAGGCTATGACTTTATTTTGACACTTGATGCAGGCTAATGCAATGCTGGTAGACTTGTGCAACGTATAAATTCATGTTTTTCGTGTTAGTGTTGATTAATTAAAATAAACATTAATTAAAATAAATAAACAACAAAGCGGCTTCAAAAGTGTGTCCTGACATGGCAGCCTGAGAGTGGAGCCTGCACGTATATGTGAAGAGTTTGGTTGCAAAACGCGATAAACGCCATTTTTTGACATTTGCATTTTATTATTGGAAATGACTGTTCAGATGTACCTTAATCTATGTATGAATTTCTGCCATCAATAAAATGTAAGAATTTACATCTTAGGCCTACTACAAAGTGTATTTTTTCACAAAACGCGATATCCGCCAGACCAGTTTCTTTACAAAGTGCGATATAACCGTTATGGAACGTTCAGGATGCTGCGCGAGCTCAGCATCCCCTGGGAAGAGAGAGTCACTGCCGGTGAAGCGCTCCGAGTTTGCCGACTGATTTAGCAAGATCAAATCAACAAATAATTGGTACGGATATTTTTTTAAAAAGAAGATTTGATAGGCAAACTAGAAAACGTAAAATTTCATTGTTTACTGTCTGTTTGTTTACTGTCGGACGCTCGCTGTCACCGATCAGCTGACTGAACAGCTGTCTGTCAGTACGAGTCAAAGTTAGCCTAAGCTAACGGACTAACATGGATTTCGATGACGGATTGGAGCCGGTCATTCCAGCTGCTGTTGGGAGAAAGAGGAAGGCAAAAAAAGAAGACCATCAAAGGGAGAAGACCAAACGGGCAAGACATTCCGGAGAGGGAAAACGTCCGGCAATTAATTGTAGTCACCGTGCGGCTGTGAATGGTCTATGTCATGCCGACAAACTGTCGGATGAAGACGTAGCATTCAACTTTACAAAACTCTATAAAAATCAGACAAAGGTGGACCAGGATAAAGCACTCCTTCATCTTTCATCAATTAGCAAGTGCGGTAGAGAACGGGTCTCCGCCGATGACAGGCAGAAGCCCAGGGATGTTGCAGTCAAATACAGCCTCTTGTCCAGCACTGCTCCCCACCACAAGATACCTGTCTGCAAGGCAACATTCCTAAGTGTCCTGGGTAAGATTATTTTTATTTTACAATTTTTTTAATTTACAAAATTACTTCTTACATGTAGGCTGAGTATCTATGAAGTCATATCGATTTATGCTGTTGCAAATTATTTGTAGCCTACGTAAACGGAGGTTTTAATCACTGAAAATGGCTACATTTGAAAACTCCCGGCAAAGTGGAGATTTGTTAGAAAAACACACGCACACACAAAAACTCAGTGCCTGCTAAAAACTGAGTTTTCTCCGTGTAAATGGGGAAAATGGCGTTTAAGGATTGTGATGTGATTAACGTTTTCATAAATACCCAGGTGCATAGTCTAAGATGGCTTGTGCACTCTTGGAAAAAAGCCCAAGAGGGGGGGGGGGGGGGGTCACTATGGGCCCACTGACAGTCTGAAAAACAATTAAGACTTTCTAAAAAAAATAAAAATAAATTTGTTGCAAATAAAAATGTGTGCATTTAAATAACCTTAAAGTGCCCTCTTTTAGGATGATTTTTTAAAACTGAATTCATTGTTGATACATTTAATGCTATTTTTAAATGTAGGCTATGCATGATTTTAAACACAGTTTGTTTTTTAATTATTCAATTTATTTATGATTTTCAAGTTCAAGAAAAAAAACACAGACAACTCTCTTAATACGTTTTCTGTACTCTACAGGTGTTAGTAAAGACAGAGTCTCCAGAGTGGTCAAATACTTCAGTCAACATGGTGAAGCCAGACCAGAGCACAGAGGTGGAACCAGAAATGCTGATGAGAAGATGGAGAACAGGCAGGCAGTAGTTCAGCACGTGTCCTCATTCATGTGCAAGGCCAGCCATTACGCTCGTCATGGCGCACCTGGACGGAAGTACCTCCCAAGTGACATGTCAGTGACCAAAATGCACCGGCTGTTCCAGGAGCAGAATCACAGGGACATCAGCTACTCCCTGTATTATGATGTCTTCTGCACCTCATTCAATTTGGGATTTGGTCATCCAGCAAAGGACTGCTGTGCCACCTGTATGAGCTCAAGGCTCCGAATGAAAGATCCTGACCTTACAGAGGATGAGAGGAAGGCAGAGATCGTATCCTTCATGCTCCACCGACGCAGAGCCCGGGGTTTCTACACCCTGCTGAATGCAGTGGAAGATACAGTCACTGTCTGCTTTGACATGATGCAGAACCTCTGTCTACCCAAGTCTCCCATCGGCCAGACCTACTACTCCAGGCAGCTTTATATGTATGTGTTTGGTGTTGTGGTCCATCATGGAGAGAGGAGCCTGCAGGCACTGAGTGACCGTCATCTCTACGTGTGGCTTGAGAATGAAAATGGAAAAGACAGCAACATGATCGCCTCAGCCCTGGACCACTGCCTGAGAACCAGTCTAGCTGAAGATGTCCAACAGGCTGGCCATTTGAGGCTCTTCAGCGATTCCTGCTACGGACAGAACAAGAATGTCACAATGGTGGGAATGCTGTCCAGTCTACGAAGCACTATCTTTAAAGATGTCAAGATGGAATGCTTCTTCCCTATCCGTGGCCATAGTTTTCTCCCTGCTGATAGAGTTTTTGGAAGAATTGAGCAGGATATTCGCAAGCAGGACACCATCCTCCTACCAGACGAATACACCAACATCCTGAGGAAGCATGGCTCTGTGTATGTGTACGGGAAGGACTGGGAGAGCTTTGACCACAAAGCTGCAGCCAAGGCTCTCATGCAGTCCACCCGGTCTTACAAGATCAGCGACGCCCGGGTGCTGGAGATTGATGGCAAAGGGTTGGGGATGAGAACCACCTTCAGCGGTCCCACCTACCAGCACACTCTCCTGAAGAGAGGCAATAACTGGGGCCAGTATAAAGCAGATCCCCTGCCCATGATGACCACAGTGAAGGCTGTGAAGAAGAAGGACATCATCAGCCTGCTGAAAGCTATTGGTGCCCCAGAAAACGTCAAGGCCTTCTACAACCATGCTTTGGCTGTCACCAGTGATGTCTTCAGTGAGGAAGAGTAGGCTAAAAAGCACACACTGGCATCTGAAGCCCATGTGACACTCAAGGACGGACGGACGGACACACACACACACACACACACGCACACACACACACAAGTATTAGTAGCCTATAGCCTAAGGTGGATATATAACGTTTTGCAAAAAAAAAAAAAGTTATGTTGTGTATGGTCTGGCCAAAACCAGCTCAGAATCTTACTAATGTGTCTATATGATTATCATTACTGAATCTTTGTATATACTATTCCATTTATTTAAATTAAATTCAAGATGTTTGACAATGTCACTGTTAAGATGATATGTTGCATTTCGCCATGGTTTTTGTTTTATTTATTAAAATTTTGTAGATATAAAAATGTAATAAAAAATATCCTGGATTTGAAGAACACTGTGTCCCTGGCCTTTACTGAGCTCAAGTAATAGTTTACTCTACAAAAATTGTGAATGAACTTGATTGTTGATGTCTTAAATAATAATGTCAAATAACCAACATTTCTCAAAATGGATATATCTCGTTTTGCAACGAAACTCTTCATGTGTATTTCAATTAATAAAGGTATAAAACGAGTGGACTGAAGGACAGCAAAACATTAAATCATGTAATTTTCCTTTACACAACAAATAATCTGATCGTCAGTCAACCGTTAGCCATCGTTAGCTTAACTAATTTATTACAAACATCCACATTCCGTATTATCATTCGGTACTTTGCAAACGTAACCCGTGGTTTCGGGTGTATGTGAACGCCGGAGTCATTTAAGAGACGCACAAAAAGTTTGTTATTTCCTGTCCTGACAGTGGAGGCAGCCTGACGGTGGAGGTCTGCAGCCAGACCCCTCTCAATATCCACCATTTAACCCACACAGCCATAGGTGTTGATAGAGCGGTAACGTAGGCTAACAAAAAGACGTAGCGGCAGTAGTTTTTTTCTCTTTTTTTTGTGCTGCGGTAGTGTTTGTTGGAGCGGCGTGGTGATGCACGTGACACGCTGACGATAGTGTGTCTACATTTACGATGAGCATTAATTCTCTGTCCGAACCAAGGGGGCAGTTGTGGGTCTGAGAAGTGAAGCCGAGTCAATCTCTCTTCCGCGTTAAAAAAAAATTGCAATCCCCGCGGAATCCTGTGGGGGCTGGTGTCAGAAGGCAGAATGTCTCCATAGACTCCCATGTTAAAATCGCCAACTTTACTTACTACCCCCGTACACACTCTGAGGGGGGTGAATTTTTTTTTTAACGCTACCGTTTTGCTGTTATTCGGATAAGATTCTGGCCAATCAGGGCGCGGAAACGTTCAGCTACAGGTCCGTAGCGGCACAGAGACAGGCTGCTTCGAGGCCAGTGGGCGGGTTCTCGGCCGGCCAATCCAACATGGCGCTGTTCAAACCGCCATATTTGAGGCACAAAAACGACTGCACAAAACCAATGGGTGACGTCACGGATGCTACGTCCATTCTTTTTACAGTCTATGGGTCAGACGGTTACACCCCGCCTTTCCGAAGCCCCGCCTTTCCGACAATAGACTTCCATTCGTCGTAATAGCGGGGTTTTCTTTTTTTTCTAAAGACACCGCTATTTCGAAAAGGCTACTGACATAAAGACCTAACGTTCATTCTGCTTCTAGCCTGTCTAGCCTCCACCTGATCTTTTTACTAAACTTAACCAACTCCTTTCTTCATTGCCTAAGCCCAACCAAAGCATCTCCCTCAGTCAGCTGTCAGCACGAGCGGAGGCTGTCGGAACAGCGGTGTTTCGGAACAGCGGGGTGTCGAAGTGGAGGTGCGTCGGAATGGAGAGCTGTCCCCGGGTCAGACCCGACTGCTCCTTCTCTTTTACCTTTGGTCAGTCGATTCTCATCTTGCTGTGTTCGGGTGGAAACATGGTCACATCGGACCGTGTGCTTCCCTTTTTCTTTTTTTCTCTTTTTGGGCTGGTGCTCGTGCGTCGGGTCTGAGGTTCAACAACCACGGCGATCGCGGGCTTTTATTTGAGAATTTACGGTAATGTTAATTCTCTTAAGTGGAGGAGAGTGTGATGAAAGCCAGCAGTCTCAGGGTGCAGGTGAGGGGGACACCTCCTCTATCACCGTGGCAATGTGTGTGTACGGAGGAAAGAGAGGGGCAGAGGGAACGGGGGTGACAGATCAAGCAAGAGGATAAACTATCCTGCGTTTTAATAACATATCGAAAATATCTGCAGGACAACTCATGGAGCTGGAAATAAGCCTAAAAAAGCAACTACACTTTCACAACAAGCCCAAAAAAACCGCAACCCGCGACTTCACAGAAAAAGTAGCCCAAAGTCGGTTATAATAAGCGGACTTGGCAACACTGAGAGAGACAGCACAGCAGCAGGTGTGTGTGCGTGCGCGCGTGTGCTACCTGCTGTAAAGGGGGCTCTCCAGCCACAGCTCCCCACTAGACCAGGTCTGAGTTCAGTTTAAATTAAAGGATGATGAGGCAGGATTCAGAAATAAAACTCACTAGCGATACATAGCGGCCGTCAGGGTTACTGCAGCAGCCATTAGTCAAGCTGCAGCGGGAGCGCGCATTAACTCTCCACAGCAGCAGCTGATGCTACGTGCTGTCTCTCTCGTGACACACACACACATACACACGTCGCACTTGGCTGTTAATAAACTGTAAACGCGTCACACCGCGCTCATTGTACAGTGCCCAATTTACCGCGACAGCCGAAGGTTGACCGCCTCGGCATCAGGTCTGCACACCGGCCGCCGCCGCTATGAGCTGCTGCTGCTGCTGCTGCTGCCGCGGCTGCCCTAGTGGCTCTGCACTCCTCCGAACACGTCGGCGAATTTCCTTACATGCGTTGTTTGGATAAACTGACCACGGATGAATCCATCGGCTCATTGTAAAACTATTTATTTATTTATTGAAGTAAATATGGTGATTGTGTACGTACGGAGCTCCAAGGCTGCGCTGCTCTCTCTCTCTCTCTCACACACACACACGCTTCACTTTTCAACTACCGTACATAAACACAACTGCCACAAAGTTAGAGTTCATCAACGAGACCAGCATTTATCTAAATAAAAATTCAACCAGCCGACATAAAAACCTGTGGTGAGTTACTCGGCTGGTTTTCGCTGCGAGGACAGAGAGAGAGCAGCACAGAGAGGGAGGAGGACAGAGAGAGGCTACCCGGCGGTGAGCTCAGCTCTCCGGCTGCAGCCTCTGTGACGAGCCGCTGCTGTCGCTCGTGTGTGCCGCGACATTCCTCCGAAAAATGTCGGCGCATCTACTTACAGGCGATATGTGGATAAACTGACAAACAGATAAACAGATTGGGAGTCTAAACCGCCACTTTCTCACAAGAAAGTGACGTTATTTCCCTACTCGCTGCTCAGGTAGTAATGGCTGACATCCGCTCACCGCTGATGGTGGTAGCGTAGCAAGCGGTGAAAGCCAAGGCGCCGAGGACGCGCAGGCAGCGTCATTTGACGTCACATCCGCAGAGCAGGATGAGCAGCGCGGGAAATTCGGATCCTGAATTGCAGCGCATTTTGCAGCACACAGCCTGTTCAAGGCAACGGAGAGATACGCGAGAGGACTCATTCTTTTTGGTTTGGAACGCTTCATGTCCCATTATTATTAGAAAACTTAAAACGTATGTGCATTTTTCCATAAATCTTGCCTCATCATCCTTTAACAACAAAGTTTTTATTTTTTTTTTTTATTTTATTTAACTTGTAGATAAAAGCCCATTGAGATCAGGATCTCTTTCACAAGGGTGACTTGGCCAAAAAGGTCAGCAGACAGTAGTTTACAGTTTAACACTCCAGCCATTCTTGCCATTAGCCTGCAATGATAAGAACCTCAGTCAGGGGGCGTACCCATAAAAGTGTGGTACCCATAAAAGACTTGCTAGCCACTAGAAAAAGTGTGTAGGGTCTTGGTGTAGCGGTTAGCATAGTTGCCAATGGTACAGAGGATCTGGGTTCAAGGCCAGGTCAAGATACCTCATTTGTTTTATTTAAATATTCCACATCCATGATAAATGCTCTGTCTTTTTCATCAGGCCTGTGTTAATCTGAAAACAGTAGGATTTAATAAAAATGATTGTGGTCTTAGAATTATAAGGTACTATTCTCAATTTTTTTCTAAATTGAGTTTTTTTTGCATAATATCATCCATTAGTGGTCTGTTAAAGCTGGGGTCTACTATCCTGAAAACGTAGGGAGAGAGCTAGCAAGGTTGGAAAATAGCACCTCCTCCTGCCTCCTCTACGTCCCACCCCCCTGCCCCCCCTCCCGTCAGGGGGGGGGGAGAGAATAAACCTGCTGAGCAGTAGCATGAGCTAACAACACTCGTGTTTGTGTTTGGATCCACAGATGCCAACTCAAAAAAAAAGTGCGGTGTGTGAGGAGACAATTGGCGTGGCAAGCAAGACTTGCCACCACTGTGGTGCAAAGCAGCCCCTGAAAGAGAAGCTGCAAAAGAAAAAAGACAAAATGACAACCAAGTGGCAGAAGAAAAACTGCAGCTTCAATAAAAATATGATTCATCGCATTTACTGCTCCACATGTGGGAACTTTTGGAGAGGCACCCCATCCTCTTCCTAGGAAAAAAAAAGGAAGGGGCTTTATGTCCGAGTGGCTGTGTCCATGGGACTGTGAGAATGAGTTTGTGAAAGCTTCCATCCAAGCCATGGAACGTATTTATGAGGGACTTCTCAATGTGATAATGGCACCTGTACCAGACACTGCAGAGGGTGAGAATACAGCAGCAAATTCAGAGGATCCTCCCATGTCCACCTCCGAGACTCCTCCTGTCTCATCCTGTCCTGTGTACACCTCCCCAACTCCTCCTGTCCCCTCTTGTCAAACGCAGCCACAGAAAAACAGAAGAAAGGGGCGGATGAAGCAGATGAGTGAATGTCCCATTCATCAAGGCTCAAGCAGTTTCCCCTACAAAAAATACTGAGACAAAGAATCAGGTATTGTATTGCAGTGTGAGGTGTAAAAGAAAGAGAGACACTCACCAGATAACCTTGTGGTCCAGAGTTGGTGGCAAGAACAAATAGAATTGCACTACCAAGTGCATAAACAGCTGCTGTGAAGAGATGGAACATCAAGGCCACAGATGCAGACACTGAAACTGTGATCCAGATCCACCTGAAACATGCCCCAGCAAGAAGTGGGGGCAAGGGGCAGACCTCACTGGACCATAATAATTCAGAATAAAATATTTGTTACATTAAACATGTTCATTTTTAATTCAGGGGTATTTAGATAAGTCATTAATTATATCTGGTCCTGAAAAAAAAAAAAAGCTCAGGGGGAGAGCGAACGGCAGGGACAGAGGGGGGTGTGCATGCAGAAGGATTTGGATTGGTTGCTCCCTCTCGGGTCTGGGCAAATTACGCCATGGTCAGACTGGTTGTAAATTTCGCCCCTATCTCCCATGTATCCACAATGATAAATGAGGCCCCAGGTTGTGAAGTACCTGAGGGAGAAGCAGTTCACCCATTACTATGATAATTGGCATTTTGAGAAAGGTACATATTGCTGTTGGCCGCAGTAGTCAAATACATGTACCATCATTAATTGTGAGCGCTGTTCATGCAACGGTACCATCATGTTGCTCACAGTCAATCAAGAGGGTAGGGCTATCTTTACTCAAAATGAAAATGAAATCAAGTTAAGACCTTTTGAGTACTTTTTTTGAAGTGATGCAATGAATGTGTAAAATCAATAGTTGAATAGTTTTGAGTATATTTGATGTGTCAACAGGTCATCTAACTTGCTGCAGGGTTCCCCAATTCCAGTCCTCGAGGGCCACTGCCTTGCATGTTTTCGAAGTTTCCTGCTACAACACACCTGATTCAAATGATCAGCTCGTTATCAGGCTCTGCAGTGGCCTGATAACGAGCCACTCATTTGAATCAGGTGTGTTGTAGCAGGAAACTTCGAAAACATGCAAGGCAGTGACCCTCGAGGACCGGAATTGGGGAACCCTGAACTTGCTCCTACCATGTTTTGTTGGTAGGACTGACCAAGAAACTACGAGCAGCCTCCAAACAGAAAGGGTGTGAGAAGCTGGCAACATGGTTGCCGATGATACGGAATCAAGTGTACTGGATTGTGGCTTCATCCACCACCGGCGCAGAGAGGGTTGCAAAGTTCAATTCCATGCTTAACCACATTCAGGACAAGCACACTCATGATGACCCCCTCTACCCCCGTTGTGAACATGAGTTACAATCAGGAAGCCAGCAAAAGAAAAATGACCCAAATAAGGACAAATGGCTCCAACCAGGTGTGTACTTTCACCATTATTTCTTCAATGTGAACATGGCGAGATTAGATAGTGTGAGTGATTCAAAAGGATGTAATTGTTGAATGTGTCCACAGCATCATGTTATTTTGACTAGTGTAATGGTACATTTCAGTGTGTATTTGTTTATTCCTTTCTACTGTTTTGTGCTCTCTGTTTAATACAATACAGAGGTACACGTTGTGCATGTTCTCACGTAACATCGCCTGATCCCAAATAGCATTGTGTTTGGAACAAATAATATTAACAAAGGAGCCAAAACTGAAGCTACATGTGAATGATGTGATTGTAGAACAAGTGCACGAAACCAAGCTTCTAGGAATAATATTTGATAGTAAATTAACATGGGCAAAACATATTGAGAAAGTAATAAAATGTGCAGGAGTTTGTCTGTGATAAGGAGATGTGATTTTTTACCTGTAAATGTAAGGGTCCATGGCATTGGTCCGACCACCCATTAGTCCGACCTCCCATTAGTCCGACCTGAGGTAGCAACATGACAGTACAATGTGACAGAGAAGACTTCTATTCTTCCGTTTTTTCCCAGTTTTTTTTTTATCCCACCCCACTCAAAGGCGAATAGTATAATAATAATTTAAAAACTGCGTTTCACCTCCTCTCATCTAGTCATTCCATCTGCAGTCTCTCTCGCGTGCGGTTGCACCGCACGTACACACACGCGCGCACATACACACAGACACGGGACGGGTGCATAGAGACAGTTTGCGCTTTGCCGCTCGTAAACATTAAATGCGCTATATTGCGCTGATTGTACAGTGTTCAATCCCCCCGCCGGTCCGTCTGTTGGATAGTCCGACCACCGACTCTGGCGAGCTACCAGCTAACAGCTGTGCTACAGGAGCTGACCGAGCCTCCTGGAGCCGCGGCTCGGCTCACTTAACTGCGCTCGGTGCGTTCCTCTCGGTCAGCTGGTGAAGCAGCGGTCTGATGAGCGTGATGTCTGTGACGTGTCCCGTTATGCGCAACCAAGTTGTGACATTGTCAGGTGACTGTAAGTTTATACACTGGGGGAAACCCTGGAAACAGGTTGGGAGTCTCATTTTTTCTAGTTTGCCAAGTGGCGAGACAGCTTAAAATCTGTCTCGCCACAGAGGAATCTGGGTTGCAAATGGCGAGTGCGAATTTCAAGCCCTGGACGTCAATATCATTCCTTTTTTTTTTGAAGTAGCGGCGCAAGCAAGTAATGCTTTATTTATTTTATTACGCCTATTTCATCAAAATAAAACCAGTCATTGTCCAAAAGAAAAAAAAAACCTATTCTTTAAAATTAATACCTTTGGACCAAATTTATCACTTTTTAAGGCCATTAAATTTTGCTTTTTTGATTTATCACTTTTTAATACTTTTTAAAACCCCGCGGACACCCTGGATATCTGCTTTAAGAACAGATTTACTGCCTCAGTAGCAGCTGTTATTAGAAGACCGTCTGTGACGAAACTGCCTATACAACCGTTTGTCTTTTAGTTCAGATGAACACTGTTACAAAACAAGACATGCTACGGAGGGTAAATTCACATTACCCAAAGTGAAAACAAACAAGATGAAATGTACGGTAATGTATAGAGCAATGGTAATATAGAATGCTCTGCCAGGACATATTAACCAAGAACATAACAAATACAGATTTAAAGAACTATTGAAAGAACACCTATTAGTAAAACAGATCTCCATGTAGCTAAAGGTAGTTTGTACAATCAATTAATGTTTGTCTGATGTATTTGAAATGTTGTAAGTCTGCTTCGTAAGTATCGTAAGAATTTGAACATCTGACTATTCACAACTATGATAATAGCTACTGTAGAGATGAATTAGGTCCAGTATATGTAAATGTTGTCTGTATTGTATTGTTTTTGTTTTGTAGTTTTGTTTGTTTTGTCTTGTATATCGCTGTGAGTTGTTGTGGTTTTGGATGTTGTGTTTGTGATGTGTTGTGTTTCTGTAATCATATTTTGCAATGAACAGTTAATTTGAGAAAATAGACTCCAGGAAGAGTAGCGATGGCGCCTAGCCAAAGCTAATTGGAGCTCTAAATAAAATGAAATGAAATTATTCTCGGATTTGACTCCTGTTGCTGACCTTGGTGTACATTGTAATCTCTCTCAGCTTGATAAAGTTCACTTGTGGGGAGTGTCACAGATTCTACAAAACTCCTCTGCTCAATGTATTTTTTGTTCCATTCCTTGCAGACTGCGTTGCACTCTGTTCGACTGAGAACCTTCTTTGCAAAGAATAAAACCCTTAAAAGACAGTCGATCTCAACATCTTTATTTCAGTTCTTGCCTAACAAAAATTACACAACAGCGACGCCGCTGCTGAGTCGGAGAATTGCAGTTGATGAAAAGATAGGAGAGCAGTCAATCTTGTATCATCTTGTAGGGATGTCATTCATGTCTGACGTTCATATTCATGCAGCCTTCATTTACACATAATGACAAAACCCAACTCCCCCCACAGTAGCCTACACACACACTTGCAGCTATGATAAAGCAATCAAGCACACCTGTGTGGCGGCGCTACTATAAATACTGCTCCGGTGAGCCTGTGCGTAATGGCACAACATGTATCCATGAGCTCTAGCGCTAATTGATGTCCTTGCCCGTGAAGCTGGGAGGATCAGGAGGGAGCGGGTGTTCCGAGACCAACAAGATCTGCTGGCCCATGATGATGACTGGCTAATTAGCCGATTTAGACTCCCTAGAGCCGTGCTCTTGGAGCTATCTGCTGAACTGGGTCCAGCATTGGAGAGGAGCAGGTAGGTCCATGGACCACATACAGTAATGTTAAATAATGAGCATAAGGCAGCTCTCCTAAAATGAATTGTGTGTCCTTACATTTGGCACAGGTATTCACGATTCATTCATTCTGACGCACAGCAGTGGGGGGGGGGGGGGGGCGAGACTGGCGGCAGGCACTGTGCGTGCCGGCTGCCTTCTTGGTGAGTGCGTATTTTTCTGCTACATTCATTGAAAGCTGCTGCTTCATATAACAATTTCAAGGCTGATTCTCACCCCATCGTTGTGATTTAGGTGATAGTGGCTACTTCCTGAGGGAGTGGCTGCTTTTTCCCATACCGGATCCACAGGATGGCCACGAAACCCAGTACAACGAGGTCCATCGACGCGCTGTGTCGTGGAGCGCGCCATCGGGCTCATGAAAGGCCGGTGGCGATGCCTTGACGCCTCGGGTGGTGCCATTCTTCACAATGTGGCAGTGTGGCGAGGGGTGCCTGCCGCCGGGCCTCCCTCCACCCCTCAATGTGGACCCGGACCCACAGATCCCTCCCCGCCATGAGGGCTTTCAACGAGGACTTCAGGCGCGAGCTGCAGCAATGAGAAATTTATAGCCCCACCCCCCCTCTGTTAGGCCTGACACAGCAGCAGTGAGGGCCACAATGGCCGTGTGAATCTGCTGCAGTGTTGCTGCAATGCTGCGCTGGTTCTGGTTTAGGTTTCCTGCCACTCAGAGGATTTGCGCTTGTTGGTGAGGCCGGGGCTGTGGCTGATTAAATGAGATTGTTAATTGAGATTGTTAATTTTTTTTCTGGCGAAAAAATGTTTGCTCCAATATGTTCATCTGTAAGTCTCCACGTGTTATGTTTTCTTTTCCTAAGACAAAATACTCAAACTATCAAAACAGAACTGATGCAAATACCTGCCAAAAAGGACTTCCTTTCTTGCCTGCACCTCACCAACAAGCACGTGGATCTCCGTTTCGGAGAAGTTCCTTTTTTTCCGCGCTTCTCTGCCATGCTTGTAAATAAGAAATTTGTTCTTAATTTGCTTGCCTGGTTAAATAAAGGTTAAATAAATAAATAAATGCTTGATCCCCTTCACTGCTCTCTCCACAAAATCCCAGACAGCACATGGCTAATTTATATGCACGTACTTAATTTTCATTGACCATATATGGTTGTGTTGGGCCGTTCGGTAGGTGGAATGAGAGGTGTGGTCACATCCGCGTATTTCTTGGTTCAGGTGCGATTTATCAAGGGAAATACTGTGCAGCTGTGTGTACGCGGAGTTTGATAGACCTGAAAAGAGTGTGTATTTTTTGGTCGTACGCTCATTTTGCCTTTCGGTCGTACGACCAAATTTAGTAGCGGTTTTACACCCTCTTTGATAAATGAGGTCCCTTCTGATTTTGAAGACAAGGGGGAAGAAAAGAGGGGAAAGGCATTAACAACTTTTATTACGTTATCTTTGTCATCTCTACATAAAGTATATAAAATAACTTGAATAAATGTAAGGATCAAAAAAGAAAGTTGTGACAGCACTCACTTATCAGTTACAAACTTTAATTGATAAAAAAACTACTTGGCAGCACGATGGACGCGTTTCGGCGAACAGCCGTCCTCAGCATTTTGTCAAAACGAGTGAGTGCTGTCACAACTTTCTTTTTTGATGCTGACTTTTCTGGACTGGCGCCCGATCCACTGATTTAGATGTTGAGTTGTGCACGCCAACTTCACTGATCAACGTTATGTAAGGAAACATTATCTTTAATCAAGTGCATCCTCTCATCTCTTCAAGAGCTGTAGCCTAATATGGCGAATTGATGTATTTTGAGAGAAGCAGTTTTACAAAAGGAAAATCTATGCACTTGATTAAAGATGGGATAATTCTTCCACAGTAATGATAACTTGAAATTAATTCAAATTATATAGTCACGAACCTGCATGAGCTGAATGTCAAATAGTGTTCTTTTGCAAGTCCATCAAGGTGTAAGTGCCAAATTTAGCACAATGTCCTGTTAATATAGTAGATATGAAATTCTCAACATCACTAAAATGACTGTTTCTGTGATGAATAGCAAATTTTTGTATCCATTGAATCCGACAAAAAAGTTGAAAATTCCTGTGGTCTGGATCTAGAGAAGAGTAGCCTACCAACTCCGCTCCCAAGGGCTGTGCTCCTCCTCTTCATCGGTGGCTCAATGGATGTGGTGTTTGGTGTGGAAGTCGCAAATGTCTGGGTACCTTGTGCACAGAAGCAGATTGTTAGACTACAAGGAGCAATAAAAGTACCAAACCAATAAAATTGATAAATTTTTGAACTATTTGTCGTTATATTAGTGTCTGTATACAAACAGTAGTAGGTAGTGTTGTCACAATACCAACATTTTGGTATCGGTACCGGTACCAACAGGTATTTCGATACTTTTTAAAATAAAAAGAGAACGCAAAAAATGTCATTACTAACTTTATTTTAATGGAAAATCTTAGAACAATAACATATCAATCAGTAAATAAATATATAAATATAATAATATAATATAAATAAACCAGCTCTGTTTTTTTTCCCAGAGCTACTTTTGTTAAGAGTGAAGGGGGTGGCGCTTGCACTGAATGTGGCTTTTTTTTCATGAGTAAATTACCTGTCGTTCCTTGAACTCAGTGTGCAGGTCTGGGTGCTTGTCCTTTAGGTGTTTGGCTAAGTTGGAGGTGTTTCCGCCCTTAGCCATGCATGTTTTAAAGCACCGTTTACACAGTGGCGCATCAGCGTTAATTGCCTCGCCTTGCTCATTTGTTTTCAAGCCAAAGTACTGCCATATAGAGAATATAGAGAAATAGGTTAGTGAGGTTTGTGAGTCGTGAGTTTTGATACAGAGAGATAGACAGATAAACAAAAAGTTCTTTTCAGCCTCACTGTTGAAGCTATGGATTTAGTTTTGAACGGTGGTGGTGATGGACTGGAGCTCAAGCTAACCAGTGACTCTGAAGGCCCCCACATACTCGGGCGTACTGTGCGCGTACTGTGAGCAGCGCGGACTCAGTGCGCACTGTCCGCGGACATTTGAGCCTTCATAGTCGGGCGCACGGCGTCACATTAAAAACAGATCGATGTGAAGATTACCTGCCGAGCAGTCTATTGTGTGACACCGAGTACGCGTACGCGGAGTACGCGCGGTCGTAAATATTGAGCTTTGCGCGGACAGGTCTGGCGGACGTCCGCTTTGGGTACGCATTGAGTACGCCTCGAGGGGGACAGCTCTCCATTCCGACGCACCTCCACTTCGACACCCCGCTGTTCCGAAACACCGCTGTTCCGACAGCCTCCGCTCGTGCTGACAGCTGACTGAGGGAGATGCTTTGGTTGGGCTTAGGCAATGAAGAAAGGA
Organism: Decapterus maruadsi; assembly: GCA_030347415.2. Classification (NCBI taxonomy): domain Eukaryota; kingdom Metazoa; phylum Chordata; class Actinopteri; order Carangiformes; family Carangidae; genus Decapterus; species Decapterus maruadsi. Next base: position 33,016,009 of record CM064903.1, on the reverse strand, counting down.
GTTGGTTAAGTTTAGTAAAAAGATCAGGTGGAGGCTAGACAGGCTAGAAGCAGAATGAACGTTAGGTCTTTATGTCAGTAGCCTTTTCGAAATAGCGGTGTCTTTAGAAAAAAAAGAAAACCCCGCTATTACGACGAATGGAAGTCTATTGTCGGAATGGCGGGGCTTCGGAAAGGCGGGGTGTAACCCGCCTCGAGTACGCGCGGACCTCCGCGGACACATGTACGCCCGAGTATGTTGGGGCCTTTAGTCAGGAGCAGAGTCATTCCTGACAGATCTACGAGGAGGGACTTGACCCTGTTGAAGAGTAAGTGGTCTTATTTGAAATAAACAAAATAAAATAAATAAAATGTGTATTGGTAGTTCTTGTTTTCTTATTTTTCCCCCCTACTGTGTAAGTGGAAGGGCGCATGGCGTCTGTCTGACTTCCCATTTTTCCGACTTCCCATTTCTCCAACCATACATTTCTATATTTTTGCGTCCATTAATCCGACCTCCCATTTCCCAGACTTAAGTATGCCCGGTGTTACCACTCCCAGTAATTACGACAGTGTTAGCCCGACTTATCCGGCCGTGAAGCAGAGCTGAGCCAGGCTCGACAAACACTGGTGCGCATATGCCACGTAGCAATGGGACTCATCGCTCATTATTAACTGGAAATACGGTAGCGACCCCGCATGTTCTTGTTATGATGTTTAAATTATGTGATTTCATTGCTGTACTGTATGTCCTGTGTGTGTGTGTGTGTGTGCGTGCGTGCGTGCGTGCGTGCGTGCGTGCGTGCGTGCGTGCGTGTGTCTCAGGTCCAGCAGTGCACCCCATGGAAGTGTGAGGAGTGTGATGTGGCCTGCTGTCTTGTTCCAGGCAGAAACTGCTTTAAGGAGTGAGACCAGTGACTGGGGGAGGGAGTGAGGGAGGAAAAAACGAGTGGAGAAAAAATGTAAATATTTTTTGTTGTGTGTGTCCTAGAAGGGCCAGAATCTTTCTCAACAGACAACTTGGGGGCCGACATTCAAATAGGCCAAGATTGAAATTAAAGTCACCTTTTTGCCAAATCATTTAGTTGCTAATATTTTATTTCACCTGTAAGCTCATAGTTTTCATTTACATATCTTTGGTGTTTTGTATGATATAAAATGAAAAATCTTGACAGCTGACTTTCAGATACTCCCATGCTGGAGCTTTACACTGCTGACCTGGGGTCTCATTTATAAACCTTGCGTACGCACAAAACGGGGCTGAAAGTGGCGTACGTGACATTTTACGCCAAGGTTGTGATCTATAAAAAACAAACTTGACGGGAGAATGTGCGCAGCTCTAAGCAAACTCTGACCCAGGCGTACGTCTGGTTTGGAGGAAAAGGAGAATTGGCGACACAGACGGTGTGGTGGTGAACTGAAGTCAGACTGAAGAAATGTAGAGTGAGAAGAACCATTATGTTTTTATTATCGACGTCACACATAATTTCAACCCGTATGTTAGATCCACGTTGCCATGGTAATTTAATTCAATAGCGCTATTTTGCATGGTTTTTTCAGAAAAAAAACTTCATAGAACTAAACTTGAAATTCAAAATCTAAATTCCTTCTCTATATCAGCAGCATTTCTGTCATATTGTCCCCTCCCAGAGCGCAGGAGGAGGAGAGAACGGCGCTGCTGCATGGAATAAACACATGGTGTAAATAGGCTAACTACATGTTCCTTACTGTGTGAACTATACAGTATGATCCAGAGTCAATTAAATCTCAATGCCTGGAAAAATGATCCAGTAATCGTTTGCACCATTGTTCCATTCTGTATTCTTGTTATCAAGAGAAGTGTTAAGTTTGATCATCCCTCAGAATGTTTACAAGTGATTTCAAAGTTTTATCGATCGGTCTAATTACTGTAAATGCATAAATCCAGCGGTGAGCCCTGTGTGTAATTCTACACCACGGCACCGCTGGAGGGGAAAGGAGGGAGAGGGAGACCGTGATTAAGGTTAATAACTGGTTTCAGATTAAAACTGTTGTCATTGTTGTAACTTCAGTAGGCCTATGTGCCGAACCGGGTCCAGCGCTTGTGAGGCAGCGCACTGAAACTCTGAGCCGCTGACGCCGTTAACAGCTGCAGCAACGTGTCACGTGCCACTTCCACACCTGCAGCCAATTTACAACAGCGACGGAACAAGAGCACGTCAGGCTCATTGACATGTAGATCGCATTCATGTGGTGGTTTGCATTGACCATCTACGGTTAAAACTGGGCGTGGACAGGGCGGAACGTGAAGCAGATTCAGCGGCGCACAATTGTAGGAACTCTGTGATTTATAAAGGGAAGTTTGCTTGGAAGTGTGCGTGCGCAGGGTTTTATAAATCTGAATATTTCTTGGCGCACGCAAAACTTGGCTTTTGGACGTACGTACACTTTTAGTAACGATCCCACGTACAGTTTTATAAATGAGACCCCTGGCCTGTGATTTTCAGCCTACATATGAAAGGAGGCTGACAATCGGTTCTGATTGATACAAGTCAGTAGTCCTGAAATGCTTGTTTCTCTTCTATAATGCACATTTTACATCTTGGAGGCGACATTTTTCCACACACGACAGAGCTCAGTGGGAAACAGTAGGAGAGACACAGGCCGAGGGTGAACCGGGACACAACACCGGAGGAGGTCCGTACAGAAAAAAACAACAACTGAGTGGCATCAAACACGCGTCGCTACCAAATCGCTTCTGTTTTGAGAGCGTGCATAGCGCGCATCTACACTGAATGGGTTTAAGTGAGCAAAAGACTCTACATCTGAACGCATGCACAACCAACCACGGCGTTTAACCAAGGCGGCCGCGGCGGCCAAAATCACCCAGCTGGTAGCTGCAGCTACAAAAAATATTTAAAAAAATATTTCAGAATAAAAGCACCCTGAGATGTCATATGAATGCTTTGTGTGCAATTAGAGTATATATATATATTGTTAACTGCTAGTTATTACTGTACCATTCCAATTCAGACTGATTGTACTCGACCTGAAGATGACACCCTGAAAAAATCAGACCAATCTGATGTCAAATTTCAGAATAAAACCCCCCTTAAATGTCATATTAAGTCCTTTGTGTACATTTACAGTATCTTTTTTTTAAACCGCAAGTTATTACTGTACCAGTCCACCTCAGACTGATAGTACTCGAGCTGAAGATTACACCCTGAAAAAATCAGACCAATCTGATGTCAAATTTCAGAATAAAAGCCCTCAAATTTAATATTTACAAGTATTAATTGCCTGGGAATGTGTATTTTCCTGCTATCTGTTAAAATGCAAGGAAATGTAAAACAACGTGAAAAAGAGGGATAATGAAGTGTAAAGTCAGTTTGTAACATTCACAGTAACATTAAAGAAAAACTCGTTTTTAATAAAACATGTTTCTCAATCAGTAATACTATTAAATGTTCCACTTGTGGCACTTGAATCAACAAGCTTACAGTTGAAAAGGCACACAGAAAACACAGGTTTTATCAGAATTAACATTGGTTCAATGGCACAATTGGCACTCCCAGGTTTCGTTCTTGGGCCTTTTCCAGGGCTTCTTTGTCCATGTTCAAGCACTTTTCATGGAGCCATCTTTCACATGAATCACATTGGATCTATGAAAAGACAAGAAAAAAACAATACTGTTAAACATAATCTTTTGGTCACAGACTATTGGTTTCTAGGTGTCAGTGTGTATCAAATTTATATGCAACCCTTACAAGCTACATCCATTTTTAATTTTTTCCAATTATTTCCCAAGGACTAGGATACACAATACTGTTAATCAGGAATCACAGGTGCAAGGCCCTTTGTTCAACACGATGAGAAGCAGATACTTTCCCCAAATTATTATGTTTTGTCCAAAACTAATAAGAGTTATAAGTACTTGAATTTTGTAGCTGCAAGTTTGGAATCTTCCTCCTCTGTGGAACTTTTGCAGGATCCACCAGATACACTGTTTCGGTGCCTGCGTTTATGTACTGTAAAGTAAATTGCATTACACATACATTAATTCATTTCAAGTACTGCATGTAATTACATCTTGTGCAAATTATATTATGTTCAATATTCTAAATAAAAGTTATCATACTGACCAGAAACTTCCAGTGTACATTGCCAATGTTAACAAAGGAAAGAATGGCCTGATAACTGTCAAAATTCACCTGTGAAGTAATAATTATTCATTGCATTAGTCGTTGTGTAGTGAAATGCTCTGCCAAATATGATTCAATAAGACAATTGTACTGCTACATCTATTTTTAATTCCATGCAATATGAAATACATATAAATTCTAAGCACACATACTTGTATCATCACACTTGAGTTCATCTTAATAGGATTACCTTGGACAAGCTTTGTCGGGCAACCTGTTGTCTGTCTCCAAACAGGATTACACCTGTTGTGTAGTGATTGAGAATGTTTTTTTTTTTTTTCCCATCTGTAGATGATTCCCAGATAAGTGAAACAGGCCTTCGATTATCTGTATCATTGAATCATAAAAGGGAGAAAATATTATTGGTTGTAGCAGTCAAATTAATGTATAAATATGCTTTTAAAATACAAACAAATTAAAAAATTGTACCTCGCCGCTTAACCACCAGTGTGGTTGAAGTGAACAGAGTTCACTGTGTCGGATGACAAGATTTCCTTTGGTCATGCAGGGGATCACTGAGACCACAATCTCTGTGGGTTTTTTTTTCCAAAAATCTGCGAGCTTCAGATATGTAAATAAAAAATAAATAAGAAAGCGACAGAAATTTTTCATTATTACATCATACATATTTAAAAAAAATTGTGCTTGTGCCTGTTAATATCAAAGCATGCATGGCATACCCTACTTTAATTGTACATGTCAGAAATTATTAATTGTTAATTGTTAATTAACATACACATTTTCAACTTCACTTGGAAAGTTACATTTTATTTATTTATATAAATTTATTTTTATTTATTTTATTTTATTTATATATTTCAATATGTATACCTGTGCTGGTGTTGGAGAACTACTTGAAGAACTCCTTTTGATTTTCTTGTGAGGGGGACTTGAGGTGCCATCATCAGACAGAATCTTCCTACATGCCCTCTCCATTTGTCTGACGGTGGGTGTGTCATTGTTAACCAGGTTTACTGTGAGACTGTGTCGATTTAAATTTCTTTGGGAATTGAATTCCTTCCCACAATGACTTCTGCACATTGTTTTACTGGGTAGTTAAAAATGCCAGAACTCACTGCAGGTATGGCAACAGATGAAAACTGGTGGAGTTCAACAGTATTGAAAATGTTCAATATAGTTCTTTTTAACTTATTCTCTGCAGAAAGAAGAGCTGCTGCTGAGGGGTTTGGAGGTAGATGTGGGCCGACTGCATGGATGATGTTTTTGCATGGAAGGTTGCCAGCCTTCGTCACAACTACATTACTTGTTTTTAATTGTCCGAAATCAGCAATGTAATTGTTGCATTCAGTTTGAATGGTAGGTCCTCCAGCTGTATTAAGAGAAAGTGCAAGGCCGCCAGAATGCTGCAGCCTGATGTTGGCTGCATTAACTACAGCATCAACTTTTGAAGGTGGTGAGGTCGGCCTTCTACACAGATACATGAAAGTTTTTCGAAAGCTGGATGGTTAGCTTCTTTCCTTCATGTGGTGGGATACTGTAGGTGGATCCACTGTCACAGTCTCCCTGCACAGGTGGGGTTTGATGTTTGGATGCTGGCTCATTCTTTGCTCCAAGAGGACTCTGAATCACATAGACAATTTCATTGTAAATAGGGATGCACCGATATCAAAATTTTGGCCCATAACCATTATTTACCGATATCGATATGTGTTGGGTTTTTTTAAAGTTTCTGAGATGATACATTTTTGTACAGACTGAAAATCATGCAAACTGAATTTTTGAATGTCTTCCTTAATTTTCAGAATGTATTTTATTTCCAAATAACAAGGTTACAGGCTACCATCCTCCTCGCATTACCTCAACTTTGCAGGTATATATGGGCTGATATATATCGGCCCAATTTTACTCATCGGACCGATATCGATATGTTAAAAAATGACTAACATCGGCCGATACCGATATTAATGCCGATATATCGTGCATCCCTAATTGTAAACATAATATCTTTTTCATTTGCTTTACTGTTTATTGATTTTGTTTTAAATTTGTTAGTTACAGATTGAATAAGTGCTTCCTTGGTGTGAAATGTAATGTATGTTGTGCATGTGAGCCTCACTGTTTTGGTAGGTGCAGATTACAAAGTAAATGATCGCAAAATAACAATGTTCATCTCACAACATTGTCCATAAAAATCAGGGACCCCGTGTGGGTGCTCTCTTTAGTTTTTGATTTGGACCTTGGAACAGTGCTGAAAAAAAAAGCAATAGCAATAACTACATACCTTATCTGCTGATTTTTTGAAGGGGAATGACTTATTTGTTGCAGTCACATATCTCCCCCTCTTTCTCTGTTTCCTCTCCTTCCACCTCTCTAAATCAACAAGAAATCTCTGCAGAAAGAGTAAATATGTTTCAAATTAAGCAGTTATCAATAACCATATTTGCTTTCACAGTATGTGCAGAGCAAGAGTCATTAATATTTCCACACATTGAAAAATTATATTTTCAAACCTTTCTGGCACGCAATTTCTTAGAGTCCTCAAACTCCCTGGGTAAAGCTATGTGGCTGGTTTGGTAACGTGAAAAAAAGTCATCCAATCTGAAACCATTAACATCATTAATCAGTTAAGCAAATCTTAGTAAATAAATTAATTTCATGTTTAAACTGCACTAGTAATTTTATCATTTCACAGCATTGAAAACGTTTTATAATCTGTGGATGATGTAAAGGTTAGCCATACTGTCAAAAGACTTGTAAAGCTTGTATTGTATTAGCTGAATTTCCAGTGCAACATCATTTTGGTAACCTGCAAAGAATATGTGCAAATGTATAATAGGAATGTAAAATAATAGCTAATAGCTGGTTGAATGCAGTGTAACAGCTTGGTCGCACTAGACGCGGAACGGAAGCGCAGCGCCCTGAAGCGCAGGCAGTTTCAGATAGCCGCACATGTTAACGAGTCTGCCTGGTCGCACATCTCGCGCTGTGGAGCGCAGTGCGCGCGTACTGAGCGCTTCAGATCGGTTCATTTCTATTTTCTGCGCGAGCCGCGCGCGCCGAGAGCGCCGTTTGTCAAGCTAGACAGACTAGATCGTACCAGACAGGAAGTCGGCCACAGAAAAGGCAAGAGAATCCGGTCGATTTTCAAAATAAAATAAATGAAATGATGATTTATTAAGTTGTTGCTTGTCCGTCTGTAGCCTAAATATTTGTCAGTTGTGTCTGCACACGACACACACACACGTTTAAAATGACACGTGTGTGTGTGTGGAAACCGAGTGAATACGAGTAGGCTATAGGCGCCCGACTCGCGCGAGGAGAGAGGAGGAGAAGTACGCTCTCAGTGCGACCACCCGAGCGCCCCAGAAGGCGCGCGCAGTGCGCTTCGCTCAGCTTCCGCGTGCAGTGCGACCAAGGGGTAACGTGGTGGACAGGTCGGAGCTCCAGCAGCCGATCATCGGTGATGCAGGCAGCAGGTGAGGTAGACTACATCGAGTCCAGGAGCCGTCACCCACCAGTCCCAGTCTGACCGTGACAGTGTTGCAGCTTTACAATTTGAGACAAATTTAAGTCTCTGGTTCTGCAAAACACTATCAAAATATGTTTCATAGCTTCACATTAGCTTATTAGCCTAATGCTAACCGCGTTAGCGTTGACTTTATTCCTTATGGGATAATCGTGTAGTTCAAACATGAACATAATACGCTTCTGAGATTACTTCAACTGTTAAATATAAAGTTTACCTCGAGTTGTAGATGCTAACAGTGTTAGCAGCGTAGCTGCTCGGCATATCGTTGAGCCTGAAGCGGGCAGAGCGGTCAGTAAATCGGTGTTGCTGGGTAGATTAGCAGCCTCGGAGACACGGGTCCGCCCCGCCCCTCGACCTTCCTTAGCTCCGCCCTCTCGTCCAAATATGGTTTCTTCTGGCTGCAAAATTAAAAAACCAATGGGTGATGTCACGGAGGGTTGCCACTCGGTTGTAAAGTAGCCTGTGCCAATACTGTGGGGGCCCTGCCCCTGCCTGTAAAGCCGGGTCTCCACCGTTGTTGTTTTTTACAGCAACATACGGTTCCCGTCATGATAACTTCCACAGTCCATATTCCCTTTTGCTATGTCAAGAGGCTTTTGGTTAAGTAACCATGGACAGCTCTACACATTCATTCTGCTGTGTTGTTGCCGCCGCTGTTGCACATCGCCTTGGCTACTATCAAGTATCAAAATCCACAGACTGCCCTGAGTACGGCTTGTGTTACTAGGTCAAAGGGCGTGGCCGCCACCATCTTTGATGCCTCGCCATGCAACTTTGAAATGCTATCACGCCCACATATTTGATCGCAGCAGCTTCAAATTTGCTGGAGAGGGCGTGATCCTGTAAAAAAAAATGTAAAAAAAATCATTAAAAATATGAACTTGACCAAATCGACGTCATTTCAGCCCCATCTCAAACTGCATGACTAGATCGCTGAGTTCAAAAGTTCTAAGCCCATGAGTAATGATCTCACACTGTACGACCCGATGCTCTGATGCGACCTGACTGCTCAAACTATACGATCATAATACTCACGTTTGCAACGTCAAAAAGAAGTAGAAGAAGAGGAGGAACCCGGGAGTGGGAGACACGGAAGATGCTCCGTAAAAACAAACGCGCTGCCTTGGCAATTTCTGCCATTCTGTGTGGCGATAAATCAAAAAAGAAAAGACGATGTCTAGGAATTGGCTGTGCAGATGTGGGCAGTACGGCCTTTCAGTCCTTCAGCGAGAACCGGGGGTTTGCAGCAACAGCTAAATAGAGCACTTTCGATATTACACGTAGCCTACGTTTTGGCACTTTTTCTGTCTTTTTTTTTTTTTTTACACCAATGTTCAAGCCAGTCACAGTTAAATCCCGAGATAGTTAACAGTATGTAAACTGAGTGTTAATTCCACTTAAATTAGGCTACATTTAATTATGAATTACTAGTTAAGGACAGTAACTTAATTACTATACAAATTTGTATAAGGCACACAAGAAAGGGTGTCTGATGCTGGAGTGTTTGCCCATTCTGACCTGAGAGATGCTATGGACACAGGCACGCTGAACTTCCCTCCTGATGATACTCTGCCAGACACAGATGTCATGATGCCATCAAGGATTCCATTGTCCGGTAATTACTGGACTCTGACCCGTAAAATCTGCCCAAGTCCGGAATTTTCTAACCCCGCCAGTCAAAATGTCCTGTAGCGGGGCGGGTGCAATGGCGTATGGCTTGTCTAAGTCGTCATATCGTCAGTCAGCCCGTAACCCCCCCACACAAAAACATTTCATACACGCAATTCAGTGATTTTCAATGCAGTCTGTATTTAGACACAATTCATTCCACTCAAGTACATCCAAAGCAGTCCGGTGTTTCACTCCGGGTTTTAACCACGGATCCCCACCCTCCGCCAGTCCAGTCAGGGAGTCTCAGTCACTGAGGAGGCTCGGCTGCCGCGATGCCGGTATATCCTCCGATCCAGGATCCGTTTGCTGCTTTTTGTCGTGAGGGGGTGCAGTTGATGGAAAGCCCGGCAAGTGTGGAAGTTGACCTGACCCCAGTCACTTTGAATGAATGGGGGCGTGGCTTTTCGGTGGGAGATCCCAAACCCACGGGTCCAGTCGGGTTTCTCAGGAAACTTGCTTGCTGTTGTCCATTGAAGCTGATGATGATGTCCACTTCCATCTTAATGGTGGGTCTTCTAATGGATATATAACCCTATCCTGGATCCACAGGTCCTCTTGCAAGTGGGACAGGTGTATATAGTGGTGCTGTCTATCCTCCCCTCCTCTAGTGTTTGGGTCCCACTGAGGCACAACTGCCGCCAGGTTTCTCAGTCGGCAAAGTGTCATAAATAAGCAGCAAAAACTAAAAAATATCCAGCTCTTTTCCAGCTTTGATGCTGCAATTTAAAAAAAGTGCTATTTTCATCTGGTTTTTGAATCACTTCTTCATGCCCTCCAGCAGATCGGCATTTCATGATTTAGCTGACCGTAGAGGAGTTTTTGCGGGAAGATCTATTTTTGGGGCATCCGTATCACATGCCCTAGCCACCGCAGCTGGTGGTGAGTGACGGTGGCCTCAATGCTCTTGCAGCCTGTCCTCCTGAGGAGCTCAGTGTGAGGCACTCGGTCACGCCAAGTGAGAAGCGGATGTGAAACTGTTCCAGGAACTTAACGTCGATTTTTATTTTTTTTTTGACCAAGGCCGTATTTTTGTTTCACAGCTGAGAAGAGGGTGGTGATACAAGACGGCCTGATGATGTTCTACTTTTTTTGTGTTGAAGATGCAGGTTTTTGTTTTTTTTGATTTAAGACTTGGAAAAAAAAAAAATAAACTTTTAATTTTTTATCCAATATTGTTGTTGATTTAATAATCATTGTTCAACATGTTCTGGCCAACAACTTCATTATCATTGAATATTGTCAAAATTGGGTCTGAAAATGTCATTTTCAGGTATCTGAATGATGGATTTATACGACAACAGTTGTTTATTGGCAATCTAAAAGATGGGTGTTTGTGCAGACTAGCTCGCCTTCAAAGACACAAAGAGATGTTGGTGCTCCACTGTAAACTGCTATAGTTTGGCCCCTCCGCCCCCAAACTGACACGTGAGTTAAATCTGTTTTGAGGAAGTGTTGATGGTCAGTCCCATCCTACTGTAGGCCTTAACCGCTGCATTAAGGACAGCCTGGAGGTCTTCTGGGGTGTGAGCCACCAGGGCACAGTCATCCGCGTATTGAAGCTCAAGAACCCTTTCATTGTGCAGCTTCATACTTACTTTTAGCCTCCTGATGTTAAATAGGTTACCATCTAATCTATACGCGACTAACACCCCGCTGCTGTCCTGAATTTCCTGATGGAGGAGCCGGATTTTCAAAAATGACACGCCCGGCTTAAGGAGGACATTCCAGAGGAGGTCTCTTTGCACAGTGTTGCACACACACACACAAAGGCCGTTGACTCCGTCATCCACCCCATCCTCCTACAGAGGCTCTCCAACATCAGTCTTTCGCTACACTCCTGCAATTGGTTCGCCATTTACTTAAACCACAAGTCAAACAAGTCAAATCCGAAAACTTCAAATCAGCTCCTCTCACCATCACCAAAGGGGTGCCTCAGGGTTCTATTCTAGGCCCAACGCTATTCTCCATCTACATCAATGACATAACCAGGTTTGCCGGCAACTCAAAGATCCACCTATATGCCGATGACACCATGCTTTACTCTGCTACTCTCCACTCCGCTGCAGCCACACTACAACACAGCCTTACCTCCGTTGAACAGCATTTCCACAGCCTTCAGCTCCTCCTCAACACCAAGAAAACTAAATGCATTATCTTTGACCAGAAACACACTCCCACCACTGTCCCGAAACTTTTCTGCGCTGACGGCTCTGAACTAGAGTTTGTATCCTGCTACAAATACCTTGGTCTCTGGTTGGATTCGTCCCTCTCGTTCACCACCTACCTTAAACACCTACAGTCAAAAGTCAAAGCTCGTCTGAGCTTTCTTTACCGGAACAAGGCCTTCACCTGCGCAGCCAAACACACACTAGTCAAAATGACCATTCTGCCCATTTTCGACTACGGTGACACCATTTACAGAATCGCACCTCACTCCACTCTCAGTAAACTGGACCCACTCCACCATTCCGCCATCTGTTTTGCAACTGGGACTCTGTTCACCACTCACCACTGCGACCTCTATAACCTGGTAGACTGGACCTCCTGTCACACCAGACGGCTTCATCACTGGTTTCTGCTCATCTACAAAACCATTCTCGGCATTACTCCTCCCTACCTCTCTTCTCTTCTGCACCTCTCCCACCCTGCCCACACTCTAAGGTCCAGTGCCTTCATCAATCTCTCCATCCCCAAAGTCCGCACCATCTTCGGGCGCAATGCCTTCCAGTTTGCTGCAGCTTCTGATTGGAACACCCTACAAAACAAGTGCTGTGGAAACTATTGAATCAGTTGTGGTGTGGTGTAGATGAGAGCTGGGAGTCAAACACCAACAGACACAATGTTCATCATTGATAGATATTTATTGAATAAAATCAGGAGTTATCATCAGCATTACACAGAGGAGAGGACGCCTCTCCATCAGCTCTATACAAACTTAACACACCAACGTCACTAACACAGGACTTTCTCTCAGCTTCAGTCTTCTTCTTCCTCTCCCTCCTCACATCCTGCTGTCGTCCACACAGTAAATATTTTCAACAGAGCAAACCCACAGGAAAGAGGCTTCAGCTCCTTCAGGCTAAACTCCTTTATACTGAGTTTCTATTTAGTTTCACAACTACTTCAACATTGTAATTTCATGTGGATTATCTACATCAATTAGATAAGATGATCCTTTATTCATCCCACAAATGCAAATTTACAAGGTTGCAGTAGCAGAAAACAGCAAAGAAATGTATAAGATAGATAATTAATAGTGAACGATAAATAATGAGGATATCTCAAGATTTTACTGTAAAGTTACAAAGTCGTTGATGACTGAACAACAACAACAAGACAGCAGAACGTTCAGAAACAGCAGCAGGTTCTCAGTCATATATCAGACATTGGAGAGGTGATCACATTGATACTTGTGTTACAGGAGCATCACAGCTGCTGAGTCATCATCACATCACACTGTTGTCTACTTCACTATTTGAATACTGCTGTGAGTCTCCCAAACAGGGAACGTACTCCTGCACTTGCCTTCTTATCCACTCGATGATCAATCTCCTCCAGTTTCTTGATCTTCTCTGTGTCTCCTTTCTCCTTCATCTTCTCAATCAGGAAGTCCATGTGGACATGAGTGGACACTGATTTAACATTCAGGGCGATCTGATCCAGTCTGACAACATGTTGGTAGGCCTCTTCAAGACACTGAGTCTTCTTTGCCTTCAACTCTTCCATGTCCTTCTCTAGATTCTCCAGGAGAGCAGTATTGAACCTCTTAACCTTTCTTGTCTTGGTGACATACCTCCATTTTTCTTTCACATGAACTGATGCAGGACACCTCCTGGTACATGATGTGCAGCATCCTCCTCTCATCACCTCACAGTGACTAGCGCGTGCAGCCACAGTGCATCCTGGGTAGTGACAGTTCTCTTTACAGACGTTACAGGTAACAGCTCCATCATAACCTCCAAACCACCGCCAACCCCCAGGGATGTCCACTTTCTCTACGTAGGGCTCATCAACTTCTACAGTGAACTTGTCACTCTTCTTCAGATCATGTTTCTTCTTGGCTTCTTCGATCTGTCTGATCTCTCTCTGTTTCAGTTCGATCAGTTGGATTCTCTGCTGCAGGTTCTGGATACAGGCCGTCAGTCTGATACGGGAATTCAACATTTCAACTGTTGTCTTCAGCTTTTGAGGTGTGGCTTCTTCCAGGAACTCAGTGAACTCACCCATTTCAGCTTGTGTATTTTCCCATGCATGTTCTAGAGCTCTCAGAGACCTCTTATCCATCTCTGTTCTCTGTTGCGTCTGTTGGTTGTTAAACAGGAAGTGAACAGGTTGATTCTTCTGGTTCCTGGCACATTTAATTTCTGCAGCATCGAGAGCTCCAAGAGCGTTACCAGGTGTGAGTCCATCTGAGTGTGTCATCAGAGCGACAATGTTCGTCTCCATGTCGTTTCCAAACAGAGACGTCACTGAATCAAAGATGTACTTCAGTCGGTCACTCAGTTTATTATCTGTCGCCTTCATCACCAGACCCACTGCACTGAGTTCATGAACTCCTTCTTCTGAGCGGAACAAGTCAAATAACCTCTGACTCACGATGACATCCCTCTCGATTCCTCTGGTGTCTCAATGATGGTCAGAGAGAAGGGCAGAGTTTGACCTTCAAAGTCAAAGATCTGGTACACGACCACATCTGATGTCTGACTCTCAGTCTGACTTCTCTTCTCGTCCTCTACGATCTCAAACCAGATGTCGTCTTCAAACTTCACTCCCATGGCGTAGTTGACCAGAGCGTTGATCAGAGTAGATTTTCCTGTTCCTGTTTCACCAACCAATAAGATGGCTTTGTTCTCTTTGTTCAGGTTCTTCTCACCAAAAGTCTTTCTGGTCAGAGATCTTTTCCCCTCTTTCTTTGTTCTCAGCCGGTACAGAGCAGGAGATCCTGAATGGATCCCAAAATATTTGTATTTCTCTGGGACATTACTGCTCCTGTGGAGAAAAAGTGGAATAAAGTTAAAACCACAGAGAGAAACACAACTTCATGATGACTGAGTGTCTCTACACTGCAGGTCAAAGGTCAAAGTGACAGGTGTCCTTGTCCTTGTTCTGTCCCTGATGTGAAGTCTCCTCAGTTTCCTGACTACTTTGTTGTGTCACTGTGTGTTGTTGCTGCCTGGTGTTACTCACGTTGCCATGGTGATTCCTGGTGCAGAGCTCCACGCGGTGAAGGTGAAACAGGTGTGATGGCGTCTGGGCTTTGGTCTCTGCATCAGATGAAAAACAATGAGTGAAAGCTGAACAACAGACTGGTTCATCAGTGAGGAAAGAGCAGGACAGAAGGAAATGGAGCGGACCAACTCCCAGTTCCATGTGAAGCTGTTTTCAGACCTGGAGCTGCTCTGATCTGGTCTCAGCCAGTTCATCAGTAAACTGTGTTTTCTGTTGAGTAATCAGCCAAGTAATCTCCATTTATCAAATGTACCGCTAATCTGATTACAGGTTTTGGAGCCTACTTGTAACGGACAGTTACCTTTTTTTTGTAGCTATCCTCATCACGTAACGCCGTTACATGTAGTCCGTTACTCTCCAAGCCTGCCTCAAGTAGCCTACCAAACTTATGAATTTAAAGATCGCCTGAATAGGTCTAGTAAAACATATCAAACTCTAAAATAGTTATATCTTTCTGATGCTTCTTAAAAATATCTTATTAAAATGTTTCCAGTGATTCCTCAGTGTGTGATCTTACCTGTTGAGTTGCCTGCAGGTCGCTCTGTGATCCTGACGATGAAGCGCAATAAGGGATCACTGATGAGAGTCTTATATTAGGAGGAGGGCGGAGCCTCTGAGGTCACGTGATTTCACCGAAACTCTCATACCTGATGAGACTTTAAACACATCACGTGATGTCACTTCAGGTCAGTCAGGCATTGGGAACCTTTCAAGTGATGTTATTTTTTATATTGAAAAAAAAAAAAAAAGATATGGACCAAAGTCTTCTTACATTAGCTATATGGTAGATTCTATATCCATAAATGCAAATGGACTGACAGAAAACCCAACATCCACCAGTTTAAAAATGAAATGAAAATATACTTTGAAACGATAACAGCACTAACGAACAAAAAAGCCATTCGGACTGTGACTCTATACAAAACATTAAAATCCTCTCTGTGAAGTAGTACCCCATACTCTGGATGCTTATGTATGTTTTTGTTTTTCTGCTTTGTGCATTGTGAGTTTTTATTGATTTATTGATTTAATTTTTCTACAAATCCTTGAAATACTCTTTTGAATTGACCATATGTACCCCATGTTCAATTTAATGTTATTTTTTGCCAACAGTGATGAATTTCAGGAAAGATTGAAGGAAAAAAAAGAACCTTTTGAGTGATATCTCCATTTCCCCGGCAACACTCGCTATTTGATAAAGTTTTGATGTACAACCCTCTAGAGTCAAATATCTTATTAAAGGCCCCTAAAATGAGGATAATAGGTTCCCTCAATGAAATTAGCCATAAAACATAAACCATAAAACAACTTGTTTCCCCTTCTAAATGTTGTGTTTTGAGCATATGCATACATTTTCACAGCTGTTTGCCTCTGATACGTGTGTGTTTGTTTATATAAAAACACATATATATTACGATCTGCTGCGGTAGGCCTCAGGCCACCGCTGGGGGCTGGGTGATAGACCAACTCCTACTCATTCAGACCCTGAGATCTCCAACCCTGGGCATATTTGGCAGGTGGCAGCGGCCCCTTTATGGTTCTTTTCTACTCTTTTCAGCCACGTGAGATCCAGTCCCAGACCTCGGTTACAGTCAGGGATTTCATCGGGCTCCCAGGACTCCCTCCCCGGCACAGGGCACTTTGTCGGCCGTACTCCAGGGATTTTTGTCCCGATAGTGTCCAGTTGGTCTGGACCATCCATCCCTACTTTTACGAGTGCTGGATTCTGATTTATTTTACATTCAGATCTGTTTTACTGAGACAAGTTTTGACACTGGGTTTAATATTTGATCTAAGACACTTCTGTTCATTGAGTTTAGAAGATCCAGTTCAGGAGAGAGGTGAGTCAGAAAAGGATGGAGTCCCAGAAGTAGACAAAGTCCACAGCTCCATGGTTGAGTCAGTGTGAGACATTTCATTTATTATCTCTAAAGTCAGTCTTCTCCTTTACATTTGTTGTATTTTGATTGACAGACAGCACTTTGATGAGCTCCAGCTGTTTTAATCTGCTCCTGATATAAAGTTGACTGTAGATGTAGAGACTAAGCTGAATGTGTGTGTGTGTGTAACCAGTGTGTGTGTAGCTGAAGCAGCTGAGAGTCGATGGTTGACGAGTGTGAGCAGAGCTGTTTCCTGAACAAAGTGAAGCTGACCTGAGTTCAGTAGAGTGAGCTCAGTCCACACAGCATCAGCCTTCAGTCCTGTAGTGTTGGCTCCACCTAGTGCTCACTACACAAACCAGCAGACACACACTGGATGAGAGTTGGTGATGAAGCTGGGATTGAACATGAGCTCTGGTGGTGGAGTGTGTTTCTCTGCTCAGTCACAATAAAGTCCAAGTGTTTGAGGAACAAAGACAAACAGACATTTATTGACTCAAGTTGAGCAGAAGCTTCAACAGAGTGAAGAAGCAGCTGATGATCCAGTGAAGACTCTGATCAAACTCATTTCATCAAGATCAGCTTTTATTCAGGATTCACAGAAAACTGCATCAATCAGGACACCACTTCATGTTCAGTAACACAACAGAGTCACTTCACTCCAACATGGCTGCTTCACTGATACAGCATCACAATAAACCAACAATCAATAAAACAACAACCACAGAGGAGAGTAACATCAGGGAGGGAGGGGCTGCTGTACTCAGCATCAAACACCAGGGGGCGTCACCACCACATTCACAACATCAGTTAATAGATCATAATGAACTTTGTAAATAAGATGTAGTTTTATATAATAACTGTACTTTTACCAAGCAGACATGCTTTAACACAGAATCAAGTCGATTGCACTGGTTCAGTTAAAGCAGATATCAGCGATCCGGCCGTTTCGGCTAATGCTGCGTTCAAGGCAGGCTTTTGAATCCGTAAGTTACAGCTTGAAGTCACAACTACGACTTTGTAGCGTTCCAGGGAACCCGTAACTCGTGTTTTTACCGTCCTGTTATCTGTGAAAGTCACTATAACGGCCACTCGTAACTTCCGACCCGTGAACTCGTACCAGATCGAACTGGTATGACTTCACAGGAAGGAAAAACACAAAGTACGAGTTTCCTTGAACGCACCATGAGTTAGCAGCGCCCGCCCTCGTCAGGCATCTATTGGTCCTCGTGCTACGTCACCACATTCACGCGCACCCCTTGGCTGCACACACAGCCCTTCATGCCGTTCTCTCTCCTCATTGGATAACGCTTGTATCCTACAAGAAAAATGTTCTCCTCGGGTTACAGCAGAGCAGAGTGACAGAGAGACTCGTGTTACGGCTGAAACACTCCATGTAAGTGATTGCTGACGGAAAATAGGACTATTTAGGACTTATATTAACAAAAACATTCCACTGATATCTGCTTTAATAAACATCTCATCACATATAATTAACACACATGATTATTACTTGTCTTAATGTTCAGAAACTAGAGTACTTGAATGAATTGATTGATTGATTTCTCCTTTACCAACATGACTAATGAGTCTACACTCCAGTCCTGTTCTCACCTTTATTTTATTTTTACTGCTTTACGGGTTTTATAATAACCATACTCTATCCCCTTGAGGCTTCTTTCATCCACTCGTCCTTTCATCTCCTCCAGTTTCTTGATCTTCTCTGTGTCTTTCTTCTCCTTCATCTTCTCAATCAGGAAGTCCATGTGGACATGAGTGGACACTGAATCCACATTCAGGGCGATCTCATCCAGTCTCATCAGATGGTGGTAGGCTTCTTCAAGACACTGATCTTTGTTGGCCTCCTGGAGGTTCTCAATACTGGCTTTCAGCTTTACATGTTCATTCAACACTTCCACAGTTTTCTCCAGTTTCTGAGGTGCAGTTTTTTTCAGGAAGTCTTTAAACTGACTAATTCCTCTCATTGATACTTTATCAGCTTGTTGCAGATCTTCTCTGTCCTCTGTCCGGTCTTCATGTTGGCAGTTATCAAACAGGAAGTAAACAGGTTGATTCTTCTGATCTCTGGCACATTTAATGCCTGCTGCATCGAGAGCTTCAAGAGCATTTTTTGGTTTCCTTCCAGTTGAGTGTGTGATCAGAGCAACAATGTTCTTCTCCATGTCGTTTCCAAACAGAGACGTCACTGAATTGAGGATGTACATCAGTCGGTCACTCACTCGATTCTCTGTCACCTTCATCACCAGACCCACTGCACTGAGTTCATGAACTCCTCCTGAGCGGAACAAGTCCAATAATCTGTGACTAACATTGAAGTCATGCTCTATGTTTCTGGTGTCTCCAAACCCAGGAGTATCAATGATGGTCAGAGAGAAGGGCAGAGTTTGACCTTCAAAGTCAAAGATCTGGTACACCACCACATCTGATGTCTGACTCTCAGTCTGACTTCTCTTCTCGTCCTCTACGATCTTAAACCAGATGTCGTCTTCAAACTTCACTCCCATGGCGTAGTTGACCAAAGCGTTGATCAGAGTAGATTTTCCTGTTCCTGTTTCACCAACCAATAGGATGGTTTTGTTCACTTTGTTTAGGTTCTTCTCACCAAGAGTCTTTCTGGTCAGAGATCCTATCTTCTCTTTCTTTGTTCTCAGCCGGTACAGAGCAGGAGATCCTGAATGGATCCCAAAATATTTGTATTTCTCTGGGACATTACTGCTCCTGTGGAGAAAAAGTGGAATAAAGTTAAAACCACAGAGAGAAACACAACTTCATGATGACAGAGTGTCTCTACACTGCAGGTCAAAGGTCAAAGTGACAGGTGTCCTTGTCCTTGTTCTGTCCCTGATGTGAAGTCTCCTCAGTTTCCTGACTACTTTGTTGTGTCACTGTTATTTTCAGTCACTGGGTGCATTCCGATCGCCCTGTAGTTCCCTGCGCAGTGGACTGCACAGGGTGTGCCGCCATGTTCAGTGTGATTCCAAACCGCAGGGAGCAGTTTGAAGGGTACTGTGAACAGTGCAGGGAGGGAGTGAACAACGGTTCATCACTTCGTCCAGTTCACCGGATGTTGACAACCGATATTACCCATCAGTCATTGAGCTCCGTTTACGTGCGTTACGTGAATTGGGCAGGGCTAATGGTTACCTGTCTAACTTTAATAACTCAGTGACTCAATAAATGGTCCATGGAAAAAAAAAAATTTCGGCGAATATCTTATTTACAACATGACTGAGCTAACTAGAGTAGTGTCATGCCATGTCCGACAACGAGAGGGTTTTAACTGTTAACGTCCTGATGTATACTGGTTCAAAAAATGCAATGAAAGAGGTACCAAAACTGAATTTAAAAATAGGAGATGAAGAAATAGAACAGATCACAGAGGTTAAGTTATTGGGGATAACAATAGATAGTAAAATGACTTGGAATAGGCAAATAAACCAGATGGTGGCGAAAATGGGAAAAGGAATGGCCGCTATTAGACATTGCAGAAAATTTATACCCAGGCACTCAACTAAACAACTAATACAAGCTTTAGTGTTGTCACAAATGGACTATTGTCCTATGATTTGGTCCAACATGTCGGAAGGGAACATACAAAGGCTGCAGGTAGCTCAGAACAAAGCTGCTCGTATCGTTCTTCAATGCCCCTATAGAACAAGGGTAAATGAAATGAATAATCAGTTGGCCTGGTTAAGTGTCAAAAGTAGATTGAATTGTTCACTGGCTTGTTTTGTAAAAAGGGTCACTATAACAAAACCCCCAGTAATTTTTTTATAATAAGTTAGTGTTTTTTTCTGAAAGTCATAACTATGCTACAAGGCAGTCTTTAGAAGGTCGTTTCCTGTTGCCCCCATGTAGAACAAACGCAAAACAAAAAACTGTTTATTATAGAGCGATGGTTGCATGGAACTCTTTGCCAAGATTTTTGATGCGAGAAGGTAGTGCAGCCACCTTCAAACAGGGATTAAAGATGTATTTGTTTTTACAAGAAGGGATGACTCTATGACCATCAGAGACGGTTGTGTTACAAATTATGCATGATTTCTGTTTCTTTGTATTACTAAGAACAGTTTGTAAATGAGATGCGAGCTTTTTTATGTTTTGTGTTGTTGTTGTCCACTGTATGAATGATGTTGATCTATGTTGAATGTTCTGTAAATTTTGAAATTGAAATGTTTGTATGATGTTTTGACCCCAGGAAGAATAGCTGCTGTCTGCACAGCAGCTAATGGGGATCTAATAAAACAAAGTGTTAGCTTCTACCGCCACTAGCTTAGCCGCCGCCGTTAGCTTAGCCGCGCCATTAGCCGCCGTTAGCTTAGCTAGCCGCCGATGTAGGTACCAGATCTGCTCGGGTGCCAGATCGGCTCGGGCTGCTGTGCTTGCAGATGACATCACGCATGTTACAAAACGTGATTGGTTGAAGCTCGGAAAGTTGGAGGGAATCATGGAAACACAAATTTGTAGTACTGCTGAACAATGTTTAATAAAGATAGAAAAGTTCGGCTCGTGGCTACCACGAAGCTAATCCGCCCCCCTCCCTCCCCCTCCCACGCCCCCCCACACACCTCGGAACCCGTACTACCCTTGTTCTTCGTGAATCATTTGTGTTTGTGTGTGTCTGTGTTAGTGTTAGCTGTCTATGTTAGTGTTAGCTCTGTGTTAGCACTAGCCCAACGTTAGCAGCACCAAAGTCCGTTTCTGAAAGAGCTTAGCAAATTTTGCCTAACATTTTGTGTTTCCATGGTTTCCTCCAACTTTCCGAGCTTCAACCAATCACGTTTTGTGACATGCGTGACGTCATCTGCAAGCGCAGCAGCCCGAGCCGATCTGGCACCTGAGCCGATCTGGTACCTACACCGGCGTTAGCTTTGCTACTGCTGTTAATTGTCCTGTCAGCTGAGCCACTGATGCTATTGACACACACTGATGCCCCCAAACTGAATAAATACCACGCACAGCAACACAAAACTGCTTTGCTCGCACACACAGAAATAGTTATGTTTCTTAAATAAAATCAGATTTGTCTAAATGGTGATAGTGGCATGAAACATTTTGAAAGTTCA
This sequence comes from Decapterus maruadsi, assembly GCA_030347415.2. Lineage (NCBI taxonomy): Eukaryota > Metazoa > Chordata > Actinopteri > Carangiformes > Carangidae > Decapterus > Decapterus maruadsi. Next base: position 32,994,490 of record CM064903.1, on the reverse strand, counting down.
AAAACCTTATTTTTAAACTCGGCCAGAAACAGCTGTGACGTTGCAGGGTGTTCCGATTGGAGTGAAATCCGTTAAATCAAGTACCCTGTGGCAGATTCCCTGTGCAGGGAGCAGGGAGTAGGGGGCTCTGTTCAAGTAAACTGTGGATCGGAACGCAGCTACTGTGTGTAGTTGCTGCCTGGTGTTACTCACGTTGCCATGGTGATTTCTGGTGCACAGCTCCACGCGGTGAAGGTGAAACAGGTGTGATGGCGTCTGGACTTTGGTCTCTGCATCAGATGAAAAACAATGAGTGAAAGCTGAACAACAGACTGGTTCATCAGTGAGGAAAGAACAGGACAGAAGGAAATGGAGCGGACCAACTCCCAGTTCCATGTGAAGCTGTTTTCAGACATTGAGCTGCTCTGATCTGGTCTCAGCCAGTTCATCAGTAAACTCAGAGAACAGACCACAGTAAAACAGGTGAAGGAAGCTGAGGAGCTTCTCAGTCTCAGTGTGTTGGATAATACACACTTTATTTGAATGAATAAATAAATGTGTTGTTTGTTTCAGGTTTGTGTCACAAACAGTTGGTGTCAGATTCTCATTTGGTTTTTACAATGAAACAGTTCAAGTTTGTTTTGGTGGATTTTCTCTTCAGAAACAGCTCAAGAACAAGTCGTTTTCTGTCTTTAACTATGAGCTGTTTTTATTCTTCATGGTAAAAAATGAGAATTTTCTACTTTGTCAATAAAAACTTAGAATCAGTAGAAAACAGCAGCAGAGTCCAGATTTGTTCATGTTGTGAGTCTGTGGTCACAACAGGAAGGAGCTCCACCTGTAGGATCATCTCTGGGCCACAGGGTGGCGCTGTAGCACAGCCTCACATGGACCCACACATATTAAAGAATGAAGCCTGCGTAAATTCATGCTGGACACGGAAGTCGCCAGCCCCAGCTGTAGTCAGCTGACAGCCAGCCCATTAGTCTCTGTCCAATCACATTCATGCTCCTACCATAGGCGGTCTATTTAAATGTAGGCTGTCACACTGATTTCCCCCTCGACACCGCTCTGATCGCTGCGCATTGCTGCGCTGGAAAAGCTTGGACACGTTAGAAACGTTGAAGTTACGCACTATAGCTTTAAGTATCATGGTTAGTGTACACGGCTCTTGCTGCTGCTTCCGCCGCCGGTTTTGCGAGACGGGCTTCCGCGTGAGGGAAGGATTACCGCTCTTGTTCGTGCTCGCCCCGCTGCTGCTTTTGTCGATGCGGACCGGCGGCGGCTGGCGTGTCATGGGGCCGCTGCGAAGCTCTCGAACGGAGGACGCCATCTGCGACGACGGGGGGGCTGCTTCTCTCCAGCGGGGCACACCTGGCAGGTGCGGCGGCGTCTCAGCTGTTCCATTGATTGACGGCGGCCAGTCCGGTTCCGGGCTGGGGAGGTTCTGTTGCCAGCCATGCTGCCACGCGGTCGGAGCGTCACACAAGGAACGGTTTGCTTTATTCTTATTCGCGCTGGGTTTCAACCTCCATAGCAATAATGCAGAATCATATTTGGCATTGAATTATCACAGTTGCAGCTTTCATTCGTGGGTTTGGGGGGTTCTTTGTCTATTTTCTTATGAGCAATGAGCAAATTAATTAGAGTCTGCAAACTCTAACATGCTGCTTATAAAATAACGCTGTTCTGAGGAGATGGCTGGGTAAAGTCATGACCTCGTTTGTTGCGCATTCAGAGGTCTGCTTCTGCAGCAGGCGCTGCATCTCACAGGCTCACTAAGGTAGTATGACCTCTTCTGAGTAGCATGCTGCTCTCATTTAGCAATTCAGAGGTGAGAGGGTCAGAGGTCAGCAGCCAGCGGCTGCCACACATATATAGGCACACCCAGATAGAATGACCTTTTTGCGAGATGCATGCTTGCGCCCAATTAAAACATAATTCAAGGTCTGCAGAGAGCCTCTGCAACACATATTTAGGCACACTCAGGTAGGATGACCTTTCGCGGGATGCATGCTTGCGCCCAATGAAAACATATAATTTAAGGTCTGCAGAGAGCCTCTGTGACACATATGTAGGCACATAAGGTAGTATGACCTCCTCTGGGTTGCATGCTGCACCCGTTTAAAACATAATTTCCGAGGTCTGCGGCAAGCTGCCGCTACACATAGCAGTGGCTGATGCTCCGCATGGGCGTATAGGCTGGCGTTGGGCTCCATTGTTTTTGGGGGGTTTAAATTGTCTCCCTGGAGCGACATAGCATGCGCTTGTCCATCCAGGGAGCTCCCAGCGTGGAGCTTCAGCGCCAAGCCGAACTGTATTCCATTTGTGGCTATAAATGGTTTTAATCATGACGAGAGTGTTCCTGAATGAAATGAAGCCTGCGTAAATTCATGCTGGACACGGAAGTCGCCAGCCCCAGCTGTAGTCAGCTGACAGCCAGCCCATTAGTCTCTGTCCAATCACATTCATGCTCCTACCATAGGCGGCGGTCTATTTAAATGTAGGCTGTCACACTGATTTCCCCCTCGACACCGCTCTGATCGCTGCGCATTGCTGCGCTGGAAAAGCTTGCCTCCTCCACCTTCTCAGTGTCTCAGTGCTTTCTTCCACTCTGGGGGTTTAAATTGTCTCCCTGGAGCGACATAGCATGCGCTTGTCCATCCAGGGAGCTCCCAGCGTGGAGCTTCAGCGCCAAGCCGAACTGTATTCCATTTGTGGCTATAAATGGTTTTAATCATGACGAGAGTGTTCCTGAATGAAATGTGAATACTGTTAGTGGTTGTGTTTAGTCTCTGTGAATGACGGTTTATAGTTTATTTACTGGACAACTGAATAAGTCTAATAAAATGAAACAAATGGTCACAATCCTCTTTGGTTTTACATGACAATATTTGAATATTTCAAATGAATTTTGAATATTTACTTGTTCCTTTTTTAAAACATCTGTCTGTCGATCTTATTAAAGTTTCCCATGATTCCTCAGTGTGTGATCTCACCTAATGAGTCGTCTCCAGGTCCCTCTGTGATCCTGAGGAGGAGGAAAAACAGGAGTCAGTCTGATCAGAGGGTTATCTGCTGTTCTTTGTTTGGCCTTGGTGCCTCACACACTGTGTTTCCACAGTCTAGATCTCCACAGAGCTCCATCCCTCTGCACCAACCACCACCTGCAGCCTGCGTAACCTCCTTTACTCTGCTCCTATGAACCAGCCCTCCATCAGCTCTCCCTTAACTGAACCATCTCTTCCATGTTTTCCCATATTCCATGTTATAAGCTGTTTTTGTATCTGTACACAACATCTCTGTCACGTCTGCCCGATTTCTCCTCATTTTTTTTCTTGGGTCTGGTTGGTGTCTAGACTCCAGCTCATCACTCCCTGAATAGGATTTCATCAAATATACATGGGAGTGATGAGGACATATCCTACAAGTGGAGGTGGAGCTGAAACAACGGGCAGTAGGCCATGGCACACAGGGCAAAGAGGTAGATAGGAACATTTAGACTTTAAAAAATGTGGCCAGTTAAGAGGGTGTGTATAACTGACTGAGGTGTCTGTCTGACCCTGCGTCTGATACAAGAAGAGTTATGAGGGTGAATTAAGTCAGTGAGAGTGTATTACCTTCAGAAGAAAGATCAGGAGGAAGCTCTATACTTGAAGAAATTTTTCCTCCACACTCGAGACAAGTCCTTTGCAGTTCTTACTGATCAAATGTTTCCGTCGGCTCACCCCCACGACTCTGAGTGGAGACAAAGACACATCACAAAGAACAGAGACAGCTGCTCTCAGATCAGCAGTTCAACAGGTGTGTGACTTTTGTTCTTCATGATGATGTGTTTCTTCTCACCTGTGTGTCTGCAGCAGCTCTGAGCTTACTGTACTCAGTCGCTCTGCTCAGGTTCCTGCTGAGACTCAGATCTCTCCTTCAGGTTTTACAGTTTGACTGATGGACTCTGTAACAGTGACACTCGCAGCCCGTGTAAAAACCTGCAGGTTCAGAAACATTAATGAACCCAGACTCAGTTTGATATGACGTTGTTTATATATTATAACCACAATGAACATAAAATAAATGACAAAACTGAGTCAGGTACAAAGTTGCCAGAGCCAAAAGGTTCAGCACTCACTCTTATCTCTCTTGAGGATCCTCTTCCCTCACAGCTCCCGTCTCACATGAGGACCTGGAACGCGGTCAATCTGCAAAGGGCCTCAAACTGTAATGAGATGTAGTTTCACAACATTGTCCTTATTCGTGCTTCCTGTTGACCGTCTTTTATTACAGGTTGAGTTTTCCATCTGCTGAACTTACATGGCTGAAGACTTCCACTGTTATCTTTGATGATGTTCTGGCTGAAACTCTCCTCCTTCTCCCTCCTCTGCTGCCAGTCCTTCTGCTTTTGTCTCTCCCTCTGTTCTTCGTCTGCACCTTCCCAGGTGGAAGAATCACTCTCCTCTTATCCACTTCTCCTCCTCAAGTCAGCCACACCCAGTGACACGCCTCCTCGTGCTGCATTCAGGGGCAGTACACAACTCCTGTTCCCTCTAAGAGACATTCCTCTAGCGTTCTATACTGGTACCATCTGTCCTTTCACCTTTATTTTGAAAGAACTGTGGTGAGAGACTCTGCACTGCAAAGCATCACTCATTTTCCAGTGTAAAGGTCAGAGGTCATCAGTGGTTAGCACTGGTGCTTTCAGAATGTACGAATTTATGCATGTTCTCCCCATGTCCTATGGTTCAGACAGACAAAGTCTGTTCTAATCCTCCATTCACTGAAAGCATCTTACCGTGGGTTCCTCAGGGATGGGTTAAAGAATTTCCACCTGAATTCAGGAGCTACACCTGTAAAAAAAGTGTCAATCTTAAATTTAGGACTCTGAGTTTTTTCCTTTAATTCACAAAGTATTTTGTCATAAAAGTAGCTCCTAGGTCAGGGAGAGCTTAAAAGTCCTCGTGAGGACTCCTAACTCAGTAAGACCTATTCACAAAGAATCGGAAACGGCTGCAGCCAGGTAAATGTTTTGGAGACAATGGAGGACTGCGAATTGCTGCAGAGGGGGGGTGTTGCAGCACCTGCCCCTTTGATGCCCAAATGCCTTTTTGTCTATGTGTTTTTGTTTTTTTTACAGCAACAATATCTACAACATTTTCACTCTAAAACGGGAGTAGTGACGGTAACAGACTGTCCAATAACGACAATAACTGCGACCGCTGCAATGCGATCGTGCTGATGTAAGCCCAAAATATTTTGTTAAAGTTGGTGTACGCTAAAAACATCACACAGTAAGGACTAATAGCTCATGTCATAGAGCAGCTCCTCCAGTAAACTAAAATTATTGTCAGCCTGGGTTCGAGTCCAGCTTAAGGATACATGGATTTTCTTTTCTCACCATTATAATGATCACCAGCATTAGCAAAATAATATTATATCTGCTAATTAATATCTGATGGTTTGTGTGTGGGTTGTGTGTTTTGCCGTCCATTATTCTGTCTGGTTGGAGGCCTCTCAGAAGACGAACACATGCTGACACAGTGATGTTGTTTCCTCCTCAGACCTCTCAGCTTCATGTGACAGTTTGACTGATGCAGGAACAGTGACACTCCCAGACTGTGAAATCTGGGAGTGTCCAGATAACTCTGTTTAATGTGACTCTGTTTTAGATTGTTGGTTCTTTACTTTAATTTTCACTTTATCTTCCTGCTGTTCCCTCCATATCTGAGTTGATAACAGAGTTACAGCTGCATTAATGAATCACTCTAACACTCAAAGTGAAACCTGAACTTGTTTCAATATCAATATCAGTGAAATATGTTATTTTCTCTTGTGTATTCATAATTGCTCTTAAACCAAGCAAAAATATGTTTTATCCAATTACTCGATCAATCAATGTAATTTTCAGTAGAGTACTTGATTACTAAAATATTCGATGGCTGCAGCCCTAATATAATTATATAAATTACATAATTATGTGACTTCTGCTCCAGGTCAGAGGTCACCAGAGGTCAGAGGTCACATCCTGACTGATGACTGATGTTCATTCAGCTCCTGATGGATGAAGCTCCACTCTGAGTCTGTTCTTTATCTCAGAGTGAAAATGAAAGTAAAGAACCAACAGCCTGACGCCAGTGTTATCATGAACAATTAAAAAACAATGTGATATCAAACAGACTAATCTAATCTCGTTAATGTTTATGACCCTGCAGGATTTTGGGTCTGGGAGTGTCCTGATGCTCTACCTGACATCACCTGTTGTGTTGAAAGTCTCTTCAGGTTGAATCATGTGACCTCAGAGGCTCCGCCCTCGACCTGATATAAACAGTGTCTCCTCTCTGCTCTTCCTCCTCCTCAGGATCACTGACCTGGAGACGAATCAAGAGGTGAGATCACACTGACTTTAATCTTTCTTCTGTAATGAACTCAATATTTAGTTTGATAATTTAAAAACAGAGAAAAAACACGAGTTATTTCCTGTTGTTCACTGTCCAGTCTTCATCTGTAGAAGACTTTTTTTTAAATGAAATCTTTATTTCATATTTGCAAAGTACAGACAATCAGAGAACAATTGGAATGTTCGTTGAAACAGACATTGAAAGACAGAGTTTCAGCATCGAGATAAAATAAAATAATTGAATAAAATATAAAAATAAAATATTCTGTGTAAAAAAAAAATACAGTTAATAATATAAAGATAAGGCACTCTATTCTGGGGTAAGTGAAAATGAGTTCAAGTATATCAGTGTTTGTTCACTTTTTTTGTTTAGTGTCAGTGACAAGGTTTTTATATAAACATTAAACTCCTCTATGAAAAAATTTAAGTTTGGAAGAGACTTTGAGAATTCTTTCTTGTGTATGTGAAACTTTCCCATTAAAATCATGAGATTTATCATGAAATGAATTGATTTTTCTTCATGTTCAAACTTAAATAATATCTCTGTTACTAATTGCTTTTTTTTTTTTTTTTTTTACATTTGTCGTACACAAAGTTTTCCATTTCTCTCCAAAAAACAAATGACAATGGGCAAGAACAAAATAAATGTAACATTGTCTCTGGTTCATCTCCACAAAAAGTGCACATTTCATTTACATCAGCAAACTTAGAAATCATTTTGTTACAAGGATAAATACAATGTAAAATTTTAAAGTGAATCTCTCTGATTTTGTTTGAGATACAGAATTGAAAGGGACATAACCAGGCTTTGCGCCAGTTAATATCAGCCAACTGTGAATTCCAGAATTCCTCTTGGTGAGATTTTATTATGTGTCTGTAATACCTTCCTTATGTGTTTGTTTGTACATTTTCTATCCATTATATAAATCCCATCAAGCTTTAGAGAAGGTGTTAGAACCTCCACATTTTGAAAACGTAGGTGACACTTCATTAACTCAATCATACCTGCGGGAATAGCTTTTACAATAGAAACAAACTCTCTGTATTTGACAGGGAAGGATTTAGCTTTCAGGAAGTCTTCATAGTTGTAAATATTCCCATTATCATCAAACAAGGCTGTTACAAATATTATGTCCCTTTCAATCCAAGATTCTTTATATATACTTTTGTTGTTAACAGTAATCTGACCGTTGTTCCATAGTAATTCTTTGTGTGGAGAAAAGTTGTGAACATAACAGAGTTTCCAACAGCGTAAAGCCTGCTGATGAAACTTTGAGTTTCAGTGGTAATTTTGAAACTGTGAAGTTGCATCCCATTAGAAATTTTAAGCCCCCTATCTTTTTAAAGATATTGTGCGGAATCAAGTTCCATAGTGACTCTGGTAGTTCCAAACATTTTTTAAGCCATTTAACCTTGAAGGTAGAATTTAAATGAAAAAAAATTAAAATTTCCAAACCTCCTTCTGCTCTGTCTGAACAAATAATATCATTTTTGAGATGGTGGTGTCTATTCTTCCACACAAAATTAACAAATAAACTATTGATTTCTTTACAGAATGTCATTAAGAAAAAGTGACAGAGCAGGGTAAACAAACCTTGACACACCCTCAGCTTTTGATAACAACACTCTTCCATAAATGGAAAGGTCTCTCTGCAGCCACATATTAAGAATTGACTTGTTTTTTTTAATTTTAGGCAAGAAGTTAAGTTGCTGTCTAAGTTCTGTATCTTTTGTGATAGAAATTCCTAAATATTTAACAGTTTGTTTAACAGGAATATCAAACATATGTTGTTCATTTGTCTCATATAAACATAAAATCTCACTCTTGTTGATATTAAGTTTAAGACCTGAGGCTTCTGAAAATTCACCAGTCACCTGTAGTGCAGCTTGTATTTGCATTTTATCTTTGAGAAATAAAACCGTGTCATCAGCCAGCTGTGAAATCTTTACCTCTCGATTGAATATTGTTAAATCTTGAATACCTGGGTTGTGTGAAATGTTTAAAAATAGAAGTTCGGCAACAACCAAAAATAAGAAACAGGAAATAGGGCAGCCTTGACGTACACCTCTTGAAACAGAAAATCTTTTGGACATTTTGGGGTACAGAATAACTTAACTATTTATGTCTTTATAAAACATGGCAATGTTACTAATGAATGTATTACCAAAACCAAGAATTTGAAGGGTTTGTATAATGAAGGAGTGCTCAATCGAATCAAATGCTTTGTAGAAGTCAAGAAAAACCATCATTTCAGTTGATATATTCAGAATTCTATTAGATCCATTATTAATCTGACATTACAGCTAATATGACGTTTTGACATGAAGCCATTTTGGTTTTCACTTATTATCTCTTCTAAATTCTTTTTTAATTGTTTAGCATAGACTTGAGCTAAGATTTTATAGTCAATATTTAAAAGTGAAACAGGTCTCCAGTTTTCTATTATTAAAGGGTCTTTCCCTGGCTTAGGGATCAAGGTTATAAATCCTTGCTTCATGGTTGCTGTCATTTCTTGCTTGGTTATACATTCATTATACATTAATAAAAGATTATCCTTAATTAGTTCCCAAAAACAAAAATAAAATTCTACTGAAAGGCCATCACTTCCAGGTGATTTTCTCAATTTCATTGAGTGTACACCATCAGTAATTTCTGAACATAAAAGGGTAGCATCACATTCTTTGTTAAGTTTTCTGAAATCAAGGGCATAAAGTTTTGTATGTGCTTCATAAAAGTATCACACTTTTCCTGACTAAATTCAGATGTATATAGTTTGCTGTAAAATGAGGTTATGTAATTAGAGATGTTGTTGGGATCAGAACTTATGACACCGTTTACATTGAGAGACGTAACATTATTTCTCTCTCTATTCCTTTTTTCTAATGCAAAGAAATAACTGGAATTCTTTTCACCTTCTTCCAACCACTTGGCTCGAGATCTGATAAAGGCACCTTTAGCTAAATTCACATACATTCTATCAAGCTCTTCACTGAGACTTCTTAGTGTTTTTAATTCATCCTCAGATAGGTCTTGTTTGGAGCTTAGCAGTTGCAATTGATTTAATAAGGTATTCATTTTTTCATTTTTTTTTATTTCTTTGCTGCGTTTAATTGCAGCTTCTCTAATTTTAAATTTAAAGAATTCCCATTTTTGAATTGAATTCATTTCTATTAAATATATCTTTAGCAAGTAAATTTACTATTAAACTACTAAATATTACTACTTAAATTTGTTATCATCTAATATATTATTGGCTATTTTCCAATAACCTCTGATGTTTGATTTTTCCTTTGATCCTCTCAATCTTAGACATATCAGTTTATGATCGGACAAAGGAGCATGAGAGTGAGACACATCTGAAACAAACTGTAAATTCTGTGGTGACATTAACCAAAGGTCAATTCTTGATTGTGCATTCCTGCTGGAGTTAGACCATGTGTAGTCTGTGATACCAGGGTTCATAAATCTCCACACATCTGTCAGTAGAAAATGATCACCTAAAAATGAGGTAGGCTTAAAGTTCTGTATTTTCCTTTTAAGATGTCCAGCTTTAAAGCAAGTTCAGAAAACGTGTCCTTGGCTTGAGCAGTTCTGTTCAGCAGTTCTGGTCCATAAACATTACAAATAATAAACAAAAAGTTGTCTACTTTCAAAACTAAAATAATCCACCGGCCTTCGTTTGAAACTATGGACTCCAGAATATCTCCATCAAATTTGTTTAATAATATTGCAACTCCAGCAGAGTAATTTGTGCCATGAGAAAAATACATAGCGTCTCCCCATTGTGATTTCCAGAATTTTTCCTCATCAATATCTGAGTGAGTTTCTTATAAGAAAACAATATCAGTATTGCAACTTCTGCTAAATAAAAATACTGCTTTCCTTTTTGTGCTGTCGCGTAAACCCCTTACATTCATAGAACACAGGTTCAGTGCCTTAAACATTAAACATTCCATATTACCAAAAAAAATCTGATGTCTGAAAAACAAATAAACACTATACTACGTCAGAGAACAAGCAATGAAGTAGATACTTACGAACCTTGAACCTCTACTATAAGTACCGTTCCCATATTTGTGAACTTAAAACCATTTAATATTTTTAACCCTTTTGGTACCACTGTGTGTCATTTGACAATACCTCTGTGAATGAGTAAGTTACCGAGTCACTTTTTTTCCATCGATGTAAGCATCGGGACCACGGAAGCTGGCACGCTTCCCTTGCTTTCTGGCCACAGCCGGTTTCTTTCCATCCTGTCAGCGTGTGTCAAATCCTCCTTGAGCATGATCTTCTTTTCTTTTAAGAGCTAATTTTCACGGGAGATCTTCCAGATTTTATTTCTGAAATTTCTCATGGTGAACTGGATGATTACGGGTCGACTTGCGTCGTCACGGGGTACTCCTACCCTGTGCACTGTATCGACAAGAAAGCCGATTTTCTCCTTATCTTCTGGTACAAGCACCGCGAAGAGCTTCATGATGTCGCCTCTGATGTTTTCTCCCGCCGTCTCCTTCATCCCGTACAGCCGCAGGTTCCAGCGCCTGCTGTACCACTCTGCATCATCACTCCTCTGCTGTAGTTGCTCCGTTAACTCTTTCACTTGCTTCACGTTCTTTTGAACTTGTATTTCCACTCCTTTCAGCTGGTCACATACTGCGGTAATGGCGTCGGTGTTCCTGGACAACTTTTGCTGAAGAGTGATGAAGCGGTTCGTTAAATCCATCACCGCTTTCAGGATGTCTTCATTTGAAGTGCCGCCATTAACTTGGTCTTCCGGACGTTGTCTTTTCGGGTCCGGGGTCTTTGTTGGTGTTACCGGTAACGGTGTAAACAAACCGTCAAAGTTGTGCATGTCTTGTTCTATTAAAGAAGTTCCATCCCTATTTCTAGCTCCTTTTTTTGCCATGCTGGTAGGCTAAGACAAGTTGGGGCTAATGTTAGCAGCTAGGGGCTAATGTTAGCAGTCACTTCAATATTCTGTCCCTCTTTTTTTGTTTGCTCGTTTTTTTTTACTCACAGTCTTTTTCCTTTCCTCCACGATGGGGTAGTGGTAGTAATTTTTGGTTTAGTTGCCTTTTTTGTCGTGGTACAACTTATAGTATTGGAGCTCCTCACTACTCGACTGCCCTGGCCGCCATCTTGAGCGGAGTCCTCATCTGTAGAAGACTTTGCTGACTGACTGACTTTAGATCAGGTCTGTTCTCAGTGAGGCTCACAGTAACTGTCCCTGGTCACTACCAGCTGTGATCTTTATCAACATCTAATGAAGGTTTAATTAAGGTCAGTGTGTGATTGATTTTCTGCAGCTCTACAACATTCATTCTGAAAAGTGTCAGACATCTGGCTGCAGATCCTCAACATCCACCAGAGTAAAAGGGTTAAGGAAGTTTAAAGTTTCAAAACCTTTGGGTTAGGGTCTGAAATATAGATTATAATGTTGTTCAGTGACAGTATGCAAGTGTGGCAAGGTGAAGAGGGCCCGGGCGGACTTCGAAACCCAGACTCCCAGGTAACAGTCATGCCCGCTATCCATATGGCCAAAGAGACATCCCATTGGCCAAGTAGCCAGGGCACATGATCAATTAGAGGCATAGTGACAGGACCCTCAACTGTCACACTAGGTTAACTCAGTAGTTGAAGGTGTTGCTGTGACCTCCATCTGAGGGAAACCCCTGCATTCACCCTGCATCTGAGTCCTGCTGTAGTAGAACCAACAGCCTGGTGCTGATGGTTCATAAAGGGAGTCTTTGAGTAACAGAGAACGAACCTCCACTCTGCTCATATGCCCCATAACATCAAACATGGAGGCAGAACAGTCATCACCACTGTCAGAGCTCAACCTCTGCAATGATGACCATTTATGAACTGTCCTGTCTTCTGAGTGTTTCCATACATTTAACATGATTAGAGGTATAGCTTCATTGATCACCATAACAATGTTATTAATTTGGGAGCAGAACAAACTGATATCAGTGTCTGATGTGGTTTTGTGTTGTTTTACAACAAAATATCTGATCAAATTAAAAACTCTGATTCAGAGACTCAACAGAGCCACTAACATTATCCACTCTTTACTGTAATATGGGTCCATGTGAGGCTGTGCTACAGCGCCACCCTGTGGCCCAGAGACGATCCTACAGGTGGAGCTCCTTCCTGTTGTGACCACAGACTCGCAACATGAACAAATCTGGACTCTGCTGCTGTTTTCCACTGATTCTAAGTTTTTATTCAATAAAATAGGCTAGAAAATCCATATTTTGACCATGAAGAATAAAAACAGCTCATAGTTAAAGTCAGGAAACGACTTGTTCTTTGTTCTTCAGTTGAAGAGAAAATACACCAAAACTGTTTCATTGTAAAAACCAAATGAGAATCTGACACCAACTGTTTGTGACACAAACCTGAAACAAACAACACAATTCTTTATTCATTCAAATGAAGTGTGTATTATCCACACACTCAGACTGAGAAGCTCCTCAGCTTCCTTCACCTGTTTTACTGTCTGCTCTGTTCTCTGAGAGGAAACACAGTTTACTGATGAACTGGCTGAGACCAGATCAGAGCAGCTCCAGGTCTGAAAACAGCTTCACATGGAACTGGGAGTTGGTCCGCTCCATTTCCTTCTGTCCTGTTCTTTCCTCACTGATGAACCAGTCTGTTGTTCAGCTTTCACTCATTGTTTTTCATCTGATGCAGAGACCAAAGTCCAGACGCCATCACACCTGTTTCACCTTGACCGCGTGGAGCTCTGCACCAGAAATCACCATGGCAACGTGAGTAACACCAGGCAGCAACAACACACAGTGACACAACAAAGTAGTCAGGAAACTGAGGAGACTTCCCATCAGGGACAGAACAAGGACAAGGACACCTGTCACTTTGATCCTCAGTCATCACAACGATGTGTCTCTGTGGTTTTAACTTTATTCTACTTTTATCCACAGGATCAGTAAAGTCTCAGAGAAATACAAGGACATCATCTCCATGAGTACTGTGATCCATTCAGGATCTCCTGCTCTGTACCGGCTGACACCAAAGGAAGAGAAGATAGGAACTCTGACCAGAAAGACTGTTGGTGAGAAGAACCTGAACAAAGTGAACAAATCCATCTTATTGGTCGGTGAAACAGGAACAGGAAAATCTACTCTGATCAACGCTCTGGTCAACTACACCATGGGAGTGATGTTTGAAGACGACATCTGGTTTAAGATCGTAGAGGAAGAGGAGACAAGTCAGAGTGAGAGTCAGACATCAGATGTGGTCGTGTACGAGATCTTTGGTTTTGAAGATCAAACTCTGCCCTTCTCTCTGACCATCGTTGATACTCCTGGGTTTGGAGACACCAGAGGAATCGAGAGGGATGTCAAGGTCAGTCAGAGATTATTTGACCTGTTCCGCTCAGGAGGAGTTCATGAACTCAGTGCAGTGGGTCTGGTGATGAAGGCGACAGATAATCGAGTGAATGACCGACTGATGTACATCCTCAATTCAGTGATGTCTCTATTTGGAAACGACATGGAGAAGAACATTGTTGCTCTGATCACACACTCAACTGGAAGGAAACCAAAAAATGCTCTTGAAGCTCTCGATAAAGCAGGCATTAAATGTGCCAGAGATCAGAAGAATCAACCTGTTTACTTCCTGTTTGATAACTGCCAACATGAAGATCGAGCAGAGGATGGAGAAGATCTGGAACAAGCTGACCAAGTAACAGTGAGAGGAATTAGTCAGTTTAAAGTCTTCCTGGAAAAAACTGCACCTCAGAGACTGGAGAAAACTGTGGAAGTGTTGAACGAACACGTCAGACTGAAAGCCTGTATCCAGAACCTGCAGGAGAGGGTTGAGTTTATTGAACAGAAACAGACAAAGATCAGACAGATGAAAGAAGCTCTGAAGAACCACGGAGAGGGGATGGAGAACAATAAGAACTTCACTATAGAAGTTGATGAGCCCTACAAAGAGAAACAGAGTATCCCTGGGGGTTGGCGGTGGTTTGGAGCTTATAAGGGAGCTGTTACCTGTAACAGGTGTGAAGAGAACTGTCACTACCAAGGATGCACCATAGCCTGGGGTCCTAGTTACTGTGAGGTGATGAGAGGTGGAGACTGCACTGTTTGTACCAGGAGGTGTCCTGCATCAGATCATGTGAAAGAAAAATGGATCTATGTCACCAAGACAAGAAAGGTTAAGATGACCCAACAAGACATGAAAGACAAGTATGAAAAGAACAGAACTGAAAGTGAGAAGAAGTCGAGTCTCCTGGAAAATCTAGAGAAGGAAATGAAAGAGCTGACTGCTAAAACAGATCAGTGTCTTGAAGAAGCCTACCACCATCTGATCAGACTGGATGAGATCGCCCTGAATGTGGATTCAGTGTCCACTCATGTCCACATGGACTTCCTGATTGAGAAGATGAAGGAGAAGAAAGACACAGAGAAGATCAAGAAACTGGAGGAGATGAAAGGACGAGTGGATGAAAGAAGCCTCAAGGGGATAGAGTATGGTTATGATAAAACCCGTAAAGCATTAAAAATAAAATAAAGGTGAGAACAGGACTGGAGTGTAGACTCATTAGTCATCATGTTGGTAAAGGTGAAATCAATCAATTCAGGCAAGTGATCTTTAACTTTAAGACAAGCTGAACCACAGTGTTGTCATAAACAGTCAAAATAACAAAGAACACTTAAAGTTGAAAAATGATTAAACAAACAAATTATTTAATGTAACACAAGTAATAATCATGTGTAATAATTATGTGTGATGAGATGTTTATTAACGGAACCAGTGCAATCTACTTGTTTTTGTGTTTAAACTTGTCTGCTTGGTAAAAGTACAGTTATTATATAAAACTACAGCTTGTTTACAAAGTTCATTATGATCCAAGGGGGCAGTTGTCGGTGTGAGAAGTGAAGCTCACTTCCGCGTTCAAAAAACTGCAATCCCCACGGATTCCTGTGGGGGCTGGTGTCAGAAAGCATAATGTCTCCATAGACTCTCATGTTAAAATCACTGACTTTACATCCTCAATAAACATGATCAAATCCTGGTGTCAGGATGTTGTTTGGTCTCAATCAATAGTTTCTACCCCCGCACACACTCTGAGGGGGGGTTTAAACTCTACCGTTTTACTGTTATTAGGATAAGATTCTGGCCAATCAGGGCGCGGAAACGTTGAGTGACAGGTCCGGAGCGGCCCAGAGACAGGCTGCTTCAAGGCCAGTGGGCGGGTTTTTGGCCGGCCAATCCAACATGGTGCTGTCCGGGCCGCCATACTTGAGTCACAAAAATGACTCCACAAAACCAATGGGTGACGTCACGGATGCTACGTCCATTCTTTTTACTACTTGTTGTGTCAGGTGTTCAAGTTGCAGACAGAATTTTAAGTTATCTCAATGATACAGCAATATTTATAAAAAACAAACAAAAGATAAGTAAATCTATTAGATGTATCGAAGAATTCTCAGCTGTATCAGGCCCGAAGATGAACTTAAATAAATCTGTGTTACTTCCAATCAAAAATTGTGATTTGTTGGAACTTGACAACATTCCTGTTAAAAACTCACTTACTTATCTAGGAGTTGGAATTGATAAAAATGTAAATAATCGATGTAATCTTAATTATGATGCAATTAGTGTGGATGCTTCGAACCCCAATAACACAAAGGGACATCCCCTTGGCCAAGTAGCCAGGGCCCATGATCAACTGGAGGCATAGTGACAGGACCACCACTGTCACATAAGCAAAAGGTGGCTGATGAGGGACCTCACACTTAATGGGAGAGTTCTTATCTCCAAGGCTGAAGGTATACCAAGGTCGGTCTATGTATCCTTAGCTTTAGCAATGCCCCCTGCAGTCTGTAAAAACCTTGATAAATTTTTTTTAAACTTTATTTGGAAAAGTAAGTGTCACTATTTAAAGAGAGGAATTATGTGTAACCCCTAGAGTAGAGGATGAATGGAGATGCTGAGTTTTGAAACATTGAACAATACCTTTAAAGTGAAATGGTTATTAAATGTGATCAAAGAGAATGAGTTACCTATCAAACTATTTTATTTCCACAAACAAGCTCTACTTGCCTGGAAACTGATATACAAACATAACTTTTCACCAACCAACCTGTATGTCTGGCACAGACAGACAATAAAGTTCTATCTATCTATCTATCTATCTATCTATCTGTCTATCTGTCTATCTATCTATCTATCTATCTATCTATCTATCTATCTATCTATCTATCTATCTGTCTATCTATCTATCTATCTATCTATCTATCTATCTATCTATCTATCTATCTGCACCTCCTCAGAGGCTCATCAGTCTCCAACGAGGTCTCTGTTAAAGGAGCTTGAGGCAAGATTTACGAAAAAAATGCACATACGTTTTAAGTTTTCTAATGATAATGGGCAGGCCAGCTGACAGTCTTGCCTGGGGCCGGGACAAGATAATCCCCCCCCCCCCCCCAATTTTTCTGTGACCAATAGGGACGCGCACAATTAACCATTTCACCTTTAACCAATAACAATACCATTGATTACTGTAATACTAGCAGTTAACTCATAGGGGCGTGTCAACACATGCCAACTACCACGCGGTTACACCCCGCCTTTCCGAAGCCCCGCCTTTCCGACAATAGACTTCCATTCATCGTAATAGCGGGGTTTTCTATTTTTTCTAAAGACACCGCTATTTCGAAAAGGCTACTGGGGGAAACAATGCAGTGATCCTTATTTCCTTTTTGGAGTCAAACGGATCATGTGCATAATAAACTGCAAAACAAGCAAATACTTCATATTAATGACATAAAGGCCTAACGTTCATTCTGCTTCTAGCCTCTCTAGCCTCCACCTGATCTTTTTACTAAACTTAACCAACTCCTTTCTTCATTGCCTAAGCCCAACCAAAGCATCTCTGTGAGCTGACGGAACAGCGGTGTTTCGGAACAGCGTGTTTCGGAACAGCGGGGTGTCGAAGTGGAGGTGCGTCGGAATGGAGAGCTGTCCCCCTACCACGCATGCCTTCAGTCATATTTTGGAGCAAAAAAACTGACACGGGAGTAGGCTAGGGCTGGGGCTGTACGTTAAAGCAGATATCAGCTGAATGTTTTTGTTAATATAAGTCCTAAATAGTCCTATTTTCCGTCAGCAATCACTTACATGGAGTGTTTCAGCCGTAACACGAGTCTCTCCGTCACTCTGCTCTGCTGCAAACCAGGAGAAAACTTTTCTTGTGGGATACAAGTGTTATCCAATGAGGAGAGAGAACGGCATGAAGGGCTGTGTGTGCAGCCAAGGGATGCGCGTGAAAGTGGTGACGTAGCACGAGGACCAATAGATGCCTGACGAGGGCGGGGGCTGCTAATCTCACTTTGTGATTTTCCTTCCTGTGAAGTCGTACCAGTTTGATCTGGTACGAGTTCACGGGTCGGAAAAAGTGGCTGCTATAGAAGGCAACAGGACTAAAAACAACGGGTTTGATTACAAAAGTTGTGACTTGAAGCTGTAACTTTTTTTTTTTAAGTTTTTTTTTTTGGCGTTTTATGCCTTTATTTGATAGATTAGTAGAGATAGACAGGAAAGGGGGAGGCAGAGAGAGGGGAATGACATGCAGGAAAGGTCCGCCCGATGCGGGACGCGAACCGGGGACGCCTGCGTCTGCATATACATGGGGCGGCTGCCTTAACCACTGCGCCACGCACCGCCCCTTGAAGCTGTAACTTACGGTTTCAAAAGCCTGCCTTGAACGCAGCATTAGCCGAAACGGCCGAACCGCTGATATCTGCTTTAACATCTCTATTCATCTCTGCGCTCCATCGTCCATCGAAACCGCTGATTTACATGTCGGCTCTTAACACATGCCGATTGGCCATTCACGCGGCTTTGTTCTTGGTTTCGGCCAATCAGTTTGTAAGCACATGGCTAATTATCAGCTTTCAACCAATCACACTGTTTTATTGTGAGTGTGCTATTTGTATTGTCTGCCAAAACATGGATGAATGAAACACGACCACGTCTCTTTTTTTGTTGTTGTTGTTTTTTTGATAAGTTACATGACGGTCTGGGAGCCGGACGCTACAATATGACTATTGCACGCCACCAACAGTGAATGTGTAAACCTATGTCCCGTAACAACCCAACCTCCATGCCCCCCCACCTCTAAAATGAATCTGGCGCCGACGTGTGCACATAAAAAAAGACCACAGTTAAACATAAAAGCAAAACGAAAACGGATTAACATAAAATGGGAATATCACAGATAAATTCAAAATACGGTTTGTAATAGGCCTGATAGTATAGTAAGTCTGTCCTTGCTAGAGGGACCCTGTAGCGACAGGCTGAAGGAAAGAGTTGGAATGAGGTGTAAAGCTGGTGTTATTATTAGCTACATTGTTGTATTGAAGCAACAACGAACAGAAACATAAATCAGGAAACTGTCCATTGCCGTTCGTGGTCACTGCTCCCTGCTGCTGCATGTTGTCGACTCGTCCTCCTACTCACAGATGCCACCTGGCGGTTGTTTCGGCACATTGGCGCTTCTCATAAAAGCACAATTAATCCTCTGCTAAAAAGCCGCGTGATTCACGCGTGGTTCACGCGAGAATCTCGCGTGAAGTCGGCCACAATGAAGTAGTACCTACTGTACGTCCTCGGCAGGCTTTCAGCCACAGAAGGAGGACTTTCCTCCTCTACCGCCACCAGCTGTTCCTTTTGAACAGCTGCCAAACTCTCCTCTACCACAAAGGTCTCCTAGACACCAGAGAAAGAGTTTAAGTAGGAGTAGAGGTAAGATCTGGCCACCGTCAGAGTCTCATCAGGCACTTAACTTAACTTCCAAACCCCAGGTTAACACCTCAATACCTTTGACCACTCCAAGGGATAACCCGGCTGAGTTGAGCTTATCCAGGAGCCCTGAACGTTCGGTGGGAGATGTGGAGAATTCTAAATCCAGAAACTCTCCTCTCCCCCCATGTTTGGACAACTCTGCCGTTTCTCCTGCACAGAAATTGGATACAACAAATTCCAAGGTTAAACAACCTATCCATTATTCTGCTTACACAATTGGAAACAAAACTCTTTACAGCAATGTGGCTACTAATATTTCTGACTCTATTGATTTTGCTACACCCAGTCCAGAACCGACCGCTATCCAGCAGCCTCAACCCACTCTTCCAGCAGCTTTAAAAGCAGAAAGAAGCAGAGGAAGCATCAGGAGAAGAGCAGGCGAGGAAGAGGCAGGATGGTTGCTATGATATGAATGTTGAGGGTCATGGAGGCCATCAGCAACAGGACCACCAATCCCCCCAGACTGTTCACTCCACCTCCAGCAGAAGATGCTGATTCACTGTTTTTTAAAATGCTCCTCGAAGACCTCAAAAGCCTCTTCTTAGGAACAAGAGGAGCTAAAGCTTCAATTTCATCGCCTTATCTTTGAGGCAAAGGTGAGGGAGGACCCTTGGGGGCAGGAAGGCAGCACTTAGAGCACACAACCGCGCACACACATCACACAGGGTGGGGGGTGCAGATGACAACACTGTGAGGAGTGTTTATTTACCGTAGCTGTGCTGTCATCTGCACCCTGCTGTCCCTCCTTCACCTGCATGGTGCTCACATTCACTTGTGTTTGTTCATGTATTTGTTCCTGTTTATGAAAGTTAAGAAAATCTAATTTCTTTTTTTCTTTCTTTTTTTTTAAAAAACCCTCTAAAAACGAAGTAGTTAATAATTTACTCATAACAAACAAAACTAATTGTAGTAAATAAAAAAAATACAATTAATTGTAGGCTAGTTTTAAAAAAGACTTGGTTTGAAAATATGAACAATTGAAAAATGAAATTATTGATGTGAAAAATGAAGTTCAAAACCTGAAATAAAGTTTCTTCTGATTGTTAAAAAATTGTGTGTGTGTGTGTTTCATTATATACATATATATATATAGGCTAGCAATTTTCTTTTTGTTGTTCAAACATTTAACACCAGTGTCTGTATGTTGTAGCCTATTAATTAACTGGCATTGGATTTAGTTGTAATATTGTACATAAATCAATTGATAGGAAAAATCAGGGTGTCAGTCTATGTGCTTGATAGTTATTTATTGTTGATAGCTCAGGAAAATATTGCTTTTAAATATTCATTTAGTGGCTCTTAAAAGAGCCGTCAGATGAAACTTTGTTGCCACAGTTAAATTACTGATTTTTAAAAAGTAACTTAGTTAAGTTACTGACTACTTGCTTTTAAAAGTAACTAAATTAGATTACTTTTAGTTACTTTCAGCTTCGTTGTGCTGTGCTGTTTCTCCAGATGTTTTTTCAGGTTTGACGTTGTGTTCTTGAAGGTAGACAACACTTTGTCAGCGCAAATTCAAAAGCCACTGACCTTAATGTTGTCATCCTTAACAGAAATAAAATCAAAAATAATGCCTGTATTTCCAGCTGCTAAAGGCGGACTTCTCTCCTTCCTCGGACTCGTTGTCACTTCTCCCTGCACTGACCAATGGGACATCCGCTACCGACAGCAACACAACGGGAGACGTGGCTCGGTTTATATCATGACCCACACTTGTATTGAAGGCAGGCCGACCTCAGGGTGCGGAACAAAGCTGACCATATTTCTGACACGTTGTAGTGTTTAATAAACAAGGCAGGAACACGTTGGATTCGGAGGTTTTGTAACCTAGCATAAATCAATTGATAGGAAAAATGGGAAAGGGTGTCAGTGTCTGGTGGACACGGCCCCTAATTCGTGTAGAAATAGCCAACAACAAAAAAAGAATGCATAGTAGACCTACAGTTATAAATTGATTAATAGCCCGAAAGGAGAAATATTGCGCACGGTTTTAGAAAAAATATTGACTACTAGTTTTTTAGTGGCTCTTTACTGAAAAAAGAGCTGATTTGAAGAATGGCGTCAGATGAATGCAGGCTGCCAGGTCACCGTGACACAAATGCCTCCCTGACGCGGATGGCCCAGGTTGCATTGTTGGTTCCTACTGGGGTCACCGATCGTAGCGCTGCAGCAGCATCCCTCCCTGCATCCACACCGCTTGGTGTGGTGGCATCGCCGTCCTGGTGCTGTTGCTGGTCCGCCTCAGGAAGTTGTGCAAGACACAGGTTGCTCTGACACAGGCGTCCACATAAGCAGGGCTGGCCCCAATGACTCCTCTGTACATACGCCACTGGGATGTGAGGTATTCTCCACAATCAGCCTTGCGTGGGACAACCTGTAATTGAACAACCTGAGACTGCCGGACTGCCTGTCTGGGAAAGGACGCATGATGTCGCGCCGGAGTGGGAAAGCCTCGTCAGCGACAAAGACCAAGGGCTGCGAGAACAGCGTCTTCTGGTAGTCCAAGGGCTCTGTGCTGCAGCTTCTGCCCGAAGATGGAGTTTGCCATCACGCCGCCGTCACTGGTCCTCCCGTAACTCCTGGTTACACGCCGCAATTTCAACATTAACCTCTAATTGTCTGAATAGTGGCATTAACATTATTTTTCAAGCTTTTTTTTTCATTGTCGGAGTAGCGGCACCTTACTATTTTTTTCAAACATTCCGCTTTTGATTGATTCCGTTTTTGTTTTTGCATCTGAGACACTGTTTCTCATACACAAATACATCGGCCTATTAGAGAGAAGAAAAGACGAACTATAGTGTGACGACAAGAATCAAACCCACCAAGTTTAAAAACACACCGGCAGCACACTGATCTGCAGCGACTGAGACTGTTATTGTTCTGTCACCTGTTAACCAGGTGCACGTGTGTTTTACAGCTTCTCTCACTGGGCGCTGCCGCCTGTAGAAGGCTGTGCACGTTTCCATCAGCTGTTTCACTGAGTTTACTGCTCGGATAGTTCACATAAACATATCTGACTATGGCACAAGTGATGAAGCCATCCCTTGTTTTTTTTTTGGCTTTTTTTATGCCTTTATTGATAGGATAGTAGAGAGTGTGACAGGAAATGGGAGGCAGAGATGGGGGGGAATGACATGCAGTATAGGGCCGTCCGACGCGGGACTCGAACCGGGGCCGCCTGCAGCGAGGACTATAGCCTCTGCATATGAGGCAGGTGCTCTACCAACTGAGCTAAACACCACCCCAGCCATCCCTTGTTTTAGCACAGAGCCAAATGGAGACCATTAGAACCTGAACATAGGCGATGCTGAATGTCGTCAGATGGAATTAAAACGGACAGATACAGTAGGGACAGGGAAGCAACAAGCTGAAGTTAGACCCACAGTTGTAGCTGTGAGAGACAGGGTGACCGGGTGATGATCAGTAATGCAGCTCAGTTCAGCTCATGATTCAGTCCGACAAATGTACACAGACAATCAGGACGACTTTTTTTTTTGCCGCTATAAAATAGCGATCCTACACAGCAGCCACGTCCACTCTGGCTCAGCTGACCGCTGTTCAGATGGCGGTTATAGATCTTCACATGTTGAACTATTTTAAACAAAGTGCAGCCAAACACCAGACTGAAGAGAGAGCGAGGCTCCTCTGACAGCTGCAGGTGAGCTGCTTCAGCTGGAGAGGAGCGCCGTTCTTTTTTTTCAGCAGCACCGTCCGGTGCAGGTGATGCACGCTGTCTGTCTGTGATGTTTGTAGGTCTGATCTTCCACCATGAACTGCCATAGTCAGATATGTTTATGTGAACTATCTGAGCAGTAAACTCAGATGGAAACGCGCAGCCGTCTACAGGCGGCAGCGCGCAGTGAGAGAAAATAGCGCAAAGCGATTGCGAGGTCAGACTTTTTCCTGGACAACGGTTTTGTGATGCAAATTTATCACTCATTTGAACGCATATTGTTTTGAGAAGCAAAACGCTTTATTTTTATGACCCCAGCCAACTAGCCAGACTACATTCATCAGCAACGAAACCTCCGCTCACGGGACACAGTCTGGGGAAAGTCGCTGTCACAGCAGGTAACTTGTCATATCAAAAGGCCCGAACTATCCCTTTAACTTACTTACCATACACAACACTGAAAAGTCTTTAAAATTCTTTTTCCTGTGACAAACATGTTGTAGTCCAATGCCAGCATTTTGACAGAATGTATTTTCATCATTCGCCTTGTTGCATCATCTACACTTAAGAGCCAAAAGGACAAAAAAAGGCTTTCATTAACTGTTAAGACAATGCACTACAAAGATTTAAAAATTCAGCCGTAAAGTCAACTAAACATTTGAAGTTACAGCCATATGTAATTTACTCAATGGTAACACATAACACGTAACACTAATGAAAATCTATTTGAGTTTTCAGTGGGAAGACCGCTCCATCAGGAACCTCCATCATTGATGCATCTGGCTTCCTTGGGACATTTAGCATTTTACTGTGAACCTTCTGGGTTTCTTAATTTCTTCTACAATTCTAAGAATTGTAGAGAACATGGTTTCACCACTGGGACTTGCAACCCTCTGGACAGTAGAACCAGTGACTCGCTGGGCAGTGGAACTGGTGGTGACGGGTGATTTTCTTTGCTGCTAGCCCAAGGAGGTTTGCTGGGGGAGTGGGTGGAATTTCCTCCTCTAAATCAGAATTCTTGCTTGATTCTAGGTGCTTGCTTTGTCTCTGGAAGAGTTTTGACCTTGGCCTAGAGAGGTTCATATGAAGATATATTTGTTAAACCATACGTACTGCCTCTATTATGGAAATGACCTTTAACCTGTTTTCCCCCACAAACACTTAGAGTTTAGAGTTTATTTATTTAGCACACATTTCAATTCAATGGTGCACGGAGAGAATGAAGCCGATTGGCTTGTACAAAGTTCCACCCCTTGAACAAATCACAAGACATTTTCAATGGCTAACAAACAAACATAGAAATAAAAAACATTAAAAAAAAAAAAGGGAGATATAGTGCATACATAGTCAACATAAAATTAGCAAAATAAACAACTTTACAAGCCACCTTCAGTGTCTGTCAGGTCTGATGTGTACTCAGCTTGATGGAGCTTTACCCTGGCCTCTGCATAAGTGGCTGTAGAATACAATGACACAAAATAAAAGGAGTGAAGCAGATATTAAACTAGAACTGCATTTACATAGGAAGTTAAAATAGGTGTCGTGGAACACAAAATTCACAATTTGGATCACATCACAGTTTTGAGTTCAGCAAATGAGGAAAAAATGATAGATTAGAGTTAACTGTTTGTAGTTATTATTACAGAGGTAATAGCCAATAGCACAGACAGACATGCACAGTATACATAATGTGAAGCAGATGTGTCCAATATGTCTAAAAAAAAATAACCAAAGCTTTGCGGACATAACATCGATTTAAATTGAAGCTTCGACGTAACGCCAGCCTCATCAACATTTTTCTCCTCCTCAACCTGGACTTCTTGATCCATTGGCTGATCTGCCTGGTCCACAACCTGATCTGCCTTGTCCACAACCTGGTCTGCCTTGTCCACAACCTGATCTGCCTTGTCCACAACCTGATCTGCCTGGTCCACAACCTGGTCTGCCTTGTCCACAACCTGGTCTGCCTTGTCCACAACCTGGTCTGCCTTGTCCACAACCTGGTCTGCCTTGTCCACAACCTGGTCTGCCTTGTCCACAACCTGGCCTGCCTGGTCCACAACCTGATCTGCCTGGTCACAACCTGGGGCCTCATTTATCATTGTGGATACACCTTTTTCCCCTGTTTTGTGCGTACACACTTCTCTCCACCAAATTTGCGATCTGACAGGAAAAAGTTACACCTTTTTTGAGGAACAGGAGGAATTGGCGACGCATCTGCTGAGTCAGAGAACTGCAGTGAGAGGCAGAGAGGAGCGGAGTAGTGTTTGTTAGTAGTGTGTTAGTAGTAGTGTTTCTTCTTGACTAGTAGTGGTGGAGCGTTGATGCTGGCAATCCAACCCGCTCTGTAACCCGCTCTATAATAACACTAGGCTATATGTTAATTGATAAACAGAGCGGATTGAGGTTTTTGCTCACTCTTACACACTCTGAGGGTCCAATCCGACCCTGCACGGACTCACTGATTTAGAGGCGCTTTCACGGGAAGTCCGTGAGTGTGAGGGCTGTTTCGTTGTCAGATCATCAAGTCAGTGAGTCAGCGAATGAGCCCTTACTGCCAAAGTCAGCACCAATGCTGGGTAAGGGAATTACTCACAGTTCATAGTGTTGTGAAGTCAAACGAGTCGAACCATAACACAAGGGGGCCTGTCGGAACGCGCGTAATAAAAAGAAAGAAAAAAAACATAAACAAATGTGGACAGAGAGCTCCACCAGACAGGTTAATTGACCATGTAATGTTCATTTTTGCACCAGTTGGGGATTGAACCCACAACCACTGGAATCAGAGACCGTTGTCTATCCCATGGTACGGTCCAAGGTATTTGCTTTTTATTTAGAGACTTGCTGTGATGTCACCATGAGGACATCTGGCATTTTGATGTGTTATTATCATCATCATCACCCATGCTGGGTCTTGAACCCACAACCCCTCAGATCAAGAACCAGCGCTTAACTCAGTGAGCTAATTATCTGGAAGTGAGACATGGTGTGTGTCTTCTCAAATACACTCAGGTAGTCAGTGTCCAAGCAGCTGTTGTTGAAGCAGATTTTAAAAATGGCAGAAATTCTAATATCTAAACAAAAATCTGATTATACATAAATTGCATCTACACAGCATGGACATGTTGGTGATTTGTTTTTAATGATGAATGAAGTGTTTTGCTTCATAAGAGAAAATCTGATGTTTAAAAATTGAACTCTCACATTGGCAGCAGTTGATCCCATGAGAGCAGAATTCAAAATGTTCTCAAACATTCAGTTTTTGAGATAAAATTCTGATATTTTCCAAACTTCATCAACCATGACTCTATAATATTCTCAATTTGACGGTGTTTTTTTTCTTGCTGAAGAAAGATAGAAAATGTATTTATAGGAATTTGATGGTTTAGAACAAAGTCAAAATTTTATAGTCTGACTCAATATTTGGTTCTGTTGTAAAGATTTTAAATCAAATCAAATCAGTGGGTCATTAGAAAAGTCGGGATAGCGGGATGTCTGAATGAAAAGCATGGACATGTTGGTGATTTGTTTTTAATGATGAAAATGTCCTGGAAAATTGATGTTTAAAACATTGCCCATTTGACCACAGATCCCATGAGAGCAGAATTCAAAATGTTCTCAAACATTCAGTTTTTGAGATAAAATTCAGATATTTTCCAAACTTCATCAACCATGTCTGCCATTCCTTTTTTTCAGAAAAATTTAGCAGGAATTTGATGGTCAGTAGTGTTTACAGTCTAACGTTTTCCCATGCACTGTAGGCCAATTTTTGTTCAAAAATCAAATGTGTTTTGGATTTTGAAAATTAATCTGATTCTCTGTGTAAGTTTGGTGAGCTTTTGCCCATGGGAAGTATGACTTCCTTGGAAGAAGAAACAAAGAAAGAAAGAAGAAGAATGGCTAGGATTACAATAGTGTTCTGGCAGCTTAGCTGCCCCGACCCTAATTCACATCCAGGCTTCGGACTCCTCAACCCCTACAAAGAAAACATGAAGAAATATGATATACAAACTGTAAGACATAAAAAGAGGCAAAATAAAAACACTAAGAGACACAGGAAAGAAAGAAAGCTCACCTCTCGATAAACTTACAGGAAATAAATGTCCTTGCTCGGTGCATTTTTGGTTAGGGAGGGTTTAGGCAATGCCCCAAAAGAAAGGAGTTGGTCAGATAATTAAGCATTATAAATGAATTAAAAACCAGATGAAGAGAAAACATTTTTTTTTTTACAAAATATATAAAATGAAAAATTTGATTTGGTACTTTTATCCACTGCATTATTGCTTTCCAAAACAGATGCTCCAGATCACCAAGGGGGACATTTAAACTTTCCTTTCAGGTTTGTAATGGCATTATTTTCAGGTTGTAATGGCAAAATTTTCCTTCATAAACATTAAAGATTTTCAAATCAAATCAAATCAGGTCAAAAAACGTTCAGAGTGGCGGCTTGTGAAAATGTCCTGGAAATGACCATTTGACCACAGCCCTAGTGTCTTACTGCCCCAAAAAGGGAAAAAATTTTGTGCTCATGAGCACTCATCAGCACAAGCAAGGACCAGAAATCAAGTATGATCCTTGATTACAATGCTGCCAAAGGTGGGGGCAGACAATTTAGACAGAGTGACAGGGTCCTACAGCACCAAACAAATGACTGGTTATTGGTCATCTTTTAGAACATGATGGATGCAGCGGCCTACAATGCATTTGTCATCTGGACTGAGATCTTTCCTGACTGGAATTAATTAATTAATTAAATGTGTCAAAGCTGTACAAGAGGAGCTGGGGAAGGAGCTTGTGACACCGCACATCCAACGGAGGCAGCACCTGCCAAGGACCCCAGCCACTGTAGCCACGGGGATGGAAATCCAGGAGAGGACTGCATCAAAAACACTAGTGCGTGAGGTAAGTACCCCACAGATAGAGCCTCTAATATGCAGGGTCAGTACAGAGGTTTCTCTGCATTAATGGCATCAAAATACCCCACCCATCAGCATGTGTGGTGCTATGCACAGTCCTGAACCTCGTGCTGTCCGATACCACCCATTGTGTCATTGAAAGTGGATCACTTTTTTGACCTGCTGAACGACACTGCCGTATTCACCAGGAATCATACACAAGAGAGTGCGTGGGAGACCGAGAGCCAGGACAAGAGGCACAAACGCATTCCACCGATCGGAGAGACGAGATGGTGGGCGAAACATGATGCCCTGAGGAAAGTTTTCGGAAACTATTGCAGACCTTTTTGTTGAAGAGGATACCGAAAACGGTTTGCTTGCTTGCCTGCAGACGGAAGGAACGGACATCCTCTCAGCACCTCTGCAGCACCTCTCATTCACCCCGATGCGCCCTGGCTGGGGTCTTCCCCAGATAGAGTCATATACGACCCCACCCCTTTTGGCCTGCTTGAGGTCAAGTGCCCCAACGTAAAAAGGTACGTATATTGCGCGTACCTTGAGGTGATTATTCTTTTTTTTTTTTGTTAATTTGGAAAATCATTAACCAACTAATTATAGATTTTGTCTCTGTCTTGCGTATCTGTCCAATAAATCTGGAACAGACAGAAGGAGCCACATAACCGGAAAGAGTGTACACAACCAGAGGATAGAAAGGCTGTGGCGTGATGTGTGGTGCATGGTTGTGTGCAACTATTACAGCACCTTCAGGCATCTTGAAGATCTTGGACAACTTGATCCAGATCCAGATCTTCACATCATCTGCCTGCATTTTGTCTTTCTACCAAGACTCAACCGGCATCTTCAGGAGTTTGTGCGGATGTGGGACAGGCATCCTCTGTCCACAGAGGGAAACAGGTCCCCACCGCAAGTTTGGGTGACTGGCCTGCTATTGATATGATACAACGTGCACAAAGTAATAAGTAATTTAATCGCAACAAAAGTGCTTAACACATCGCAACATACACCGCAATTTTTTCAAAATGTGGCCGCAAAATCAGCCATTTTAGGCCGCAACAATCACAAAAAAAGCCCACGAAATCCTGGAGGGACTGCTTGTACGGTAACATTGATGTAATTGTACAACACATTGTTTACGAACATGCGTAGTCATCCTTCATAGTTTTTAAGTCTTTTTCATATCTGCAGATAGATACGGCTTGGTTCCACAAGCTCCTCAAGCTCCTCTGGATATGCAACAGAGACTCGAGGGACATTTGATGCTCCACATTGAAACCTTTATGACCAGTGAGGAGTTTGGTGCAGATATTTATAGGCAGGCCTTGTCTATGGCAAACAACTTTGTTGCTGCACAAATGTAACACCTGTGATGAACTACTCCTAACTATTGCATACATTCTGATACGATTAACTTTATTCGGAGCTTGCAAAGTGCAGTTTCGGGAGCAGGAGAACACACCAATCACAGCTCCACCCTCCTACTTAAGCAGACCTAACCCTCCCCCTCAGCTGCTCCACCCTGCATTCGCATTCGAATCAGTGGCGCAATCAGACACAGGATTCCTAACTCAAAGCTGATGGAGCAGGGTTCCCCAATTCCGGTCCTCGAGGGCCACTGCCTTGCAAGAAGTTTCCTGCTACAACACACCTGATTCAAATGAGTGGCTCGTTATCACTGCAGAGCTTGACGAGCTGATCATTTGAATCAGGTGTGTTGTAGCAGGAAACTTCTAAAACATGCAAGGCAGTGGCCCTCGAGGACCGGAACTGGGGAACCCTGTGATAGAGAGAAAAAAAAAATCTCACCAAGATAATGGACGTGTTGCTGTCCTTATCTCCCTCCGACGACGACGACTTCTTCGGAAGCAACCTAACTCCCCAGCACGGAGGTCCACTGCAGCGACAAACGCCTCCACACGAGGCTGTACAATCTCCAGTGGTCTCCGTGACCGAGACCCTTTTAACTGTGCTCCGAGCCCGGCTGCAGAAGAGGGGGACCCCGGCGAGCTCCATGTCCTCTGCGATCCACATCGCGCCCGGTTCATCCCTCCTCAATCTGCAGACTTACGGGGTCGCCATCCCACCTCTTTTGTCTCTCGTCCCTCTCCTGTCCCGACTAGTTTCATTTGGAGGATTTCACGCGTGAGTCACGGGAGAGTCAGGTGGATTTTTTGTGGAGGAGTATCGATCTGTGTTTTACGCATGGCTCTGTGCGTCTGGCACATGTGTCTTGGAGTTCTGAATGGAGGCTTTGGGCTCTATTTTCTTAGACCAGGCGCAGGTGCGGCGGATCTGACGTGCACTTGACGTCCGCCGCGCCAATGGGGCGTGTCTCGGTGCATTTTGCAATTTTGCTTCTATGTATGACGGAGCGCATCCCACCCACACAAGGCGCAAGTGGGAGGGAAGTGGCATAGAGGGCGGAGAGGAGGTGTGGAGTGGGTTTAACACAGCTGAGTCTGTTCTTCACCAATCAAATGAGCTCCTCTCCTTTAAATGTGCCGCGTGTGAGGCGGATTGCAAGTTTCATTTCACCATTAAGACAACAGGAGACAGCCAAACTTCTCCCAGGAGGAAACTGATGTTCTGGTCTGGGAGGTCCAGGCTCGCAGTGGCCAAATATATGGTCACGCGAACTGACCTCCACGGGCCGATGATACAAAAGTAGCCTGGGAGGAGGTCACAACCATTGTAAACAATGTTTGCCCTGATAAACTGAGAACCGTAGCCCAGTGTAAAAAACCGTTCAATGATGTAAGAAGAAGGGCCAAACAAAAGCTCTCCGAGCACTGGAGGCAAACGGTGGTCACTGGTGGCGGCCCCTCCACCAGTGCGACCATGAGCTCTGCAGGAGATATTGCTGCTTCCACCCTCGCAACTGTAAGCATCAAGGGCTTTAGTAGGATTGAAGTTGGCACGGGTAAGGCAACCATTATTCCACTAATAAACACAGTCCGTTCAATAAATTTGACTGTGTACAACAAATACAATGCTGATAATAATCAGAAGCACCTGTGCGTAAAAGACGCACGTGGGTGGTCTGGCCTTTGTCACGTGAAATTAACTTGTTTTACTCAATATAATTATGATCATTACTCTGGATTACACAAAAATGTTTGATTACCTGTGCATTAACAATAATCTTTATTTTATTTATTATCCATCTAGGGCAAGTGGCAACCCAGCAGCAGCCGAAGGAGGAGGAGGGGGGCAAGCTGGGGGCAGAGGGCATGAGCGAGCCAGGGACACAGGGCCTCACGCCGGCCTCACGACGGGGGCATGGCCGGGCCCGTGTCCAGCCCCATGACCAGCCCTGGCGGATGCCGCCGAGCGCCTGGCCTCAGGTGGCCGTTCAGGCCACGTGTTACCCCCGAGTTCTACTGGATCCGAGTCCGCTCCGTTCCGACTCCGGTCCGACCGACGCAGCAAATCCTCGCCTACTGAATCCGTTCCTGGTTGCAGTGCTTCGCGGAGACAGGCAGAGACACAAGCTTGCGCGGGATTTCTGAATTCGTGCAGTAATGGGCATCTCCCAAACAGACAAACAACAGACATTCTGAGGTTGATCTGCAGGTCACATCGAAGTTTTTGTGCTCTTTTCAACTCAGACTGAAAGACTGTAGGGATGGAAGAATTTGCCAGGATGAATGAGTCGTGAGCTGACCCGGGGAAATTGGCATACAC
Organism: Decapterus maruadsi; assembly: GCA_030347415.2. Taxonomy (NCBI): domain Eukaryota; kingdom Metazoa; phylum Chordata; class Actinopteri; order Carangiformes; family Carangidae; genus Decapterus; species Decapterus maruadsi. The sequence goes on along the minus strand of CM064903.1, from coordinate 32,963,009 downwards.
GTCACGTGTGTCACCAGGCAATTTGAGTCACAAATCATCTGGATATTAATGGAGTGTACTCCCTTACGGTTCACATACGTGATGGCTTGGGTAACTGGTGCACGCAACTGCATGTGTGTGCTGTCGACGGCTCCCAGTACCCCAGGGAATCCACATTTCAACAAGAAGCCTCGCTTCGTTTCCAGCTGGCTCTCAGGTGTTGATGGAAAAATGATGTGCTCACTTGCATGTCGGACTAGACTGGAAGACACTGCATGTAAAGCCGAGCTGACAGCGGCCTGACTTATCCCCGCCACCGAGGCCACGGTGTGCTGGAAAGACCCGGTGGCGAAGAAGGCCAGAGCCGCTGTCACGGCGTGTGCGGAAGGAGGACCCAAATGCAGGAGACTGGCGGACTTGTGAACTTAAGTTTCTTTTAATAACAAATAACAGCCAGGGACAGGAAACCACGACAGCAAACAATAATCCAACAAGGAACTGAAAGCAACACAAGACTAAATACAACAGAACTAATCAAACCAACAAGCAACAGGTGAGGAGACAGGGGAGCAAAGAAACCTGATTGGTTGAGACACACAAGGAGCAGGGCAGGGCTAACGAGGGGAAACATAGGGCAGGTGTGCAAGGAGACGAGGCGGGAAAACACAGGAAGACAAGGACTACAAATTAAAACAGGAAACTAAAACAAGACACAGACCTTCAAAATAAAACCAGACTAAACAGGGGAACACAGAAACTAAATGTAACCCAGTAGGAAAAACGGTTACTAGTGTTGTTTCCCTTTAAATATTATTTTTTATTAATTAACGCTCTTTAATTTATTATTTTGTTAATAATATTAATTTTGCACACACTCAGTCTTTATTTATTGTGTTAGATGCATGATTTGTGAGAGAAAGTAGTCCCACCCTCTGCTCGCGAGACTAACAGTGCGGAGTGATAGGCAGAGTAGTGCGGTGCGGATTCAGAGCTACAGAGTCAGAGCAGCGGTGCGAGCAGATGAAAACACAGAGGAGGAAGTCGATAAAAAGTTACGAAAATAGCAGTTGTTAACTCGCTTATCAACACAGCAATACCCGGGAGAGTGTGCCTACCTGCAGCAGAGAGGTGGTCGAGGACCTGTGGTTTGTTGTTTTCGTCCGAGACCTGGTGAGTTGCTCGAGCTAAGTAGCGCTAGTACATGCTAAGCATAGTAGCCACATCGTGGTTTAGCCTGGGAGACGGCAGAAAGCTTCTTTACTCATGAACGTAACGTGACCTGCCGCTACTGTTTACTCGCTACTGTTTACTCTGTGTTTTAAGACTTAAAGCGTATATGTTGCTCTGGTAATCTGATAAAAGACATGAGGTGTGCTATTTATTTTCTGTATGTGTACATTCATTACGAGATGCACTGTTTTGGGTGTGTATCAGTTAAAAAAAACTGCTAAGCATGTTCATTCATCACAGAGGCAGAAACTCTGAAGTCCTGAATTGATATTATGATGTTGTTAAAGGTGCATTTAGCTAATTTTCAGTTCATAATTCAATGAAAATGTGTGAAATGATTAAAATGAACAATAATTGATGTGCTAAACTGAGTTAAACTTATCATAATTAATGGTAAAGAAGCTAAAATGATCATAATTCATGATTAAATAGCTAAAATAATTCATGTTGATGAAAAATGATTGAAATGTGTGGAAATACTCACCTTGAGATAAAAACAAAAGAACTGTACAGTTGAGAAGATAATTCATTTATCACTATTGTGTTTCAGTAGTGTGTTGAGATTTATATTGTGTATTGAATATGGCCATAAGAGAAGTTTGATGATTTTGTGTTAAGTAAAGCCCTGTTTTTATACAGGCTAGGTTTTTTGAGACCCTCAGAACCTTGATGTGGATTTGGATTCTCCTGTTGAGGGAGATGGCGAGCTAGTGGAATCGAGAACCAGCACCTGAGCCCGAGGAGGACATCCCGCCTTCTTCATCTTCACTTTGAGTGTGTGGAGTGGTAGGACCACCACACACACACCCCTGACTCTTTTGACTTTTCCCCTGACTTACACACACTGACTTAAGCGCGCTGACGAACCATACATTAAAGGACTTCTCAAAGACAATTAAAGGAACATTCACGAACATTAAGGAACAACCTGTGGTGGAAATTTTTAGCCGTTTGCTGTTGGTGAAAAATGAAATAGAGACTTCGTGCCGGCCGGCAAAGTTTTATTTTCTTTGCAAAGAAAAGGTCATTCAGCAAGCGAGCGGTTCAAAATGGTGAAAGACAATTTAATAGAAAGAGAATTGAACATTTATGTCTTAGAGGAAGCCCGCCTCCTAGGTGTGGCTACACCTTTTGTTTGCCTTGAGGTCAGCCCCCATATGCATTGGCACCAACCCCCTGGAGTGTGAATTGGGGAGTCTAGACGATTCAATAGGGAGTTGGGTTAAATACAAAAGAGATTGAATCAACATATTTACATGTAAAAGATTAGCATGTTGGTGAGAATGTTGAAAAAGCAGGATGTGGAGAAGTCAAAGGAACATTCAAATCTGCCACTACACTTCCCCCTTTTGATTATTCATTAATCACACAAGAAAAAGTCACAACTTAATTGTCATTGTAGTTACTAGAAAAAGGAAAAAGTAAGAAAGCATAGCTAGGAAATCCAGGTATCAGTTACAATAAAATGACAAAATTCAAACAAACAATGATGTCAATTCTAAACATTCTTCTGTATTAAGAGGTAGAGTGTTTTACTAGAAGGTTATCTAAAATGTGGTTCTTGAATGTAAAGATTTAAAATGCAGGTGTGAGAGCAGACTAACAAAACAAGTGATTATTAAAACAAGCAGTACAATTTCAAAATTCTAGTTTACTGACACTTGACCTGTCAACTTTCCAAATGAATTTATGGTGTGTGAATCATGTAATCAATTGTAATGTTGTCACATATGTTATTTCATGTCAAGTTACATTGTACTGGAACAAACTTGTAATATTCAGTCCCATTGATGATAGTGAAGTCTCTTGGTCAGTCGGTTGTGTGCAACACGATTCTGTAAAATCTTGAGCCTTATTGCAGGCATTGCTCATAGGGACATGTCTTCTGTAGAGTTCACAAGATTCACAATTATCTATGTGGCTTTGTAGCTTGATGTCTAAGGACATCAACAAATCTCATCCAGGTGTTCTTCAGAAAGATGTGGAGAAATGATGAAGGGAGTGGAAAAGGGCAAGGAGAGTTGTTGCTGTTTCCTCCCCGAACAAATGTCCTTAAGGTAGAAACATGGAACAGTGTTTGGCCATGGTTCAGGGTCTTGATTGTGGTGAGTTTTGGACGTGCAGAATGTTCATGGAGTTGAAATATGGCAAGGGTAAGAGTCCTTCTGCCCACATGACAGTGGAGTTGTGGTGATTGGGCTATGGTGAAGTCCATTGAAACAAATTCCAATCAACAATGTTGTTGACATGGCAATAAAGTATTGAAACTTGAAACTTGGTGTGTGCAGTAGAGTTTTGATGTAATCCTCTTGAGTGTATTCCTTGGGTAATCTGTTTATGCTGTGGTGGTTGTGTATGTCTTAAAAGAAGTTTGTCGTCTTCTTCTGGGCCGTCAAGCCTGAGTTGTTTCCTCAGGTGTTCTTCTGGCAGTTTCAGGTGTGTTGGAGAAGGTTCTGTGTGCTTGGATGGTTCTGGCTGAATTCATGAAGCTCCTCTTTGTTGTTCTGGTTCACAGCTGGTCCCTTTTTGTCTCAGGCTTCTTGCAGTGATTTGCATGCATCGATGCTGCTCTTTCAGGGGTCTTCACAGCTGGAGATCATGGAGGAGTGTGGGCGCTGGTCGTTGGTTGTGGAAAAACTGATTTTCACTTGCTGTATCTGTTGTAAAAAACAAACAAACAAACAAAACAAACAACAACAAAAGACAAGCAAACAAACAAACCGAAAACAAAACAAACAACAACAAAAGAAACCAAAACATATGTAATATCCCCCCTTTTGACACATGAGTTTCACTCATGTGTCACATTACCAAAGTGAGAGTGAAATTAAATAGATCCATCTATAAAAAGAATCAAATCAGTGTTAGTGAATGATGTGTCTTGTAAAGGTTCAGTCTTGAAGAGTCGTTGATGGTTTCTTGTTTGAGTGGATATTGAATGTGGAAGGTCTAAAGTCAGATTCTGGAGTTATGACAACAGGTTCACAGTTTTTGATGAGGCCATCATCATGTTTCTTGACAACCCACAGTGTCTTAGGGATTTTCTGTAGGGCTGAAATAGTTTTAACTTGTTTCAGGCAAAAAACAAACAAACAAACAAACAGACAAACAAATAAACGAACAGACAAACATTCAATCTAACAAACAAACATTCAATCAAACAAACAATCAAATAGACAAACAAACAAACCTAAAAAGTTTTAGGTACCAGCTGGATTTTCTTTAAATGTGCACAACAGATGTTAAACTCTTAAGAATAGCCTAGATCGATCATATGTTTTCTTGTCACTTGGCTGTGTGCTTACATGTTTCTCTTAAATGGATCTCAATCTTCCCTCTAATTGCAAGTGTAAATGTGTGAATTGGTGTGAGAGAAAGTGATAAAGCACATCTGTGTTGTGTTTGGTAGTGTGTTCGCATTATCAACTCTCTCTCACCAACTTTTCTCTGCTTATCAGGTCCTGGTGACACAAGAGATTCAATTGAAGTTATCTGGTGTCATAAAATCTGTATTAGCTCTTAAGATTGTTTTTCTGGTTTCTGTAACCAACTTGGAAAGGTTGTTGCAATTTCCATTGATATACATACTGCAGGGTACTGCAGTAGGGGTGTGAAAACATCTGGTGCCAAATCAGGCAAAAGACTGGTTGAGACCAGACAAAAGGCCTAATTTGCACATTTAAGTGTTTGTCCATCAGGCAGTTTTCAGAGGCAAATGCCTGTTTGAAGTTTGAATTTAGTTCAGTATCTGTAACTGTTTTGACCTGATAAGCACATATACAAAAGTCAAAAGTTTTGCTCAGTTCTATCATAGCAAGTGTCAGTGTTCAAACACAATTTGTAGCGATGTGTACACTCTGTGTGTGTGTGTGTGTGTGTGTGTTTGCGTGTGAATGTGGTGCATTACCTTTCTCCGATTTCACAGGTTGGTTAACTTGTCAGCAAGGATTCATTCCTCTCCGACCACGCCCAATCATCCTCAGTCTCTTGTCTGCTGGAGATGATCAAGTTCTTTTGAGTTTCAAACTCAGGTGTCCATGTTGGCCAATGATGAAAACAGACAATCTTCTTGAGTCTCTGTGTCAGCCACATCTCTTCCTTCTGTGTCCATGACTGGGTTGTCCATGTTCCTGGACTGTGTTGATGTCGAAGTAGAAATCCATACACAGAAAATCGTTGTTCACCTTCTGGTCCTGACACTTCAACTGTCGGCATGTTGAAGGTTTGGGATGGCGTAGTTTGTGTGTAGTTGGAGAAGATGTTGGAGCAGGCACATTAGACTGGGCTGTTCCTCAGCTTGGTTGTTGTTGTGGCGTGGCGGATTCTGTTTCTCCAAGTATCACAGAGTTCTATGGTGGTTGAAGGCTGAATTGATGGGCGGGTCGTTTGAGGTCTGGATCCAGGCTTCAAAGCTATCAACTGTGAAACAAAGAAAAAGGAAATCTACGAGCTCGGTGCTCTAGTGTTAAGTGTGAGTTGCATTTTTCTTTCTTTTTCAAAGATTTTCTCTTTTTTTTTTTTTGTAAAGAAGCAATTTTTGTGTTGCTTTCCCCATCTGTAAACATTCTTTTAACCTCTCATGATTTACAGACTTTTACCTCATTTCACTTTTGTTACCATTAGTTTCCTTTAAGGAATTCCCCTATTGGGAATCCAAACTCAACTGTCCAGACAATTGAAAATAGTTTTTAAAGCTTTTTGTCCCCACATTTCTTTCGTTCTCATAATATCCACAACAGGACCATCCGGAGGCTCTGTCTCAACCGAGACTTTTACTCCCCATACCAGTGGAGCTCGTGCACGATAAACTCAATACAGACGTCTCTGTAAGGACCACTTCGATGTGTTATACTAATATAATAAAATATTGTATAACCCGCACAAGTGATGAAAGCGAAAACCACTTAATTTACGCTATCCTAATAGCAATAAAAAAAGTAAGCCAAAGTATTTAAACTTTGACTTGGCTCACCGATTAGACACAATTGTGGATAAAATGAAAGTCAGAAATATTATGTCAAATTAAACCCTAAATTTAAAACAAATAAAATATTAAAATGTCAATATTTCAGTGCTCACCAGATAAATTTCCGACTTAGTTCGTAGAATTCCAGCAGCAACGATCTGGGATGGCACAGCGGTAGCCCTCCCACTCAGTAGAATTTTGAGGTTTGGAGGCTGGAAAACTTTTTTTTTTCTTCCAGGATGGCCTGTCGCTGCCCGCTCTCCATCCTAGACGATTACAGAGGAATCCCACCTTCTGACACCAAATTGTGGTGGAAATTTTTAGCCGTTTGCTGTTGGTGAAAAATGAAATAGAGACTTCGTGCCGGCCGGCAAAGTTTTATTTTCTTTGCAAAGAAAAGGTCATTCAGCAAGCGAGCGGTTCAAAATGGTGAAAGACAATTTAATAGAAAGAGAATTGAACATTTATGTCTTAGAGGAAGCCCGCCTCCTAGGTGTGGCTACACCTTTTGTTTGCCTTGAGGTCAGCCCCCATATGCATTGGCACCAACCCCCTGGAGTGTGAATTGGGGAGTCTAGACGATTCAATAGGGAGTTGGGTTAAATACAAAAGAGATTGAATCAACATATTTACATGTAAAAGATTAGCATGTTGGTGAGAATGTTGAAAAAGCAGGATGTGGAGAAGTCAAAGGAACATTCAAATCTGCCACTACAAACCAAAGGACAATTAAAGGAACAAGGTTCCTATTGGACACTTTATTTTTGGTTTTGGGTTTAAGGATACTGTAAACTGTTGAGTTGAATTTTATTTTATTTTTTATTTTTCTACTGTTTAATACAAATACCTTACATCCAGAATACGTCGTGGCTCCATTTATTCATTGTGTCTGTCACTTCTTCTTTAAACCCTCCTCTACGAACCTAGTCACTAGTCCAGAACATCCAGTGGTAACGAGCGGGTTACAGGTAAAACTTGGCGAGCTAGCCAGGAGGGTTTTATTTGAATCAGACACTTTTCATTTTTTACATTTGAACAGACCACAATTAAGTAACTGGAGCAACGAACGGTAAATTTCACATTTACTTACCTTGAGTTTTCCTACAAATTGTCTTCATTGTTGGTTCAGAAAAAATATTCTTTTGGTGTTTAACTGAAAAAATGGAGGTTGTGAAGTCAGAAAATATTAAAATTCAGAATGCAGTTCTAGTTAGCGGGCTAACTAAAACCACACTTGATGATGAAGCCTTTAGCTTCCTGGAACAGTATGGGTCCATAGTCAGGGTCGTTAAAGTTCCATCTGCAGAAAAAGAGTTAAAGGTTATTGTTGAGTTTCAACATGAGGCTACAGTCAAAGAGCTAGAGAAACATTTACCTTTACACAGACCCACTACCGACCCAGGAGTCGTTCACCACATTCAAAGCCTAGCCAGTGTCTACAGTACTGAAGTTAGTGCTTCTGCAACCGTAGCTTACCTGACTGAGTTGCAGGATTTGGCAAAGAGGAGCAGTAGATCATTTGAAGACATTCTGAAGGCAGAGTTGGCTAGAATAGGGGAGTCAATGGGGAAAGGGGAAGCAGCCAATGTCACTGAAACTCCTGCAGAACCAGAGCCATTGTCCCCTCCAGATGAACCTCAAGGTACGCCACCTGTCTCTCCTGCTCTTGAAAATGCAGACACGGTAAGTGTCACACCTCAGTTTGCTGAAGCCACCAGTGAGACCGTTCTGCTTCAAGAAAGAAAAATTCAGTCCCCCCAGTTGCCAGAAGATCTGATCAGCACACCCGAGGTGCAACGTGTCATCGTGGAGCACATTGTTAAAAGCAGTGATGTAGCTTCTCATTCGAACTTGTCTTACAAACTGAAACCTTTCTCAGGGAGAGTTCCCCACCCAGGATCGCTCCTGGTGATGCGAATAAACAGCTTCTCCGACAGTTTTGTCGTGGTTGCTGGGACAGCCCATTGCTAACCATCCTTCAGCTTGAACAGCGGAAAAGCGACCCTCCTTCATTTGCAGAACTGCTTCTACTACTGCGCACTGAAGAGGATAAGCAGGCAAGTAAAGCAACCAGAATGAAACAACATTTGGGGATAACAAAAACAAGAGCTCTCACACAATTACAGACCACATGCATGCCAGACACCAGTAGTTCTTACCCCATTATGGATCCTGCTGATGCTCCCACATCAGATGATGATCTCAGGACACAGCTTGCAAATCTTAGCGCCCAAGTAGCACAGCTCCAGGCCAGATGCACAGACAAACCTGAAAAAACTGCAACAAAGGGGAACAAAAAACAGCAACAAAAGACAAAAGTTGAACCAGACATGAAAGAAATCAAACAAATCACAGCAAGGGTCCCAAGACCGAAGCCGTGGTATTGTTTCAGGTGTGGGGAGGATGCTCACATTGCATCTGCATGCAGCAAAGATCCAAACCCAGTGCTAGTAGCTGCCAAGAGAAAAGCGCTCAAAGAAAAGCAGCGCGTGTGGGAAAGCTACAATAACCCCACCGGCACACCTGATTTAAACTAGTTGAAGCTTCTGTTGTGGGACAGACAGAAGCTAGGGATGAGAAACGTCCCACTTCTAAAAACACAAAGAAAGCAATGTGTTTAAAAACTGATGCACATAACAACAAAAAGCTGCCTAGTCGACTTGTGGGGAGAAAGTGCACGTCCAGAGTAGCTGTCAATGGGGTGGACTGCAGCTGCTTACTGGATACAGGCTCGCAAGTCACTACCATATCCATGACCTTCTACCAAGACCATCTGTCTGAGCACCCCATTAAACCCATTTCAGACCTTCTAGAGGTCGAGGGGGCAAATGGCCAGACCGTCCCATATCTCGGATATGTGGAGACCAACATAAAGTTCCCAAAAAACTTCCTAGAAACTGAACCTGAAATACTTACCTTGGCCCTAATTGTCCCTGATCTCCGTTCAAACAGTGATATCCCCCTGTTAATTGGCACAAACACTCTTGACCCCTTGTATGACCTACATTGTGAGTCCTTACCTCATTGTCAGTCCATTCCTTATGGCTATCAGCAGGTCCTGAAAACACTTGAGATCAGAAAGAAACAATCAGGAAATGGTAAAATTGGTCTGGTGAAACTTAAAGGTCAAACTCAAGACGTCCTACCTGCAAACCAGAAGGTGCTGGTTGAGGGTTTTGTGTGCTCCAACCAAGCAGAGCCAGAACAGTGGGCATTACTGGAGCAGCCGACTAGCTCATCTTTGCCAGGTGGTGTCTTTGTAGATTGCTGCTTGATCACTCTTCCAAAGCATGGTCCCTACAAAGTTCCAGTGCTCCTGAGGAATGAGACAAATCACGACATCACACTTCCCACCAATTGTGTGATCGCTGAGTTAGTCGCCCCTGACTCCGTCCTTCCAAATCCCTCGCCCAGAGAGAAAAGTGACCTACCTCTCACTGTCAACTGTTCTGTCCAGCAGCAGGATACGGACACAAAGTCTTCCTTGGACTTCGACTTTGGTACATCATCAGTTCCTGAAGAATGGAAGCACAGAATTACAAAAACATTAAACACTTTCTCCGATGTCTTCTCTCACAGCGACCTCGATTTTGGTCATGCGACCAAGGTTCAGCATCACATTAACCTCAAAGATGAGACTCCCTTTAAGCAGAGGTCACGACCCATTCACCCTCATGATTTCGAGGCAGTCAAAAAGCATCTTAGAGCACTCTTAGATGCTGGTGTCATTAAAGAGTCTGAGTCTCCGTTTTCCTCGCCTATTGTTGTAGTGCGGAAAAAGAATGGTGAAGTGAGGTTATGTGTAGATTATCGAAAGCTAAATCTGCAGACCATCCGTGACGCCTATGCATTGCCGAACTTAGAGGATTCTTTTTCAGCCCTTGCTGGGTCACAATGGTTTTCTGTGATGGACCTCAAGTCGGGCTATTACCAAATCGAGATGTGTGAGGAAGATAAACCAAAGACTGCGTTTGTGTGCCCCTTTGGGTTCTATGAATTTAATCGTATGCCGCAGGGAATTACAAACGCCCCGAGCACTTTTCAAAGGCTCATGGAAAAGTGTATGACAGACATCAACTTGAAAGAAGTCCTCGTCTTCTTGGACGATTTAATCGTGTTTTCCAGTACACTTGAAGAGCATGAGACCCGGCTCGTTCATGTCCTTGAACGCCTGAGAGAATACGGGCTCAAGCTCTCACCTAGCAAGTGTAGGTTCTTTCAGACCTCCGTTCGTTATCTAGGACACATTGTGTCCAGGGAGGGGGTGAAAACCGATCCCGAGAAGGTTGAGTCGCTAAAAACCTGGCCAAGACCACAAACCTTGAGAGAACTCCAGTCATTCCTTGGCTTTACCGGTTATTACCGGAGGTTCGTGAAGGACTATTCAAAAATAGTGAAACCACTTACCTCTCTCACTGCTGGCTATCCACCTCGGCGGAAGGGCTGCAAAGCCGGTCCAAATGATGGTAAATACCTAGACCCGAAGCAGCCTTTCGGGGAACGTTGGAGTGAGGCATGTCAGCAAGCCTTTGAAGGAATAATTGAGAAACTCACCTCTGCACCCGTGCTCGGCTATGCTGATCCGAAGGTTCCCTACTCTCTTCATACAGATGCGAGCACCACGGGGCTAGGAGCCGCCCTGTATCAGAACCAGGGGGGAACCGCACGTGTGGTTGCCTACGCGAGCCGAGGTTTATCTAGAAGTGAATCCAGATACCCGGCTCATAAATTGGAGTTTTTGGCTCTTAAATGGGCCATCACAGACAAATTTCATGATTATCTGTACGGCAATACATTCACCGTCGTTACAGATAATAATCCCTTAACGTACCTGCTCACCACGGCAAAGCTAGATGCCGCTAGCTACCGCTGGCTTGCAGCGTTGTCAACCTACACCTTCGACATCAAATACAGAGCTGGCAGACAGAATCTAGATGCGGATGGCCTATCCAGACGGCCTCATGGGGCACTCGTGGAAGATTTTGCTTCTCAGGAGGAATGTCAACGCATCGAGAAGTTCAAGTCTCATCTTCTGTCGTCTGTAAGAGATTCTGAGCCTTCTCACCTTCTTTTTGCCGACACTGTCACTGCAGCCTGCCAGAGGCATACAGCTTTGTCAGGTGATGCACCACCTTTTGGCCTTGTGCAGTCTCTTGCGATGTCTTCCGCAGCCATTCCCACTGTCTTTGATGAGGAAGATCTAAACGATGGACTTCTAACAATTCCAAAGTACAGTCATTCTGATCTCATGCAGGCGCAGAGAGACGATTCTAACATTGGCAAAGTCATCAGCCTATTAGAATCAGGAAGTAACTTACCTGCCGGTTTCAAGGCCGACTCCTCTGACCTCCATTTGATCTTGAAGGAATGGAAGCGTCTTGAGCTTAAAGATGACCTCCTTTACCGGAAGCGTTCTTCTGAAACCGAAACCATCATGCAGTTCGTTCTCCCTGAGGCCCTCAGGCCCACTGTGTTGCAAAACCTTCATGACAATATGGGCCATTTAGGGATGGAGCGAACGGTCGAACTTGTAAGGTCTCGTTTCTACTGGCCGAGGATGGCCTCAGACGTCGAAAGAAAGGTAAAGATGTGTGAGAGATGTGTCCGCAGAAAAGCTCCACCTGATAAGGCGGCCCCGCTTGTAAACATCCAGACCACCAGGCCGTTAGAGCTCGTATGCATGGACTTCCTCTCATTAGAGCCTGATAGCAAGAACACAAAAGACATTCTAGTGATAACAGATCACTTTACTAAGTACGCTGTGGCCATCCCCACCCGAGATCAAAAGGCTAGCACTGTGGCGCGATGCTTGTGGGAACATTTCCTTGTGCACTACGGGTTTCCCGAGAGGCTCCACAGCGATCAAGGGAGAGATTTCGAGTCGCATACCATCCGAGAACTGTGCTCCCTTCTAGGCATACGAAAGGTGAGAACCAGCCCGTATCACCCTAGAGGGAATCCAGTAGAGCGCTACAACCGAACTCTACTTAGTATGTTGGGTACATTGAAAGACAGAGAAAAAACACACTGGCGTGACTTTGTGAAGCCCCTCACACACGCTTATAACTGCACAAAAAATGATGTTACAGGCTTTTCCCCGTACGAGCTAATGTTTGGAAGACAGCCACGGCTGCCTGTGGATATTGCTTTTGGACTACCAGTTACCAACAAACAGACCCTCTCGCATTCACACTATGTCAAAACCTTGAAAAGTCATCTTAAGGAAAGCTACGAGCTAGCTACCAAGAACTCGCGTCAAGTGGCTGAGAAAAACAAGAAAAGGTTTGACAAGGTTATCCGTGAGTCCACATTGGATGTTGGAGACAGGGTCTTAGTCCGAAATCTTCGTCTCAGGAGTAAGCACAAACTGGCAGACCGTTGGGAGCCAACAGTGTATGTAGTCACCAAGAGGATGGGAGACTTGCCTGTGTATACATTGAAACCAGAGAAAGAAGATGGTCCCCTGAGAACGCTCCACAGAGACCTTTTGCTCCCTTGTGGTTTCCTTCCGCAGGCGGAAGAGGAGGAGCCTGAGCGTATCAGTAAACTTCAAAGACCACGAACTCGACAAAGTGTCACTCAAGCTGAGGCTAGCGACTTGATTCAAGAGGATGATGATGATGAAGTCTGTTATCAGTTTGAACCATCACAAGAGATAAAAGAGACACATTTCATCAAAATATATGACACACCAATACTGAACCCAGGAAAACAAAAGGAGGAACTTGGGAAACCTGGAGGAGAACCTGACAACCACTTACCTGCAACTGAAATACACTTACCGGAAATGTCCATTGGAGCCCCACACTTACCTGGAAGTCCTTCCATGGAGACGCCAAGTGATGGAGAGCCCATCTCGGAACCACCTGAAAAGGAAAATGAAAGTGAAACAAATGAGTCAAACCTTGAACATGGAATCACAGCAGACGAGCCGCCTGGTAGTGAGGAAACTGACCATGAGGCAGGAGACAGCCTCTTTAACCAGCCTCCATCCACGCCAGAAAACACCTTGGCAGATGGGTCAGACCTACCTGGAACGAGCTCGATGCAGACCGAAAGTCAAAACGTGGCTGAAACAGAGATGAGAGACCAGATTAATGAGGAATCAGAGATTAATGAGGAATCAGTGACTAATGAGGAACCAGTGACAGTGGCTCAAAGCAACGACTCAGACCTGTCTCAGTCCATACGCAGATCTGAGAGACTTCGTCAGCCATCAAAAAGACTTGAGTATCCTCAGTTAGGAAATCCATTAGTCACAGTTGTTAAATCACTATTCCAAGGGTTAAGTGAAGCTTTTATTGATTCCCTGAATAATGACAATAAATGGTCCCAGAGTCAAGCTTTTGAAATGACCACTCCTATTGTAGAGTAGTAACATGCAGCGGGACGTGCATGGGAATTAAAGGGGAGGGTGTAACCCAGTAGGAAAAACGGTTACTAGTGTTGTTTCCCTTTAAATATTATTTTTTATTAATTAACGCTCTTTAATTTATTATTTTGTTAATAATATTAATTTTGCACACACTCAGTCTTTATTTATTGTGTTAGATGCATGATTTGTGAGAGAAAGTAGTCCCACCCTCTGCTCGCGAGACTAACAGTGCGGAGTGATAGGCAGAGTAGTGCGGTGCGGATTCAGAGCTACAGAGTCAGAGCAGCGGTGCGAGCAGATGAAAACACAGAGGAGGAAGTCGATAAAAAGTTACGAAAATAGCAGTTGTTAACTCGCTTATCAACACAGCAATACCCGGGAGAGTGTGCCTACCTGCAGCAGAGAGGTGGTCGAGGACCTGTGGTTTGTTGTTTTCGTCCGAGACCTGGTGAGTTGCTCGAGCTAAGTAGCGCTAGTACATGCTAAGCATAGTAGCCACATCGTGGTTTAGCCTGGGAGACGGCAGAAAGCTTCTTTACTCATGAACGTAACGTGACCTGCCGCTACTGTTTACTCGCTACTGTTTACTCTGTGTTTTAAGACTTAAAGCGTATATGTTGCTCTGGTAATCTGATAAAAGACATGAGGTGTGCTATTTATTTTCTGTATGTGTACATTCATTACGAGATGCACTGTTTTGGGTGTGTATCAGTTAAAAAAAACTGCTAAGCATGTTCATTCATCACAGAGGCAGAAACTCTGAAGTCCTGAATTGATATTATGATGTTGTTAAAGGTGCATTTAGCTAATTTTCAGTTCATAATTCAATGAAAATGTGTGAAATGATTAAAATGAACAATAATTGATGTGCTAAACTGAGTTAAACTTATCATAATTAATGGTAAAGAAGCTAAAATGATCATAATTCATGATTAAATAGCTAAAATAATTCATGTTGATGAAAAATGATTGAAATGTGTGGAAATACTCACCTTGAGATAAAAACAAAAGAACTGTACAGTTGAGAAGATAATTCATTTATCACTATTGTGTTTCAGTAGTGTGTTGAGATTTATATTGTGTATTGAATATGGCCATAAGAGAAGTTTGATGATTTTGTGTTAAGTAAAGCCCTGTTTTTATACAGGCTAGGTTTTTTGAGACCCTCAGAACCTTGATGTGGATTTGGATTCTCCTGTTGAGGGAGATGGCGAGCTAGTGGAATCGAGAACCAGCACCTGAGCCCGAGGAGGACATCCCGCCTTCTTCATCTTCACTTTGAGTGTGTGGAGTGGTAGGACCACCACACACACACCCCTGACTCTTTTGACTTTTCCCCTGACTTACACACACTGACTTAAGCGCGCTGACGAACCATACATTAAAGGACTTCTCAAAGACAATTAAAGGAACATTCACGAACATTAAGGAACAACCAAAGGACAATTAAAGGAACAAGGTTCCTATTGGACACTTTATTTTTGGTTTTGGGTTTAAGGATACTGTAAACTGTTGAGTTGAATTTTATTTTATTTTTTATTTTTCTACTGTTTAATACAAATACCTTACATCCAGAATACGTCGTGGCTCCATTTATTCATTGTGTCTGTCACTTCTTCTTTAAACCCTCCTCTACGAACCTAGTCACTAGTCCAGAACATCCAGTGGTAACGAGCGGGTTACATAAAAGTCCACAACTAGAAACAACAGAAAACCGGGCCACTAACGGCGGAAGACCTGAGGGTCATGACAGCCGCTGTCACCTTTACAGCAACTGGGAGAGCACACGGGCCACCGGGATGTGCATCAGAGGCCACGATGCGTGCCACCACATTGACCACCTCGCGGGACAGATGTAATTTGTTCCTGTTACGTGAATAGAGCACACAATTAAGTGACAATTACATTTGACTACAGGCTATTTAATGCATCATCCGTGTGGTCCACCTGCATTCCTGCTCTCGAAAAATAGGGTGGAGTTCCCGAAAATTCGGGAGACAGACATCCAGTAAATAGTACGGTTGGCCAGACTAGCAGTCAGCCGCGCTTTTGCGAGGCGTGACGTCACTAATGTGGGCGCGACCAGGCTACCATTTTATTATATTAGACTATATTTTCCATTTTTGCTGAGCATAGGGTTTGTTCTGAATTAAATAAAAGCCTGTCCCATACAGACGCGTGTCTCTCTAACCCAGTTATTGAATGTTTACGTTTCGCTTCATATTTAAAAGTGCAATGTTAAGCTGTCAGAAATTAAAAGCAGCCTCCTCCTGTTATTTGCAGCAACACTGTCCTCACACTTTTCAGTTCATAGGCTGATAAGTGAAGAAGGGCTAAGGGGAGCTGAACATAAAGCCTTAATTCAAAACTCCAAGACACATGTGCCAGACACACATATTTGCAGTGTTGGGCAAGCTACCTGGAAAATGTAGTGAGCTAAGCTACAAGTTACTCTATATGAAATGAAGCTTCACTACACTGAAGCTACCCACCAGAGAAATGTAGCAAGCTACACTACAATAAAATGACAAAAGTAGCTTAGCTACATCAAAGCTATTAAAAAACAAAACAACCAACTTCATTCTAAATCATTGCTCTCTAGTGATCAATAGAAACAGATATTTAAAAAAATATATATATTGATTTTAATAGTTTAGGCTATTTAAAAATAAAAAAAACCACACACACGTATGATGTTTTCTGACTGAATTGTGAGCTTAGCTGGTGATTGTTGTGGCTTCGGGAAAATACCTATTTGGCGTGTTGGACGTTGAGCGCAGCTTCATTTTGGGGTTACAGGAGAAGCGTGCGAACGTGTAAGATTGTTCTCTGAGGACTGGATTAGAAACATAAAATCAAATTGTGACGTCACATGGAAGCGGTGCGTTTAAGGTCTACAAAATGCCTGGGGAAATGTAGCTTCTGTGGACGCTACCAAGCTGGTCAATAAAATAGCTTAACTACTGAAAAGCTATTTGCCATTTGTGCAGATTTTTAAACCCATTTGCAAAATGTCCACAAATCCAGCTGTCAGCAGCATCTGTACAACCCTTCACCTCAAGAAGAGCCAGCTGAGAGTCTGGGAGTCTGGTCCAGTCAAATAAAACTAAACTCATCAGCCCAGTCACTTTACCACCTTTTGGTGCAGGTCATGTTATTAATCAGCCTACCTGACTCACTTGGACATTTCACTCAGAGGACCAGCGGCGGATCAGCTGGCGTGTGAAGACGTACGGTGCGATGGGGGGAAAAAAACAACAACAATGACAGCATGGCTTCCTGTCCGGTTTGACGTGATTGCTCCCTGAAAACAGACCAGCTGAAACGTTTGTTGCAGGGCGCGAGCTGGCGGCGTGACCGGAGTAGTAGTAGGCTAATATACAAGACCAAACTACCAACGTGCCCCGTGCTGGGCTCGATCCATGATCCTCTGCGTGGGAGTCGACTGCTTTATCCACTGTACTACCACAGCAAACGAACCACGAACTTTACAACAGCAAATTTAACCAACTTTTCGAAACGGCACACGTTTTTTCAGGTTCGGAATGGCCATTTTTCAAAAATAATTAAGGGAAACATGAAAAGTAAAATATGAAAACTGCGCCCAGCATTGCAGTTGCCATTGTCCCTCACTAGCTCTTCTTAGCTAGCAAACACGACAGGACCATCAATAACTTTGCTTACTTGTTAAGCAGCAGACCGGCGCCTCTCGGAGCTTTTATCCTCGTCGCCATATGTGACATCTTGACTGTCAACAATAAGGGAGCTGGTTTCATCTCTTGAACGGCTTCTATTATCAGCACGAGTCCCAAATACAACCAGTCATGGCGGAGAGCAGCGTCACACATGCAGGCCAGCTGGTGCAACACTCAGGGTACACACATTACCGATGCCGCCTACTGGTTCTGGGGAGTAGTGGTATCTGAACCTCACTTTACAACAGTGGGTTTGGTTTCTGAGGACATGAAACACATGGTTTCTCCAGCACTGCCTATGATATCTCACATCTATTGCATGGGCATCACTTGGTGATATTGCAGTGCTTAATCTTGTCATCAGCACTGGATTTTGGGAAATATCAACAGGCTGTCTGAGTGCTTCTCCTGCATTCTCAGTTCTTACTTTAAAGAGTGATTGACTGTTATCTGTTTGACAGAAGAATCATAGGTCGTTGAGTACTGGGTTTGTTGCAGATCTTATTAATAGACTTGTAGTTCTTGAGACCACTTTTTTGGGGTCTTGGTCATGTCATGGTCTCGGTCTTGTCTCGGGTCTCTCGATCTCGATTCAGGCAGGCCCACTGGTTTTTAAATTTATTTTTATGATTATTTATACGCCTACTTCAAGTGGTACCAATCACATGCATTTTGTGACACAGATGCGTTGGGGCTCACCATGTGTTCACGTGATCAGTGACCACAACAAACTCCTCCAACCTTTCCAGCCCGGGAACAGACTGTAGCAGCCGACCGTGGCTTACGCTCCATACACCGGCTGTGAATAGATGCCACAGCTAGAGGCAGTGTTGCAAACGTGGTGACTTTCCAACCCCTCTTGGCAACTAGCGACAAATCTAGCTACTTTTTTTGGTGTTAAAACGTTTCTGGTTTGGTTTGGAGACTGAAAGTCTATGGGGCTTTTATTTTGAAGGGCCAGATACAGGAAGTAGTGACACGTTTTTGTTGTTGTTGTTTTTTTACACGGCACTGTCTCTTTTTTTTTTTGTCAAAAGCGCTGTTTCTTTAGCAGGTGCTGTTTTTCGTCATAGTTATCATCAACAACCTTTTTTTTCTGACTAAAACGAGACGATAACTAAATAAAAAATGATTTACGAGGACTAAGACGATGACGAGGTGTATTGACATATTCGTCAACGAATAAAAACGAGACGAAAATGTCTGCCAGAGATGAGATCCAATCGGAACACATTAGGAAGAGGCAGGAGGAGCTGGGAAGAGAACCAATCAGAGCGACTTGGTAAGGAAGTTACGGAAACAGGTAGTTTGTGTTTGAGACTGACCCGAGAAATCGGGAATGCGCTGCATCAAGAGGAGACAGCATGTCAACGCCGGGGAGGAAGAGGAGAGAGGACATGAAAGATAACAGGACACAGTGTAAAAAATGCAGCGCAATAATTACGGGGAAAAACACAACTAATTTGAAACGACATTTACAGTCCTATCACCCTGAAATCACTCACAGGTAAGCATTTTCCACAACATAGAACTCACTCGACGTTATCCCTTTTATTACACGGCTTACTAGTGAAATATTAAAGCAGATATCAGCGGCACGGCCGTTTCGCTAATGCTGCGTTCAAGGCAGGCTTTTGAAACCGTAAGTTATCACATTCACGCACATCCCTTGGCTGCACACACAGCCCTTCATGCCGTTCTCTCTCCTCATTGGATAACGCTTGTATCCCACAAGGAAAATTTTCTCCTGGTTTACAACAGAGCAGAGTGACGGAGAGACTCGTGTTTCGGCTGAAACACTCCATGTAAGTGATTGCTGATGTAAAATAGGACTATTTAGGACTTATATTAACAAAAACATTCCGCTGATATCTGCTTTAAGTAAAAAGTGAGCAAGCAAGTAAAACTTTATTTATATGGCACCCATCACAGTACACACACACAGAGTGCTTAAAAAAGACATTCTGTATAGATGAGTTTTTCACTGACTCTTGAAACTGTCAAGAGACGGGGCTGATCTCAAATCGGGAGGGAGCGCATTCCACAGCGCAAGGGCCACTGCCCCAAAAAAACAGTCCCCCTTTATTTTTAGAAGGAGGAAGTAAGCTGTTAGAGCCACACTTACATAAGCAAAAAGAACAATTTTGTAGAGGTGCGCGGTCACAACAAAACTTAGGAGGAAGAAAAACGAGTACACCCTGAATAAGATCCTTGGGTGATCTTTTAATATAGGACTGGCAGGCACAACAGACGTTTCGGTCTTAGGGTGCTTTCACACCTGCAGTGTTAATGCGCACTAAATTTGGTCCGGTTTGGGTCAGTGTGAAAGCACATCGCACTCTAGTGCGCACCAAAACTAGTGCGGGCTGAGGAGGTGGTCTCAGTCCGGCTCCAACCGAACCCTGCGCACTAGTTGATGTGTGAAAGCAACTGCACTCTGGTGCGCACCAACTGCCAGGCGAACGCAACGGGATCATCCCTATGTTCCCCGGGTCCTATGTTCCCCAGGTCCTATGTTCCCCGCTTTGTATGGGACAGGGGAACATAGAACCCTTTTCTAAAAAAAGGTCCTATGTTCCCCACTTTTCCCCAAAAGGGTCCTATGTTCCCCTTTGTGTCCAGACCGGGGAACATAGAACCCTATTTTAGAAAAAGGGTCCTATGTTCCCCGCTTTTCCCCAAAAGGACCCGGGAAACATGTAATTTTTGGTCCCATACCTGGAAGTGGAGTTGTGACTAGGCATATTTTGGTCTATTTTTGAGTGAGATTGCCAGTAATTGCCCCATTGGTTAGGTTTAGGCAATGAAGAAGGGAGTTGGTTAAGTTTAGTAAAAAGACTAGGTAGAGGCTAGACAGGCCAGATAGATGGAGTCCAGCAACAGCGGGGAACATAGGACACTTTTTTTTGGATAAGGTTCTATGTTCCCCACTGCTACTGGGGAACATAGGACCTTTTTTCAGAAAAAGGGTCCTATGTTCCCCAGTATGTATTGCGACCGGGGAACATAGGACCCTTTTTGGTAAAAACGGGGAACATAGGACCCATTTTCAAAAAGAGGGTCCTAAGTTCCCATATAGGGGAACATAGGACCCGGGGAACATAGGACCTGGGGAACATAGGTACGCTCCCAACGCAACAAGTTTGAGCTAAAAGGGCTCCCGTAGTCGTTGACAACGGGGTAACGCAGCGGGGAGACCGCCTGGTGCTCCGGTCCTACGTCTCTAGTGTTGCCAACCCTCTTGGCGACTTTTTTTCTGAAAAGCGACTAGCGACAAATCTAGCAACTTTTTCCAGAGATATAAATTCACGTTTCAGGACCTGAAAGCACGTTATTACAGCTGCTCCACCAGCTGCTGTGACCCCCCCCCCCGCTGAGGTAATGACATCATTTAGCGACTTTTACGACAGCCAATAGCGACTTTGCTTGCTGAGGAGTTGGCAACACTGTACGTCTCTGTCCCCACAAGTGGCGGGGTGGCCAGTCGGTGCGTGTCCGCTGAGTCCGCTCAGACACCGGACAGGTCGGCGGCTCCGTCCCTTGTGTCCGCGGAGCAGCTGATTACCGAGCAGCAGAGGTCCGCCGTGTTTAACGTTTAACCGGGAACTAACGGGACCGAGCTGGGTGAACGCAACCGGAAACCAGCCAGAAGTACCAAACTAGAAAAGTATCAATCAGCGCTTCCAGATTTCAACCGGTTCTCATGGAGACATAACGCTCTCCAGTCTACTGCGACGTTTGGTCCTGAACTGGTCCCAAGCATAGACTGTAAAAAGAATGGACGTAGCATCCGTGACATCACCCATTGGTTTTGTGCAGTCGTTTTTGTGCCTCAAATATGGCGGTTTGAACAGCGCCATGTTGGATTGGCCGGCCGAGAACCCGCCCACTGGCCTCGAAGCAGCCTGTCTCTGGGCCGCTACGGACCTGTAGCTGAACGTTTCAGGTTTCTTTGCCCTCCTGTCTCTGTTGTATTTAGTCGCCTGATCCCTGGCCAGAATCTTATCCTAATAACAGTAAAACGGTAGCGTTAAAAAAAATTCAGTCCCCCTCATTTGTGTACACAATATAGTGCTTGTGTGGGGTAGAAACTATCGATTGAGACCAGAAAACGTTATGGTACCAGGCTGTAAATATGTTTTTGAAAGCTGTAAAGTCGGCGATTTTAACATGGGGGTCTATGGGGAGTTGCTCACTTCCGGTACCAGCCCCCACAGGAATCGGCGGGGATTGCAGTTTTTTGAACGCGGAAGTGAGCTTCACTTATCAGACCGACAACTGCCCCCTTGGTCCCAAGTGACAGAAAGCTGGTGTGAAAGCAACCGCACTAACTGAAAAATGAAACAATGTATCATTTTAACATTTGGTCCGCACCAGGATGCGCACTAAACAGGTGTGAAAGCACCCTTATTCGGAGTGTGCTGCTTTTTCTTCCTCCCCTTTGTTTTTAGCAGTGGTGCCAACTTAGCGACTTTGTCGATAAATCTGGCGACTTTCCAAACCCTCTTGGCGACTTTTTTTCTGAAAAGCGACTAGCGACAAATCTAGCGACTTTTTCCAGAGATATTAATTGACGTTTCAGGACCTGAAAGCACTTTATTACAGCTGTTTTCAACGAGCAGCGGCGCAGCTGCGAGCACTCACTGGTTGTCAGCCTACACAGTAGTGTCACAGAGCTGTCTTCCTGTGTTTTCCCTCCTCGTCTCCTTGCACACCTGCCCTACGTTTCACCTCGTTAGCCCTGCCTTGCTCCTTGTGTGTCTCCACCAATCAGGTTTCTTTGCCCTCCTGTCTCCTCACCTGTTGCTTGTTGGTTTTGATTAGTTCTGTTGTATTTAGTCTTGTGTTGCTTTCAGTTCCTTGTCGGATTATTGTTTGCTGTCGTTGTTTCCTGTCCCTGGCTGTTATTTGTTATTAAAAGAAACTTAAGTTCGCAAGTCTGCCAGTCTCTCTTGCATTTGGGTCCACCTTCCGCCTACTTCATGACACAATATAGTGCTTGTGTGACAAAAAGATTTTTATTAAGGAATAGAATCATCTCCACAGTTTTGGGCTTCAGCCTGCTTCTTTTTGAGCTCACTCCGGCTTTGGAGAAGACCCTATGCATATGCAGGTAGCGTTTTGCCAGTGTGCAAAGGTGGGGTAAACCTGTTGCTCGTGCTGCCCAGTATGCGAGCGGGTCTTCTCAGCCCCTATAACTCCGGCACATTCTGCAGTGACTTTAGCCACGATTTGCTCTGCGTGTGCTTGGTTTCCAAAGGCGAGAGTTTTGAATCTTGGATCCAATAATGTTGCTGTTGCCAGGATCCTCACATTTTCAACACTGCATCTGGTGTGCAGGAAATGTTGCAGGTTTTGTATCAAAGACACAGCAGTTGGATTTTTCAGTCCTGTTGCCTTCGTGGCCAGTTTATGCTACACCATTCTGATGATTGGAATCACTTTTGATGCTGAAACGTGTTTTTCTGCTGACAGCTCTGTGGAGGCTAGGTGAAACGGTCCTTGAACTGCCACACTTTCGTTTATTATTTCTAGTTCGTTGCTGGAGAGAGGAGGGATATCTGTACACAGCGATGAAACCGCTGCTGCCACTGATTCGCGTTGTTCGTAAAGACGCTGGAACATGAAGAACATGGAGTTCCAACGCGTCTCTACTTCCTGAATAAGCTTGTGGGGTGGTTTGTTTTTCCTGTGCCTTCACACTCATTTTTAAAGTATGTGACGATTTTCCTTGCTTTGGCCCTGATGTCATTTAGTCCGTCAGTGTGATCCATAGCCTTTTTCACAACCAAATTTAGGCTGTGCACAAAACATGGCACACTGCGCACCTGCAATAGTTTTGCGCACAAAATCATGTTGGCAGCGTTGTCAGTGATGAAACAATGGATCTTGTTCCGTAAGCCCCATTCATTCAAAAGAGAATCCGTGGCCTCTCTCAAATTCTCCGCTGTGTGGGACACGGCAAAATGACCAACACCAAGCAAAACACTTGCCAGTTGGATTTTCTCTTCTGTAATGGCAGGTGACACCCAGGTACGACTGTGTGTTAACAGAGGTCCACATGTCTGCAGTGAGACTGACCGCTTCGAGCAGGCAGAGTCGAACGTAACATCACTACACACTAAAAACTGTTGGGTTGAAAAACAACCCAACCTTAACCCAACTGCTGATCAACATAGGACAGAACACGCGCTGGGTTGGTTTGACCCAAGTGCTGGGTAGTCCCATTTAACCCAGAAAGTTTGGTTATTCATTTGACCCAACCTCTGAGTAAAATTAACTTTATTGCTGGGTTAAAATGACCCATTCACTGGGTTGTATCCTGCGTTATATAATAATAATCTTATTATTGTATGGTTAGGGTTAGAAAACAACTACAATTTTAGTATTTTGTTGCGTAATTTATAATGATTTCCCATTATGAAAACACACTATGGATGGAACTATGTTGATGGAAAAGGGCTATTTTGGAATGTGTTTGTGGGCCTTCCTGGGAGCCTCCACGATGCACGGGTCCTGAGACTGTCCAGTCTATGGGAGTTGGCCAGCCATGGTAATCACTTTGCAGCACACACGAAAAACATTGGTGGGGTGAATGTGGGTTATTTCATGCCTACCCGTTGCAGAACTGGCTATTAAAGCCATTCCCCGACACTGGACAGCTGACAGCAGAACAGCAGCTGTACAACAAAAAAATCTGCAGAGCAAGGGTGGTGGTAGAAAATGCCTTTGGTAGGCTGAAGGGAAGGTGGCGTTGCCTCGTGAAAAGAAACGACTGTGATATTAAACTGGTCAAATGACGCTGACCTGCTGTGCTCTGCATAACCTCTGCGAGAATCACGGAGAGGCATATGACAATGAGTGGAATGCACCTGTAACAGCAGCAGAACCTGTTGTGGCAATGTCACAGGCTGTAGAGGAGGAGGGCAGGGATGTCCGAGAGGGTCTTATGCGCTACCTGAACAGCGAATGAAATGATGATTATTGTTTGTACTGTATTGTTTTTTTCTAAACTACCTGCCCTTGATTTAATTATTCTTTTGTGTGAACATAATAAATCTTGAACTATCTTTCCACGTATGTGCACCCCTTTTTGCTTTAAGTTTCAGGCTTAATTTGTTAATTCGATTTTCAGGGTTTGGTAAATTCAATGCTATGGCACTTGTCAGAACTGGCTCAATGTTCTGACAAACAAAACCAAGAGAGGATTAGATGCCGGCAAATATATTTATTTTAACAAACAATAATAATAATTACGCAGTGAGTATCTGTAATGTAAGGAATCAGTGGTGTGTGCAGGTGCATGGCTGCATGTGAGTGTTGGATGAAAGTGAACAATGACAATGGAGAGCTGCAGGCTGCCCAGCCAGGAAGGGAGCGAAGAGAAGAGAACGATGGCATTTCCCCACAGAGTCTTAAAAGCATGGCCCCGCCCCCCTCAGGACGCACACCGGAGGACCATCAGCAATCAGCCTGTAGGGAGGGAGAGCGAGAGGGCACACACACACATACACATACACATACACACAGACACCCACTGGGTTGTCACACACTTGAAACAGGAAAACATAATGAGAATGTGTGTAAAGTTAAGTAGTTTAATAAGCAAACAAATGTAAAACTATATACATAAATAAAAAGGCATATGGGGGGGGGGCAGATGGGACAGAAGTCCAGGGGTGGAGGAGCTGGGTTGTGCCGCCGGCCACTTAAAGCCTGTACTAATTGGCCTAGTGTGCTGAGGAAGGCTTGGTTAAAGGCCGCCGTTGCCACAATCTCCTCCCTCCTCAAGGCTGCTTCTTGTTGTCTTGCTTCGGCTGCATCTGCAAGGGCCACCTGCAACTGCCTCTCACGCAGTGCCCGATTCAACTCGTGCTGCTCCACATCCGCTGCCTGCATCTCCCGCAGGACAGCTATATGGTCTTGCTCACGCTTTCTCTTGCCTGGACAATAATGAAGAAAAAGCAAAGATGGTTAACCTTAAAGGGATAGTTCAACATTTTGGCAAATTGGCCCATTGCCATAATCGCTATAGTCATAGCAGTAGGTTCGTTACCTTTAATTGTATGTGTAAGCTATTTTAGTACGGTGGAGCGCAGCAACAGGCTGCTCAGGGCTATGCTATGGAGGCTAAGGGAATTTCTTGGTTTCCCTCATCAAACTCAGGATACATCAAACATACGTCCCATATTTTTGTATTAAAACTAAGTATTTTATATATGTCATAACTTACTGTCTGTACATCTATGAAAGATTTCCTCGATTCTTCGGTAGAAGGTCTGAGGATCTTTCCTCCACTTCTGTACACTGGTGGGGGAAGCAGGGCTGGGAGGATCTGCAGCACCCTCTCACTTCTTAGAGCTAAAGAATTTGAGCATAATACAGTGTAAGCTCAGACGGGGAGCATACGTCAGTCCGACTGCCCTAAAGTCCAACAGCTCATTTCTCCGACTACTCATTCTACAGCACTAAGGTTAGGTTTAGGGTAAGGAAAAGGGTTAGGGCTACTTAAGTCAGTGTGACTCATCAGTCAAAGAAATGGGAGCATAGTCGGACTAATGGATGCAAAAATAAAGATACATCAAAATGTATTTTTGTATTAAAACTAAGTCGGACAAATGGGTACATCGGACAGACGTGAAGGTCGGAGACTGATGGGAAGCAGGGCTGGGAGGATCTGCAGCACCCTCTCACTTCTTAGAGCTAAAGAATTTGAGCATAATACAGTGTAAGCTCAGACAGCCGTCACTTCTCTTCTGTTTTGCTAAGCCTCCTTCTGGTTGTGTGAATCTTATATAAATAAAAATAAATTAACCTACCAGTCAGATAATCGGAGAGAGTCTGTTGAAATGAGTGCCTGCTGAATGTGCCACTTCTGAGAGAAAGATCCAGAAAGTTAAAAGAGCAGGAAAATGAATGACCCAGGTGTTGGGTTAAAATCTGGTTAAAATAACCCAACCATGTGTTTAGCTATAATTTAACCCTCACAATCCATTTTACCCAGCATAAAACAACCCAACCGTGTGTTTACAGTACCCCAAACAACCCAGAATTATGACCCAGCATGAATAACCCAGCAATGTGTTTACAGAAACAACCCAGCATTTTTTAGTGTGTAGTCCGGACTATTAGGTGTGAAAGCGCCCTTAGACTAAACATAACTCGCTAACCCACTAAACACCTCTAGGATTCTCTCGTGTTTATCCGGAAGCTAGTCAAGCTGGATAACATCTGTGCCGTCACAAGACGGGCTAAAATCCAATGGGAAAGCTGAGAGCAGTTACATGATCGATCAAAGATTGTTTATTTACATCAAGATTGCTGTTCTGTTGTGAAATGTAACGTAGCCTACCTTGTAGGTCCTATCTTGATCAGTTGGTACATGGATGAGCTGCCTAATTGGTCCGTCCACCATGGTCTTGCAGAAGAGATTCACAAATTTGTTGACGGTGCTTTTATGAACACCAAATTGGTTTGCAACAACTCTGTATTCCACGCAGCTCCCTAACTTGTAGAGGACGATGGCAATTCTCATGCTAACCGGAACTGGAGCCATAAACCTCTCCATTAATGCGGACAGATTGTTGAATGACCGACGTGTCATCCTAAAATCAGCCTGCCATTCCTGGTCGGTGAACTCCGTGAGCACTACTGTCTCCCACCAGTGCTTGCTGTGCACTTTAATTCAGTGGCTCTGGGGTTTTTTTTGGGAAGGAGGGGCAAACTTATCACCATGGGCAGCGCATGGAACCGTCTTTTTCTTTTGGCGAGGTATCTGACCAGGAAAAGTAACTGTTGAGACTGCAGCGTCGCAAATAAATGCAAATACAATGACATTAGCACTCCAAACAACACACAACGTAGATCCATTGTAAACGCGGAAGTTGCGCCAAGGAAACATCACTTCCTGTAGGAGCCATGGGGGAACAACCGTTGTCCAAAGCTTGATTTTTTGACTAACCTTGTTTCGTCTGATAAAGTTTTTTTCTTTGCTGTTTCTTGTAGCTGAGGGGTACCTCTTCAAAATCCAAGAGGGTGCCCGGTGATATCCCTTGAGCATTTTTAAATATTAACCCCTTAATGCCCAAAGCGCCAAAATCCCAGTAAAAATGATGTGAGCCCCAATTTAGTGACCAAAAATAGTCATGAGTGTACGATATTTGGCAAGGAGTATCATGAGACATATAGGGAAGTTTAAAAAAAAAAAAAAAAGATTCTGGGACATGCTGCCATCCTATTTAAAACTATCACAATCAAAATCCTCAATGGACTAAAAAAATTTTGCCTATTTCTTAGACAAAGGTTTTGACTTGTCAAAAATATTTTCTACCACTTTATCTTTAACATCATCTGCTTCATGTATTAGCAAAAGACACGTTTGATGCTTCAATCCTCCAGGAATGACCTTTTTTCTTAAAGTTCTTATAATTTTCCCCCAAAATATTTTAATTTTTAGCCTTTATTTGAAAGATTATAGAGATAGACAGGAAAGGGTTAGCCGAGAAGGGGAATGACATGCAGGAAATGTCTGCCCGATCACGGGACGCGACAGCTGAAGGGAAACTACCGTCTGCATTTCATGGGGCGGAACACGTGTGTTTTAAGCAACCTGGATTTCAGATCAAGTTCGATCATTTAAAACAAGTTTATTTTTGAATGTGGAAAAAGAATGTGGGGTGTCACCCACACTGTCAAGGTCGATCAAATAAAGTAAGCTGGTGCTGGAAAGACCCTTTGATTCCTATCATTCTTTGATTTGAAGTCTAAACATGCATTATTCCGCGGAACTGATTGCAATATTCTGCTGAATAACTATTTATGCCTCACTAACATTAAATGTATGAAATGCTCACTGTTGAAGCTAAAACAGCCTGGAAAATATGAGCTGGTAAATAACATGGTGTTTCAAAGATATCCAGAACAAAATTACAGGGCTGGATGATGTTCAGCTGTACAGTGAGCTGCCGAGAAGTGCATTCCTTTCTCAGCCTGGATCCTCACTAAATTCACAGTAACATAAACAGGACCAAATTCCTTTCTATGGGAAGATTATTATCAGACAGTGTTCTGTGCTGTACAGATGACATCATCCAGATCAGATTTCTTTAGGTCAGACCCTGGATATGCACGGATGTTGATAATTGTCACCAGCTGGGATGATGACACTTTATCATCACAAATATAAATTAACTACTTTCTAGTCAGGCTCCTGCCTGTTATCTTGACCCGCTACCATTAAGAGCCTGAATGCTGTCTGAGATCCACTGGCACGGCCTTGCTTAAGGTCCCGAGGTCCCGTCTCAAATCAAAAAAGGTGTCTGTTGGAGCCTATTTAGATCTATTATTCTTTTTGATTGTTTTAAGGTGGATTATAATAGAAAATTATTATTTACACTTTTATTTCTAAATGTTTTCTATAGTTAGACCCTCCAGGATGACCTTTCTATCTCAAAAATTCACTTGATTATGGCTGAAAAAAACTGTCACTATCCCTTGATGAAACATGAGGCCAGAATGTTCAGTCTGATGGTCATTCCTTTGTCTGTGGAACCTCACTGGCAACGATTGTTTTTTGACCACTAAAGTAACACTAGATTATTTTCTACTCACAATTAAAAATCTCAATGGTACTAATTCAACTTTTTCCACTTATATGTAACTTAGACAAAGGTTTTGACTTATCAGAAATAGTTTCTAAGTGCTTCCTATCACATGACACCATCTGCTTCCTGCTCCTTCCGGCAGAAGACATGGCGGATGCAAATCCTCCTGGAAAGAGGTAATTTTCATAAAGTTCTTATAATTTTCCCCCAAAACATATTAATTATTAGCCTATTTAAAGCAGATATCAGAGATCCGGTGTTATGCCGAGAACTGTATTTAGAATATGAGAAATATATGTATTAAACAAAAGGGAAACTGACTCAACAGGATTTCAGAACTTTGAACACCTTGTTTGAACGTGGGATTTCAGATACAAGTTGCTAAAACAATATTTTTGAATGTGGAAAAAGTGTTATGTTCCAAATGAAATTCGATCAAATAAAAAACTGGTGCTGGAAAGATTTTGATTCCTGTCATTCTTTGAAACAAGTCTAATGCATTAAGAAATTGCTGCTGCTGAATAATCAAATTTAAACTAACATTAAATGTATGAAATGCACACTGTTAAGCCAAAACAGCCTAAAATATGAGCTGGTAAATAACATGTGATTCAAAGATATCCAGCCATAAAGTTACAGGGTGGATATTGTTACAGAGCAACAGTGAGCTGCCGACAGTGCACCTCCTTTCTCAGGTGGGGCTCAGCCTTAAATTCACAGTAACATAAACATAGACCATACATTTTTTCTATGGGAAGCCCATATTACACATTAGTGTTCTGTGCTGTACAGTGTACAGCCCTGGAGATCCGACCCTTCTTTAAGTAGACCCTCACTATATGCACATACACTTCCAAATTGTCACCAGCTGGGATGATGACACTTTATCCAGTCACAAATATAAATTAACTACTTAAAACTCTAGTCAGGCTCCTGCCTATTTATCTGTGACCAAAGCTACCATTAAGAGCCTGAATGCTGTCTGAGATCCACTGGATGTCATTTTTGCAAGGTATTGAGGTCCCGTCTCAACAAAAAAGGTGTCTATTGGAGCCTATTTAGATCTATTATTCTTTTTGATTGTTTTTGGTGGATTACAATAGAAAATTATTATTTACACTTTTATTTCTAAATGTTTTCTATAGTTAGACCCTCCTCCTTGTCATGCAGCGACCCTCCTCCCTTGATTATGGAGTGAGGCCAGCTGGTTCTGTATGTGATTCCTTTGTCTGTGGAAGGAGTGAGGAGTGATATAGTTTTTTGACCACTAAAGTAACACTAGATTACCACTAAATCGCTAGATCACGTTTTATTTTATTTATTCAAAGTCAACCCGGAGATGGTTTTTGTTTTGTAAATAAAGCTCAGTATTTTTGGATTGAAACTATCTCTCTGCGAGTGCTTTTTTGTTTAGTGAGTCGACCTCCTCCTCACACACCTAGCCTACTCTTCAGTTTTTGTTCACCACTTTTTTTTTTGAAGAACTAAGAGTAGTCACAACAGTGTCTTTAGTTATCATAAAACAAAACAAAAATGCAGTTTAGTAGATAGTAGTACTCACACTGTATTTAGAATATGAGACATATATGTATTAAATAAAAGAACAGCATGACTCAACAGGATTTCAGAACTTTGTATGACCTTGGATGAACGGTCCAGGACAATACAACATACTGTACTTATACTGTACATGTAAGTGTTATGTTTAAATGAAATTACACACAAAAGAAAAACATTAAAAATAAAGATTTTGGCCCAAGTGAGCAAACAAGATAATGAATAAGAAAATGGAAATAAATGAACGAATAACAGTTCGGGGCCACAAATAGGTGGCCGGCGGGCCGGATGCGGCCCGGAGGCCGCCATTGAACAAATGTTAAACTATTTACAATTGTCAAGCCCCCATTGCATAGAACTACAGTATGTCTAGGTGCATAGTGGGCAGAGGTAGTCCTCATCCAGCGCTGGACCATTCACACAGACATGGTGGTACCACCTGCCACAGATGTCACAGGCAATCTGAAAATTTGAAATGCACATTCAAAAACACATACAACAGTGTTATTTGATATTCATACTAATAAGTATAAACTTTTTGTCGTTGTTGAAAGAACACTATATCAATATCAAGACACTTAAATATCATACAAATTATAAGCCAAAAGGGAAACACACCTGATTCACGGAGGAGAGTGCTGGCTATATCCACTCTCATGCTGTTTACAGCGCTTGTGCTTGTATCAAAGGTGGTGGCCTTTCCCTCCAGTATACACTCAGCAAACTGATGAAAATATATGATCAGCAAAGCATTTTTAAGATTAGCCTACTTTTTGATCACCCTCCAAAAAGAAAACAAAAACAAATGAAAAGTACACCAATTACATAAAGAAAATTAAATACTCATCACAGGATATGTACATTGAAAAAAGTTGTAATGTGTAATGTTCTTTAATGTTCTTGTCACCCTTAATAATTCACGGTTAAAAAAAAGTTACACTCACTTTCAAGGCAAAGACACCGCATGATGTGCTGTCTCTCTGTAGTCCATGTGGATGACTGCTACATGTCCATTTTGACACACTGCATCCTCTTTTCCGCATGAATGCCCTTAAGGAACAATATATAGATTTTTATAACTTTCACTTTCACCACACACACGCACGCACGCACTCACACACACACACACACACACACACACACTCACACACACACACACACACACACACACACACTAAGTAAAGAAAATAATCACACCCACAATGTGACAATGCCATGACGCAATCAATGCAATGACCCTGTCTGCCTCCAGGACCCACGCGTTATGCCACCCATCGTGTCACTGATGAAGTCAAATCGACGTGGGATCTTTTCTTCACTGATGACATCATGGATCTCATCCTCCGAATGACAAATCTCCATGGCCAACGGAGTGTCCAGGGCTGGAGAAACATGGACAGGAGCGAGGTTGAAGCTTTCCTTGGCCTGCTTCTCCTTGCAGGGGTTTATCAGTCCAGGAACGAGAGCACCTCTGGCATCCTGAGTCGGGACGTACCATCTTCACCTCCGTGATGGCTCGGACCAGATTCGAAACACTGGCAGCAGCCATGCGGTTTGATGATCGCCTCATTAGGCCCCAACGCCAGAGAAGAACCAAGCTGGCTCCCATAGCTGAGAGCTGGGAGTGGTGGGAGCACCAGCTTGGGCTAATCTACAAGCCTGGCAAAGAAATAGTTGTGGATGAGCAACTGGTCCCCTTCAGGGGAAGATGTGGCTTTTGTCAATACATCCCAAGTGAACCAGCCTGCTACATCCCCCGGCGGGGGGAAGAATGTGCTGCTGCTCTCCACTGCCCACCCTAACCCTAACCCTTTCCCTGTTAAAAGGGTTTTCCATGGAGTTTTTTCCTCAGTGGATGTGAGGGTCTGAGGGCAGAGGATGTTGTTATGATGGGATGTAAAGCCCTTTGAATAAATAAAATTGCAAGTTGCCATAACATAAGGGTTAGGGTTAACATAACATAAGCAGAATCAAGTTTATACTTTTTGATCGCCTGACACTTTTGATTCCTATGTTTGTGTTTTAACAAGTGATGTTTTTCAATTTTCAGCTGGCTGGAGGTGCCAGAAGAGAGGCAGGGAGAGGGATGACATCAGGAGGATGAGGGTTAGAGGAGCTCCTCATCCATTCCCTTGAGAGGCGGGCAGCACCTCCACCTCTACCTCCACCAGCATGTGAGGACGCACAGTTCCTCAGCAGCCTGCTTCCTTCCCTGAAGAGGTCGACACCCCAACAAAAAGAACATGTAAAATTTGAAATTCACCGAATTATTTATGAAGCGGGCACGTACATTCTCAATCTGGAACCTGTAGCTGACTAGCTTATTGCATGGCAACCTCTTCAGGGAAGGAACCAGAAAATGTTCATGACCCCTGGAGCTTGAAAAAGGTCCTGTGGACCGAAACGTCGTTTGTTTTATTGAAGTCCTTTGCAAGTGATTTGAACGTGTGCGGGAGACCCTTCTTTCCTTTGTTCATCCTACCTGATGCTCCAACGCACCTGTTTATCAAGATGTTTTAGGTGTGCACCAGCCTCCACATCTTCACTGGATAGTAAAAACAAAAAATAACTGGAATCTTGTCTTTTAAATTTCTCACCTTTTACATTGCAGGTGGAGATGCAGTCCTGCACAAGGAGGGACTCGAACCGGTGCAGGTCACCATGGAGAGGCTCCTGATGTTTGCCACTGGGGCAGAGACAATCCCACCTCTGGGGTTCAGTGTTGTTCCCACTCTGGGATTTTTACACGCCCTGCATTCACAAGAGAGGAGGAAATTCCCAGAAGCAAACACGTGTGCCCTGATCCTGAGGCTCCCTCTGCACATTTCCTATGAAGAATTCAGTGACTGTATGATTTCGGGGATAGTGCAGTCACCGCAGTTTGGAAATTGGTGACAAGTGAAGCCACAACTGCACTGTGTACACTCCCTTTCTTGAACCGCCATGTCACCTTCACCCCACAAACAGTCGCCTAGATACTGAGACAATGGAGAAGTTTGAGGAGCTGCTGCTGGCATCGGACGAGCTACCCGCAATTTCACAAGTGCTGAGCATGTGGCCCGTAACACAAATGCCAACATGGTGGCACTGGATGACAACCAAGTAACGAACATAAAAAATACGTTGAGATGCCTGATTTGCCCGGGTATAAATAAAGAATGATTTCTGTAGTGCACATCTTAGCCTGAGAAATTGAGAATTGTTTGTTGCTTAATTACCAGTTAATAAGTGCAAACAGGTTTTTCAGTTTGTAGGCTGGTAGATGGGCCAGAACACATTGACAAAACAACACATGTGTGAAACAACCCAATTAATCCACTGTATCTTGCGGATGTGATGGACAATCCAATAATTGCACCATGTTGCCGGAGCTTCGTCGGGGGCCGGGCATGTGTCACACAGTGGGTGGCGAATTCCACCAACTGCCCAAAATGCTGTGATGACACATTTGGGGAAAGGAGGTTTAAAGTCATTGGGATGGAGGATGTGGTTGGACCATTGCGTCCATTAGCCAGAAATTATTGTGCATACAAGGAGGAAAAAATTTGTTCTTCTGTGTTCTGATATTTGTCCATGATTTAAATTTTGTGTTATTTATTCAATTTGTTTAACTCAGTCTCCACAACTGTGTTATGTTAAATTGATCATTGTTTGGTTATACAGTATGTCATTGCTATTGTGTTTGTGTTCACTAAAATTTATCTTTACACACACGCGCGCACACACACATACTGGTTTATATCATCTATGGGGACCGACTTTTTATTCATCACGTGTGGGGACCACCCTTTCTAAATGGTATGCAGCCATGAAAAAAATCAAGTATAACAACTATGGCTTTGTTAGGTTATACACACCTTAAAATATCAGAATTGGTGAAGTAATAGTTGGACCATGCCAACTGGGGACTTGGGAAAAATCAATTTAACATGGTTCACGGGGACCTCATTTCCATATATGTAAATTAATTTACATAACTCACACAATGTCCCCACTACTTACATGTGATTAATGGGGACCTTGCACCAAGTCTACTGGACTAATTTGAATTTCCCTCCTTGGGATGAATAAAGTATTCTCTACTCTACTCTACTCTACTTGGACAAAGTACACTTCCAGGCCTGCATGAGTTTTGTGTCTTTCTTTAATATCTGACAACACAGACACGGTAAGTAACATGGTCGCTCACTGCGGCGACGATCAACATTCAGACCATCTACTGTTAACAATGGAACAATGATTCCCAATGTGCATATTGAAAACAAACATCAACATAATAACAATAATGTTTGCATCTTCTTAGAGAACAATGTTTAAACTTAAATGTGTGTAATGCGAAAAAAAAAGAGCCTTACCAGCACACACACAGGCAGCTGTAACTAGGTAGCTACTTACATTGCGTTTTCTTTTTAGAGGCTGAAATGCGGTTATAAACAAAAAATTTTAGGCTCTTCCAGTCCCTGTTTTTGAGGGCTAAGGGCTCAGCCCTTAAGCACTTTTCACAATCAGTCTTTCCGGGGACAATGCAGGATGACAGGAACTTCTTCATGTGCTTTTCGACAGCCTTCACTTCCGTCTCCTCCCAAGGCCTTTTTGGTCTGGCTTTGCCTTGAAATGGTGAGAAAAAAAGTTTTGTAATCGGTTAGGTTCCTCAATCAAAATGAAATTATTTACTTACATTGTCAGTCAAACATCAATCTGTGTACTGCAGAGATGGGATCAAGTCACACATGTGCAAGTCTCAAGTAAGTCTCAAGTCTTAACCTTCAAGTCTCAAGTAAGTCCAAGTCATTTTCCTTTTGGGCAAGTCAAGTCAAGTCACAGGTTTTGTCAAGTCAAGTCCAAGTCAAGTCCTGCATAGGTCAAGTCAAGTCCAAGTCAAGTCACCTTATTATTGCAATTTCACCCGCAGAATCTAATCTAAATAAGTGAAGACAATAGAATAGAATAGAATAGAATGACAACACCATTATCAGCCTGCATTCATACCAAGTAGTTTTAGATAGGTAATTTCATATTTTATATTTGTGGTGTTTGAGAGAAAAACACAGCAAATGTCACTGAATAGTTAAACATGGGCCAGGGTAATCAGCGCCCTGCTGTTTAGAGTGTTATACCCTGTATGACCCATAAGAGGGCGCAAGGAGTATGTTGTATAAAGGCAACACTGGGGTTGTGCCTCTGTTCAATCAATGATGTGTGCAGTAGGCTATGTTGTTGTTGATCTGCCTGCCTGCTAATAAAATGGCAGCTGTCTACTAGTTTGCTAAGTCGTTGTGTTTCACCTCCTTCCCCACATGGTCTGCCGACACGACAATATTCAAAAGTCAAAGAATGTGAAACATCCCAGGATGCTACAAGTGACAGACAAACCCCTGCCCCGACTCTGAACAGCGACTCTGAACTGTGTGTCTGCCACGACTCTGAACAGCGGCGACGCGGCGTTAATGAAGCAGCGTCAGGCCGCTCACCGTCACTGAAACTCCAGATGCAATCTCCGATTAAATACACTGAGCTGCGAGTGTCATTGCACGCCATGGATTTATTATATTATAATAGATCCATGTAGCACGCACGCTGGAGCGACCCAGATGGCCCCTTTGCTCCGTATCAACCGGTATCAAACCCCCTTCTCACTGTCTCTCTCCCCCTCCCTCTCTCTCTCCGGCGCTCCTTTCAAAATAAATGCATGAAAAGTCCGGGGGAAAACAAAACAAAACACCGACTGAGCTGGTGCTGTGACGGTGAGAAATTCGGCGATGGCGGCTGGTCATTTAAGTCATTCAAGTCATGTGTCTCAAGTCAAGTCAAGTCCCGAGTCTTTAACGTCCAAGTCAAGTCGCAAGTCTTTTATTTTTTGTCAAGTCAAGTCAAATCACGTCAAAATAGCGACTCGAGTCGACTCGAGTCCAAGTCACAGTGACTCGAGTCCCCATCTCTGGTGTACTGTCATTTGAATCACAAAGGAAAAGCAGCAGATGTTTTGAATTATTTCTTTTTACGAATAAGATACATATTGTGTTGAAAATTTTGAACATGAAAAGGCCACATCACTATTATTGTGACACACAGTTATCAGTATTATCACAGTATCGTTAAAATATAATGTGGCAAGGTGACGAGGGCCTGAGCCTATTTGGACCCACACCTCAACCAGTCAGCCAAAGGGACATCTCTTTGGCCAAGTAGCCAGGGCACATGATCAAAACTTTTAATTTTACTAATTTTTTCCAACATTTTTGTGAGATTTTTTATGATTTTTATTTTCTTACAAGGTAAGCTTGGGGCAGCAACAGTTGCATCTCAAAAGAGAAGCAGAAAATAAAATGAGATAATTACATTTCGATACAAAATTACAGACAAGTGTGCCCACAATAGACCACTTTCCTGTTTGTAAACAATGATGACGTCACCGAGATGCCTGTGCATTCTTGGGGCAGAATGGCTGAGCCCAGTGATAGTTTGTCAATGTGTGCAAGAGCGACATATAACGAGTGGCGATAGGACTCCCGTAGAAATTGTAAGTCATAAAGCGGTAATAATCTTTGCCATGTACAGTAACCATGTTGACTTAATAAAATAAAATGTATTAGACTGATCGGTTCATTGTAAAACATGTATTTATTTACGTAAATGTGGTGATTTCAGCACGTGGCCCAGAGGCAGCCCTGCTTACTTTTCAGTCACACAAACTAATGTGGCTGCCGCTCATCAATGAGACCAACATTAATCTCCTAAAAAGAGCTTAACCAGCCAGCAGTAAACATCTAAAGGGTGCGGGATCACCTGGAACGAGGACCGAGGTCTGCGGTCTGCCTATGGGTCTTCCTTGGCAGATCAGCTCAGTAGACTGGGCTACTGCTCCTGTGACAGCCGCTGCTGTGGCCTCGGTCGCGTTATTTTCTTCCAGGTGTTTTCCTATGAAAAAAATATTTTTTAAAAATTGTGTTTACACTCAAAAAGAACTGAAGCTTTATCATTTTTACTTCCATTTTTCATATCAATTTGTGTAAAGTGTGAAAAACGTTCAAAGGTCATGCACAGTTATACATTTCTAAATGCATTTCTGAGTTCCAGTCAAATAAAGTGATTTTTACAGTCTTAAATTTCATTATTAATTTACAGAGTACATCAACTTCCGTAGAGACACAGTCATACTTACAAAGACTATACGCTGTTTCCCTAAAAATAAAGCCTGGATCACAAGTGACATAAAGGCAATCCTCAACCAAAAAAAGGAAGCTTTTCGAAACAGTGACCAAGGCAAGGCAATTTTATTTGTATAGCCCATTTTTCACAAACAGTTTGTCTCAAAGGGCTTCACATGACACCGTAACAAAGAGCGGCTAAAACGAGTACAAAAGACAAGACAGCCAATAGTGGGTGATGTTGGAAGAGCTGATGAACTTAATAATTTCTTCAACAGGTTTAACACTGCCATTAGTAATATTAGTACACCGAATGGTGTCGTGCTATATGTTTTTGTTAGCTTATGTTTTTTTATAGACTATCATTGTTTTTCATCAGATGGACCTTGTTTTGAAGTTTCATTTTTCAAACCTAAAACTTAGCAACCGTCTTTCTTGTTGACCATCCGGCACACTACTCTGACTCGTGGTCAGAGTGTGACAAACATTAATGTCACTTTCCACTCCACAACTCTGGGTCCTGCCACATCCAGAAATACTAAGATGACACTGCTGTTGTAGTATGTATTAGGAATGGACAGGAATCGGGATATAGGGATTTGATAAAAGTCTTCAGTGACTGGAGTCACAAAAACTGCCTCATACTGAAGACCTCAAAGACAAAGGAAATGATCATAGATTTCTGTAGGTCCAAGCCCTCTCTTCAGCCTGTGAACACTGGCGGATTGGCAAGAGTAATGATTTTAGCCACTTCAGCTTTTTATCTCAATTGATATTAAAACTGCGTGTAGTTGAATAGCTTCTACAAAATACATTTCACAACAAAATAATGCTATGTATTTAACTGTTAAACTGCTCAAGCCTTTTGAACAAGGGACAAGTGGTTGGTATTGGAGCCAATTACTCCTAATGTTTATATAATCAGAATAGTTAATGATTTTGATTCAAATTCAAACACGAAGTGCATTTTAAAAACTACTAACCTTGGGAGGAAGGCTTGTCAGCTCTGACTCTTGATATCTCATCATCTGATGACCGATGTGTGCGTCCCTCTTGTGGTACTAGTGGCGTTTCTAGTGCCGTTTCATTCCTCTCAGGAGGGGGAAGTATTTCTTCTGTTGGTGGTCATATGGAAAGTAACCTTTTCAGAGTCTCACAGCATCTTGACAGTAAACAATTGTAAAATGTGTATTTAACCTATATACTGTAACCTAACCCTATGTAATAGAAAAACATAAAAGTCTTCAGCTGTTTAGTAAATACAATTGTTGCAATTTGGTCTTAATTTTTTCCCCTAAATTGACAGAGGTATCATCATCACAATGCACTTAATAGTTCATATCTTTGAATGACATTTCATCATGTATGTTATCATTTAAATGTTTAAGACAACAGAAGTACAGGATTGGCAAAATCATATCAGTGTGTGTATAAGTATGTACCTCATGAACATTTTGAGCACATTGTATCAGTGTATCAATTATACTGATCAGGTGATAATTTTGGTCACAATAATGGTGACATGACATTTCAATATCATTAGATCTCTACTTGACAAGAAAAAAAACACGAATTACGTTACAGTGCAGTTGAGTGGGTTTTATTGATAGCACTAACAACAACCTCCCACCCATTACTGTATGTGGAAAAAAGCTGACAAAACAGATTTACCAGCTAAATTCACAGTGCTGAATCTCATTTATGTACTTTTACACGCTGGGACTTCAACAAAAGCCACATAGTGAGTTCAGAATAAATTAAACTTAGAATAAAAGTATGTAACCAACACAGTACATACCATCATCAGTAGGTGGAGGGCTTCCTTCGTCCATGTTCTCGTCATCTTCGCCACTCTCGGTAAGTTTTTCTGTAGAAGTCACAAAGTGCAGTTTACCCTTTTAAACAAACAAAAAGGAACAGATGGCAAATACAGAAAAAAACAACATACCATCTGGGTCAATCTCTACTTCATCCAAAGTTTTCCCATGAAACTCAGCCACTCTTCCCTGCTCGAGAGCCATCAGGAGTTTGC
Organism: Decapterus maruadsi; assembly: GCA_030347415.2. Lineage (NCBI taxonomy): Eukaryota > Metazoa > Chordata > Actinopteri > Carangiformes > Carangidae > Decapterus > Decapterus maruadsi. Next base: position 32,923,424 of record CM064903.1, on the reverse strand, counting down.
TGACCTTAGCAAGCTGCAAGGTCTTCTCAGGCAGCCGGTAATACTCTCTATGCACCCTAATGTCATGGCCGAGAAAATTGGCCAACTGGTCCATCTCTGTGTTTGTCAAGTTTAACACTGTTGACAAGGTTGCAGCGTGCTTTCGTAGTTTCGTCGATGTCAATGCCCTGGGACAATCAGCACCACATTGCTTTGCAAAGGCACGAAAGCAGTCTGACCCTCGGAAATGTGTCATGGCCCCTGGTCGTGCAAACATGTGGTCGTTATCTTTCAGAACCCCGCAAGCTTCTCTCTGTGACACAAGGAGTTCTATGGCATTCAGCATTTTCGGAGTGAGAAGAATTGGGACTGGGCGACCACGCTTTCCTCTGACAACAATTCTTGTGAAGTGTCTGCAGAGTTTTTTCTCCACTTCGGAGAGTGCCCAGTCCAGATCATTGTGTGGATCAGAAGTGTCTCTTGAAAGAAATGCAGATAGGGGCATGCTCGCCATCTCACCCTCCCTGCGGCGGTTAAAGAGGATGAGCTGGACGAGACACACCTTTGTCAGCTCCTTCCAGGCTTTTGCCGAGGGACTCTCTGAGAGGAATTTGGACCATTTATCTTGCTCTTGTGTGAGATACGTGTGCATTTTTTGGACATCTTTGGTGAAGGGCATGACACTGGGCACATTCCACTTTGCTTCCCTAATGTTCCTCAATGCTGTAGCTGAGATCAACTCATGCCACTTTTCCTGATGGACCACTTCAAAGTTGCTGGCATTCTTAACAAGCTTTTCATCATTTGAGATTAAACCCTTAGCTTTTAAGAGTTTGCTTATTTTAACTAAGGCGTTCCCAAGTTTGTTTGCTAGAGATGGAATCAAGAACCTGTTTGATTCACTGTCATATCCACATGTAAGCTTGACAGCTTTAATAGTCTCCATGTACTTTTTGGGATTAATGAGATCTTCCATATTCTTCAAGGAAGTTATTCTCCTGGCACTGTGAATCAACCTGCCCAATTCTCGCATCTTCTCTCGCACATGCAGTTTATTCTTTGCTGATATCCCTTTTTTATTTAACAAGTGTTGCCCGAAATCAATAATGACTTCGTCATTTTTTATTATGTGTGCGATCGGGTCAGGATTCATAGAAGTAATTACTCCCCACAACTGTTCACTTATGTTTGTCGGCACAGGCCCTGTGTATGTACACATGGACTGAACACGGTTCTTTCCTGGCTTGGGGGCGACTGATCCAAGTTTGAGTCGACAATTACGCATGTGTCGCCACAGGACTTTGCGTGTGTACAGTCCCTGACAGTGTGCACAGTGCATGAAGTCTTTTCCTTCTGCCTCTTTAGGAGGACGTTTAAATGGCACTAATTCTCCCTGTCCTGACTCCATGACAGAGGCATTGTGCGCATAGTTTCCTTTGTTCCGAATATAATCCAACTGTCTTTTTCTTTCCTTTGAGCCCTTTGCAAAGCTTAGAGCCCGAGCAACATCAGATTTACCATTATGTGCACGTTCTAAATGCCTAGCCATTTTAGCATAAGGCTTAGAACAATACAAGCAATAATGTCTCTTATCATACACTCTTTTCCCATCCTTTCTTTTGCATGGACCAACAACTACGGTGCCTATGCTTTGACTTGAAGAAGGTTGTTCACCTGCTCCACTGGAACAGGGTTCTTCATCTGCTCCACTGGAACAGGGTTCTTCATCTGCTCCACTGGAACAGGGTTCTTCATCTGCTCCACTGGAACAGGATTCCTCTTCTGCTCTGACTTTAGATGTATGACTCTGCTTGTCAAAATCCATGCCGTCTGGTGTTGTAGAGTCAGGTTTATTTTTGAAATTTTGATGTTTTCTTATTGAGGTTGGTTTGAGGTTGAGGCTAGCTTCACTGTCAGTATCACTTTTGGAGGCGGTATCAGGGATGAAATCATCTCCACTCTCTGGCGTAGTACAATAAAGTTCATCTGAATCTTCAAAAACTGTGTCCTTCATCTGAAATAAATTCACATACTGTTAGAGTTGGGTAATTAAAATGAAATTGAAAATATATATATTTTTTAAATTCCTCTAAATCCATTTTTTTCATGAAGAAAAAATGCTGGATAGATCAGGGTGAAAAGAACTTGTTAAAGTGCTCATTAGCAAGTCATTGCAAAAAAAAAAAACAATTGCTAAAATTGAAATTTTGTTTTTAGGAAAAAAGAATATTAAGTGTATTCATTTGCTGACACATCAATAATATATGATTGAGGGTACAAATATATTTGCAGTAAGCAAAAAAAACAACTCAATTTTAATCTGTTTTGTTTTTCCCCACATGATGTATATACTTACAATGACACTTCTAGTCCGTCTCAGTCTTGGTACAAAAACCTCAAATGTGTCCTGGGGCACTGTCATAACCTACAAATAAAAAGTGAAAATATATATGTGAATATTTACCATTAAAGAATGTTTGACATGTGACCTAAATGGAGTTAGAAATTGAATCGTGAGTGTCCAGATGAGGGTGATAACTAAACAAAAGAATAATCCCTGTGATAAATTATATCTGCCTTAAATACTCTGCTAACACTAACATTTTGAATGCATTGTGAAATTGCCTGCCATGTTTATGCACAATACATTATCATGACAATTAATGTCCATCATCATACATGCTCAGATATAAAGAGAAAAATAACATAAAAAAGTGATGGATATGTAAATACCTGTTGAGTGTTGCTTGGACCAGCAGCATCATCCATCGGATACACAGACAGTGATGGACTAGAGTCGTGTGAAGCCACATCATCAGCTGCAGTGCTGGTCATCTTAATAAAATATGTCAGAATATGATATAAGAAACCATTAGTCAAACTCAAGTAAACTTTATAGAATAGAAAAAGAGTCAACAATTATGAATTATGAATTGTACTGTAAATAGGAGTAAAATGTGTATACCTCTTGGAGAGTGTAGTTTGTAAGCCTAGCATCAACCATCTGACTCAGAAACGGGGGAGAGGGATAAGAGTCACCTAAAGCCACATGTTTGGCTGTAATGCTGGTCATCTATAAACACATTGAACAATGATACAGTTTCAGAATATGATCGATCGAGACACCAATGGTGAATCTGATGTAGGATCTGTACAGCACCATAGGGAAAAACAAGTGAACAATTGTCCGCACAGAATCTCTCTCGAATGAAATGCATGACACCGATTTCTGAGAGAAAACATCAAATATCATGGTACACATTCAATCCTACCCAGCCAAGTTCTGGCTGCTTTCACACATCTTGAATCAAACAGGCTTTGTGGGGACATTTCAATACACAATATTTCAATCCCTTATGGGGACCATGTTTAAACATTTTACACACACTTTTTACTCAGACACTTAGTGAAAGTGTGGTGTGGGGACATCGTAAGTGTCCAAAATAAAGTGATAACTAAACAAGAGAATAATCCCTGTGATAAATTAAATCTGCCTTAAATACTCTGCTAACACTAACATTTTGAATGCATCATGTGAAATTGCCTGCCATGTTTATGCACAATACATTATCATGACAATTAATGTCCATCATCATAAATGCTCAAATATAAAGAGAAAAATAACTTAAAAAGTGATGGATATGTAAATACCTGTTGAGTGTTGCTTGGACCAGCAGCATCATCCATCAGATTCACAGACAGGGATGGACCAGAGTCATGTGAAGCCACATCATCAGCTGCAGTGCTGGTCATCTTAGAAAAACATGTCAGAATATGATATAAGAAACCAATAGTCAAACTCAAGTAAACTTTATAGAATACTAAAAGAGTGAACAATTATGCAGACAGAATCTCCTAGAGGAGTTGCATGTCAGCATGCACAAAACGTCAACAACCTCTGTTCTCACACATCTTAAAATCAAACAGGCTTTGTGGGGACATTTCTTTACACAATGTTTCAGTTCCTTATGGGGACCATGTTAAAACATTTTACACACACTTTATACTCAGACACTTAGTGAAAGTGTGGTGTGGGGACATCGTAAGTGTCCAAAATAAAGTGATAACTAAACAAGAGAATAATTACTGTGATAAATTAAATCTGCCTTAAATACTCTGCTAACACTAACATTTTGAATGCATCATGTGAAATTGCATGCCTTGTTTATGCACAATACATTATCATGAAAATGAATGTCCATCATCATAAATGCTCAGATATAAAGAGAAAAATAACTTAAAAAGTGATGGATATGTAAATACCTCTTGAGTATTGCTTGGACCAGCAGCATTATCCATCGGATTCACAGACAGTGATGGACTAGAGTCATGTGAAGCCACAACATCAGCTGCAGTGCTGGTCATCTTAGTAAAACAACATGTCAGAATATGATATAAGAAACCAGTAGTCAAAGTCAAGTAAACGTATAGAATACAAAAAGAGTGAACAATTATGAATTATGAATTGTACTGTAAATAGGAGTAAAATGTGTATACCTCTTGGAGAGTGTAGTTTGTAAGCCTAGCATCAACCATCTGACTCAAAAACGGTGAAGAGGGATAAGAGTCACCTAAAGCCACATGTTTGGCTGTAATGCTGGTCATCTATAAACACATTGAACAATGATACAGTTTCAGAATATGATTGATCGAGACACCAATGGTGAATCTGATGTAGGCTCTGTACAGCACCATAGGGAAAAACAAGTGAACAATTGTCCGCACAGAATCTCTCTCGAATGAAATGCATGACACCGATTTCTGAGAGAAAACATCAAATATCATAGTACACATTCAATCCTACCCAGCCAAGCTCTGGCTGCTTTCACACATCTTGAATCAAACAGGCTTTGTGGGGACATTTCAATACACAATATTTCAATTCCTTATGGGGACCATGTTTAAACATTTTGCACACACTTTTTACTCAGACACTTAGTGAAAGTGTGGTGTGGGGACATCGTAAGTGTCCAACATAAAGTGATAACTAAACAAGAGAATAATCCCTGTGATAAATTAAATCTGCCCTAAATACTCTGCTAACACTAACATTTTGAATGCATCATGTGAAATTGCCTGCCATGTTTATGCACAATACATTATCAGGAAAATGAATGTCCATCATCATAAATGCTCAGATATAAAGAGAAAAATAACATAGAAAAGTGATGGATATGTAAATACCTGTTGAGTGTTGCTTGGACCAGCAGCATCATCCATCAGATTCACAGACAGGGATGGACCAGAGTCATGTGAAGCCACATCATCAGCTGCAGTGCTGGTCATCTTAGTAAAACAACATGTCAAAATATGATATATGAAACCAGTAGTCAAAGTCAAGTTAACTTTATAGAATACAAAAAGAGTGAACAATTATGAATTATGAATTGTACTGTAAAGAGAAGTGTGTAAAATGTGTATATATACCTCTTGGAGAGTGTAGTTTGTAAGCCTAGCATCATCCATCTGACTCAGAAACGGTGAAGAGGGATAAGAGTCACCTAAAGCCACATGTTTGGCTGTAATGCTGGTCATCTATAAACATATTGAACAATGATACAGTTTCAGAATATGATCGATCGAGACACCAATGGTGAATCTGATGTAGGCTCTGTACAGCACCATAGGGAAAAACAAGTGAACAATTGTCCGCACAGAATCTCTCTCGAATGAAATGCATGACACCGATTTCTGAGAGAAAACATCAAATATCATGGTACACATTCAATCCTACCCAGCCAAGCTCTGGCTGCTTTCACACATCTTGAATCAAACAGGCTTTGTGGGGACATTTCAATCCACAATATTTCAATTCCTTATGGGGACCATGTTTAAACATTTTACACATACTTTTTACTCAGACACTTAGTGAAAGTGTGGTGTGGGGACATCGTAAGTGTCCAAAATAGAGTGATAACTAAACAAGAGAATAATCCCTGTGATAAATTAAAACTGCCCTAAATACTCTGCTAACACTAACATTTTGAATGCATCATGTGAAATTGCCTGCCATGTTTATGCACAATACATTATCATGAAAATGAATGTCCATCATCATAAATGCTCAGATATAAAGAGAAAAATAACAGAAAAGTGATGGATATGTAAATACCTGTTGAGTGTTGCTTGGACCAGCAGCATCATCCATCGGATTCACAGACAGGGATGGACCAGAGTCATGTGAAGCCACATCATCAACTGCAGTGCTGGTCATCTTAGTAAAACAACATGTCAAAATATGATATAAGAAACCAGTAGTCAAAGTCAAGTCAACTTTATAGAATACAAAAAGAGTGAACAATTATGCAGACAGAATCTCCGAGAGGAGATGCATGTCAGCAGGCACAAAACGTACAGCCTCTGTTCTCACACATCTTCAAATCAAACAGGCTTTGTAGGGACATTTCTATACACAATATTTCAATTCCTTATGGGGACCATGTTAAAACATTTTACACACAAATGTAGAACCTCTGTTCTCACACATCTTAAAATCAAACAGGCTTTGTGGGGACTTTTCTTTACACAATGTTTCAGTTCCTTATGGGGACCATGTTAAAATATTTTACACACTTTTTACTCAGACACTTAGTGAAAGTGTGGTGTGGGGACATCGTAAGTGTCCAAAATAAAGTGATAACTAAACAAGAGACTAATCCCTGTGATAGATTAAATCTGCCTTAAATACTCTGCTAACACTAACATTTTGAATGCATCATGTGAAATTGCCTGCCATGTTTATGCACAATACATTATCAGGAAAATGAATGTCCATCATCATAAATGCTCAGATATAAAGAGAAAAATTACTTAAAAAGTGATGCATATGTAAATACCTGTTGAGTGTTGCTTGGACCAGCAGCATCATCCATCAGATTCACAGACAGGGATGGACCAGAGTCATGTGAAGCCACATCATCAGCTGCAGTGCTGGTCATCTTAGAAAAACATGTCAGAATATGATATAAGAAACCAGTAGTCAAAGTCAAGTAAACTTATAGAATACAAAAAGAGTGAACAATTATGAATTATGAATTGTACTGTAAAGAGAAGTGAGTTAAATGTGTATATATACCTCTTGGAGAGTGTAGTTTGTAAGCCTAGCATCATCCATCTGACTCAGAAACGGTGAAGAGGGATAAGAGTCACCTAAAGCCACATGTTTGGCTGTAATGCTGGTCATCTATAAACATATTGAACAATGATACCGTTTCAGAATATGATCGATCAAGACACCAATGGTGAATCTGATGTAGGCTCTGTACAGCACCATAGGGAAAAACAAGTGAACAATTGTCCGCACAGAATCTCTCTCGAATGAAATGCATGACACCGATTTCTGAGAGAAAACATCAAATATCATGGTACACATTCAATCCTACCCAGCCAAGCTCTGGCTGCTTTCACACATCTTGAATCAAACAGGCTTTGTGGGGACATTTCAATACACAATATTTCAATTCCTTATGGGGACCATGTTTAAACATTTTACACACACTTTTTACTCAGACACTTAGTGAAAGTGTGGTGTGGGGACATCGTAAGTGTCCAAAATAGAGTGATAACTAAACAAGAGAATAATCCCTGTGATAAATTAAATCTGCCCTAAATACTCTGCTAACACTAACATTTTGAATGCATCATGTGAAATTGCCTGCCATGTTTATGCACAATACATTATCATGAAAATGAATGTCCATCATCATAAATGCTCAGATATAAAGAGAAAAATAACATAGAAACGTGATGGATATGTAAATACCTGTTGAGTGTTGCTTGGACCAGCAGCATCATCCATCGGATTCACAGACAGGGATGGACCAGAGTCATGTGAAGCCACATCATCAACTGCAGTGCTGGTCATCTTAGTAAAACAACATGTCAAAATATGATATAAGAAACCAGTAGTCAAAGTCAAGTTAACTTTATAGAATACAAAAAGAGTGAACAATTATGCAGACAGAATCTCCTAGAGGAGATGCATGTCAGCAGGCACAAAACGTACAGCCTCTGTTCTCACACATCTTCAAATCAAACAGGCTCTGTAGGGACATTTCTATACACAATATTTCAATTCCTTATGGGGACCGTGTTAAAACATTTTACACACAAATGTAGAACCTCTGTTCTCACACATCTTAAAATCAAACAGGCTTTGTGGGGACATTTCTTTATACAATGTTTCAGTTCCTTATGGGGACCATGTTAAAATATTTTACACACTTTTTACTCAGACACTTAGTGAAAGTGTGGTGTGGGGACATCGTAAGTGTCCAAAATAAAGTGATAATTAAACGAGAGAATAATCCCTGTGATAAATTAAATCTGCCTTAAATACTCTGCTAACACTAACATTTTTGAATGCATCATGTGAAATTGCCTGCCATGTTTATGCACAATACATTATCAGGAAAATGAATGTCCATCATCATAAATGCTCAGATATAAAGAGAAAAATAACTTAAAAAGTGATGGATATGTAAATACCTGTTGAGTGTTGCTTGGACCAGCAGCATCATCCATCAGATTCACAGACAGGGATGGACCAGAGTCATGTGAAGCCACATCATCAGCTGCAGTGCTGGTCATCTTAGAAAAACATGTCAGAATATGATATAAGAAACCAGTAGTCAAAGTCAAGTAAACTTATAGAATACAAAAAGAGTGAACAATTATGAATTATGAATTGTACTGTAAAGAGAAGTGAGTTAAATGTGTATATATACCTCTTGGAGAGTGTAGTTTGTAAGCCTAGCATCATCCATCTGACTCAGAAACGGTGAAGAGGGATAAGAGTCACCTAAAGCCACATGTTTGGCTGTAATGCTGGTCATCTATAAACATATTGAACAATGATACAGTTTCAGAATATGATCGATCAAGACACCAATCGTGAATCTGATGTAGGCTCTGTACAGCACCATAGGGAAAAACAAGTGAACAATTGTCCGCACAGAATCTCTCTCGAATGAAATGCATGACACCGATTTCTGAGAGAAAACATCAAATATCATGGTACACATTCAATCCTACCCAGCCAAGCTCTGGCTGCTTTCACACATCTTGAATCAAACAGGCTTTGTGGGGACATTTCAATACACAATATTTCAATTCCTTATGGGGACCATGTTTAAACATTTTACACACACTTTTTACTCAGACACTTAGTGAAAGTGTGGTGTGGGGACATCGTAAGTGTCCAAAATAGAGTGATAACTAAACAAGAGAATAATCCCTGTGATAAATTAAATCTGCCCTAAATACTCTGCTAACACGAACATTTTGAATGCATCATGTGAAATTGCCTGCCATGTTTATGCACAATACATTATCATGAAAATGAATGTCCATCATCATAAATGCTCAGATATAAAGAGAAAAATAACATAGAAACGTGATGGATATGTAAATACCTGTTGAGTGTTGCTTGGACCAGCAGCATCATCCACAGACAGGGATGGACCAGAGTCATGTGAAGCCACATCATCAACTGCAGTGCTGGTCATCTTAGAAAAACATGTCAGAATATGATATAAGAAACCAATAGTCAAACTCAAGTAAACTTTATAGAATACAAAAAGAGTTAACAATTATTCAGACAGAATCTCCTAGAGGAGTTGCATGTCAGCATGCACGAAACATCAACAACCTCTGTTCTCACACATTTTCAAATGAAACAGGCTTTGTTGGGACATTTCTTTACACAATGTTTCAATTCCTTATGGGGACCATGTTAAAATATTTTACACACTTTTTACTCAGACACTTAGTGAAAGTGTGGTGTGGGGACATCGTAAGTGTCCAAAATAGAGTGATAACTAAACAAGAGAATAATCCCTGTGATAAATTAAATCTGCCTTAAATACTCTGCTAACACTAACATTTTGAATGCATAATGTGAAATTGCCTGCAATGTTTATGCACAATACATTATCATGACAATTAATGTCCATCATCATAAATGCTCAGATATAAAGAGAAAAACAACATTAAAAAAAGTGATGGATATGTAAATACCTGTTGAGTGTTGCTTGGACCAGCAGCATCATCCATCGGATTCACAGACAGTGATGGACTAGAGTCGTGTGAAGCCACATCATCAGCTGCAGTGCTGGTCATCTTAGTAAAACAGCATGTCAGAATATGATATAAGAAACCAATAGTCAAACTCAAGTAAACTTTATAGAATACAAAAAGAGTGAACAATTATGCAGACAGACTTTCCTAGAGGAGATGCATGTCAGCATGCACAAAACAACCTCTGTTCTCACACATCTTCAAATCAAATACGTGTTGTGGGGACATTTCTTTACACAATGTTTCAGTTCCTTATGGGGACCAGACTACCATTATCCTGATTTTCCAAACACAGTTATTACCCAGACAAGAAAGGAAAGGGTGAAGGTGTGATGTGGGGACATTGTGAGAGTCCAGATCAAGAGTAATGATTAAATAAGAGTATAATCTCATTGATACATGAAATTTCCCTGAAATACATAGCCAACATTAACATTCTTCATGGCTTATATTATTGTTTTATCACACTACAATATCATCAAAACTGTGGCTCATTAAAGCTTTTTAAAGAAGTGAGAGAAATTAATGCTGGTCATCTATAAACACATTGAACATGAATATTTTAGAATGAGAGATAACAATAAACCATTGGTTAATCTGCACTAACCTTCACAGCATTTTAGAAAATGAATTAACACTTGCTCCAGATTCAAGTTTTAGACAAACATCAACTGAATGAGATGCATACCAACATACTCAAAACATCAAATGTCATAGCATTTTTTTCAATAATATGCAATAATGAAAAAAATGTAGTGATAAATTAGATTAATAATATTATACCAATAGGATTCTTTCAAAAGTTACTTAGTTTCTGTTACACAGAGCAATTCTGTATAATGTGTACTGTATAACATACTTGTGTTCTCCATGGGCAGTCTCCGTCTCCATAATCATAGGTAACTTCTGATCCTTCTTGAATATCACCCAAGGCAAACAAACAGAGGTGTGGTTTTCCATTCACATCAATCCTTTTCATCTTACAATTTGGCCTCCTGTGTTCATCATTCACTAGCCGCCCCAATGACCCATCATCTCTTGAGGCATCAATGCTTAAAAATAGATGGGAACATGACAAAAAGAAAAAAACACCAGATCAGAGTCCCATTCACAATATTCTAATCGTCAAGTGTGGTGTAGAATAGGTAGAGAAATTAAGTCTTACCACCATGTTTTCCCTCTCCACTTGAATGCAAACATAAACGCAGCACATGATGGGTGATAAACTCTCCTTCTGCTCTGATATTCTGCATCATTTATCATGTCCCCCCTATACTCAGCAACAAATTGTCCTCTGCTGATTGTACCCTTTGCAAATATACCACGCCCTGTAGAAGAAAGCAACAATAGTTTCAACAAAACGGGTAAAGCCATCCATTCTGCCATTAGGTCCATGATAATGTGTAATACACAACTTGCAGAATAAAGATGACAATTACGAAAAATGACCTTGATATATTGTATCTCACTTAAAAGCTTCAATCTGGGGTTGAGCAAATCATTTTTTAATGATTACATTATTTTTGTCACACCCCTTATCTGTTTCCAATTATCATTATTATTACAAGAGTTTTTTTATGCTGTCTTCACGCTGATTCGATCCCTGTTACGCATGGTGTTTGTTTATATTGTGATTAGTGTATACATCTCATCTTTACACAGGGTTTGAATAAATGTGAGTATTAGTTGTTGTTTTTTACACTGGGCAGTGGTGAATATCCGAATCGGCTGTGTTAATCCCACTTCATGCCTTTCTCTCCTCCTCCCGTCTCCCTCCCGCCCCGTCTCCTCCCTCCTTGCCGTTTGTGCCGGTAGGAGGGACAAGGGGAGTGCCTGCGCTGGCCTGCCCTGGACTACGCTGCCCACGAATCTTGCAAAATACATCTGGACATGCCTAGTTGGCGTGGTGCAGCTGTGCTGAGACCACACTTCGCTCGATCTGCGAAACTAGGGTCCAATGTGTCAACAAATTGTAGTGTCAATAATGTTAACTAACCATTACAGCCGTACTAGTATCTAATGTAACCTCAGGTTTTGCATTTCATGCTCATCTGGTAATAATTATGCATGTTTTATGCACAGTATATTGTGTATCATGTAAGTATTACCCAGCAAATCACATCAGACAACACCTTACCTTTCACTGAATTGATATACTTCACTTCCAATTGGTCTGTTTTGTCGGTCCTTGAAATAACATGACGAATGGCATCCTGAAGGGGGCTGATCCTTCGTGGCATTTCAAACTTAAGAGAGAAAAAAAGAGTTTGCATTATATTCAGTCAGAATTCTTAGTCTTTAACACTATTAGATTTATCACTGCATCCATGCCCTGCATTCTCTGCTCCATCACACGTGATTCAAATGATCAGCTGCATATCAAACTCTGCAAATGGCCAATCATGCTGGACAGGAAATATAAAGCTGCTGAATTTCAGAATTTGTCATATGTGCACTAAGGACAGAGGTTTCCCTGCAGAAGAAATTGTGTTCCTTTCTGTCACCAAGTAATGCTAAACAATATAAATCTGAAGTATAAAATAGATCAAAATATATATGGTGCACACTGTTAATAACAGGCTCAGGGAAGAACAGCATTCCCTCAAACTGAACTACATGCAACTATATTGTGAACAAGAGGCTGCAATCAGCCCATGTGAGCAATTTGAGCTAACCAACTATCCTGCTTAATAACTACAGCTAATTAACACAATTGTATGGTCTTTACTTTGCATAAACCTCCTCATACAGAGTTACATGCAACTATATTGTGCAAACTCAGCAAAATACAAGGCTACACTTAGCAACTTAGCAACTACTTAGCAACTACTACTTAGCAATTAGAGCTAATTAGCTATCTTGTTAACTAGAGCTGATAAACAAATATCTGTGGTTGAGCATTGGTTTTATTAATTGTTCATTCATACAAATTATCTTACCTTGTGTTTAACTTTTGCTCCATCTTCTTTTGTTGTCCTCTTTGCCATCTCTTGTTGGCATCTTCTGATTGTTCTGCCGTAAATGTGGATTACTACCTGTTACACTCTTTTGTCGTGAAAATCCTTCCTTTTGGGGACCCGGATGTGGGTGGGGCATGACCATATATGAAAGGTGTGTGTGTGGGGACCAGTGAGTGCAATACCAGCTAAAACCTATTGGGGGAGCTACTGAGCACAATTCACACACACACACAATGACCAAAAACATGTGTTATGGGCCAATGCTAAAAACTTCACAGGCACATGTTGAGCAGCTCCTGTCTTGCGTTTTAACTGTTTCCCTCATGGGGACCTGATTTTTTGTCCCCATACCGCAACTGGTCCCCATGACGTGACTGTGTATACAGATTTTGGTCCCCACGAAGATATGAAAACCAGTGCACACACACACACACACACACACACACACACACACACACACACACACACACACACACACACACACACACATATATTTAACCTAAGCCAAGTAACGTAATTTGCCAATAGTATTATATTGTAGGTTAAAAATACAATTTTGTGAAGTGTATAGGTTCACATGAATGGGAACTGCCCAGTCCGACCTTCCATTGTTTCGACCTCCCATTATTCCGACAAGCTCAACCATAAGTCGGACTAATAAGACGTCGGACCAATGGGTGGTCCCGTTAGTTTGAACAGTCGTCGCTACTTTCTGACAAGCTCTTCCATTGATACGAGCATGCAGCTTTCTCTCTCTCTCGCAAAGTAACGATAATTACTGAAAGAGACAGAGGTCTCAGAAACGCACACTCGCACGCGGCCCAGAATCTCCCCATACTCAGTCAGAGAGCCAGATCTGTGTTGCCAACTTGGCGATTTTGTCGCTAAATCTGGCGACTCTCCAAACCCTCTTGGCAACTTTTTTTTTGTCAAAAGCGACTAGCGACAAATGTAGCGACTTTTTCCAGTGATATTACAAACGTTTCTGGACCTGAAAGCACGTTATCACAGCTGTTTTTAACGAACAGCGGCGCTGCCGCGAGCACTGGTTGTCAGTTAGTGTCACAGAGCTGTCTGTCTCCGCTGCATTCAGAGACGCTCCACACCATAAACACATAAAAGAGCGCCGCTGCCGCCACCAGCGCGCAGCAGTGCGTAAAAGTTGTGCGTCATGACAGCTCCTCGTTGGTGAAACACAGTAAACTGCACCTCTTCTTCCACGTGTCTTATTGACAGGTGGAGCCTATATGGATAATTATATAAATGCATGGTGAACGAAATAGAGAGTTGGACTAATGCCAACTAGTCCAGCTCCAACTAATGAGGACCTCCCATTAGTTCGAATTCTCATTACTCCGATTGTCGGACCAATGGGAGGTCGATCCAATGGGAGGTTGTACCAATGCGGTTCAGGGAGGAGATAACGTAGAGGAAACAACACACAGAGTCGGGGTATAAAGATAGGTACCATGGGACTATATGTGCATTACTTCCATAGAGGTATGATATAAAAATGATCATAATTCGCTCAACTGTCAAGCTATTTTCACTGGGTTTGTTTGTAACAAATGTCAGGCATGATATATAGATCAGGTCTTTATTTAAGGATTTTTTAAATGGTATATTATTATATTATTAGGCTGTATTATTAGTAGTGATGCGCGGGCCGGAGTTTTTTCCAACCCGCGGGTCCCGCATCTATGAAGTATTTCAACCCGCCCCAGCCCGCCCCAGCCCGCCCCGCACCACCGCATCTATTTTCACAACCCGCCCCGCCCCGCCGCTATTAAACGTCAGGCAACTTTTTACTTTGAAAGTGCAGACAGAGGCGCTGTGTTGCCGGTAGCTTGTCAGTGTGGAGCTCATAAGGAGTGGGAGAGAAGTGCAGCGTGCAGCAGAAGATGCCGCGGCCGCGGTTACACCCCGCCTTTCCGAAGCCCCGCCTTTCCGACAATAGACTTCCATTCATCGTTATAGCGGGGTTTTCTATTTTTTCTAAAGACACCGCTATTTCGAAAAGGCTACTGGGGGAAACCCTCAGTGCGCAGTGATCCTTATTTACTTTTTGGAGTCAAACGGATCATGTGCATAATAAACTGCAAAACAAGCAAATACTTCATATTAATGACATAAAGGCCTAACGTTCATTCTGCTTCTAGCCTCTCTAGCCTCTACCTGATCTTTTTACTAAACTTAACCAACTCCTTTCCTCATTGCCTAAGCCCAACCAAAGCATCTCCCTCAGTCAGCTGTCAGCACGAGCAGCGGCTGCAGGAGCCTCGCGCCCCTGTGAGCTGTCGGAACAGCGGTGTTTCGGAACAGCGGGGCGTCGAAGTGGAGGTGCGTCGGAATGGAGAGCTGTCCCCCGCGGCCGCCTCTCTGTCTCTGTCTCTCCCCGGTCCCTGCTCTCAGTGAAAGCAACCCCGCTCTGCTGATGCGTCCAGCCACCGTCTCGTCACACCTACGCCGGCTTTCCCGTCAACATCAGCGCGGCCCTGATAACACACTCTGACCTTAATCAGTTTTTTAATGGCCCGCACCGCAACTGAAGTAAAGATTTCTTGACCCGCACCGCCCCGCCCCGCGGGCTGACCGCGGGATCCGCGGGCTACGGGTCAGCCCGCGCTTCACAAATTATTAGAGCCCCGTGCTGGGCAGCCAGCCAGCCTCCCCTCTAGAGCTTTGACGACACACACAACACACTTTGCTCGGCACCAGCACCGGTACCAGGAACGACGATGACATTGTACCGGTACCGGTATTGACGATGGCAACACATTGACGTGGGCTGCTCTCGGGACACAACACCGGCGGCAGCAGCAGCCGTCTATGGGCAGCCAGCACGCAGCTGCCCCCCAGAACCACGTAACCGGGCTGTTGCTAGGGACGCCGCTTGTTAAACCGTGCCGGTAGTTTTATTTTTCAGAGTTAGTTTATAGATGATTAACGTTGCATTTTAAAGGATGATGAGGCAAGATTTATGAAAAAATGCACATACGTTTTAAGTTTTCTACTAATAATGGGACATGAAGCGTTCCAAACCAAAAAGAATGAGTCCTCTCGCTTATCTCTCCGTTGCCTTGAACAGGCTGTGTGCTGCAAAATGCACTGCAATTCAGGTTCCACATTTCCCGCGCTGCTCATCCTGCTCTGCGGATGTGACGTCAAATGACGCTGCTTGCGCGTCCTCGGCGCCTTGGCTTTCACCGCTTGCTACCACCATCAGCGGTGAGCGGATGTCAGCCATTACTACCTGAGCAGCGAGTAGGGAAATATCGTCACTTTCTTACATTTTTAATATGTTTTCATGCAAGAAAGTGGCGGTTCAAACCCCCAATCTGTTGTCAGTTTATCCACATATCATCTGTAAGTAGATGTGCGCGACATTTTTTGGAGGAATGTCGCGGCACACACGAGCGGCAGCAGCGGCTCGTAACAGAGGCTGCAGCCGGTCTGTGCTGCTCTCTCTCTGTCCTCGCAGCGAAAACCAGCCGAGTAACTCACCACAGGTTTTATGTCGGCTGGTTGAATTATTATTCAGATAAATGGTGGTCTCGTTGATGAAATCTAACTTTGTGGCAGTTGTGTTTATGTACAGCAGTTGAAAAGTGAAGCTTCATGTGTGTGTGTGTGTGTGTGTGTGTGTGTGTGTGTGTGTGTGTGTGTGTGTGTGTGTGTGTACTGAGAGAGAGAGAGAGCAGCGCAGCCTTGGGGCTCTGTACGTACATAAATCACCAGATTTACTTCAATAAATAAATAAATAGTTTTACAATGAGCCGATGGATTCATCCGTGGTCAGTTTATCCAAACAACACATGTAAGGAAATTCTCCGACGTGTTCGGAGGAGCTCAGAGCCACTAGGGCAGTCGAGCAGTAGCAGTTCATAGCGGTGGCGGCGGCAGCGGCCGGTGTGCAGACCTGATCCACGGGCGGCGCAACCTTCGGCTGTCGCGGTAAATTGGGCACTGTACAATGAGCGCGGTATGACGCGTTTACAGTTTATTAACAGCCAAGCACGACGTGTGTGTGTGTGTGTCGCGAATCAGACAACAGGTAGAGGACTGACTGGCACAGCATCAGCTGCTGCTGTGGAGAGTTCATGCGCACTCCCGCACCAGCTTGGCTGATGGCAGCTGCAGTAACCCTGATGGCCGCTACGCCGCTGTATCGCTAGTGAGTTTTATTTCTGAATCCTGCCTCATCATCCTATTAGTGATGGGATCGACAGTTCTTTTGAGTGTACTGAATCACTAGAATCAGTACATTAAAATGAGTCGTTCAAAAAATTTGTTCACCGAATCACCCCCCCCCCCCCCCCCCCGGACTGTCTTCCCCGGTCGTATGTAATAAATAATACACCCCAGTGTAAATAAAAACAAATTAAAAAAAGGATATAAAAGTATATGGCCTAGTATTACTGTGTACAACTACATATAGTACATTCGCGCGGGAGAACCAGCATATTAGGCTACTACACGGTCAACTCGAGTCCTCTGTGCACAGTACAATCAGTCACTTCACATAACGCTACACAGCTCTGTGCCTGCAGTACACCAGGCGGTGAGTGACACAGCGCCACATTCAGCTCAGTACGTGAATCAGGTCCTCAGCAGCAGTTCTCTGTGAATCACCGTGTCAGTACGTTCGCGAACGACAGGAGTGAACTGGAGCCCTCAGCCCCGCCCCCAGTTCATGCAGTGAGTGAACCATGAGCGCAGTGAGTGAACTGGAGCCTGCTGCTCCCAGTACGTGAACTGGAGCCTGCTGCTCCCAGTACGTGAACCACACGCACAGTGAGTGAACTGGAGCCTGCTCCCAGTACGTGAACTGGAGCCTGCTGCTCCCAGTACGTGAACCACACGCACAGTGAGTGAACTGCAGCCTGCTCCTCCCAGTACGTGAACTGGAGCCTGCTGCTCCCAGTACGTGAACTGCAGTCTGCTCCTCCCAGTACGTGAACTGGAGCCTGCTGCTCAGTACGTGAACTGCAGCCTGCTGCTCCCAGTACGTGAACTGGAGCCTGCTCCCAGTACAGTGAACCACGCGCACAGGGAGTGAACTGGAGCCCTGATCCCCGAGCGTCAGTGAACGCATCACTTAACAAGCACCGTTCCCCCGCAATGAGAGCCTCCGCCACCAGATTCGCAGTCATTCAGTGATTCACAGACCACATAGCAGTTCCATTGTCGGCCTGCACGCATGCTGCTGAGCTCAACTACTGAACTGAGAAAGGAACGAATCAGGTCAGGAAGTGATTCTAGTCAGTACGTTCATTAAAATAATCCGTTCCTTTGAACGAATCACTCGCGAACGACACAACACTACATCCTATAACCAACATTTTGTCTCAAATGAGTTATTTCGCCAATAAGCAGCTCTGTGGGATGATGTAGTGAGCTGGTTCTGTTATGAATGGAACCTGAACTCGGAGCTGAGGGTTCTGTCCGTCCTAGGTTTATTTCACTATATAACAACCTGCTCACAATATATTATCCTTTACTTACATCTGACCTGTGAAAAGTGACAAGATCTGTTGTTGTGTTCCCCTTATTAACGCATTCTACCGAAGTCTGGTATATTTTGCGAAGCTTGTCTGATAACATAGCCTATAATTTGCATTTTCATTTTGGTGGTAAAACCAGGATTTAAAAAAATATCCAAGCATCCAGTAACATACCTGCATGTGTGATGTTTTTAACAAATCAAACCGTTTGGAAATCGGTCCAAAATTCAGTGAGTTTGAGGTTGATTAGTTCCTCTTTTCCCCATAGCTGCATGCACTGCAGCCTCTGTTAGTCCTGTTCCAATATGGCGGCGCTGTAGGCACATCGCTTCTCAGCCAATGCGGCGTCTATGTATTATGTCTGTGGTACAGCTGAGGCTGTGAAGAGCCTCCTCCTCCCGTGGCTGCTCTAGCGCTGTAGATATGTTTTTTTTTTTTTGTTTTTTTTTTCATATCGAACTATTCTGGGTTTACTTCTTAAACTGTTCTTTAATAAACCAAGGATACTTAATTTAATGAAACTGTTTCTTCCCTCCAGCCTTTGACCTGTCCCAGTCACACCACTACTATCAGAAGAGAATTTTAAAAAAAAGTTCACTTCATCCAAAGTGACTTATGATCAAATCTGAGTTTACCACCGTTCATGAATCTGGAGTAGAGTTTTAGTACCGAGAGCTTTTATGTGTAAATCTACACACAGCACGGATTTGTGTGTAAACCGTGTGCAGCGCGAATTTACGTGGACTTTCCGCATTCATCAATCTTTTAGTAGTGCTGATTTGTTCGTAGCTACTCACAAAACCTACACCTGCTCCTGACTGTGTGTAGCGCTTGTGTAAATGTAGGAATGTAAATTAATACTGCTTGTCACTGTTGAAAATTACAATTTTAATCCGTATTACTCTCTCTCATGTTCAAAATACACCGATGCCTTTGAACAGCCTTTCTCAAAGTGGGTGCCGCGGTACACTAGGCTTGGGCGGTATTACGGTAATACCGTATACTGCCGGTGTTTAAAAATAGCAGCGGTATCAGTTTCAATACCGTCATGAAAAAATGCAATGCACTTATATAGGAGATAGGAGCCTAACAATTAGGCTAAATATTAAATAAAAGTCATTTGATGCCTAAACTTGATTCTCTGTCCAGTAGCACTTGTGTGGTTGAATTTTCAGTTTTTACTTAAATAGTTGAACATGTTTTAGCCTACATTTGGAGACTTTCAATAAAGTTTGTGAACATGACGTCGACGTGACGACGGAGGGGAGAGAGACGCACCGGGAGTGAGAAGGGGAGAAAGATGGCAGGTCGCGCACCGGGTGACTTGGTGTCACAAAAGAACACTACTTCTGCACACAAACAGGTTTTTTACTGCATGAATTTAGAGGCGGCCGCCGCTGAAATTGTCTGCCGCTGCGCTGGAATCTTGGTTGAAACTCAGTGTACGGTTTGGAAGCTCAGTGTCGCTGTTTTCAACTCGACCGCAGCAGGAGGAGTGTGTTTGATTTCTACTCCCATGTTGCTCGTGCGCCCGCGGGGGCGGGGCACAGTGGAGTTCCGCTCCAGTCAAACCTGGTGCTGAATGTAAACGAACCCACCGGCGCAGAGCGTGAAGAGAGAGAGAAGCAGAGCGCATGTTGCCAACCCATCGATTTTCCAAACATTCTTGGCGACTTTTTTTTGTAAAAAGCGAGTAGCGACAAATCTAGCGACCTTTTCCAGAGAAATTACAAACGTTTCAGGACCCGAAAGTATGTTATTACAGCTGTTTCCAACGAGCAGCGGCGCTGCCGCGAGCACTCACTGGTTGTCAGCCTACACAGTAGTGTCACAGAGAATTCTCCGCTGCATTCAGAGACGCACTGCTCCACAACATAAACACATGGGGTCTCAATTGGAAATATTTGAAGGCAGAAACGGTTTAGGGGTCGGACAAGCACAATCACGTCAAGGCTCCATCTAATGATGATAATAATCTGATAGAAAACCGGAAAAAACTGATTTGTGTTGCTACGCGCTCCGTGGGCGCGCACTTCATCTTGCGCAGAGCTTTTATGTGCAAATCTACACACAGATTTACTAATATTTCATGAATGAGACCCATGGAGAGCACCGCTGCCCGCACCCTTAAAGTTGTTAATATTATGCATGTTATGTTGTTATTGTTCAGTAATAGTGTTTGGTATTCAGTTTCTGAACGGTGAAGGCACAAGCCAACAGTTTTGTAATGCCACCTGAGGCTTACGTCATCCTTTTTAATTAGTCACGGTAATACCGTATACCAGGGTAAAATGTGGAGGAAGTTTGACGGTATCAAAATTTGGATACCGCCCAAGCCTACGGTACACTGCGTCAGGGGTGCCATGAAAAAAATACCTCTTCTGACATCTCACAGAAAACATTCTTTTTACATATGCAAAAGGGCCGTGTCCACCGTAGCGCTCTGGGCGTCTACACTTCATCCTGCACACAAGCGCAGCCGGCACCGTTTGGATGGGGCTGTGACAGACGGCTGGTGCTTCTGTAACAATATAACCTGCCTATATAACTTTGTGTTGATCCAACCATGCTCCTCTATAGATGAGGCTGTGAAGAGCCTCCTCCTCCCATGGCTGCTCTAGCGCTGTAGATATATATTTTTTTTCTTTCATATTTCATATCGAACTATTCTGGCTTTACTTCTTAAACTGTTCTTTAATAAACCAAGGATACTTAATTCACAAAAACGGTTTCTTCCCTCCAGCCTTTGACCTGTCCCAGTCACACCGCTACTATCAGAAGAGAATTAAATATTTTTTTCCACTTCACCCAAAATGACTTTGATCCCCGATCGCTCTTTTTTCCCTCTCTCCCTCTTTCCTTGTTTGCGTCATGGCCGCAGGTGAACAGGATGCACCTACCTCCTAATATGGTGGTCAGGATCTCCTTATATGGCTATTCATGTATGGAGATCTATGTTATTGCTGATCACCGGGGGCGTGCTGTTCATTTACGATGGGCGGGCATTCATGATCCTACACACCTGCTTACCATCAAATCTGAGTTTACCACACCGTTCATGAATCTGGAGTAGAGTTTTAGTACCAAGAGCTTTTATGTGCAAATCTACACACTGTTTTACTAACGTTTCATGAATGAGACCCATTGAACTTAGTTTTTAACCCTTTACACAATGATGTGCTGCAGATGTTTATTTTTATGAATTGTGTACTCCATTATTTGTCTTGATTTTATTTTCTTTTGTTAATGCTTGCTAATGCTCAGCGATGAAATAAAGTAATCTAATCTAACGTGATGTTAGTGGAGTGTCGGATGCGGTGCTCTGCTGCACGGATCACCTTGACTCTGCCAAAGCTCGGAATAAGCAGGCCTCCATTATTTTCCTTTTTTTTTAAAGTATATTTTTTTGGCTTTTCATGCCTTTATTTGATAGGACAGTGGAGTGTGACAGGAAATGGGAGGCAGAGATGGGGGGGAATGACATGCAGTATAGGGCCGTCCGATGCGGGATTCGAACCGGGGCCGCCTGCAGCGAGGACTATAGCCTCAACACATGGGGCGGGTGCTCTACCAACTGAGTTAAACACCGCCCCGGTGTTTATATTTCAAGGTGAGCAGGTAGTAACTGTCACAGAAAGATGTTGGTACAGCCTCACACACTAAACTACTACGACATACATCGCAGGAAAGCAGCCCCATGACAAAACCAGCGACGTAAACCAGGGCATTCTCCGTCAGTTGGGCCAAAGCTCATTGGTAGGTAGCTGTGGTCCAACACCACGCTGGCAACATTTTCAAATGGAGAGGATGTGATTGATGTCAGGCTCCTCAGATGACATGTCCACAGCTGAGAGAGACACTGGTGTCATCCTGTGCTTGGACATTGCCGGTTTTTCCAGGTGATACGCCACAGCGGACCATTAGCCGGCGGAAAACACTTTGAAAGTGTACAACAGTCGGATTGTTATTCCATCCACCTGAAATTCATACAGGAGACAGAACATAGTCATGTGTTTAAAAAATAGAGGGTTGCTGTAGAGGCCACAGGAAAAAAAAGCCAGGGCGCTGTCAATATTTACCTCTGTGGCGCTGGGAGCTGACCTCATTACAGCATCTGAAATAATAGGGGAAGAGTATTAAAATTATGAGATGCAAGGATTTCACTGTGCAACCGCTTAGTAATATTGGCAAACATCATTATTAGCAAAAATTACCTTAAACCTTTAACCAGAGTACAGAGCTGTTTCTCTGAAGGCCCCTTTTTTTTGGCCCCCACCCTTCATGTTGAACACGGCCATCATTTTGTTTGTTAGAAGTCTGTAAATTAGATACAGCATAGTCAAAGGGATTTCACACACAACTTCAGTAATGCTCACCTTTTGAGAATGGTGTCAATGGAACGTCAAGTATTTCAAAATAAGTAAGTGTGTGATATAAATACCCCCCCTACTTTGGCCAGCAGTTGAACCTGAGGAAACAATAAAAATGTCATGCTCTTTGCAGATGCAGTTCCTCCCATCTAGCGTTGTGTTTGTATATCGCAAGCAACTCAATCGTATTTTTCATGCAATATTATATTTCACGTGCAATTGGGCAGACAGACGTCAGCACCAGGCAAAACAATACACATGACAATATGTTGTCATGGCGATGTGCTATTTTACCAGCTTTCTCTGGACTTCTGTGACTAAAATGACATCTCTTTTGTTACCGATGGCCGTCTGCCCGACTGCACCTGAATGCAGCATTAGTGTAACGCTCCATTCCTCCTCACTGCGTTACCGCGGTGTCTCCGCCGAGTTTCCTTGTTTTTTCCTACCGTCACGCTGCCACTGAAGGTAAAAACATGGAGACACAACATGGCAGCCAGCAGCGAGCTGACCCGCTCCATGGAGATATGAATGATATGAACTGAAAGGAACACTTCACTTTGTTGATGGGGGTTTTTGTGAATAGATAACAGGAGAAGTGTTACACTCCCCGGATTTCTTTCAGGAGGTCTATGATGTCCACCAGCTTACCAATGACCACCTTCTGGAACTCTTCAAAAAAGAAAAACAAAAATAAATTTGAAGATTTCACACCTTTTCATTTAATTTGCTTCAAAAGTTTCATTGTGGTTCAGCTCTTTTTTCTCCAGTACAAGACTTTCCTGCAGGGCGTTGACTTTTGCCTCACAGTCAGCCTCACATTTCTGGAGCTCGGTGTTCACGTTTCTGAGTTGGATCTGGCTCTCCATGTTCTTCCTGGTCAGTGTTATGATTTTGAGTTCAGCTTGGCTGATCTTCACGTCTCTGTCTTTCACAATGACCTCAACTTTCTCATCAAAACTGGTCTGCAGAGCTCGCAGCTCAGCAGCAGCCTTCTCTTCCTTCTCGGCAGTCGTCTGGTGGAGGTCGTTGACTTCTACCTCGTATTGCTGGAGCTTGGTGGTCATGTGATCGAGTTGGACCGTGCACTCCATGTCCTTTTTGATCAGTGTCACAATTTTTGAACCAGCACTGGCGATCTTCTCCTCCTTCTCTTTCATGATGAGATCCACCTTCTCATCAAAACTCGTCTTCAGAGCTTCCAGCTCAGCTGCTGCCTTTTCCTTGTCAGCAGTCATCTGGAGGAGGACCTCGTCTTTGGCCCTGCAGTCAGCTTCACGTTGCTGGAGCTTGCTGTTCACCTCCTGGAGTTGGAGCATGTACTCCACGATCTTTTCCTCCAGTGCCATGCTTTTGGTTTTCGTCATGTTGATCTCCTCATCTTTATCTCTGATGAGTCAATCAACCTTGTGGTCAAAGCTCTGTTGTAGAGCTTGAAGGTCAGAGGCTGCCTTCGCCTTCTGTGTACTCATTTGGTCCTGCCATGTGGCATTTAACTGACCGAGTGACTGGGCTACGGAGTCCTCCATGTCCTTCAACTGTTTGTCCTTCTCAATCAGCTGCTGATTGAGCCACTTTAAAGCCACTTTAAACGACAAGCATCGAGATCTGCCATGCAGCAGTGGAGCTCAGCCATCTTTGTATTGATGAACTTCTCTGTATCTCTCTGTGTCGTGGTGCCAACCCTCTCTGGCTTTGGCCGAGTCAAATCCATGTCCAAACAGCTGCTTCAGAGCAGCTCCGTTCTTGATTTTCCAGTTGAGCCGGGCTGTTTGGAGGTCCTGCAGCATTTGAAAAGTCTTCTCCTGCTGCTGGTCGTCATCAAGCAGTGCTTGTCTGGGTTCTGCCATCGTTACTGGACACAGATTTAGATAAGCAGAAATCGTAAAATTATTAATTAATTACTTGTAATAATTACGTGTAATTATGAATTACTTGTAATTTGTAATTAATTAATCGCAATAAATCAGTTGAAATTGAACAGAAATGTAAGACTAAGTCTCGGTCGCTGTTAGTATCCACCAGTGTTGTGCTAGTTACTCAAAAATAGTAACTAGTTACAGTTACTTCATAAAAAAGTAACTCAGTTACTTAAACTAAAAAGTAATGCGTTACTGAAAAAGTAACTTTTTCGTTCACCAAAAGGAACGGAAAGGAATGGAGTAACGCAGCGTTTGGTAACGGGAACGGAGTTACTGATTTAAAAAAACAACGCGTTGGGGCGGTGCGTGCATGGATGTATAATATTAACTGGATACCGGACCGGAAAATGGCCGCCGTTCATTTCAATGGAAGTTGCTCTTTTGGTCCTGCCATGTGGCATTTACGCCAAAAAAGTTCCTGTCCTTCCGGGTTTGTCCTTCTCAATATCTGCTGCCCATAGAGCCATGCGCAGTTGAGTCACTCCCGTCTGCCATGCGGCAGTGGAGCGAGCAACCGCTTTGTTCTAGTTTTGTCGTGGTGCTGGCGCCGAGTCAAATCCATGTCCAAACAGCTGCTTCAGAGCAGCTCCGTTCTTGATTTTCCAGTTACTTGAATACTGCCATTTGGTTACTTGTGGATAAGGAATGAGACTTTTACAGGACTCACAAGGACTTTAAAACAAAAATAATGATTTAAAAAGTTTGACGGCCGATCGTAGGTTCACTACAATCGTTAAGTTGTTTTGACAGTTAATTAATATACGATGTTACACCGAAAATGAGTCAGTCCGAACCTGTAGAGCTTGAATCACAATGGAATATAAATCATAATTAACTGTATTTTGTGCGTTTTAATGAGAACTGAGTGTTAAACATGACAGATGACCCCTAGAAAAGCTCAGATAATGTTATCATGGCTTCTTATTACCTTACCTTTTTATACTGAAGTCTTCAATATAAAAGAAGTTGATGTTATCATAAAATCACACATTACATGGTTTGTTTTTATCAGCCACACTGATTAAAAATAAGAGCTCTTTTGTAAATGTCTTACTGGT
Source organism: Decapterus maruadsi (assembly GCA_030347415.2). Taxonomy (NCBI): domain Eukaryota; kingdom Metazoa; phylum Chordata; class Actinopteri; order Carangiformes; family Carangidae; genus Decapterus; species Decapterus maruadsi. The sequence goes on along the minus strand of CM064903.1, from coordinate 32,897,554 downwards.
TGTGTTTATAGTTTCATCAAGCCTTGAGGTGGATAAAACTCTTTGTTATACAGTTTAGCATTACATTATGTCCACAACACGCAGAATGTCAGTGTCCACTGCTGTTACAGTATTATAATGCCCCAGACCGGTTGTAGATGTTGGATTTAGTTCGGAGAAGAAGAAAGAAGTCACAAGCAGGTTTGTTTGTTTTTTCCAAACAATTTAATAATATGATTATGAGTTTAAGTGATAATGTAGCATATGCTGACAGTGAACACACACTGACGAGATGAGGAGGAGGAGGACGTCGTCATCCAGGTTCTTCTCCTCCGGTCCCGGTGGAAGACGGCCGGGGAGCAGCTGCACCGTCAGGCCACACGACACACACCGACCATGGAGGAGTCTGGAGAAGTCTCGGTTTACATTTTACCAGCATAGCATTAATTAAACCGTAAAATAAATTAACGTGGACGTTGTGAACGGAGCAACAGGTGTTGATTATCAGCCGCGATGAGACACTGTTAACACACAGACACACATACAGCATAAATGATTTATCAAGCTAAAACTACTGAAAAATATGAGTTTTACAAGAGCAGTAATGTAAAACAGTCCGGTTTCACGTCAGTAAATCCAGTCAATACGAGGCGATCTCATCAATTAAACGTTACGTTTAAAAACAAAAGCTGACAAGAGACTAATAACAGACATTAACTATCATAAAGTTAAACTGTCCTGTGACCAAACAAAAACTCACCTTTGAGTCGTGTTTTCCACTTTTCTGAGTGATTTTCCGCCTCTGCGAACAGCGTGCATCTCATTAGTTTCAACCATCCTCGGTCCCGAGACTCACACGACCGCGCTTTGGGAGTGCACGGACACAGCCGTGACGTCACGCCCAGAAAGAGACTTTTCTTTGGCTTTTCTGGCCGTTAGAAAACATTTTTGACGGATATAAAGTCCATGACTTAAAAATATAGAATACAAAGATTAGTAATTAGCGGAGGTTACAGCTGGAGGTGTCCTGTGAACCGTTTTAGAGGCTTCTCTTTTACTATTGCGGTCTATGGGAAAAAAGCTTTTTGGGCCGCATGGGGATTTTTGGTTGCAATACCGCGACTGGCCACTGGGAAAAATCGGCGTGCCTGCTGAGTGGGAGACCGGGGGACTGGGTGCGTGGCGCAGTGGTTAAGGCAGCCGCCCCATGTATATGCAGACGCAGGCGTCCCCGGTTCGCATCCCGCATCGGGCAGACCTTTCCAATGTCATTGAAACTTCTGCCTCCCCCTTTCCTGTCTATCTCTACTAATCTATCAAATAAAGGCATGAAACGCCAAAAAAATATACTTTAAAAAAAAACCCCCAAAAAACAACGCGTTACGTTATTAGTTACTGAAAAAAGTAACAGCGTTACTAATAACGCGTTACTACCCAACACTGGTATCCACTGAGATGTGCCTCTATCTGGGGTCAGAATGTAGAAGACTATACTTTACTAGAGACCATGGGAACCTTAAGCCGGGCATAAACTGTACGATTTTGACACGATTTTTGAGTCGCACGACCTGCGGACGGTCAGCCCGATTTTGCTCTCGTCATGCGTCTATATTCGTACAGTGTACAGGAGGGAACGACGGCCAATCGTCGGCTCCCGAACCACAATCGGACGGTCGGATGAATTTCTGACATGTTTGATATTTTGGTCGTACGACGGAAGAATTCGCACAGTGGAAGCAGAGCCACGACCCGACGGAGGATTTCTCCCCCAGTGAACACGCACAAAGTGTCATAAATAAGCAGCAAATATCTAAACATGGGTGTTTGTGCAGACTAGCTCGCCAGGAAAGACACAGATTAACAAACACATTACTCCGGGGCGGATGTAAACCTACTGTCCTACTGTCAACTCCGGACTCCCCCGCCCCTCCGCCCCCCACTATTGTTATTGTCTGACAGGTGAGTGTTGAAAACCACGCCGTGGCCGCGAGCCAACCGCAGCATTTCTCCCCAGTGTGCGTGCGCAAGGTGTCATCGAATCACCATGTCGACGTGCCGGTGGACTGAAAATATGGAGAGACTGATTGAACTGTGGCAACAACATGAGTGCCTGTTTAATGTGTCGTCAAACACTTATCAAGACCGCCACCTACGCTAGAAACGTTGGCAGGAGATAGCCGCTGAACTTGCCTGCTACGTATTTTTGTTTTAATTTTCAAGCTAAAATGGATGGTAAATGGACTTGCACTTATATAGCGCTTTTCCAGTCACTTGTGCAGGGAACTAAGCATTCACACACATTCATACACCCGATCGGCACATCAGGGGGCAAGTGTGGGTTCAGTGTCTTGCCCAAGGACGCTTCGGCATGTTGACTGGAGGAGCCGGGAATCGAACCACCGACCTTCCGATTAGTGGACGACCCACTCTACCTCCTGAGCCACAGCCGCCCACAAAAGTCAGTTACTCGTTTGTTGTTAACGGCAGAGAGAAGAAAAAGAGAGGTCTTGTTAAAAAAAACGTTACAACACGGTCCAACACGGTCAGTGGTGGCTGGTGCTAAAATAAATTGGGGGGGCGTAAGATAAATAAGATGAATAAAAAACATTGCTGACTTCACATCCAGCCAACTGTGTTTGGCATGACAAAGACGGCAAAAGCGTTGTGTAACTCCGTCCACGGTCACTTTGGATTTTTAAGTCAGGTTGCTCTTGTCCGAGCTCCTTTATCCTTTTTTTTTTTTTTTTTTGACACTCCAGCGAACGCCTCGTGAAAGGATTAGGCCTACTTCGTAAACAAACAACAAATTTTTCGGCTGCCACCGCCATTAGCTGTCTCCTAGCTTGTTGTTGTCTGTCTGTTCCGTGTGCACGCGGGTGCGTCTGTAGCTGTTTGAGTGACAGGCACGGCTCCGCTGCCAGGGGAGTGACTTTGATTGACAGCTAGCCTATCATCAATCAATCTGATTGGATAAAAAATGAACTCAAACGCGCTGATTGGCGTAGTAATCAATTAGAGACCAGCATGAAGTCACATGGAAGCCAAAAAAGAGCCCACATACACACTCACTTGGCCGGCGTCCCTCGCTATTGAAATGTATAAAACAATTACTTTTTATTATGTTATTTACGTTTACTCTGATAACACTTTATCCCTGAAATTTTGATGGGGGCGGCGCCCTAGCGCCCCCTGTTGACCGGCCGCCACTGAACACGGTCGCTGCTGCCGTTGCAACCGTTGTATCCAAGTGCAGATGAAGTCTGGCCAGAGTAGCTACAGTGTAGCAATTTACATCCAATCTGCGAGTGTTTGTTTTGTTTGTGTCTTTTCAGACCTATGTTGTAAATCCCCTTATGACTTTATCATGTTTTCATTTTGTGCATAATAAGGACAGACAGATGAACAACTGTAATAAATAAAATACACATGGATATAGGAATAGTATTTACACATTGTACTTCTGTTAAACCTGTTGTAATCGATAAAGTCATGTGTTTTTCATCTTAATGCAGTTAAAGAAGTGAAAACGAGAGCTGCATCCCTGAGGACTCAATATGATCAAAGTTAAAGTCCTCAGATGCCAACAATATTGAGTCGGTGAAGTTGTCTTTGTTGAAGTCCAAAGTACACTCATGACTTCCACTGTTGAGGCAATTTTTGGCCACCAAGTGGCAAATGAGCTGAGGAGCATTAAAGACAAAGTTGTTCAGTGCAGAGTAAAGAGAGTTATTATGAACACTCTTTACGATGCCCTTGAATCAGAGCAGGCCAGAGAACAGGCAGCACTCAGTCAACAACACCAACCGTTTGTGGCGCCTCAGTCAAGTCAGGGAAGGTACGATAATTACACAGATCCACCACATCAGAGCCCCAGTCTCCACCTCCCCAACCAACCAGCCCAGCAGCCCCAACAAACTCCTTCTTAAGGATGATGCATGAAGACTGAGAGTTGAAAATTCTGTAATGTACCTCTTTCAAGCCTGTGTTTGTAAAAGACACAGGTAGAAGGTCTTTTCTATTTATATTTTTTGTATTTGTATTTACATTCCTTTAAAAGAGGTTAACTTTGACACTGCTCTACTCTATATAAGTGGCTTGAAAAGAGGTAGACCATTTATATAAATGTTATTTTTCACAACTTTTTATTGTCATTCACTTTTTTAAATTGTCATTCACTTTTTTTTTTGCCTTTTTTATGGCTTACAGAATAAAACAAATCTTGCTATTGCAGGAAAGTGTTGTTACCGATGTTGTTTCATTTATTTAATAGAGCAAATCATTTTTGTAATTTCCCACAGAGATAGAGTTATTGTTGTTTCTGCTTACAGAAGGACTTATTTTTTTAAATTAACATTTATTTTCTATACCAAAAGTTTTGTGATTTACCACAAGTGAAGACAGACCACTGATTGTGTGGTACTAAACAGAAAAAGAGATCACATTTTCAATACAGATAACATTTTTTGCAAATATTGAAATATTATATTATATGTAATGGGGTCCTCGCCAGCAGGCGGCGCTGTGTTTTCACCTGGCAGGTTACTTAGGTAGGCAGGTAACAGGTTCCTCTCTCTCTGGCCTGCATTTGGTCCTGTGTTTAGTCCGCTGAGCTTTCACACTGCATACGAACCGAACCAGGGTTCACTTGCAAACGAACCGAGACCCCCGTTTTCAAGCGGACCAGAGTTCGTTTGTTTGATCCGCACCAGAGTTCGTATGAGCTTTCACACCTGCTCAAACGAACCGGACTATCCGAGGAAACGAACTCTGGTCCGTTTAAAGCGGACCAAAGGAGGACAGTGTGAATGCGCCCTTTAAAACACTGCATTGCAGTCATGGTTACTGTGTGCACTGAAATACTCACGTCCAGTTTCCTGAGAGTCTTACGTTTAATTTCAAGGTCCAGTTCCATTTCTTGTAGTTGTAGTTGTCTTGTTGTCTCTTTTTCAGTCTTATTTTCACATCTGCCAGCTCTATCTGTTTCTGAAGGTGTTCTGTATATAGCTTTCTGTAAAAGAAATGTCAGTTAGCACAGAAGTTGTACATACTGTAGATTTACTTTAGTAGCCAATACTCACAATGTTTCTAGGCTTAGGTGACTGTGTAGCATCTGGATCCTGTAACACAAATTCTGCATTAGCACCACATTACTGACTTTATATCATTTATGGACTAAATGAGCTGGATATTTCCACAAAATTGACATGATACCTCAAGCCTTCTGGAGTCCAGTGACAGTCTCCTCATCTGCAGAAGTGCCTCCAGCAGCTGCAGATGTACCTTCCCCCTGCCATATAAGAGAACAGAATTAAGATTTAACACATGTAGGCTACTAACCGGATCGTCCTCTGGTGGGTCCAAAAGTGTGAGTGTGTTCCCAGACACTGCAAGGACATCCAAAGTTAGACAGTGTAATATGTATTTCATTGTGTGTTGTGCAATATGCAATATGTACCTTGTATGAAGCAGTCCGTTTCTGTGCCTGTCCCTTCCTCAATCCCGTCCATCACTGGTCTCCCTTTGTTTAAATCCAGGGCCAGCTCCTCTGCTGGGGTGAAATCTTTGCTTGCTGGGCCGCCTCCTGTTCCACATTTATGGGTTGTTTTTTTTTACTGCTAAAATAATAGAGACATAAAATGTCAGCAAACACCTAATCAATTCACCTATTTTTTTGTTAATTATTTAAACTAAAGTTACTTACCAGCCTGCAAAATGTTCTTATACTTGATTTTGACTTGGTGCAAGTCCTTTTCTGGCCAGACATATTTGTTCTTTATGAAGAATAGATGGGTAAAATGGACAAAATAAACGCCACAGAGGAAAAAAAAATACAAATAACACTGACGCACATTATAGATAATTCTTGTGTGACAAGATGAAGAGGACCTAGGCGGGGTCCGAACTCTAGACGCCCACGCCATAGTCATGCGTGCTAACCAGTTGGCCAAAGGCACATCCTCTTGGCAATTAGCCAGGGCAACTGGTCAACTGATCAATTGGAGGCATAGTGACATTATTTACGCATTAAAGGGACAGTATGGGACTTTACTGGCTTTATATTGATAATGGCTGTTGTGTTTCCTTTCTTTCTTATTATATCCTTTACTTCTTCATAGAACTCCATAAAGGTACTTTATTAGTCACATATACAGGTGTACAGGTGAAATTCTTTCTCTGCATTTAACCCATCCCTGAGGAGCAGTGGGGCAGGTGCAGTCAGACACCTGAATGGCGCCGTGGGGACCAACTCCAGATTTAAGCCAGTGCTTTTGGTCAGGGCGCTGACTGGAGGATTGACAACATATTGTGTTTTGTTTTGTCGTGCTGGGGACCATTTCTTTCACATAGAGGCTTGTTTATCCTGTTACATGCAGCGTCTGTTGTTTTTCTGACCCAGTTTACATAAACGCAGAACATGCAAACGTTCCAACAGCAAAGGCCCTAGATGGGGGTAAATGTCACATACTGGGGCTTTAAGCTGGTCCACAATTGTTTGCCAGGCCTTTTCTCTTTCCTTGATAATGGCTGTTGTGTTTCCTTTCTTTCTTATTATATCATTTACGTCTTCATAGAACTCCATCAGGAGCTGTTGTTCTGCAGCTGTGAACTGGGATGCACGAGGGGTTTCCATTTTCCCATTGGTGATTCTGTGTTCGATCCCGTGGTCTATTTAAGTATGCCGTGAACGCGCACTTATCCCAACCATGTACACCTGGCTTGATATAGCCGCGCCTTCTCATCCTAGATGCAACCGCTTGCTCAGTTATCCTGGATTTCCTTATTCCACTGTTGTGCAATACCCCTCAGCATACAAGATAAAATACCCTAAGTTCAAATAGGGAATGTGTGTATACACACACACGCACGCACTGTCTGATTAAATGAATATCTTTTCTTCCCAGGCAATGTGGACAATCTCTCTAGCCTCTTTGATGAGATCGAAAGGTCCACAAGGGCACTCAAGTCTGTAAACAATGTAAGAGGTGTTGCAATTAATAAATGTATTTAGGTGCCCAGGCACTTCGGGGTAATGAAGTTGCCGACAGGCTGGGTAAAGAGTCGTTGTCTAAAGAAAATACAGATTTGAATTTGAATGTGATGATGGGTAAGAGTGAATGTGTGAGTGTATGTAATGAAAAACTTGAGTTGCAGTGGCAGATCTCATCATTTCCTTCAAAAGTATTTTTACGTTAGGGGAAAAATCAGACTCCTGGCTTTGGGAGAGCAGTGTTGAAGTTCTTGCATTCTGCTGGCCTTTGTGAGAAGATTTAGTTAATTAATTCTATTAACCGGTGGAGGGCAGCATTACGCCGTTTTTATATCAAAATTACGACCAGATGTCTCATCAATAAAGTAGCTGGCATTTACCATATTGCTGCAGTGATTGCAATGTCCAACTCCTTTTGACAATTTGTTGACATTTGCATGGTCACTGTATTGTGTCACAAAATATACCTGACCAGAATGTAGTTGTTCTTTCTGTTTAGGGGCCAACACTTGTTCTCTAGGGAAACATTTTGCTTTGTTGTAAGCTCTGAATAGACACTGCCCGTCCAAAAAAAAGTCACCATTTGGATTTAACAAAGCTAATAGGTCAGAGCCTACAACTGGATTATGTTTCAGCTATGTTTCAACGTATTTAACCCTAACTGATGCAGTCTCATTTCTTAAATGACCATGTCAGAAGACGCATCCTGTGGTAGAGGAGAAGATGTTATTCTGTTTCACAAGGGTCAAATTATTGACATTCATCAAGCAAATAAAACATTTAAAGAGAGATTACTGAGACTAAAATTGCTTTAAGAACTGTCCAACACATTATTAAAAACTGGAAGGATAGTGGGGAACCATCATCTTCAAGGAAGAAATGTGGAGAGTCCAGACCTTAAAACCATTGACAACCTTTGAAAAATTCATGCAAAAGCTTATTGACATGATGCCATGGACGGGCAGTGTAGTTTGATGTTGCTATCCTCTTGCCCTAAATCTCTGGGTCATATCTAGAGCATTTATTTCATAATCTTCTTCTGAATCACATATACGTTTAAGACTCTGAAACTGACCAAAAGGAATATTATGGAGGTTGAAAACTATCTGCTTGTGTTGCAGTCAGTTGGTTTTCTAAATCTCTATTGACATCTTAGAGATGATTAGATTTTTAGGTCTAAAAAATGGATTTCAGATGAGGAAAAATCAAGACTGAGTTTTAAATTTCTGTTGGTGTTATTTAAATATGAATGAAATAAGAGGAGTTCTGTTTCTGAACTTGACCACACTCCTTTGTTCACAGAATGAGAGTCATTCTGGATATACTGTACATTAAAGACTACTCTACTATATTATATACTATACTCTACTACTCTATTATATTATATTATATCATATCATATTATATTATATTATATTATATTATATCCAGGGTTGAATGGAGAACTTGATTTTTCTCCCTTTATGTACTTCAGTACCATTGGTATGTTTTGTTGTATTTTAAGACTGATTTTTGATGATGGTTCCTCAGTCTCTTGTTAGGCTCAACATTTATATAGTATGCATATTTTTTGCTTTTATTTTACTTTTTGGTCATTTGTTAAATTAATTTTGTAATGCTGATTGTTCTTCTGTTGTAGCCCACAGAGTCTGTCACCCACTGTTTTGTCATCAGCAGGTCCTGCTGTTCAGGTCATGTGACCGCCTACCTGCTCACATTGAGCAGCTGTCTGTAATGACCTAATTAACAGTTAATTGAGCTGTCTGACGATATTCACCTTGCCCTGCACGCTTTTAACCCATTTAAACCGGAATCAATAAAGGCATTTTAAATATTACCCTCACCAGTGCCTCAGTTCTCTGTTTGCAAACTTTTAGGGTCAAGAGTCCTTGACATAATGTGAGAGGAAGGGTTTGTACTTCAATGCGCTCCACAAACACACCATGGAGGACGGGGGACAGCTCTGCAAAAGTAGGGCCCAATCCCAAACCACCCCCTACTCACTACCACTTCACTACCGAGTGTCACTCCAAATGAAGTTCCACTCCCAGCTGCGGAGGGCACTCCTGATTAAGGGGGAAGGTATAAAAGTGAAGCTGAACAAGTGGGATGCCCTCGCTACCTTACCGGAAACAGGAAGGAACTGTTGTCAAGGAGATGGACAGACGCGTCGCGTGTGCTGCAGCTGTTTTGGCGTTTCACCGTTTGAGAGGAGCGAGGATGGCGTCTCGCAAGAGACAAAGACGTCTACAATGTGTCGCTGCACTGTTGTATGAACAAGAGGTAGGCTAACTAGAATTGCAATAGTTGCAATATATTTCCACAGCTCAGGTAGTATTTGACTTTTTTTTTTTTTTACATATTTTGCTATACATGAAGTGATAGGCCTACCACACTAGACCAATAAAACACATGCATCTAAAAAAAAAGAAGAAGAATATGCCTATCATTGCAAAGTTAATCATAACAACTTAATTTATTTTATTTTATTTTTTTTAAAAACTTTGTTTTTATTAAGTATTTCAGTTTACAATAATGGAGAAAAGAAAAAAAGAACAAAAAAGAAGAACAAGGAACAAAGTGCACAGACTGAAAACATACGCAAATATATCGTTACACAGGGAAAGATATAACAATAAGTATATGAGTGGTAGGAGCAGGGGTTAAAGTTACTTCAATCATTTTTGTTCTATTTATCCAGTCTACTCCTCTTGTCAAAACAGGACTAAGTCATTCACACACTAGTTTACAGCAAGATTGAGAGAGTGCATCAAATAGGACAGTAGGGGGCACTGTACTCCAGCAAAAAAAAAAAAAAGATAAAACAGAGCACAAGTTGTGATACTGTCACTTATTCAGAATGAGCTGTCCATTTCCTCCATAGTGTGGTGAATTTGTCCATGTTCGAGTTCAAGGAAAAAGTCAGCCATGTCATATATTTGTTTCACAATTGCAATCCACTCCTCTTTAGATGGGGACTCTTTCAATAGCCATCTTCTCGTAATAGCTTTTTTACTGGCAACCATCATTATTTTTTATCAAATAATTATCAGTAACATTGATGGTGGAGGAAATATCACCATAACAACAGCAGAAATTAAGGACAAACTGGGTACACTCATTTCACTGCCATCCCAAGATATGCTAGCAGACATCGGTGTGGGTTTCTGCCAGCTTGCCTGAAGTGAAGTTTTCACCTGTGCTGCTAGTGCAATCGATGGATGCCACATAAGGATAAAACCACCAGGTAACCAACATCGTGCCGACTATTTCAATTACAAATTATTCCCATCTATACATCTGCAGGCCATCTGTGACGCAACTGGCAGGTTTCTGGACATTTTTGTGGGGTACCCGGGGTCTGTGCATGATGCCAGGGTCCTGAGAAATAGCCCAATATTCACAAAGGCACTCTACCCACCAGCGGGCTTTTACCTCCTGGCAGATGGTGGCTATCCATGTTTGGAAAAATCAGTCTCATCACTCCATACAAGCTGCCTCTTTGGGGTCGGATGCAGGAACGCTTTAACACCCATCACTCAAAGGCACGTTCAGTAGTTGAACGTGCCTTTGGCATGATGAAAGCACGATGGAGGGCCATGCTTTTTAAGGCCCTGGAGGTCAGTCCAGCCTTTGCGCCAGATATCGTTGCCTGCTGTGCCTTCCTGCACAATCAATCTGTGCCTGACGACAGATGACATCCTGGACATGGAGGACATTGGACCTGCTGAGGACCACCCAGTTCCTGCTCAGGTTGCACCTGACAGAGCTGAGACCCCTGGAAATCACATCAGGGGGAGGTTAGCAGCCCAGATCTCTGCACCTGCCATCCTGCCACAGCACCTGCAGGAGCATGATTATTTTTGAAGGTCAACGTCCACATTTTGTGGGGCGCTTTGTTTTATTCTGCGAAACATTTTGTTTTTTGTGAAAAAGTTTGTGTTGCATTTTTAAAAGTGCTATATAAAGCAAGCAAGTCTAATTTGATGTAACTTTTTTTTTTTAATTTGAGGACGGTGCACATTAATGAACATAATAAATGTAAAGGTGCCAGTGTTAGCCAACGGCTAGAATCATTGTAGTGATGCAAGCACATGCACATCTAGAATGTGTCACTTTCTTTTTTTGCATTGTCCCTGACAAATAAACCAGTCTAACAAACAAGAATCCAGCACAAATATTTTTATTTTTGCTCTGAATGACTTGCTGTACAAAACCATAAATTACTAGTAAAAAAAAAAGTGTACTTAACAAAATTCCAGCATTATTTAACAAAAAATCCTGCTACATTTTATCGACCATTTTTTCAAAAGCTGAAACTAAACGTTCTGTCTGTTCGTTAAACTCCTCCTGTCGTTTCTCTTCCTTTTCCGATTCTTTTTCCAAGAATCGGAGGACACTCTCATGTCTCCTCCTTTTGGAGACAGGTGGCTGGGGGGGAGTCAGGTGAGTGGCTAGGACCTGGGCGTGAGGGGGAATTAGAGGGGTCAGGGGGGCTGGTGGAACATGAGGGTCCAGGAATGCTTTCTGCAGGTGATGGTGGGAGAATGGTGGGGTCAGGCAAACATGAGGCCACAAGCACTGGGGGGGTTATTGAGGGCCTTGCCCCAAGGGCCTGGTGCATGTCCTGGTAATAGGGCCAGGTGGTTGCTGTATCCTCTCCCCGGTCAGTTCCTGAGCCAGTTGTAGGCGTTCTTATTTCCTGTGGGTAATAATGCACAAAATGTTAGCTCTCAGCAGCGATAACACTAACGATTAAGCAGAGATAACATGATTCACCTTGTATTTCTTCTTGAGATTTTCCCACTTTTTGGAGGCCTGCTTGTGGGATACAGCGTCCTGCAGCCCAATCTCCTTGATCACAAAACTACTGCACAACACAACATGAAAAAAGAATAAACTTGTTCATAATTTCTACAAACAGGATTTACATGTGAAATTGATTTCGCATTTCTCTTTTTTGTAAAGAGGCTGTCATGCTTCATTCTAAGCTCAATGAGCCGTTTTGTTTGCGCCACTGTCCCTGTATACAGTAAAGACATGTCTCAAAACATGAAATATGAGGTTGATTACGTTCATTTATGCACACACGCATTTGTGGGTTTCCTAAGCGACTTTAGGGACAATGTGATCATCTCCTTTTAATTTCTGTTATTTGTCGGTGATCTTTCACATGTTCTATGATTTAGTTTGAGATGTAGCCTAAATGAAGTCAGCTGAGATAGGCTCCAGCTCACCCGTGACCCATAAGGATAAAACGGTATAGATAATGGATGGATGGATGGATGGATGTAGCCTAAATGCAAAGGTGTGTGTTTGATCTAAAATACTTGGAAGAAGGCGGAACTTACATTTGAATGTTGTTTCCTCCATAGCCCGGTCGTCACTCCTGCTGCAACCATCAACGAGCCTACGCCGAGGGCCAGATTTGAAAAAATGGTACAAGCCGAGGGCCACATGGTTGTTTATTGAGAACTTATTGAAATGACCTTTTTGCACATATTCAACCTAAAACTAATAAAGCTTGTAAGTTATTGCATATAAAACAACAATAATCATTAAATAGGCCTAAATTAAAAAAAAAAATCAGTTGCCTTCATTTCTAATGGCTCTATCTGCAGCTTTCCATAGTCATTTCTAATTAGGGATGCACATGATTAACCATTAACCAATATCAAGAACTTTGACTGATTAATATCGATTCTTTTTTTAAAAACTTAATTTATGGGGGCTTGACGATACGTGCAGACTTACATCGTGCCTTCAGTCATATCAGTCATTCGTTTCTCAGCAGTAAGTTAGACATTTGTGACATATGTACATGGATCTATAATAGGCTGATATAATATAGACCTGTGGTTAAGCAGCGCAGTCCAGTGACAGACGGTCAGACGACAAACGCAAAGGGACGTCTGTGTGTGCATCACCTGTAACAGCAACGCTACTGGGGGGAAAAAAGGACGGGGGAAGAGAAAAAGTCCGGTAGTAGTAGGCTACTGTGTTCTCCAGCGTTCCTCAGTGTTGACCTGCAGGCTGCAGCTCCACAGAGGAGCTGTCAGAAGAACTCTGCTGTTCAGCTGCACTGGCAGTGCATTGTGGGATTTGTAGTTTTAGTGGTACGTGCAACATACCGGCGGCCCATATAAATATTATCATGCGGGCCAAAGATAATTGGACATAATTAAGAGCTCGCGGGCGACATAAAACCTTGACTTTGACACCTGTGGGTTAGGGGACAGGGGGTGGTTTGGGATTGGGCCTAGGATTCAGACGTGAGGCGTGACGTCACTAGTGTGGGCGCGACCAGGCTACTGTCGTCTACATTCAGCTTCAGGGTGCGTTTCAGCCCTACATCATCTCAGTGCGTCGCCACATCACAGTGAAATGTGTAGCTGACGCTCATGTTCCCGCTCACCTAGCGAGTACTGATAACACTCTTCGAGCGCTCCCATATGAGCTGCCCCGCCCACTTCCCCGAAGCCGATTGGCTGAGCTGGAGAAGAGCGTGGAGGTATTTGTTGGTGGCTTGTCCGGAGCCCATAAATGACATCTTGACGGTGTAACTTTCGGATCATTGTCCAGCTCCTCAGGTAGGTTCACACGACCAGGGCCCTGTTTTCTTATGTTTTTCTGTATATGTGAGTGATGGACAGTGATGGCAAGTAACGAAGTACAAATACTTCGTTACTGAAGTACAAATACTTAGTTGTAGGCTTAATTGTCAGGTTTGTACTTTTTGAAGTATTTATTTTTCTGACAACTTTTTACTTTTACTCAGTAAATTTTAATGCAAATATCGGTAGGCCTACTTTCTACTCCTAACATTTCCCCAAAAGGCTCGTTACTTTTTCTTTTCTTTTTTCCGCGGCAAAATAAAGTCTTAATAGTTCCTCCTCAGCGCGGTCGGGGTCGTCATATCACTCCGCCGGGTCGTCTCGTTCTCTGTTTCTCTCCTCTCATCAGCTCCAAACTCACTCACACAGCAGTACGGTGAGCGCTGCTGCCGCTTTTAAAATTAGCGGGTTTGATTCTCGTGTTGGACGTCGCGCTTACCGTCGCTTGGAACCCCCCCGCCCCCCCCAAAAGAAAACCATGCTGGGGGGGGGGGGGTTACTTGTTGTTTAGCGACTTAAAACATTGATGAAAGGGATTCCAGTGTGGTTATTTGCTTTACAGTGAATCGTGCAATAGAAAGACTTTTTACTTTTAATAATACTTTTGAGTTATGTTCAGAGCCTGTACTTTTTACTTTTAGTTGAGTAGATATTTGGATCAGTACTTTCACTTTTACTTAAAGGGATAGTTCAACATTTTGGCAAATTGGCCCATTGCCATAATCGCTATAGTCATAGCAGTAGGTTCGTTACCTTTAATTGTAGGTGTAAGCTATTTTCAGTACGGTGGAGCGCAGCAGCAGGCTGCTCAGAGCTACGCTATGGAGGCTAAGGGAATTTCTTGGTTTCCCTCATTAAACTCATCAAATACAAAATCCCAAAACTCCAAAGCACTTTTGTGGACAAGTTGTGAGCTGCACAACCACCACGCCAGGGCTGTAAACTAACGGTCGCCACTCGCCAAATGCGACTAAAATATTCCCCTGGCGACTTAATTTTGGAGGGATACACGCCACTGGGGCGGGTAAATGTTTGTCCCGAATGGTCGTGCTCTTGCAATAAATTGATTTGTTGTGTGTCACACTGAAGTCTCCCTCCGCCCCCCTTGAAAAACGGGAGATCTCGGAGCCAATCGCGGTCAGAGCAGAACTGTCGGTCTGATAAAACTGTTGGAGCGCTCCACCTGAATCACCCACGCAGCCCAAGCTACCAACGGCGCTATTCGCCCTCCGCCGTGTGATTTTTAAATACCAGCGCTCATGCCGGGTAGCCTACAGTACACGCCGGATGAGGAAGCGCCGCAAACCGAGAAGCGCCGAGAACCACAGTAACAGCTGTGTTGTTCACATGCACGCGGCGCGCAGCTCCGCGGCCGGCTCACGCCGTAGTGGCGTGGTATCGTCGTCTCTTTTAACCCAGCTTGTAGATCATCAATTCATGCTTCAGAGTTTAATCATAAAACCGGTGATAAAAGCGCCGCTGTTTCACTATTTAACTCATTTTCAGCTGCGTCAACTTTACTGTGAAAGTCCAGTGGATCTGGATCAACATAGCGTTTGTACGGAGGAGAAATCAGCTGATCGCTGCTGTTTACTTCTCTCAGCGTCTCCGCTAAGAGTTCTCTCCGCCTCCTCACCCGTTGAGCTGAGCGTCAGGACCTCATGTATATTAGACTATAGCCTGTATTTTATTTTTTATTAAAAAATAAATACTAATCATATTATTAAATGATTACCACATAGTAATGGCCAAAACAACAAACTTGAAATGAACCAAATCAATATTTAGAGTATCAAGAGGAGAATATCAGTCTTATTTCAGTGTCATTTCAGCACCAATGGGTTGTTGGTGGTTATCAAGGTGTCACATTAATGTTATCACTTAGAGTAAAGTATAATTTTTGGATAATCAATATAAATGATAATGAAATGAATGAAATTCAATTAATAATATTAAAATGTATTTTTAAATAATACTTTGGCCTCTTAGTCTTTTCTTAGCATATACTGCTATATAATACTGTTATCTCAATGAAAAGTACTGAAACAGATGTATATGCAACAAAAAGAGGCAATTTATTATTTGACCGGTAAAAAATTTACTTGGCCGGTAGATTTTTTCATCTACCGGTCCCCTTGGCAGGTGAGCCAAAAAGTTAGTTTACAGCCCTGCACCACGCTATGAGATAATAATGGAACGATACGAAACAGAGCCGTTTGAGGTAAATTCATGCAAAACCGCTGATGCGCGTTGCGTTCAGGGACAGTTTTTCAGCAAGCAGTCTCCGTATTTACCCTGTATTTACCTCGAAAACGGCTATGTTTCGTATAGTTCTGTTATCTCATAGCGTGGTGGTTGTGCAGCTCACAACATGTCCACAAAAGCGCTTTGGGCGAACCTACTGCGATTATGGCAATGGGCCAATTTGCCAAAATGTTGAACTATCCCTTTAAGTCATTTTCTTCACAGGTACTTTTACTTTTACTCAAGTTAAGAATCTGGGTACTTTTGCCATCTCTGGTGATAGATAATACTTTTATTAAGGTGTCTCCAGTATTGAGCCAGGCAGGCAGCCTGCAGCCCAGCTAACGCTCTTCCATTGGGCAAGTGGCTCTGTCAAAGTTTGCCGTAAACAGGCATTTTTTTTCAAACTGACAGGCTCAGATAGTTACGAGTGTCTGACAACATACTAGAAAGGAGAAATGAATGTATTTAGGGTTTTTTTCTGGAGGGAAGGGAAGGGGGGCACCTTTACTTTCAAAGTAAAGGTGCTGCCAGCTGTAATAGTGTAACAGCCGCGTCTTTACAGCCGATTAGGATGAAACTCTCAACATAACCCAAGCATAAATTACCATGGAGATCTAGCCGGGTTAAAACAGAACCACCTTTGTAGTACAGGAGAGCCTGGCTTTAGACTCTACATGCCTCGCTAACCCACTGAACTCGCCTCACAGTTGCTCCGTCTCGTCTCCTTCTCTCTCTCTCCACGCTCTGCGCCGGTGGGGTGCGTTTACTGTGCCCATTGAAATGAAACCCTGGACCCTGTTTGTACTGTTGATGACGTTTGGTGCTGTTCTGAGCTTTATTTGGTCGGTTGATCCGTATACTGCGCTGTTTGTTATGGTACGGTCATTGCTAGCGGTTAGCAGACTTCATCTCATCATCATTCCATGCCCACGTTGCATTTACATTTCGGACTCACCAAAATGTATTAAACGGTTATTTATTTTTAAAAATTCAGTAAAATTAAGACTTTTATTCTGCACCCCTCTAGACATTCTGTGGATGCATTCACAATTAAAGTCTGACTTTAATTTGTGAGTTATTTCTACTGTTCTAGTTTGACATTTCTCCCTCCTCAGCATCACCACATGACGTCACTATAATGAACTTGTAGGCATCAGGGTATCTTAACTCTTTGACTGCCAGCCATTCTCAGAGCAGCGTCCTCCAGCTTGCCAGGCATTTTCCAGCTTTTTGACTGATTTTCGTAGACCCACCATGTACCTTTTTACTACATACACATTCAGCCTATCAAAGGAAAGATGAAGGTCTCTACTTTTCAGCAAAAAAAAACTGTTTGTTTCTATATTGTTCCAGTCTTTAATGAACGAGCTCATAGCAGGACAGGTAAACAGGTGTACCTGAACTAGGACTCTGGGAGTCTCCCTCATATTCAGGAACTCTGTTCCTTGAGATCAGTCTATTTAGTGTGATGTTTGGGTAGTTGAACCCTATTTTCAGCTGTTTCCTGACCCACTGTCCAAAACCTATGGTAATGTGAATGAATGATTGTCTGTTTGACCACTTGATAATCCTATATGTGTCTGTGTTCCAGTTGTACTTGTGTTCATCTAAAAACCATCTGTTGTGTCAGCTGCAATGCCTCGTGATCCATCGAAGGGCAAAGCACTGCAACGCCGCCCCCCAGCCCCAGTGGCAGGGCCTTCTGCTTTAACCAGCCGGCGGAAGGCCAAAGCCCTGCAACGCCGCCCTCCAGCCCCAGTGGCAGGGCCTTCAAAATCCGAGTCCCCACCCCCAGTGGCAGGGCCATCAACATCCGAGTCCCCACCCCCAGTGGCAGGGCCATCAACATCCGAGTCCCCGCCCCCAGTGGCAGGGCCATCAACATCCAGGTCCCTGCCCCCAGTGGCAGGGTCTTCTGGTTTAGCCAGGCGGCGGAAGGCCAAAGCCCCGCAACGCCTCCCCCCAGCCCCAGTGGAAGGGCCATCAAAATCCGAGTCCCTGGACCGGGGCACACCTTCAGGTGAGAAAGACTTGACGGTGGCCATCACTTGGTGGCCTCTTAATAACATCACACCCCCCATGATCATGTGTCAGTGTTGTGTTTTTCAGACAGAAGGTCAACATGAATCTAGTCTCATCTAGTTTTAAACCACAGACAACATGTTCTCTGTGCTAGTTTTCAACTATATTATATAGGGATGTAACCATTCACTTAAAGGGCCAACGAGGAGTTTCTATTCGGTTATAAAACAGTCTCACGTTAATGTGGATGAATCTACGCTACCCACACTTGTTAATGGCTCCATTTTCGATCAATATATCGTTTTGTCTCTATCATTATTTTGTTATTATTAGTTTTCGGAAAAAATGAGAATAAGCGATTCGGGCGGCGTTATGGTTGGAACGACGGTAACTGAACCTCTTTGAACCTCTGACTTTAATCCTTGATGAATGAAAACATGAGTCCGTCTTGCGCCGGTGGAGGAATTCTACGGTGCGCGCGGAGGCAGCGTGAAAACACTTCGCTTTTCCAAAACTCCTCGTTGTTTGATTCACGATTTTGTGTTCACGATTCTCGATTTTTCATTTTCAAAAATGAGCTACAGACATATTATGACCTAATAAAATGATCTTTTATTCATTAGAGAAAGATAGTTCACCTTTTCACCATTTATCACGTTTCATCGTTTATGAACCAATTTCATTGATCGATTGGTCTGAAAAAAATAAAATAAACATTTACCAGCTGAGCTAAACTCCGCCCCTCGCGGTGTTTTTTCTGATGTTGTAACAGACGTGTCTGGTTTGGATCTATCGCGTGGGGAGGGAGAGGGAGGGGGGATAGGGAGAGAAAAGTGAGTGAATTGGAGTGTCTGCGTGGTGGGCGTCGAACAAATGAATCAACCAGTGATAATGTAAGCTACTTCTCACCACAGACTTTGTTCTCACGCATCGATTTTCATTTTATTTTCACCGATGTGAGTCGTCACGCGTTTGAATCGATTTTTAATCGTGTCACGATGCATCGTTACATCCCTAATATTATATCTTCTAGTATTTTTAAAACCTGATGACAGTCAGATGTCTGGATCTGAAATGATCAGAGAAACAAACTGAGCATTTTTTAAAGTGAAACTGATTTATTTATTGATTTTACAGTTTTTCATTCCCGGAGGTATTTGTTATGGAGAGGACTCCTCCTCTGTGGAGAAATAAACAGATATAGATAATCAGAGAAACAATAATGTCAATGTGTTTGATGGTTTGCCAAGTAAAAATAACTAAACACAGAGAAAAGACAAAAGTCTTTCAGTGAAGAGGGCTGAGTTCCTCAGACAGAAAAGCCTCAGTCTCTCTGTCTCCACTCCACAAGCTCACAAACTAAGCTATTCTATCTCCATAAAACTGTTTTTCTCTGGTGGTGGTGTGTTGCCTCAGTTAAAAACAACTATTTATCTGTGTCTGGCTTCCAGTTGCTAGGACAAGGAAGAAGAGAAGGTTTCGACCAGGAACCAAGGCCTTAATGGAAATCCGCAAGTACCAGAAGGGCCACGACCTCCTGCTCATGAAGCCCTCCTTCTTTCGCCTGGTGAGTCACACAGCAGCAAAACAGCAGCACTGACAACCGACTCCAACTTGGATCAAGAGGGTCTGGCTCCACTGTGGGGATGGAGCTTTTCAAAATAAAAGCGAATAAACCGGAAGCATGTATTTGTGAACGTTTTTTTTTTAATTATTTAAACATGAAGAATAAGAAAAAGTGGTCAACAATGAACCAACGCTGGGCTTAATATATGAATAAAATTAAAACTAAATTGGCTCAAAATCCAAAATATTTTTGAATTTAAATGATGTCCTTTGATTTGGTGTCATTGGTGTTACAGACCATTATTTTGAAAGGTTGGGAATATGTTAGCGAGGTATGTAGTCTAAAGCCAGGCTCTCCTGTGTGACTCTCTCAGATTAATGCGGCTAGATCACCATGGTAATTTATGCTTAGCTCATAACCTGGTCCCGACCAGACTATGTTCAGAGTTTAATCATAAAACCGGCTATCCACCTTTTACCGAACGTCAAAAACGGAAGCCTGTTTTGCCGGTTTTGCTCTTCCGGTGGAATTTTATTTTTACGTTTCCATGGTTTCGGTAGTCGCGGTAAATGCATGTGTTTGTTTGTTTTTTTCTTCTTCAATGAAAATCTGTAAAACGCATGGATCATTACACCAGCTTTTAACAGTGGATATCACACAAATTGACATCCGTGTTAAAAGCCAGCGTTAATAGATCCATGCGTTTACCGCAACTATGACAACGACTGAAAACCTTGGAAACGTAAACCTACAATTCCACCAAACCGGCAAAACTGGCTTCCGGTTTTGACCATAGTATCCTGAAGAAACTCATGGTTAAAAAAAAAAAAAAAGTTCACAAATACATGCTTCCGGTTTATTCGCTTTTATTTTGAAAAAAGCTTTGAATCAACTTCCGTCCCCACAGTGGAGATCTGCAGTCAGACCCGTCTCACTTGGATCAATTCCTGGAATCGTGTGCGTCCTCCGTTCCTTCTCTGAGTTACGGGGGGGTCCACACAGCAGTATTTGTCCATATAATGGTTGTCAATGGACACCAGGTTTCTTCATCCAAAAAGACACACCAAAAAACATCCAAATACCTCCATACTGCTCGTCTGTGATGTCCCTCTTGTATTGAAGCCCCCACATGAGAAATTGTTCAGAAAAAAATTCAGTAAGTCTATATTTTAAACTTATTTGTAGCGGAAGCTCCCAGTGTCTCAGTTCACTGCTCTTTAACTGATGAGAGGCAACATTTTCTGTTTTGAAATATTGATGATTTTTTTTTACCTTCTTACTTTTTGCAACAGTCACGTTAAATTATTGTGAGCATGATTTTTTGCCATAATTGAGCAGCTCCAACACAGAGTAAGAGGCTCAGACAGATTTTTTTTTTAAACTTTAATTTTTATTGAAAATTTTCAACTCCACATATAGGCAATACAAGGCATACATTTAGATCCATGTGTTACATTCTTAGTGTGGAGCAGTTGCAAAGACCAGGTGCAACTGGGCAAAAGAACAACAAAAAACGAAAAACAAACAAACAAAACAATTACAACAGTTGCGGCTACATGTGTCTATAATTAAATTACAATAGATCCAAGAGAGAGAGATATGAATAAGACAGATTTCAAGTATTCCCAACTGTGTCCCATCGGGTCCATTTCTCCCATTTAGTCAAAAAGACATTTTCCTTCATTCTAAGTCTATATGTCATTCTCTCCATGTTATGGACTTCTCTAATGATTTCTACCCATTCATTCACAGCTGGTGGTTCAACCTTATACCATCTTCTTGTTATTGTTTTTTTACTCGTGACCAGTAGTATTTTTATTAAATATCTGTCTTTGACCAGGACATGATGATTCAAGTTCCCAAGGTACATAACACTACATTCTTTAGGTATTTCATAGCCCAGGATGTTCTTAATTATATCGTGTACATTTTCCCAAAATGGGTTAAGTTTCTGACATCCCCAAAAAATGTGTGTATGATTCGCTTCCCTTTCACCACATAAACGCCAACATGAGTGCTGGGAACGTGTTTGTTTACTTTTTAATTTGGGAGTGATGAAAAAGCGGGTTAGGTTTTTCCACCCGAATTCTCGCCATATTCTCGAATTTGTAGTTGTGTGTTGTATTTCACACATACTCTGCCATTCCTCTACAGTAATGTTGGTCTTCAGTTCATTCTCCCACTTCTCCTTAATGTACAGAGTAGAGAAATCTTCTGAATCTCTTAAGTTTTGGTACAACACTGAAACTGCTTTCAGTTTGGTTCCATTGTATGTCTTGATCATTACATCGAGTACACCATTTAGATTTTTTACAGGTTGTATGTCCTTTATAAAGTAGTCACGTAGCTGTAGAAATCTGAAGTGGTCTCTATTTTCAAGGCCATAGTCCATTTTCAGCTCTTGGAAGCTCATTATGTGTCCATTCTTCATTAGTTTACACATTGCTGTGAGCCCTTTCCTACTCCAGTCTCTGAAGTTGAAGTCATTTACACCCGGCTTAAAGCCGTCATCATAAGCAAACCAGCTCAACAATTTCACATCTCTTTCTAATTTGTGCTGTCTGACAAGGCTCAGACAGATTTGATTTGAATGTTCATTGTAGAACCTGGAGGTGTAGAGTTTGTGAAAGAACTAAAAGTGACCACTCTCTCTCTGTTTGCTGCAGGTCCGTGAGGTGTGTCGGGAAGTTTCCATAGAGCCGAAGAGATGGCAGGTCTACGCTCTTATGGCCGTGCAGGAGGTAAACAAAGTCCCTTCAACATGTTGTTGTGTGTCCACACAGAACCTCTGCACAGACTCTACACATCGCAGCAACTGCACATGCTCCAGATGACGACATGGAGCCTGGTGTTACTCATATTAACTGTTTTCCTGTTTTTCTGTATAGGTGAGTGATGATAATACTTGTATTGAGGTGTCTCCAGTATTGTGACAGGCAGGCATGCTTGGACTTCAAACATACATCATACACAGCTTTAAGACCTCCAAAAGGCCTCCAAAAATAGATTTTCCCAACTATGGTATTCAATTAAAAGGGAGGGTCCCTAACTGTAACTATAAAACAGAAACTTGGCAGCAGTCTAACATACAAAGAGCTGCAGAACAGGTGAATGCATATGCAACAAAATAAAACAAACACTGGAGCAGTCATGATGACAAATCAAAAACAGACCAGGGAGAGAGGCGGCGGCGGCGGCCACCGCAGCTGCTGCGCGGTGGCTCTCCCACTTCATGAGCTCCACACTGGCAAGCTACCGGCAACACAGCGCCTCTGTCTGGCCTTTCAAAGTCAAAAGCCCGCTCTCGGAAGTTTAATAGCGGTGGGGAGGGTTGTGAAAATAGATGCGGTGGTGCGGGGCGGGTCAAATTACTTCAAATTAGTGCGAGCGGAGTAAAACTAAAACAAACTAGTGCGGACGTTTAGGAACCGATAGGAGGAATCGAAATGCAAACAGCTTCTTACCGATTCCGGAACCGGACGTTAGGAACCGGTTCCTAAATGGAACCGTTTTTCGGTGCCCAACCCTACTCCCCGGTCAAAGTGGTCACAGCAGACCCTGTGGTCAGCACGGCGACGGTGCAGGAGTGTTAGCATCCATTTGTAGCACAGCTAACTTTTAGCCATAAGGTGTAAAATCAGCCCAACATTTTGTTGTTACAATTAGTAAATTCTCCGTCGTCTCTCTTCACCTCAGTCAGGTAACAGTATTTATTCCCCACCGGTGTTTTGCTGCAGGATTTAGAACGAGATTTCTGGCGTGGTGAGATTTGAACACAGATCACAACAAACAGCGACCTCCAGCTAAAGGTTGAGACTATTATGTTCATTTCTCCTTTCTAGTGTGTTGCTGGACACTCATTGTAACTATCTGAGTCTGTCAGTGTGAACAAAATGCAGGTTTATAGGTTGAACTTTGACGGAGCTGCAGGCTGCCTGCCGCCTCAATACTGGACACACCTCAATACAAGTATTATCACTCACCTATACAGAAAAACAGAGGAAATAATTTAATAACTGTGACTCATAGTGATATTTGATTTTCCACAGACGAACTTTGAATAAAAAGAGAGAATGATGATGTCGTCTTAACCATCTGATCTAACCTCAGTTGTTTTTCTGCCTCCTTCTCCTCCCAGGCTGCAGAGGCATTTCTTGTTCAGTTGCTGTCGGACGCCAATCTGTGTGCCATCCACGCCAAGCGGGTAACGCTGTTCAAATCGGACATTGAGCTGGCCAAAAAGATCCGTGGGCTTGACTAAAGCTAACTCTTGAATAAATATGTTTGAGCATTGGTTCAGTTTACTGTCTTGATCGACTTATGAAAGAGATGGTGCCGTTAGCTGTAACTATTTGTTCGAGTGAGAACTAGTTGCTGAGATACAAAAATCCAACACCCAAGAAAATATCAATTAATCCAAATCCCAATTATGTTTTTATTTCATCAGATTTAAAAAAAAAGTGCAAATTTCAATACAATGTAAAACAAATGCTTGCATCACAACATGTGTATAAATGGAGTCATAATAGAGACACTACAGTCAGCAACATCCCTTCATTAATCCTGGTTTCACTTTGATGCCAGGACACAAGAACTTCAATCCTCCTCATGTTGACTCCTCAGTTATGAATTTCCTTTTAGTACTATGCCTACAATTTACTACCCATCATGATTTGTCACAGTGTGCCAGTCAATCCAACCCCCAAGTTTACAATTTTGGGATAGGCTTGGCTGCGACTGCGATGCTCTCAATGGCACACTCGTCACTTCCCCTGCGGATTCGGAAGTAGCCGTCCTCGCCCCAGGCGGTTCCCCAGCTGTTCTTAACAATCCAGTACTTCTGGCCGGTCATGTGGCAGTGGCCGTAGCCCACCAGCACCACAACGTGGTTGGTCAGCTCCCAAGGATTCAAGGCGTCTGCGAGGCCCGTGTGGTGGTAGATGCCCTCCTTATAATGCATGAAGTCAGGGTAGACCTGGAAGAGGAGAGGGACCGTTTACTTCCACTGAATGCATATACAATACTATAGGTTCAGGAATATCAGTTGTTGTACCTCAAAAGAAACTCCTATGGGCCCATTCTTGACCAGTTCCAACATCATGGCTGTTTCACTGCAGCCGCCGTAAAACCCGCCGACATAGTTGTATTCTGCCGTGTAGATGCGGCCACAGTTCTGTGGGACGCCACACGGGCTGGTCCTTCCAATGTACGGAAAGCACGCCTCGTCCACGATGCCGAAATCCTGCGCATATTTCCCAATCAAGTATGGGAAGCCACCGTCACAACCTGTAATAGAGGAGATGGATGTTTGATGTCGTTTGTCATGTTTCTGGAGATTAATGTGACTTTTACAAGTTAAAATGTAGTCCAAGAGGGAAACATTTAGTCAATACCATCAGGACTCTTCAGAATAATACAAGAAATGGCCTGATCAGGGTTATTATGAAACCAGTTGAATTTCTAAAGGCAATTAAGACACATTTTCTGAAATAAATAAACTACTTGCACTGATTAGGGAGGAAAGCAACCCTAATTCTTCTTCACAGAAGTACTTTGAAATGTCTAACTCTGGCGCAACTCACAGGGGAATACTTAAAGTGATAGTTCACCCTAGAATGAAGTTTCACTCATTATCTACTCACCCTCATTTGATGGACTAACAGGAAATGGGAGGCTGGAATGACATGCGCATTTCAACGGGATTCGAACGGGGCCGTTGCAAAGGGACACACAGAGGTCTCTCCTTGAGCTAAAAAAAAATATATCACCCTCATGTGGACTAAAAACGTCTAAATACCTCCATGCGGTTTGTATAAAATGTCTGTCTTGTACTGAAGCCCGGAGATGCGGAATTGTCCCGAAAAAAATTGAGTAAGTCCATATTTCAAGCTTGTTTGCAGCGGAAGCTCCTCTTCCTGGTCTGCCCAAGTCTCGCGAGATTTGCGGCGGTGTCAGTTAATTGCAATGACGTCGACGCAAATCTCGCGAGACTTGGGCGGACCAGGAAGAGGAGCTTCCGCTGCAAACAAGCTTGAAATATGGACTTATTTAATTTTTTTCGGGACAATTCCGCATCTCCAGGCTTCAGTACAAGACAGACATTTTATACAAACCGCATGGAGGTATTTGGATGTTTTTTGGGGTGTTTTTTTTTTTTTTACAAAGACCTCTGGTGTCCCTTTGCAACCGTTACATTGAAATGCACTGCTACGCCGAGACCCCCTGTAACTCAGAGAAGGGACGGAGGACTCTGAAACTTCTTCCAGCCCTTAGTCCACATGAGGGTGAGTAGATAATGAGTGAAACTTCATTCTAGGGTGAACTATCACTTTAAATTAAATGAACTGTTTAGTGATCAGGAGATGAGACAAACTTCCCAGTTTAGTTTACCTTGAGAATATTCAGAGCAGGACACCACCTGTTGTGGGCTGAGGATGGGGGTCTCACTGTTGTTAGTGACAATTCGGAGGCGAGACTCCAGCATTCCCATGGTGGCGAAGGAGTAGCAGCTACCGCATGATCCTGAAATACAAGAGATTGACAGTAGAGTTAAATCACACTGCTGTGCAACACAACAGAGCTGGTGTACAGTAAATCCCAATTTTGAAAAACCTGCACAACCCAATGCAATCTGATCCTAACAACCCCGAAATGAGATCCAGGTAACTCATTGGTATCTCCACATTTCATTACCATTACTGTGATGTATTCTGTCGACTGAACAGAAGACTCTAGTTAGTTGTAATGGACAATAATGGAGGCTGACAGTGGGAACAGGTTACATTTAGGTCCCAGACTAATAAGGTGTTACAGTCATTTAGAGATCTGCTAGCGTGGCCATTTCACTGCCCTAATGTTTCAATCACATAAAAGATCTCCCGGAGAAAACAATGGCACAGGAGTTAAGAGCTTTCTCCTAGGGTATGATGTAGGCCTCATTTGTGCTGGTGCCTTTACATCTGTACGCTCCCACATGTCAGCACTGCAACAACCAATTTTCCTCCCGTTAGCAACACCAGCCCATAGCCCTGCCCAAAGATTTACAACATACATTGTTGTGAATGGACCCAAAGAAACTGCCTATTTTCACGGCCTAAAAGAGGTTTTACCTGAAAAAAAATACACAGTTCCATTGTTTGCTATAATATAATTTTTTCCAGCCCCTCAAAGTGCAGGAAAAACAGTTTTTATTTGGAGCTAACCAACTGCTGATCGGTGGGCGCTAAAATATTTTTTTTTTATGTTGTAAAGCAACTTCTGCTGTAACCACACATATAAAATGATATTGATTTTTTTCATTTTTAACCCTTTAATTGCCAGGTGTTTGTCGTGATGCACAGGCATTTTTTGGTCTAAAAAACAGTTTTTTTGAGTTATTTTCAATATAATTCATGCAAACTTGAATATTTTTGGTTTTATTATGGCAGCCTGGTACATGTGAAAGATCAGTAGTGAAAGTTTTTTTTTTTGCATTATTATTTTTTGGGCAGTGTCAAATTGCAAAAAAGTATAGCGTATTGCACCCTCGACACATAAATGTGTGCATGAAAATTCAACTTTTAATAACTTTATGAATTCTTATTATTTTCAAAATATTTTTTTTATGTTGTAAAGCAACTTCTGCTCTAACCATACATATAAAATTATATTGATTTTTTTCATTTTTAACCCTTTATTTGCCAGGTGTTTGTCGTGATGCACAGGCATTTTTTGGTCTAAAAAACAGTTTTTTTGAGTTATTTTCAATATAATTCATGCAAACTTGAATGTTTTTGGTTTTATTATGGCAGCCTGGTACATGTGAAAGATCAGCAGTGAAAGTTTTTTTTTGCATTATTATTTTTTTTTATAGTTATGTGTTTTAGTATTGTCTCCCTTTACATACTATATCAGAATAGAGCTGTTCAATATTCAAAATCAATAAAGAATCAATATGCTTTTGAACTTTCTATTTATTTTTTCACACATTTCATGCAGCTGCAGAACATTTAACCTTGCAGCATAACAAAAACAACAGTACATACGACTGCTCAGGGCAAGCAAGACTTGCAGACCACGCTGCAGTGGTTTTTGCACACGAAGGTATCACACTTAATGCACCTGCAGGTCGTCATTCTTCTTTAGGGGCACATTGCACACTGCCTCCTTTTTGGGGGAAAAAACAGTGGTTTTTTGAGTTATTTTCAATATAATTCATGCAAACTTGAATAGCCGGCTTTTTTGGTTTTATTCTTGCCATCTCTGGTTCAATGAAAGATTCCCCAGGAAAGTTGATGAAGATCCTCCTCTTGTGGTTTTTCCCCACATGCCATGATGGGTTGATGGCCAGCCAGATGATGTAGGCATTCAAAGCGCTGACATCCAGGATGTTATGGAACAGGGCGAGAGGCCATCGTCTTGTCCTCCTCCTACAACTGTATGTGGAGACCATCTATAAAACAAAACAGGAACAAAACATATAAGATGAAAAATGCCTGAATAATAAACATGCCATAAGAACACAAAAATTACCCTACTATAAATTTAATTACTGAATGAATGAATCAATCAAACAAACTGCTACAGGTTTGTAATTTTGTTACAATAATGAAGATTGCAAAAACATACCAAATCCTTCTGCTCTTTCCCCGTGTAAACTGAGAGATTCCAGGCATAGGATGTGTTCACATCACATAATGCCCAGACCTTCAAGCCGTATTTGCCAGGCTTTTTGGGGAGGTATTGTCGGAATTTGCACCTCCCGCGATAAGGCACGAGCTGTTCGTCCACGCATACGTCTTCAGCGGGATTGAACATCATAGGCAGCCGTATGACCCATAGGTCCCAGACCTCACGCAGGGCGGCCAGCTCGTCGTTTCCCCGGCGCCTGGGTCGGGACAGCCGGTCGTCAAATCTTAAAACTGAGCTAATCAGTTGAAATGTCTTGCAGGATATCGTTGCGCGGACGATATGACGGCCGGTTTTCTCGTCCCATAAACTCCTGGGTGCTTCGCAGCGCGACCGATAAACCCCAGCCAAAAGAAGGAGCCCAAAGTAGGCGCTCATGGTGATCCGATCCAAGTCCTTCCAGTCAGTAACGGTTTGTCTTCCTTGGAGGTTCGTGTAACGGAGGACCACATCCATGATCTCCGGGGTGATGAATAGCTCGAAACTGTTCACCAGCTCACAACTCTGGAGATGGCATATCGAGTGGGACCCGGGCTTACTCCTCTGCCGGGAGGGATGAAGCGGAAGGTTTTGGAGTTTGTAGGTGCCCAGTTTATTTCTCCATTTTTAGATGTCCATGGCTGTTGCTGATCAATCTGCATTTCTTCCCCATCAGAGACGTCTGTGGAGCTGGAGGATGCGCCAGCATTTGGGATATATTCCTCATCATCATCATCCGTGGCTGTATCCGTGTCGGGCTCTGACGTGTCCGAGTCCTGTTCTGGGCGCTCTGGATCAGACTCCGAATCAGGATCCTGGATTAGAGCAAGAGCTCCTGCAGCAGTATATCGTTGCATCTTCCACGTTCGAAATGAGAAATTCAAACGAGAAATTCTAACCGTCTCCTCAGACATGAAGATGCACCTGTGTAAACAAACTTTGCAATGTTTTGATAAGAGCGCTCTTATCAAATGCTCCATAAAAAATGTAGGCCTATGCGCGAGCGCGCATGCGCACACACACACACACACGTACACGCACACGCACATGCACACACACATTTAGTGAGTACACTGTGTTAGAAAAAGCATGTATTTTAGCCCATTGCCATATATGGTAAATGACGTCATATTTAAAATTAAAAAAAAGTTCAAATCACAAACTTTGAGTGCTTTGGCCTCAAATGAAACCAAGAAATAAGAATTTGCATGGTATATGGCTTTTTTGTAGCAGGGTAAAAAAAAAAGCGTTTTTAATGGTTTTCAATGCGCACATTTTTGTGTCGAGGGTGCAATACGCTATATTTTTTGTTCACTTAAAAACAATAACAATTAGGTTTTTTTTGTGAAAAAGTTAGAACATGCAAAAATACACAACCTGGTGTAATTTTAAGCTATTTGCACAAGAAATGTATGAGATATGTAAAAAATAAAATTCAGAAAACACATAAATGTGTCGAGGGGCATCAGAGGGTTAAAGTACTTACTGTAGGGGCTATTTGTAGATCATACAACCCCACTTTAGAAAAAATGATACTATCCCTTTAAGGTGGACTTTTGGGACGTTGAATTAACCAACAATTAAGACAAGACAAGTTTCCAGGCTTCTGTAGGACATTTAAATGACACCTTGGTTTCTCACGGGGCTGACAAAGTTGACACCGTCAGCGTTTCTCCAATCCCAGTGCTGAGGCAGAGCTGCCGCCATCTTGGCATCATTAGCTTTCACAGGCATAGGGTGAACACGCCTGGAGTAAAAATGAAGGATCATAAGACAGAAATCACACTGATGCTCTAATAGTCAAGAGAAATACAACAACATTATTAGCAAAAAGCAGTAATTTATGTGCAGTAGCATCATGTCTGTAGTGAGGAAGATAAGTAAACTAATTGTGCAATTTCTGAAAAAAAACTTGCAGCATTTAATCTACATAAGGTTTGATTTCAGATGTGGAACCACTTTCTGTCTGACCTCTGGTGACTTTTAGGTGTCACTGACCTCAGCAATGCATTTTTCCATTTATCGTCCCATTACTGTCCATTGCAGTAATATATTATGAGACGAGTAGTGGAAAAATGCACTAAAGTTTCATTCATGCTTTAGTCATAAAATGCACAATACCTTACATACAAGAGCTTATCTGCCCCACTACTGCGTGGCAGTACTGAAGAACAGGATACAGGTAAACACTCACCTTGGGATGCGGGAGGCTGGCCCTCCTGCTCTGTAGTGCAGCTCCTGTAGAGTGTACTGCTCATGCTCTGGGTAGGCAACAGCTTTCCAGGAACGCTGAACTGAGTTGATGGAATCAACAAAGTCCAGGTTGTGTTTGTATGGTCTCTGCAGCAGCCTGCAGGGTGAATTATGTCACAACACAAGGTTATTTCAAAAGGAACAGATATAATAGGGAGAAAGTGTTGAAAGCCTGAATCACAGGTGTATTTTGTCAAAGCTGACAGTTTAATAAAGTTATAAAGTTAAATTGCCAGAACAACAAGTGATGTTCAGTGTAGTGGTGCTGTATGGAACGGTGTTTTTTATTTTTGTTAGTTTGTTATGTATGCACCCTTGTTAGTGTCCACTAGGACGTGGTGCAAAAATGTTGGACAGTATTGAAGCCCCGACATGAGGAATTGTTCCGCCAAATCACGTGAGATTTGCACTGACACAGAGAGAGCAGTGAACTGAGACACTGGGAGCTTCTGCTACAAACAAGCTTAAGATATAGACTCATTTAATTTTTTTCGGACCAATTTCTCATGTCAGGGCTTCAATACAAGAGGGACATTACAGACGAGCAGTATGGATGTATTTGGATGTTTTTTGGTGTGTCTCTTTGGACAGAGAAACCTGGTGTCCATTGACAACCATTATATGGACAAATACTGACTGAGTGAGCGTCGCTGTCTGGCAACCTGGAGTCTGGTGGGTAGGGGAGGGGGACAACGCGCTGCTGTGTTTTGAATTTGACTGCAGCAACCCATTCTTAACTCAGATTTAAAGGACCAAACGGGGCTTCAATACAAGAGGGGACTCTGAAAATTCTCACAGCTCTTAGTCGACATGAGGGTGAGGAGATAATGAGTGAAATTTGAATTTTTGGTGAACTATCCCTTTAAGGAAACACCAATCAACAGAAAAAACACACTTGTTATGTTGCTGCTAAATCTTTGTAAAGATATAAGACTTGAGTTTAAAGCTTAAATAATGTGGATTCTTCTCATTATGCAAAAACTTGCCGACAACACAATGGAAACCGCGAGATTAAATCACTATTTTTTTTTTCAAATATATTGTGATCGTATGAACTTAAATTCATGCCAACTGACACCAAAAACTGCAGGAAGCAAGAAAGTAAACATTCAATTTCACACACACCACTTTCAGCAATATCAAACTTTTATATATCATAATTGCCAGTTCACATCTGTTCCCAAGTCGAATAACATCTAGATCATGCCCCATTTCTCCACCTTGCATTTTAGTTATGTGCCTGCCATACCATCATAAATGTACATACCCACTGCTGAAAAGTGGTTGGTAATCTGTACGCGGAGTCACTGATTTCACCTTCTTCCCTACAAAACAGGCCCAGTTGTTTCCAAGGACATCATGGACCCATCCTGGCAGGGTCTGGTCACAATAGCTGGTCACCTTGGTGCCCTCCTGTGTGTACTGAAAGTGTAGGGAGACAAGTGGATCAGGGCTTGTCGTCCAATATACAACCCAGTCTTATCATTTCATGCAAATTCTCAGCAATTCTCATACTGTGACTTATTAAATTTACAACAGAAAATGGAAATGGAAAGATCCTGCACAAGTTTTAAGGGAAAAAAACTACCTGTTCTCATTTTGGCTAAAATGAGTCGACAGAATGGGGAAGTTGAACAGGACAAGGGACTATGACACAGTGCCATGTGAGTGAGGGGATGTAACATGTGACTAAGACATTCATCTTAAAGCAGAAGTCAGCGGAATGTTTTTGTTAAAGCAGATATCAGCGATCCAGTCATTTTGGCTAATGCTGCGTTCCATGCAGGCTCTTGAAACCGTAAGTTACAGCTGCAAGTCACGACTACGACTTTGTAGCGTTCCAGGCAACCCGCAACTCGTGTTTTTACCGTCCTGTTGCCTGTGAAAGTCACTATAACGACCACTCGTAACTTCTGACCTGTGAATGTTACGAGTTGCCTTGAATGCACCATGAGTTAGCAGCCCCCGCTGCTAATGCATGACGAGGGTGGGGGCTGCTAACTCATGGTTCAAGGGGTGGAACTTATGTACAATCGGCTTTGTTCCCTCTGTGCACCACTGAATTGAAATGTGTGCTAAATAAATAAATAAACATGGTGCGTTCAACCCATAACTCAACCTGTGAAGTCGTACCAGTTCGATCTGGTCCGACTTCACGGGTCGGAAGTTACGAGTGGCCGTTATAGTGAACTTTCACAGGCAACAGGACGGTAAAAACACAAGTTATGTGTTACCTGGAACGCTACAAAGTCGTAGTCATGACTTGAAGCCGTAATTTACGGTTTCAAAAGCCTGTCTGGAACGCAGCATTAGCCAAAAGACCGGATCGCTGACTTCTGGTTTAATCACATGAAACAACAGGATGTTGAGCAATACGGAAACTAAACCCTTAATGTCAGTGAAAGTTTAAAAATATAACCTCACTCTCAACCCACTGAAGCAACTTCCTTGACAAATGAGATGGTTAACTTGACATTTTAACTAACATAATTTAGGCTTTTCTAAGTTGTGCATCTGGGAGATGCCAGGATTTTAATAAAATGTCATGTGGGCTCATCTTTTACCTTGGAGAAGGCAAACCACTTGTACCCATTGAGGACCACTTCGAAGCCCTGGTTGTAGATGATGGTGAAGAAGCCAGTGTTGCCCAGCTCATCTGTGGCTACAGACAGTTTCTCCAGGGTCACGGTTACAGAGTTCTCCCCTATGGCTGGAGGGAAACACCAAAACAAACAGATGTTAATAGTTTATCACCATATACAGTACTCAAGGGGCGGTGTTTAGCTCAGTTGGTAGAGCTCCCGCCACCTGTGTTGAGGCTACAGTCCTCGCTGCAGGCGGCCCCGGTTCGAATCCCGCATCGGACGGCCATATACTGCATGTCATTCCCCCCATCTCTGCCTCCCATTTCCTGTCACACTCTCAACTGTCCTGTCCATTAAAGGCATGATATTACTTATATTATTTATTCATTTATTTACTGTATTATATTATTATATCATTATTATTTTCTCCTCTCTCCTCTCCTCTCTTCTCCTCCTCTCCCTCTTCCTTGTGTCTCCTTCTCCTCCTCTTCCTCTCTCCTCCTCCTCCTACTCTTCCTCTTCTCTCCCCCTCCTCTCCCAGTTTAACCCTCTGGGCCTGTTGAAAAAAATACATATACAGTACTCAAGCCAAGATGAGCTTAAAGACTGTTTTTATCTTCAAACACTGAAATAGGCAGCATACTCCAACTCTGAGCAACAGGTGCATGTTAAGACATATTAAAAAGCTAAACAATTTGTGTGTAAGAGGTTTTTCGTGAATCAGCTGCTGCTGTCTCCATCTTAGCTGAAACCCACGCACACAGCACAGGCCCCAACATGTCTCATGGTCTCCAAAATGCAAAACTGCTTCCAGTCACTCCAATGTGGGGGAAGTTTGTCCTGTGATGAAGGGTCGTATTAGTGTTATTATTAAGGCCCTGGGCAATCGGGGTCCTAATAATAACACTACTACTGTATATATATATATATGGGGTTTCATATATATATATATATGGGGTTTCATGAAGTATGAAACCCCTCCGCTTCGCGTCGGGGTTCCATACTTCCTGTCTGGGTTTATTTCTCCATAACAACCTCCGAACTATACATTATCCCTTACTTAATCGTGTTTAATCGCATATAAATATTTGACCTGAGAACAGTGAGAAGCAATTTTTTTCACATGGATTTTAGCGTACTGACTGAATACAGAAGCTTAAGCAACAAAACGTTGTTTTTTTCAAGGTGGTACTTAATCAAGACCAACAGACTAGGGATGCAAATTATCAATTAATTTCAAAAGGAGTTTAAATCGAATGCAACTGGACTTGGTTGTTTGTCTGGGAAGACGTTTCACCTCTCATCCAAGAGGCTTCATCAGTTCATGTAGCATCTGACCAGGCTGGTTCTGGTCCAACTTTCTGGTGTGGAGACCCAGGTATCTTACCATCACTGGTTCCCTTTGTGCTCCAAGTGCTAACGACAGTAGTTGAATGACTGTCTTTAAGTTGGTTTCGACTTCGTTAGTGCTTTATTGTGTTATAACGACAGTCGTTGAAGTTGGTTTCGACTACGTTGGTGCTCTATTGTGTTACAACGACAGTCGTTGGAGTCACATGCCACTTGTGAAATCTACCACTGTTCTGTTCGAAAATACCAAATATTATATTTTTTCTTTGGATTTTAATATTTTTATTTTTTGGCGTTTTTTGCCTTTATTTGATAGTTCAGTAGAGATAGACAGGAAATGGGGAGGCAGAGAGGGGGAATGACATGCAGGAAAGGTCCACCCGACGCGGGACTCGAACCGGGGACGCCTGCGTTGAGGACTGTAGCCTCTACATGGGGCGGCCGCCTTAAAGGAGTCATCACCCGGAAATCGCAATTTCTCTTGTTAAAACATGCATATTGGTGTTTGACCTCAGTTGAAACTTGCCTGAAAAGCTGGAGTTTGAATGGATTCCCGGTGCCGTATTATACCATATTGGGGAGGATGGCAGAGCTTTTTAATGTCTATTCTTTTCTGGCTCTTTTTTTCCATGAACAGGAATAGCACACAAGTGGTGTGCCTTCCTAAAGCAGGAGATTTTGATTCTGCTCCTACGGTGACTCACCATTAGGAGGCTACTTGCCTCTTTCACCACCCAACCCCGCTCAATGTCCGCTAAAAAAAATGTTCAACCTGAAATCGCTATCTACCACTGTTCTGGTACCATTTTTTCTTTGGGGGCTGTTTATGTTTTGGAGTCTGCATGCAGGCAAGCGGGGTCCTCGCTGGGGTTTTCAAGTCCAGAGGGGAATCCTGCCGCAGCCTTTGGGATGAGCGGAGCGGACGTCCGCTCTTCCGGGCCACCATGTCACTCCAGAGGTTTTCCCAGATTGGCATCGCGCTCCGCTTCGATGACAAGCTGCGGCGGCCAGCATGTCTGCAGGTGGACAAGCTGGCCCCGATCCGGTCCCTCTGGGAGTTGTGGAACAGCCGCCTCTCCCTCCTCTTCAACCCCGCGGGCGAAGTCACCGTTGATGAGCAGCTGGTGGCGTTTAAAGGCCGCTGCAAATTCAAACATTACATGCCAAAGAAACCAGCCAAATATGGCCTGAAGGTGTGCAACTTCGTATGCGTGGAGGTGCCAGGTTTACCTCGGGAAGACCGCCGCTGCGCCTGAGGTGGGACAAGGGAAGCGCGTCGTGCTCGAGATGACCGAGGGGCTCCAGGGTGTAACAACTTTTTCACCTCCCTCGCCCTCGGCCAGGAGCTTCTGCAACGAAAGGTGGCCATGGTCGGGATCATCCGAAAAAACAAACCAGAGCTCCCACCAAACCTGGTCCAGCCCCGGGGGCGCGCGATCCACTCCTCCCGGTTCGCCGAACGGCGGTGAGCTACATTCCCAGGCGCGGCCGAAACGTGCTGCTGCTCAGCACAAAACACCGGGAGGCAGCGGTGGGAGAGGGAGAGAAGCAGAAGCCAGTGATCATTGACGACAACCTGGACAAGGTATTTGCCATTACTATTTTTATTATTAGGCTATGTACTATTATGATATTTATTAGGCAGAATATTTACATTTTTATTGTCCTTTTCTCTCTGTAGGTTGTCGGGACCTACACCTGCCGTCGCGAGTCCTACCGGTGGCCACAAGTGCTATTCTACAATATGATCGATATCGCAGCATACAACTCATTCGTCATCTTCAGCACCGTGGATCCGACTTGGAACCAGAGCAAAAGTTTCAGGCGGAGACTCTACCTCGAGGAGCTGGGGAACGCATTGCTCTCTGCAGCCCTGCAGAGAAGAAGGCGGCCCCCCCGCACCCTGGCTGCTGTTGCACTGGTGCAGGAGCAGCGCGCTCCAGATGCTGCTGAAGACGCTCCAGAAGACGCTCCTGACCCCGGCACGGAGAACAAGAGGAGACTGTGCACCCAGTGCACGGGGCGAAAGAAGAAAACTGTCTGCAGCTGCATTCGGTGTGGCAAGCCCACATGCAAAGAGCACCGCATCGCATTCTATTGTTGCATAGGCTAATTGTCATGTTGTGTTGTTTGGTTTTGATTATATGAATAATAAATCTTGTTGTTGAAAATGACATGCCAAGTAGTTTTTCTTGACATATTTTGATGTATTTTCATGCTTGCTTTACTCATATAATCCCAGAAACATAGTCTTTCTTTGCATAGACCTGGTTAGTAGGTAAATGACGCCATCTCCTGTTGCAAAGTAAAATCTTCAAATTTGAAGTCTTGTGAAGAAGAGAAGCCATTGAGATCGCAGAATGCATGTATAGTTTTTAATCCCTGATCAATGACCATGATCATTTTTGGAGAAATTCTGAGATTATAATGGGTGTGTATTGCATGGAATGTTCGTGTCAGAGTGGGTGACATCATCGACTAGAGTGAGAGAGAGCCCAGAAAAACTCCAGATTTTTTCTCATTCCATACTCGGCCTGGCCACAATTTACACTCAGTTAGTCAGTTTTCAACATGATTTTTTTTTCAGTTTGCTGGTGTATTTTTTTACCTACCTTTTCCTAAGCCACACCTCAACCTGTGCTCTGGTTAACAAACCTATTCTCTCTCTCACCATGTTTTCAAAATATCAGAGAGACTTACAGAATTTAAATTATCAGCCTCTAAGTGTGACCATGTCTGTCTCTGCTCCTCATTGACTCCAATACAAAGATTTTCTGAGAGGAGCAGAACGGACCGATGTTTTAAAACTGCCCGCGTCGCCAAATATTACTGTAGAAACACCAGATCGTACCAAATTGTTCAGGAAGTCCTTAGAGCACCGTTGATGTGTGTTTTGTTCTGATAGGAGTTACTGTTTTGTCACAGTAAGCCTAAATGCGAGACCAGTCCTGACATACAGCGAGCGAGCGAAACGACGGTGAAAACTCGCGCGAGGGTGTCCTGATATGCAGCGTGACGATTTTGTCGCGAGTACATTCTATTGGTTCAGAATCCAAACCAATCAAATCATAAAGGGACGTAGACAAACTTGCGGCGCTATTTTGAGATTCCTGGCATTTCCTGGTTGCCGTTTTTCACATCTTTGAGTGTTTTTTCCTCTCATATTCTCCTCTCTCTGATAACTTGCTTGTCAACAGAAAGCAAGGTGTACTTTTCAACCAATAAGAAGTGTTTAGGGGCGGGACACCACCACGAAATGCCGTTCAGATAGAGATAACGCGAGCGATAATTTCAGGGTTGAGCGACATCGCTGGACGGCGCGACGGCGCTCGCGGCACGTCAGGACAGGCTGACTGAGAAGTACACATTCTAATCACTGTCGCATGATTAGAATGTTGTATCACTGTATGTCAGGACGCCACGCTGTGTTCCCACCAAACGCGATAGCACGTGGTCGCGCGTCGAGATTACATGTTAAGTCAATGCAGAGACGCGATTAGACGCGCCATCGCGGCGGGCGATGCGATGGACGCTTCATCGCTCGAGTTGAAATAATTTAACTTTTGCGGCGAATTCGCGTGAAGACGCGCCACGACAGCCTATCAGCGTTGAGATCATCACCGACGGGCTAACGTACGGTGTTCCCTTGGCAGTTTAAGTCTATTGACAATAAAAGTTATCTAGTTTAGTTTAGTTGATTATTCAGATCCCCAGTAGCTGCAGCAAAGCCACAGCTCTTCACTGTTGCTTTTCCGGTGCTGTTACAAACGTTTCTGTTTGAAGATTTGGACGTGAAGGCACTACTGCTGTTTTCAACCAGCGGGCGCTGTGAGCCGGCCACCCCCAAGCACTCACAAGAGTCACACAGTAGTGTCACGGAGCTGTCTCAGCTGCAGCCAAAGACCTGCACCGCTGTTCCTGGCCCATCTCCAGGGTCAGGGTCAACAGTGAAGCGACGGTGGTTATCTCAGCCATGGTCGACGAGAGAATGAAATAGTGGAAGAAATGTTGTTTGGGCGGGCGCATTGCGCGACGCGCTGCCGCGACGAGGCGTTTTTTACATATTGGACCAGCGTCAAAACTGGAGTGTCTAGCGCGAAGCGATTTCATTTGACATGCATTTACATCGCGTTCATCGCGTTTGGTGGGAACTCGGCGTCAGCCTGGGAGTCCCTATCGTCATTGGCAACCAGCTCAAGTTGTTGTGGTAACCTCTGTGATTCTCAGGCCAGTGCTCGTTAACTTCATAAACAATCCACCTGGAGCTCGTTAAGATGTTTGTAAACACAGACACACAACTAAATCAGACTGATACAGGATGCAGCTCAGTCACACACACAGACTCTAGAACCAGCTTCATGTCATTACAGTTACACACACACACACACACACACACACACACACACACACACACACACACACACAATTAGCCTTATGTGATTACAGCTCCTCCATATCAGTGCTTATAGAAAGATGATCATGTGTCTGATCAGCTCTGTCTTGACCTTAAGATCGTGGGTTTGATTCCCATGTTGACAGAGATGGTTAGAACGGCAGTAGCCCGGGGGCCCATTCAAAATTTCCTGAGAGGAAATTTTCTAGTTGTCATCATCATCATTGTGATTATTATTATTACCTTCAGCGGAGCAGTTGACAGTTTTGTCGTGTCCTCCCTTGGAAACCTGAAACACCCATGTCCCCACCAGCTCTTCATAGGTGCAGTTGGCCGGTGTGTCACCCCGAGACCCTTCCACCCAGAGCAGGAGCACGAGGAGCACACACACTAGCACACCGCTGAGCCTCATCTCTCCACACACACACACCCAGACAGCTAGTGTAAGTTGGCAGGTCCGTGTCTGCAGCTGGAAGCCCAACAGTTAAACAACACTCCTGAGTCAGTCGACTCGACCCGCCCCCCGTCCTCTACCCGCTATTTATGCAAACTGAAACTTTTACCAAAGAGCAGCAGCGCGTCAAGATGAGTCCCCTCAGAGCACGACGCGCATGCGCAGTGATGGCTGACCTACTGCTAACGCTTTCTACGCTTAAACCAGACCTCAGCGAATATATTATTGAAATAATAATAAATAAATTATTGAAATGACTATCATCACAACATCAACTGAAGTTATTTAAAACTTTAATGGCATGTCACTTCGCTTGTTGTTTCTGTGGACCGAGCTAAACCGAGCAAACACGGAAGAACAACACAGTGAAATTTTAGGTGTCTGTTTCTCCTTCGCTCTTTGGTTTCGTTTACGTTGTCACATGACTGACAGGCTGGGGCATGTGCAGTAGATGTAAAGAAATTGAGCAATTAGGGAACATATTGTTTGTGTAACCTGGTTGCAATAGTCTGTAATTGATTAGTTTTTGTGTTTTCACCTCTCAAATCTCTGCCACACCAACTTCTTGTCAAAAAAAGTCTTACAGTAATAACTGCATATGCCTACTGTGATTTGATTATATAGGCCTACTGTGTTTTGATTGACTGACAGCTTACTCTATTCTAAATTCTCTATTTTACTCTATTTTACTTGAATAAATCTGGTAATTCAATGTATTACGTAACAACACTTAGTTTTCATGTTTACATTACAGTTACAATGCCCACAGACCAAATGGAGACTACCTCCCCTGACACAGTTTATTTAGTCTCAGTGTTCCCTTCATTCTTGTCTATTTCATTTTCCTACAGTTTTTTCTCAATTGTTTACACACATTTTCTGAAAGCAAGCTTCATATTCTCAGAACTCTACACCAGGGGTTCCCAACCGTTTCCAACTCGGGCCCCACTTGAAAATCTAAAAAATGTCCGCGGCCCACCATCATCCCTACATTGACCAAATCATGCGTTCTCAGAGATTTTTTTTTTTTAATTTAATGATAAAGTTTGAGGACTGAACTGAAAGCAGGGGGCATTTAGAAAGCTCCACAGTCACTACTGATGCTGCAGTTGGAGGAGATCCTGACTAAATCCTGAACAACAGAGAAGGCTTCAGTTTGGGAGATGACATGAATTCACTTTCATGTTCACTGAGAGTGAGACAGTTAACAAGTCCACAGTTTGGTTTGATTTACATAGTTGTTGTTTTCCGTTTTTTTTTTTTTTTTTAGCTTTTCTTAAAGTTTTAGTGCTCTGATGGTACGTTCATTCTAACTAGGAGAAGCTGGACTTCATATATCACCATGTAAAAATGTAATCCTTTAAGTTTAGCATAGCACAGACCTGCATGAAGTGGTCCAACTTAAAGGACAATTCCGGGCAAATTCAACTTGGGGGTGTATGTTACTATCATTTCAGGTTAGGGTTAGGGTTACAAGCATGTCGACTTGCTTGAAGTAAATAAACTTATTGGTACATGTTTGAGTCGCCATCTGACGCAGCAGAACTTGCATCAACTCCATTCATTGTTGCCGTAGCGCTGCGAGGACAGACGGAGCTACCGCAAAACAGGAGCGATTAAACTGAAAATCTTCACATTCCTTCTTTTAGACCTAAAATGATAGTAACATAGCCTACACCCCCAAGTTGAATTTGCCCAGAATTGTCCTTTAACACTCTGGTAACAAGTGTGGTCACATTGAACGCCATTTGAGAAATCCCTTTAATTCACAGTCAACAGAGTGTTAATAAAGTTTTAACACTGACCAAGTAAAAAGTTCATATTAGAGTCAAGACATAAATGTGAACATGACCACCATGATGATGTAAATGACTTTATTTCAGAGTGATGAGAGGAAGCCATTCAATACATTATGAGCCAGAACAGGTAAACACCTGTGTTTCTATGGACCCAAGCTGTCCTGCAGCAGCTTGATGGAGCTTGGGACTGATTGAATGTGAGTGTGAACATCAGTGTTGGTTTGTACTCAGACAAAGTTGTATCTGTACATTTGTAAATGTAGTTATTACACCACATCCCCTGAACGTTGTGTAATGACTGCTCTCTTTAACAAGAACACGTTATAAACCTGCAGCTACAGATGATATCTGTGTGAAAATATGTCGTATGTTCATGACTCGCTACACAGAGGACGGAACAAGAACTTTAAGATTCTGTTTTGTTGGAACCAATCAGGCAAATGAGGTGGAGTCGTAGACGGGAAGAGTTAGGCCTCAGACGTCCTCCTCCTGATTTCAGCCACAAGATCAGCTCTGCAGATGTCCAACTGAGGAGAGAGAACAGGAACAACAACTATCTTTACCCCTGGACTCAAATTTCAACTTACAGTAAGAGACATTTAGACATCAGTTATTCCCAAAATATTTGTGATACATGGAAGGCTGGATCTTGACTAAACAAAAAAATCACTTTTGTCATGGGTAACAGATCTTTTTAAACCTCTTCCTGGCCAGTTGTTGTTGCAGCTATTTTATTTTTTTTTTTTTTTAGGGCTGTCAGTTTAACGCGTTAATTAGATTAATTAATTACACCGCAAATTAGCGCGTTAGAAAAATTAACGCAATTAATTCTGAGTGGCAATTCTGGCCCATTGCATGACCCGTAGGGAGGCACTTGTCCGGACGTGACGTGTAAGTCACTCCCCACCCGCGCCACTTCAAAGCAGGCTGACCAGAGCGGTAGATTAAACAGAGTGGCGACACTCCCATAGATGTAGAATGTTGTTAAATTTAATCAATGAGACCAACATACATCTCCTACAAAGAGTTTAACCAGCCAGCGGTAAATGTATGACAGCGTGCGGATACGTTACTTGGCTCGTTGTCTACCCCGCCGGGAGGACGAGAGACTGCCGCCGGCAGATGAGGTCCGTAGAGCGGCTGCTGCAGCTCTGACAGCCGCTGCCCTGGTGCTCGGTCGCGGCTCACAAAGACTCTACACTCCTCCCAAACAAACGATGCAAACTGACCCCAGACTGTGACTTTCTCGCATGAAAAACTGTCAGAACTGTGACGTGTTAACAGCGCTAAAGCCAGCATCAAAACATGTTTTTTTATCAGCTTTACTGCTATGGCTGTTGGTGCCGCGGAATGGCGATAGCGAATGCTAATTACTGTTAGCCTGTCTATGAGATTTTACATATACATTAGCATTAAGCTAGCGGGCTTTATGTTGAGTTGCGATACTGGCTCTGTGCGTTTTGAACGTTGTTTGAAACTGTGGGTTTGATTAACATCTTTGATG
This sequence comes from Decapterus maruadsi, assembly GCA_030347415.2. Classification (NCBI taxonomy): domain Eukaryota; kingdom Metazoa; phylum Chordata; class Actinopteri; order Carangiformes; family Carangidae; genus Decapterus; species Decapterus maruadsi. The sequence goes on along the minus strand of CM064903.1, from coordinate 32,855,153 downwards.
CTATTCCCGCTTAATATATGGCTTTACTCCTCTTTTTATTTTACGTATGCCATTTTAACTGTAGGGCTGGCTAATCTTCAATTTGGAGTACAAATAAAACCTTGAAGCAAAAAGATTTTGCCTTTTGTTTGAAAACTGACACAGATGTATACATCAAATTCTTTATTTGGGTACCGTTAGCAGATATGAGATTAATTAGATTAATTAATTACAAATCCTGTAATTAATTAGATTAATTTTTTTAATCGCCTGACAGCCCTATTTTTTTTTTATTTTATTTATTCCAGTCTGTATTATATTCTGAAGGTTTTTTCCCCGAGTGCATTGTTGATATCATTCCTACAACATTTTATTCCAAAGCATATGGCGAAGTATGATTTGTTAGGGCTGGTGACAGTATTCTCTCATTTAGTGATAAAAAGAGATATCCAAAATTCCCTCTGTGAAAACTTCAGACACCAATGAATTTTGAAAATAGCGTTATCCATTATCCAAAATGTAAAGAAATCAGTGCATACTTCATTAGATATTGCCTCATTTACATATTTAAACATAACATTTCAGAAAACTGGTAATACACAAAATGTTTGTCTAAATGTGAGTGATAAACTTCAGTTTCATGGTGATATATGTTAGTTAAAATAGTTACCTAAAATTACATTAAAAATCCCATTTATGTCCAACGAAGGATCCTTAACGTGTAAAAATTGCATAAAAAGCACCAAAATGAGACTTTAGTGTGAGTGAGAGCGTGACTGTGTGTACCTCCTCTCTGGTAGACACCACACGGAGTTTGACAACTCCATCTTTCAGTTCCTGTTCTCCCAGTATGGCCACCAGGGGGATCCCTGACTCCTCACAGTGCTGCAGCTGACTCAGCAGTTTGGGATTCTTCTTGTACATCATCTCTGCCTACACACACACACACACACACAGTCAGTCTTAACAGGTGATTATCAACTCAATGCAAAACCCCCTACATTGAGATAAAACATTTTCGCACTTAAAGGGATAGTTCAACATTTTGGCAAATTGGCCCATTGCCATAATCCCTATAGTCATAGCAGTAGGTTTGTTACCTTTAAGTTGGTGCAAGCTATTTTTAGAACGGCGGAGCAGAGCCGTGAGCTGCTCAAAGCTACCCTATGGAGGCTCATGGGATTTCTCGGTTTCCCTCATCAAACTCATCAAATACACAATCCAACGACTCCACAACGCTCTGGTGGACAAGTTGTGACCTGCACATTCACCACGCTATGAGATAATAACACAACGTTACCAGACGGAGTTGTTTTAGAGGGAAATGCAGAGACTGATGATGAAAAACTGTCCCTGAAGGCAACGTGCATCAGCGGTTTTGCGTGAATTTCCCTCTAAAACAACTCTGTGTGGTAACGTGGTGAATGTGCAGGTCACAACTTGTCCACCAGAGCGTTGTGGCAATAGTAAAAACAATAGTAAAATCAAAAATATAAAATAGAAACAACCTAATTATTAGGCAAAATGTGAATATAATTTCAATCCAGGCCTATGTGAATGTCCCGCCCCCAAGGTGTCTGTTCTGGCCCTCAAACAAATGTAACTGCCTCCCCCTGCTGGCAGTCCTCCTGTGTAACTTTCTGCAGTGAAATATGACCGAAGGCAGAGCGGAAGTCTGCACGTGTGTTAAAAAAGACATAATGATTGAAAAAACCCTGATAATAATTGGTCAACGGGACGGGTGAGCGCTGCAGTCTAGAATCCCCGATACTACATTCTGAGGCTTTAAACACCCACATACCTTAATATTAGCATTCCAGAGCTCAGTGACCAGTTTGAGTCTCTCCTCCAGCAGGTTCTTCTGAGCTGACGCCACCATGACCTGAACCTCCGTGGTGCGGACCTTCGCTGCTGAGGCCTGAACCACACGTTAGCGTTAATCACTAATTATTCTCTTATCAACACAACAACATGATCAGTGATCAATCATCATCACCTCAGCCTTCTGCTCCATGATGGAGAAGACCCTCTCAATGCCGATGCTGACGCCCACACATGGTACTTTCCTGCCTTTAGGGTCAAACATGCCCACCAGGCCGTCGTAGCGGCCCCCCCCGGCCACGCTGCCCACGCTGACGCTCTCCTCCCCCGGAGCCCCCGGTGGAGCGTCGGTGGAGACCGGGTCCACACTCGACTGAGTCAGCACCGCTTCGTAAATAATTCCTGTGTAGTAGTCCAGACCACGAGCCAGACTGAGATCAAAAACCACCTGGGGAGGACAGCACAAGTAAGGACAGGTCAAGATCCCAGAGTGGAACAGTCCCAGACCAGAACCAGAGGAAAGAGGGGAAGAGAACAGAGTAGGGCTGTCACATTCAACTTTGATGTTCAAACAGAGTTTTAATTATTTGAAAAATTAGAGCAATCGAAGGTGGAAACCAACAACGACGCAAATTTACATTGTGTGTCGCAACGTTCAGGGTAGTGAACATGATGAAACAAACTATGTTGTTGTTGTGCATGACGTAGAGCTACAGCTTCAAATTTACAAGCTGGGGTTTTTTAATTGCCCCTTTATTTGGCCGGGGTGTTGGGCCTGTGTTCCCACCATAGCCTGGGTTCCCATACTTGATCGATCTGCAGACCACTTGCATGCAGATCCGTGGAGAGCGATGAGAACAGATCTCGGATCACCTGTGATCCGTTGCACCACTACTTCTATTATTTCGATCTCCATTCTTGAAGTTTTATGTTGAGCTGGTAAAACTTAAAGGGACACAGAGGAGTTTTTTTTTGTTTTTTTTAAAGTCCCACATTAATGTGGATGAATCTACATTAGCCACGGTTGTTAATGGGTCCATTTTTAATAAATATATCGTTTTGTCTTTATTGCTCATGGGAAATGTAGTGTGAAAACACTTGGCTTTCCATAACTCCTCGTTGTCCCTTTAAGTGTGTTGCAAAACAGATTTGGTTGGAATTCCCTTTAGTGGATACGGGACATCACATAATAATACGTTTTTGTATATAATGAGTAAAAAAAAATTTTAATTAAATAAAAATTTGAATATAATCTGAAAATTTAAAGCCCCTGTACAGACTTTTCATTTAGTGTTGATTCTGGCGCCCCCCTGTGGACGAAAGTGGTGGTGTTTTGCCAGAATGAAGACTGCATTTCCCTCTGCCATGAGGATAAGAAGATGGGACTTGGGTTTTTTTTTGTTTTTTTTAAATTTAAGCAACGTAATGTATCTATTGGTATGGTTTGGTCAGTGGTCCGACCCGTGCAGATTCCAGAGGTAGAGAATTAGACTACTTAGAAATAGTGCATCTTCACACTGATGGGCTCATTTGCTGTTGTAGGTAACAGAGACACATCAGCAGAAAGCAGAGACCTTTACGTATCCAGTTAAAAGCTCCATACTGGGGCTTTAACATAGAGCCATTAGAAATTCAAATCTGACTGGGGGGAGATTGACAGCCCTAGAACAGAGGAAAGAATGTGAAGGTGTATGTGACAGCTGCTCTCACCTTGTCAGTAACCTGGAAGAGCTGGAGGTAGCTGAAGAGCAGCTTGATGTCAGTGAGACCAGCACACGCCTGCTTACTCTTAGACATCTTCTGGTCCTGGAGCAGTTGTTCTGCCAAGTCCATCCCACCTTTAACACACACACAGCTCCACGGTTACATATAGCAGGTGGACTTGTTTTTGTTTCCATCCTCAGTTACCTACCTAACCTTATCTGCTAACTGCTTTGATCTACCTCCCTGCTCCACTATGGAGGGGCTGCCTGACAGAAATGAGAGAGGGACTATGGTGGGCCCAAACGAGACTCATCAATTGTATTTTTTATTTATCAAAGAAGAGTACAACAAGAGTGTTATGCATGCATTTGAGCATGAAATATGTTAAGTTCAATAAACATATTTAAAATAGCAGTTTTATCATATCTGGTTAAAGGGATACGTCAACATTTTTTTCATGTCTTGCCTCACTCCTGAGTCAATGACCAGCAGATAGACACCATCCTTTCCACTGTGTGTGCAGTAACAAGGGAGACAGAGCCGTATCACCTGTAATTAGCTTAGCTCAAACACTGGAAGTGTATGGGTAGTGGTAGCCTGCCTCCTAGCCAAGCTGAAATCAGCAGTCAGAAGCTGATCTCATTTTAGCTCTAAACTCTGTAAATATATCACTTCATCAACATTTCAAACATTTTTAGGCGAGATCAGCAGTGTGTCCTTCATTTGTCTAAATACTGGCTGTTTACTATTTTTGGCGCTACTCAAGATAGCCGTTGAACGCACTTCCGGTTACTTTCACAAAATAAAACACCCGTTGCCCTTTACACACACAGAAAACCATGACGATAGAATTTGTGCTTTTACTTTGAAATAGGAAGCTAACCTAGCCTCCATGTAGCTAGCTTGAACCAAAACCCTATCTCCCTTGTTACTGCACACACAGTGGAAAGGATGGTGTCTATCTGCTGGTGAAAAAAAAATGTTGGCGTGTCCCTTTAAGTGTGTGGTCCTATGTGGCCCTCGAGAGTGTTGATGAAAAATTGTGGCCCCCGTCCATCATTTAAGTTGCCCATCCCTGTTGTAAACCTAACAAGCACCAACATCCTGCTGACATCTATGTCATAGAAGAAGAGGAGGGTCTCACCCTGCATGCTGACGTACTGCCCGATCTGGTCAGCAGCTTCCTCTGACAAGCCCTTCTCATTCACCATCTCCTTCTTCACATCCTCCCAGGCCATCTACAGGAGGAGGAACAGGGTCAGCCAGACAGCACTGATAAAGCACAGAGCAATGTGCCTACAGACAGTCATCATACCAAGTGCAAACAACTACCATATTTTTTGGGACTGCCCTGTCATGAGGGACTAGTGGAGAGAAATACACAATGCCCTACAGGATATCTTCCACTTGAGAGCCCAACCTTAAAGGGATAGTTCACCTAAAATTCAAATTTCACTCATTATCTCCTCACCCTCATGTCGACTAAGAGTTGTGAGAATTTTCAGAGTCCTCCGTTTCTTCTCTGAGTTACGGGGGGGTCCACGCAGCAGTATTTGTCCATATAATGGTTGTGAATGGACACCACTTTTCTTGGTCCAAAAAGACACACCAAAAAACATCCAAATACCTCCATACTGCTCGTCTGTAATGTCCCTCTTGTATTGAAGCCCCGACATAAAAAAACTGTTCAGAAAAAAATGAAATACATCTATATTTTAAGCTTGTTTGTAGTGGAAGCTCCCAGTGTCTCAGTTCACTGAGACACTGGGAGCTTCCGCTAGAGATTTGCACTGACCGGTGGAACAATTTCTCATGTTGGGGCTTCAATACAAGAGGGACATTACAGACGAGCGGTATGGAGGTATTTGGATGTTTTTTGGTGTCTTTTTGGACCAAGAAAAGTGGTATCCATTCACAACCATTATATGGACAAATACTGCTGCGTGGACCCCCCGTAACTCAGAGAAGGAACGGAGGACTCTGAAAATTCTCACAGCTCTTAGTCGACATGAGGGTGAGTAGATAATGAGTGAAATTTGAATTTTGGGTGAACTATCCCTTTAAGGTTGGGCTCTCAAGGGGTATTTCACATTTGAAGATGACAGGGCAGTCCCAAAAAATATGGTAGTGGTTTGCACACACTGAATTTGAATGTTCTCTCTGTGACCTAAGGTGAAGGTTTTGGCAGGGTCAGACTGATGACTCTATAGACACTGTAGCAAAAGCCCAGGATGAGTCTCTGTACCTTGTCCAGTTTATCCACTGTGGAACAGATTGTTCGGAACTTGTCATCGGGGACTCCACACACGGCAAACATCCCGTCAAGAATGCGTCTGTCATTGACCTGCAAATGGAGGAGGGGGTCACAGCGTAAGGATCTGACTCAGCTCTCTTCTCAACATTTACCATGAAGATTCTGTAAAGCACTATTATGTCAAAACACAGAATAATGGGATATGAAAGCAAAACTGACTAGTGATTTGATAATTGACTAGCAGTAGCTGAAGAGCTAGCATGGCACCTTACACCATTACATAGTCAGAGCACCAAGACCATCATCTGTCCACTGTTTTGGGACCTGCCAAAAATTCTCATCTCAAATATTTATTTGTACGTAACATTGTCTTTCACTCCAGGTAAGGGAACAATTCATTATAATGACCTTTTTTTTTTTTACCTTTACTGGATTATGGAGATATTATTTATATGAATTCTCCTGAATATCTCTTGGCTAACGTAACGTAAACGTCCGCTGGTGCCGGGGGAGGGGGCGTACTGCTTTCTTAGCCAGGTCACTCTTGTAAAAAAGGGTTTTAAATCTCAATGAGTTCTTACCTGATTAAATAAAGGATAAATAAAAAATAAAATATAATGTTTTTTGTTAACAAAAAAACAAACAAACAAAAAAAATCCAGCAAATTTGTTTTATGGGATCTTAAAAGTCAAGACAAACCTTGATCCGGAAGTCTCCGAGGTCCAGCTCACTGAGGATCTCATGGACTATCTTTAGACACTCAGCGTCTGGAATCATGGCATCATACTGCCCTGCAATGTCGAAATCCTGACACAGACACACACACACAAATAAACTGGTGTAAACAGCAGTAGTGTTGTGTTGTTAACTTTAAGATCCAATACAAACAACTATCCATGGTCCCTGCAGGAGAGTGTTTGTGACACTTCTATTCAAATATCATTGTGAAGTTACTACATAAAGATTTCTAAAAAGCAAAAGCCCCAAAATGCAAACAAGTCTTTTCTATCATAGGAAATTGGAATTTGGAGTAATGGTAAAAAAAATTCTCTAGAATAAAAACAGATACAAAAGGTTGCCATAGAGACAGTTATAGAATATGAAGGCAGATGTTCTTTTAACCATTAAAAGAAGAGGACAGTTTACAATCAAACCACACTAATACAACACAGGAAGAAATATGTGTCAGTTACTCACACACTGGTAAAACTCTCGGTAGCGTCCACGTGTCATGGCGGGGTTGTCACGACGATAGACCTTTGCGATGTGGTAGCGTTTGATGTTGGTTATTTTGTTCATTGCAAGATAACGGGCAAAGGGAACCTGAACGATGTCAGGTCAAGGACAACAAAGCATTCACTGCTCTGGAAGAAACTTTAGGGATGTCATTTCATAAGATTTTACTGATAACAATGGCATTATCAATTCTGCTCATCATTCTAATTTATCGATTCCATGATTGATTTGGTTAGAGAGGACAACAGTGTTTTCTCTTTCTCTCTGTCTTCTGTCATACTTTCAGTGTCTAACAAAGGCAAAAATGACAGAAAAACTGCTCCAAATAGCAGTAAGGTACGATGGAGTATTAAGGCCACAGACAAAATCATAAACTTCGATAATAAAGTTGTAAATGTACAACGAAATTTATGACTTCATTCTCGTAATGTTATGACTTTTTTTCATAGGAAATGTACGACTTTATTCTCGTAAATTTATGACTTTATTCTCATAAATGTACGACTTTATTCTCGTAAATGTACGACTTTATTCTCGTAAATGTACGACTTTATTCTCGTAAATGTACGACTTTATTCTCGTAAATGTACGACTTTATTCTCGTAAATGTACGACTTTATTCTCGTAAATGTACGACTTTATTCTCGTAAATGTACGACTTTATTCTCGTAAATGTATGATTTTATTCTCATAAATGTACGACTTTATTCTCATAAATGTACGACTTTATTCTCATAAATGTACGACTTTATTCTCGTAAATGTACGACTTTATTCTCGTAAATGTACGACTTTATTCTCGTAAATGTACGACTTCATTCTCGTAAATGTACGACTTTATTCTCGTAAATTTATGACTTCATGTTATGACTTTTTTCTCGTAGGAAATGTTCAACTTTATTCTCATAAATGTATGACTTTATTCTCGTAATGTTATGACTTTTTTCTCATAGGAAATGTATGACTTTATTCTCGTAATTTTACGACTGTATTCTTGAAGTCTATGCTTTGTTTTTTTTTCTCAGTGTGGCCCTAACACTCTGTCGTAGTGAGGCAGTAAGGTTAAACTCATCAAGGATACAGTGAGGTCATATCTGAGGGACAGCAGCTCTCCTCCTTGGTCTTTGAGGTCGTAGATGAGCTTGGAGTCTTCTCCATACTTGCCCGTCAGCGTCTCCTGCGAACCAGCATAAGATGGTTACCTTTTCATGACCAGCTAACAGTGATGAGGCTGAGAACTGCTGCTGAAAATGTACCTTAAGCTCAAACACGGGTGTGTCGATGGTCTCGGCTCCATGACGTTTGAAGCACCTGATGATGGTGTTGAACACCTTCTCCCTGATGGCCATCTGTTTGGGGTTGTAGTCCCTGGTTCCCTAACAGAGAAAGACATGTGCCATGTTTCCCTTCATCCTGTGTCTTTTTCTTGTATTAAGCTGTTTAAAATGGAGCTAGTCTTCTTTAAAGTCAAAAATAGTTAGTGACTTATCTAACTGAGGATCAAAGCACATTTACTAGCACACAGTATCCTTCCTGCAGACACTCTGAACAGAGCTGGTGGAGTCTCTGTTTGGGCAGCTCATGTATTAATCTGAGATCTGACCAAAGGTTCTGCTATGACAGATGAATTGTAAGTCCTGAGATTCTCTGTTTTTGTTCTGAATGATCAGATGTTTATGGGAGTATTCTCTAGTGGTGTGCTGAAAAAATCGATTCACATAAGAATCGCAATTCTCATTTAATACGATTAAGAATTGATATAAAAATGTCCCAAAATTGATTTAAAAAAAAAAAAAGAAACAAATCTGCTGGCTGTCGGCCTCCGTTTCCTTAGAATTTAAAAGGCAGCATGTTTAACTGCACTTTTAATTTTGTTACTTAAGCAATATGTGATATTATTATTATGCAACAGTTTCAACAATTCAATCTAAGCATGAATACATGTTTAAAATGTGAAAAAGACACTTGAGTCATTCTGTCTTGTAAAGCAGACTGGAGCAGATCATGACGATCCTTTGCACACCGACTGACTGAAGCAGAAATCATTAGGAATCACATCCTTTTGAATCAAAAATCGATTTTGAGTCGAATCGTAGCCCCAAAACTCAGAATTGAATCGAATCATGAGATAGTCAAAAATTCCCACCCCCTAGTATTCACTATTCTTATAAAAGGTGTCTCTGAAACTCAGTTTTTATGTACTTGAGATGTGAGTGGTGTACAAATTCCTGTTCTATGAAAACTAAGTATCAATACTTGGATGAAGATGTTTCACCATGTAGGTACAGGAAGAAGTTAATGAAGACAGATTTTAGCTTTCTATTCAAGGGCTCTATGTGCAGCCTAGAGTTTGTGAGTGAAGAAATGAGAGTCACCTTTGCTGTCTTGAGGACAAACTGGTGTTTTCCATCATCTCCTCCTAAACGAGCCTTCAGCTCCAGCAGTTTGGCTACTTCTTCATCGATCTGCAATACACACACACACACAGACACACAGGCAAGAAGACAACAACTTTGTTAAGATGGAACATGCCGATGTGTGAACATGGTACACAGTCATATAATACATTTGAAATCTAAAAGATCCCTGTGTGAGAGCTGCTGTTCTTGGTCTACATATGGAGACAGACAGAGACTGTATGTCGGCACAGCAGAAGACCATAGAATTTGTTACTTATGTGACATCCAAGAGGCGGAGAATTACAGTTATTTTGTTCTACTGTCCTTTTTATGACTCTATAAGACAATAATTGTTTAGTAAGGTAGATCCAAATAATGAATTTGTGTGGTTAGACGATGCTGAGAAGCTAAAGCATCTTTTTCAGTTGAATATATTTGCATTTTCTTTATTTCTTGAAAAGGTTTGGGCAATGAGACGAAGAGCGATATATAGTTGAGTCATCTTGAACTGTTTATTTATGTCACACCTGTGTGGCAGGTAACACCAAAGTCGGGTGCATTTATGAAAAAAAAGCACCTTATCGTAAAAAAATTCTAACAAAAGGTTTCTCAACTGTTTTTTGTAGTATTAGGTGTCCTTAATAACATACTAAAAGTTTACCAAAGTTTGACCACTAGAAAGGTGTCATTTTCAGGATGGCGTCCTAATGTAAATGTAATGGGTTGAAGCCCAGAGAGACGCTCCAGGTGAATAGGGTAAAAATTTTAACTAACAGGTATCACCATGAAACTTCCCAAGTTTATCACTTACATTAAGACAAATATTTTTTGTATTACAAGTTTTGTCAAATTTTATGTTTAAATATGTAAATGAGACAATAGCTAATTAAATATGCGCTAAATTGCATACTTTTCCAGATCCACTTCAGCAGCACTTCCACACACCAAACCTTCCAGTTTGATCATTTTCCATATTCTGAAGGTTTTTACAGAGGGGATTGTTGATATATCATTCACAGCCTCATTTATACAATATTTGAGTCCTGAAAACATGGAGAAATTTGGTTTATTTAGGGCTGGTGACAGTATTTTCTCATTCACAAAGTGATAAAAAGAGATATCCAAAATCCCCTCAGTAAGACCTTCTTACTCTTATGTGTTCTAATGTGTCAACAAAATAAAACAAGACTTTTGAAAGTGGCTTTATCCATTCAATTTTTGGATCTTGAAAAGTATGCAATTTAGCGCATATTTAATTAGTTATTGCCTCATTTACATATTTAAACATAACATTTGACAAAACTTGTAATACAAAAAATATTTGTCTTAATGTAAGTGATAAACTTGGGAAGTTTCATGGTGATACCTGTTAGTTAAAATTTTTACCCTATTCACCTGGAGCGTCTCTCTGGGCTTCAACCCATTACATTTACATTAGGACGCCATCCTGAAAATGACACCTTTCCAGTGGTCAAACTTTGGTAAACTTTTAGTATGTTATTAAGGACATCTAATAGTATAAAAAACAACTGAGAAACCTTTTGTTAGAATTTTTTTACGATAAAGTCATAAATGCACCCGACTACTAGTCTATTTTCTTGTTTTTGTCGTTAAATGTGTCCTATATGGGATGGAACACAGTGGTGGCGTGACACAAAAATACAAGTTGATTCAAATACAGCATGTTGACAGCACAGAGGCTTACCTGAGCCACCGTCATCCCAGAAAAAGAGTGCAAAGTTTGGAGACGCGTTGTGGCCCGAAAGCCCATCAGAGCAGAGCGGGCAGCAGCACAGAGTGTGGCCAGCATGTCAATCCACATACAAAAATTGAAAGGAGAAAAAAAAAAATCCAAAAATTGGAGGATCAAAAATTCAGGAGGGCATCACGGGAACACCATTGTTCAATTGTAATGTCCACAGTGATGGTAATGTCCACGGCAACCAGAGACGGTGAGTTGAAGGAGAGTTGTGCAGTATCATCCAGACGAAGGTGAGGATGAGGATGAGGATCCATCCAATCCAGAGCCAGGCAGGAAGAACAGGAGAAAATTGGTAAGCAACCCTAGCACTAGCGGAGGGCGGGGCATGATGCACCATCATCATCATCATCATCATGATCATAGCATGGAGGATAGAACATGAGATGCACCAAGTCAATTAAAGGGATTACCCCAATGCAGCTAGTATTGCAAACACACAAATGGCAGAAACACAGGACAGACAAAAACATGCACGGCACAGACACACATAAGCAGCCATATTATATGGACAGACTGAAGAGACAAGTGTCCTAGATCTAACTTTCTGCGTCCAGCATAGTTCTCACTAACTTCAATGCAGTGAAGAATCCAGTCTGAGTTGTGTTCAAATAACCTTTATTAGTCCTATTACTGAATAAAGCCCATATTAAAGGGATAGTTCACCCAAAATTCAAATTTCACTCCTTATCTCCTCACCCTCATGTCGACTAAGAGCTGTGAGAATTTTCAGAGTCCTCCGTTCCTTCTCTGAGTTATGGGGGGGTCCACGCAGCAGTATTTGTCCATATAATGGTTGTCAATGGTGCTCACTTTTCTTCGTCCAAAAAGACACACCAAAAAACATCCAATGTACTGACTGCTTGTCTGTAATGTCCCTCAAACCCCGACATGAGACATTGTTCACTGCAGGAAGAGCAGTGAACTGAGACACTGGGAGCTTCCGCTACAAACAAGCTTCAAATATAGACTTATTTAAAGGGACAACGAGGAGTTTCTATTCAGTTATAAAACAGTCTCACGTTAATGTGGATGAATCTACGCTACCCACACTTGTTAATGGCTCCATTTTCGATCAATATATTGTTTTGTCTCTATCATTATTTTGTTATTATTAGTGGTGGCGGAAATGCTGGTCGAGCCTACCAGCATTTCCTTACTTTCGGTTTCGCGGACGCAAATGAGAATAACGACGATTCGGGCGGCGTTATCGTCGGAACTACGACGGTAACTGAACCTCTTTGAACCTCTGACTTTAATCCTTGATGAATGAAAACATGAGTTCGTCTTGCGCCGGTGGAGGAATTCCAAGGTGCGCGCGGAGGCAGCGTGAAAACACTTCGCTTTTCCAAAACTCCTCGTTGTCCCTTTAATTTTTTTGTAACAATTTCTCATGTTGGGGCTTCAATACAAGAGGGATATTACAGACCAGCAGTATGGAGGTATTTGGATGTTTTTGGTGTGTCTTTTTGGACGAAAATTCTAACACGAGGGTGATGAGTGAAATTTGAATTTTGGGTGAACTATCCCTTTAAAATGAATGAGTAATATCAGAGGGGTGGAGCTATATTTAGAATCTGGTGCTATCATACCTTTAATACTACCAGTATGATTGATATTGTTCTTTTTGCTATTAAAATTGTTATTGTCATAATTATTCTTATGAATCCTTTCCTTCTCTTGCTCTATCCAACACCGTCTGTGATGATCAGCTGATTGCATCATCTGGTTGCTCACGTTGTGACAGCTTTCAGTTCCATCGTGTCACCAACCCTCTCCTCTGGTGTTACAGTATTACTGTAACAGCTCTATACGGGCTTCTCTCAGTGGCTGTGCTAACGTCCTGTCCACTACTATGTTCTCATTAGCTTAGCTGTGTTCTAGGCTATAAATGAGGCTCGGCTCTCGCGGCTAAGTGGCTAGCTGTCCTCCGTTAACATGCTGTCCCCCGTCTGTCTGTCTGTCTGTCTGTCTGCCGGTATAGACTGGAAAGAGGACTGACCTGGTCTTTGCTCGCCTTCTCTGACTTCAACTTCCGGACCACTTCGCCCTGAACTTTAATTGCGTCTTGTATCTGAGCCTTGTCCTCCATGAGTTTACAGTAATGTGTCTGCTAGTGTTCAAACATCCATCCACCCGGTAAAACCGATGTGCGAAGAGGCTGCGGAAGCGGAAGTGCGTGATACTTCTTCTTCTGCAGTTGTTACATTACTGCATGGATGCATTACTGCCATCTTCCGGACCACCGGTGCTCTCTCATTCTCATCTTCCACCATGCTACACTTCAGCATTCTCTGCAGTGTCTACTAGTCAGAGATGGGGCGTTACAAGCAGTAGCCTAGTTATGTTTTGTCAGGGCCGGCTCTAGCCATTTTGGGGCCGTTGCTAGGAATTCTGGGCCCCCTGAAAGAATACTAAAGTGGGCCCCTGTCCCTCTACTTTTCCACTTTTTTTCTTAGACTACGTAATATCATTTTTTAATCTACTTTGTTTTGATGCTAATGCAGCATTAGTCAGGGTCTTATGCAGAATAATTCAGTCATACAAAGACTACTGGGGTTTTGTGTGGGCCCTACTGGGCCCCTAGAATTATCATCACCTTTCTCCACTACACAACGGTCCTGTCTGTTGGAGATGAAGAGAATGATCAAAGATGTTTTTTTTCTTTCCAATAGAAAACACACACACGCTACCCCCGCTGTGGTGGCACATCCACACCAGAACAGCAGAGCGCTCCTCTGCTCGTCTGTGCAGCTGCAGGAGAGTGACGGGGAGCCGGCTGCAGAGTGCCTCCTTTTTTATTTTAGGGGCACCGCGTCCTCACAGGGTGAAGAACAGTTTGCACTCAAAGTTTGTTCTGACTTTCTTTCTATCACACAGAGTAAAAAGTCCACTGATGTAACGCTTTGCTGTGAAATATGAAGGCACAAGTGGAAGTGTGCACCCGTTGACAAGCCCCCATGAGTTGACTGACAGCTAAAAAAGAAGAAGAATCAAATTTTTGTTAGTGGTTAACAGTTTGTCATGAGTCATTATTTAGTTCCTAAAAATAATTTGGCTTTGTTGAGCATCTGTGTCTGCAATAGTGACTGTCTGGTCTGAGTTGTTGAATAAAATAGAACTCTTTTATGTGGATGTAGAGGCAGAAGCCTGCACAATGACCTGGTCTTAGCAATGTCCATTACTGAGTCACAACAAACTAAACAAACTAAATTTCTATTACTGTATTAAGCTGCACTGTGTCATTTCCGTGTGCGCGTGTATATAGGCCTACCTCAAAACTATATTCTAGACTGCATATTCTGCATAGCCTGAAGCAGACTGTGTAGATACCATGGCTAGGCTATGTGCTGCTAAAATGGCCCTGTGGGAATCTACAGGACTTTAAACTCTGTCCCTTGTCAAAACAAATTCCCTTCCTGTTCAAACACTGAGACCTGCACCAAAGTCCACTTCAGCTGAGTGAGCAGGGAACTATCGTCGGCATGTCTGTGAGTATCACAACATTATTCGGTTTATTAGTTGAATAGATTGGACTGAACAGAATGCTATGGTTGCAGAGAGGACACAGGTTTTTCAGGGTGGTGTCTTAAGCTGTAGAGTCCTGGTGGTGGTAAAATGCTTCTTTCAGACAGACCTTAACAAGTTGTATTTTTTATTGTCATAGTCAAATCCACAATATACCGGTAATGATCCTTTGTAACCTCTATCTCTGGGAAATCTGATATTGTACAGCCTCCAGTAGGAAGTAAACCTTTTGTCCACAGGGCTCAGTCATCATGGAGGTGTCCCCCCCTCCCTCTGGCCTGGAAGCAGAGTATGAGACACTTTTCACTGCAGACTCCCTCCACTTCCTCAGTGAGCTGGTCTCCACATTTGATCAAGAGGTTAACAAGGTGAGACAGCGGTCAACAGTCCTCTGCACTGAGGATGTATTTATTCCAGGATGCTCTCCTCCTTACAGGTCCTGTGGATGCGAGTGTCCAGGAAGGCCGACCTGGACCTGTCAGGTGACCTTCCAAACTTCTTGGAGCACACCGCACACATCAGAAAAGATCCTGCTTGGAAGGTGCAGCCTGTGCCCCCCAGGCTCCAGAGGAGGCATGTGGATATTGGGGATCTGGCCCCCTGTGACACCCAGCGCTTCATCAAAGCTCTTCAGTCACCAGCACAGGGCATCCAGGTAAAACCAGAACCATTTATAGACAAGACCCCCTCACAGATCTGGTCTAAGGCTGGTTTCCAAGGAATAGAAGTTGTTTTCCCAGGTCCATGCTTAGCTGCCAGTCCTGTGCTGTTCCCAGGAGACCTGTTGGCGCTTTTGGTTGGGGGGGTAGTTGTTCTCCAGCTCGGATGAATACGATTTCTTGCCTTGGTGGTTGCAAGCGCTTATTCTGGTCGATGGCAGCACCTGGTCATGGCTGCCAGCGATAGCCAAATTATTTGCATGTAGACCTGGACAAATATAGTAGAGGTGATAATCAGTAGTGAAGCATGCACCAGATGTGAAAGATGCTGAAAAAATATACAATACCACCTCCGTTAAAGGAGTCATCACCAGGAAATCGCAATCTCTCTTGTTAAAACATGCATATTGGTGTTTGACCTCAGTTGAAACTTGCCTGAAAAGCTGGAGTTTGAAAGCGGCGCCGTTTTTTCGCTTCGGCTCTTTTTCCGAACAGGAATAGCACACAATGGTGTGCCTTCCTAAAGCACGAGATTTTGATTCTGCTCCTACGGTGACCTCACCGTAGGAGGCTACTTGCCTCTTTCACCACCCAACCCCGCCCCGTCCGCTACCTGAAATCACCGAAGCGGTACCAGGGGGCTGTTTATGTTTTGGAGTCTGCATGCAGACCTCATTACATATTATACAATGCACATCCGGACCAGTCAAAACCTCGCGCGTAATCTCGCGTGATAAAGTCGCGGTAGGAAAAAGGGTCAGAACAAGCTCAATGTTTGATTACATTTTTTTTTTTTCTAATAAGTTTTACGAATTGATCCAAAGCGATCCAAGGGGGGCTGGATACGTAAAAAAAAACAGGTTATGACTCCTTTAAATATCACATTAATCTAAAGTACTTTGTGTCTTCTGACATATTCTCATTTGTCCATTTACCAACCAGATCAAAGGCATCTCCAATGTTCTGAAGGTGGTGCACCACCAGTTCCCCAGTGACTGGACTTGGTTATCCACATTAACATGGAGTTGGATACAGTCCCATTGTTCATCTTCTCCCTTTGAAACACATTAATCTAAAGTACTTTGTGTCTTCTGACAGGTTGACTTTGATGATGGAAACTGTCCCACATTTACCAACCAGATCAAAGGCATCTCCAATGTTCTGAAGGTGGTGCACCACCAGCTTCCCAGTGAGTGCCTCACTTTAATGCAAAGACTGCTCTATCCACATTAACATGGAGAAAACATGTGGATACAGTCCCATTGTTCATCTTCTACCTCTGTGTGTTAACAGATGTTCCTCACATATCCCAGGCACCTGTGCTGATGCTGCGCCCCCGTGCTTGGAACATGGTGGAGCACAATATGATGGTAGTACAGCATGCTTCTCTCCTCCTTTTCTCACTAACTTCACTTCATCACTGCCTTGATGGGAAGTGTCATGGTAAACAACAGGAAAACAGACAAGACATGAGGGTCATTTCTAGACTACCAATAAATATCAATAGTAATGATATCCCAATGTCCCATCACTGTGTTATAATGTCACACTCTTCTTCTTCTTCTTCTTCTTCTTCTTCTTCTTCTTCTTCTTCTTCTTCTTCTTCTTCTTCTTCTTCTTCTTCCGAGGAAGTCATACTTCTGAAAACTCACCAAACTTTGCACAAAGGTCCAGTCCCATGCCAGATTCACTCAATTCCAAGGAAATGTCCTTCTGCCTTCTTTTTTTCCCAACTCTCTTTATTGATTTTTCTCATTTTGATGATAGAATAAAAATAAAATAAAATACAAGGTCTTTCCTTCTATGAAGAGCACTTCTATAGCCCGCTCAGACTATGTTGTGGTTAAAATAATCAATAAACAGTTGCCAAATCCTATAGAAATTTCTTTCCTGAGTTTTCAGTGAGAATCTGATTTTCTCCAGCTCTTCTTTAATACAGTGGGTACTAGTTTCTAGTTTCATTTGGAGGATTTCACGCGTGAGGCACGGGAGAGTCAGGCGGATTTTTTGTGGAGGAGTAATTGTATTTTCACCAGAAGCTGCAATGAGCCCAAACAACCGCCAGGTGGCATCTGTGAGCAGGATAAAACGCCTCAGCTCTAAATGTCTCATAACACCTGTCACAAGATTTGAATAAGTTGGAGCTGCCTTTTGCTTCCAATTAAGTAATATCAATCTACACACAAGTACGCTTAAAGGTATTTCTGTATGAAATGTTTGATCTCTGACTGACTTTTGTGTGTGAAGTGCAATAGTCACTGTGTGTCTGTCGTCCAGGTGAAGGGGAGGGAGGCTCCTGGTCCGCTCTTTGACTTTGGACTCCTCATGTTTCACTGTGGAAAGACTCTGTTCCAAAATAAGAGTGGACCCTTCTTCTACCTGTCCAAAGTAACACACACATGCACACACGCACGCACGCACACCCACCCACACACACACACACACACACACTAAACAAATCCAAATAAACCTTGTGTCTGTGGTTTGTCAGGTGGAGAGCTACATGGAGGCCCGGCTGTGGAACAACATCTTTATTTGGACCCAACAGAAGGTCTCATATTTATTGTCAGACATCAGTCATCTTTATTATTATTAATCTTTATTGCACTGTATGAACAGTAGGTATAGATGTATTTCTAAAAATAAATAGTAGGCTATACAGGTCATAGAACCTGTGAGAATATAGTGAACGGGTGAGAGTGGGTGGTGTCAGTTTATTTTATTTTTTTTTAGCTTTTTGCAAAATACTATATAATTCTGTCAGCATTGCTACTACTCCATTATAAAGTGAACTTAAACCTTTTTTTGCACAATAATAATAATTTAAAAAAAAGATTTTTTTAAAAAAGATAAATGGTCAAAATCGCGATACTTATGTGAATCGATTTTTTCCTCCCACCCCATTATATACTGTATATATACAGTTTTTGCCTTTAATGGATAGTATAGTTTTGAGGCAGACAGGAAACGGGGAGGCAGAGAGAGGGGAATGACACGCAGCAAAGGGCCGCCCGCATCGGGATTCGATACGGGGCTGGCTGTGACGAGGACTATATGGGGCGCCAGCTCTACCAACTGAGCTGAATGATGCCCCAATATAATTATGTTTAATGTTTATAGATGACCTATTATTATTATTAGTAGTAGTAGTAGTAGTATCTGTTGTTGTACTATCATCCTTATTTTAAGTTGTATTAAGTGAATTTGTATGTGTGTGTGTCTATGTGTGTGTTTGGTAGCTGGGCCTCCCACTGGGCAGCATTAAGGCTACAGTGCTGATTGAAAATGTCTTGGCATCATTTGAGATGGAGGAGATATTGTATGAGCTGAAAGAGCATTCAGCAGGACTCAACTGTGGCATCTGGGATTACTCAGCCTCCTTCATCAACAAGTTTGGTGAGAGAAGAGTTGTTTGTTACTTATTATCTAGAGGGAGGGGCCGGGTGGTCAGCACTGTAGCACACTGAGAAGACACTGACAAAACACTGCAGAATACCAATAGCTACAGACAGTGATTGTGAAAACCTGTGTGTCTCCTGCAGGACACAGACAGGCCTTCCTGCTACCAGACCGTAGTAAGTATGTAAACATGGAGAAGCATTTCCTGCGCAGCTACATGGACCTGCTGGTGCAGACGTGTCATCAGAGAGGAGCTCTGGCCACAGGAGGCATGGCTGCTCTGCTGCTGCCACACGACCACAGGCAGGAAGCTTACAGCAGAGTGTTGAGCACAGTCACAAGGTGAGAGCTGTCTGTCCACACCAAAACAAAACACTCATGTTAACATAGGAGATGTTTATTGGGAATGTGTGTGTCTGCACTTTGATTGCAGTGGTAATTTGATTGTAGGACTTATAAAGGAATATTTACATTATTGTATTGGTGCTGTTACTGAAATGAATCCTTATTTCTCCTTTTTGTAGACATCTGGGGGTTTTGCTCCAACAATATTTTGTTGTAAACCTGACAATGACAAAGAGATTTATATAAATTAACTGTGCCTTCAAGCAAAATGACAACATATCAGATATGAAGAAGCTGGTGAAAACTGTATTGTGATTTCAGAAAAGGGTAAAAAAAAACAAAAAAAAAAAACAGCAGGGCCGTTGCTAGGAATTCTGGGGCCCCTGAAAGAATACTAAAGTGGGCCCCTGACTTTTCCACTTTTTTTTCTTAGACTACGTCTGTATTATCATTTTTATTTAGCCCACTTTGTTTTGATGCTAATGCAGCATTACTATGAGTATTAGTCAGGGTCTAAGCCAGACGTGGGCAATTTACGGCCCGCGGGCCGGACGCGGCCCGTGGACCAAATCAATCCGGCCCACGACGTGCACAAAGGGAAAAAAAAAGAAAATCCTCCATCATTTTATGTAAAGGCGTACAATGACTTGCAACTGCTATATGGCCCGATTGCTTTTATTACGTATATTGATGCGCATTAATCAGCTGTTTGATCGCCCCTCTGGAGCAGTAGCGGCTCCTCTCTCTCCTCCGTCGGAGCTCCGGCGTCCGACGGAGGAGAGAGAGGAGCCGCTCTGCTGCAGGTTTTCTCCACAGCTGAGGTTCTGACCACCGCGACTCTGTCAGCACGAGACCAGGCCGAATCATGTCGGAACTGCTGACAATTATGAAGCGCCATCACGGCACCTAATTATAACTTCACAAACACTGAAATTTAGCAAACTGTGTTTAAAAGAGCATTTTATGAGATCGCTGGCGACCTGAGCCACTGCGAGTCACCGTGGTGCTGTGAGGACTGCATGTGAATGCTGCATTCAGGTGCAGTCGGCCGTCGGTAACAAACCAGATGTCATTTTAGTCATCTGCCTTGAGTCCATAATACATTATGTTTCTTTAGTGACCTATGATGGATATAAATTGAAAATGCAATTACATCAATTGTGTTGCGTCAAATATATAACGCAATATGTCCACCAAATATGTAGTTTAGGCTAATCTGGCAATAAATATTATGTTTCAATTTGATTTCGAATCATGTGGCCCTTCACTCACTTTATCGGAGTCAATGTGGCCCTCTGGAAAAAATAATTGCCCACCCCTGGTCTAAGCAGAATAATTCAGTCATACAAAGATTAGACTGCTAGGGTTTTTTGTGGGCCCTACTGGGCGCTGGGCCCCTAGAATTATCATCACCTTTCTCCTCTACACAACGGCCCTGTATAACAGAACAAAAAGCAGCCGGGTCCCAGTCAGGTTTTCTCCCGCTATACCAGCGGGCCATTACTAATGCTAATATGAAGTTTTCTTGTGGGCCAAATAAAATTGTATCATGGGCTGGATCTGAGTTTGACATACTCTGCTATTACTCACTGTGAATTAACCACAGACTATAGAATATCCTCAATCACATTATTGTCTACCCTGATGGACAGTTACATTCATAATAAACTAAACAGATTCCTGTATCACTGTTTTGTTCTCTAAGACTGAAGTTACTGGAGATCAGAGCAGGTGTGGACGGTTTCATGGTGTACGATTTAAGCTTGATTGAGCCCATGCAGAAAGTGAGTAGTTCGCCATAAGTAAAGAGTGGCCAGTGAGGTCCTCTGTTTTCTGAAAAATTCTTTACTCCCTTCAGCTCTTCGAGCTCCACACCGTTGGTGATAATCAACTTCACCAGCTTCGTGATGACATCACCGTGACTCCCGCAGACCTCCTGTCCATGCCTTCGGTCAGTCCACTACCTGTGTCAGAGCTGAACTGCACCAGCCTGGGTCAGAGGGTTTGAATTCATGTAATTAAAGCAGATATCAGCGGTTCGGCCGTTTCGGCTAATGCTGCGTTCAAGGCAGGCTTTTGAAACCGTAAGTTACAGCTTCACGTCACGACTACGACTTTGTAGCGTTCCAGGTAACTCGTAACTCGTGTTTTTACCGTCCTGTTGTCTGTGAAAGTCACTATAACGGCCACTCGTAACTTCCGACCCGTGAACTCGTACCAGATCGAACTGGTATGACTTCACAGGAAGGAAAAACACAAGTTACGAGTTTCCTTGAACGCACCATGAGTTAGCAGCCCCCGCCCTCGTCAGGCATCTATTGGTCCTCGTCCCTACGTCACCACATTCACGCGCACCCATTGGCTGCACACACAGCCCTTCATGCCGTTCTCTCTCCTCATTGGATAACACTTGTATCCCAGAAGGAAAGTTTTCTCCTGGTTTACAGCAGAGCAGAGTGACGGAGAGACTCGTGTTACGGCTGAAACACTCCATGTAAGTGATTGCTGACGGAAAATAGGACTATTTAGGACTTATATTAACAAAAACATTCCACTGATATCTGCTTTAATTAAAGGTATAATGTGTAGGAACCCCCCCTTCTAGTGGTGCGGTTGCATATCTGAATGTATTCTTGATGTTGCGTTCAGGTGAAATGGGGCAGACGTCAGACAGACAACAGACGCTGCATGTAACTGGATAAACAAGTGGTCCACCAGCACGAGGCTAAACAATACAGGCCGGACAACATGTTGTCATGGTGATGTCGTATTGTTACCTGACCCCTGTTGGTTTGCCGACATTTGTCTGTCTGACTGCACCTGAATGCAACATCAGTGCTTCCGTCCTTCCTCACACTACAGTGGTGACAGTTTTAACAGGCGCTACCTTATAAAAACAATATTTGATTTTTGCTAATAAGAAGCCAAATAAGCTCCATCCTGGGGCTAAGGGACCCTAACTCCAACCCCAACCACCACAGATGATCTTGGTCATCTTTTGTCACACATATTCACTGAGATGATAAATGAAATACTCGTGGGATTTGGTGCGCTGGTGAAAATGTAGTAATGTCCTGTATTGTTGTGTTCCCTCAGGGAGGAGTCACTCTTCATGGTTTAAAGTATAATATTGCAGTTGGTGTCCTCTTTATTAAAGCTTGGCTGTCAGGTGAGCACATTAAATCTTTAGTTGGATCTGTTACCGTGTGGACGGACAGACTTTTAACTCATTTCCTGTTTCGTAGGCAAAGGCCACTTCTTCTACAGAGGGCAAGTGGAAGATTCAGCTACAGCAGAAATCTCCAGATCACAGGTTTATTTACAGTGCTGTCAACAAGTATTTGCTCCCTTCCTGAATTCTTTTCTTTTTTTCTTGTTTTCCTTCCTTCCTTCTTTCTTTCTTTTTTTTTTTTTTTGCATATTTGTCACACTTTAATTTTTAAAGGAGTCATCACCCGGAAATCGCAATTTCTCTTGTTAAAACATGCATATTGGTGTTTGACCTCAGTTGAAACTTGCCTGAAAAGCTGGAGTTTGAAAGCGGCGCCGTTTTTTCGCTTCGGCTCTTTTTCCGAACAGGAATAGCACACAATGGTGTGCCTTCCTAGCACGAGATTTTGATTCTGCTCCTACGGTGACCTCACCGTGGAGGCTACTTGCCTCTTTCACCACCCAACCCGGCCCGTCCGCTACCTGAAATCGCCGAAGCGGTACCAGGGGGCTGTTTATGTTTTGGAGTCTGCATGCAGGCAAGCCCCCCCCCCCGGCTCTGTCCTTCCTGTGGCGAATCAACACGCGCCTCATTACATATTATACAATGCACATCCGGACCAGTCAAAACCTCGCGCGTAATCTCGTGTGATAAAGTCACGGTAGGAAAAAGGGTCAGAACAAGCTCAATGTTTGATTAAAATTATTTTATTTTTTTCTAATAAGTTTTACGAATTGATCCAAAGCGATCCAAGGGGGGCTGGATACGTAAAAAAAAACAGGTTATGACTCCTTTAAGATCATTAAACAGATTTGAATATTAGTCAAAGATAACTCAATTAAATATACAATGCAGTTTTTTAAATGGTGATTTCACGTATTAAGATTAAAAATCTTAAGGCCTGATCTCAGACCTGTTGAATGAAGAAATCACTTCAGTGGAAGCTGTTTGAGTGCAGTGAAGTAGGCTGAGAGATCTCAAACAGCAACGCATCATGCTGTGACCAAAAAACAAAAAATCAAGAACAGATGAAAAACAAAATCCACCTGGAAAGCATTTCTAACAGCTTTGGGACTCTAGCGAACCTCAGTGAGAGTCATTGTGCATCATACCTAACAAAACCTCATACATTGTAGGCCTAAGTTCCATGTAGTAGTCCATACAGGGTATGTAGACAAATGTAACTGAGTCCTGAACCCATAACCTTCAAGAACTCCACAAATAGTGTATGTGTGTGTTGTGTTTGTCCCTCAGGTTTGGCAGTGGATCCTGTACCAGACTCAGCTGGAGGATGACAGCAGGGTGGTGAGTCGGCGACTGGTGACTGAGCTCATTGAAGAGATGAAGGACGAGCTCAGCAGTCTGTGTCCTTCTGTCAGGTGAACAGGCGCTACACTACATTACACTGCTCACACTGAATAAACAGACACAACTGCCAAAAAATGCCAGGTCAAGTCAGGTCATGCTGCTGTAGCCTACATGCTGACATCATGCAGCATGATGATGATGGTGGTGGTAAAATTGTATAGATAAAAACACGCGTTTTGTCATCAGCATCAATACAGAAATGATGGATAGAGGGGAAATGGCTTTCCGCTCCTGAATCCATTACTGAGCTCACAGACACACCTGGGTTAATCAGTTAAAGCTGGTTTAAGTACAGGAAGTAGTGGAGCTGTACACAAAGCCTATTCAATCAACCTTTATTTAGTGCGAGCATTGGGGGAAAAAAACAAAAATGTTTTAAAGTAATGAAAAAGTTACTTTCTCAGTAACGCATTACTTTTTGGTTTAAAGCAGATATCAGTGGAATGTTTTTGTTAATATAAGTCCTAAATAGTCCTATTTTCCGTCAGCAATCACTTACATGGAGTGTTTCAGCCGAAACCATGGAGTCTCTCCCGGAAGTCAAAACTCTGCTCTGCTGTAAACCAGGAGAAAATTTTTTGTGGGATACAAGTGTTATCCAATGAGGAGAAGAACGGCATGAAGGGCTGTGTTTTCATTCTCATTCAAGGGATGCGGGTGAATGTGTTAACTATTAGTGGTAAGGACATAATAGATGCCTCAACTTAGGTTTAATTTCTTGGTTCTGTTAACTCATGGTGCGTTCAAGGAAACAACGTACTTTGTGTTTTTCCTTCCTGTGAAGTCATACCGGTTCGATCTGGTACGAGTTCACGGGTCGGAAGTTACGAGTGGCCGTTATAGTGACTTTCACAGGCAACAGGACGGTAAAAACACGAGTTACAGGTTACCTGGAACGCTACAGAGTCGTAGTTGTGACTTGAAGCTGTAACTTACGGTTTCAAAAGCCTGCCTTGAACGCAGCATTAGCCGAAACGGCCGTGCCGCTGATATCTGCTTTAAGTAACTCAGTTACTTTTTAAATGAAGTAACTAGTAACTGTAACTAGTTACTACTGTATTTTCATTCTCATTCATAATGCATTAGGGGTCAAGGTTAATCTAATAGTGGTAATACATAATATATAACTTAGGTTTACTATCTTGGTTCATAATGTGAGAGGGTTAAGGGGGTTAAGGGGGAAAAAAGGCTTGCCTGTAGAAATTCTATGTAAAATCAGATGTTCAGCAGCAGGGAGCACCCCTATTTATTCAGAATGGTACAATCTTTTTTTCCACAACTACATTTTGCGACGATGAGTCTGAATAGTCAACTATTGGAGGTCATCCCTATAGTATAATGCTTCCTGAACCACATTACACTGCACTATACTACACTAAACAAGTTAGCTGCTTGGTCTAGTTTGTTTTTCCCTACAAATATTTATAAGTTACAAGAGCACTGACAAAGTCTGTTCTTTTACTCACACATCCAACCTGCCAATCCACTGCTTGAACACGTTTCATTTGAGCTGCTACCTTGTAAGTCAGTGTTGGATCAATGAAAACTCCAGTTCTTCGTCAGCTCCTCTCAACCTGCTGACCCCTGCTCCCACTGCCTTTGAGGACCAAGTTATCAGCTCTTGTGTGTGTGTGTCTTGTCTTCACAGGGCCAAACAGATGTTACACACAGCAGCAGACATGTTCCTGGAGGTGGTCCTGAAGAGAGATTTCCCAGAGTTCATCACTACCTACATGAATCAGGACCATACCTTTCTCAGCTACCACACCACTGGACGGCTGGAGGTTCTGAACACACACAAGCTCCATCCCAAACTGTAGCAGTGCATGAGGAAGACAGCTGTTCTACAGATGTGTCTCTAGATGATGTTGGAGTTCACATGCCCCACTTTATCAGCGACATTAAGAAAGTCAGATGAATTGAAAATGAATCAACTTCAACTTCTGAACTTCGTTACTGATTTAGATGAAATTCATCATACCCCCGTTTTCTACTGAACACATTCATGCTTGTGAGTCAATAAACTTGCATTTGTGTTTCAACAGCATGTGTGTGTATCTGCAAATATTTCTGTGTGAACAATCATAAGTATTCTCTACAAAATGAACTATTTTAGTATTAAGGCAAAGATGAGAGTGCTTTTTTAGGCAGATCTCGGACTCACTCTTCTGGTCACTCAATATCAGTTGTATTGCAAAAAAGGCACAACAGAGGCTTCATTTTCTCAGGAGCCTGAAGAGGTACAAATAAACTAACTTGAACTTGAACTTGAACTTGAACTTTTCACTGTGCCCAATAGTGTGTAGTTTGTTAGACAAAAATCTGGTAATATGAATGAAATGTGTGCACCCAAACTGCACCTGTTGGGTGTTCTTGTGAATTGTTTAAAGTATTTTGATGAAAACCAGACTAGTTTGCAAAATTGTGTTTTTAGGGATTGGGAAAAAAAGTAAAAAATAAATAAATAAATAAACTGAAAGAACCTCAACACCTGAGTGTGTTTTCTTGATGTTAGGCTGCAGTATGGGTGTGAATCTGCTGGGATTGATGTATTTGCATTTAAGCTCAATCAAATTGTAGTGGCCTTTTTCCCATAGCGATCAGAAGAAGGTCATGGTGGCTGGTCTGTGGTGTTTAGACGCGTGCATGAGTGCCCAAAACGAGGTTTCAATGGTAAAAAACACAGTTTAGTTTTATTATTATTACTACGTGTAGGAGCCAATTTAGCCTTTATTTTGGTGTTTAGTATGTGGCATGTTTTATTGTTGTAACCACTAGGCCTATTACTTTTTGTCAGCTAGCTTCTTGCCTTGTACCACTTTCCAGACAGTCCAGTAGGTGGCGGCCACGCCCCTGTGAGCTGGAGTGCAACAGAAGAAGAAGAAGTCCTGTCAGGAATTGTAATCAACCCAGAGCGACTGATCGAGAGTGGGACGCTCGGACCTCATCTACAGTCACAATGCTCTTTCGTCGGTTATTAGTCCGGGCTGTTATCGACAGCAAAGGTAAGATGACACAATTGAATTGAGTTTGTTATCTGGTGTTCGGTGGTCTGTGTTGAATCTCCTTTCTATAACATGAGCGCTGTGTTTATTTTGAAGTCTGACCTTAGCTTAGCATTCTAGTAGCATCGGAGTCACAGCAGCAGCACCGCTGTTAGCCAAAGACACACTCTACTCTACAATACAACCAGCAGGATGGAGGGACAGACAGTCACACTGGCCTTCTGTAGGCTATGAGGGTCAAACTACCAGCTGACTTCTTCATAGTAGGCTAGCGTGTTTAGTAGAGTTAGGCTACAGTGAGTTATCCGTCTGGGTCATCCCTATGTTCCCTACTTTGTATGGGACCGGGGAACATAGCACCCTTTTTCTCCCCGCTTTTCCCCAGAAGGGTCCTAACATAGAACCCTATTTTAGAAAAAGGCTCCTATGTTCCCCGCTTTTCCCCAAAAGTGGAGTTGTGTGACTTTGAGTGAGACGCGTAATTGTCCTATTCATGAGTGTCAAATGTAGTCCTACACCTGCCATGTTGAGGACCAACACAGGTGTTTCAATTTAAGTTGTGTTTCTGATTGAAGTAGGACCAATTAATTAGTTTGAAACACCTGTGGGTCCTCAACATGGCAGATTGTAGGACTACATTTGAAACTCATGGATTGGTTGGGTTTAGTATAAAGTCTAGGTAGAGCTTAGACAGGCCAGATAGATAGAGTCCAGATAAGTAGAGAGTCCATCAACCAGCAACAGCGGGAAACATAGGACCTTTTTTTTTGGACCCCAAAAAAGGTCCTATGTTCCTCGGTAACAGTGGGGAACATAGGACCCTTTTTCAGAAAAAGGGTCCTATGTTCCACTATGTTCCACTATGGGAACATGTACGCTCCCAATCCATCAGAGTGGTTACTGGTGCTATTTCCTCTCAGGACTGTTAAGGTGAAGGTAATGGTTATTTTCTGATTAAAACCTTGTGATTTGTCTTTGTCTCAGTTGGATCCCGTTCTGTATTTACGAGTTCCAAGCCGGACACTGCCAACCCCAACTGGATCAGAGTTGGCCTTGCCTTTGGAACATCTGCGTTGGTTTGGGGCCTGGTAAGTAAACACTAAATTCTATGTGTGATGCATTCAGGCCCTGGTTTATACATAAAATATCAGGCATGGAAATTGTAGTATCAAGGTTTGAGTGTAACACAACACATACAGCAGCGTCTGCCATTATTCCACCCAGAGCAGCAAATCTTCATTTTGAATAGTGGCAAGAAAAAATCTAGAACGCTCACAAAAACATTAAGGAATAATTAAAAATATTCGATGTAACAACAAATCTTTGTTTTTCAAGAAATGGTTTGACCAAAATGTCTTGTATGCAAGTATGCATTTCTTATTACACCTATAGAATTTGCCATAATATTTGATGCTATTCCTGCAGAACTGTTGATGTTATTGCAAGGAGAGGGTAGATCACAGCTAGATGTAGGCTACACTTTGAGGCAAATGTAATGATTGATGGTATACATTTAACAGACAAACAATGCACCAATAGACATAGAAGGAAACTTTGCCAAGAAATGATTACCCCGTCAGCTGAACTACTCTGGAACTCACAGAACTGCTTCAGCTCAGCCCTGTTATTATAGGATGTCTGGTGAATGGCTGGAGGTCATTCCATACAGGAGCATCCCTATTGGATTCAGGTCTGGGTTCTGACTGGGCCACTAAAACTGTCCAGGACCAGGATGCTCCTCTACAGGACTTCACCTCTGACAGGATGTTTACATGCTGCCATGCAGAGACATTTTTACACCACATGCACAAAAAAATTCTGAAACAGAAATCTTAGTTTGTTCAGTCCACAAAACATTTTCTGATTAGTGTTGTGGAGTGGCAAACTTCAGATCTGCAATGGAACGCAAAGCAACTGATGCAGAAAACTAGGACATTCCATGGGGTTCACAGACTTTTTCTTGCCACTGTTTATCCAATTTGTTTCCTGATTTTCAAGTTAGTTGGTCGATGATGCTAAATGCAAAATATGAAGTCAAACAATGAAATTGCTCTTCCATCATCACAATATGCATTTTGAGAGGGAAACCCTTCTATTTGTTGTAAAGCAGTGGTTTTCTTTTATACCAGGAAGCTGCAGCTCCAATGAGGACAAACACACTTATTGTTTCTCTAGAAGGTTTTAATGGTTTCAGATCATGGAGTGATGTAGTCATAAATGGAGCATACTGTTTTGAAAGTACTAGGGTTTTATGGTCGGACAATGTCCACCACCAAGATGGTGGAGAATGTCACCTCATAGCACATAGAAAGCAGTGAGTAACGAGTTAAATACGGTAATCATCATAGTGTAGTGGCAGGAAAGACCATTCCATCTGAATGTATCAAATATTGTGTTGGTCAAGAACAAGTTCAACTTAAAGTCAGAGGAAAAATATTTAGGGTGCTTTTACTGTTGTTTGTTAATGTAAAAATGGCTCACATTGGTCCCTCCACATTTTTTAAAGGTTAAAGGGATAGTAGCATTTTTTTAAAAGTGAGGTTGTATGATCTACAAATAGCCCCTAAGTACTTTAATTGCAGTAGAAGACTCTCTGCACTCCTCCCGTTAGCAACGCCAGCCCATAATAGCCCTGCCCAGAGATTGACAACATACACTGTTGTGAATGGACCCAAAGAAACAGCCTATTTTCACGGCCTAAAAGAGGTTTTACCTGAAAAAAAAATACACAGTTCCATTGTTGGCTATAATATAATTTTTTCCAGCCCCTCAAAGTGCAGGAAAAACACAGTTTTTATTTGGACCTAACCAACTCGCGTATCCCTCCGCCCAGGGTTAGCGCCTGCTGATCAGCAGCTGTGTTTTTCCTGCACTTTGAAGGGCTGGAAAAAATTATATTATAGCCAACAATGGAACTGTGTATTTTTTTTTTCAGGTAAAACCTCTTTTAGGCCATGAAAATAGGCCGTTTCTTTGGGTCCATTCACAACAGTGTATGTTGTAAATCTCTGGGCAGGGCTATGGGCTGGCGTTGCTAACAGGAGGAGTGCAGAGAGTCTTCTACTGCAATTAAAGTACTTAGGGGCTATTTGTAGATCATACAACCCCACTTTAAAAATGCTACTATCCCTTTAAATAACTTGCTACTTACACATTTTTCATTGTGCTTTGCTCTTAAAATAAACTAACAAATACTAGTGTAGAGTCCTGTATTAGGAATGTTCAGCGTACATTTTCCCCTTAAATATAGGTCCTCAGGAAAATCGCTGCTTATCAGTTAATCGATCATCGAACGATAAGGCCTATCAGCTATCGATTAATGATTTACTTGATAATTTGCATCATCAGCAACTTTAAATCAAAGACAAAGTTACCAAACAAAATGTGTTCCATTGCACAGCATATATGGTGTTGTGGTATAACCAAATGTGTGTTGTTGTCCACCTGCAGCTCTTCAAGCAGCACAGCACAGATGTACATGAGTACAAAGTGAGGAATAATCTGGAATAATCCAGCACACAGGTATGGGACTCCACCATCATTTTTATTACACACATTATATATTTTTTTATTGATTTATTTTATACTGGATTGACATCTTTTGTTCCATCTGTCACCCAGTTTGTATGAACTAATAAAAGATCTTGTCCTTTGCAGGAATCCTGGGATTCTGTCCATGGGATCCAGATCCACCTGTTCCTCCACTTTCTATTTATGTTGTTCCAGATTCCACCGCCTGTATTCTTTCTCAAATAAAATCTATCATGTGAAATAGAGAGAGGTCGTCATCGTTCTGTTCACATGAAAGTTAGTTAGTTTGTCTGTCGTCCCTTTTGAGAAATTCATTTTCACAGGTTCTGTACACATAGGTAAGACATCAGCAGCACTGCAGAACATTCACAAACCATCACAGTCTTCGTCTTGTACCAGTTGATTTGCACACAGCTGATTGACATTTTTGTTTGCAGAAATGCATTTGCAAAATACACACTCTATTTCCCCACCAGAGGCCAGTGTCTCTATACATGGGCACTGTGATAGATGATTGGTCACCTGGGAGGGAATGGCGACCCCTGCTGACCGTGATGTGCCATGGCTGAAGTTTGTCTCGTCGTTGCTTGGACCAAAGCTAACGGTCTCCTTCATTGTACTACTACTACCCCTGAACCAACATCTCTTTTTAGTCTGTTTTTTGTTACATAAAGAATTCAAGACTTCCTATGCACTTCCGGCATTTGAGCTGTGCGCCAGCTCTGCCCGTATCTCCCTTGGTACTGCATCACAGTAGAAAGGATGGTGTCTATCTGCCTGTCATGGACTCGGGAATCGGGAGTGACATGAAAAAAATGTTGGTGTATCCCTTTAACATCTATAGTGTCTTGAATGTGAAACTTAAAGTATTAATGATCCAGACCCAGTTGGCAACTAAAGGGAATGCCCACAAAGACGTCACATCCAAGCACTGCATTTAAACTTTTGTATAACGATTGTCCGCTGTCATGTACTGAGTTTTTTAATATATATAGCCATTGTCAGCAGATAAGTTTCACAAGACATGACAGCGGACAAGCGTTTAATAGTTTTTTATTGATTTATTTTACACTGATTTGATTCTCTATGAGAGCATTTTAAACTAAACTGTTACAAATGAATTAAATTGCAACAAAGTCCCATTTACATCCATCAAGTCAGTAAGATATAGAACTTTTTTTTACCATCCCATTCTTGTTTAAAGCAGATATCAGCGGAATGTTTTTGTTAATATAAGTCCCTAATAGTCCTATTTTCCGTCAGCAATCACTTACATGGAGTGTTTCAGCCGTAACACGAGTCTCTCCGTCACTCTGCTCTGCTGCAACCCGAGGAGAAAACTTTCCTTGTGGGATACAAGTGTTATCCAATGAGGAGAGAGAACGGCATGAAGGGCTGTGTGTGCAGCCAAGGGGTGCGCGTGAATGTGGTGACGTAGCACGAGGACCAATAGATGCCTGACGAGGGCGGGGGCTGCTAACTCATGGTGCGTTCAAGGAAACTCGTAACTTGTGTTTTTTCTTCCTGTGAAGTCATACCAGTTCGATCTGGTACGAGTTCACGGGTCGGAAGTTACGAGTGGACGTTATAGTGAACTTTCACAGGCAACAGGACGGTAAAACACGAGTTACAGGTTACCTGGAACGCTACAAAGTTGTAGTTGTGACTTGAAGTTGTAACTTACGGTTTCAAAAGCCTGCCTTGAACGCAGCATTAGCGAAAACGGCCGAACCGCTGATATCTGCTTTAAATAAAGTCTTCCTATTAATTGTTATGCTTCTATTATTCCACAAGGTGGAGCTATGCGGTGTTTGGTTGTGAGTGAACATCATTACATAGTTTATGGAAATCAATAATTTCAAAGTCACACCTTAGCAAAGATATAATCCTCCTACATTTTGGAAAAGATACTCTGGTATGTGGAACCATATGGAATAAGGTGCTAAATAAGCTTTTATCCAGTTCAACTTGAATAGAGGTTATACCTATCATGGACTCAGCAGCATTCAAGCTGCGGCACCTGGCTCGAAAAACTGCAGCCGCCTTGATCTCGTGAGGTTATCCTGCTGGTGCGTGCATGACGAGAGCGCAAACTCAGGATCAAGCATGGATGGTCTTAGAATAGATCCATCCATTTAGAGCCAAAAGACGTTAAAATCCAAGAAAACAACAAATATAGAAATGAACGCAAGACTTTTTCAAATGAAGACATTTGAACACTGTGAATATTAGTTTAAACTGTGCATTAACAATTTTTTTTTTAGACATAGGCCTACAAATAAACAAAAATATATAGAAGGGGTATTGGTATATTATAGGTATTATAGTTGTTTGTAATATATATATATGTATTAGTTTTTATACCTTCATTTTTTTTTTCATATTTTCATATTTTTGTAGTAGCTTTTGTAGTAGTATATATATATATATATATATATATATATGTTTTTTTTAGTTTTTATAGCTTTTATAGCTATAGATTTTTTTTTTCATATTTTTGTAGTCAGGTAGCCTATAACGACATTCAACAACAACAAAAAATATTTTCCCCCTGTTCACAAAAAATACAATTGACATTGATATCTGTAAATGTGGAGATTGCCTGACTGACAGGATAAATTGAACGCATGAATTGAGAAGAAACGTCCTTTATCTTATCTGTGCATTAACCACTCCTCATATAGGTGACACGCCAGTTGCGTAAGAGGGGGCAGGTCCGTCCTCCGCCTCCTCGCAGCCATTCATCCAGCAGCAGGCAGTCAGTCCTCGCTGTAGCAGCAGCACTCCTCCACTCACACAGGAGCAGCACCGGAGAGCAGCACCGGACAGCAGCGATGTTTTCCTGCAGAGCGGCCTGGCAGAGGTGTGGGCCTCTGGCACGCAGAGCAGCCTATGGCTTGCCTCGGGAGGGTGAGTGTCATCATCCAGGCCAAAAACATTAGACCAGAGCACGCAGCGAGTCGTTGATTGATCAATTGATGAATTGTTGTAGCCTTCTCGCAATGTTCGGTTTTGTCTTTGCCACCCGCCCCCTCCTGACATAACACAGGCGATGCAGTAGTACACTGTGTCCTCGTGCTCATCTCTCCATAGCTGCATCACGGAGGATGATGACGTTCTGCGTGAAGGTCAAGCTGGATGTTTGGCTTAATTCAAACGGAATCGATCTTGCATTGCGTTTCGTCTCTCGTGTGTTTAGACGTGTCATTTGTCCGACCGTCAGAGTTTTCGCATGTTACATACGGTAGGCTACAACATGGGCTCCAGCCATAGGCTACAGACTGACTGCATGGCCTCCATGTTGAACTGTGTTGTGTACATTTAAACAGCGTTATCAAACACAAATTAAAGACACCTGCGCCGAAGTCTGTCCCATCATGTGTAGGATGGATCATTTAACCTTGGCTACTTTTTGAGCAGGAATGCAGGTTTTTGTGGAAGTGACCTTCATTGGTCTACTCTGTAGGTTGCATGGAAACATGGTTGACGCCGTGATCACGTGGTGTTCGCGTGTCACGGTGTAATGTATAGGGCAAAGGCACGAGCCATATTCCAACAGCTGTCCCGGTCTGTAGACTCGCCCTCTACGACCAAACCACCAATCATATGGAAAGAGTCGGTGTGGACGGAAAGGACAGGGACAGCCCATCATGAGGCTACCTGTCCTGACTGAGCTGAGCCACTGGCTGGCAGGAGGTTTCACATCACGGTTCCAGCTGTTTCTGTCAGCTGCTGGTTTTTTATTTTATTTAATTAATTTTTTTTTTTTTACATTATTGACAACTTAATCCCAAATGATGTGTTTTCTATGTTTATGAAGCGAACTTCCCTCATCATTCCAACATCCACACAGCCCCTCTCTGTCCACCTGCCATGTCCTCTATTTAATGATGAGACAGATGTACTGGACAGCAGAGATGGTCACTCGTCCTCTGCAGTGGTCCCACTTAACCAGAGGAGGGTGTCGTTGTCTAATCCTGTGACATTTTGACCTGCATGGCTTCATCCCCCTTATTTTCCCCAACTGCTGCCTAAAGCCTGGGGCTGTTTGACTGTAGAAATATAAGAGGTGGAGCTTATGTCAGTGCCTGGAAAAATCCACATCCACGCAGGTTCTAATCCTGCCAGAAAACCCCATTTAACAACGTTGCAGCATTCAACTCCAATCCTTTTATTTGAGGGACATTAACACTTTAAAATAAAATGTAAATGTAATTTTTTGAAAGAAAAAAACACAACATAATATATTTTTCTGTTAGAATTTAAGCCCCAAACTCTTTTCACATTCATCTTCACCCTATGTTTATAAAATAGTTAAAGCTGCGATGAAAGCCGATCAGATTTAGGTTAGGTGTTGTTTCCTGATTCCACTAGAGCGGAACACAACACCCAACATTTTCTTTAGTCAAATAAGCTGATTGGAATTTATCACCTAACAAATCTGTTTGTTTTGAGACGGTGAGGCCAAAACCAGACTGGACCTGTTCTGACGAGGGCTACGGTGTCGGAAGCACCACCTTGCTGACATCAGACAAGTGTTGACAGGCATATATTTGGCAATCTAAATCTGCTGTGTTTAATCCAATCAGAGTGGGAGGCATCAATAGCTCCAGGCGCTTTCTCGCTGGGAGCTGAAGCTTATCGGCTTGAGCAGCACGTTCACTGTCCTTTTGGACATTTTCTACTTACCGATAGCCTACAGGGAGACAAACACTAACTTTTCCAGTTTCTCAATACTGTCGTCCCATAACCTCCTCCGACACTCTGGCAAACCAAATGAGAAATAATCAACATTTTAGCATTGTTTTGATGAGTCTAACATGTGACTTTAATCTTGTTGCAGTCATGCAGCGGCGGCAGATGTCTTCACTTCCTGGTGGATCGGGGGAGAACATAGTGTATGCCCTGCTTTGTGGTGGAGCCTTTGCTGCTTCCGTCTCATATGTAAGAAGATTTTCCTGTTCCTTTTCACACATTACACTAAATAAATAATGCCCTGAATAATGTTGACATTTTCTAACCAGTAGTTTAAGGGGAAACGCTACAGGTGAATAGGGCAAAAATTTTTAAATAACGCACATCACCATGAACCTTCCCAAGTCTATGCCTTACATTAAAGGGACAACCAGGAGTTTCTCCGGCAGCAGAACGAAAAATTCTGCGACAATAAAAAAAAGTCTCGTGGATGATCCAGAACCAAAATCTGAAAAATGGATAAAGCAACTTTCAAAATTCTTGTTTTTTGTAGACATATGTCGCCAGCCCTAAAAGGCTTTGAACGATAAATCAACAATCCTCTCTGGAAAAACTGGAAGGTTTGGTGTATGGAAGTGCTGCTGAAGTGGAGATATCGCACCCAGAGTCTGAGGAACGGCCTTTAAAGACTTGTACTATAAAATTCCATAGATTGTTAAATGCAAGGTTCCCCAATTCCGGTCATGGAGGGGAGCGTACCTATGTTCCCCAGGTCCTATGTTCCCCGTTTTCTTTTTGAAAATGGGTCCTATGTTCCCCGTTTTCACCAAAAAGGGTCCTAGTGATTCAGTCAGTCAAAAGAACTACGGGGAACTATTAAGGACTTTTCTAAAAAAGGTCCTATGTTCCCCAATCCCAGTCCTGGGGAACACTGGACCTTTTCCTAAAAAAGGGTCCAAATGTTGGCTGTTGTTGATGGATGGACTCTATCTATCTGTCTTGTCTAGCCTCTACCTGGTCTTTTTACTAAACTTAACCAACTCCCTTCTTCATTGCCTAAACTTAACCAATGGGGCAATTACACTTCTCACTCAAAGTCACAACTCAACTTCTCACTCAAAAATAGACAAAAATATGGCAAGTGGAAAACTCCACCTTCAGGTATGGGACCAAAAATTACATGTTTCCCGGGTCCTTTTGGGGAATAACCGGGGAACATAGGACATTTTTAAATAAATAAAATGATGGTTCTAATGTTCCCCAGTCTGTTCATTGTAAAAGGGGAACATAGGACCTTTTGGGGAAAAGCGGGGAACATAGGACCTTTTTTTAGAATAAGGGTTCTATGTTCCCCTGTCCCATACAAAGTTCAAACAAACTAATGGACTGGAACATAGGGATGATCCCTCATGGAGGGCCACATTTATCCTAAAAATGTTTAACCAGTTTCCTGCTACAACACACCTGATTCAAATGAGTGGCTCGTTATCAGGCCACTGCAGAGCTTGACGAGCTGATCATTTGAATCAGGTGTGTTGTAGCAGGAAACTTCTAAGGCCCTGTTTAGACGTACCCGGGTATTTTTAAAAACAGAGACTTTAACCATTGTTTACACGCAAACGGAGAATTCGCCCCTGAAAACGATTATTGATTATTGATATTATTGATTATTATTGATGTAACGTTAAATGGGGTGATTTCTGTACAGAGTCCCGAGGTTGTGCTGCTCTTCTGTCCACACCTACTTTTCATTCAAACAAACTAATGTTACTGTCACAATAATTAGATTTCATCAATGAGAACAACATTTATCTCCTAAGAATAATTTAACCAGCCGGTGGTAAACCTCTAAAAACTTAAAAAACTTAAGTAGCGCAGTTTTGTCCCTCGGGAGAACGGCAGAGACTGGCCGAGCGGGCAGCTCTGCAGAGCGGCCACTGTCTCTGTGATGTCGGTCAGGTCGGGATTCTGATTAATAAAGTCCCTTGAGCTATTTTCTCGCTGGCAATCACTTACATGGAGTTAGTGTAAACGTAAACATTTCTGAAAACGGACTGGTGTGCACGCAGATTTTTTTGTAAACGGAGAGGGTGAAATATCCGTTTATGAAAATACCCAGGCGCGTGTAAACGTAGCATAAAACATGCAAGGCAGTGGCCCTCCAGGACCGGAATTGGGGAACCCTGGTTAAAGGGGTAGTTCACCCATAATTCAAATTTCACTCATTATCTACTCACCCTCATGTTGACTAAGGGCTGGGACAGTCCTCCGTGGCTTCTCTGAGTTACGGGGGGGTCCACGCAGCAGTCCAACATCAAACATCCAAATACCTCCTCCATACTGCTCGTCTGTAATGTCTCTCTTGTATTGAAGCCCCGACATGAGAAATTGTTCGGAAAAAAAATTCAATAAGTCTATATTTTAAGTTTGTTTGTAGCGGAAGCTCCCAGTGTCTCAGTTCACTGCTCTTCCTGATTTGCACTGACCAGCA
Organism: Decapterus maruadsi; assembly: GCA_030347415.2. Taxonomy (NCBI): domain Eukaryota; kingdom Metazoa; phylum Chordata; class Actinopteri; order Carangiformes; family Carangidae; genus Decapterus; species Decapterus maruadsi. Next base: position 32,817,770 of record CM064903.1, on the reverse strand, counting down.
GAACAATTTCTCATGTGGGGGCTTCAATACAAGAGGGACATTACAGACGAGCAGTATGGAGGTATTTGGATGTTCTTTGGTGTGTCTTTTTGGACAAAAAGTTAAAAAATAAAAAAAATAGGCCAAAATCTCAAAATTGATCAGTGCATGAAAATCCAGTGTTTTTGTGTGTCCATGAAACGGCCTGATGTGTTAAATGTGACGGAGGTTGTTCTCCCTCCTCAGGCATACATGACCGTGTCCACAGACAGCGCCAGGTACAATGAGCGTGTTGCACAAATCAAGGCCAGACCCAAGGCGGAGTGGGTTCCTAGACCATGGCCACCAAAGAGTAAGTACACCTCACCTGACCACCAGACTGGACTGACTCAAAACCTCCACTACAAACATGTCAGCACAAGTTTGGGCCACTGTTTTCATATTTTAATTTTAATTTACTGGTTTGTCGGCCTGAAACCTGGTGGTAGTAGTAATACCATTAGTAAAAAGTTCCACATGTTTTGGTGTCCTGTCATGAACTTGTGCAGTGAACATGGTGGGAGGTTACAAATTTTATCTGAGAGGGAGGTTACCGTATGTCCATGTTTTTACCTTCAGTGGCAGCGTGACGGTAGGAAACCACGGAAACTCAGCGGAGACACCGGAGCTGTCGGCTCAGGTCCAGGTGGCGTCTGCGAAAAGTCACCGCGGTAACGCAGTGAGGACTGAATGAATGCTGCATTCAGGTGCAATACGACATCACCATGACAACATATTGTCAGGTGTATTGTTTTGCCTCGTGCTGACTTTGTTTACATAGAGGCTTGTTTATGCCGTTACCTAGTTGTCGTCCGTCTGCCGTCTGACAGATTTCATGTGAAATTCGTGCAGCATGAAAAATACGATTGAGTTGCTGGTGGATCTACAACCACAACAGTAGATGGGAGGAATTTCTACACAATGTACCTTTAAGGTGCATGCTTTGACTAATTTTGATACTTTAATCTAAAGCTATTTTACAAGTGAAGAGCATCACTTTAGGCAGTATGGAACATTAGTGACATTATTGAGTAGCCTAGCACCTCTAGGAGATGTACAGTGTCTCCAGGACCCACAGGTAGTTGTGTGAGTCCCTGGGTCCCCTGGAGATGAAAACATCAACATAATGAGTGAACTCAGCACTGCACTGGAAATGTGAGTTTGTGTCCTTTGTGTCCATGGCAACTGGCTGCTTGGTGCAGAAGTGGCTGAAGTGACATGCTGCTGACTAGACCCAGGGTTTTTTCTGCATTAGAAATTTTGTGAACATCATACTCTGGTTTCTCTGGGATCAAAGCTGGAATCTTGATTGAATCCTTCAACATAAATAAATAACAATGCTATACAAGACATAAGTTCAACTCGGAGAGCGTTTGATTTCGATTAAAAAAATTAATCTAATTAATCAGAGGCTTTGTTCCATTAATTAATGCCCGCGGGGCGGGGCTCAATTAGCTCCATTTGAAACCTGGTGCAGATATAAATATTTGACCTGAGTGGAGTGAGAAGCATTTGCAGCACCGTGTAGCCAGTTTAGTGGGTTAGCGAGGCTCTCCTGAAGTACAAAGTGGCTCTTTTGGTGACTTTCCAAACCCATTGTTTTTTTTTTTTTGTCTTAAAAGGGACCAACAAATCTAGCTGCAAATTTTCCGGTGATATTACAAACAGTGAAAGCACGTTATTACAGCTCGGAGGAGTGCCGAAGCACTCACTGGCTGTCAGCCTGTACACCGTTAGTGCAGTCCATCTCCGCTGCATTCAGAGACGCACTGCTCCGTTGAAAAACACATTACTGGCCTACAGATGATCCGCTGCTTGATGATTTCGTCAGGAGCTCATTTCACTTTTATGTACAGTCACCGCTGAAAGAAGTTGTGTCGCAGCAGCACAGATAAGATGATCAGATGGATTTGGAAAAGTCAATAATTTTCTTTAATGGCCATGAATACATGAGTATTCAAATGCACAGAAACCGCACACCAGCCTCACTTTCAATGCGCACGGAGAGCCGTCAAACCAACTAATCCGGGGGGTGTTGAGAAACGTACCCCCCCCCCCCCCCGCCGCCTCAACCGAAATTTTGGCCAGAAAAAACCCTGTAGACCACAGTCTGGTCTGTTTACTGTAAGCTTACTTGTGAACATCATACTCTGTTGTTTCTCTGGGATCAAAGTAAAACACAGACATCCTTCCAACATAAATAAATAACAATGCTATACAAGCCATAAGTTAAAAGTGCAGCTTTATACGGAATACGGTCAAAATGAAGCCGGTTATCTTTCTTTGCATTTCAGTTTTGACATCCAACGACACAACAGGACATTTCCCCTCTTTTTTCCTCCCTATTTTCTCTATTCTTTCTGACTGTACCTCAGTGTGTAGGCTATAGAGAGCCTAAGCGGAAGCAGGAAGTAACGGTCACCATGGGACCTCAACTCTAAAAAACGGTCCATTCAAATGAACGAGAGTGAGCTTTTTATTTCGTCATCTGATTGAATTGCGCCATGAGAAATAAATATGACCTCTACCTGTTTAAAACATCACGTTTCATCCGAAAAAATCCGCAGTTTATTGTAAAACTATTGTAGAATAAAATTCTGAAGAATCTGTAACCAGAAAGACTACAAGTCGCGTAGGTGACGCCACACACCGAATGCCGCCGTTTACCGTGTCAGTTGGTGACGTATTTTTTGTGGGACACCAGATCTGTAGTCCGTAGAGCAGCCTTCACATAAAATACATTCTTCTGTTGCCGTTTTACGATAAACTGCTGATTTTTTCGGATGAAACGTGCCTGACAGCTGTTGAGCAGTCTGGCCATTCTGATTGGCTGGATTGTGTCAAAAAGGAAGGAAGTAGTAAGGATGAAGGGAAGGAAAGAAAGATGGAGGGAGGGAACAGATTCGTTCAAGGAAGGAAGGGAGAAGGAAGGGAACAGATCAGGTCAATTGGATCAAAAGAAGAAGAAAGTAAGGACAAAGGGACGGAAGGAATGAAGGAAGGGAAAAGGGATTATGGAAAGAAAGAAGGAAGGAGGAAGGGAACAGATTGGGTTAGGACAACAGGAGGGTTGTGGTATTTTTCAGTATTGCTTTGAATATCTTATCGGTGGTTGACATTCCTGCGCTGCTGTCTTGATCCAGCTGACTTGATGAATGTTCTACTGCAATAACAGCAAATCTATTGTCTATCAAGACGAGCACTGATCATGTTGAGGGGTTTGTACCAGCAGTCCCTGGGACACTGGCATTCAGCCTTTAATGGATCATCATGACTGATTTCCTGGACTTTCTATTTTCTATGTTTACCTGTTTACTTGTATTTGTATGGACAGCAGCTGCTGTATTCATTTTTGTGTTGTGTGCTCACTGTGACTCTGCCTCCCTCAGGCTGAACCTACTCACAGTTGACTGAACACTGAACACTGCAAAAACTCTAAATCTTACCAAGAATATTTGTCTTATTTTAAGTCAAAATGTCATTTCCAGTCAAAACAAATCTCAATAAGACTCAAAAAATCAGCTTGTTTTTTAGACACTTTTTTTTTTTTTTTTACTTCTTTCAAGCAGATTTTCACTTGAAATAAGTAGAAAAATCTGATAGTGGAGCAAGATTTTCTTTCTTACACAAAAACCTGCTTTCACTGGCAGATTTTTCTACTTATTTCAAGTGAAAATTAATTTGAAACAAGTAAAAATGATCTAAAAACAATTTAATTTTTAGGTGATGAGTCTTATTTTAAGGGAAAAGTGTTTAGTTTTGACGAGAAATGAGACAAATATTCTTGGAAAGATTTTGGGTTTTTGAGCAGTGAAGTGTTTTCCAACTCAGACGTCAGGGTTAGGCTGGTTTACAATACAATAATACAATACAAAGGAACTGTTTTTATATTTCAAAGTGGAACACAACAGCATGTAGCTTCATGGACGCTGTTATCAAAGTGTCAGTGTTAAGATTATAATCCCATACGCAGATGACCTTGTTATTTATGTGTGACATTTACAGATGAAAGCACAACATTTTCATGCTTGCATATATCAACAGTGACTACACCATGTGTTAGTTTATGACCAGAGGCCAATGCTCATTGGCTGAGCTGGCTGTAACTCATGATGTGAAACTGACCCACTCTGTATTTGTGTTTGTCTGCAGGTAAAGATGAGGAGGACGGTAAGTGCCTTCGTCTGGTGTGAGTGCTGACATGTGTGTGACTGATGACTGATGCATGTTTTAGTGAGACCTTATGATTCACTCCTCACTCTTGATACCAGTACTACTTCTTCACACTCAAACTTTCCCTATTTTTGCCCTCTAGTCAAAAGGTTTGCTCACCAAACCAGTGTCTTGCTTTGGTCCAAATCTGTCCCTCTTTTCCGGCCCTCCCGTTTTCCACTCTGTCCCCCAGACCCCCTGTTAGAGGACGTAGATTTGCTCTTGAACCTTACCTAAAATGTCTGGCAATTAATCCCAAAAAGTATTAGTAACATGAATAAAGGCAATTATTGTGGCATATTAAGGTCTAGTGCTTATAGTCAGATTTCTCTTCACTCTGTGATTATTAGTGTATGGACAAACAGCCACAGTGACAACCTCCTGGCTTCTGTCTCTTCACACAAAAACACACAAAAGTCTGAAGATAACACCAGCGTGTTCACATTAGGTTTCCCCTGAGACTGGTTGCCATTGACTTTTATTATCTCATCTTGCTGGCAGCCTGTATCACTTTTAATGCTTAGCGTGTGTGGTTGACTTGAGGTTAACAGTGACGTACAAACTGAATGCAGCTTGAGTTTTTCTCTTCCCTTTCTCTAACTCTGTGTCTTTACTCTTTTCAGTGTAATGGTAAAGCTAAGGTCCTCTGTGACCGGATATTCATCCTAGAACTGGACTCTTTGGATCATATCCTCCCTCCTCCTTTCTTCCTCTCCTGTACTGCTAAGACAGAGTCCTCTACTTGGGCTAAGACCAGTGGACAGTACTGTGATGGACAGTACTGTGAAGGACACTGATTCTGCGCTCTTCTTTTATTTTGCCTTGTGCTGCTAAATGTTAATGTGTAAATCTGATAATAAATTGACTTTTGTTGATGGACTATATTTCTGTTACCACATTGTAGACCTCTACTCATAAAGTGTCTTTAGGCTAAAAGTAGCTTCTAAATGGAGAATCCCTGCCAGAATAACCAGTGTCAGCCCTAACTTTATGGTATAATATAACTGATAAGTAATTCACAGAGCCACTCAGCAGTAAAGTTTACACCTTAATGTGGTCAGTAGTAGTGGAGACTGAGTTGTAAAAGAGCTGCGTGTTACTGGGATGAGATCCCAACTCAGCTGCAAGGGAAGAATGTTTGTTGTGCAGTTTGATGTAAGCAACGACGCCTACAAGTGAACCAACCAATCAGTTCCACACACTAGACGCCGATTAGATTAAAGGAATAGTTCACCCAAAATTCAAATTTCACTCATCTCCTCACCCTCATGTCGACTAAGAGCTGTGAGAATTTTCAGAGTCCTCCGTTCCTTCTCTGAGTTACGGGGGGGTCCACGCAGCAGTATTTGTCCATATAATGGTTGTGAATGGATACCACTTTTCTTGGTCCAAAAAGACACACCGAAAATCCATACTGCTCGTTTGTAATGTCTCTCTTGTATTGAAGCCCCGACATGAGAAATTGTTCCGTCGGTCACACAGGAACAATTTCTCATGTGGGGGCTTCAATACAAGAGGGACATTACAGACGAGCAGTATGGAGGCATTTGGATGTTTTTTGGTGTGTCTTTTTGGACAACGAAAAGTGAGCACCATTCACAACCATTATACTGACAAATACTGCTGCGTGGACCCCCCCGTAACTCAGAGAAGGAACAGAGGACTCTGAAAATTCTCACAGCTCTTAGTCGACATGAGGGTGAGGAGATAATGAGTGAAATTTGAATTTTGAGTGAACTATCCCTTTAAATACTGCCTATAGTAGACATTGTTGCAAAGTTCAATTCATGTGAAGGCATCATATTCCAGCTAGATGTCATATGGTAGTAGATAAGCTGGGACCACAGCGACATTCCAGTAGGTTTGGATAGGTATTCATTATCTCACAGAGCCACCCTTTTAGTTTGAACGTTTCCTCAGTAAGAGATGCTCTCAGCCGCTTTCTAAATAGAACTTTTAGTTACAAACTTTGTAAATTAGGAGTGCTATTAGTGGTAAATGCGTAAAAGGCTTTGTGAATATGGACCCTAGTCCTGAATATTAAAAACTGACAACTTTTTTTGTGTGAACATTAATCACTAACACAATACCACACTGAGTGATGGTATTCTAAGTGAAAGTGTGTTTATCTACCACATCTGGAGTCAGAAGTCACTTCAAAAATACTTCTTACAAACCAATCTTCAATATAGGCAGACTGTACCAAAAAAATGGTATTAAAATGTAAGATCAGGTTAGTTGGCAAATTAGTCTAAATCCTGACTAAAATCAACCAGCGTAGTGTCCACATGTTGGTATGTAGACACACTCACAATGAGCTTTGAACGCACCACAAGTTTTACACTAAAGCATGCCAAGAACAATAGGACATAGTCACTCTATGTACCCAAACTTATAAACAACTTGTTTAAATTGATGCCACTTGGTGTCTGTAACAGACATTGACTGCACAAGTCTTAACCAGTGTTTTCTTTGAACCAGAATGAATTTGGCAGCTGTGGTTGAGTTTTTGTTCTCAGTGATGAGTTGCAGTTGGTTGCTGGGTCAGTCTCCCACAGCCTGCTGTGTTGTTGATGATGGTTGAATGTGGACACAGGGTGGTGGGCTCTTACACTTAAAGACGTCCCACGTCCCAGCCTGTTCAGTGTCTGTCTCTGTCAGACTTACTTTGAGGGCTCAAGATAACTCATAGATGGTTATTGAATGGTAAGAACCAAGTTTTACCTTCACCCCCTCTACCCTTCACTCCCTGCACTGAATCTGCATTTGTGTCTTTGCCCCCCCCCCCCGTCTTTGTCTTGCATGAAGTTTGTGTTGTGAATGTGTCACCACTCAGGATGCTGGAATTCATAATAAGATGTTTGTGGCTTTGTTTCTATCCAAGCGGTCTGTTGTCATCCAGACGATTTGATTAAAGGGATAGTTCACCCAAAATTGAAATTTCACTCTATCTACTCACCCTCATGTCGACTAAGGGCTGGGAGCAGTTTCAGAGTCCTCCGTGGCTTCTCTGAGTTACAGGGGGTCTCGGCGTAGCAGTGCATGTCCATATGAGTTGCAAATGGACACCAACTGTCTTCGTAACAAAAAGACACACCAAAAAACATCCAAATACCTCCATGCTGCTCGTATGTAATGTCCGTCTTGTATTGAAGCCCCAAAATGTGAAATTGTTCCGAAAAAAATTAAATAAGTCTATATTTTAAGCTTGTTTTGCAGCGGAGGCTCCTCAAATTGGACGAACCCCACGGGAAGAGGAGCTTCCGATACAAACAAGCTTGAAATATAGACTTATTTAATTTTTTTCGGGACAATTTCACATTTCGGGGCTTCGATACAAGAGGGACATTACAGAGGAGCAGCATGGAGGTATTTGGATGTTTTTTGGTGTGTCTTTTTGGACGAAGACAGTTGGTATCCATTTGCAACCGAGGAGATAAGTGAAATTTCAATTTTGGGTGAACTATCCCTTTAAAGAAACTCAGTCTGACAATATAACCATAGCAGTTTATTAGAAATCAGCATGTCACAGGTATGATTAAACTACTAATCAATGATTGAACTAATATACAAACATGCCAAAATTCATATTTTCTTCATTTGTTGATTTGACATAAAGATTCCAGTTACCATAAAAGCCATGTATAGCAGCAGAAGTACTACTGCATCATGGTATAGTAAAGCGCTATATAAATACAGACCATGGGAAATAAAAGGCAGTTTGATCAATAGGTGTAGTGATTCTGTTAGTTTTGTGGTTTTACCAAAACCACACATATTGCAACCTTTGCAACCAGGTAGGGTTGCAAAGGGTCAGAAAATCTCCGGTAAATTTCCAGAAACTCTCCATTGGAAGTTAAGTTGGGGAATTTTGGAAATATTCCAAATTTTTAAACCTTCCATGGGAATTATTGGGAATTAACTTGAAAATTGGGGGTAATTTAAACAAACTGTATCATCTTTTCAACAGATTTATCAGTGAGTAGAACTTTATCAAGTTTTAATTCTTGTATGAACCATCAGTTCTTTTACTGAACAACAAAAACATGAATGTTGAGTAACACCAGACGCGCAACTGCGTGCATGTGATTGAGGAATAGCATAGATATTCAAATGTACTTGCATTAAATCTGGTTGTTTTAGCCAAGATTATGCCCAACTATATTTAAGTTCCCTGTTGGGGGGCAACTTTCATTTTTGTACATTTTGGATTTATTCACATTAATTCCCATGGAAAGTTTCCTAATTTGAAAATTACCTGAATTTTGCAACCCTACTTCCAGGTTATGCTGGTAAAGGAAAAAAATGTTTTGATTGGCCATTAACAAGTAAACACAATGTGAAGAGTACAGATGACCAACTTTTACTAATGGCGCGTTTCCACTAGCACGGTACGGTACAGCACAGCTCGGCGCGCTATTTGCGTGTTTCCACTAGCCCTAGTACCTGGTACCAGGTCCCATTTTTCGTACCTCCTCGGCCCTGGTTCCAAGCGAGCTGAAGCGTTACTATAACGTGTCGTCATCCGACTGCCTTCCATGGATTGGGCAGAGAGTCAGCACAAGGGCGACGTTGGACATGAGAATCAAACCCGGAAATTTCAAAAACATTGCGGCAACAGCGCCAGCTGATCTGTATCGAGACTGTTGTTATTCCTTCACCTGAGGAAACTGTTGCTGTGTGTAAATCCACACTGTGGTCTGTTAACGAGGTGCAGACCAGTGAGTTTGGAGCTGACGAGCGGATCGAAAAAAGAGAGACGGACAATGCGATCTCCGCGATCACCCCCGTGCCGACCCCGCCCCCGCTGAGGAGTTACTAGAGAACTCAGCTGTAATGGAAACACAACCAAACTGAGCCGAGCCGTGCCGTGCTAGTGGAAACGCGCCATAATACCCCTTTCCCACTGGTCAAAAAACCCCTTTAAACCCGCGAACAGTCGGCTTTTGGTGGCAGTGGGAAAGGCGCACCGAGCCGCGTTGACACGGGTCAAATGACTCGGCGAGCGACGTGGGTTAGAATCGCCTTTAATCGACTCGGCTTCAGCTTGCAGTGGGAACGCCAGACCCGTCAATCCGCTAATTTACGTGACGACGTTGAGCATTACGTGACGCCACGTCATCGCTCCGGTCGCGTCTCATATCACGTACCAAAACAAAGCTCTGCTTGAAAACGACTGAAAAAAAGAAAAGAAATGACAGTGTGTTTAACTGACGTGTTGTACCGTGGACGTCCGTCATGACGGCCGTGGCAGACTGGCTGTCCTCCGCGGTCCTGGTGCTCCGCACGTCGGCCAGACGCCTTGTCTCCCTCATTGGACCGACCTCACATTCTGTGGCGGGTGGCTGTGGCATGACACTGTTTCTCGCTCTGCGGATGAGACGGGGCGACTATGCTCAGCAGGGGGTCAGACGCAGCTCATTTTGGTCAATGGGAAAGGGGCCACATGCCGATTGTTAGCGGGTCGACCCGCGTTTAAAAAACCTGCTAATTTTGGTGGGAAAACGGCTTTAGTGACATCAGTTTGGTTAGTAGTTGGTAAAAGGATCAAACCAACTGATTGTTTCAGTCCAATACAATGAATTTCAAGTTCCCTAAGATGAATGGTCAGAATAATGTTGTAAAACAGAATATGACATCTACATTAGAGTCTGCAATAAAACCATAATTTTATAAGGATTACACACCTTGGATGGAAACTCTGCTACTGGTCATATATTATTAATCCAATGTTGCTTTTAGATGAGATGTATCACATTTTAAGATGGTAATGTCATGTGTCGCTGCATGAGCCAGTAGAAGGGTCACACTGGCTGCCCTCTGATGTTTTTATTTTTTGGGGGGTGGGGGTTTCATAGGAAAACATGGAGTACCGTATATTGGTTGAATGTGTGAATCTGAATTGAATATGTGGCTTATACGCTCCTCCATGTGTCGCTTGTATTCCAGGTGGGGAGGAGGAGGAGGAGGCTGCAGGTGAGGCAGAGGGTGGAGAGGAGGAGTCTGCAGCTGTTGAAGAAACAGTAGCTGAGGTAGTTGAAGAGGCTGCTGAAGTTGTAGCCGAGGTGGCGGAGGGCGTGGCGGCGGTGGCGGAGGAAATCGCCGAGGCCGCGCAGGAAGTCGAGAAAATTGCGGAGGAAGTTGCCCAAGCGGCCGAGACTGTTGAGGAGGCTGCCGAGGCCGTCGCGGAACCACCCGCCGTTACCGTTGAGCCCGAAAGCAACGGTACGACAACTACTGAGGAGGGGGACGCTTCCTCCGAGGCCTGAGGGTCCACACGGTTCACCACAGAGAGGCACACACTACCAGATACACACTTGAATCTCTAACCAACCACCCTCATTCAAGAGCCCTTTCCCTCTCACAGCCCTCGGAACAGTAACACTTGATAACCTCCCGTCTTTGGCTTTAGAACCACTAGAGCTTAGCTGCTTCTCCTCAGGTTTCTGGGTTCACCTCGTATTGAACATTATTGTGGTTTTTTCGTATTTATTGGCATGGGGACGAAAGGCAGCACAGTGTGCAAATGGATGGAAGGAAACCTTGGCATTTTGTTGATGTGCAGCGTAGATCGTGATGCAAGTCCGTTTAAACCGTTCATGATTTACAGCTGCACACCAGACATTTCTAATGAGGCAGTGAGGTCGTTATGCAATGCTCATTTGCAGTTATGGGTGAAATAAATGTGATCACTGTGCTTTTGCTCAGGTAACATTTGAAAAAATGGTTATTCATCACAAACCACAACTACAACTCCTACAACTAAATAAAATGTAGTGCTAAATCCTAATCAAGCTCCTGATATTTTCCTAGATTTGACCAAACATTGTATTTGATATAAACCATGTAATGTTGTCCTACCTTGCCAGCTACTTACTGTCTACCAGTTCTGTAACTACTGCAGTGTGTTCTTTTAAAAAAAATGTAATGTGAGCCAGTGTTAAACCATTAACAGCAAGAGCGATTCAAATCATTTGTGATCATCATTTTATTTTGCTCACAACTGGATAATGAGCACTGTGGTAATCCATCGATCCATACAATAAAGTTCTTGTCAAACTTGAAAGGTTTACTGCCGTCTTTAATTTGTCTCACTTCGTATTTGCACCGTAGTTTATATTGAGGCCTTTCAGTAGACACAGTTCAGCCATTCATACAGTTAAACAATTTAATTTCTCCAAACAATTACTAGTTCATTTGCTACATATAAATTTTGCTTAATGTGTGTGGATTGAGATGGTAAGTGAACAATACAATTTTATCACATCTCCTCATTTCCTCCCCATGACCACCTCACTGGGACTTCTACTAGACAGCATGCTGGGGTGACTGGTGATATGTTGACTTTCATTGATATTGACCTATGTTATCTATCTCTATGTTGGTGCTGCTGTAAAATGTGGCCAACGGTAAAATACCAAAGATGTGACAGAGTTTAGAGTGTTAGTGTTTGTCCACCAGGGCATATTAGCTTAATAAGCATTTTTGATTGGCAAACACTAGCTGTCTAGGCCACATCCTAAGGTTTATTCAATTCCTAAAAGTTCAGTCCACCTAATACATTTTGGTAGGTGTATTGTTTTACTTAAATGTGTAAGATGTTATTGCTGGATATTATTGCTATATTTGTACCTGCTTACTAACATGCTTTCCTGGTTTCTCCTCAATTTCTTCAACCTCTGTGGGTCCACCTTTTGGCACTAATTTCTTTATCACAAGAGGGGTTTCAAAGGGCTTACCTTGGCTAACTGGTTGAAGATATGTATGTAAGATATGTATGAGCTAAATGTGGGAAATGTAACTTGAGCACCAGTGATGTTTGGATGGCTGGATTTTGTGTTGCAGTGCTGCTGGCAGCCGCCTCTACACTAGAGGCACCAAAAGAAGAGTTTGAAATGGAGGCATCCGCAGAAGATGGAAAGCCTGTGGAAGAGAGCACACTAGAGAGCATACCACCTGTGCTTGAAGAGGTTCTTGCACCGGTAGAGGCTGCACCAGTGGCTGAAGAAGCCCCTGCACCAGTGGTTGAAGAAGCCCCTGCACCAGTGGTCGAAGAAGCCCCTGCACCAGTGGTTGAAGAAGCCCCTGCACCAGTGGCCGAAGAAGCCCCTGCACCACTGGAGGCTGCACCAGTGGCTGAAGAAGCCCCTGCATCAGTGGCTGAAGAAGCCCCTGCACCAGTGGCTGAAGAAGCCCCTGCACCAGTGGCCGAAGAAGCCCCTGCACCAGTGGTTGAAGAAGCCCCTGCACCAGTGGCCGAAGAAGCCCCTGCACCAGTGGTTGAAGAAGCCCCTGCACCAGTGGTTGAAGAAGCCCCGGCACCACTGGAGGCTGCACCAGTGGCCGAAGAAGCCCCTGCACCAGTGGCTGAAGAAGCCCCTGCACCAGTGGCCGAAGAAGCCCCTGCACCAGTGGTTGAAGAAGCCCCTGCACCACTGGAGGCTGCACCAGTGGCCGAAGAAGCCCCTGCACCAGTGGCCGAAGAAGCGCCTGCACCCGTAGTTGAAGATGCCCCTGCACCAGTGGCCGAAGAAGCCCCTGCACCAGTGGTTGAAGAAGCCCCTGCACCCGTAGTTGAAGATGCCCCTGTACCAGAAGAGGTTGTACCAGTGGTTGAAGAGGACCTTACACCAGTAGCGCCTGTACCTGTGGGGGCTACACTAGTGGTTGAAGAGGATGTTGTATCAGTAGAAGCTGAAGATTCCCTTGCACCTGTGGAGGGTGCAGCAGCATCGGTAGAAATCCTCCCACCTGTGGTTGAAGAAGTCTGTGCAGCAGTGGAAGCGGCACCAGTGGTTGAAGAGGCTTCTACACCGGTGGAGGTTGCGCCAGTGGTTGAAGAGGCCCCCACATCAGTGGAGAGTGGACGGTCGGAGGATCCCAAGAGAGAGTACATCGTTGTTGTTCTGGAAGGAACACCTAAAGAAGACAAGAGGCCTAAGGTGTTGGGAGTGGCACCTGTAACTGGTAGACTCATCCCATCGCCAGATGACGATGATGCCACTGCTTCTAAGGTACACATGATAATCAACATGAATTGAGTTGACTGTTTTATTTGGCTGCTAAAGGAATTAAAGTGATAGTTCACCCTAGAATAGAAGTTTCACTCATTATCTACTCACCTTCATGTCGACTAAGGGCTGGAAGAAGTTTCAGAGTCCTGCGTGACCTTCTCTGAGTTACAGGGGGTCTCAGCGTAGCAGTGCATTTCAATGTAACGGTTGCAAAGGGACACCAGAGGTCTTCGTAAAAACACACCAAAAAAAAATTAATAAGTCCATATTTCAAGCTTGTTTGCAGCGGTCCTCTTCCTGGTCCGCAAATCTCGCGATACTTGGACCGACCAGGAAGAGGAGCTTCCGCTGCAAACAAGCTTGAAATATGGACTATGGACTTTTATGGACTAATTTTTTTCGGGACAATTCCACATTTCAGGGCTTCATTACAAGAGGGACATTACACACAAGCAGCATGGAGGTATTTGGATGTTTTTGGGTGTGTGTTTTTTAACGAAGACCTCTAGTGTCCCTTTGCAACTGTTACATTGAAATGTACTGCTACGCAAAGACCCCCTGTAACTCAGAGAAGGTCACGCAAAATTTCATTCTAGGATGAACTATCCCTTTAAGGTCCAAATGTTTATCAATAAATAAGTCAACAGTAAATCACTTACATGCCCAGGGTTAGTGGTACAGTGTACTGTATGAGACTTAAAATAAGAACACCCCAGTTAGCAAAACCTCTTTGTGACATAAATCTTTGTATCTTGCTACTCAGGGTAGGCGACAACTTCTTAGGATGCAAATGCAGTAGTTCCAGCAACAGTTTCCATCAAGGTAGACAAGACGCAATATACTTGTGATTAACAATTAAAGCAGAAGTCAGCGGAATGTTTTTGTTAATATAAGTCCTAAATAGTCCTATTTTCCGTCAGCAACACTTCCATAGAGTGTTTGGGCCGAAACACGAGTCTCTCAGTCACTCTGCTCTGCTGTAACCCGAGGAGAACAGTTTCCTTGTGGGATACAAGTGTTATCCAATGAGGAGAGAGAACGGCATGAAGGGCTGTGTGTGCAGCCAAGGGATGCGCGTGAATGTGGTGACGTAGCACGAGGACCAATAGATGCATGACGAGGGCGGGGGCTGCTAACTCATGGTGCGTTCAAGGAAACTCGTAACTGATGTTTTTCCGACCTGTGAAGTCATACCAGTTCGATCTGGTAGGAGTTCACGGGTCGGAAGTTACGAGTGGCCGTTATAGTGCACTTTCACAGGCAACAGGTCGGAGAAAACAGGAAAAACATGAGTTACGGGTTGCCTGGAACGCTACAAAGTCGTAAGTCGTGACTTGAAGCTGTAACTTACGGTTTCAAAAGCCTGTCTGGAACGCAGCATTAGCCAAAACCACTGACCGCTGACTTCTGCTTTAACTGCTCTACCCTTCACATCCACATTGTTAAACTCAAATAGTATGTAAAACAAAGGGAAGTATCCATGCAGACATATTGAGGAGTCCTGCTGACTTTTGTTTTTCTTTTCTCAATGCAGTGAACAGCTCCTGAATGATGAGGAAGAAGAGGATGTGCCTTTCTCAAACACTCTCCCTTCCTCCTTTCTACATGGAACACAGTGGACTGATAGTAGTTTCACTCCCATAATGTACAATGTAAATGTTGTCTCACTGTGTTAGCAGTGGCCTGTGTGGCCCAGTCCTGTGACACTGCACATTGTCTTGACTCTATAGACCCTGCTGAACCCAAGTCAACAAATCTCTGCTCTATCTTCTGTGAATATGAATCTGTTTGTACAGGCAAACAAAACTGAGCCTAAGTGTTTCTACCTGTTACAGTTTACTTCCTCAACGTCACCCAAATGGAACACCAGTTGCTGTGATAGTCAGCCGCCTGTGCTGTGAACCTACAGTGTTATCATTGTGAGCATGGAGGCAGGTGGGGTGAAGGGTTAAATCACACCAGCGTTCTCTACTTTACCTGACTTCACATGTGAATAATAGCTCTTGTGCTACCTCAGTCTTCCTCATGTTTCTAATCTTTGACACTCCTCACCAGTTTCTTGGCTGCTACATTCAACAAGCACATTGTTCTTTCTCAGAAGCTGTAATTAAACTGGACGTCTCTCATCGAGTTAAAACTTAAAACATTTTGATAACACAGTTGTCAGTAAATCATTTATCCATTACATTGAAAGTTTCAGCCCATGGAGAGCCATTTAGCTGTTTTTCCTCCTTCATGTCTGATTAATACTCAGTAAACGCACACAATGGTTTCCAATTTCACATTTTCTCACTTTGACCAAAGAATTTCTTGGTTTTCCCTATTGAATTTGAAACTGGATAGAAATCATTGAAGGAATCTTACTGTTAGTCTAGGTAAATGGAAAATAGATTCATCAAGTTACACTGTTAATTTCTTCCATAATAGAATGTGAGTGGATCCCTTTGAGTGAAGGGCAGTGACTTTGAGTCATTTCTGTTTTTCTTGTTTTGCAAAATTAAAAGGGATTGATATTTTCATTTTGTCTGTTGCTTCGTCATTTTTCCATACTGTAATATTTACATTACATTTACTCTCCTGTCAGAAGCTTTTAGAAAAAGAGATGTACTATGTTTACATGTACAGCTTAATCGAGCTATGCTCAAAACTCTATTTTGGTGTCTGTAGTCAGACTTCTATTCTTGTTCCAGTTGACATGCAACAGAGAAAATCAAATAACTGACGGTGTCCGCCTCCTCAGGTGACGGTATGCGTCATTACAACAGGTTAATACAACCCTGTCCTGTTGACTTTTCTGTCCCCTTGCAAAAAACTGAATAACTTACTAAATTCTCAACTTCAGTCCGCGTCCGGGCAGAGAATAGGATACAAATGAAGGTCTATGGGCTTCCTTTCAAATTAAAGGGCCAACAAGGAGTTTCTATTCGGTTATAAAACAGTCTCACGTTAATGTGGATGAATCTACGCCACCCACACTTATTAATCGTTCCATTTTCGATCAATATATCGTTTTCTGTCTATCGTTACCGTTTCCTTACTTTCGGTTTCACAGACGTGAATGAGAATAACGGCGATTATAGCGGCGTTATGGTCGGAACTACGACGGTAACTGAACCTCTTTGAACCTCTGACTTTAATTATTAGTGAATGAAAACATGAGTTCGTCTTGCGCGAGGTGGAAGAATTCTACGGTGCACACGGAGGTAGTGTGAAAACCCTTCGCTTTTCCAAAACTCCTTGTTGTCCCTTTAAATTTTTTTTTTTTTTTAAAGATTTATTTTTTGGCTTTTCATGCCTTTATTGATAGTATAGTAGAGATGAGACAGGAAATGGGAGGCAGAGATGGGGGGGATTGACATGCAGTATAGGGCCCTCCGATGCAGGACTCGAACCGGGGCCGCCTGCAGCGAGGACTATAGCCTCAACATATGTGGCGGGCGCTCTACCAACTGAGCTAAACCTCGCCTGTCCCTTTAAAATTTGCTTTACAAGAACTATGTTACCAAAGCATCAAGAATCAATGAAAGAAAACTAATACCACTCAGAGTCAATGGTCGGGGCTGGGCATTTTTAGTTCCAAAGCTGTATAGTTATTTGTTATGAATTTTCAAAGTTAACTAAGTCAGTCAGTCACCTGTGCAAGACAGCAGCTGTTGACGGCAGATTTCAAACAGCTGTACAAAATTCAGTAAAGACAGAAATTCCAAAATACACAAATTGCTTCTAGATAGCATAGGGATGTTTGTTTTTAACAATGATTTATTAGCTCCATAAGTGGGGAAAAAAAAGCCACCGTTGCCTTTACACCATCACCTTTGAAGGGGCTTGAACCCAAAACCTCTGGCACCAAGAACCAGCTCCCACCTCACTGAGCTAATTAAGTCAAGGCAAGGTAAGGGAATTTTATTTATATAGCCCGTTTTTTTTTTTTTTTTTACAAACAGTTTGTCTCAAAGGGCTTCACATGGCATCATAACAACATCCTCTGTCCTTAGTCCAAGAGTGTTGCCTGCCTCACAAATTGATTTTGGTTGAATTCCAATTGCATTATCCTGGTGTCTTCATTGGAGTTGGAGAACTCTGATATTAGTCATACTAACATGTTTACATGCTCTCAGTTGTCCAGTTGTAGTCGAATTAAGGCAATCATTGTCATGTAAATGTACTGACTGAGGTATATCACAATCACGCAGTAAGAAGTGTAAGTACTAAAAACAACATTTGTGTTCTAAGGAAATATATAAACAAGTGAAGGAGATCAGACAAAGAAAGCACATTGAAAGGTAGGCTAAGCGCTAACTAGACCTGTGAGGGTGTTACAGTTGCTATGAGTCTTCACCACAAGGACACCACTTCTCCTATAGTCTTTGCCAGCTTGTTCCACAATCAGGGAACCACAGATCGAACCAGTACTACCTGAGACTGGTGATGATGGAGGTCATTGGAGGAATGCAGTGGCTGAGAGAGAGCAAAATGCTCAGTAAGTCTGGACCATCAGTAAGGATTTCACTGTGCATGAAGGGAGATGCACCAGAAGAGTGTTGCAGCAGATAAGTAATTGGTCAGGACCAAGCAAGTCCAGTGGGTCCATACCGCCTCAATTTCCAGTATGCATGCCATGCCATTGAATGAGTTCAAATAGTAGGCCTATGTCAAATGTGCAGGCAAAAAAGGTCCAAAAAGGTATGGTGTTGTTTATTATTTATCGTCAATCAAAAAGCAAACATGATGTTGATACTTCACCCAAAATCGATAATTCACCAATTTTCTACTCGCTGTCATGCCAAGGAAGGGTTTGGAGAACTTTCTGAGTTATCATAACAGCTTTCATATAATGTCAGTGGATATAGAGCTCACTTATACATAAGTGAACTTACTGAATGGCCATGAATGTGTTAGTTATTTGGCCTGTGTTTTTGCTGCTTATGGCTTCTTGACCATTAGTGTTGAGCTCATTTGCATATTCAAAATTAATTTTCCAAGAAACTTGAAATACAGAAATGTCACTTTTCATGTATACTTTCATTGTCTGAAGTTTCATTGTTGTAGGAGTAAAGGAAAAAATAAGCCGATTCGGGTGTATTTTGGGCATTTGATTAGTGTATGGCTCATTAGCATATTCAAATTCATTTTCAAATAAACTTGCAAAAAATGTTACATTTCATAAATACTTCCATTGTCTAAAGTGCCATTGTTGTAGCAGTAAAGGGAAAAATTAGCCCCATTGGGGTGTATTGTAAGCCTATTTCTGGCCTTAAAAATCAGACTTGGTTTGATGAGAATTAAACACATTTCCTAAACTAGGATTTCTTAGGACTTTTACTATGTTGTTCTGGACACCTCATAGGAATGATGTATGGTGAGAAAACTTCTAGTACAATAGTCTGTCGTGTCGTAAAACGCTATTTTGTCTGGACAAGTAACTGATCACTGATGATGTTTTTTTTTTTCCCCTCGGTGCTGTCGGGGGTGACGTCAGAACGGTCTGTGCCTGCTCCGCTGTCGTGAAGAGGCGGCGCGCCGGAAAGCTACACATAGCAAAAACCTACCAGCTTTCTTAAGACAACTTGAGGGCCTGCATACGCGTGCATCCTTCGGATTTTAACCTGGGACGTTATAGGTGTCTGCAGAGTGATTTCCGAGGACAGGACAGTTGCAAACTGTTGTTTATGCTGGCAAAGTACGCATTTTGGCCTCGTCAACTTGGCTAGCATTAGCCAACATTAGGCCCAGCTAGTGTTAGCCGTGGAGCTTTCCTTTCGTTATCAAAGCAAAACAAGGTAAGATGAGGAAATCCGTTGCTTTAACACACCAACTGGCTCTAATACGCCACAACCCCGAGTGTAGCTGACATAATTTACTACTACATAGTCAGTGTTGATGGACTCATTGGTTAAAATACGATGTATACACTCGCTAGCTAGCCGTCTGCTAACTGATTCGAGCTCAGTAACTAGCCTTCGCTGAGTTATTGGGCTCTGTGAGATCTCTATTTCGAAGAAGCTCGTGTGTATTCATTTGTACCTTGCTGAATTTGTGATGATGGTGTGGCTGAGTTGACTTAGTAAGTAACGTTAGCGGGATATTAGTTCAGAAACGTTAGCTCAGTAACGTTACTTGGCTGTAGAGCTACGACTGCAGACTCAGCACGGGGAAGCTCAGAAAGTAAACATTAGCCTGTGGAGGAGAGGAAGGTCGGTGAGCGGCGTCCGTCCCTACAACCAGCCGGTCTACTTGGACATTCCCGGGTTTACTTCCAGGGACTGGTCTTCGGCAAGCGGGTCTATTTTCTTACGTGCACGTTTAACTGAGTTGTTAACGGACTGTCCGAAGAACCCCCCGCCCCCAAAACATAGCAGTTGAATCCGACTTTTGCCATTTTATTCATGTAAAAGCACAATTTGACAGTGTCAACGTAACCCATCTGCTTGTACATAATATGTCATAAACTTCAGCAAGGACATAACCACAGTATACACATGGCGGGGGTGGGGTCTAAGTTGCACACTGTACAACTTACACCTTTAGCGTTTATTGGCTATAAGAGATGGTGAAACACAATAATAACATGGTATAATAACATACTGTATAATACCCCCCCTCCCTGAGAACCTGTGGCAGACCCAAACGAGGTAATTAATGGGAAACACTGAGATCCATTCCTCAGTATTTTCTAAGGCATTTCCCACAATCTATGATATTAATGTATTATATTAGTTTCCCCTAACAAATGAATTAAACTATAGAATTAAATGGAAGATAAATCAGAAATAACAAGAGATGGATGTGTTAACAGCTGCGGTTCTTAAAAAGAGAATGTATGTCACATATTTTTATATATTATTTTGGGGGGGGGGCATGTCCCCCCCAAAGAATGCGTGGCTACGCCCATGCACATCACCAATAATTTAATCAAATTTGGTCAGTTGAAGACAGGAAAAAGGTTCTGACTGTATTTAAGTGAAATTACATTAAGCGGTAAATCTTCTTCTACCTTCTCCATCCTGACTTCTTCTTTTCTTTTCTTTTCTATAGGAATGAGTGATGACTTCTGTGGTAGTGTCAGACGGTGGAGGAAACATAGTGGAATATGTCACTGTGGTGGAGGAGCCCATACAGGTAAGTCTGTTGCTACTGCTGCTACAGCTACGTAGACATTTGTACAATGAAGTAAAGTATTTTATTTCATTTAATTGAATTCACAATCATTGTCGGGTCAACACTAGCCTTTCCTGTAGTCCAAAGTTATACACAGAGAATAGAAAGTAAACTCTGGTTCTAAACACCTACAAGTCCAAGTCAGTGGTCCTGTAGGTTTAGACCAGGGTTCCCCAATTAGTTTTGGGCCAGGGGCCAGAGAATGTATTCACAATGGTGAAAATCATTTCTTAGCTAATAATAGTGTAACAAGAGAAACACAGCAGGACTTTCTCCCTATCACACATCAATACCAACAGACACAGGCAGTGACTTTATGATCAACACAATGTTTGGTGAATTGGTCTTTGCTGTCACTACACTGTTATTATGATATTAGCTCTGATATGAGCTATATGTTATTATTCAACTACTTAAATCACAGCACAGCAGCATACTGATTTGTAGAGCTCAGCCTGATGTAAACATAATAAAACTCAATATCCAGTCACACAAGCAGCTCCATGTCCCCGTGTGATGTTCAGGGACAGGGCAGGACAGTCTGAAAAGCTTTGAGGTTGAAGTTTATATTAATGAGGAGGTACTGTGAGACTGAGCTTAATCCAGCTATGCTCAAAATTCCATTTTGTCCATGTCTCAGTTTACATGCAACTGAGAAAATGGAATAACTGACGGGGTCCGCCCCCTCATGCAGCGTCACCCGTTGTTTCAGCGGGTTAATACGCTTCTTGTCCGGTTGGCTTTTCTGTCACCTCTTCTGTCACCTCGTTAATAACTGAATATAAACAACTTAGTAATAATAATAAATTCTCAACTGCAGTTCCTGACCAGACGCACCGGTCTGGGCCGGATTTAGGCTGAGAATCTCTCTCTCTTTTAAAAAAAAAAATAAAACACTCTTGCTGGTGGCGCTGTGTGAAATGCATTGATTCGGTGCTGACGTTGGGTTTTTAATCTTTAATGTGTCTTTAATCTGCCGGGTTCGGGGGGCTTCTCTGCTTCCACTACTGTTGTGGAGCATGCGCACATGCATTGTCCAGTTATATTCCCACTACGTGACGGAGAAAATCAAATTCCAATCGCATTATCTGGGAGTCTTTAGAGTTCTCCAACTCCAATATCAGTTGGACTAAGGTGTTTACATGCACTTCAGTCGTCCAGTTATAGTCGGATTAAGGCAATAATTAGTTTTTTTTCAAGTGCATGTAAACGTACTGACTGTGTGCTGCGAGTCATTTATATTTTAAGTCTACATTGAAAGTAATGCGTGCAAAAGATGCTACATGTGAGCCATCCTAAAGGCCTCCAGCTTATGAGGGAAGGACACTAAGCACCTGGGTGTACACCTGGACAGTAAACCTGATCAATCCTTCAACATGGGTTCATCAGGGAGCATGTTTGAAGTGAAATGCTGCTCATGTTTTATCAGTCAGTAGTGACCATTGTACTGTTTTATGCTGCAGTCTGCTGGGGCGGCAGCATATCTGACTTTAAAGGGATAGTATCATTTTTTAAAAAGTGGGGTTGTATGATCTCCAAATAGCCCCTAAGTACTTTAATTGCAGTAGAAAACTCTCTGCACTCCTCCCGTTAGCAACGCCAGCCCATAGCCCTGCCCAGAGATTTACAACATACATTGTTGTGAATGGACCCAAAGAAACGGCCTATTTTCATGGCCTAAAAGAGGTTTTACCTGAAAAAAAATACTCATTTCCATTGTTCGCTATAATATAATTTTTTCCAGCCCCTCAAAGTGCAGGAAAAACACAGTTTTTATTTGGAGCTAACCAACTCACGTATCCCTCCGCCCAGGGTTAGCGCCTGCCGATCAGCAGTTGGTTAGCTCCAAATAAAAACTGTGTTTTTCCTGCACTTTGAAGGGCTGGAAAAAATTATATTATAGCGAACAATGGAACCGTGTATTTTTTTCAGGTAAAACCTCTTTTTACTCAACAATGTATGTTGTAAATCTCTGGGCAGGGCTATTATGGGCTGGCGTTGCTAACGGGAGGAGTGCAGAGAGTCTTCTACTGCAATTAAAGTACTTAGGGGCTATTTGTAGATCATACAACCCCACTTTAAAAAAAATGCTACTTTCCCTTTAACACAAGCAGAGTGGATAAACTGGTCAAAAAGCTGGGACAGTAGTTGGTTGGAGTCAGGACTGACTGTGAGACATGTGCAGTATACGATGCAGGACTTCTTAGACAAAGCCAACTAACACAGAATTGATCCATTAGAATAACTTATCCCATGTTTTCCCTGCAGCTTTCTCCCATAACAAGCGCTAAGTCCATTTCTGCCATTTTTAACTGCTTTTGTGCCACTACGTTGATTATATTGTGATCAGTGTGAAAGTCAGGTGCAGCTGATCATGGATCAGAGTCTGATAATGAGACAGTAGGACTGGACAAAGCAAGGGCCATCAGGATTGTCACATACAAAGCCAACATTAAAAGTCATTTTTGTAAATCTTCACTGTTTACAAAACCTATGATGATAATAATAATACAATGAATTAAACACAGTACCTTGTTTTGAATTCTGAGATTTTTGTTTCTTATTAAAAACATGTGGGATACTCACTGTAAACTGTAACATAAAGGTTTGTTATGGAACTGAAAGAGAGTACAAATATACAAATGCAAATTACTTTCTTAATCACCAAAGCTAAATGCATTTGTCCGTCAGCACATGTAAAGTCTGATGGCTGTGGATGTAAAAGATCTTCTGTATCTCTCTGTCCCTCCACCACCACTTTGGTCCATCAAGGTGTTATGAAGGGGATGATCTGTGTTCTCCACCATCCTCCTTGTGTATCACTTCCTCCAGAGAGTCCATCCTTACTCCCATCACAGAGCCAGCCTTCTTGTCGAGCTTATCCAGCCTCCAGCTTCCTCCCCAGCAGACTGCAGCATAGAATAAAACACCTTCCACCACAGGCTGATACAACATCTGCAGCATCTTACTACAGATGTGTAGAGATGTGAGCTTCTTTAGGAGGAAGAGTCTCTGACCCTTCTTGTAGAGTGCATCTGTGTTAAGGGACAAGTCCAACTTGTTATCCAGGTGTCCACCTAGATATAGGTTGTCCCCACCTGTCCACTCCATAAGTGTTCACTGTACTGATCACTGATTCCAAGTCTATTTCTTTAAACAGACAACCTTATTTTGTCCATAATGTCTAACTTGTGACATGGTACTACTCACCCAGTTAAAGAATAATTACAGTTTTTTACAACCTGGACCTTATTTCTAGCATGAAATCCAATCATTCACACTCAGATAACTTTGGTGTCATTACAAGTCGCTAGCTGTTATCAACATCCAGGATCTGTAGGTTGACCTACTGACCTCTGACCTGGATGATGTCATCTCCAGCTCATTCTGATAATAATCATTCAGGTCCATTTTTATCTCAACTATCCAGAGCTTTAGTGAGTCCAGGTTGAGGAGAGGAAGCCTGTGGAAGCTGAACTTCATCCAGCTGCTCATTTTGTTCTGACAAGTCAGAAACGGACCGTAGCATTAGCGGTAGCAACAAGCTGCATCACACCGCGGTCGGCGATCATCCAGGTCAGAGGTCAGTAGGTCAACCTACAGACCCCAGATGTTGATAACATGCCACCACGGACTCAGAGGGGAGTAGCACTAGTGTATCATAACTAAATATTGGTGAAATAAACAAGTTTTGCGATGGATAATGTGTTATTTAGAGGCTGCATTCAGATATACACGGCTCTCGGCTGGAGCTCATTTCATCAGAATGAGTTGTAATGACACCAAAGTTATCTGGCGGAGGAAATGATCGTATTTTATGCTGGAAATAAGGTCCAGGTTGTAAGTCCCCTTTAATTGCTGAACTGTGAACCGAGTGACTGTGACACGTTGCTGTTATTTCTCCCAATTGTGTCTTTCAGAGTGAGCAGCATCCCACTGAGGTGGAGGAGGAGGAGGGAGAAGAGGAGGAGGAAGAGGAGGAGGAAGAGGTGGTTCAGCAGGAGGTGGAGGCAGTGATCATGGAGGGAGATGTGGAAGAGGAGGAGGGCGTGGTGCTGCAGGAGGAGGGCTGTCCAGCCGTCATCGTAGAAGAAGTGCCCAGCGCCCAGGTGGAGGAGTGCTACTCAGCCCAGGTCCTGGTCTACGACGACGAGACCTACCTGATGCAGGACGTGGCCGAGGAGCAGGAGGTGGTCACTGAGGTGGCTGAGACTGGTGAGGCTGCTTGGAATAACCTGATTTAGTCTCAGGATGTTAAAGGAGAATTCCGTTTTTTTTTCTTCTTTTTTTAAAGGGCCAACGAGGAGTTTCTATTCGGTTATAAAACAGTCTCACGTTAATGTGGATGAATCTACGCTACCCACACTTGTTAATGGCTCCATTTTCGATCAGTATATGTGACCCGCTCTGGCGAAATGAGTCGGAAGTCGCAACGTTCTATTTTTAGATAATCAGCTGTAAACATGGAAAATCAATAAAAAATCGAACTTTTAGCTAATTTCAAAGCAATGGCATTCAAAAACATTCTCCCAAAGTTTCACAGTCCAGATAATTGAGAAAAGGCAGTAAATGATGATTAAAGTTGACTTGCTACTTAAACCCTCTGAAGATGAGCGTTGCATTGTTGCAAAACATGAAATATCTTCTGATCCATTTGTGATAGAGAGAGCTGTAAACTGCATGTGAGCTGGATTCTCCGCTTTCCGACGGTCATTGAATGGTGCCTCTATGATAAGCTGTGCTACAGAAACAGATGCTTCGAGTAGCATCGTTAACAGAGCTAGTGTCGATGCTAAAGAAGGCAAGATGCTAAATCGGAACTAGCTTAAATGCTAAACCGAACGTAGTCAACACAACGCTTGCACATATTTTACAAAACATGAACAAAACATCACAACTTCTGAACCGTTTATGATAGAGACGAGCTGTAAACAGCATCTGAATTGTGATTCTCTGCTTTCCGAGGGTCATTGAATGGTCATCGATGACAACAAGGGACCGTATATGGTGCGTGTAATCACGATGGTTAACAGGAACAGCCAGAGTCACAGGCAAAAACTTTGAATGGAATTTTCTCAGGTTTTAGAACAGAATAAAGAGGAGGAGAGTAATTCAAATGGCCATATCGGAAAACTATAAAATGTATTACTTTGACTAGGGTTTCATTTTAAAGCTCATTTTCTAATCTTTCCATTGATACCAAAATCTCGACTTTGACATTTGGGTCACTGTGACTCATTTTGCTGGATCGGGTCACATATCGTTTTGTCTCTATCATTATTTTGTTATTATTAGTGGTGAGATGAGAATAATGGCAATTCGGGCGGCGTTATGGTCGGAACTACGACGGTAACTGAACCTCTTTGAACCTCTGACTTTAATTATTAATGAATGAAAACATGAGTCCGTCTTGCGCTGGTGGAGGAATTCTACGGTGCGCGCGGAGGCAGCGTGAAAACACTTCGCTTCTCCAAAACTCCTCGTTGTCCCTTTAAAGGAGAATTCCGTTTTTTTTTTAAGTATGTTTATTTTGGCTTTTTTTCCTTTTATTTGATAGCAGTAGCACATAGTGAGATAGACAGGAGAGGGGAATGAGATGAAGGAAAGGTCCACCCCTAAATCGTTGTCCTGATGGTCACCCAGTGTTTGGGGGCAGGGGGGTTTCATCGCTAGGGATAGCCACAACACTAACCTATGGGGGCAGTGCTTTCAACCACAACAAACACTGATGAATCCAGGTGTGTCCGAGTAGTCACAACGATCAGACACACCTGGATTCATCAGTTTGTCCAATGATGTAAGACAGGAAATAAAAGAGCAGTGTTAAGTTCAGGAAGTAGTGGAGCTGCACATTAGAGCCTGTTGGTGACAAAGCTGCACCTGTCATGTCACCTGTTAATTCTTGACATGATTTTAAATCTAAATAGATGTATTGTTTTTAAACATTATACATGTGTTCAAATCATGTCACTTCATTTCTACTGCCATGCACTCTTTACTATGATGAGAGAGAAATGCTGCTACTTTTAGGTCCAGCTGCAGTAAAGTGCCTCCTGCTGGCAGGAAGTGTAATAGTCAGAGCAGATGACATGACATGTAGAGGGAGGAGCAGACGGCCACTACCAAACCTGAATAAGGAAGTACACGTTTCAAAACGGCTGAGTTTGCATTATTGTCATGTTGTGAAAGTTGCCTCTGCTTCTCTTTGTGTTGTTGTTTGATCATTAACAGTGAGCGTGTGTGCTTTGTCTGTTTTGTGTGTTTGTCTCAGTGGAGATGACGGGTCATGACATCATGTGTTTTGACAAAACCTTCGAGGCAGCTGAAGCGCTTCTCCACATGGAGTCTCCTGGAGGACTGCACAGTGAACGCAACACGGGTAAACGCACTCCCTCCTGTGGGCTCTTATTGTCTGTGGTCTCAGGTCCAAACGTTCCAACAGCAGTAGTCTTCCTCAGTGGACAAAGAACCAGGAAGTGCTTGACGTTTAAATACTGTCAGCTAATTATCACTTCTGCTTTTCAAAATGAAAGAGGTTAGAGGTTGTGAGTTCATCTTGGAGTGGAGGTCATGGATCCATCAGCTCCAGACTGAGTTTCCCTAAAGCGGAGGTTTCCAATGACCAGGCCGGGGTCTGGAGGGGGGTTTCACCTTTTTTGTGTTTTCAAGCCCCAAAACGCAGTCGCCGTCTAAACAAAAGGCACATCCCATGAAATATTCTGCCGTGAACGTCGTCGTGTAAACGGGGTCTAATTTATACTTCCCGGCCGTTCTATTTTGGAAGTTTTGCCACAACACTTCCTTCTGTGCGTCTTCGCAGCAATTTAAAGGGATAGTTCAACATTTTTGAAAATTGGCCCATTGCCATAATCGCTATAGTCATAGCAGTAGGTTCGTTACCTTTAATTGTCGGTGTAAGCTATTTTCAGTACGGCGGAGCGGAGCAACAGGCTGCTCAGGGCTACGTTATGGAGGCTAAGGGAATTTCTTGGTTTCCCTCATCAAACTCATCAAATACACAACCCAGCAACTCAAAAGCGCTGTCGTGGACACGTTGTGAGCTGCACAACCACCACGCTATGAGATAATGACGGAACGATACGAGACGGAGCTGTTTTAGAGGTAAATTCATGCAAAACCGCTGATGCGCGTTGCGTTCAGGGACAGTTTTTCAGCAAGCAGTCTCCGTATTTACCCTGTATTTACCTCGAAAACGGCTCCGTTTCGTATCGTTCTGTTATTATCTCATAGCGTGGTGGTTTTGCAGCTCACAACTTTTCCACAAAAGCGTTTTGGAGTTTTGGGATTTTGTATTTGATGAGTTTAATGAGGGAAACCAAGAAATTCCATTAGCCTCCATAGCGTAGCTCTGAGCAGCCTGTAGCTGCGCTCCGCCGTACTGAAAATAGCTTACACCTACAATTAAAGGTAACGAACCTACTGCTATGACTATAGCGATTATGGCAATGGGCCAATTTGCCAAAATGTTGAACTATCCCTTTAACAGGCAGGTCCATAATCGTAAAAGAGTCAAAAACACACGTCGCCGGAAAAGACTCAATAATGAGACGATGAAGACCCGACGACTGGCAACAAGAAGAAAGTTCTTTTAAAAGAAAACGTCGTATTTAAACTACGGGTTCTTTGCAACAGATGATTGACATGATTGACATTAATTTTTGTATGTTTTATGATTTTGATTATTATGTCTTTTCTGATCCCTATCTGGTGGTGTTTTAATGACATGTTCTGTGGCTCACCTATTTGGCTGAGGCAGCTTTTCTAGCTTCTACAACATGTCCTATTAGCCCCTCTTGTCCTATTGATTGTATTTGTTGTATTTTTCGTCATTGTATTTTATGCACTTCATTTATTTTTCTGTGCTTTATGATCTGTATCATATTACTCCAGTTTATCTTGTATCATTTATTTTATACTGTTTCTACTTCATTGTGCTTCATGATCTGAATTTTGTTACTATTTTTCTTTTTCTTATCTAGAATGCGCTTTATCTACCTCACTGTGCTTTACGGTCTTTATTATTTACTTCACTGTGCGATATGATTTATATATATATATATATATGTATATTTTTTTTAAAGCGTAAGTGATGATTAGCTGATAGTATCTAAACGTCAAGCGTTTCCTGGTCCTGGTCCTGGTAAAACACCATAAGGACATTTAGAGAGTGCTGGCCTTTCCGAGCACCCACTGACTGACTGATCCCTTTCATATACTCAAGGATAAAACTTTGGTTTTCAAAGTTAGAGGTCAGTTCAACCTCACAAAACACTTCGTTAACAATGACTCATGGAGCGAATGTGGCAGAACTGTGCACAAATGGTTAGTGTTTTACATGACTCTGGACAAAGAGGGTGGTGAAGGAAGTAATGCATCATTCCTATGAGGAGTCCAGAACAACATACTAAAAGAAATCCTAGTTGAGGAAATGTTTAATTCTCATCAATCCAATTGATTTATCAACAGTCTCTGGTGCCAATAAGGCCAGACGACAACACAACCCAGTGGGCTGTGGAAATGTTCCCATCAGCCAAAGGCCCAGCAGAGAACGTTTGGGAACCACTGCACTAATCAAACATGCCCAAACCTGAAGAGGCCATAATGAAAGTAGACATGAAAAGTAACATTTCTCTATTCCAAGTTTCTTGGAAAATTAATTCTAAATATGCAAATGAGCTCAACACTGGTTGACTTGGTGAAGAAGCCATAAAGCCACCAGCAGCAGAAACAGGGGCCAGTCATTAGGTTGTATTGTTGCCTGTCCTTATTGGCACCATAAAACAATGTTGGATTGATGACAATTAAACATATTTCTACAAATAGGACTTTCAGTATGTTGTTCTGGACTCCTCATAGAAATGATGGATGGTGAAAAAACTTCTATTACAATTAGTCTGTCGTAAAACGATTCTAGTATTCTGATAAGAAATTCAAGTTTTTGTTTAAAGCAGATATCAGTGGAATGTTTTTGTTAATATAAGTCCTAAATAGTCCTATTTTCCGTCAGCAATCACTTACATGGAGTGTTTCATTAGGTCTGTCACTCTGCTCTGCTGTTGAAAACTTTCCTTGTGGGATACAAGTGTTATCCAATGGAGAGAGAAATGCAGCCAATGTTGGATTAGTGAGGACCAATAGATGCCTGAAGGGCGGGGGCTGCTAACTCATATTTCTCCAACTAGGTGTTTTTCCGACCTTGAAGTCTTTTAGTTCGATCTGGTACGAGTTGTTCTACGAGTGGCCGTTATAGGTGCGCTTTCAGAGGCAACAGGACGGTAAAAACATGACTTACAGGTTACCTGGAACATTACAAAGTCGTAGTCGTGACGTGAAGCCGTAACTTACAGTTTCAAAAGCCTGCCTTGAACGCAGCATTAGCCAAAACGACCGGATCGCTGATATCTGCTTTAATAATGAGTATGTGTATAAAGCTAAGGTACAAATGTGTATTGTTGATCAAAATGTTTTGGAAAACATTGACTCTTTTTGTAAGGAATTTAGTTCAACTTTAAGCAGGGCTGCTCCCAAATAGTGACCCAGTGCTTGGGCCATAATTTGATTGTGTAGGTTGTCCCACATTCAGTAGCCAAGTTTTGTACGCTTTGTTTCAGTGTTGGTCTGCACAGATCATTGACATGACATGGCATGGATGTGTCTATGTGTTTTGATGCTGGGCTGTTCTGGGGTCAGATGTGGACCTAGTCTCCTGCTGTGAGAAGCTGGTTCCACCTGTTAACCATGTCTTTCACTGATCTGGCACAAACAGCAGTGTGAATGTGCTTTGATTTGCCTCCAGCAGAAGATGTGATGATGGAGACGGTGGTGGAGGTGTCTACAGAGTGTGGGCCCATCGAGGAGGAGTCCTTCCCTATCCCTCCTGAGTGTGAACCTGCTGCAAAGAAGAAAAGAGGAGGTCAGTGTCTCTCACCTCATCACTGGAGGCCGTCAAGTCCAGCAGTCCACTCACTAATGGCACTTCTCCATCCCATAGTACTAGCACGACCCGGCTCCACTCCACTCAACTCTACTCAGTTTTGGACATTTTCCATTAATTGAGTAATACAAACAATAACAGACAGCATGGTTTTGTGTACAGTAGCCATTTAAAGGAATAGTTCACCAAAAAATGAAATTCAGTCATTATTGTGAATTGTTAATTTCATTGTGGAGACAATGTGGAGAGAGGGATGAGGAAGGAATCTTTGAGTGGTACTTCCAGATTGTCATGAGCGTTTGTGTGTTTGTGTTTGTAATGTGTGTGTTTTTGTATTGTGACGGCAGGTGGTCGGAAGCCCAAGTCCCAGCAGCCTGCTTCCAACGGCTCCTTCGACCTGGGGATCAAGAAGAGACAGAGGGAGGGCAAAGGTTTGCATCAGCTCTCACAACATGAAGCACATATTCTGTCTGAGGAAGCGACAAATGTGAACATGTGGAACAGATGAAAGAAGTTTGTGTGTGTGCTGATGCATAGAGATCTTCCTCCTCTTTTTACATCCAGAGCAGTACAGAGTTGATCCTCCTCTTCCCTCAGTGGCAGGAAATAATTCATTTGTAACCTTTAATCCTCCTATCCCTCACTGTGCAGGGTTCCTACACAAGTATTTGATTTTATACATTTCCAGGTCTGGAAAAGTATGGAAAATGTGGTGTTTTTCCCCCTAGTTTGTCTGGCCATGTGACCTACAGTATATTCAGAGACTAGCCTACGCTATGAGCACAAGAGGGAAGGGAGGCTTTTATTTCTGAATCCCTCCTCATTCAGTAGCTCATCTTCATCTTCCTCACGTGTTCTCCTGGCCGTGCTGTCGGACCTGGGTCTCTGTATTTTCACAGCGTGTTCTGCGGTCCATCTTCGGTCTCTGTTCCGGTCCCGACTGAGCTCCGGACACGGAGCAGAGACCCGGGTCCGACAGCGCAAGGCTGTCCCTCTGAAGCAGAGGAGAGGTCGGCTTCACTCCTGATGTCTTCACACACAGTCCATAAAGTTGTTTTCTTTATCTTTTTTTCTTTGTTGACCCGGCCTGTAGGAGGATTTGGTGTCGGCCTTTTGTGTAAACAAAGCCCCAGCCGCTATATGAGACGGCTATTAATTAGATGTTTGGAAAACAAATGTGACTAATACTTCAGTGAGACATATAGTCTGGAAAATACGGTACTTATGTTTGGTCTTATGCGAAATGACTTGGTGTCATAATTAGGGGTGTGTATTGGCAAGAATCTGGCGATACGATACGTATCACGATACAGGGGCAGCGATACGATATATTGCGATATATTGCGATACTGTAGGAACAATGATATATTGAGAATTTATTTGTAAGAAAATTGTAGCACATAGCACACACATGCTGTTACATGCTTAACATCGGCTTGCTGAAGAAATACAAGCATTGGCAGGAATTTTGCATGAAGAAATGAAAAAATAAGACTGAGTAGTGCTTATCCCCCCCTTGTGTTTTTGTATTTCTGTACATGTTTTATTAAAAAATAAAGTTAAAAAAAATCGATACGGAAAACCGAATATCGATACCGTATCGCGAAAAAAAATATCGCGATATTTAAGTGTATCGATTTTTTCTTACACCCCTAGTCATAATGGCATACAAATTAAGAATGAAAACAAACAAGTGTATTTACATGATACACATTACTCAAATGTCACAATTATTAGAATTTTTCTTTTCTGAGAAGTTAATTTGGAATTTAAAGTATGGGATTTTTAAATTTCAAATGTGTAGGAACTAGGGGTGTCACGATTCTCCAAATCCTCGATTCGATTTGATTTTCGATTGTAGGGTCACGATTCGATTCGATTCTCGATTTTTTTTCCTTTTTCTTACAGCACAGAGGCCTATGTCATTTTCAGACTAGTCTATTAAATCAAATGTCAAGAATTATTAGAATTTATCACGATTTTCTGAGAAGTTAATTTGAATTTAGGAACAACGATATATTGAGTTTTTTGAAAAATTTATTTTCAAATTGTAGCACATAGCACACACATGCTGTTACATGCTTAACATCCTCTGAAGAAATACAAGCATTTGAATTTTGCATGAAGAAATGAAAAAATAAGACTAAGTAGTGCTTATCTCCCCCTTGTGTTTTTGTATTTCTGTACATGTTTTATTGATTGGAAAAAAATAAAGTTAAAAAAAAAATAGATATCGATACCGTATCGTGAAAAAAAATATCGCGATATTTAGGTGTATCGATTTTTTCTTACACCCCTACTAGTAAATTGTATTTCAAAATATGGGCTATAAGTGATGCAATTTCCATAATGTATCACATTAGGCACTAATTGTCAAATTTAAGTAATTTATTTACAATATAAAGGGGCTGGGGTATCGTCGATCCTCTAATTGACTTCGATGATCGAGACCATGATGTAATTTCGATCGATTTCGATAAAAAATGGAAATCGTGACACCCCTAGTAGGAACCCTGGCTGTAGTACATGAAGAACATCTGCCTGTTGGTGCTAATGTGTTGATATACTAAGACTGTAAAGGTAACCCTGTCATCCTCCATGCTCTGCTGCTGTGTTGTTTTCTCAAGGCAACACCACCTATCTGTGGGAGTTCCTGCTGGAACTGCTGCAGGATAAGAACACCTGTCCCCGCTACATCAAGTGGATGCAGAGAGAAAAGGGCATCTTCAAGCTGGTGGACTCCAAGGCCGTGTCCAAGCTATGGGGGAAACACAAGAACAAGCCCGACATGAACTACGAGACCATGGGCCGAGCACTGAGGTCACCCCGTTCTCTCCACATATGTGTGCTAGTCCTGAGCAGTTTGTCTGTGCGCTAGAGAAGAACACAGTCCTGACGCTCCTCTCTGTGTGTAGGTACTACTACCAGCGCGGCATCCTGGCCAAGGTGGAGGGCCAGCGGCTGGCCTACCAGTTTAAAGACATGCCAAAAAACATTCGCGTCATCGATGAGGAGGAGGAGGGTGTTGAAGTAGAAGACACCGAGTGCGTGGTGTCTGGCCAGCACCCGGCTCACCATCAGGGCCCTGCCAGCCTGGGCACCTCCCACTCTGCCAGCCAGCCTCAGCAGACCTATGTCACTGTCATCCCCAGCAATGCAGCCACCAGGTCTGAGTCTGATTTATCATTTACTATGTTAGAAAAGCCTGTGGTCATCTGGTCTCATTTACAGAATAATGTCAGATTTTAATAGGACTAGGGATGCACATGATTAACTGTTAACCCATAACAAGAACTTTGACCGATTAATACTATCGCTACTAATTATTATTATTATTTTTTTTAATTAGCTCCTTATGTTGTGAATTCATCATCATCATCAAATTATATTTATATAGCACCTTTAAAAGCAAATAAATGCCGTTCAAAGTGCTATGTATAAGAGGTGAAACAAGGATAATAACTACTAATGCACGAAAACTAAAAACAACAATAAAATATAGCAATAGAAAAATTAACAACTTTTAACAACAATAAAATAAAATGCAGGATAGAAATATAGGGCAAAATATAAAAAAAACCCTTAAAAGAAATATAACGAGAGAAAAAAGAAACTAGATAAAATAGAAGAATGTAAAACTGTAAAACAGAATAAAATCACTAGAACATAAAAGTAGCTGAAAGAGGCATCAGCACATGTTCCCCAGGAAGGAAGGTCAGACAGTAAATGTGGCCTACACAGACACAGATGTGCATCACCTGTAACAATAGTGCTGCTGCTGCTGCTGCTGCAAAAAAAAAGGACGGTGCTGCCTCCAGCCGGTTCTCCTGCAGCTGACTCAGCTGTCAGCTAATAATGTCTTTAAAGGGATAGTAGCATTTTTTTTAAAGTGGGGTTGTATGATCTACAAATAGCCCCTAAGTACTTTAATTGCAGTAGAAGACTCTCTGCACTCCTCCCGTTAGCAATGCCAGCCCATAATAGCCCTGCCCAGAGATTTACAACATACATTGTTGTGAATGGACCCAAAGAAAGTTCCATTGTTATAAATATATTTTTTCCAGCCCTTCAAAGTGCAGGAAAAACACAGTTTTTATTTGGAGCTAACCAACTGCTGATCGGCGGGCGCTAACCCTGGGCGGAGGGATACGTGAGTTGGTTAGGTCCAAATAAAAACAGTTTTTCCTGCACTTTGAGGGGCTAAAAAAATTACATTACCGTATTTTCCGCACTATAAGGCGCACTTAAAAGCCTTTAATTTTCTCAAAAAACGACAGTGCGCCTTATAATCCGGTGCGCCTTGTATATGGATCAAAGTGTTTCCCATGTCCCCCACCCCTCTTGAAAAACGGGAGATCGCGGTCAGAGCGGACCTGTTGGTCTGATAAAACTGTTGGAGCGCTCCGCCTGAAGCTTCCCCAAGCTGCCCACGCTACCAAACGGCGCTATTCACCCCCTAAATACCAGCGCTCACGCCGGGTAGCCTACAGTACGCACCGGACGAGGAAGCACCACGAACCGAGAAGTGCAGCTGTGTTGTTTTGCAGCTGCCAGCTCGTGACCTGCAGCGATCGATCAGCTGGACAGGAACAAAAATCATAAAACTGGCGATAAAAGCGCCACTGTTTGACTTTATCTGACTGTTTTGTTGGGACAGCCCTATCTAGTGTATGCATAACGCAACCCCAGTCAAACGTTTGACTGCAATAGCTTCTATTCTATGCGCCTTATAATCCGGTGCGCCTTATAGTGCAGAAAATACGGTATTGCCAACAATGGAACTGTCTGTCTCTCAAAACCTCTTTTAGGCCGTTTCATTGGGTCCATTCACAACAATGTATGTTGTAAATCTCTGGGCAGGGCTATGGGCTGGCGTTGCTAACGGGAGGAGTGTAGAGAGTCTTCTACTGCAATTAAAGTACTTAGGGGCTATTTGGAGATCATACAACCCCACTTTAAAAAAAATGATACTATCCCTTTAAGCAACACCTGATTACTTTTATTCATTCAAATAGTGGACATTTTATATAATTTAACTAAACACAGTTTAAGTAGTCTTTGTTAGCTTAAAATTCTGAACTTGCATGCACATGGAGGCTGCAAACATAATGGACCAGGCCGAATGGGCTGAATTAGCCTACTGTACCTTACCCGCTGTCTGGTGAGTCATCTGGGTTTTGAGTCGGAGAGATTGATGGTGTCATAATAATCCAAAATGTCTGTCTGTCCTCTCTCATCTCTGTGCTGTGATGTTAACATCTTTCCCCCCCCATGTGCTCTACAGGCCCATCAGAGCCATGCCCGTGGTCATGGCCAACTCTCTAGGTCAGGTGACATTAAATTCCTCGTCCATCCTGACCACCACCACAGGAGTCCCAGTAACTGTAGGTAATGCTTCCACCAGCTCTACTCCCAAACTGGTGATCCAGGCTCTGCCCACCATGCTCCCCACTGGCTCCAAGGCAGGAGAGAAGATCACCATCATCACCATCCCAGCAAACCAGCTCGCCACGCTCATGCAGGCCAACCCGACAGGCCAAGTCGCACAACTCATCCAGGCCAAACCCGTCGCCACGCAGCTGGCGCACGCCGGCGCTAAACCCGCAGCCGGCAGCACGCCTGCAGTCCAGCTGACGGCCAGCCGGTCGGTGCCGCAGCTCATCCTGGCCAAACCGGCAGCGGTGGCTCAGCCGTTGCCTCAGTTCCAAATGAGCCAACCTCACCCCACCCTGCCCAAAACCCCCACCCAGCCCCAAAAACCCTCCAACTCTCAGCCTGAGGCCACACAATCACAAGCAGCAGAAGCAGAGGCTCTGCTCTCCTCCAGCCCAGTTGCAGCATCAGCAGATTCCACATCGTCCTGAAAGAGTGGTTTGGGGGTGGGGGGTGGGGGGGGGCTCTGCTGAAGGAGTGCAGGACACATGCCACACCTCCTTTGCCTCAGACCTTCTCTTTCATTGGCTTAGACTGTCAGCCTAATGTTCGTCTCCAGGGACACTGAAGCCCTACCATGGATAAAAGGGACTCTTGCACGCTCACACACACACACACACACACACACATACACATACACACACCCTTCAGAGCTCAGAGAACATGGGCAGCCTTAGATTGTACATGAAATCCTTTTGTAAGCAAACCTAATATAAAGCCTGATAAGACTTTGTTGTAAACACAAGTGTACAAACATTTTTTGATACTTGGCAGGTATGTGTTCATACAGATGTAGTCAGGTTTCATCTTTGTTTTCTCCTCTGTTTCAATTTCTTCAGAAAAAGGGAGTTAAGGATGTCTGTTGATACAAAACAACTGAATGGTATCTTCCACATTTGAAATATGATATACTATTTTTTTCTTGTATTATCAATGTAATGAAGTAGATTTTACTGAATATGTATTATAAAAAAGACAAATGTGAATTAAAGCTGTCTAAAGTTGTTTTTTTTTCACCCATCTGAAAAAAACAAAAAGCTGTATCTTCAGTGCCTTTTTAAGAGCAGTGCAGAACGGGTCTTAATATCTGTTCAGGGTGATTTGATTTGCATTTGAGATCCGTATTCCTAAAGATTCTTAGTGCAAAGAGTTGCTCCTAGTGGCCAAATTCTAAGAAAATTCTTAGAATCATGATGTTTTCTTAGAATTTCCTCCAAAAATTAAGAGTAGCTCTTAGTAAAGATAAAAGTTATTCCTAAAGCATCCTAGCTCTTAAGAGAGCTCCTAAGGTGGGATCTGTTAAGAGCGGCGAAGAGGACTTTTAGTGGCTTAGGAGTTCCCTAAGCAGAGGACAACATGGTGGACAGGAGAGGCAGGAGAGATATTCTCCAAACACTGGACGACAGTGAATTAATGAAAGGCTACAGATTGTTCCTGTTCCTCTGTCCACTTGGGTTTCCTTGTTCTTTTCTTCTCCATTGCTGTTCACTGGTTTGTGGTAGATTTCAAAGCCAACCAACAATGCTTCTTATCGGCCGGTCAGCAATCACAGACATTTTACCCTCGTTAAATTGAGTTGAAATGTTGAAAGTGCAAAAATTACTAGCATGGCAATAAATATAAGCAAATAAATATAAGTTTCACTATGTGAATACTATGCAAGTTTTCGCACATTTTGTATGATAATTTTAAAGTATAGCTTACTTTTTTTTTTTTTTTTTTTTTTTTTTACAATTACACAGTCTGATAAGATTAGATTATATGATTATCGATTTGAGGGTCCATCCTTTGTAGTAGTATCACCAAAAGTATATTTTTTACCGAGCTTTTTTTTAAAGTATATTTTTTGGGCTTTTTGGCCTTTAATTGACAGATCAATTGAGAGAGAGACAGGAAACTGGAGGTAGAAAGAGGGGGAATGCCATACAGGATAGGACTGCTCTACCAACTGAGCTAAACACCGCCCCTTCATCTAACTTTTCAGGATCAACCAATCACAGCGTTTGAAATGATGACTCATCCCTAGCAACGGGGGTCAACCACACCTCCTCACTAAGATAGGAGTTTCTGTCCACTCCTTGCTAAGAGTTCTCTGAGAGTGTCCTGGAATCACTCCTAAGCTAAGATTCCTTGCTAGGAATTTTTAGGTTAAGATAGGAGCTCTCTGAGAGGATTCTTAGAACCTTTAGGAATACGGGCCCAGATCATTCTCCTTTTCCTTTGTACTCACACACAAGCACGTTGACATCAGTCCCATCAGTAGATTGGCTAGAAGCCACCACTGCCTATGCATTTGCACATAAAGCAAGGAAGTGAGAACCTATCACAAGTGGTATATTGAAATGCATGCGGAAACACATTTTAAAGCCGGTGTGACGGAGCTATCTGGCCACATGTGATGACATCACCACGTAACCGCATTCACACATAGAGCTGGAGTTTGAACGGCGCTGCGGGTCCAGAGGTGGTGAAGCCACAGACGCTCACTGTCCAGCTGCTAATGAACCTCATTCCCTACACATCCAGAATGTCACCATTATTTCTCTTCGCCTCAATAATATTTCAGTTAAAAATCTGACTGAATACATTTATTGCCACAGAAAACATTAAGGAAATGTTGCAACCAATGAGGCTTCTTGTACATCTGGGATTGGCTCCAATCCCCCTGTGATCCTGCATGGACTTGTGGGATGGTGCATTTCAACCAGTATTTGGGGACAGATCTAACAGCTCAAGTAACCCTTGATAAAATGGATGTAATGAAACATGCTAAAGGGATAGTTCACCCAAAGTTCAGATTTCACTCATTATCTACTCAGTGAGAATTTCCAGAGTCCTCCGTTCCTTCTCTGGAACATGAGAAATTGTTCCGAAAAGAATTAAATAAGTCTATATTTTAAGCTTGTTTGGAACAATTTCTCGTGTGGGGGCTTCAATACAAGAGGGACATTACAGACGAGCAGTATGGAGGTATTTAGATGTTTTTTGGTGTGTCTTTTTGGATGACGAAAAGTGGTATCCATTGATAACCATTATATGGACAAATACTGCTGTGTGGACCCCCCCGTAACTCAGAGAAGGAACGGAGGACTCTGAAAATTCTCACAGCTCTTAGTCGACATGAGGGTGAGGAGATAGTGAGTGAAATTTGAATTTTGGGTGAACTATCCCTTTAATCTCATGTATTCTGACTATGCCTATAATTAATTTAACAAAGTAATTTTATTGAGAGTTTAAAAATAAAATGAAGATCACGGTACATTTGTTGACTTGGTTTGTCAACAGAATAGTGTTTCGCCTGCCTTGCAGCCAATTTACCCAGTGGAAAGGAGTATTGCAAAGAAAAATCCCCTGCAGCACAAAAAGCATTGTTCCTGTAGACCGCTGAGGACTCCTTCAGCTGTTCACTATGTGTTGGTGCACATACTCTATCTCCTGGACAGTCATCATTAACAGCCGCTAAACCTGAAAAGAAAAATAAACAAGCAAACAAAGCCGGTAAATGAGATAACGAAGATCCTTTATACCTTCAGCCACCAGGCTTTTAATTCCTCTGCAAATGGAAGAAGAGCTGACAGACAAATGAATTTAATTAATAAAGTCATTCGTATCAAACCTTGTTTTTTTTGTTTGATGTTGTGCAGTGTGTGGTTAAATACCACACTTGCCCCAGAATGTTTGTTCTGTCAACTGAATTTCAGTGAAGCCTTTAGTCTGTGGAATCAGAGTCAAGAAGTCAAACAAGCAACAGTATGAATAAAATTAATTTATTATTATGTACAATAACAGTTATTCTAATGTTCAGAACAGTGATCTGATTGAACCCTCTGGTCCTGTTAAAACCAACTCGTCAACACGTCAAAGTCAAAACAGCTATTACAGGTTTTTTTGTGTTTTTCTTTAGTTGTTTTCTGATGACTGATGTCTTTTTTTAATTTAGTTTAATTTAATAAGTTTATTTGTATGTACAAAATAACATTTAGTCTCAATGACTATGAAATGCAGACTACAGGAGATCTTCCACCAGCCTGACGTAGCCTGGAAAAGTGACTTCTATGCAGCCTCGGAAGGCTAAAGCCAAAAGAAACTCTGGAGCGTCCAAAAATGAGCCCATTCATTTCTCAACAGTTTTTTGTTTTCATTATGTCCGTCTTTAATGATACAGGCAGTGACACAATTATTCACTCTGAAATTGCGTTTTGCCTGGCCTGACAAGCCGGACTATGTCATTAACATGTCTGACAGTGACGGTAGACCTCGGCTCAATCCAGGGGGCGGGATGAAAGCTGTCTTTCAGACTGCCTCTGTACGCAATAGGGTAACGCTACGACCAATCAGAGCAAAGAGCAGGATGACGTAGCCAATTAAAATATATGTTGTTTGTAGGAGCCATACAGTATGAACCTTTATTGTGGTGTTTAGTATGTGACGAGTTTTATTGTTGTAACCTCCGTTGACACCGGAAGTGGCGTCACACACTTCTGGGTCACGGGGTATTAAAGCCAGGGCAATTAGTGCCAGGTGTTTTTGACCATGAAATTATGTCTTTTGTGTCACATGGAATGAGGTATTGTGTTGTCAATAAATGTGGTGTTTTTACCATTGGAACTGAGCACTTATTTTGATTGTTTATGCACGCGTCCGAACACCAAGACCAGCCGCCGTGACCTTCTTCCAGTCACTGGGATGGGAAGAAGGTCACTTCAGCCGTCATGGCGTTAAAGGGATAGTATCATTTTTTTTAAAGTGGGGTTGTATGATCTACAAATAGCCCCTAAGTACTTTAATTGCAGTAGAAGACTCTCTGCACTCCTCCCGTTAGCAACGCCAGCCCATAGCCCTGCCCAGAGATTTACAACATACATTGTTGTGAATGGACCCAAAGAAACGGCCTATTTTCACGGCCTAAAAGAGGTTTTACCTGAAAAAAAAACTCAGTTCCATTGTTCCCTATAATATAATTTTTCCCAGCCCTTCAAAGTGCAGGAAAAACACTGTTTTTATTTGGCGCTAACCAGCTGCTGATCCGCGGGCGCTAACCCTGGGCGGAGGGATACGTGAGTTGGTTAGGTCCAAATAAAAACTGTGTTTTTCCTGCACTTTCTTGTACCTTAGAATGTTTGATATTCTACTACAATTAAAGCACTTAGGGGCTATTTGTAGATCATACAGCCCACTTTAAAAAAATGCTACTATCCCTTTAAGCCCGCCCAATGACTCTCTAAATAGATAGAGTGCTGTGATTGGTGAACACAAACGGTGTTCGAGACTCAAAAAGTTCCTATGGCTCGTTTCAAGACCAACCTGCGGAGCAAATATATTTGCTGCCACTAGGGGGCGTCTAGGCTACGTTTTGCTCCTCCTTGAGTCTTCCTATTGGTCCAGGGTGCCTGTGATACAGGCTTACATCAACCTATGAGGTTCCTCCCTGAAACTGATGTCACACAGCAGCGATAAATGATCAGAAGGGTAGTGGTAGGAGGGAAGGCGGTCTGGGCCGATCTGCTCTTCAGTAGGAATGTCCAACAGACAGTCCACGCTCAGGGCATCATGGGTGTACCAGATGTAGTCCAGCGTGCTGCAGCTCTCCCCAGAGGGGCGGATCTTCCATGATGTATAGGCTGGTTCCGTCTGTCTGTCAGAGCTCAACAAGGTGTATGCAGAGTTGAGGCCGAGGTTGGAGGAACTGAAGCGCTTGTAGACATCCTCTGAGGGCTCTGCATTGAAGTCCCCACACACTACTAAAGGTGTGATGGATGATGTCGCCTCGCTCCGACCGCCGCCCCCTGAGGTGATGCTGCGTAATCTCTGCAACAGGTCGGCGCCCTGCGAACTCCGCAGCCTCTCCCACCCTTTGCAAGCTTTTAAATGGGTCACGGCCACGCACAGCTGCTGGCCCGTCGACCGGCACTTCAGCGTTTGAATGATGGCGACCTGGTTGGTGGGCAGCATCCGGTCCGACAAGCGCACGTCAACCGTGGCCTGGTGGGAGAAGCGCGAGTTGAGATAAAAAAGAGCACAGCCATCAGGACCGTTGTTCTGCTCTACATCCAGACAGGGAGACCAGGGTTTTGGTAGGAAACTCCCATGATAACCCAGACTGGCCATGATTGGCTGAAAAGTGTCGTAGTAGTGGTCCACTTCCTGAAGACACAGGATGTCAGGGCGGTGAGTGAGGATCTCCTCCAGGATCAAGTACTTCCTCTCCTGCCAGTTGAGGGCGTCCAGTGGGCAGCGGACAAAGTCGTCCTTCCCTTCTCCAAGAGCTGCAATCAAACAGACACATTCGTTGTCATACCAACGCCTGACGTACTACGGTGGCCCTGAGGTGCAAACCACAATGGCAAATCACAAAACACAACACAAAAAGATAGGGATGCACGATATATCGGCATTAATATCGGTATCAGCCGATGTTCGTCTTTTTTTAACATATCGGTATCGATCCGATTAGTAAAATTGGGCCGATATGCACAACCGATATATATCCGTATGCAACGCCTGCAAAGTTGAGGTAACGAGATCTTTTCTCGCCATCCAGGAGGATGGTTTAGCCCTGCTCTGTTCACTTAACCATGGATGTATTTGTTTTTTTTATTTGGAAGTCCCGACCCCAAAATAATGTGTTTTCCATTCTGAAAATAAAGGAAGACATTCAAAAATTCAGTTTGTCTGATTTTCAGTCTGTACTTTTAAAAATGTATCATCTCAGAAACTTTACGAAAAAATAACACCACATCAGGATCATAATTATCGGTAAACATTGATTATCGGCCATAACAGAAAAATTCAGTGAATCGGATATCAGTTTGGATTTTATCAAAAATGTATCATCTTAGAAACTTTAAAAAAATAACACCACATATCGGTATCGGCCAAAATTTTCATATCGGTGCATCCCTACAAAAAGAGAAAACACAACACGCAGACACATTGAGCTGAACACTAGAAAAGATTGTGACCTTGTGCAAGTATGTTCCACTGCATGACGCGGATGGAGGGGCTGTGCCCATGGCGACGGGGCGCTACGCCGCAGGGGTAGACCAGCTTCCGGTGCGGCCGGGCCGGTCGCGTCTGCAGAGCATCCTCACACTGTTTCAGCAGTTGGTCTGGGTCTACTTCTGCCAGGTCCTGGTCTGGTCCCTGGTCCTGGTACGGGTCTGGCTGGGCCAAGGAGGAGCTGTTCAGCACCTGGGCCAGGTTACCAAACAGCCTGGTACTGCTGCCACCCACTGGACAACCTGAAGGAGAGAAGACATGTGGTCATTAAAGGGGGATAAGCCACAGCTCCTCCACATGCCAGGCTGCTGTTCCCAGATCTGTTGTTGGTGCCGTGTCTTATTTAAGAGGACTGAGTGCAAACCATCCACTGAATGATCTTACACTTATTTTACAATCACTATCACCCATTTTTCAACACTTAAAGCACTCTTTCAAAACTCTTCACGCAGTTAGCACAACATCAGCCTATGTGGGCTGTACAATTAAAGGGATAGTTCACCCAAAATTCAAATTTCACTCATTATCTACTCACCCTCATGTCGACTAAGAGCTGTGAGAATTTTCAGAGTCCTCGGTTCCTTCTCTGAGTTACGGGGGGTCCACGCAGCAGTATTTGTCCATATAATGGTTGTGAATGGATACCACTTTTCTTCATCCAAAAAGACACACCAAAAAACATCCAAATACCTCCATACTGCTCGTCTGTAATGTCCCTCTTGTATTGAAGCCCGACATGAGAA
Organism: Decapterus maruadsi; assembly: GCA_030347415.2. Taxonomy (NCBI): domain Eukaryota; kingdom Metazoa; phylum Chordata; class Actinopteri; order Carangiformes; family Carangidae; genus Decapterus; species Decapterus maruadsi. The sequence continues at coordinate 32,774,238 of CM064903.1, read as the reverse complement.
ATTGTTCCGAAAAAATGAAATAAGTCTATATTTTCAGCTTGTTTGTAGCGGAAGCTGCAGTGTCTTAGTTCACTGCTCTTCCTGTGTCAGTGCAAATATCGCGTGATTTGTACTGACCAGTGGAACAATTTCTCATGTCAGGGCTTCAATACAAGAGGGACATTACAGACGAGCATCATGGAGGTATTTGGATGTTTTTTGGTGTGTCTTTTTGGACGAAGAAAGTTGGTGTCCATTGACAACCATTATATGGACAAATACTGCTGCGTGGACCCCCCGTAACTCAGAGAAGGAACGGAGGACTCTGAAAATTCTCACAGCTCTTAGTCGACATGAGGGTGAGGAGATAATGAGTGAAATTTGAATTGATGAACTATCCCTTTAACACAGTTCTTGCTTGTTTGACACATACATTTACACATTTAGTATAAATTAGTTTTCACTTCTTTTACACACAGGCTCAACTAAGACCAAAACAGTGGAAGTGTTTTTACGACACAGCGACTGACTTGAAGACAACATGTGTCAGTGTTCTGGTGGATTTGGTGAGTTGTGTTATTGTATTTTGGAAATGTGTGTCTGTGTTTAGTGACACAGTGATGTGTGAAGAGTTTAGAAAAAGTGTTTCAAGTGTTGGAGACGGGGCCGTAGCGATGCACATCGTCAGAAGAGGGAAGATCAAGGACATGGTTACATCATCATCAAGTACCAGTGGTACACACTACACACTACACACTACACACTACACACACACAGAGGACAGCAAGTCAACAAAAACAGGAACATGTCCACGTACTCTCTAGTCCAGAACAAAATGTTCATGTCTTTGGTCAAACTGTTCTTTTAGTCTTTTTAATAATAAGCCAGGCTGGTGTTCTGAACACAGAGGTCAAGGTGCAGTTACCCCCCCCCCCTCCGTCCTGGGGAACCCCATGTATTGGGCTCATTGACTTATAGAGTGACAGTAAATGAGCCGGTACAGGGTAGTGAAATATAGTTTTGTATTTTAATACATTTCCAGCGTTGGCCTTGCTGACTTCCTTTGTCATGATGAAGGTGGTTAATGACAAACATCTGCTTTAGAGACTGCATTAAACAGCTGTGTTAATAATAATCCTTGCTTTGATGATGTAAGGGATGTGGACTCTGTTGACCGTTGTCCTTAGTGGATGGTTATCTAACTCAGCCTGGATAATCCTGTTTCCTGTGGGCTTAAATCAAGACTTTCTTAGCCTTTAGAGTCCTATTTACAGAAACCTGCTGTGTCAGCTTCTTTTATTTTCCACCTAGTGCTACTTTTGTCTTTTGTACTTTCATATTTCCAGGTGCATGCAATTAAACAATAAAAGTTAAGTATTATAGTAATCATTACTGATTTATTTAATGTATTGAATGATTTTGATGTAACTATTAGGGTTGTCTAAACCTACAGGCCTTGTCTGTCTTGTTTATTTTGTCCGTGGATGTCTTTGTGTCTGTAATGTATCTGTTATTGTTATGTGGTATCAGAGCATCCTTTTACATTCATTTTGCCCTCCTTTTTTTAAATTTTATTTTTAAATTATTATTATTTTTATTATGATTGTTAATTGCTCTGGTTCTGTTCCCCCCTTTCTTTCCCTTTTTAAATTGTTTTTATTTATTTATTTATTTCTCATTTTTTAATCCCTATTTGCATCTCGTCTTGTTTGTGAGTATTGTCTATTGTCCATTTATCACACCCTCTTGTGCCCTGTATCATTTACTATGTCTCTCTAATTTCTTTTTTGGAAAACAAAATAGAATTTTGATTTTTAAAAAAAGTAAAAAAAAAAAGTAAAGTAGTATAGGCCCTATGAACTTCAAGTAGGCCCTATATTATAGGGTTAGGGTTATTAAGTATGCTATGAGTATAAGTATAACAAGTATGGACCATGTACTTGTAGCATACTAGAAAGTATACTAATTTAATACTTCTTCGGACTAAATTGGAACATTTAAGTTTATAAAAGTATACTTTCAAGTATACAACAAGTACATAATCTATATTCCTGGTGTACTAATACTTTAAGTCCACATTTTAGTTAAGTATACTTTATAAGGTAATTTTAAGTTTACAAAAGTACACTTTCAAGTATAGAAGTATACTTGTAGTACACTTTATACATTTTTTTTGCTAAAGGATATCCCAAACCACTGGGGGGGAAAGGCTGTAGCCTATATCAGTTTTAACCCTCATCTTTCGCTTTTTGAAACATGTTACTTAGAATCTGCTGCTCTTTTATCGATGATATCATGATGACAACTGTTGTTGTAAAGGCTTCTATAATAAGCTAAATATTACCGTCTCAACACCACACTGACCTGAGTCTATCAGCATTTATTTATACAGTGGGGCATTAATGCTACAAGACTAGGAGAGTAGGTGCAGTGGCATGGTTCTAGGAAGGAAGAGCAGGTTGCTTCAGAGACATCTAGATCCTCCTGTCACCCTCTAGAATAGAGTATCCTCTGGCTCAAGTCATAATGAATAGCGCCACCTACAGCTCCAAGAAATACACTGTTAGGTTGAAAGGTCAAAGGATGGGCAGATAAGGCTCTGTTATGTAAAACACATGGCACATAGACAAAACAAAAACACTATGTTGTAAAATACACACGGTTTAACTGAGTTAATGTTGCATTTTTAATGTGACCTGCCAAGGGACAGATGATAAGTTTATAGCTATAGATTGGAATAGCCTAATGGCAACATTTATTTCTGAACTACACTGTCCCTTTAAAATAAATTAATGGGTTTGTCTGTAGGGTGGAAAGACTTCTGAGGGTGAATCTGCCCTATTCGCTCAAAAAACAAACAACAACAACAAAAAAAACTAGAGCCATTAGAATGAATAAGTTCGTGGAGTGTCCAGTGGACTGGACCTAATATCCCGGTGTCCTGGCTTACCTGAGGTCCCACCATTGATGGAAGGTCCGCTCAGCTTCAGTGTGGAAGTCCCAGGGACAGGGACAGGGACTGTCCTCTCTCCTACTCCGGAGTATTGTCCCGTCAGGTTGGAGACTGCTCCCGTAGAGAATGGACTTGTGGCAGCCGGTCCGCTCCGAGAGGACACACACAGCTGGTTGAACAAAGACGCACAGCGCCGGGCTGGATTCATCCCCAGCAAACACGGACGGACCCGGACGTGTTCGAGAGAGCCCGATTTGGTCGTGATCACGTCAAATCACAACTAGTCCGATCAGGCCCAGAATATGACCATATCACAACTGCACGAGCAAACGCGGACGTGTTCGAGAGAGCCCGATTGGGTCGTTATCACGTCAAATTACAACTAGTCCGATCAGGCCCAGAATATGACCCTATCAATCACAACTGCGCACGGATGGACTGTCTGATCGTGATCTGGTTTGAATCATATCATGACCAGTCAGAGAAATGGGATGTGGCAAAAAAAAAAAATTATGGAAAGATAAACCGTCTTTGATACAGTGTGATGCTGGACCTCTTGTTTATACAGTCATGATTGTTTTATTCAATCAAACTTTATTAACATAAACATGACATTATAAACAACAGAAACAACAGGAGGCTAGAGTACGTAATAAAAAACACACGAAAGAACAAGAGACGTTCTAAGTCTTCTTTATGAAAATCATAGGTGAAAATAAAAAAAAAAAAAAAAGAAGTGGGCGTCATCTGATGGATCTGACCTACGACCCAGCACGTGATGTCATTCTCCAAGACGCACACACAGTGCTGCAAGTTCAACATCAACAGGACACAGTTACTGAGTAAACCAGCCCTGTAAGTAACATTTTCATGATTTCGGAGTTTGATTGAAGTAAAATAATGAATTATCAGTAAACTGGGACTGGACTAGTAGCATTGAACTCAGTCCCAACACAGTGATGCTGAGAAAATGGTCATGTAAGTTCCTTGACTGTACTATAATTTATATTATGCCAAATAGCAGCAAAGAAAATACCACCAGAACAACCTTAGTTATAGTTAGAATTACTAAAACTAGCTCCCTAGCTGCCTAATGCTAATAGCATTAGCGCTTGTTGCAGTTCAAATTGAGCCGCTGCTCCTCTCGGGCTCAACTGTGGCGTCCTGTCCGCAGCAGTTCATGAATCATTTTAATGAAAGAACTGCTGTTCCCATCACTCTTTATATGCTTTTACCATAAACTGCAAAAAGAAGGCTTTTACACACAGCTGTGTAAACATGAAATCTTTCAAACTCTGACATTGTTATTGATTTTGTATTACAGATGCCATCAAACACTGGGACAAGTCTGATCACGGTAGGCTAAATGGATTATTTAATCCTCAGAAAGGTCTGGTGGAGGGAAGACAAAAAGAACCCTGCAAACAACTCATTCTGTGTCTGTTCATTTGTCAAACAATAAATGGCTCTGTTTGAATTAAATGAAAGTTTTGTGTCTGTTTTTCAAAAATATTGTAGGTATTGAAATTAATGAAATGCTACATTTTGTAAAAGACGATTTGTCATCACGTAGCCTTTTGCATATTGCTTTAACAATGATAGTGCAAAAAAAATAAAAAAAATTGAGTTGGCACTTGACCTTATACGTGTAGTAATGGGCCAGATCACAGCTGAATTGGGGGACATCAGGACGTAATTTCCAGGACATGGTCACCAGGACGTCCTCTCGACGACATAAAATTGACCGGTACAGGGTCATTAAAAAGTCGTCGAGGTGACGTCCTGGTAAAGACGTCCTGAAAAAGAGTCTAAAACATCGCCAATTATACACAGCTAGTCCGGAACGTCACGGGCTGGATTCATCATGTAGCCGACTCTTCTCTTCTCTTCTCTTCTCTTCTCTTCTCTTCTCTTCTCTTCTCTTCTCTTCTCTTCTCTTCTCTTCTCTTCTCTTCTCTTCTCTTCTCTTCTCTTCTCTTCTCTTCTCTTCTCTTCTCGTCAGGAGTCTAGGGAGGACAGATGGACGGTGAAGGAGTCATCACCTGTAGCGACCATTCAGAAGACAGAAATGCGGAAACCCTCACATTATTCATTTACCGCGTGTACTTCTGGGAGTGACTCTTTACAGTCTATGGAGTGACGTCAGCAGCGTTGCATCATTCCTCGGTTGGTGAGTCACGGTAACCGGCTACATGTAGGCCGCTACTGAGGGACTGACAAAATGGACTAGTCCATGAAATATTCCAGATAGGATCACGCTTTGTAGTTGACTCACAATTGAAGGGCTATAGGAGTCGAATGTAATATATAAAGCTAATTTATTTTGTGGACAGTGTAGCCCATGTGACGGTTTTATTAGCCTACAACACAGACGAAAATGCTAATCTAGAAAAGCTACAGACACCCCTGCGGTGTCCGCAGTGGTTCAGGCCATGCGGCACTCGAGGAGGGGAGGGGAGAACTTCACAAAAGCCAATCTTTTTACAGTATGGAGCCAATGAGCGTCTGTTCTGCCAATAAATCTTTATTGACAGATATACAATCAATACAAAGGCAGTTAAAATTAATATACATTTAAACAAACAAATGAACAGCAGCCAGGGGGCAGGGCAGGATATTAACCTACTGTTCCGTTTCCCTTTGGAATGCCCCAAAACAGGGTTTAGAGTGAGCCTTGTGTAGGTCTAATTAGTGATATTTCCGTAATATTATTATCAATTTTATGATATAGGCCTACAGTTCTTTCTGTTTCTTACTTTTGACACCATGGACACCAAAAGTACATTGTTCCAATCTAAAGAAAATTCTTTGTCAATCTTTAATGTGATGTAACACAGTAGCTACTTCCTTCCAGTAGGCGGCGGTGGAGTTACAGTTCCAAAAGCGGTGCATCACAGTTCCAGGTTCAGATTCACACATAAAGATCTAAAGGAGGACAAACTGGTTTACCAGCATCTCTTAGCAGAGTTAAGCAGGGCCGCCCAATAGGGGCCCCATTTTGCACAAAGGGTGCGCATGCACAGCTGTGGGGCGCACTTCTTTATAACTCTTCTTTATAACTGTAAAAACCGAAGCAAAAACCTGCTATTCTATTAGAATCATCAGTTATATCACCATTAATGTTGAGTTGTTGGATTAAATTGAGCTTCCCATTATTTCTTTCTAGGTTAGAAAAATAGGCTGAATTCTGGTCTCCTTCTTCAATCCATTTCCTTCTTGATCTTAGGAAGGCACCTTTAGTAGATTTCATTTAGTTGAATTTGTTCTGAGTTCAAGTCTGACCGATCCGCAGGGCTCTTCTGGGATAATGATGTTATTTTAGAGTCTACTTCTTCTTCCTCTAGTCTTTGTTTTTTGGAGAAGGCACTTCCATAGTTTCTTAATTATAAATAAATATATTTATATTTCTTTCTTAAATAAATATATGCAAATTCTTGCAGCACAATTCAATGAGAGACATCATCATAATTTATCTTTTAATCAAAACAGGGGACAAAATCCCAACACAGAAGGCATGCAACAAATCACAAAGGTTTAAACCAGACTCAGAAGTCTGCTGCAACTCTATTAAAACATGCAGAAATCAACCACATTAAGATAAAACCTTTTTTTAGTTATTACATTATCAATGAAACAGTCTGAAACAGTGTGAGATGAGTTTCATCTTGGTTGGGAGAGCTGGTGACTGTGGACCCTCTGTAGGACCTGCTGGGCCGCAGCCTGCCGAGCTTCCTCCAAGGTACTGGAGGCAGTGGGTCCTGGCAAGATCATGACCAGGCCTTCGAGGGGCAGACCTATCGCAGGGATATAGACTGTGTAGGTAAAGTAAAGGAATCCATCTGGTCCAGCATGGCTGTACTTCATCTCAAAGAGCTCCTGGTCCTGCAGGAGCATCGCTGGAGCTGGTGCAGAAACTTCACATCCCTGCCGGGAGTTGGAGAGGGCGGAGGGGCAAGAGAAGTGAAGGTGTGGGAGTAAAGAGGGTCCTCCCATTGTTCCGCAAAAACCTGGAGGGGTGGATGGACGGCGGGCCGGACGAGGGGGCGGGACATTGGGTGGACGAGAACTCAGGATGTGGCGTGGCTGCTTCATGGGTGAAGCTGGAAGGCTCAGAGGTTTGTGTTGAGGCAGTGGCTTGTCAGCACTTGAGTTCCTTGATGGCTGCCACTTGACTGAGACAGTCAACCCCAACTTCTTTTTGAATGCTGGACGTAGAGAGAAAAGGACATGCAGCAGTAAGGACCAGATCCTCTCCAACATGAAAACTTGCATTACTTGGACCACCAAAAACTCAGGTTGTTGACTGGAGTTTGCATCTTCTCTCCAGGTTCTCCATCTTCCACCCACAGCCCAAAAACATGTGCATTAGATGGATTGGTGACTATATTTCCCATAATTTGGGAATGTGTCTGTCTAAAAATTCAAATTCAAATTTGCTTTATTGACATGACAGTTACAGGAACTATGTTGCCAAAGCATAGGAAACAATGAAAGCAAATGCAACAATATACCAATTATCTATCTATCTATCTATCTATCTATCTATCTATCTATCTATCTATCTATCTATCTATCTATCTATCTATCTATCTATCCATCTATCCATCTATCCATCTATCTATCCATCTATCTATGGTGGTCTTGGGAGTTTTTCCTCAGTGGATGTGAGGGTCTGAGGGCAGAGAGAGTTCCCATTAATTCCCATGGAAAGTTTCCAATTTGGAATATTTCCAAAATTCTCCAGCTCCCATGGAAAGTTTTTGGAAATTTACTGTAAATTTCTAAATGTAATGCATCAGCTGATTTGAAGGGACTGACTCTCACAGCTCCCCCAGTTTTATGATGACATTCTTGATCTAAAGTAACTGATGAATCAGGACTTTCAGAATGTTTCCTTTCTACACCGTGAAAACCACTCCACATCCATAACAAGCTGAACTGCAGTCAATCTCAAAATGACAGATTCTTTGATCATAATTACGCCTTAGTTCATTAAAAAAATCTTAGAATACCATAGAAGAGGTTTTGGACAATATAAAGTAAGCAGGATCAGTCCATCATCAGCAGGAACTCACGTACATTCCACCAGTATTCTCTTGGCCATGGAAGCAGTGTAGTGAGATGAAAAGGTGGCTGTAGCCGACACCCCCTCTATACCAAGCCCGGTTTGAAGAGACACTCTGTCCAGCCCTTCCACCAGCACACGGAGCACCTGGAAACAAACATCACAGCAACACTGACAACGCAGCTGTACGGATGCTGCCATTCAACATACATAAAATATACATACATAAAACAACAAACATAAAAATATACATAAATACATAAAAATGCAGTTTTTATTGGGAGCTAACCAACTGCTGATCGGCGGGCGCTAACCCTGGGCTGTAGGGATACGTGAGGTGGTTATCTCCAAATAAAAACTGTGTTTTTCCTGCACTTTGAAGGGGTGGAAAAAATTATATTATAGCCAACAAGGAACCGTGCATTTTTTTTTCACGTAAAACCGCGAAAATAGGCTGTTTCTTTGGGTCCATTCACAACAATGTATGTATGTGAATCTCTGGGCAGGGCTATGGGCCGGCGTTGCTAACGGGAGGAGTGCAGAGAGTCTTCTACTGCAATTAAAGTACTTGGGGGCTATTTGTAGATCATACAACCCCACTTTAAAAAAAATGATACTATCCCTTTAAAATTTCGACTTTTTTAAAATTTCGGAACAATTTCTCATGTCGGGGCTTCAATACAAGAGGGACATTACAGACGAGCAGTATGGAGGTATTTGGATGTTTTTTGGTGTGTCTTTTTGGACGAAGAAAAGTGGTGTCCATTGACAACCATTATATGGACAAATACTGCTGTACGGACCCCCCCGTAACTCAGAGAAGGAACGGAGGACTCAGCAAACTATGTTCAAACTAGTTCTTCATTGCAGTTATATTGATGTATCATAATAAAATCTTTTTCTGCCTTTCATTCCAAAGTACACAGCTTTAGAATGGTAGATGAACCATTGTAGCATCATACCTTCAGCAGGTCCTCTTGTCTAGTGGCAGCCGGCAGGTTTCCAATACAGAGGTCTCTCTTCTCAGTGCTGCGGCGGACGCTGAGGCGGAAGCCAGGCTCCAGCATGTGGCCGTGCAACTGGCGGACGGCATCGGCAGCTACGCCTGATGAGCTGTATTTGGCGTATGCAAAGCCACGGTTCTGCCCGCTGAAGTTCATCATGAGCCTAAACTCCCAGAGCGGGCCCACGGAGCTGAAGAGGGGGATCAGCAGGTCCTCGTAGGCATCCCGTGGGATCTGGCTGATGAAGACTTCACAGTGGGCTCCTGGAGTGGGACCGTTCCACACTGACCGTAGGATGGACAGAAGACATCAACTCATTAGATCACATTGGTTCATCATTTGTTGTTGTATGTTTGTAGATTGTTGATTGTGTTTTGTCCTTTTTCTCATTTTGCTTGTAATGTATTTTAGGACCCCCTTGTAAACGAGAGGATTCCTCAAACAAACTCTAAACACTGGTCATTTCAGTCAGTGTTGAGGCTCCTGTCTCTAAGCAGCTTCCTTCAGTGATCCTCTCTCACCCTCAGGCGGTCCTCCATACTTCCTCTGCCCGTTCACTTGAGTCAGTTTGGTGTTGGTTGCTGTCAGCCAGGTCTCCAGTGCCTGCAAACGCTGAGGATTCAGCACCTGATGGGTAAAAAGAATGTCATCAGTTCATCAGTGACAGCAGCTATGATAACCAGTCAATACTTCATATACACTGCATATGTGTATAAGCATGTATGCATATGACATCCAATGTCACATTGAAAGGTATAATCAGTATAATTAAAGGGATAGTATCATTTTTTTTAAAGTGGGGTTGATCTACAAATAGTAGAAGACTCTCTTCACTCCTCCCGAGCAACGCCAGCCCATAGCCCTGCCCAGAGATTTACAGCATACATTGTTGTGAATGGACCCAAAGAAACGGCCTATTTTCATGGCTTAAAAGAGGTTTTACCTGAAAAAAAAACAAAAAAACACAGTTCCATTGTTCGCTATAGTATAATCTTTTCCAGCCCCTCAAAGTGCAGGAAAAACACAGTTTTTTTTTTGAGCTAACCAACTGCTGATCAGCGGGCGCTAACCCTGGGCGGAGGGATACGTGAGTTGGTTAGTTTGGAGATGGCACTCTGCAGTGAAGCTCGTTTGGCGCAGCAGAAAGAAAAACCAGCCACGGGACAAAGTTCCTTTACAGCGATAAAAAGCAGCAGCTCGTGGTGTTAGAAAGCAGCTCGTGACCCGCGACACTAGTTCTCCAATCAGTCAATGCAGCCGGTCTGGTGGACTACCTGTCCAGGTGAGACCAGCTGCAGCCACTACCTGAGCACCAGGTCCATCATGGTCACGTTACCTGGGGGGTGTTGTCCTCCATCGGCTCCACCATCACTTTGTTCCAGGTTCCACAGCGTGACGCTCCCTTCCTGCTGGTCCCAGCCTAGGTCCGCCGGGCGCGAGCCGCCCAACTCCCATCATCAATTAGAGAAAGGTGTTCCTGCAGAGTCAGACCGGGGGGAGGAGGGGCCGTTTCAGGACCCAGTTGTTTTGATGACACTGCCACCTAACGACTTGGACGATTAAGGGCTATTATTATGGCCTAAAATCAATATCACCATAATGAGCAGTTTGCCTCGATAATAAGACGATTCGATTTTTATGCATGTTAAGAAAATACAAAAGTAGGCTACTTTTAGTTGTTAAGAGCGATTGAACAACGGATAAGCACAATCTATTTCAGCATGCATTAGGCTGCAGCATTTCTTTTTGGAACAACTGCTCTTCCTCCTCAACCAGATGACTAGTCTACCTCAGCTCAGTCATTCACATGAAACCATAACTGTTTGTTTACTCAGGGGACAGGACAGTGCTGGGATCGTCCCACGTGATGGAGCCAGTCTGTCCACATACACAAGGTACAACATCATGAGCAAGAAGAGCCTTCACTAACATCACAGAAACACCCTTCTGTTGTCCTGCAGGGTTTAGGAAGAAAGGAAGGAAGGAAGGACAAAGGGAAAGATGGGAGGAAAGAAGGAAGGAGGATTGGATCCATTGGGTCAAAGAGGAAGGAAGAAGTAGGGACGAAGGGAAGGAAGGAAGGGGAAAGGAAGTAAAGAAAGATGGAGGGAGGGAACAGATTTGTTCAAGGAAGGAAGGACAAAGGGAAAGATGGGAGGAAAGAAGGAAGGGAAAAGGGAAGGAAAGAAAGATGGAGGGAGGGAACAGAATTGTTCAAGGAAAGAATGAAGGAAGGACAAAGAGGAAGAAGGAAGAACACAGGGAAAGATGGGAGGAAAGAAAGAAAGAGGGAGGGAACAGAGTGGGTCAAAAAGGAAGGAAGAAGGGAAGGAAGGAAGGGGGAAACCACCACAGGCTCTTCTGAAACTGTGCTATGGCAGCCTTGGTATTAGTCACACACGCTGTTCAAACATGTTGAAACATTTCATGTCTTTGTTTATTTCAGATGCACCTTTAACTGTAGAACGGCAGCTAGGGAACGTCTTCCTGTCTCATGCTTCTCAGGTATTACAGAGAGGTCTGCCCTGGACCCTCCTGATGTCCTGCAGGGTCAGGGAAGAAAGGAAGGGAGGACGAAGGGAAAGAAGGAAGGAAGGAAAGAAGGACAAAGGGAAAGAAGGAAGGGGGATGGGGTCAAAAAGGAAAGAAGAAATAAGGATGAAGGGAAAGAAGGAAGGGAAGGGAAAAGGATTGTGCAAAGAAGGAAGGAAAGATGGAGGGAGGGAGGGAACTGATCCCTTCAAGGAAGGAAGGACAAAGGGAAAGATGGGAGGAAAGAAGGAAGGGAAAAGGAAGGAAAGATAGAAGGAGGGAGGGAACAGATTGGGTCATTTGGGTCAAAAAGGAAGGAAGAAGTAAGGACGAAGGGAAGGAAGGAAGGGGGAAAGGAAGGAAAGAAAGATGGAGGGAGGGAACAGAATTGTTCAAGGAATTAAGGAAGGAAGGACAAAGGGAAAGAAGGAAGGAAAGAAAGAGGGAGGGAGGGAACAGATTGGGTCAAAAAGGAAGGAAGAAGTAAGGATCAAAGGAAGGAAGGGTGGAAGGAAGGGAGGGGGAAAAGGAAGGAAAGAAAGATGGAGGGAGTGAACAGATTTGTTCAAGGAAGGACCCAGAGGGACGACAGGAGGGTTAGATACAACACACACAGACAGAGAACGTCAACATTTATTCAACCAAACACATGATGACAACATAAACCTGAGGGGGCCCAGATAGAAAATAAACGACTTTTTTGTGAATAACCAGATATTTTAGACTTTTGATGCCTTCAAAGATGATAAATCAAAGGGATATAGGTTTAGCTTAGACCAGATTAAACGATCAGTCATGGAGATAATCTAATATTATTGAGCAATGCTCCTACAATAAAGACTGGCCTTATAGTAAGTCTGACTGTATTAATCTGTAGAGTGGCCTCTCCACCAATCAGGTTCCCTCGTTACGTGGGCATCAATATTCCCACCAAGGAGTAGCTGATGCCAACAAGCCGGAGTTCCAGGATATTTCTGGATACATCGGTAAGTGCTGACACAGTGGTAGGTCACACATGCTCCTTCATCTATCCTCATCCTCATCCTCACATTACCCTGTTCTTTCATATTCATCAATGCTCTTGGCTTTTATACTGACTTTTTTTTACACACTTGACTTATTGTCTGTCTGTCTGCTGTTGTACTGCTTGTGCCAGATAAGAAATGAAAAGTGGTAACCACTACATCAACTCCATGGTGTCAGTGCAGGATCCCACATGTTGGTGAAATGTCACTTCTACTTGTAGTGACATCAGGAGTTGAACTCATTGCCTTTGATGACCTCTAGTGGCCGTAGTGTCTCATTACAGGTGCATGTGACCACTTTCTAAACTGCAACTGAAGAGCTTTTTCTGGGTTTTAAAAAAACACTTTACTCTTGTGCATTTTTTACTTTTATTCAAAAGTTAAAATATAAAATATACTTTAAAAAAAAAGGAAAAAAGTTACGATTACGATAACAACGATTAAGAAAACTAGATTAGGAAAAGTAAAGACACTTTGGTCACTAGCCTTGTGCGCTTTTCAAACAGTTTACATGTTTTCACATTCCAAACATTAACAACAATCTTCCAAAAACAAAAAGTTAGTGTTGTAATACGGAATCAAACTGAACATGCTGATTTACACTTCAAGTAACACCTAATCTCAAGGATTGTCTTTAAGCTTTTTGCAGAACGTGTCATGAGAACTTTCCTTCACAGGTTTTCTGCACATGTTGGGAAGAGGAGAGAGGTGTGAGGGGAATGCACTGAGGCTGGACAATATGACACAGTTGTTTCTGTTGATTACCTTGGGGAGTAGCCATTTGCCATTCTGCTCTCAAGCGAACCTGCTGTGAAAGGAAAATAATTGATAATTAGGGATGTCCCGATACCACTTTTTTTCAAACCGATACGATACCGATACTTGGATCTGAGTACTTGCCGATACCGAGTACCGATGCCGATTCCTTCTCTGCAAAATGCAATGAATTGGAAGACAAAAAAAATACAACAAAGATGCAAAGCCACCCTCTGATCGTGGTCCCCATGCAGAGCAATTGCATGCACTGGTATCGGTTCTTGGTATCGGTAAAGTTCACCGATACCGATACCAGTACATTACAACAGTATCGGGGCCGATACCCGATACCAGTATCGGTATCGGTTAGGGATGGGACTTTATGTCGACAAATCGACAAAAAATCGACACATGCTCCCCTCGACAAAAAAAATAGAGTGTCGATTTGTCGAGGGGGCGGGGCTTGTGGGATTTCCAAATTGCTTTTTTTTTTTTTTTTTTGCTTTTAATTTATTACATTTCCTATCAAAATACACATTATACAGTGCCAATTTTCCTAAAATGGAATACAATATTTTAAATAAAACAAATCTACTTTTTCTAAATGAGATCGCTACTTGACCCCATAGACTGTAAAAAGAATGGACGTAGCATCCGTGACGTCACCCATTGGTTTTGTGCAGTCGTTTTTGTGCCTCAAATATGGCGGTTTGAACAGCGCCATGTTGGATTGGCCGGCCGAGAACCCGCCCACTGGCCTCGAAGCAGCCTGTCTCTGTGCCGCTCCGGACCTGAAGCTGAACGTTTCCGCGCCCTGATTAGGGGTGTAAGAAAAAATCGATACACTTAAATATCGCGATATTTTTTTTCGCGATACGGTATCGATATTCGGTTTTCTGTATCGATTTTTTTTTTTACTTTATTTTTTAATAAAACATGTACAGAAATACAAAAACACAAGGGGGGATAAGCACTATTTAGTCTTATTTTTTCATTTCTTCATGCAAAATTCCTGCCAATGCTTGTATTTCTTCAGCAAGCCAATGTTAAGCATGTAACAGCATGTGTGTGCTATGTGCTACAATTTTCTTACAAATAAATTCTTTCAAAGAAACTCAATATATCGTTGTTCCTACAGTATCGCAATATATCGCAATATATCGTATCGCTGCCCCTGTATCGTGATACGTATCGTATCGCCAGATTCTTGCCAATACACACCCCTAGCCCTGATTGGCCAGAATCTTATCTGAATAACAGCAAAACGGTAGCGTTAAAAAAAATTCACCCCCCTCAGAGTGTGTACGGGGGTAGAAACTATCGATTGAGACCAAAAAACGTTTTGGTACCAGGCTGTAAATATGTTTTTGAAAGCTGTAAAGTCGGCTATTTTAACATGGGGGTCTATGGAGAGTTGCTCACTTCCGGTACCAGCCCCCACAGGAATCGGCGGGGATTGCAGTTTTTTGAACGCGGAAGTGAGCTTCACTTCTCAGACCGACAACTGCCCCCTTGCTTGACCCTCATTCAACTTAACGTGACGGGAGCGTGTGCGCGTGACAGGCGACAGAGTCAACATGGCGGCGGCGGCGGGGAGCAAGAGCAAGGTGTGGAGGAGTTTTATCAAAGTCAACCATAAGTTAGTGAGGTGCAAATTGTGCAGCAAGGACTATGCTTTTCACACATCCACGTCAGGGATGCAGGCGCACCTCGACAAAAAACACCCGATGTCGTCGTTTTCAGTTTGTTGCTTATTTTCACTTGTGATGAGCACGCTAAGAGTGTTTATTATTTATTTTCATTTGGAAAAAATAGCTTGTTTAGGCTACATGTACAGATCTAAAGAACAAATGGACAGGCTGTTCTATTTTTGAACTAGTGCAATAGTGTCGAATATTTTCCACCCTCCGCATTGCTGCTGCTGTTGAAAAAAAAAAAAAAAAGGGACAAAAAGTCGACACAAGGGCCTCGACAATCGACTTTCCAAATCCCGTGTCGTTCCCATCCCTAGTATCGGTGCATCCCTATTGATAATCAACAAGAAAGTGCAGAAATACTAAGTTGTGTATAATGCAGTGCCTACCCAGGTCAGAGAAGTCAGCTGTAGGAGGCCGGTGGCGTCTCATCCAGGCTTCCTGATGTGCATCTGCAGAGCACCACCACTGCTGCTGCTGCTAACTGCTGCTGCTGCTGTCGGCTGCATTCACTAAACACTCTGTGTTTGCTGGAGCTGTAGGGGAGGTCGTCATGAGACAGCTTAGCCGGAGAGAGACGGCGCCGCCGCATCTCATTCCTGTGGCGGCCGGACCCCGGAGAAGATGTGCAGCTGCTGTCCCTGGAGCGTTTGGACTGTGGATGGAAGCCCCTGAGGCTTCTCCTCAGGACGTAGCGGTGGGGTGACGGGGCGAGAGCTGCCGGGGCGGAGGAGGAGGAGCGGCTCCCGCTGGCCTCGGAGCTTCTGGCGCAGAGACGGAGCTCATTCACAGTCAGCTGGGTTGTGTCACTTCTGGACGTCCCTTCTGTTCACACACAGGGAAAGGAGATGTTACCTAACACGAGAGCACAATACGACTTGCGTCATATTATAGTCAGTAGTGTCTGCAATCATTTCTTCTTACTTGAATCATCCCCAGAAAACTGGTCAGGGGATACACAAGTCTCATCAGCCGGGCCATCTTGTTGCATCAGGTCCAACTGTTGAAAACAATCCACCATGAACTCAATATACAGTAGAAGAGATTTTTAAGAAAGATGTCTTAAAGGGATAGTTCAACATTCTGCCATAATTCCTATAGTTTTAGGAGTAGGTTCGTTACCTTTAATTGTCGGTGCAAGCTATTTTTAGAACGGCGGAGCAGAGCCGTGAGCTGCTCAGAGCTACGCTACGGAGGCTCATGGGATTTCTTGGTTTCCCTCATCAAATACACAATGCGACAACTCCACAACGCTCTGGTGGACAAGTTGTGACCTGCACATTCACCACGCTAACCCCTTGGTCGCACTGCACGCGGAAACTGAACGTGCGTACTTCTCTCTCCTCGCCCGTCAGACATCAACTGCAGTCGGCCATACTCGTGTTCACTCGGTTTTCCACACACACGTGTCATTTTAAACTTGTGTGTGTCTCGTGTGCAGACACAACTGACAAATATTTAGGCTACAGACATTCATTTATTTTATTTTGAAAATTGACCGGATTCTCTCGCCTTTTCTGTGCCCGACTTCCTGTCTGGTACGATCTGGTCTATCCAGCTTGACAGACGGTGCTCTCTGCGCTCGCGCGAAAAATAGAAATGAACCGATCTGAAGCGCTCCAGAGCACCAGATGTGCGACCGAATGTGCAGGTCACAACTTGAGCCTCCGTAGCGTAGCTCTGAGGAGCTCACGGCTCTGCTCCGCCGTTCTAAAAATAACTTGCACTGACAATTAAAGGTAACGAACCTACTGCTATGACTATAGGGATTATGGCAATGGGCCAATTTGCCAAAAATGTTGTCCCTTTAACAAACAAAAGGCACATTACCTCAGAGTTTCCTATAGTATTCTGTGCTGTGGTGGAGGAATATCAGAGTAGTTAGATGACAACTACTCATACACATTTATGCAAATGAGCTGTCATTCATTTCAGGTGATTAACCCTTTAATGAGCCCTCTGTCAGATCTGCCAGGCTCTGAGGAGAAAACATGTGTTGGATCATAAAGGCTGATAACAAAAATGAACTCTGTGTTACATGTGGCTGCCAAGTGGATTTAAGGCCCAAACCTGTGATTCAAGCGTGCTCAACTTTTTTCTGGACAGCGTCACGTAGCGTAGGAGAGCTTCACCCAACAAGGAGACAGAAGAGATACACAATGAGATCACATGACACACACTAAACTGAATAGTCAGACACACTGCAGTACACTAGCTCCTGCTTATTTACAAAACCCCTGTTATTTACCATCTCCATAAATGGTTGACTGAGCTTAAACTTTATTGATTTAAAGCAGATATCAGCGGAATGTTTTTGTTATTATAAGTCCTAAATAGTCCTATTTTCCGTCAGCAATCACTTACATGGAGTGTTTCAGCCGTAACACGAGTCTCTCCATCACTCTGCTCTGCTGTAACCCGAGGAGAAATTTTTTTCTCGTGGGATACAAGTGTTATCCAATGAGGAGAGAGAACGGCATGAAGGGCTGTGTGTGCAGCAGACTGTGCAGCCAAGGGATGCGCGTGAATGTGGTCACGTAGCACGAGGACCAAGCTCTGCCTGACGAGGGCGGGGGCTGCTAACTCATGGTGCGTTCAAGGAAACTCGTAACTTGTGTTTTTCCTTCCTGTGAAGTCATACCAGTTTGATCTTGTACGAGTTCACGGATCGGAAGTTACGAGTGGTCGTTATAGTGACTTTCACAGACAACAGGACGGTAAAAACACGAGTTACAGGTTACCTGGAACGCTACAAAGTTGTAGTTGTGACTTGAAGCTGTAACTTACGGTTTCAAAAGCCTGCCTTGAACGCAGCATTAGCGAAAACGGCCGAACCGCTGATATCTGCTTTAATGTCCCAGACACTTGTAAAAAGAAGCAGGGCACTTGATCATTAACATTCAGAAACATCTCAAATTCACTTGTCACTGTACTGAGTAACGGTAACGTTAACCAACTTGTTACTGTCTGGATCTGTTCATGAATCGTTTCAATAATGATTGATTTGTAGGCACTTTTAGTTGACATGGCGGTCTCTTGTTAGTTAGGCTTGCAGTCACTTTACCTGTAGGTTTAATCTCTTCCATGTCCACGTCCTTCGCACCGTCGTCATATTGAAGCTTTGAATACTGTTGAAAGAACAGCAGCATTTTTTAAATTTATTTTATTTTGTATTCTTTTTATTATTATTATCTACCTCATCTGTTGTATTTTATTGGTTTAAATGGTTTGATAATACTTGTCGTTTAATTTTCAATATGTCCTACTATGTCTTGGAGTGTCTGTCGCTTTGTTTTGTTGTTGTTGTTATCGTTTTTGTCCATTGTTCAATTGTTGTTGTAATGATTTGAAAATAAATACTTAAAAAAAAAAAAAAAAAAAAAAGAACAGCAGCAGTTAGCGCACTTTAGCGTTGTTTTCCTGACACATATTATAATTTACATACAAGTCAGCTGACGTTAGCAAACCCAGGGAAGCATTAGCGTCACTCCCACCCGACAGCAACATGGACAACTCACCTTGTCTATGATTCGACCTATTGACCTCTGGTAGGGGATGTTGTTTAGCTTCAGTTGCTCCATTAAACCAACGTCCATGTTGCATGTGAAATGGATAGTAACAAGCGGTTGAGACAGGAACTGATGGAGGAGAGGCTGATACGTAGGTGAGTCGACTGTGGCTGTGCCTGTTGACTCTGTGAAGATACAGTCATGGAAAAAAATGAAGAGACCACTCCCAAAATGAACAGTGTCTCTAGTTTTACTGTAGGTGTGTGTTTGAGTCCGATTACATTTTTTTTTTTTTAGTCTATCAACTACCGACAACATTTCTCCCAAAATTGAAAAAAAAGTCATTTAATTGGCTATAGTCTAAATAACAGAAATATCAAGTCTTTTTCACACCTTGAATAATAATAATTTATATTTATTCCTAAAGAACACAGCAAGAATATTTGAACTCAGGAAGAGTTTATAAATCAGTTTTTGTGGGATAATGTCCATGTTTAATCCCAGCAGTGGTTTTTATAATCTTCCTGACGTTAAAACCAGATGGGTTCAGGTGATGACCTCATCAGTGTCTCATTGGACAAGGAGTTGTTGTGATTGATATTTCTGGAAGGGGATGTTGTTTATGCTTTTAAGAAACTCCATTAAACCAGTGGTCCATTTTGCTATGAAATGGATAGACAAGGGGTTGAGCATTGTTTTAATTGTTATGGATGGAGAGGATGATACGTAGCTTAATGATTTTAATTGTGGTCTGTGCCTGTTGACTCTGTGGTTAGATACAGTCATGGAAAAAATGAAGAGACCACTCCCAAAATGAACAGTGTCTCTAGTTTTACTGTAGGTATGTGTTTCAAACTAAATTAAAATAGTTTTTTTTTTTCTATCAGGCTACAGCAACATTTCTCCCAAAATTGAAAAAAAAGTCATTTAATTGGCTATAGTCTAAATAACAGAAATATCAAGTCTTTTTCACACCTTGAATAATAATAATTTATATTTATTCCTAAAGAACACAGCAAGAATATTTGAACTCAGGAAGAGTTTATAAATCAGTTTTTGTGGGATAATGTCCATGTTTAATCCCAGCAGTGGTTTTTATAATCTTCCTATAAAACCAGATGTGGTTCAGGTGATGACCTCATCAGTGTCATTGTGTTTGTGTTGATATTTAAAAAAGAAAAGAAAAGAATGACTGTAATACATGTAGATGCTTTTAAGAAACACTTGTAAAAGTGGTCTCTTAATTTTTTTCTATGACTGTAGACTTTTGGGGGTTTTAGCATTGTTTTAATTGTTAAGGTAATGTAGGGAGGGATCATCCCTATGTTCCCCGGGTCCTATGTTCCCCAGGTCCTATGTTCCCCACTTTGTATGGGACAGGGGAACATAGAACCCTTTTCTAAAAAAAAGGTCCTATGTTCCCCGGTTTTCCCCAAAAGGGTTCTATGTTCCCCTTTGTGTCCAGACCAGGGAACATAGAACCCTATTTTAGAAAAAGGGTCCTATGGGCTATTTGTAGATCATTTTCCCCAAAAGGACCCGAGAAACATGTAATTTGTCTTCTTCTGTACCTGGAAGTGGAGTTGTGACTTGCCATATTTTGGTCTATTTTTGAGTGAAACAAAGAGTTGTGACTTTGAGTGAGAAGCAGCAACCTCAGTCCATAATTGCCCCATTGGTTAGGT
This sequence comes from Decapterus maruadsi, assembly GCA_030347415.2. Classification (NCBI taxonomy): domain Eukaryota; kingdom Metazoa; phylum Chordata; class Actinopteri; order Carangiformes; family Carangidae; genus Decapterus; species Decapterus maruadsi. Next base: position 32,754,036 of record CM064903.1, on the reverse strand, counting down.
TTAGGCAATGAGAAACATGGAGTTGGTTTTTTTTCCCAAAAAGACTCAGGTAGCTTTTAGAAGGCCAGATAGATGGAGTCCATCGATTAGAGCGGGGAAGATAGGCTACTTTATTTGTCACATATACAGCTGTAGAGTGAAATTCTTTCTTTTTTAAAAAAGGGTTCTATGTTCCCCAGTATGTATGGCCCGAGAGGGGAACAGATCAGGACAGTTTTTGGTAAAAAGGGGAACACTGGAGGACCCATTTTCAAAAGATCCCGTCCATGTCCTCCCAGATAGTCCAGAAAAGTTAGGATTTTCGGGGATCATAGGATTCTGGGGTTAGTTTGTAGGTGGCAGAATTTTTGTTTGTTTGTTTGTTTTGACCTGGCCTTTATATGAAAAGCAGCTATTATTGAAGGAAACAGGGTTAAAGACACACATTTTAGTTGTAATAATAACATTTTCTTTGCAATTACTTTTCAGAATTTCAACGCAAAGCCACAAAGAAACTTCTTTAGGGGACATTATGCAAAACTCACTTTTTCAGATGTCGTCTGTTCTGAACGTTCTACTTCACTCGCTACTTGTTGCATTAAGTGTGTAGTTATGGGAGAGAGCCACAGATGTTGTAACTTGTGTTTTAATGAACTGATAGAAGACAAGTGGAGTCAAGCTTGAGCCTCATACTCAACATTGTTGACATGGATATGAATCAAAATCTGTTGCGAACTCCAAGGCAAGGTGGGAGGACCAAAGGCAGACAGAGGAGAGGGACACTGGGAGGAGGGAAAAGATATTCACACCTTGGCTTTTGCTGCTGCTCCATGGATAGGTTTGAACCCAACTATTCAATGTGTATGTCACAGATCATCATTGTAACCCCCATACACACCACATGGGTTTTCTCCGGCTTCCTTCCAGTCCACAAATCCAGCTTGAACTCTCTTTGTCCTACAGTCCAGCACTCACTCAAGTTTTACGCCACAATCTCCTCTGGACTCCCAAACATCCCTGGTTATGTGACTGAGATGGCATACTATGACAGAAGCATGGATAAACTACAACCCAGACGGGACTGGGTGGAAGAATTAATAAAGAATGATCCACACGGTTGGGAGATGCTTGTTGAGGGCTCCAGATATTATGAGCAACAGCTCAGGATCGACACAGACGGTTTCAAGCAGACTGAAGGTATGTTTCTGGTTATACCTAGGGGGCAAAGTCACATTTTTTTGGAAAACAGACACGGAGCGTTGTAAAAGGTTGTCCACCAGAAATGATATCTAGGACCTTCAAGGATTAAAACCTGGGTGGACAACCCGGTCAACTAGCTGCAGGAAAGCTACGGGGTCCAAAGCCCCTCTTCTTGGGTCATTTTGCTGGCGAAAGTATGTAAATGCAAATACTTAGGCACTACAATGGCATAAATAGTCATACAACTCTAAAATTTGGCAGAGAGTATCTTGACACATAGGGGAAGGCAAGAAAAAAAGATTCTGGGGTTTGTTGCAACTTGATTGTAAGATATCACCCTCAACATCCCAAAAAAGACCAAAAAAACTGACAAATTCTCATGAAAATTATTATTTTTCAGCACTTTATGGAGGACATCTATACCTAACACATATATAGAAAATTTCTTTAATTCATAAGCTTCCATTTGAGTCCAAGCTAGCCTTTCTATCTCAAAACCCCCACTTGCTGTGGCCAACGGTCTTCTCTCTCTATCTGTTCATTTTGGGGAGATCCCAGAATACCATGTATTCTAATGAGGCCAGTTAACATGGAGGTTTTCACTATAGGTGTTGCCTTGTTTGGAGACAGCCTGTAGCTTTCCAGTAGCTAGTAGAAAGGCTAGCTTGGACTCAAATTGAAGCTTATGAACTAAAGAAATTTTCTATATATGTGTTAGGTATAGATGTTCTCCATAAAGTGCTGAAAAATAATAATTTTCATGAGAATTTGTCTGTTTTTTTGGTCTTTTTTGGGATGTTGAGGGTGATATCTTAAAATCAAGCTGCAACAAACCCCAGAATCTTTTTTTCTTGCCTTCCCCTATGTGTCAAGATACTCTCTGCCAAATTTTAGAGTTGTATGACTCTTAATGCCATTGTAGTGCCTAAGTATTTGCATTTATATACTTTCGCCAGCAAAATGACCCCAAAAAGAGGGGTTTTGGACCCCGTAGCTTTCCTGCAGCTAGTTGACCAGGTTGTCCACCCAGGTTTTAATCCTTGAAGGTCCTAGATATCATTTCTGGTGGACAACCTTTTACAACGCTCCGTGTCGGTTTTTTTGCTTTGCCCCCCTGATTTGATCTTATTACTGGTAATAACTTTTATCATCATGGTTCTGTTGTCCATTCTACTCCACTGCTGTGTAGACTGTTAAGACCTCTTGGAAACTGTGATTTGTGATATTAGACAACAACTGGGCTTGAACGCAGCTCAACGTCTGCAGCAGTCTGAAAATGAATCAGGCCCCCAGATGAGTTGTTGTGAAATGACTTATCAGTTTGATCAGCAGGTACTGACCCTGTCTCTTCATCGCTCTGTCTCAGGTCTTCACATCATCCAGCAGCATTGGGGCTGTGAATGGGATGATTAGACTCAAGAGGTTGATGGTTTTTCACAGTACGGTTTTAACGGAGACGACTTCCTCTCATTTGATGAACAGAGTGAGACATGGATCGCTGCAAACCCCCAGGCTGAGACCATTAAACTGGAGTGGGATGGAAACGCAGATAAACGTCTGTTTTGGAAAAACTACCTTGACAAAGTTTTTCCGTCCATGCTGAAGAAATATTTGAAATATGGGAATGGTTTTCTGCTTCGAACAGGTAGAGAATACATATACTCTCTTTGCTGTATGTCTCACAAAGTTTCAACCTTTATTTATGAAATAGATTTATACAAATCAGATATGATTTTTTGGAGTACCACATGAATCATCAGTACTGACTGTAACCATCATTCCTCCTGATCCTTCTATTCCACTACTTTTCTGAGGGAAAGGTTGTACCAGAAGATGATACACAGATACAGGGATACATGCATTTTATTTAATGTGATACTGGAAACACTGAATGGAATAAAACACCAGGTTAAAGGGATAGTAGCATTTTTTAAAAGTGTGGTTGTATGATCTCCAAATAGCCCCTAAGTACTTTAATTGCAGTAGAAGACTCTCTGCACTCCTCCCGTTAGCAACGCCAGCCCATAGCCCTGCCCAGAGATTTACAACATACATTGTTGTGAATGGACCCAAAGAAACAGCCTATTTTCACGGCCTAAAAGAGGTTTTGCCTGAAAAAAAAAAACACAGTTCCATTGTTCACCATGATATATTTTTTTCCAGCCTCTCAAAGTGCAGGAAAAACAACCTAACCAACTCACGTATCCTTCCACCCAAGGTTAGCGCCCGCCGATCAGCAGTTGGTTAGCTCCAAATAAAAACTGTGTTTTTCCTGCACTTTGAAGGGCTGGAAAAAATTATATTATAGTGAACAATGGAACTGTGTATTTTTTTTTCACGTAAAACCTCTTTTAGGGTTGGTGTTTAGCTCAGTTGGTAGAGCACCCTCCCCATGTGTTGAGGCTACAACCCCACTTTAAAAAAAATGCTACTATCCCTTTAATGATGTGTTGTTTTTAAAATCCTCCAGTCCCCCTCTCAGTGTCTGTCCTCCAGAAGACCCCCTCCTCTCCAGTCAGCTGCCACGCTACAGGTTTCTACCCTCACAGAGCCCTGATGTTCTGGACCAGAGATGGAGAGGAGCTCTATGAGGACGTGGACCAAGGAGAGATCCTCCCCAACCATGATGGAACCTTCCAGATGAGTGTTGACCTGGACGTCTCATCAGTCAAAGCTGAAGACTGGAGGAAGTATAACTGTGTGTTTCAGCTCTCTGGACTGAAGGACCACATCGTCACCAAACTGGACAAAGCTCACATCAGGACCAACATAGAGTCACATCAGCAGATCTTCCTTTCTCCTGAGCCTTTTTTTCCCCGTACGTTCCTTGGTTTCTTCACACCAAATTTTAAGACAAGTATCTTCAGATATCACTCTGACAACTTGGTTTGTTGAGCTGCAACAATGTGAATATTTTGTTCTGGCTCCAGTTCCTCCCTCAGAGTTTCCTGTCGGTCCTGTAAGTGCAGCTGTTGTTGTTGTGTTGCTGCTGCTGATTCTCTGCATCTGTGGACCGATTTGGAGGAAGAATATACAAGGTCAGTAACAATGTTTTTATCCTCCAGTGATGAAGTTAGGATGAACCTGTGACAGCCTTGTCCTTAATATTATGGGCTGTACTCTGTGAAAGTCACTTTCTTTGATATCATACCTCTCATTTGTATTTCAGGGTTTCAGCTTGTTAACAGTAAGTATTCTCCCTGCTGTCATTTCTCTCAGTGTATAACTTCACTGTTCATCTTCACCCTTTATTTCCTGTTTGTCTTTGACTGAAGGACGGTGAGGAAGAGGATGCTGAACCAACATCATGTAGCTACCTGAAGCAGCTCCAGGATCAGCACTCTGGACAGTATTCAGGAGGTTCTGCCATTTTGAAACTCTGTACTGTGATTGGATGATGAGAGTGTGTTTAAAGTTGTGATATTTTCAGCAATATTCAATATGTTTCATGACACTGAGGAAAAATAATAATGATGTAGTTGTAATGTTATAATCGGTTATAATGTGTAGTTTTTATGTTTGACCACTAGATGGGGCAACAGGACAGGAAATGAGCTGCTGGTGCAACATGGGAAGCAGTTTCTGACCAGAAAAATAGTAACTAGTTACAGTTTCTAGTTCATTTAAAAAGTAACTCATTTTTCATTACTGAAAAAGTAACCTTTTCATTCTTTAAAATGTTTTTTTTTTCCATTGCTCCCACTAAATAAAGGTTGATTGAATTCCCCTCTAACCTCATTTCAGTTCTGTACTGATGATCTTGAGGATACTACTTTTACCAAGTTACGTTCAAGAACCTGTTTTAATCATGTGACTCTGCTTTAGAGCAGCCTGTGCTTACATGGGGCATCATTTTCTGGTAATCTGAGGTGGGGCGCACAAGAAAATGGATGAATGATAATAATTTGTTCAAAAATTCATCTTATTTCATGATTTCTTTTTGTGCATTTATTTATTTTTGAAAATATGCTGCAGTGATCCATGGTTTTCCTTCACTGGAGTTTCCAAACCTGGCCGGAGTTTGTCGTGACGACGGTTGATGAGGTTGAAGTGATTTACTGTGACAGTAATAGTATAGTAGAAGAGTTGAACCCAAACAGGACTGGATGAGAAAACTACTGGAACAGGAACCGACACACATGGACACACTGAGGAGTGTCGTGCTGGTCAAAGCTCCTTCAACTCCAGCCTGAGGGAATGGATGCAGCTCATGATGCAGCTCTTCAACCAAACTGAACGTAAATTCATGTCTCACTGAGTATTTATGCAAAGAAATCACATGATCATTGTGTGGATCTATGTTTTGTCATTTCATTCTAGAATTTGTTCAGATAAGTCTGAGTGTTTGTTTCAAGTGAATATTTCCAACCTCTATGCTGCAGAATGAGTGATTTAAATCATCAATTATGTTTAAATTTGAGTAAAAACACGTTATTTCACATAAAACAGTTTCAGGTTGTATTTGACAGGAGGCTAGTTTCTGTCTCTGTCTCTAAATGCATGATAAACACAGCAGAGAACCAGTAGAAGACGCCTGCATCACTACCTGAACATTTACACTGATCTACTATTCATACACATGAGCTTTTATTTGTGTTTTTCTGCATTTCTTTATTTCTGCAGTATTAAAGGGATAATTCACCCAAAATTCAAATTACTCAGCTCTTGTCACCCTCATGTCGACTAAGAGCTGTGAGAATTTTCAGAGTCCTCCGTTCCTTCTCTGAGTTACGGGGGGTCCGCACAACAGTATTTGTCCATATAATGGTTGTCAATGGACACCAGGTTTCTTGGTCCAAAAAGACACACCAAAAAACATCCAGATACCTCCATACTGCTCGTCTGTAATGTCCCTCTTGTATTGAAGCCCCGACATAAAAAATTGTTCCAAAAAAATTAACTAAGTCTATATAAGCTCCCAGTGTCTCAGTTCACTGCTCTTCCTGTGTCACAAATCACGCGAGATTTGCACTGACCAGCGCAACAATTTCTAATGTCGGGGCTTCAATGCTGTGACTCTGGATGGCTATATAAAAGAACAAAGACACAGAGACAGGGAGGACAGGGTGTCCTAAATACACTGGGAGTGGAGGGCAATAACATTATATTAAATGTAAATGTCTTAGAAATGTTGACTTTATAACATAAAAAATGTATGGTGTCCATGCTGAAAATTATAAATGCTAGAGTTATTTTTTTTAAAACTTGAAATAAAGTGCTTCATACAAAATGACATGGTTCATGGTGAGGTGACATGTAATGTGTGCATGGTTCCACAAAGAGTCAGTGTTGGATTATGTCTGATCTCTCTACAGAGTGAAACGTGCACATGAGAGATCACGTAGTAGTATTTATAATAGTATTTACAGAGAGCCAACAGCTCCCACATTGCACATTGGTGTGTTTTGCTCGGTTAGGTGAACTAGGCCCAGTTCCACTACAAGTCCATGGGCAAAAGAAACATGCTTGATTGATATTGATTAAAACTATTCTTAGAACGGTGGAGCAGAGCCGTCAGCTGCTCAGAGCTACGCTACGGAGGCTCATGGGATTTCCATGTTTCCCTCATCAAATACGCAATCCAACAACTCCAAAACACTCTGGTGGACAAGTTGTGATCTTTTTTTTTTTTTTTTTTGGCTTTTCATGCCTTTAGTTGAGAGAGACAGGAAATGGGGAGGCAGAGAGAGGGGGAGTGACACACAGGATAGCTGCAGTGAGGACTATAGCCTCAACAGATGGGGCGGGTGCTCCACCAACTAAGCTAAATTAGGCTATATATTTAATATAAAGATTAATTGCGAGTTAACTATGGAAAAAATGCAATTAATAGCGATTGAAAAACATAATCGCCATATGGGATAGTGTTCGTGTAACGTGTGGCCTCTCTGCCTGGGCCTCTTTTTGGTGCCAGTCTGTCAGAGCGTCAGACAGAACGACTGTCTAACGACGGCCTATTTCTTTGTTCATTGTAATAATGGTTATTTCTTTGGACATGGAGGTGCTTATGTGACATTAAAATCGCTCACGTCTCACAGAAGTGAAGTGTTTTCAAGCGAAGTGTTTTCACACTACATTTATGAGCCTCCACGTGCACCGTAGAATTCTTCGACCGGCGCAAGACGGACTCATGTTTTCATTCATCAACAATTAAAGTCAGAGGTTCAAGAGGTTCAGTTACAGTTGTCCCGACCATAAACGGCGATTCGGCGGCGTTATTCTCATGAGCGTCCACGAAACTGAAAGTAAGGAAACGCTGGTCTGAGCCCAGCATTTCCACCACCACTAATAATAACAAAGTAACGATAGAGACAAAATGATATATTTATCGGTGCCATTAACAAGTGTTGGTGACATAGATTCATCCACATTAAAGCAGATATCAGCGATCCGGTCGTTTCGGCTAATGCTGCGTTCAAGGCAGGCTTTTGAAACCGTAAGTTACAGCTTCAAGTCACGACTACGACTTTGTAGCGTTCCAGGTAACCCGTAACTCGTGTTTTTACCGTCCTGTTGCCTGTGAAAGTTCACTATAACGGCCTCTCGTAACTTCCGACCCGTGAACTCGTACCAGATCAAACTGGTTTGACTTCACAGGAAGGAAATACACAAGTTACGAGTTTCCTTGAACGCACCATGAGTTAGCAGCCCCCGCCCTCGTCAGGCATCTATTGGTCCTCGTCCCTACGTCACCACATTCACACGCATCCCTTGGCTGCACACACAGCCCTTCATGCCGTTCTCTCTCCTCATTGGATAACACTTGTATCCCACAAGGAAAGTTTTCTCCTGGTTTACAGCAGAGCAGAGTGACGGAGAGACTCGTGTTACGGCTGAAACACTCCATGTAAGTGATTGCTGACGGAAAATAGGACTATTTAGGACTTATATTAACAAAAACATTCCGCTGATATCTGCTTTAATATGAGACTTTTTTTATAACCAAATAGAAACTCCTTGTTGGCCCTTTAATTTGATGCACAGAGCACTTTTGAATTGGCTTTGAAATTGCCCCTTGGGTGCAAAATAAAGTGTTTGATTGATTGAATTACTGCACTGACGTTCTGAGCCGACCAATCACAGTCCTTGCGGTTCACATCACCACGCGTCTTCGCAACGCGTAGTCAGGATTTTTTGGAGGTGCGCGTCAGGCTACGGTGTAGGGTCCGCGTAGGGGTTCACATTGACGCCATAGCTACGCCGTCGCCGTGACGCAGAACCATAAACCAGGGCTACAGGTTGCCGACCCCTGGGCTAACATATAGCCTATCAGAAGAAGCAAAGGTAAGTCATGATATTGGCTGGGCTTTTGCTGGTACTATATGCCCATTTACAAAGTGGCTTTTAGGACAGGATTCATGGGAAGACTATTGCATGTGATGAGCGACATGTTCATCGGTGCAAATTAGTCACCTTTTGACAAAAACTGTTTTAAATACAAACTAGGTCATTAGTGTGGCTCAGACACCCCCTCTGTCCCTGGGGTGCCATCGTGTCAAGCCGGGCAGGAAGTCAAACCACGAGAGAATTCGGTCAATTTTCAAAATAGAACACATTCGAAACGGCGGCCCCTTGGAAGTTCGGAATTTTCGGACTGGCAGACTGTCGGAATGGTGGTCCTTCGGAATGGGGGTCGCCCTCCGTTTACGCCAGGGTGCTGGTAAGATATCTATGAACGAACTTCAGGTTGAGGAGAAAGTCTTGTAGACCAGCTGCTTATCTTTTTTTTCCCTGTTCAAAGGGTTTTCCATGGAGTTTTTCCTCAGTGGATGTGAGGGTCTAAGGACAGAGGATGTTGTTATGATGCCATGTGAAGCCCTTTGAGACAAACTGTTTGTGTGAACGGGCTATACAAATAAAATTGCCTTGCCTTGCCTTATCCTTTCAGGACTGCTGATTCCTGGAGAGGATCTCAAAGCACAACCAAGGAGAGGAGTGGGTCTGTACTGGGAGCCTCGGGACTGTGTCTTCAAAACGAGGTGTGGTCCATGTACATTATTCACAACATAAACTCATAGATTTCCTAATCTCCATTTCTGCAGGATGTGGGACAGGGGGCCGGGTCTTAGATGGTCAGATAGACAAGAAATGAAGTGAGGAAGAAGAGGAGGCTTGTGTGGGAGGATATTGAGTTGGGACTTCTCCTGTCATGTTTTTGCTGTTGTTGTTGTTGTGTTCCCAGCAGAGGAGTTTATCTGGAGGATCTGGTTCTAAGTGAATTACTGTAGCCTATCTCAGCGCAGCAGCTAAGCAGCGCATGCTGCTTTTAGGACAATCAGATCTGCATCAAGGTCTCAGGGCATTTTATTGACCATTGCAAAGTCCCCATGGAGTTAATATAGAGGTTAGATTTGTGTGTGTGCCATTTAATTCCTGTCCTTTTCATGTTGTTGCTAAGCTACTCTGTCACCAGTTTACATCAACACTTTTTTATTACCACAAGAGCACACAGACCCACCCAGACACACACACAGCCATTGTGCGTCAGCCATGTAATTTCCCACCAGAGGAGAAAGTGTGTATCTGTGACATGGTTGTGTGTCAGCCATTTCACAAAGAGATACAAATAAGTTTGTGTTCACTGTTTACTGCAGTTACAGTGGTCACTTGAATAACACACAGATTTTTTTGTATACAGCACAGTTTGGATTTACTTACCCAATCTCCCCAGTCACCTCAAGGATTTAATAACATTGATCTTGTGCAGTTGAAAGTAAAGAAATTAAAATATAAATGTGGATTATCTATTATATCTATTATCTATTATTCTTGATAGACAAAATGTATATGTTCTTAAAACCATATCGATCAATTCTCCTCCAAACAGATCACTGTGAAAATTGAATCACAATTACTCTTTAAAATGGGAATAAAAAGAGGAATGTGTCTGAAAACAACTTTATTCCAACTATAAACATATAAATATGTTTACATATAATAGCTAAGAGTAAAAGACGTCTAACTTTGCATGCATATTACTCTGTGACAATAACAATATGTAGATCGTACTGGATACTTATAAAGCTAGGTATAACTAACTAGCTATATACTTATAGGAGGTATAAATTACACCATATTAAGATTTTAGGTTTTATCGTCCTTTACAAGGATATGTGTTTCCACCTCTGTACATTCACCATTTTCTACACATAACATCACACCCATAGACATCTTTCCACACATATTCACACGGAGGCATTATTGCAGCAGAGCATGCACCGTGTGATAAATCTCAAATGTGGGAACATAAGGCTGTGGGAACATAAGTGTGTGGGAACATAAGTGTGTGGGAACATAAGTGTGTGGGAACATAAGGCTGTGGGAACATAAGGCTGTGGGAACATAAGGCTGTGGGAACATAAGTGTGTGGGAACATAAGGATGTGGGAACATAGGGCTGTGGGAACATAAGGCTGTGGGAACATAAGTGTGTGGGAACATAAGTGTGTGGGAACATAGGGCTGTGGGAACATAAGTGTGTGGGAACATAAGGATGTGGGAACATAGGGCTGTGGGAACATAAGGCTGTGGGAACATAAGTGTGTGGGAACATAAGGATGTGGGAACATAGGGCTGTGGGAACATAAATGTGTCGGAACATAAGGCTGTGGGAACATAAGTGTGTGGGAACATAGGGCTGGGGGACATAAGGCTATGGGAATACAAGTGTGTGTGGGAACATAAGGATGTGGGAACATAGGGCTGTGGGAACATAAGGCTGTGGGAACATAAGTGTGTGGGAACATAAGGATGTGGGAACATAGGGCTGTGGGAACATAAATGTGTCGGAACATAAGGCTGTGGGAACATAAGTGTGTGGGAACATAGGGCTGGGGGACATAAGGCTATGGGAATACAAGTGTGTGTGGGAACATAAGGATGTGGGAACATAGGGCTGTGGGAACATAAATGTGTCGGAACATAAGGCTGTGGGAACATAAGTGTGTGGGAACATAGGGCTGGGGGACATAAGGCTATGGGAATACAAGTGTGTGTGGGAACATAAGGATGTGGGAACATAGGGCTGTGGGAACACAGGACTGTGGGAACATAAGGCTGTGGGAATACACGTGTGTGGGAACATAAGTGTGGACAAGTTGTGACCTTCACATTCACCAAGCTATGAGATAATAATGGAATGTTATGAGTTGTTTTTGAGGCAAATACAGAGACTACTTGCCGGAAAACTGCCCGCAACGGGAATGCACATCAGCATTTTTGCATGAATTTCCCTAAAACAACTCTGTCTCGTGACGTTCCGTTATTATCTCCTAGCGTGGTGAATGTGCAGGTCACAACTTTGTGAGCGTCGTGGAGTTGTTGGATTGTGTATTTGATGAGTTTGATGAGGGAAACCAAGATATTCCATGAGCTCTGCTCCGCCGTTCTAAAAACAGCTTGCACTGACAATTCAAGGTAATGAACCTATACTCCTAAAACTATAGGGATTTTGGCAATAGGCCAATTTGGCAAAATGTTGAACTATCCCTTTAAATATGTATTTATCCCAGAAATAAAATAGTGTTTTTCACACATGGACATTAAACCTCTGCCACTTGACCTAAAGGTGACTTCTGTGGTGGTTTAGTCTGTAAAGATGTTCCAGTGCATGTTGAACTGTGGCGACACAGAGCTGTCATGTCTGCATCCAGGTGGTAAATACAGCAAGCATCTGTAGCTGCTGCTCTCTCTGTCTTTCTCAGAGTGTGTGAATGTGTGAACCATCATCATCATCATCATCATCATCATCATCATCATCATCATCATCATCATCATCATCATCATCATCATCATCTCAGTGCGGCGGTAGCAGCAGCGTTTCCATTGGCAGAATGTGAAAAGTTTCAGACTCATGTTGTCTTCTCAGAGTCAAATTAGTTTGTGAAAATCTGTCAGTCTGTTACTATGAAGTGTCAGCTGCTTAGCGACAGCAGATCCTTAGCCGCAGGGCATTGTTTGACATACACACACACACTCACACACTCACACCAAAGCTACATGATTCCCATGTACACACTTCAGCTTGTGTATATGTACATGTGTCCATGCTTGTACTGCACGCTCATTCTCTCTCACTCTCTCAGACATGCGCACACGCAGACATACACAGCTGTGCTCGCCGCCCTCCTCATCTAAACATCAGTGGGGGTGATCTGTCTTCCCCTTTCTCACCTGAGGCTGAGCCGCCGGCGTCAGCAATCTGTCGGCTGTCACTCTCCATCATTTTCAATCCTCATTCCCCCCTGATACACACGAGCCAGGGACTGGATGTGACAACTCTTTAAAGACTTTGAAATCAACTTGAATCATCTGACTGCAGTTCAACAGCTGCTCAATAATGAAGAGACCTTGATGTCGGGAGCCCCAGTCCTGTACCATCTCTATCCCCCCTGTTCCTCTTTATTCTGTAATGATCTCTTCCCTCGCAAAAAAAGAGAGAAAGTATCAACTTGCTGCATCCAGCTGTGCTGCTGGATGGGTTGAAACGGCATCTTAAAGGAACATTGTGTAGCAATTCCTCCCATCTAGTGTTGCGGTATCACAAGCAACACAATCGTATTTTTCATGCTGCATTCACGTGAAGTTGGGCAGACGGCAGACGTTTTACCATCTTTCTCTCGTGGAGTAAAATGACACCCGGTTGGTTTGCTGACGGCCGTCTGTCTGACTGCACCTGAATGCTACATCAGTGCCAGTTTTAAAGATCCCCCTCCCATGATCCCCAAAATCGTGTTTTTCCTGCTTTTCACATGTTCCTGTGGCATTTTTCTTGTGTTAAAGGACATATCAGCAGAAAGGGGAGTGCAAAATTGCATTTCTGAGTTTTTTTGCCTTCAAACATGTGAACCAATGACAGACGCAAACTGGCAGTTTCAGGGAGACTGGGTTTGACGTGTCACAACCCCAGAGGAGGGCACTAGTGCTACAAGCTCCCGCCCCGCTCTGCATCTGGCTCAGAGGTGAACGGCTTGACAGCTCGGTGTAGCTGTCAAGGTGTGACAGGTATAGCTCACCTGGTAGAGCAGCTTGCACTGTGAGCAATGATTACATATATACTGTATATTCCAGTTGGGCATCAAATCCTGTGCAGTTTTACTGAACTTTGCATTCTCATCATCATTATGATCACTGATATGTGCATGTGATGTGTGGCCTCTCTGTCAAAAATGCCACGGCCACTAATGGGGGTAATTAATGCTAAACGTGCTGAATCAGTGATTGTACAGTGTTTTCTAGTTTTGAAGCTGCTCTACTAGATTTAGTTCAGTGTTTCTGCTCATTGTCCTGCTGCATCAACAACTTGTAGTGAGTTTGATCTGGTGGAGCCACCCTGACATCGTCCTGTAGGAAGTCTGGAGAAACTCTGGATGAGGTCAAACTGTCCAGGACCAAGATGCTCCTCCACCGGACTTCACCTCTGACAGGATGTTTACATGCTGCCATGCAGAGACATCTTTACACCATACGCAGAAACAGAAATCTTAGTTTGATCAGTCCAAACATTTTCTGATTAGTGTTGTGGAGTGGCAAACTTCAGATCTGCAATGGACACTGTACACAATGACCCTATACTGATACAGAACAACAGAATTCAGTCCTTGTCCGACTTATACACTACCTTCATGGGATTTTCTTTCCGTATGCGCTCTGAAGTCCTCAAAGGCCTTCCCATTTTTTTCGGCGTTGACCCACACAAAGGCCCAATTCCGATTCTATTTTTCATCCCTACCCCTAGCCCTTGCCCTAGCCCTTAACCCTTGCCCTTGAAACGGAGCTACAAGGGGTAGGGGTAGAAAGTCAACCCATACGAATTGGGACATCACTTCAGCGGCCATCACTTAGTCTCTGCTGGTGAGCAGACATGACAAGCTTTTGACACAAATCCTATATTCAAAACCACGCTAACTTAATAAAATAAAATAACATTTAATCAAGACTGACCGGTTCATGGTAAAACATTTATTTATTGATGTAAATGTGGTGATTTCTGTAGAGGCTCTTTTCCTGCATCCAAAACACACATCATTTAATTCAAACAAACTAATGCGACTGCCACAATTATTACATTTCATCAACGAGACCAGAATTTATCTCTTTAAAAGAATGTAACTACCCGGCGGAAAACCGTTAAAAACCTGCGAGTAAATTAATTAGCGATAGTCTTTTCTACGTCGGGAGGGTGGCCGGCTGACAAGCCCTCCGGACGGGGTGGTGTCTCCGTGACGAGCCGCTGATCTGCTCCACAGGTGGAGGCTCCACCGCGGAGCTTCACTTCTCCGAAAAAACGTCTAAACAGCCGTCATTTGGATAAACCGTCCGCACATTGGGGGTCTAAATAGCTACTTTCTCGCATGAAAAGATATTAAAACTTAACAAAATGACGTTATAACAGCGCTCCGGTGATAAATAAAACAGCTGCCGGTTGCCGCAAGATGCATTCTGGGAAACAGATAGCCCTACCACTTCCCCCTAACCCTCGGCAGAATGAGCATTGGGACAGCACTACCTCTTCAAAAACCAGGGTTAGGCCAAGTTTCAGGGCTAGGGGAGAGGTCAATTCACCCAAAGTCTTCATGTTTTGTAAGTCTTTGGGCATTAGATGAAGAGATTAAGAGGCCTTTATTGTCACTGCATTAAAAATACAATGAAATTGCAACTGCCCATCACAGTGGTGGCATGCATACTTAAAATCACTCACATCATAAAATCAGGAAAACAGAAAAGAGGAAAACAAACAGACACACAAACAACCAAACAAAAACAAACCAAACCAGATAAGAACATGAATACAGCATGGCAGGTTACGTGGGTCAAAGTGCTTGTGCATGTGCTTAGTAATGGTGTGTAGGGATGTGTGGAGCAGTGATGAATTTACTGTGTGTGTTTATTGAGAGTCTGAATGGCTTTAGGGAAAAAACTGTGCAAAAGTCTGTTGGTGCGTGATTTTATGGACCTGTATCGCCTCCATTAGAGTGAGCTAGGAGAGAGAGAGAGAGAGAGATGAGAGAGAAAGGGCAGAGTAATCTAGATTACAAGATGTTTTATTTGTCATTTCTGTGACAGAGAAATGAGAAATTGTTCCGCCGGTCAATCTCGCGAGATTTGCACTGACACAGGAAGAGCAGTGAACTGAGACACTGGGAGCTTCTGCTACAAACAAGCTTCAAATATAGATTTATTTAATTTTTTTCGGAACAATTTCTCATGTCGGGGCTTCAATACAAGAGGGACATTACAGACGAGCAGTATGGAGGTATTTGGATGTTTTTTGGTGTGTCTTTTTGGATGAAGAAAAGTGGTATCCATTCACAACCATTATATGGACAAATCCTGCTGCGTGGACCCCCCGTAACTCAGAGAAGGAACAGAGGACTCTGAAAATTCTCACAGCTCTTAGTTGACATGAGGGTGAGTAGATAATGAGTGAAATTTGAATTTTGGATGAACTATCCCTTTAACTCGGATGGGGCTGGAGGTTTAGTTGAACACAAAGCCTGGCTATGTTGAGCCTCCTTGACAGTCTCTGTAAGTTCGACCTTTGTTGTGGTGGAAACTATCACACACACGTGGCTTAGTCGTCTGTTGTTACAGTAATCACTGTGTGTGTCAGCAGGTGAAATAATCTACAACTGAGATCAGAACTCTCCTACACCTCATCACCTGAACGTTGAGAGAGGAGAGAGAGAGGAGCTTTCTGCCACAGTGACTTACTAGTGGCTGATGTTTTTAGTCAGCAACCACACCATGCTCTGGTTCCTCTTCCTTCTTCTGGGAACATGAGGTGGAAAATCAACACATAAAGAGGGAAACGAGCTTCCTTTAAAATACGACACAGGACGGACAGAGGCAGCGGCGTGTTTGTGTGCGAACCGTGTGTGCTCAGTGTGACAGACGGGGGCTAATTCATCCAGGTGATAAGGTGTGTCGTTGGCTCTTTGCACTGTGACTGTCACTACTGTGCTTAATTTGACCTGCTGTATGTTGTTGAGCACGCTGGTCAATATTAGCTCTGCAGTCGCTAACTCAAAGGGACATGTTTGTTCAAGCTCCATCTCACCTACCCCCCCTCCTCCACCACAGACAACAAGCACACCAACAGACAGGGTGGAGATGGCTCTGATAGCAGCATGGAGCTGTCACTCAGCGCCGCAGAGCCACACCAGATGTCTGCTACAGGAACAGTGTGGGCTGCAGCTGGATGACACGTGTTTTCATCAGTCACCTGGGTGACGATAGTTGTAGGTGCTAGGACCCTATTGTAATTGTACTCTTTATTTTTATTCTTCATATCAACAGTAATTTACTTTTCTGAGGGCATGGAAACTCTTTAATCTTTGCACAGACATCATTTTTTAAAGCAGATATCAGCGGCACGGCCGTTTCGGCGAATGCTGCGTTCAAGGCAGGCTTTTGAAACCGTAAGTTACGGCTTCAAGTCACAACTACGACTTTGTAACGGTCCAGGTAACCCGTAACTCGTGTTTTTACCGTCCTGTTGCCTGTGAAAGTCACTATAACGGCCACTCGTAACTTCCGACCCGTGAACTCATACCAGATCGAACTGGTATGACTTCACAGGAAGGAAAAACACAAAGTACGAGTTTCCTTGAACGCACCATGAGTTAGCAGCCCCCGCCCTCGTCAGGCATCTATTGGTCCTCGTGCTCCATCACCACATTCACGCGCATCCCTTGGCTGCACACACAGCCCTTCATGCCGTTCTCTCTCCTCATTGGATAACACTTGTATCCCACAAGGAAAGTTTTCTCCTCGGGTTACAGCAGAGCAGAGTGACGGAGAGACCCGTGTTACGGCTGAAACACTCCATGTAAGTGATTGCTGACGGAAAATAGGACTATTTAGGACTTATATTAACAAAAACATTCCACTGATATCTGCTTTAACCTTTATTTAACCAGCTAAAGCTTATTGAGATGTAGAATCTCTTTTTCCAAAGCGACCTGGGCAAGAGGCAGCGGCAGTACAATTACAAGTAGTAATACACATAAATAAAAGTAAATAAAAATGAAATGATCAGAGATAGATTGAAGGAAGTGCAACATCTGATTTAAAAACAGTGACAGGGCCCGTTGCTTTCCAGTTCCTTAGTTTTAAGAATCTTAAAGGGATAGTTCACCCAAGATTCAAATTTCACTCATTATCTACTCACTCTCACGTCGACTATTTACTATATACTTTCATCGCTGGATGTCTTGGTGGTTTTAAGGGTCCAACACCTGGTATTTATATCTGTTTCAGGGGTCTTCAAGGGATAGTTCACCCAAAATTCAAATTTCACTCACTATCTACTCTGTGAGAATTTTCAGTCCTCCGTTCCTTCTCTGAGTTACGGGGGGTCCATGCAGCAGTATTTGTCCATATAAAAAGATCTACAGGTGTTGAAGGCTGGAGCATAGACTATATAAAAGCTGATGCGGCCCTGGACTCATGCCACGAGCATTAACTCTAGACCGGACCATGGAAAAAAAAGAAAGAAAGAAAAAAGAAGCCTGTGGTCCACCGTGACCCAAGCTATTAAATGTTTTCAATCTGAACCCGGTAGGCTACGTCTGGTCATGCGGACTAGCCGGGGGCTACAACGTTACAGTCTGTGGCTGCCGGACAAGAAGTTTAAAGTCATCACCCGGAAATCGCAATTTCTCTTGTTAAAACATGCATATTGGTGTTTGACCTCAGTTGAAACTTGCCTGAAAAGCTGGAGTTTGAAAGTGGTGCCGTTTTTTCGCTTCGGCTCTTTTTCCGAACAGGAATAGCACACAATGGTGTGCCTTCCTAAAGCACGAGATTTTGATTCTGCTCCTACGGTGACGTCACCGTGGAGGCTACTTGCCTCTTTCACCACCCAACCCCGGCCCGTCCGCTACCTGAAATCGCCGAAGCGGTACCAGGGGGCTGTTTATGTTTTGGAGTCTGCATGCAGGCAAGCCCCCCCCCCCCCCCCCCCCGGCTCTGTCCTTCCTGCGGCGAATCAATGCGCGCCTCATTACATATTATACAATGCACATCCGGACCAGTCAAAACCTCGCGCGTAATCTCGCGTGATAAAGTCGCGGTAGGAAAAAGGGTCAGAACAAGCTCAATGTTTGATTACATTTTTTTTTTTTTCTAATAAGTTTTACGAATTGATCCAAAGCGATCCAAGGGGGGCTGGATACGTAAAAAACCAGGTTATGACTCCTTTAATCGGTGCTTGTAAATGAATGTTGCTCTGGATCCCAATCTTTCCTTCTATTCTAACACTTTTAAACAGAGCCTATATATATTTTTCATCTTTGCTGAGCATAACAATTGTTCTAAATGAATGAAAAACCTGTCCCGAACACAGTAGACGCCTGTCTAAACAGATGCTGGGTCAGTTGTTTTGCCTCCAGTGGATGTTGTTGTAATGTCACAGTGACGTAGGCTGCGAAGGGGTCAATAGCATCAGCTTTTGACCTAATGGACCCTGAGGTCAGCCTGCCTTCAATACAAGTGTGGGTCATGATATAAACCGAGCCACGTTTCCGGTTGTGCTGCTGTCGGTAACGTCTGTCCCGCCCCTTCTTGATTCTGATTGGTCAAAAGTGACATTGACGAGTGCGGCGCTGTTCTAAAAGTTGAACAGATTTCAACTCGAAGCGCTCTGAGCGCTGCGACAAAAAGAAGCCGATACCGCCGATAGCGCTGAGCGCTGTGAGCGCCGGACTCAATAGGGTGTAGCTGGGTCAATGTTTACTTTGTTTTATTTATCTGATTATTCATTATTTTCATTATTTATTTATTTTCCTAATTAATGATGGTGAACATTCTCAAAACCTGGTTAATGCTAACAGTATTATTTTTTTTTTTTTAAAAAGGTTTGAATTTCCTGAACTGTTTTACATCAGTTTTATTTCTAAGTTCCATCTTCACCTGTAGCAAGGGGGAGTGATATTGGGGTAACACACAAGGGGGTACGTGGGTGACGTCGGACCAAACTCCCGGCAGAACTATGGCTGCTCTTGTTGTGGAGGCAGACTGTATCTACCTGCAAGTGTGTGTTGCCTGACTCTGCTCCTGTGCTGCCTTTGCAGATTAAATGAACCAACTCAGATCCATGGTGATGTCATCCTTCAGCCTATAAGCAACCATTTCACAACTGCTACAAGGGTTCGAATGGAAAGTTGACGCCCAGAGCGCTAAAAACACGTCTGGTGCACACGGCTCCTTATGGGCTTGGCTTTCAACTGACTACAGCTGGGGCTTGAGACTTCCATGTCCTGCATGAATTTGCACAAAGCTTCATATCAATCAAATATGTGCATAGCATAAGCTAGGGTGGTTTGCTTTAGGTCGAGAAGAACATTGTATTGCTAGGTGATCTCTGTGGGTGCAAAGCCTGGAGAGCTACTGACACCAAGAACCTGAGCCATCTTCACCTGAGCTTTCTGAGGGCTGACCTGCCTGACGGAGAACAGTCCAAGAAGCTGCAGCACCTCCCACGCTCTGTTGAGGTGAGAGCAGCACAAGCAGCTGCTGCTAATAAAAGAGCATAGGCTACGGTCAGGTCCAAACCACTGGATATTGTACAGAATTGATCTCTTGGCCATTTGACTGTGACAGTAAGACACTGCAATGATTGACAGGGCAGCAATAAAATAAAGTCATATAAATGAAAACTATAGTTTAGAATTAGAGTTATTTGAGAAGATGGGGAAGAGTCAGACATTCACACACTTCAGGCACAATTGCCGGTCTAACCCTGTTTATTTCTTTTGAATTCAAATGTAAAAAGAAAATAACATATTTGTTGTCTCACAGCGTGTGTATTGAAGTGTCTAAATCCTAGATGAGGATTTATGGTGGGCAGGTGGGGGCAGACTGTGTCACTGTTTCAGCTCATATCCTGTTTGTGGAGACGGTAGCTCTATGAGCAGCAAGGTACCAGCTCACTGGCTTTGGATTGTTTGTCATTTGGCATTTCAAGTGGAACTAACAAGCCTGTAAAATGGTAACGGTGAGAGCAACCTGGAGAGGAGAGGGAGAGACATTCAGGAAGGGCTGAGATAGGACAGAGGAGGGGGGAGGTGAGAAGAAGAACGGGAGATGGACGAGGAGAGACAAAGGCTATGACAGAAAATAAGAGCTGAACTTCAAAGAGATAGGAAGAAGCCCAGTAGCAGAAATAGTCAGATTTGGTAATCAGTTTCTTCATATGCCCCTTCTCTCCTCCTCACCACTTCTCATCTAGGAGCAGTTGCGTCTCTCACTGTTTTACTAAGGCAGAGTTCACAGGTCAAGTACATTTCAGATCCAGTGGGAGACCCTCAACACTGACTCTGACACCAATTCACTTCACTCATGATAAATGCAAATAATAACTGTGATGTGAACAAAAAGCTTGAAGTGTCTCGTCGAGTGTGTTCATTTTAGTCTTGTACATGTTGAACAGGTGAGAACAGAAGACTGTTCTGAGAGCCTCACAGCAAAGTTAGGATTCTTATCCACCTTATTTTCAAACGCGGAAATAAAGTGAATACGAACTTCCGGATTTTTGTGCGGCACTTCCGGTCAGCCGCATTCCCCTCCCGGAGGAGGAGGCGAAGGAGGCTCAACAGAGCCAGGCTTTGTGTTCATAATGCAGCTGAACAAAACCTAAAGCCCCGGCCCGAGTTAACGCTGTACTACGAAGCTGGTTTGTTAATTTTCATGCTCTGAAGCAACGTGTTGCAAGAGAGGATGCTGCTTAAAAAAATCCTGACAGCGCTACATTGCGCTACTTTTAAATATGAAGCTTAAATAAATAGAGCAACAACAATTGTCATTGTTAAATTGTGTTTTATTGTTTTCATATTCTGATCGCAATTATGGAATGCGATAATATTATCGCATCAAGAGTGCTGGATCGGAAGTGTCGCACAAAATTGGGGCCTCCATGATTTTGTGAAAAATAAGGTGGATACTAGAAAGGTGGACACCGCCTGCAGGCTAACCAACTGCTGATCGGCGTGCGCTAACCCTGGGCGGAGGGATACGTGAGTTGGTTAGGTCCAAATAAAAACTGCATTTTTCCTGCACTTTGAAGGGCTGGAAAAAATTATATTATAGCGAACAATGGAACTGTGTTGTTTTTTTTCAGGTAAAACCTCTTTTACGCTGCGAAAATAGGCCGTTTCTTTGGGTCCATTCACAACAATGTATGTTGTAAATCTCTGGACAGGGCTATGGGCTGGCGTTGCTAACGGGAGGAGTGCAGAGAGTCTTCTACTGCAATTAAAGTACTTAGGGGCTATTTGGAGATCATACAACCCCACTTTAAAAAAAATGCTACTATCCCTTTAAGAAGAATGTATGTGTGAGTGAGAGTTGAAACGGAAGGCAGGTCATCTATACTGTACATCCTCCAATACAGTAGGTCTCCCCGCCACAGAAACAAACACTTTCTCCTTGTTGTGATGATTTCTTTACAAGTCGTGGCTTCGTAGGAGCAACAGATGTGGATATTGAAGTCTCCAAAAATGAGAATGCTATCACATGTAGAGGCAATGTGGGAGGGGAGGAGGTCTTTACACTAGTAGGCAGAGGACTGGTGGGGAGGCATCAATCACAAAGGCCAGGACTTCAAAAGATGAATATGGGCCAAGTGGAATAGTGGAGCACATTTCTGTGGATTATGGGAACCCGACCACCTTGGGTTGATGAAAATGAGAGTAGCCTGAGGGAGTGGCTTTGAGAGGGGAGGGAGGGGTCTTTAGGGGTAAGTCATAAACAGAGAAATGATTTGTTAGATAGTCTTCTTACATTGAGCAAAGCAAATTTAGATGGAAGAAGAGGCAAGGATGTATTTTTTATGTGAGCAATGGTAATCAGATAGGCAGGACCGGTAAACACACACCACCAGCTGTCAAAGGAAATCACCAAGGTAACCGGGCACGTGAACACTTTTTTTTTTTAAGAATGCAAAACAAATGGCTGTCAGTCTGTCCATTGTCCTCTGTCACTACATTGATTATATCCATGGAGTAATGCTCCATGCTCATGTAGGTACAGCACTGGGTGAAATGACCTATAAAAAACAGTGTCAACTATTGATATTCTTTCACAAAACCTGTTTTTTTTAAAGCCATGTTGAAATAAAATTTGAATAATCAATAGCTGGAAGCCCATCCTTGCATCACCTGAGAGAAAAACAACTGCTTGATAAGCTGTGATGTAGGTTGGTGCCAAGGTTAGTGTTGTGGTACTCCAGACCACAAGGTCTTGGTCGGGGTCTTGGAATCGACTACATATTTAGTTGGTCCTGCCTCAGTCTCAGTTGAGCTGGAATCAAGACCACAACTGCAGTGACATCTCTTTTTTTAAATACAAATTTCACTATAAAGTGAAATCCAATTACTTTAAAGGCCCAGTCTGTAACTTATTTGGCTTTTTATCAGCAAAAATCAAATCTGTCTTTCATAAATACGTATTTCACTGAAGTGGAATCACACCTGCAGACAAATGAAAGCTCTCTCGTACCTTAGAATGAGTTGTTACAAGTCGTTACAAATATACAAGGGGGGGTGCACGGAACCTTGGCTGCCATGTTGAATCGCCATTTTTTACGTTGAGTGTCAGCGTGACCATAGGTAACCATGGAAACTCAGTGGAGCTGTCGGCTCGGGGAGAATACGACAGTGGGAGACTTTGGCAGGTTCTGTGTTGTGTTTTTTCAATCCAAACTTGGTTTCAATTAAACATGGTATAGATTTGATATAAAATGATCTTTTCTTTTTAACTGGGGAATAATGTAAATGTCCAGCCAGCAGGGAGCTATTCTCTTCTGTACTTGAGTACATATTGTTGGAAGAAATTTACTTAGTTACATTTTAAATAGCTTTAGTTACAAAGTAAAAAATATATAGGGTATGAGCTTATTTGGCTTTCTGTGTGGGTTGTCAAAAAAGTACTACGCTGCTGTGCTGAAAGCTTTCTCTCTTTGTCCCTTCAGACGGAACACAGCAGCAGCAGGTGTTAAAAGTCACCACGTTGATGATTAAAGACAACGTTATCAGGCATGTCAGACACCTGGGCTTCAATACAGGAGGGACAGTAAACAGACGAGCAGTATGGAGGTATTTGGATGTGTTTTGGTGTGTCTTTTTGGACAAAGAAAAGTGAGCACCATTGATGGTCAATATATGGACAAATAGCTTTTTAACTGGGGAATAATGTAAATGTAGAGAAGGCATTCTCTTCTGGTTGAGGACTCTGAAATAGAGTTGAGTTGAGATTTTGGGTGAACTATCAGCAAGTTCTGCTGGAATAAACTCTTTAAATCGATATTGAGTTGAAAATTTTAGTATCATGATCATGATAGTGACAAACCTTAGTGCCAGTAACTGTCAATCTGATTGGCTCTGGACAGTTACTAAATCAAAGTGAGTGACTGAAGGTCAGAATCAAGATGATGGAGACCAGTGTATCGATGGAGAAAAGACAAGTTTGGAACACAGAGACATGCATGGAGAAATATTAGGTTGAGATCTCTGGCCATTATACAACACTGACCAATCCATGCTTTTCACTCAAAAAAAAAAAAAAAACCAATCATCTGCCTTAATTTTACTTTGAGTAAATTTTAAGTGAGCTACTTTTTACTTTTACTTGAGTAGATTTTTTTGGTACTCTTTCCACCCCTGGTGTTGGATGTCTTCAATTACGTCTGCAGAAAGGTGAAGGCGTGGCTTCAGAAAAAGTCTGAGGAAAGGGACTGGGACTTTTGGCTTGTATATTAAAAAAAAAAAAAAGGATCTCCAACCCTACCTTAAACTAACATATTCATCCTGCTGCAACCAAGTTTCAGTGAGGGTCAGTTTGGTGATTTGTAATCAAATCATTCACTAGCAGAGACTTGGATGGGAGAGACTGAATATTTAGCAAACCACATTTAAAGGGATAGTTCACCCAAAATTCAAAATTCACTCATTATCTACTCACCCTCAGGTCGACTAAGAGCTGTGAGAATTTTCAGAGTCCTCCGTTCCTTCTCTGAGTTACAGGGGGGTCCACGCAGGCGCAGCAGTATTTGTCCATATTGTGAATGAATACCAACTTTCTTTGTCCAAAAAGACACACCAAATACCTCCATACTGCTCGTCTGTAATGTCCCTCTTGTATTGAAGCCCCGACATGAGAAATTGATCCAAAAAATATAGAATAAGTCTATATTTGAAGCTTGTTTGTAGCGGAAGCTCCCAGGGTCTCACTTCACTGCTGCATGATTTGCACTGAGCGGCAGAACAATTTCTCATTGCTGTGTCTTTGAATGAAGAAAAATGGTATCCATTCACAACCATTATATGGACAAATAGTGCTGCAGGGACCCCCCCGTAACTCAGAGAAGGAACGGAGGACTGAAAATTCTCACAGAGTAGATAATGAATGAAATTTGAATTTTGGGTGAACTATCCCTTTAAGACCCCTGAAACAGATATAAACACCAGGTGATGGACCCTTAAGAACCACCTAGACATTGTTTACAAATGTTAATACACTAGCATTGGTCCGTGACAGGTAAAAGTTATATTTTCCACACAAACCTGGCTCAAACCAGAGCGCCTGGTCAGGTTGATGTCCATGATCCCTTAGCCTAAAAGAACAGCAAGGCTGCTCAGTCCAGAGAGCAGAGAGACAGCAGAGTTGTGTGTCTGTGTGTATGTGTACCTGCTGTAATAGATAGGCTAATTCCATAATCACAGAGGACTGAACATCTCAGGACATGTCTGATCCAATTGTTCAGTAATATAAAGCTAAAGCATGTGGGAGCCTTCATTCATAGATTAATATCTGACAGTACAGATACAGATGAGAGAGAGAGTAGAAATAGTATGAAAAAGTGCCCCCCCCTGAAAAATGTAATACCACCATTATTGTTAAAAAGGAGGCAGGCACACAGTAGGAGAGAGAGAGGCACAGATTGGATCTGTAACATGAACGTGTAAATGGGAATATTTTCAGATCGGATTCAGGCTCCCGTATTATGTGGAAAAAAATCTGATACAAATGGGATATCTGCCAATGAGGTCGGCTACCTGCGGCTCTTTCATCCCTCTGCTGTGGCTCTCGTGGTTTAGACAGGACCACCTCATTTTGGGGGGGAAAAAAAAGAGCCATTCACTTTTTTGTTCATTATAATAATAGTTATTTCTTTAGAGATTGAGGTGCTCCTATTTTAAGATAAAACTTGTTCCTTGTTTGATTCTTGTGCCCACACGTTTCACTGAACCTCTGTAGCCCCTGATTGACACGTGGGGTTGACCTGAACTAGCATGGCCAGCCGTGGATTCTTGTTTTCATATAACATTCATTATGTGGATCAATACAGGGGCAAGTGAGGGGGTGTGAAAGAGAGAGCGTGCAAGAGAAACACCAGATTTCACATTTGCCTACCTTAGCCTTCGTCTTGTGTTAGCTTTTTACTGCCATCTATGGTGTTCGGGTCAGTTTTGACCCGGGTTTTAAATCAGCTGTAAAATACACTAAAAACATTTTTTTCATCCAATTTGTTTCTGATCTCTTGGTTACGTTGTTAGGCTTCTTTATCCATGAAGAGGTTGGTTTTGCACTTATGATTTCAGTCTCATTATTGTTCTTATCGTTATAACCGGGTCAAAATTGACCATACAGTAACACCACAAATGTCATAATCTTAACCAGAGCATTTTAGAATTTTGTGAAAAAAATGTTTTTTGTTTTATTTTGTTTAAACTGAGATTCCTGACAGACACACAGGGCCATTGTATAGGGGAGAAAGGTGATGATAATTCTAGGGGCCCAGTAGGGCCCACAAAACCCAGTAGTCTAATCTTTGTATGACTGATTTATTCTGCTTAGACCCTGACTAATACTCATAGTAATGCTGCATTAGCATCAAAACAAAGTAGGCTGAATAAAAAATTATAATAGTCTAAGAAAAAAAGTTGAAAAGTCAAGGGCCACTTTAGTATTCTTTAAGGGGCCCCAGAATTGCTAGCAACGGCCCTGCAGACACAAGTCAAAAAGCTTGCTTGATGCTATAAACTTTAATTTATATATATTTGTATGCATTTAAAACCTGAAAACGGGTCACAGGTCACTGGTGACCTGAACACCAGAGAAAGGTTAGAATTCAAGACAGTAAAAAAAAAAACCCAATGTACACATGTGTCCAAGAGCCTTTGTAAGGATGGCACAATGGAAAATATAACGGATGGACAAATATAACCAGGGTCACTTGTTCCATGACCTATGTACCCTTTGTACACTGAGCTGTACATGTATTCATGAACAAAAACAGATGCACCAGGTTTGGGTCAAAAATGGGTCAGCCAAGAGTTAAAGCTTGTGAGTCAGGTTGCATTGGGTCCAGGATTTGATAACTGTGGATCGGACCGGGTCAGGAACTTTGGCACGATTGAAGCGGCTTAGAAACTGCTCAGACGGGCAATCGTGGCCTCAAAGAGGTTTTGTACAGTCACAAGAACTTGCAGAAAATAGAAAAAGACTTGGCCTCTAATTGATTTGGGTACACCTGTAGCCAGACCCAACCATGTACAGGAGACCGGCATCTATCAGAGTCTGCTTTTATTTGAGAAGTAACAGTACTGGTCTGAGAGTCCGCTGTGGCTCATATAGGTGACTGTAGGGGGATTAGAAGGCTTGCAGTTCTATGTAGGACTTGTTGTATGCAGACTAATCTTTCTGTCTTTCCGGGAAAGTCTTATGTGAGGTTCTTTTAAGTTGTTCAACTAACAATATACCACACAACAACTCTCTTGGCATTGTGAGTTTTTGTATTAGTGCCTATGGAACACACTACGGACCTCTCCTTTGTTTTCACCGGGGAGGGGGCGTGGCCTTTGTTGTCCTCTATAGGCCGTCCGGGAGGCGTCACAACAAACTGTCAATCATGGAAACTGTAGCGCTGTGTGTGATAGCAGTCTTCTGCTCAGACACGAAAATTAAAAGGAAGAAAAACTGATAGCGGAGCCGTTTCTAGGTCTGACTGTCTGTCCGTCCTTCACAGAGAACGTGGGGATACGAACAGATGTGTAAACCTCAACGTTAACTGCAGTGCACACATGAAGCCTTTTTTCAGCTTTATCACTCATTTACAAAACATAGATAGCAGTAATCATAGAAACATCACTGTAAACATTACATGAATAATAACTGAAAAACAAATAAATGATACTGAAAATAAAGCCGACATAAATAATAGAAATATTGTGCACATGAAGCACATGTTGACTGGGTGTAAACAACGTGTCAGAGCAGGTTCACGTTGTAGGAGATGTCAGACTAGGCGAGGAAATAAAAAAATAAAAAACATCTAACATGCTAGACTTTACGTCGGGGCATCGGACAGCGTCGTAGAGCGTCACAGATTGGGCATGACGCTGGAAATGTGTCGGCCATGACAATATCGTGTGGTCTGAACCCGGCTTTATTGTGGTACATGGTTTTATTTATTACGATACATTTTTATGAAGTTCCGAGCAGGGTCTATTTATTACAGCAAGTTTTTTTATGACGTTTTTGACATGGAAATTTATTGCACTAGCACTGATTGTCAGCATCAGTAAAAATGGTACGGCCTCCAGATGTGTTGACAAAGAGATAAAGGATGTCACTGCACAGCCTGTATTATGATGTCACAGTGGTTTATATTTGTTGTGATGTCACTCTGCTGCTCACCATATGTCTTCCCCTGGGGAGAGGATGCTCTCACTGATTAGCTGAACAGCTTGTTGCCCAACAGGCCATGAGGTTCAATGACCTCTGGGGGTGAACAGAAGGGCATGTAATCTACTTGATGGGACAAGGTTGAAGGTGTAACACTTCAGTGAGTGTGTGTGTGTGTGTCTGAGTGTCATCATGAAAATTGACTCTACTTTACATTGTATAAATCAGGCTGAAGAAGCTGTTAACATGAATAAAGTATTTCTTAATGTGCTCTGTTCAGTTTCACACAACTGTGCAGCTTTTCATCCTGTTTGTGATGTTCTCATCACAGTGGTGTAGTCTACGTCAGGGGTTTTCAAAGTGTAGGATAGTGAGCCTCCCCTAAGAGAACTCAAAAGCACACAGGCCCCCCTTCACCCTTCCTAATCATCATTGTTATTATTTCGGTTATTGTTGTTGCTTCAAAAAGGTAAAATTTAAACAATAAATGCATACACATCTTTATTTTTGTAAACATGTAACTTTAAATATATTTTTAAAACATTTTAACATCTGTATGTTTTCAATATCTTTTTTAAACACATTTTAACATGTTTCCAACATCTTTTTTTAAACACATTTTAACATGTATGTTTCCAACATCTTTTTTTAAACACATTTTAACATGTGTGTTTTCAACAGATTTATTCTTTTTTTAACACATTTCAGCATCTGTAGCCTATGTTTTCAACAGATTAATTTTTTTTAACACATTTCAGCATCTGTAGCCTATGTTTTCAACTGATAATTTTTAAACACATTTCAACATTTTTTAAAACACATTTTAACATCTGTAGGCTACAGTATGTTTTTGTTTACCTTTTCACATCGGGTCTCTAGTGTGAACAATGTGTCTGTGGCTTTGTCGCGCACAGGCGGGTGATACGAGGTTGGACTGTGCGTAGGTCATCCTCTACCCGCAGCCGTGATCTGTGCTTGCTTTTAATCATTGTCAGTGCTGAAAACCCGCACTCACACAGGTAAGTGGACGTGAAGGGGATGAAGACCTTCACAGCTTTTTTTGTGAGGTGGGGGAACTCTGTCTCCACAGAGAGCCAGAATTGCGCAAGTGACACCTCTCTCATTTTTTGTTGTAAGTCCATATTAGAGTTCAGCTCGACAAGGGCCTCCTCCTCTTGCATAGTCAGTCCATCACGGTGTCACAGGGGTGATTTCTCACCCACTGATTTGCCAGGGTCTCCTCCTCAAAATAGTCTCCAAACTGCTCACGCAATCCCTTCAAATGTGCAACGACCACTTGTTGCACACAGTCCAGTTGCAGTCCTGTCTTCTCCATAACATCCTCCAAGGTTGGGAACATTTCCACGGAGCCCCGTTCAACACGAGCACACCACAGATCCAACTTTTTCCTGAATGCAGAGACTTGATCGTGTGCCAAAAAGACGTGGCACTCTTTACCTTGCAGAGAGGTGTTCAGTGTGTTTGTGTCGAAGATATCAGACAGATAGGCCAGCATTGCAACCCACTTTGCGTCCTCCATATGCTTCACCAATGGGGAGTTGATTTCGGCGAGAAACATGAGGACTTCCTGGCGCAGATCACACGGGTGAGGACCTTGCCCCGCGACAGCCACCGGACCTCGGGTGCAGGAGCAGCTGATGGAAGTGAGCGCCCATCTCATTGCAGAGGATGGAGAAGAGACGGGCATTCATGGCGCGTGATTTAATTAAGTTGACAATTTTTACTGCCTCATCCAGGACCGCGCGCAGCTCTTTAAATCAAAGCCTGGCGATGGATAATACAGTGCGGGCGCAACATTGCACCTGTTTCACCAGACCGCTGTGGCGACCTGTCATTGCCCTGGCACCGTCAGTACATATACCACAACAGCGGCTCCAGTCAATATGATTTTCCTGAATGAAGTCATTCAAAGCCTTGAAGATTTCTGTGGCTGTAGTGCGAGCCGGCAGAGGGTGGCAAAATAGAAATTCCTCCTGGACATCGAGCTCTTTAATAAAGCGTACATATACCATTAGCTGTGCACAGTTAGCAACATCAGTGGACTCGTCCAGCTGAATGGAGAAGTAGCGTCAGCACCTGTTCTTTGACATCAGCTGCCATGTCAGAGATGCGGCGCTGGATGGTGTTGTCGGAAATCGGGATGGCATCCAGCTTGGCAGCCATTGCCAGTAGTGAACACATATCTTTGGCAGCAGGGAGGAGCAAATCTCACCAATGTTGTGGGGCTTTTAACGCCACGCGATATGATGCTTCAGTTGCCCTGGTATTCACAGTGCCAAACGCCTCAATTACTTTTTTCTGTGACCGCAATTCCTTCAGTTTCAGGAAAAAATCTTGGTCAATAAACTGTGGTGTTTGGTTGAAATGTGACGCCGGAGTTTACATGGCCGCATACTGTCGTTAGCTAGCACCTCTTTACAAATGACACACTGTGGCAGCGGAGCATCATCTGTGCCCGTATATGAAAAGCCAAACTTCAGATAATCAGGGTCATACTTTCTTTTCTTTCTGCTCACCGACTCTGTGCCCTCTCTCACTTTGACTTTGGATGTTAAAAATCGATCCAACCCTCGCCAGATGTTTACACTTTTTTTTACAGTCAACTTTACACTCTTGTTCTTTTTCTTCTTTTTTTTTCTCTCAGCCTCCCTGAAGAGGCTGGAGAAAACACTGATAATGCCTGCTGTATACCCACTGGAAAAGCTCAGTGGTTTGCGTATACTCACTGGTTTAGTCTGCGTGACACGCCAGTATACTGTACGTCCTATACTGGCTAGATTTTTTTCTTCCCATATAGTGCTTCGCTGCTGTGGGCCCTCACTGGCCTGTAGCCTGATGGGTGCCCGGGTGGAGGCGTCCTGGCCGTGTTCTGTGACCAGCACCCAGTACAGACGGCCTGGTGTTTCCTGACCTGGCGCCTCTGTATTCAGCCATATGTTTCACATTTCTTAGATCTTGCATTGTGTGTGTGTGTGTGCATGCGTGCATTTGTATGTGCTTGTGTGTATGGGTGCGCATCTGGGTGGGGTTTTCTATGGGCTGGGTAGGGTAGGGTAGGTAGGGAGGGTGGGGCGGGGTGGCGGCGGCTTTTAAACATGTAAAGCACTTTGTGCTGCATTTTTATGTATGAAAAGTGCTCTATAAATAAAGTTTTGCGCGAGCATATGTAGCAAGATTATTTTGTGACAGCCTTCACATAGAATGAACTCAGTCTGTGTTCACATGCTTTTTGGACCGCTGAGGCTTCCATTGCCTGTGATGACAACAAATCTATTTCACGGGCATTCTACGACTCTCTCGCAAACAGGAGAAAATCGGCAAAAATGAGAAGAAGACAGCTACAGACAACACTTTTCCAGTGTTTCAAGAAGCGTGTTGAACCTCCTGCTGCTGCAGCTTCAGCTGAAGAGGCTGGAGACACTAGCTACTATAACGCCGGAGGATGACAAATACCGATTTGTGACAATACTGGTCTGCGCGTTGCATGCTTTATTGTCAACAGTCCATTTAATACTTTTGATTAATTTTTAGCCTGCTTCTGCAGATGTTGTTTCTAATTTGGTTGTGCTTTTTGCAGCTCCACCAAGACAACTGGGATCCTCACTGAGGAAAGAGTGTCTGTATCGGAGGAGTGGGCATTCTTTAGGATCCAGTCCTTAAACGCAAACAGAATAACTGCACTTACTGCTTTAAGGAACAAGATCTGAAGACATGAAATGTCCAGGGCACACCAAACATCCCAGGAGCTCACTGAAAAGGCTGGACAGGATGTACTGGGGAATTTGGTGAGAGCTTTGACAGAGACTGTGTTGAGTGAGACAGATGCCGTTTTCAGAACAGCATACTATCTTGCTAAGATGAATAGACCTTTCTCTGATCATGACAGTCTTATTGAGCTTCAGGGGGGAAATGGTGTCAACATGGGCACTAGTCTGCAATCAAGGTATAGTTCTACAAAAATTGTTAAACACATATCAAAAGAGATGAAGAATAAAATAGTTCACAATATTGTTATGTCTTCAAGCAAGTTGTCTGTCCTCATCGATGAGGCTACATCTCTTAGCCACAAATCTGCCATGATCGTGAACCTGAAAGCCTCAGTAGATAGAGCTATACCTGAATTTGTGTTCCTGGAGCTGGTTGAGCTGGAGAGTCAAAGGACAGAGGACATAGAAAAGGCTCTCCTGAACTGTTTGGACACTGCAGGCTTCAGTGATGAGTGGCTTCAAAAGAACTGGGTCTCATTTGTTTGAGATGGAGCCAGTGTTATATTAGGGAAGAACTCTGGTGTGGCAACGAGGCTGACTGCAAGGTACCCTGACCTGTTCACATGGCACTACATGATCCACCGTTTGGAACTGGGCGTATCTGATGCTGTGGATGCTGCGGTTCAGTCAGTCAACCACTTCAAAGTGTTCATTGAGAAGATCCAGTCTCTACAGTCAGTCTAATAAAAATTCACGGGAACTTCTGGAAGCAGCTCAAGAAGTGGGCTCACAAGTCCTGAGAATCGGCAGAGTTTTAAGTACGCGATGGGTGACCAGCAGCTTCCGTTCTGTAAAGGCTGTGTGGAGGCTATGAAACGAGAAAACAGACACTTTGGAAATGCAGCAGGTGACCAAAAAAGAAACAGCGAATGTGGCAAGGTGAAGAGGGCCCGGGCGGGGACTGAACCCACACCTCCCAGGTAAGAGTCATGCATGCTTGCCAGTCACCCAAAGGGACATCCCTTTGGCCAAGTAGCCAGGACATCCCCTTCACCAAGTAGCCGGGGGCATGATCAATTGGAGGCATAGTGACAGGAACCTCAACTGTCACACTTATCAAGTGTCAAACTTATAAAGGCCTGGCACGTCGAATGCAGAGCAACACATTTTTGCAGTGCAACAGTGTATGATATGATGCACTGTCTGAGCTTGCAAACCTGTCTCAGCAACTCCAGGCCCATTCAGTCACACTCTTGAGAGCAGAGCAAAGCACACCATCTGAGTTCTGGTATCATTCAAAGACACCCCAGGGGAGAAAACAGACGGAGCGCTAACAGCACAAGCTTTGGGACATTTTGGATCTGGAGAAGCACCTCTCATTTGAGGGTGAAATGCTTCATGATCTCAGCGTTCTTGACACAGGAAACTGGCCATCAAGCGTTCCAAACCAAAAAGAATGAGTCCTCTCGCGTATCTCTCCGTTGCCTTGAACAGGCTGTATGCTGCAAAATGCGCTGCAATTCAGGTTACAGTTTATTAAAGGAGCTGCTCATCCTGTTCTGCGGATTGACGTCAAATGACGCTCCAGCTTGCGCGTCCTTGGATCGCTTTGGCTTCCACCGCTTGCTACGCTACCAAACGGTGAGCGGATGTCAAAAATTAATCAAACATTGAGCTAGGGAAATAACGTCACTTTCTTACATTTTTAATATGTTTTCATGCGAGAAAGTGGCGGTTTAAACTCCCAATCTGTTGTCAGTTTATCCACATATCGTCTGTAAGTAGATGCGCCGACATTTTTCGGAGGAATGTCGCGGCACACACGAGCGGAGGAGCGGCTCGTCACAGAGGCTGCAGCCGGGGAGCTGAGCTCACCGCCGGGTAGCCTCTGTCTGTGCTCCTCCCTCTCTGTGCTGCTCCCTCTCTGTCCTCGCAGCGAAAACCAGCTGAGTAATGTAGGAGAGTGAAAAGTGCAGATCACATCGCCTCACGTTTCTGGTACCAGAGGAGCAGAACCCAGTTCCCGAGGTTTGAGGAATGGCACAAACAAGTTGCCAAGAACACTAGAATGGCCAGGAAATATTGAAACAGACACACACACAAAACGGCACACACTTTCAAACTCCAGCTTTTCAGGTAAGTTTCAACAAAATGAGGTTAAACACCACGGTGATAAATAAAACATGTTTTAACAAGATGCATTCTGGGAAATTCACAGCCCTCGGTTAGCCCTCGGTTTGTAGTGTGCCCCTGAAAAATCTCCGTTTGGAGGGACAGATAGCCCACCACTTCCCCCTAACCCTCGGCAGAATGAGCATTGGGACAGCCCTACCTCTTCACGTGAACGCGAGACAGGGTTAGGGCCAGCAGGCTAAGGGGACTGACTGGAATTCACCCATCAGTCTGGATTGCTGTATAAAAAGGAGGTCACTTAATAGGATCTTGTCTCAACTCAGCTTGGCTGATGGTCCAGGCTGGAGTAATGAACGTAACGATCGCCGTTGTATCGCTAGTGAGTTTTATTTCTGAATCCTGCCTCATCATCCTTTAATTTGTCTTATTTGAAGCCAATTTGAGGTATTTTCTTGTTCATTTAATAATAATTTATTCATTGACTGATAGAAGTATTGTTGCTACTGTCCCACCATGATTAAGAGTAAGAACTTTGGGGGTAAATTTCAAGGGGACATAGCGAGTGTTCATCTACCATTTGCAGAAGAATTAGAGAGCCTGATGGCTATAGGTAGGATGGATTTCCTGTATCTCTTTGTCCTGCAGTGAGGAGAGAGGAGCTGCTGTTTCTTTGGTCCATCATGGTGTTATGTTCAGAGTGACCTCTAACATCTCTCCACCACCTCCCAGTGTGTCCAAACAATCACAGAGCCTGCTGTCCTAATAGATTTGTCCAATCTCATTGCATCCTTTTTTATGCTTAAAGAAACATCAGACTCTGAATCACTACTGCATAGCCTACAGTAGCTATGCGTCTTAAGAGCATTCTGAAAGACTGGGTATGGTATCAACCATAGGAAGCAGCATCAGCCACAAGGTCGGGATGGTGCTTATGAGGTGTTGCTCCAAGATGGTTGTTGTAAAATGTGTTGTTCTGGGACAGGTGAGTTAGAGTATAGACAGTAATATCCCCACTGCAAAAAACTAGACTACACCACTGCCTCATCAGCATATGAGCATCAACAAACTAATTCCTTGACCATCTCAGTTTCAATCCTATCATTCTAAAAAACAAACACCTGCTCTGCTCTCGTTTGGATTACATCTCCATGAATCGTTAGGCTCCATCTTCGTGACAAGTGGGACAGGATCTCCTTCCTCTATGATGATCAACTGGCTCATGCTCATGACAGCTTTCTGCACCGATGCTGCTCCTTTTGCCAGAAGAATTGCCCCTGGAGTTGGTGAAAGGATGTCAAATCACTCAAATTCACTCCTGCATTATGATCACCAATGTCAGTCTATCATCCATGACCCTTTCTTCACACTGGACGGCATAGAAAAGTTTACAAGCCTTTCTTGATCAGAATAACATAACCCTTCTATTGTTTGAGCTCATCACCCTAATTACCACTTACTCTGTGACTCCTAAAACAAGTCAAACCCCTTTTGTCACCTTCCTCCTGTCATGTTATTTGGCCTTCTTTGGCTTCCTCAGATAGGCTATTCAAATTCATCACATCAACTGTCCCACTTTGACCCAATGCTGGTATTCCAGGACATTTCATCAGTACCATGGAATTTTTTCTCATTTATGGAGGTTTGTGGATTTGCTGTTGCCTGGTGCAGTAACAAATTTCCCATGAAACATCTTGACAGTACATTTAGAAAAGACAAAAAAATCAAAATGGACCAGATCCAAACAGAATTCAACAGAACTCACTCAGCACAACCCATCAGAATTCAACAGAACCCAACAAAATTCTGTAGGAGTCTGCAGAACTCACTCAGTACATAGATATTATAGATACGTAGATGCCGCCTCTGATGCTGCTGCCCATTGGAACGGAACATCGCCGACGCCGCTGCCATCTTGAGGGGGTGGAAGACGCGAACCGTGACACATCAGGAGAAGGTGGGTACTGTAAGGTATCTTGCCCAAAGCGGACACTATAGCAGCAACGGGGACAGAGCGGGATTCGAACCACTAACCCTCTGATCATTGGACAACCCGCTCTACCACCTGAACCACTGCCGACCGATAAATAAACAAATAAATAAATAAATAAATAATATAATGATGAAAATATAATTTAGCAAGTAAAAGTCAACAGGAGTTATTCTACTCTATTTGTTTCATTAATAAAAGTGATGACCATGTTTTCCTCTGGCTACAGGAAAACACCAGAAACTTCTAAATGATAGATTTATTAAAAATGAACTAGAAAATGCATTTCCTGAAGGAAATACGGGTGAATGCTGAAAGCTGGAAGTTGAATGAGCTGAATAAATTGTTGAAACAATGCTGAATTAAGTGAAGAAATTGTTGGAAATTACTAGAATTGTTGAAGATCAGTATGAAGAATTTGAAAGGTTAAAGATTACTCATATTCATTTAAAACAGTTTGAAACCATTTTTGAACCATTACTAACAGATGAAACAATATCTAAAGAGTAAAGGTAGAAGATGAAAGACGGAGGATGTATGAAATGTATGAAAGCTTAATAGATTTAAAACTGACGGCTTGAAAACATTGTTGAACCATTACTAATATAGATGAAACAATATGTGGAGAGTGAACGTATAAACAAGTAGTTACAATCCTTTGAGAAGAATAAGTTAGAGTAAGAATAAGTTGGAGATTAAAAAGTAGAACTTATAAATGAAATGTTAGGAAAATTGTCAACAATAGACCATTTTAAAGGAGTCATAACCTGCTCCAGCCCCCTTGGAAAGTAAAACTTATTAGAGCATGCAACAGTAGAAGGGTTGAAACCTGAAATATGTGAGAGGAGATTAAAAAGTAGAACTTATAAATGAAATGTTAGGAAAATTGCCAACAATAGACCATTTTAATTACTTTTCTTCTTCTCCTCTCTGCCTCTTTTTCTCTCCTTTCTCTTTTTGCTTCTTTAGTTTGTCCTTTGTGTTACGTTGTTGTCATTTTCCTGTTGGTATAAATGAAATTATAAGGAAAAAACAAAAAGAAAAATTGCTTGAATTTTTTAAGTGTCTACTCAAATGAATAAATATATTATTAACAGCTTGAAAGCATTTGTTGAAAAAAGATGAAGCAATACCTGATGAGTATAACTTGTAAGCAGGAGGCTGAATGATATGGAATGGATGCAAATGCCAGATAAGTGTAAAAAACAGTGTAAAAATATAAATTTATAAAAGAAAAATGTAAGGATTGAATTATTACCACTCAAATATAATGACCTCAAACACACTTCCTCTCCTACCCTTAAGGTGATACTGATGATGTTTTTTTTTTTTTTTTTTTTTTTTTTTTTTTGGGGGGGGGGGGGGGGGGGGGGGGGTCTCTCTCTCTCTCTCTCTCCCTCTCCCCCCCTCTCTCTCTCTCTCCCTCTCTCTCTCTCTCTCGGGATAATAACCCCTGCCTCCTCTCCTCTCTCCTCTTGTCAGCATCATAATCGCCCGCAGAATGTGCCGGGACTTTCTCACCACCGGAGCCGCATCATGATGACTTTTCGCGGGCAGAGCTGTAGCCCGGTTGCGCCTGGTATCCTCCACGTTCAGTAACCGATTCCTCCGAGCTGCGCCGCGTGAGGCTGGAACATCCCCCCCCCCCCTCAGCCACCCGCCGCTCACAGAGGCTGCTCTGTCCACGCGCCCCGACGCTGCTGTCTCTTTCCGTGTGGGGATTCAAACTTGAGGGACTTTACCATCGTAAGCGGAGAACAAAAGGCAGGCGGGCAGGCGGTGGATCCGCCTGGTGAATGTAGCGGCGAGTAGGAGTCTATCTACAGGGTCAACAGCGGTGCACCTGGACCAGCCGAGGACGCACCGGCTCCCCGTCCCACGTCTTGTTCTGTCCACTCCCGTTGTCACGAACACCAACCAACATGATCCTGCCCGGGATCGTGCTGGCACTCTTCATCTCAGGTGGGTTCAGGTCTTCATCAACCTGCTGTCACATCACATGCTCCGTCTGTCTCAGCTGAGAGTTAAGCGTCTCTTCTCACACTCACCTTCAACTAAAAATGATTTCTGCTCTACTTTCTTAGTCCAGGTCTGGTCTGGTCTCAGGTTCACTTTTGTGTGATGTGTTGACAGTCTGTCAGTAGAAGAGGAATTTCTCCGGCTGTGACTGACAATCAAAACCTTCAAGTGGAAATATTATAAAAGGAAAAAATAAAAAATAAATGTCCGATGTTTGTTCCTACAGCCCGCTGAGGCTACGCCCTACAGCCCCGCGTCCTGATTCCAAACAGAGCCAGGCTGACTGAGGGTCAGGTCCTCAGACTCCAACAGCAGCAACTAAGACTTATATCAACTAATATATTTCCAATAGGCTAGAAACACAACAATATAGAATATGCTACAAAATAATTTTCATACAGCTCATAGGTAATATTTATACATTATAGAAAACGTCCAAATATGAAAGATTTTAAATCTAAAAAGTGAAAAACAAAAAAAGTGGTCAGACAGAATGTCGTAATTATTCATATTCTGATGAAAGCTTGTAAAACTCTAGATTCTGTAATCTAAATTTTGTTTCTGTAAAAATAAATGACTTGAAGGAGAAAACAGACGGTACATGGAGCAGATCCTTATCTCCACGGTCGACCAGAACCTCCTTTGTCTGCTCTCATGTTGAATCATACCTGCCAAATTTTAGCAGCTGCAAACAAGGGGACGGGGCCTGATTAGTGCGCTCGCTGACTGATATCTGTCTCCAGTTGTGCTGACATGTTATTTTCCTGTCCAGATCTTTACACCGCTGCAGATCATTTTCACCCCCACGGGAACATTTACGGCACAATTCTCCCCGTAACAGTGAAATTTATGGTAGAAACCGCTTTGTGTAGTTTGTGATTTTTCCATTTGCTGATGAGGACAGATTTGACTCGTATTGTGCAGCTGGGTTAAGTTTATCTTCATATATTCAACCAGCTCTTGACTGAAATGATTCTTGGGGATTGGAAATAAATATAATCGCAAATCACAGAAACTCTATTGGAAAGAAAATGAGATTTTTGTGGATGTGTGAAGGATGAATGTGTGCTCATACTGACAGCGGAGCAGCGTTTTAATGATCACTTCAGTAATTAAATGACTAGGTGGGATGATGTCCTGAGTGTGACCTTGTTCACTTCAGTCTTTGTCTTTGTGTGCTTCCTGTGTGTGAACACTAACTGCTCCTAAATGAGAACAAAAGAGAATTTTTAATGGCACAATAAAGCCAGAGCCTGTGGTCAGGACGACGCGAGCGCCCTGTGCTGTTCCACGTTACAGACAGGCTGAAGGGACAGATTAGATAACGGCAGAGTGGTAAACAGACTCTGCAGCTGGAGCATGTATCCAGAGGTTAGTGTGGAAACGCCGCGTGAGCAAAGAGCAGGTTCAACACGCTGTCAGATCTCTATCTAAAGGCTGTGTTTGAACCTGTCTCCTGGTCGATTGCTTTGTTGTGGTTGTGAATTTGAAAGGACAGACCGCGATCTACTGAAGCTGACGGAGCTTCTAGACGCCTGACCTCACTCAGAACACAGACATTAAATGAACTTTTCTAAATATCTAAATGTTTTTGTGGCGCTCCCTCTCAGTCCTCAGGCCCTGACGTGTGAAAAGCGCTGGTGGTCCTCGCTGCAGCACGGCCCCGCTGTGTTCATTAGCCCCGTTAATGATTGTCCAACTTGTAGTGACTGTAATGTTGAGTGACAGGCTCATATATCTCCCTGTCTCTCTGTGTCAGCCCCCCCTTCCCCCGCTTCCCCCCCCTCAGACTTTCAGGTCGTGTCGGATTTTTCCATCTCAATCTAAATTCCCCCTTGGATTTAGTGGCGCGTCAGAATAAATTGTTCAAGTCGTTCAATGAGGAAGTGCAGTGAACCGACGCCGGTGTGCAAACACATTTGAGCAGCAGTAGTTGACGTCTTATCGGCACGCACGCAGGTGTGCATGTTTGTGTGTGTTTTTAAAGGGGTGTGGGGGTGTGACAGAACTCACACTGCATAGATACCACCAGTGGATTTCTGGAGACATCCCACTGATAGCAGTACTTTAGTGGTGAAATATTCCCACTGGGAATCAGCTCCATCAGCTTCTTATCACAGTGACAGGTTTCAACATGAACAAATGAACATCTGACATATGACATCATATTCTCCGGGTGGCAGTAGGCCTAGCTCGCTGCAGTGGCATCACTTTGTCTTACAGAGGATCCGAGTCCGAGGCCTTGGGCCCTGTGGCAGACTGATGGTCTGGACAGGTTTAGCCAATGCATGTAGAAATTTTTTTTTTAACTGACACTCGTTAACCGATTATTAACTGTTAAAGGGATAGTTCATCCAAAATTCAAATTTCACTCATTGTCTACTCACTCTCATGTGGACTAAGAGCTGTGAGAATTTTCAGAGTCCTCCGATCCTTCTCTGAGTTACGGGGGGGTCCACGCAGCAGTATTTGTCTATATAATGGTTGTGAATGGACACCAGGTTTCTTTGTCCAAAAAGACACACCACAAAACATCCAAATACCTCCATACTGCTTGTCTGTAATGTCCCTCTTGTATTGAAGCCCCCACATGAGAAATTGTTCCGTCTGCACTGACACAGGAAGAGCAGTGAACTGAGACACTGGGAGCTTCCGCTACAAACAAACTTAAAATATAGACTTATTTCATTTTTTTCAGAACAATTTCTCATGTCAGGGCTTCAATACAAGAGGGACATCAGAGACGAGCAGTATGGAGGTATGTGGATGTTTTTTGGTGTGTCTTTTTGGACCAAGAAAAGTGGTATCCATATGGACAAATGTGACCTGATCCAGCAAAATGAGTCACAGTGACCCAAATGTCAAAGTTGAGATTTTGGTATCAATGGAAAGATTAGAAAATGAGCTTTAAAATGAAACCCTAGTCAAAGTAATACATTTTATAGTTTTAGGAGATATGGCCATTTGAATTACGATCTCCTCCTCTCTTATTCTGTTCTAAAACCTGAGAAAATTCCATTCAAAGTTTTTGCCTGTGACTCTGGCGTCTGTTCCTGTACCACGTGATTACACGCACCCTATACAGTCCCTTGTTGTCATCGATGCACCATTCAATGACCCTCGGAAAGCAGAGAATCTCATAATTCAGATGCTGTTTCCATTCTATCATAAACGGTTCAGAAGTTGTGATGTTTTGTTGATGTTTTGTAAAATATGTGCAAGCGTTGGGTTGACCGCGACGTTCGGTTTAGCAACGTTCGATTTAGCATCGTTGCTACGTTCTGTTTAGCATCGACGCTAGCTCTGTTAGCGTCGATGCTACTCGGTTTAGCATCTGTTTCTGTAGCCGTCCCTGCAATACATCCATGGTCCCTGCTTATCATAGAGGCACCATTCAATGACCGTCGGAAAGCGGAGAATCCAGCGAATCAGATGAAGTTTACAGCTCGTCTCTATCACAAATGGATCAGAAGATATTTCATGTTTTGCAACGATGCAACGCTCATCTTCAGAGGGTTTAAGTAGCAAGTCAACTTTAATCATCATTTACTGCCTTTTCTCAATTATCTGGACTGTGAAACTTTGGGAGAGTGTTTTTGAATGTCATTGCTTTGAAATTAGCTGAAAAAAATCGATTTTTTATTGATTTTCCATGCTTACAGCTGATTATCTAAAAATAGAACGTTGACTTCCGACTCATTTTGCCAGAGCGGGTCACTTTGGACCCCCCGTAACTGGTAAGACTTGAAAAAGCTCTTCTCTAAATAATGAGTGAAATTTGAATTTTGGGTGAACTATCGGGGATCGATGATGTTGGTTTTTTGTTATGATGTTCAAAACACACACTCACGCCTGCGACGGCTGAGCAGCACCACGTCCACTGGCTCTGGATCAGCTGATGGTCCAACGTTGAGCTGCTTTTATAGCTACACAGAGCAGCCAGACAGCAGAGAGAGGAACAGCAGAGCTGCTCTGAAGATGCAGGTGAACCGGCTGGAGGCAGCACCGTCCTTTTCTCTCTCTCTTTTTTTTGCAGCGCTGTCGTTACAGGTGATGCATAACAGGCACAGACTGTCAGTCCTCCTGTCTAACTTTATGCTGCGAAATATGACTGAGGACACGTGGAAGTCTGCACATGTCGACACGCCCCCATGAGTTGACCACATAAGGAGCTAGTTAAAAAAACAAAACAACTAAAGTATTACATTTCCATTTTTCCCACATTCTGTGTCATAAGCTATAAACTGTCTCCTTGTGTGTAACAACATCTATGTCCGTCTGTCCGTCCTGGGTGAGGGATCCCTCCTCTGTTGCTCACCCTGAGCTTTCTCCGATTTTTCCCTGTTAAAAGGGTTTTCCATGGAGTTTTTCCCATAGACTGTAAAAAGAATGGACGTAGCATCCGTGACGTCACCCATTGGTTTTGTGCAGTCGTTTTTGTGCCTCAAATATGGC
Organism: Decapterus maruadsi; assembly: GCA_030347415.2. Classification (NCBI taxonomy): domain Eukaryota; kingdom Metazoa; phylum Chordata; class Actinopteri; order Carangiformes; family Carangidae; genus Decapterus; species Decapterus maruadsi. Next base: position 32,711,851 of record CM064903.1, on the reverse strand, counting down.
GGTTTGAACAGCGCCATGTTTTCATTCATCAAGATTAAAGCCCACTGGTTCAAAGCAGTTCTGTCTCTGGGCCGCCCTGGACCTGTAGCTGAACGTTTCCGCGCCCTGATTGGCCAGAATCTAATCCATTTAATAACAGTAAAACGGTGGCAATAAAAAAATCGGCCCCCTCAGAGTGTTACGGGGGTAGAAACTAATATTGAGACCAAAAAATAAGATGATACCAGGCTGTAAATATATTTTTTAAGCTCTAAATGGAGCTATTTTAACATGGGGGTCTATGGAGATTCATCCCTTTACCAGCCCCCACAGGAATGCGGGGATTGCAGTTTTATAACTGAAGTGAAACTTCACTTCGTTCAGCCCTTTAAAAGGGTTTTCCTTGGTTTTTCCTTAGTGGATGTGAGGGTCTAAGGACAGAGGATGTTTTTGTGATGCCATGTGAAGCCCTTTGAGACAAACTGTTTGTAAAAATGGGATAGACAAATAAAATTGCCTTGCCTTGGCTATTTATTGGTCAAAATTCTTGTTATCGGTTTAAACGGTTAATCATGTGCATCCCTATGTCCATCCATTGGCTACATTGTGTATGGTAATGGGTGTTAGGGCCAATCCCAGCCAGAGGAAGCTGGAGAGAACCCACATTAACTCAAACAGAGGGGCCCCAGGCCATTTTGCTGAGGCGACGGTGCTAACCACTGCCCCACTGCTCTCCATTGATGTCAGTAAGCATGTGAAATTCTACCGGTGGCCCATATTCTTGCAGCGGTGTTACACTGGTACTACTCTTGCATTGTTCTAAATATTGTGAAAATATTTGGCCAAAACTCCAACACATTTACCCTTTAAATAAAGAATGTGCTGAACCCAATCACAGAGGTAATAATAGGTCCATTCAAAGAGTATTTCAGTTATTTGGCGATTCATTATTCTTTGGAGAGAAAAATTTACAGAAGTAAGTTGTTAATATTCTGTTTCCACTGACTTACAAGTTTTTTTACTATATGTTTTAAAGGAGTCATCACCCGGAAATCGCAATTTCTCTTGTTAAAACATGCATATTGGTGTTTGACCTCAGTTGAAACACATGCAATGGCACACATGCTAGAAATACCAGAAAACACATGAAGTGCATTGAGCTTTTAGGGCCACTGGAGGGAAGAGTGTTTTAATTTTATTTTTATTCTATTCTATTCTATTTCCTTTATTTGTTCGTAGGAAAAAGGGGAGCTCAAGTTTGATAAAACTAATAAGTATGAATTTAATTAACTTTAAAAAACCAGGTGATGACTCCTTTAAAAAAAAAGATGAAATTGAGCAGGGCCACAGTGTTTTAATTTTTATTCTATTCAAATTCACTTTATTTGTTCAAACAATTACATTAATGAACATTTAATTAAGCACCCATTAAACTACTAGGGATTCAGGGATAGTGTTCAATGAGATTAATAAAGGTAGCAAATTACAATAAGACAAATAACAATATTTCAGTGTTGCTTTGTTCCCAATTTTTGTTCAATGCACAAACAGTTCAACAACTCCCTTTTTCACATTTAACAGTGCAATTCAGACAGGGGAATATTCATATTCATATCAACAACAAATCAAACAAAGTACATGTCAAATTACACTTTTACAACAATTACACATTAATTACACAATTAATTAAGCCATATACTACTAGGGATTCAGGGACTAGTGTTCACAAATTTGGTTTTCTATTAACCATTTCAGTGTTGCTTTGTTCAATTTTTGTTGTGTGTTTGTGAGAGAGCAAAAGTGACTCCTGCTTCACAAGCAGTTGGAATTTCACTGGAATTAAGTACATTTTTAAAAAGCAGTGTGATCAGTAGAGATGATAAACTAATTGACTGATGTGATACAGATCTAGGTCTGCCAACCGGGTCTGGACAGTGGTCCACCTGTTTGTGGACTCAGGTAATGGCTAGTTGTACACTGTTCACCAGAAATCAATTCCTGTCACTGCCGAGTCGCTGCTGCCTATAGGCTACTGGTTTAAAACACTGAGGGAGAATTGATTTCTGCCATTTATTCTGAGTGTGAAAAACGGATCAGTACATTACATATCAGAGCCACTGTAGTGAGCAGGTGACCAAGACCAAGCTCCGACTGAGCCACTTTAATGTTACTGTATGTTAATGCAACAACCAAACTCAAACATCAATCATTACCATCAATTAGAGGCTTTTCTTACAGATAGAAATCAGAATTGTTTTTATTAGTAAAGGTGCGTTTACAGCACCAGGAACTTGTCTTGGTGTCAGCTGCAAACATAAAGGTACCAAAGTGGTTTAAAGGGAGGGATACAAATAGAATTAGAAATTTAAGTAAAATAAAATAAATTAAATTTTCTAGTGTAAAAAAAAAGTACACTGTAAATACGCATATATTAGGGGTGGGAGAAAAATCTTTTTTTTTTTTGACAATTTTTACATAGATTTTTTTTTTCAAAAATAGATTTAAAAAAAAAGTGCATTTGTTCGCCAGGTTTTGAAAAAGGGTTTAAGTTCACTTTATAATGGAGTATATCAATCTATAGGCTCCTATACAGTATTTGTATACAGATTTATTTTTTATTTATTTAAAGGTTAAGGATCAGGGACATTGCATGTGAATAAAAACATTTGAAAAATGTAAACATGCCAGAATTAGCCAAAAGGCTATTTTTCATCTGTTGTCCCTGGACAGATGTTAAGAGTCACCCTAAAAATAAAAAAAAATTGATTATCAACATACAAATAATACATGCAGTGATTAAAAAAAGCTGGATAGTGGACAAAAGACAGAGAGCTCAGTGAAAGTCCATGCATATACACACACACAAACTAACATTAAACTCAACTCAAAAACAACAGTCGCTACAAACAAAACAGAAGCAACATTAAGCAGCAACACCAACATCAACAGAGAAAAAAAGAAAGAAGAAAAAAGTACACAATTATACACAATAAACACAATAGAAGTCATGCACAAAAAGCACGACAGACAATATAACAGGAAATGTAATGTTCAGCCTTGACCACTAATTAGCCACTTTTTAAAAAAGTGTTTACTGTAAAGGAGACATCAGTCTAGATCTCATTTTGTCAGAAAGGTTTCAGGAGCCTGACTAAAAATCGAGAAAATCATCAATATCGTAGAATTGCAATTTAAATCGAATCGGCATCCCAAAAAAACGTAGAAGAATTGAATCGAGAGAAAAGCATATCGTCCCTGCCAGAGCTTTTGTTATTTAAAAGAATAGAATAAAGATCTATACAAAATGCTACTAAATAAGTTACAGAAAAAACGGATACAACTTCAGACATGATTTCAACTAAACACATGCACACGCACACACGCGCACACACACAGGTGTCAGGTGTTAGATCTTACCTTGGTAACACAGCTATTACTGATGATTCCACAGCATTGCAGGGGAATATGCTGTGAACAACAGGAGTCCTTCCACCAGAGAGAGGGGGTGGCGGTGGGGGAGGGGGAGGGGGAGGGGGGGTTGGGGGGGGGCAAGGAGAGAAGGAGAGACAGAAAGCGTCCTGTCTGTCCTGACCTCCAGTGACAGACAACTTCTCTGAACAGCAGTGAGCTTTACAGTAGAAACCTGCTTTGATGATAAGTGTAAAAACTGCAGGAAGAGTAAAGGCGGTCGTCCTGGGTCAAGAAGGGCAGTGGGAGGGAGGGGTTGGAGGGGGGGTGGGGAGGGGGGGTGTATGAGGTGAATGAACCATCTGGTTCATTCACCTCATACACATCCTCCAGAGGAGGCAAGAGAGGAAATCCATCTTCCTTCCTCTGTCATATTTAATGAAAAACGAGCAACTTAAGCGCCCCCGTTCGCCAGGTTCTATCTGATCTGGTGCAGAGGTGTGTGTGTGTGTGTCTGTGTGTGTGTGTGTGTGTGTGTGGTGACGGTGGTCTCTGGTGGATCCAGGGGGAAGTTTGGACGTCTTCTGTGTGTTTTGTTGATAACCGGGATTTGGAGCTTGAACACAGGGGCGGCAGATGGTGTGTTGGCTTAGGCATCCTCTGCTTTGTGTGTGTGTGTGTGTGTGTGTGCGTGCGCATGAAGAAGCATTACATGTAGTAGGCTACTGTGTGTGGTTGTGTTGCTATGTCCTTACCCAAACTTAGTGTCAGAGAGGAGTCAGTGGTGGATGAAGGTAGCGCTGCTCTCTGTGGTCAGGCCTTGGACTGATCCCAGGTCTGACCTCAGGCCCATCTGCTGTCATTATGACAGATGTGTCAGAGACTGGCTTCAGATCTGTGGCTGGATCCACAACCCCTAGTTAGTCTATCTGACAGACTGCCTGCCTGTCTGCCAGACATTTAGTGCAGAGCTTCAGATCCAAAATATGTCTGGAATGTTTTCATCTTCTTTTGTGACTCTAGAAGCAGGAGGCTTAAGACACAGAGGTCTGATCGTCTTCACATTCAGCACGAAGTCAGTGGAGGTTTCTCTGCCAAGAAGAAAACAGAAGAGACTGAACAATACAGAATGATCAACAATAGGATGTAATAGTTGAACATTTTGGCAAATTGGTCCATTGTCATAATCCCTATAGTCATAGCAGTAGCTTTGTTACCTTTAATTGTCAGTGCAAGCTGTTTTTAGAACGGCGGAGAAGAGTGGTGAGCTGCTCAGGGCTACGGTGCAGTTAAATGTATGAGTAGTTCTGGTTCAGTAGAGGTACTAGTGGTTAGGATCTGATCATTTTCATACTCAGCTCTGATTGGACTGTTTCTATGTTTCCATTTTTTATTTGTTTAAAGCCCCAGTGTGTAACTTATTTGGCTTTTTATTAGCAAAAATCAAATCCTAACCCTTTAAATCCGTATTTCACTGAAGTGGAATCACACCTGCATACAAATGAAAGCTTTCTCCTCCCTTAGAATGAGTTGTTACAAGTCGTTACAAATATACAAGGGGCGGTGCACCGAACCGAGGCGGCCATGTTGAATCACCATTTTTTACCTTGAGTGTCAGCGTGACCGTAGGTAACCACGGAAACTCAGCAGAGCTGTCGGCTCTGGGAGAAAGTTTTCCAGGTAGCGCCTGTTAAAACTGTCACCACTGTGTAGTGTGAGGAAGGACGGAGGCACTGGTGTTGCATTCAGGTGTAGTCAGACAGACGGCCGTCGGTAAACCAACTGGATGTCATTTTACTCCACCAGAGAAAGAGGGTGAAACAATACCACATCACCATGACAACATGTTGTCACGCCTGTATTGTTTTGCCTCGTGCTGGTGGAACACTTGTTTATCCTGTTACATGCAGCGTCTGTTGTCTGTCTGACGTTTTCCCCATTTCACGTGAACGCAACATCAAGAATACGTTCCGATATGCAAAATAGAACTGAACCGATCTGAAGCGCTGCAGACGTGTGCGCTGCGCTCCACAGCGCAAGATGTGCAACAAGGCAGACCGGTTAACATTGTGCGCCTATCTGAAACTGCCTCCGCTCCAGGGCGCTGCGCTTCGGTTCTGCGTGCAATGCGACCAGGCCATAAGGTAGTGAGGTTTTGGGCAGTAGAGGTGAGTCAGAGTCTTTGAGGGATAGGGTTGAGTCTTAAAGTGGTGAAAGTGACTTGCTGAGCCGTGTAGATGTGTCTTTGGGTCCTTGGCAGTAGGTCTGGGAGCGGTGGTGATGGTGAGTCTTTCTGTAGCAGTTGTGAGTCTTTTTGAGCCGCTGTGAGGTGGAGGTGAGCCATTGAGTGTCAGTTATTACATAATCATCAGATCGCAATCATTTGAGTTGACTGCAAATATTTTGCATAATGGTTCAAATGGTTTGATGAGATTTAATGAGATGAGTGGACTGGATGGCAGACGGCTCTTCTTCTCTCTGTAGCCTATGGACCACAGTGCTGCTCAACACATCTGTGGAGACACAGGTGAACCGACTGGAGCAGTGGGACTGCGCTGCATAACTGGCACATACTGTCAGTCCTCCTGTCTAACTTTTCGCAGGAAAATATAGACATAAGGAGCTAATTAAAAATAAAAAAATTAACAGATAGTATTAATTTGTCAAAGTTCTTGTTATTGGTTAATGGTTAATCATGTGCATCCCTAAATGACATCATCACGTTGCACTCCCTTCTGCTATGGTTTAATGACACCATAAGTGCAGCGCCACTAACTGTTTAACTTGAGGAGCTTAAAGGGTTAGTAGCATTTTTTTTAAAGTGGGGTTGTATGATCTCCAAATAGCCCCTAAGTACTTTAATTTGCAGTAGAAGACTCTCTTCACTCCTCCCGTTAGCAACGCCAGCCCATAGCCCTGCCCAGAGATTTACAACATACATTGTTGTGAATGGACCCAAAGAAACGGCCTATTTTCACGGCCTAAAAGAGGTTTTACCTGAAAAAAATACACAGTTCCATTGTTTGCTATAATATAATTTTTTCCAGCCCTTCAAAGTGCAGGAAAAACACAGTTTTTATTTGGACCTAACCAACTCACGTATCCCTCCGCCCAGGGTTAGCGCTCGCCAATCAGCAGTTGGTTAGCTCCAAATAAAAACTGCATTTTTCCTGCACTTTGAGGGGCTGGAAAAAATTACATTATAGCCAACAATGGAACTGTATTTTTTTTTTCAGGTAAAACCTCGTTTAGGCCATGAAAATAGGCCGTTTCTTTGGGTCCATTCACAACAATGTATGTTGTAAATCTCTGGGCAGGGCTATGGGCTGGCGTTGCTAACGGGAGGAGTGCAGAGAGTCTTCTACTGCAATTAAAGTACTTAGGGGCTATTTGTAGATCATACAACCCCACTTTGAAAAAATGCTACTATCCCTTTAATTACTAATATTTCATGACTACATTTCAATGAGCATCTATTGACATCAGCATCATGGATTTATTTGCAAAGCCATGGGTAAAGGCTGAGTAGGAGGGCTGCCAAGCCGTGGACCCTGGGCTCCACCCAGGCTGAGCCACCGAGCTGCCGCGGGGTTAGCCGAGCCGCAAAGCCCCCTGGGTAATGACCACACATGAAAGGAAGCCTATTGATGATTAAGCAGGATTAATTTTGTCTGTACAGACTCCACCTAAGCTAATAATATAATAGTGGCATGTAATGATGAGGAAAAGACAATTAGATTGTAACATAATCACAATCCTGTGTATGGCATCGTCAACTAAAATTGCATGATTGTGTCATCTTTGTGTTTTGTGTAAGTAAGTAAGAGACCTGTGCAACAATTCAGACTTTATTAATTATTGTGTTCTTTGATCATAATTAGGCAAATTGTGGCTCATCTATTACCTCAGTTGTTCAGGGAAGCAGATAAATGTGTGAAATGTGATCAGAAACGAGAAAACGTTGCATGTTCCCTGGATTTTTGCTCCCTAGATGAGGAAATGATGATGACTGTGATGGCTGACGCCCCACTACGGCTGTGATCCTGTTCAAACTACAACTTCAGCCATATAGTGAAGGATCATCAGAATTATCACTGTCAGTTATCCAACAGCATGCTCTTGAGGAAAAGACTGTGTGATGAAGGGGTAAAGGATGGTCCTCCTCAGTAGACAGGCTTCCTCTTCTTGTGATGTCATTACTATTGAACATGGTGACAGATATCCAGCTGCCTGCCTCTGTTGGACCTGGCTGCCTGGGGTGTGATATGACAGGAGCTATGACTTGAATGTGAAAGTGTTTTTATTTCAATCCAGCCATTTGTTATGCCACTTTTCTGTGCAGGGCTGTGGGGGGCAGCTGGAACAAATCCCAGCTGACAAAGGGTGAGGGCAGGGTAGTACTCCCTAGACTGTCACATGAGGAGTTCTTTTCCAAAACGCTATAAATCCATTTTAATGGTTTTCAAGAAAATGACATTTCTTTTTACCCAGACCCACCCATTTTGTAAATATTCAATTTATCCTGTTAAAATGATTGTTGGCTATAAATGGAGATTCAGGGGGGTTGAGTGACCGACTGGCTGCTGATATCTATTTCTTTATTTCTCTAATTTATTTATTTATTCTCCTTTTTTTCTTTTCTTTTTTCCTCATCACAACTGATCTCAATCCATTTACTTGCTTGCTGTGTTGCTGTCATGTCTTGTGCTATGTCATGTCTTTACGTTTGCTTAAAGGTGCATTATCGCAAATACAGCAGTAATGGCATAAAATAAGATAAAATATGCAAAAGATGGGTCAGGGAGAGCCATTAACTAAATTTACCAAAAAAATAGCCACCAGTGTAGTTTCCGTGGGGCAAATGCAGAATTTGTCTTTGTTATGATACAAGCCGGCCCAGCGCTTGCTGCGTTCAATTGCACTCGGAACTCGGAAAACCGACCTCCGAATCGGAAAAATGCAATAGTAAATTTGTATTTGTATTTCCTTTATTTGTTCAAGAGGGACAGTGTACATTAATGAACATTAAAAAAAAAAAAAAAAGGCTCGGTAGAACACTTCTCTCCACGCCCCTATGTCTTTCTTCAGTTGTCCTCTCGCAAAAATCATTTTAACGGCACATTGATGTGAGCCACTCTGTAGTTTTATAAAACAGAGAGGCTGCTTCTCTCCAGATCATGTGTATGCGTCTGTGTGTGTGAGTGAGTACGGTTACAGCGATGCTCCCGTCCCCCGGATATTTCTGTAGCTGGATTTACATGATCTGGTCTGAGACATAAAACTCATGGACTGAGGAGTCGTCCTCTGCGGTCTGCACGTACTCCGTCCTGCATTTGTAGGAGGAAGTTGTAGCTGCTGTTGTGGTTGTGCACGACGTAGAGCTGCTGCTTCGACTTCGTTTTTTTCTTTCCTTTCCCCAATCGCACGGTTGCGAACCGTACGAGGCTGCTCTCTCTCTCTCTCTGACAACTGTCTTGTTTATCTCTGATGCTCCGCCACTGGCTCCATCTAGTGGCTGCGGATTTTGCGTTAGAGCTCCTTTAATGTTAGTCACTGGTATTGCACAATGAAAAAATCAAAATAAATGGAGAGTCAAGTACAATAGTAAGAGAACAGAAATGAAGCTACAATAGAATAGAATTATTCCAGCAGCTGATGATGAAATGTCCAAAATTGCAGTAACCTGCACAAAACTCACAACTCTACACATAAAAAACATGAGCCAGTCAGGTGAGTCAGAGACTGTGGATCGTCGTGGATTACCTGCAGTTGTGCTTTGTAATCTGAACTATGAATATGTAATGATGATGTTTTGTAATATGGAAATGTAGGCTGAAAAGGGGTCAAGACTGGATCAGCCTTTTCTTCTTCCTGTGCCTTTGGGAACACTTTCTTTGTATTGCTTTTTTCTGATGGGAACTTTGATGTCTTTCTTTTTTCATTTTCCTGTTGTCTTTTTTGTTGTCGTATGTTAAATGTTCAAGATGAAATAAACTAAACTAATCAAGCAGCATCCACATTGAATCCAGCCCCATTGCTGTGGTAGGTCAGAGCTAGTAAAGATGTCTGACCATCTTCACAAAAATGTGTTTCTGGTTTTAATACGAAAGCACCACTTGAGCAAAGTGATGATGAATAATTGATCCAGCTGTCTGTTAATAACTGATTATCTCAGGATTCAAAATGTTGACACAGACACAGCTCTTAAAGGATAACTTTCGTTTTTTACAACCTGGACCTTATTTCTAGCATCAAATAGGATCATTTACTCACCCAGACAAGTTTGGTGTCATTTGGAGTCGTTTTGACGAAATTAGCCCCAATCGAGCGGCGCGTATATCCGTATAATGTGAGAACACGGGGCACCCAATGCTGCCTCTAAATAACACATTATCTGCCGCAAAACTCGTTCATTTCGCCAATATTTTGTGATGATACACTAGTGTTATTCCCCTCCGAGCCCGTGGTGGCATGTTATCAATCTACTAACCTCTGACCTGGATGATGTCATCTCCGACGGCGGCGCGGCGCGGCTAACTTGCTATCGCTAATGCTATGGTCCGTTTCTGCATGTTTCTGACTCGTCAGAACAAAATGAGCAGCTGGATGATGTTCAGCTTCGGTCAGCTTCCACAGGCTTCCTCTCCTCAGCCTGGATCCTCACTACAGCTCTGGCTAGTTGAGCTAAAAAGGACCCAAAAAAGGACCCAAATGTAGGTCCGCTCGGAGGGGCGGAATGATTATTATCAGAACAAGCCGGGCACTGGTCGGAGATGACATCATCCAAAAAACTTGTCAGGGTGAGTAAATGAAAGGTCCAGGTTGTAAAAAACTGGGGTTTAACAGCAGAAAAATAATGTTATCCTTTAAGTAAGTCTGTGTGACCTCGGTGCTGTGCAGTTGCTGTTTGTGTCAGTATATTTCACAGTAAACAGTGGACACTAATGATGTCTTTTTCCCAGGAGTCTATTCATTTGCTGCTGCCCACACTTTCATTCTGATTGACCTCAGACACTTTGTCATCTAAGCAAAGCAGAATAAATGTTCACCCAGACAAACAAACCCTGTTTCTCTGCCATAGCCAGCTTCTGTGTCCAATACAAGAAGAAGATCCAAATAGAGCAGAGGGTGAGGGCTTACAACAGCAGCCAGTAGACAGTCCACCCAGGTGAGGCAGAGACTGTGCACCTGTAATAAGAAGAGAAGAACCATGGAGTACCTGCAGTTAGCTTTCCACTCTGAACTAATCCAACAGCCTGCACATTAAATCCAGCCCTGTGGCTCATGATGTAAAATACACTAGAAAGGCTGGGAGTAGGTTTCTATGCCAATTATACAGCCTCAGAATTAACGTAGTAATTATTTATGAAGGTGAAGTGTATTATTATTAGAAATAACTGTTTTATAGGTGAAGTTGCCTCAAATGATGTCACAGTTGAATCAAAGTTCATATTGTCTGTTCAGAAGAAGAATTAGACAGACCTAAAAAAAAGATGAGACTTTACTGCTATCAGCTGTGTGTTTGTGTGTTAACCTCGTAATGTTTCCTTGAGTGTAATTATGTAAGGTAGCAAATAGCTGATGAACTGTTTGTTTAGTGTGAACTGGAGCTTTCAGTTTGTTCTTTGTTTTGACACTCAAGACTCGTGGTTGTGCAGATGAGAGGTAGGAGCAGTACTGCCTGTGAAGATGTATAGATAGTAAGAGTGTGTGGTGTTAGTCCCTGCGTTTGGTTCAGTTTAGTTGCTGCTGGTAACCATCAGCCTTCATTGTCTTTACGATGAGATTCAACCAGAACATTTCCTCTGGGAAGTTCTGAGAAGACCAAGTGCTGCTGTCGACATGGGAATCAAACCCACCAACTTCAGGTCAAGACAGAGCTAATCAGACAGATACATGAACGTCTTTCTATAAGCACTGATATTAAAGGAGTCATAACCTGGTTTTTTTACGTATCCAGCCCCCCTTGGATCGCTTTGGATCAATTCGTAAAACTTATTAGAAAAAAAAAAAAAAAATTTAATCAAACATTGAGCTTGTTCTGACCCTTTTTCCTACCGCGACTTTATCACGCGAGATTACGCGCGAGGTTTTGACTGGTCCGGATGTGCATTGTATAATATGTAATGAGGCACGCGTTGATTCGCCGCAGGAAGGACAGAGCTGGGGGGGGGGGGGGGCTTGCCTGCATGCAGACTCCAAAACATAAACAGCCCCCTGGTACCGCTTCGGCGATTTCAGGTAGCGGACGGGGCGGGGTTGGGTGGTGAAAGAGGCAAGTAGCCTCCACGGTGACGTCACCGTAGGAGCAGAATCAAAATCTCCTGCTTTAGGAAGGCACACCCTTGTGTGCTATTCCTGTTCGGAAAAAGAGCCGAAGCGAAAAAACGGCGCCGCTTTCAAACTCCAGCTTTTCAGGCAAGTTTCAACTGAGGTCAAACACCAATATGCATGTTTTAACAAGAGACATTGCGATTTCCGGGTGATGACTCCTTTAATAAGTCTATATTTCAAGTTTGTTTTGTAACGGAACCTCCTCTTCCCGGTTCGTCAAATTTGGACGAACAATGGTCTGTCGTCTTTTTGTCACTCTTCTCCAACTTAAAACAGTATTCTCTGAACTTTATACATTGCTGTTCTGGTCTCTTTCTCCTTCTCTTTCTTAGAGCTGCATCTGTGTCATTAGTCTTTGTTCTAGTGGCTCCTCTTCTTTCTATGTCTCCTTGCCCTATTCCTTACAGAACCCAAATATTATATGCTATATTTGATGCTTCAAATATAAATGATGCTGCAGCTACACAGCAGTTCAAAGTTTTATTTATCACATGCTGAAGTATAATACTCAGTAAGCAGACTCAGTGTTACAGACTTTTCCCTAGCTTGACAGTTGTACTTTCAGAAAGGACACAGGACCACAGGACATGTCTGTTCTAATGATACAGTGATTATAGTCAGTGGTTCTATAATACACATTCTACTTGGAGGTTTTGAGGACACGGGCTGTTAGATAGACAGGAGCCAATCAGAGGACAGAGCAGTGGATGTGGCGCTGCACAGCTGCAGCTGCGGGTGTGTTTTATAACATCGGCAGAAGTATTTCAGTATAGGTAAAGTATACGAACAAAGACATGTAGGAGTAATTTAAGCCAGTTACTCCTGTGGTGTGTACTAACGTTGGTTGGTGTGAAATGTTTCTGTCATCAAACTCATCAAATACAAGACAGAGTTGTTTTCGAGGTAAATACAGAGACTGCTTGTCAGAAAAACTGTCCCTGAAGGCAACGTGCATCAGCGGTTTTGCATGAATTTCCCTCTAAAACAACTCTGTGTGGTAACGTTGTGTCATTATCTCATAGCGTGGTGAATGTGCAGGTCACAACTTGTCCACCACCTTGTTGGATTGTGTATTTGATGAGTTTGATGAGGGAAACCAAGAAATCCCATGAGCCTCCGTAGTGTAGCTCTGAGCAGCTCACAGCTCTGTTCTGCCGTTCTAAAAATAGTTTGCACCGACCGATAAGGTAACAAACCTACTGCTATGACTATAGGGATTATGGCAATGGGCTAATTTGCCAAAATGTTGAACTATTCCTTTAAGTGGAATATTGCTGACTGTCTTTCCTGTTATTATTATTATCCAGCAGAGTTACTTATTTGTCTGGATGAGTGATGTCATTGTGGAGATTGTGTGTCTGTGTCAGTGAAGTTGGAGCATGTGTTAACTTTTGGTAACGGATTGTTCTCTGGATTGAAACTTTTCCTACATCTGGCCCCACAGCCTTCCCAGATTCCATACTGTTATCACCCTTTTTTTATATTCTGTTTTGAAGTGGTGAGTCTTTAATACACCAAGCTAATATCTTTCCTCATGTTTCTCCTTGATCACAGACTGCTTTTTGAGTCTTCCTACTGCCTCAAAAGCTGACAATTCATTATTCTGTGACCACAGTAATCATAATTCTTGTTGGGTTTTGGGGCAGGATTTGCGGAATTCCTCACTCTAATTTCCATTCTCATTCTCATTCTCATTTTCTGATGTGATTTTTTTTTGAGCTTTTAAAATTAACAAGCTGGTCTGTAATGATAATCCATAGCCTTATCCTCAATGAGATGACTCTATTAATCCCCAAATAGAAATTCACTTATTTCATTCATTACCCCTCTAGTATATCTATGCATAACCTGGGGTTGTGGAGTCCAGAGTGACATTAGAGTGATTGTCATGCCTGAAATGCAGGCTCAGTAGATGCCTTGATTTACTGATGTTCATCAAAGCTTCACATGCACAGTATCAGTAAATGCTGCAATTTATTATGTTCTCAAGTACAATATGCTGTACTTGACAGATGTTCCTTTAATATGTCACATGAAAACTATCAGTCTATTTTCCCAATGTTCCTGATTAACAGGGCCGTTGTATAGGGGAGAAAGGTGATGATAATTCTAGGGGCCCAGAGCCCAGTAGGGCCCCAAAAAACCAATAGTCTAATCTTTGTATGACTGAATTATTCTGCATAAGACTCTGACTAATACTCATAGTAATGCTGCATTAGCATCAAAACAAAGCTATTTTTTTTGTTTTTTGCATTGTGTTGTGTTGCGTACGAACTGATGAAGCCCATCCCAGACAAATACAAGTCCAGTTGCCTATGATTCAATTTGCCCAGAAAAGAACAATGACCTAAAATTTTGTAGGATTGGGGAGGGCTGGGGAAGGGAGGGAAGAAGTGGTTGTTGTTTTTTTTTGGAAAAAGAAAAAAACCCTTATTTTTCATTGTATGTACTTTTACTTGTCAAATGAATAAAAACATTAATTAAAAAAAAAGAAAAGAAAAGAACAATGACCTGGATGAATGAGAATATCAATAGACAAAGTATAGGCTAAATAAAAAATGATAATAAATATTTAGTAGGGATGCACGATATATCGGCATTAATATCGGTATCGGTCGATGTTCGTCATTTTTTAACATATCGGCATTGGTCCGATGTTTAAGGATGGTAGCCTGTAACCTTGTTATTTGGAAGTAAAATACATTCTGAAAATAAAGGAAGACATTCAAAAATTCAGTTTGCATGATTTTCATTCTGTACAAGAATGTATCATCTCAGAAACGTAAAAACAACCCAACACATATCGATATCGGTAAATATCGATTATCGGCCATAACAGAAAAATTCATATCGGATGTCGGTATCGGCCAAAATTTTCATATCGGTGCATCCCTAATATTAAGTCTAAAAAAATAAGTGGAAAAGTCAGGGGGAAGGGGCCCACTTTAGTATTCTTTCAGGGGGCCCAGAATTCCTAGCAACGGCCCTGCTGATTAACATCGGCATTATCTGGGAGCTGCACTCCCAGTCACAAGACATTAGTGTGGAAGTGCAGCTCAAAGCAGCATGTGTTGCTGCTGTCAGACATCAGAGGACCAGTTCATGTAGAACTGTCTCTAGATGGACGGAGACAGAGGTGTGTGGTCAGTCTGACGCTGCAGCGTCCAGTCAGCGAGGTGATGAGCTGAGCGCTAACTCTCAGGTGTTTGGCCTGTGCTACTCCACAAAGGCTGTTTGTTCAAGCAACAATGTTTTATGTATGTGCTTAGTCTTTCATCAGCACACTCAGTATTCAATTTACATACTGTCTACTGATCCACTGCTGAATGTTAAGCTGTTTATGCGATCTCAGCCACTTTGCTCTGACTCTGAGATGTGCGTGTGGAGGGGTGGATGTGTGTGTGTGTCTCAGACAGATTGCTTTGCCCCCTCGCCCCCTCCCTCCTGGTTGTGCAGTATTGTGTTCTGGTAATAATGATGGGTTCTGTGCCTCCCAGTCTCCCTCCCAGCAGGACACACACATAAAAGGGTCCTTCTCAGGGCAGCTTTGTGTGTGCGTGTGTGTGTGTTTGTGCGTGCGCATGTGTGTGTGTGTGCCCGCTCTTTGTGTGGTTCTAAGAACATCATTTTCAGCGCTGCATTTTGATTGTGCCTCATACTGTGTGCGTGTCCAACCCATCAAGGTTCACACAGGCGCATTCACTGTGCCGTCGCCACTATCTCTCTCACCTGCTTGCTCTCTCCCACCTCACCCTTTTTCCATCTATCTTTCTCTTCCATTATTTCTCCTCCCTATGTGACATTTCTGCTGTCCTCACACAACTCTTCCCTTCCTCCGCTGTGCATATCAGTTATTGGAGTTTACCAGTGAGCTGTTCTTCCTGTCTGCTGCTCCACATCCAAACAGCCTCAAAGACCACAGGTCGGGGTGGGGGTGGGGGTTAGCTTAGTCGCTAGAGCAGGCGCCCCGTATACAGAGGCTATCACTGCAGCCGGTCCAGTATCGAATCCCGACTCGGGCGACCCTTTGCTGCATGTCATTCCCCCTCTCTCTGCCTCCTCATTTCCCATTACTCTTCATATCACTATTACTAAAAGGCAGGGGTGCAGATCCGATGTCAGGATTGGGGGGGGGGGGCACAAAAGTGATTTTTTTTTTTTTGCCTGTTTTTTGCCACCATAAATTACAACTTCGTAGAGTCTTGCCATATCATTCAAGGACACGGAATCATTTATTGTGCTTACCTTTCTTGTTTATCCGTCCTAAACAGCCAACAGCGCCTATATCACTGCTCACCTAACAGTTAGTAAATCATATTTTTAAGGGTCTCGGGCATGTAATGTCTTCTCGCATTCTTATTTTTTGCCCCCCTATGACCCTCCCCAATTCTTCTCACCATCTTCCTTTTCTCACATTGGGACTACATTATGCATGATTGATTGGCTGAGTGTGAATTTTGAAGCCCTAACCAATTGTGTAAACTAATTGATCATGTTTTTACAATGCTGTCTGAAAATACTTTTGTTCAATTTTAAATAATTTAGGGTATTTTGATTGGGGGGGACAATTCATGTTTTTCATAAATTGGGGGGGACATGTCCCCCCCGTCCCCCCTGGGATCTGAACCCATGCTAAAAGGGATATTTCAACATTTTGGCAAATTGGCCCATTGCCATAATCCCTATCATAGCAGTAGGTTGTTACCTTTAATTGCCAGTGCAAGCTGTTTTTAGAACGGCGGAGCAGAGCCGTGAGCTGCTCAGAGCTACGCTATGGAGGCTCATGGAATTTCTTGGTTTCCCTCATCAAAATCATCAAATACACAATCCAACAATCCAACAACTCAACAACGCTCTGGTGGACAAGTTGTGACCTGCACATTCACCACGCTATGAGATAATAACACAACGTTACCACACAGAGTTGTTTTAGAGGTAAATACAGAGACTGCTTGATGAAAAACTTTCCCTGCACGCAACGTGCATCAGCGGTTTTGCATGAATTTCCCTCTAAAACAACTGTGTGGTAACGTTCTGTCCTGGTGTTAAAGAGAAACTATGCAGGATTTGTAGCTTAAGTATTCTACATTTTTACTAGTCCTGCATTTTTCCTTTTTTGCTCGAAATAACAGCAATATGAATGGAAAACATTAGCAACATCCAGAAAACAAGTGGTAAGCTGTCAGAGAGAGACCAGCAGCATGTGGTGACAAGAGGAACAAGTTCTCTAGTGTAGGAACATGAGGAGCAAAATCATATGCAGGTTTCCTGTAACATAAGACAATGCACTGCCCCCCACCCAAAATGAACAATTAAAAAAAAAACAACCTCTGCTTGTCTCCTTGAAGCAGTAGCTCTATGTCTCGCACGACAACAACAACCATTTGTGTGACGTATGTAGGGCTGGAGTTGCGTGTCTCAGACCGACCCATGTAAATCCAGCTGCAGAAATAACCAGGGGACGGGAGCATCGCTCACTCACACACATACCTGTCAGTGTGGTCATGTCTGGAGAGAAGCAGCAGAATGGCAATAAATCTACAGGTCTACAGTGGGAGCCATTCAAACTTTCCCATTCCAGCTGACTGCCAGCCAGCTCCCAGCCAGCTCCCAGCAGAGTTCCAGTGGCTGGAGTGACCCACTGCTTCTCTTGGGCGTGTCTATTGTTTTTTATTTACTGTAACTAACTCAACCCATTCATTGAGTTACATAGTGTGTTTCCACTGACTGCCAGAGGCAGCGCTTTATGTACCAGCTCTGGTGGTCAGTAGAAATGCATAGAATGGAGATTGCATACATAACCATTGTTTTGATAGCGAAATCATGACAGGCCTAGCTACTGGAGATGCACTGGCCACTGTTTTATCTAGAAATAAATTATTGTAACACTACCTCCTGTGAAATATTTGATCACAATTTATTTGCTGTGAATCTACACTTAAAGAGGAAGAATTAAAGGTGATGAACAGCCTTTTGGAAGATTTTTGCAGTTGTGCAGGTATTCAGTGTCTGCCTTAGGCCAGGAAATTAGCATTATCATTGCTCAACCTTTTGTTTGCATTTAATGGGCTATTGGTGTCCCATTGTCATACAAATCACATACAGAGCCAAAATGCAGCTGGCTATTCAACTTGGGGGAGGGCGGGGCTTTGGCCTGCAGGCCAAACGTTTACCTTCTGTTATCATTTCATCCATAATAATCTGGAAAAGTAATTAAATGACTAAAAAAGTCTATAATTTAAATAACTGTAACTCAAAAGTAATTAGTTAGATTACAAGTTACAGTACTAGTTACTCATGAACAGACAGGCCCATGTGTTCTGGCTCAATGAAACAGCCGATCATATACCTGGATGAGTGACAGACAAACAGCCAATCATTGAACAGCTGTGTATTTCAATTGCAGCTGTGGTTGCAGGAATTATTACACAGTTTTATTTTGTGGTTTTCATGTAGCTATTTATTCTCCTAGCATTAATTTGTTGTCTATATGGATCATCATGTGAGCATACAGTAGCTGTGCTCTAACCTTTTGTAATGCACAATGGCTATTTGCCGGGAATGTGGCCTCGTCACAGAGATCACTTGCTCTAAGTGTCCCGAAGAAATTTAAATCAAAAGCAACTGGACTTGGTTATTTGTCTAATAACCAACTCCAGTTGCTTTTGGACTTGGATTTTATCTAGGAATTTCCTAGACAAATAACCAAGTCCAGTTGGTTTTCACAGGCTTGCTGTAGGAATGCGTGAGCTGCTCGTTTTGAGTTCATTCATTGATCATTGTGCATAGTGTGCCCAAACCATGGCACAGGTGAGGAAACGCACACACCAAGAAAAACAGGATTGCAGATGGTCTGAATATGGGGACAGTGGAAATTTAACTCTGTACTACTTGCTCTGGGTTAAATTTAATAAAATTCATTAAATTAAGTTAATTAAGTTATACATTTGTCATACCAGATAACACAAGCCATCAAACCCCCTATAAACCCCCTATATATATTTTAAAAAAAAGATTTATTAGGTCATGCTATTTACATAATAATTATAAAAGACGGTGAGTCATGGAGACCAGATTTTATATCCAACACGTCACTGTTTACAAACTGAACATCTAGCCTGTCCTTACAAAATAAAATTTGTGAAGTGGTGGACGGTAACCGATTTTACTCAAAAAGACCCATAACAGGTGTTTTTTATTGACTAAAAAAAGTTGTAGTGTAATTTCAGAGTCATGTTAGTTACACAGTTTAGCACTCTATGCCAACATTTTTTTCTTTACGTGTCTTGCCTCACTCCGAGTCCATGACCAGCAGATACTGTAGACACCATCCTTTCCACTGTGCGTGCAGTAACAAGGGAGATAGAGCCGTATCACCTGTAATTAGCTTAGCTCAAACACTGGAAGTGTATGGGTAGTGTTAGCCTGCCTCCACCTAAAGTCATCAGAGAAACTCTTCAGCAACTCTAAACGGACCGATCTTCGTCTCAGAGCTGACAAAACTCTCCGGTAAGGCATCTTGAGCGGTCAAATGCCGGTAACGGGGCCAGATCGGTCAAAACGGAGGGTTCAAGCTAAGACGCTTTATTTTGGTTCAAGCTAGCTACATCGAGGGTAGGTTAGCTTCCTATTTCAAAGTAAAAGCACTTCTGTATGTGAAGGGCAACGGGTGTTTTATTTTGTGAAAGCAACCAGAAGTGCGTTGGTCACAACGGCTAGCTTGAGTAGCACCAAATTCATCTGAACAAAATAGCAGCTGGTATTTAGACAAATTAATGACACACTGCTGATCTAAACGGATACTTTCTCACCTAAAAATGTTTGAAATGTTGATAAAGTGATATATTTACAGAGTTTAGAGATAAAATGAAATCAGCTTCTGACTGTTGATTTCAGATCAGGTAGGAGGCGGCTAACACTACCCATACACTTCCAGTGTTTGAGCTAAGCTAATTACAGGTGATACGGCTCCATCTCCCTTGTTACTGCACGCACAGTCAAAAGGATGGTGTCTATCTGCTGGTCATGGACTCAGGAGTGAGGCAGGACACACACACACAAAGTAGGCATATCCCTTTAAACTACCCTGCTCTGGAATCACGTGGCTGTAGTTGTTCTTCAGGGTTTTACTCTGTACACCACCAACAAAACGACAGTAGACAGTATACATTTGTGCTGTTTTCTAATCTGATCCCATGAGCATAAAGTTCACAGGTCATGTCACTGTTTTCAGTGAGGTAGCCTATTGGTTGCAGTCTGCAGGGCTGAAAAGGGATGCCAATACCAAAATGATTTGTGGCTGAGGAATGCTGGGGGCTGGCTCCAGTATGATTCCTAAATGGTAGATTTTCTAGTGAATGCTTGTTTTCTTAATGTGCTACAATTAAAACAAGTAAAATACTTTCTAAGAGCTTGGCTGCAGTCGACCTGGGCATCAAGGCCAGGTGCTGGGTGGGTGGGGTCCTTCACGATACAGGTAGCTCTGCTCCTGCACCTGCTGATGTAGATGTCCCAGATAGAGGGTTGGCTGCCATGCATGATTTTTTTAGGCAGATTTGACCACTTCTCAGTGCCTTCTGGTCAGCCGTAGAGCAGTCATAGCACACTGTGATCCAGGATGTGAAGACGCTTTCCACCACACACCTATAAACAGATGTGATGACAGGGATGCTGCAGGGAGCATGCCTCAGCTTCTGTAAGAAGTAAAGGCATACTTTACCTTTATTATGTTGCGGGCTGTGTGACTGGTCCAGTTGTGGTCATTGGAAATGTGCATCCCCAGGTCCTTGAAACAGGGCACCATGGCAGCTGCTGCACTGATGTGGGGGAGGAGGGGTTGTAGCCTCTCCTGAAGTTGTTGATGGAGAGAATGTTTGCTTTGCACTAGTCCTCTAGTTTCCCCACTTGCTGTCTGAACTTGTCTTTGTGGGAGATTAATCTCACAAAAGCTGTGCCATCTGCAAATTTCACAGTGTGACTGCACTGATGTTTGGCTGAACAGTGACTGGTGAGAAGAGTGTATAGCAGAGGGCTCAGGACACATCCCTGGAGGAGGCAGCGTTGAGGGGGATGGGGGAGGATGAGAAAGACTTTTTGACAAACAGACCAAAGACAGAGGGATGGGAAAAGCCCAAGCAGCAGCAGTTTGTTGATTTAAGTCTGCAGGATTATTATATTGAATAAGGCAGAGCAACAGCCCAGGGAGAGCAGACTAACACAGTGAATGAGGGCTGATTAGATGACAGATGAAAATGTATCAGATGTGGAAGATAGGGGTCCACATTGATGTTGTCACTGTCCTTTATGTGGGCTGTCACTGATTGTTCAATGCATTTCATGATTATCAGGATGAGAGACACTGGACGATAATCATTCAAGTGTAAACACAGAAAAAAGGACAACTATCAAGCTTCAATGTTAGATCAGGAAGCACATGTAAAACTGGCATCACAAGACGAAGACAGGTTTTATCATGGAGATGCTTTACCATCAAAACATAGATTAGATAAAATGCTGCTTACACAGTTGTAGATATTGTTGCAACAATCGCCGTATAATGCACATATGTTAAATGAACTGACTAACTAGAATAGGGAGAATGGTCTGAGGCAGCTCTTTGAAAGGCAAACAACAGCCGAGCAGGTAGAACTCCAGTACAAGTTTAAGGAGGTAGCTAGTCTGTCAGATGATTTTTTTGTTTGTTTGTTTTCATTTTTTTTTCTCCACAAGTTCCACAAGAGTGATATTAAATTTGCATATTTTTATTGTAGAAGTGAATCCATCTGGGTTGACACAAACCATCATTCATCATCATCATTTCATTATTATTATTAGGCTATTATTATTGCACTGTTGCACTTTTAGCTTAGGAGTTTTTAAGTTAACAACCTGAAACACTGATCAACACTCAGAGGAAGTCAGGTGTTGCGTAGACCAAAGTGTGATAGAGTGAGCCCCCCTTAATGAAAAATAAACAGCTGTGCCCCCCCCCCTTGAAACGGAGAAAAAAGAGAGGAAAATTACACACCTATTTATTATCAGTTACTATGACCAAAACAATATTTGATTCATTAAACATAAATTGGTCTTTCCTGTAGGATTTGTTTGATTTACAAGCTTGTTTCATATTAATTATCATCACAACATAAATCACTGACGAATAAACCTAAACACATATAGAACTCTGTAACACACTCATCACACAACACATGCTCTCCCTGTGTGTGAAGCAGACAGTCTGAGGTTCAAGTTTATATCAATGCACAGGTGACACTGTGACAGGTCTCCACTGAGACTAATATTTAAATGCTAAAAATAATTTAACCAGCAGCTTTTTTCCTTCCAATATTGTGGCTTTATGAAGACACGCGGTGCTGTGCTACTGCTGATCCAATGTATTTATCTGAGCTTGGTCACTGTGAGAGGCACCGGGTCGCTTTGAGCTGCGTTCATATGAAGTTATAGCTACCTGTCATTTGGAGCAACCTAACCTCTTCTTTTTCTAACCAGAAGAGTTCCACAGAAAATAAAATGACATTCAGTCGAGCGCTGCGGAGTGAGAAATAAATCCCTGCAACACAGTCTTTCTGATCACCGCTGCCGGTTGTCACATATCAGATGCATTCTGGGAGATGATTGCATCGGAGCACCTTGGGCGTCAGTGCACAACGCGAAAGGGCTCTGACCAAGCGTCAGTTTATGACGCATCGGGAGTGAGACTGTGTGTTGCTCCCTGACACATCAGTCGAGCATAATCACAGCCTGTGTGTTACAAGATCGTGTTTTATTATATCACAGTATAATTGCAAACTAGAGGCTACTGCAAAAACATTAATCATGTAGCCCTATGTGCAAGTGACATGTAACTCATCTTTTGTTTGAATGTTTTCTGTTTTTCTTTTTCTCATGTCGCGCCCCCCCTCAAACTCTCTGGCCCCCCAAAAAAAAAAAAAAAAAAAAAAGGAAGGAAAAAAAGAGGAAAATTACACACCTATTTATTATTAGTTACTATGACCAAAACAATATTTGAAACAACATAAATCACTGACGAATAAACCTAAACACTGATATAGAACTCTGTAACACACTCATCACACAACACATGCCCTCCCTGTGTGATCATCTGGGAAGCAGACAGTCTGAGGTTCAAGTTTATATCAATGCACAGGTGACACTGTGACAGGTCTCCAATGCGCCTCTTGAAATGTCAGTTGGTCATTATCCGCCGCAAAACTGCAGTTTTTCCTTCCAATATTTTGTGATGATACACTAGTGTTATTCCTGATCAATGTATTTATCTGAGCTTGGTCATGTTAGCAACATCCTGCTCCTCCAGGCTGACCTACTAACCTCTGACCTGGATGATGCCTGGAAAATGAGCAGCTGGATGAAGTTCAACTTCCACAGGCTTCCTCTCCTCAGCCTGGATCCTCACTACAGCTCTGGATAGTTGAGCTAAAAAGGACCCAAATGCCGAAGCGGAATGATTATTATCAGAATTTGATTTCTCGCCGGGCACCGGCCGTCAGATGACATCATCCAGATCAGAGGTTAGTAGGTCAACCTAGAGGAGCAGGATGTTGATAACATGCCACCACGCCCCCGGAGGGGCAGTTATCATCCAAAATATTGGACGAAATGAATAAATTTTGTCGGACGGATAATTTGTAAAGTTATTTAGAGGCTCAATTTTGACGCGTGTAGGCTACTCGCATTATACGGGACGCGCGCCTACCCAGAATGCTTTGCGGGGGCGTCATTAACGGTCAAAACGACTCCAAATGACACCAAACTTGTCAGGGTGAGTAAATGATCGTATTTGATGCTAGAAATAAGGTCCAGGTTGTAAAAAACGAAAGTTATCCTTTAAGAGCTTCAGCTTTAATGACACCAAACTAATGGATGTGGTTGTCTTTGTTTTGTACTTTGTTGTCTTTTGTTTGTAGCAGCCTCTAAAGGGAGGAGGATCAGTCAGTCAAATCATTCAGTCTGAGGTTTTCGTTGTCAGTGAAGTGAATCACCTGTAACAAGACACTGTGTTTCACCATCAATCATTAACCTCAGGCCGACAAATAAAGTCAACACTGGAAAACAAAACCTCCAGTTCCTCTTATGGCCACTAGGGTGTAGCTCCAACTGTGAGTCAGTTACTATACTACAATGTTCTGTCCAACAAAGAAACATGTTTACAGCCTGCTACACTGCAAAAACGCAAAATCTTTTCAATAATATTTGTCTTATTTCTTGTCAAAATGTCTCATTTCTAGTCAAAACTCATCTCTTTCCACTTAAAATAAGACTCATCACCTAAAACTTGTTTTCACTTGAAATAAGTAGAAAAATCAGCAAGTTTTTTGTGTTTGTAATAAGAAAGAAAAACTTGCGCCACTATCAGATTTTTCTACTTATTTCAAGTGAAAATATCCTTGAAAGAAGTAAAAAAGTGTCTAAAAACAAGCTACTTTTTTATGTGATGAGTCTTATTTTACGTATAATGAGACTTGTTTTGGGTAGAAAATACATTATGACTAGAAATAAGACATTTGAGTTTTTGCAGTGTACAAAACTGCTGTGGTCTCTACAGCTAATTTCATTCTTCATGACAACTATAAAGACTGTGAATTTTTATATAACCTTTTGTATACCTGACATTTTGTTAAAGCTATAGTGTGTCTGTTTGAGTGACAGGTGAGTTTGTGTATGCTTGACACAAACGGTAACGCACTTACATTTCACATCCACATTCCTCTTCTCTTTGCCAATGTGTGGACTAGCTGGAAGTTAGAGGTGTAGTCAGAGACCAAGCCAAGCAGGGTTATGTACATTTACACACAGTTCGTGGTCACCACACAGGTGAACGGGTGGAATCATTTCTCTGTTAGAAATGATCCATTGTAACTTAAAGGGGTAGTTCAAAATTTTGGCAAATTGGCCCATTGCCATAATCCCTGTCATAGCAGTAGGTTTGTTACCTTTAATTGTCGGTGCAAGCTATTTTTAGAACGGTGGAGCAGAACCGTGAGCTGCTCAGAGCTACACTACAGAGGCTCATGGGATTTCTTGGTTTCCCTCATCAAACTCATCAAATACACAATCCAACAACTCCACAATGCTCTGGTGGACAAGTTGTGACCTGACAAGTTGTTGAGAGTTGTTTTAGAGGGAAATTCATGCAAAACAGCTGATGTGTGTTGCCTTCAGGGACAGTTTTTCATCAAACCGTCTCTGAATTTGCCTCAAAAACAACTCAGTCTCGTAACGCTGAGGCATAGCTCTGAACAGCTCACGACTCTGCTCCGCCGTTCTAAAAATAGCTTGCACCGATGAATTAAGGTAACAAACCTACTATGACTGGCCAATTTGCCAAAATGTTGTACTATCCCTTTAAGGACACACAGGTTACTGACATTATCGTTGGTGTGAGGCTGTAACATATTTTCTGGTTGTTATGTGATGATGGCTCGGCCCTTCGCTCACGCTATCAAAATCTGCTCTCTGACCTCTTCCTTTTCTAACATGCCTCCCTCCCTGTCTCTTTGTCTCTTAGATGTGTTGCCATCCTCAGCACCCATCTTCTCCCTTCCTCCCTCCCCTACTGACTGTGTTGAAGCTCATCGGGGTTGTGTCGCAGATTCCCAATGTGAGGCGCTGTACCACGGCCTAGAACTGTGTGCAGCTGATGCGGCACTGGGGGAGCAGGTGGCGGGCGAGTGTCTTGAGAGGCAGGATGCTCTGCTGGCCAAACACCCAGCTTTGTTGGCCTGCAAGTGTCAGCGTGGCTTTCGGAAGGAAGAGCAGTGTCTGCGTATATACTGGAGGGTCCGCCTGCTTCCAGGTCAGTCCATGGTAGGGTGCTGAGGGGGGACGTGTTGGCACTTATTTACAGCTGGATTTCAATCACAATGTATTCAATTTTCAAAAAAGAATTATGATTAATATGACAGACTTCAAACTCCTACTTTGAACACATTTTGTTTTAGTGATTATTAACCCCTAAAAGCCCCTTGTTCAGCATTGGGTTCACATGAAGGTGAATCTCAATGCAGCTTTCCACGATACTTTCCTCCAGCTTTTTGTCATGACTCATTCATTTGAAAGAAAACAACAAACATCATAATAAACCATCCAGCATCACCACCTACCAGACTTCAATGTGGTACGTTGTATCACTGCCGTTGTTTTGAATGTTGCATTCAAGATGATTGGATGGTGTTTTTACAGGATTGTTTGTCCCACAGGTGACTGACTATTTTCAAAAGCATTTCATTAATTGGTTGCAGTCAGAATGTGGAGAGGATTTCAAACTATTTTGTAAAAAAAAAAAAAAAAAGCCCCAGAATAGGATCTCCAACCCTAATTTTTAAAGGTACAAGTACAGTGTTTCCCACTAATTAACGAGAGTCTCGTTTTGGCCGGCCACAGTCTCTCACAGAAAAAAAATAAAAATAAAATAAAATAATTTTTTAATTTGAGAGATGGTGAAACGCTAGCATGATTATTAAAAAAACACCATGCACATAGACATAGGTACACAAACAGACACAGATGCATGGTAAGTGCACTACATCGCACTAATTGCACAGTAACTGCTCTGATATCAAACCACCTCTAACCCGTCCCGCCGTAAAGTCCGACGTCCGCATGCCCCCCCCCCCCCCCACCTCTGTCGCGCCATGGTCTCCTGAAATCCTGTGGGAAACACTGTACATCGTGTAACTAGGTAGGTAAAACTTTCCAGGGTAGGATGACGATCTGTAATGACATTAGAAAACTGTAAATGAGTTTGTAGTGGGTGTCTAAATGATCAATAATCAGTATTATTGGCAGTAGAGGGTCCCCAAAGGCTTGGGCCGGCCCTGCTCACAGATCAACACGGCTGTCAGGTAGGACGATTTAGAAGAAAAACAAGTCAAAACAGTGTGTCAGCCGCCGGCCGTTCTGTGATTCTCCAGAACACACAGATGTCCAGTCCGCCCCCGGAAGCTTCGCTTGCGCTTCGGCATTTTGTGAGCAGGCAATGCCGCCCCAATGTCTACTCCATCTGTATGTGTGCGCGTCACAGAGCCGCACACAGAGGTAGCCTCTCGGGAATTAGCCTATGTCAAAGACGCAACTAAATACTGGAGTAGTATTCTCTGCAAAGCGCCAGTCAAGTATGTTTAAAGTAACATTGCGGAGTTTTTCAGCCTTAAAATAATGTTTCCAGACTCATTGCAACGGTAGAAAAATGGTAAATAGGATGAATGGCGCTGCCGCCGCGAGCTGAGCGGGATTGCATCGGCTGAAACCGCACTATGTAACTTCCCTGCACGGGTACGAAACACTGACCCCCCTCTTCCCCCCTCCCCTCTGCGCAGAGGGAGAGACGAGTAGAGGGTAGAGGGTAGAAGCCGCCGCCTCCGCCTCCGCACCCTTCCCCCCACCACCTGCCACACAGTCTCCTTGCAAACATGTGGTAAATACTGTTGTTTATTAATGGGAATAAATGCTAGATGCGCTGGCTGATAAGTTTCGTTTTCGTTAAGTTTCATTTTCCCCCCCAGACGATAGCGCTTCTCAACCAGATGGTGGGAGCACTGAGCTGAAACTCCGCAATGTTGCTTTAATTGCCCCACGAAAAACAAAAAAAACTGACACTTTCATGAATATATAAAACCCACCCTGATGCCCTGGACAGGATGTAAAAAGTGGACATGTCCATCCAAAAGGGGACGTTTGGTCACCCTAGTAAGTCCGTCTACTAACAACCACAGAACTTAAGTGAGTTATTGACGCAAACACCTGGGGCCAAATGTATAAAACTCTGTGTATATTTAGGTGTAGAAATCTGTGTGTGCACAAAACAGGAAACATGCATACGCAGTCTTCTCGTCAGATGTATAAAACCCCACGTACGTATATTCCCACGAGTTTTTTTCTCATACATCTCAATCATGCTGAAATTGTGCGCACGTGCACGAGTCCTTAGACCAAACCCACGATTCACCATAGATGGCTCCCGACACACCCCCAGTTGCCTATTTTGCATACAAAAGGCCGGGATTTCATTTGAGGAGAAATAGCGCGGAAGCAAGAAAGAAACAGTTGAACAAGAAGCGTCATCTCACTGATTGTGAAATAGAAGTAGTGGTTGAAGAAAATGATCAAAGAAAATATATATTATTTAGCTCTGACTAAAAACGGTCCTCGCTGTCCTTATTGCGCGCACCGCGTCGGTCCTGATCCAAACTGCCGTCAGTGGCAATGTGCCAGATGAATCAGGAGACACAGATTCAGTTTCAGACTCAGTTTAAATTGCAGTCGGACATGCAATGAAAACTACGTTTTGTTACAACATTATTAAGACCCTGGTACCTCCGGTGCCATTGCGCACAGCTGGACGCACACACATGTCCTTATTGACTGTGCCCGACCTATCACACAATGAGATTATTATAAAGTGTATTGATGGAAGTGAGGGAACTTAAAGTGATACTGCGGGAATCATCATAAGAAATAAACTAATTTTCTTTTTCATTTCCTATTGTTTCATTACACTTATACCATTCACCACTCTTACTGTCGCTGCATCACATCAAGACGTATTTGGTCAGCTGCTGCAGCTCGCTGATTATTGACACAATGTATCGAAAAAAATATCTAAATGAAACATCTCTCAAATTCACATATTTATTATCCTTTTTTGCAAACTCGCAACACCACAATAATCTGAAACGACATGAAGATGGGAGGCTACGCATGGTCTGAAGCATGCGTACCAGTACGCACATTCTCACCGTCCGTAGTTTTTTATACATTTGGAAAAGTACGTGGAAAGTGGCGTGCACACAGATTTCATGTGTACGCATGGTTTATACATTTGGCCCCTGGATGACAAATTGCATATACGTATGTGTTGAGTTGAGTACTTTTATTGTCAGAATCACTACTGAGATTTTTCACACACTTGTTCCTTGTGACAAAGAAACATTACAAAATATTAACACAATATAACACCAAACAAACATCAAACAAAATATCACATCAAACAAGGCAAAAAAAACCCCACCTCTATATTAAAGCTATAGTAAATCTCCGTTTCACCCAAGCCACTACAAGAGGAGATGATACAACGCTGATGAAACCGTTCGGCTCCTCTAACACCTCCTGATATTTTTCAGTATTTCTTCTTTTTGTATTTTTGACGACATTCCTACGCTGGCGCACAGGAAGTAATGGTGCATTCCAGTCAACCCATAACTCTTGGCACTTCCACGGGTAACAGGTTGGAAAAAGTCGTAAGTTGTGACGTGAAGTCGTAACTTACAGTTTCAACGGTTCCAGGGTACCATTCCGAAGGGCCGCCACTCCGAACGTTTACTTTAATTTTGTCTTAATTATTTATGGGAATGCGGCGTCGTGTCAAGCTGGGCAGGAAGTCAAACCACGAGAGATTCCGGTCAATTTTCAAAATAAAACACATTCGGAACGGCGGCCCCTCGGAAAGTTCGTAATTATTTACTGGCAGACCGGGAACCGTTTCAACAGCCCCATACGCCATATTGAGGTGCCGACCACATCGTTGTAATAATGCAGAATACTCTAGAGGGCGATAGAAGTTACGCACTATAGCTTTAATATATGCACACTTATATCTACACTCAAAATACACAAAACAGCTTTTAAGAACCACTGTTAATGCTATTATTATTAATAATATAAACTAAAAAACCCAAACCAGCCTCAGTTTCAAAGACCTGTGGACAGACACACACACACACACACACTGAGCGGCAGTCACTGGGCTGCCTCTCCCCTGTGGCCTATTAGTCACTGGAGCATTAGTGTAATTACACACTCTTCAGTTCCTAAAGCTGCTAGGCTGCTCTAGCGTGTCATTACCATAAATATATAGCTTGGAATAGGATTTACATACATAAACACTTAACATGCCATTACATTCTTGATGGAGTTTGTACTTTGGAGTGTGTTTAAATAATTTTGAGGAACAAATGACTTGTCCAGTCATCAATCAAAGCTCTGCTAATGGCTCTCACAATGGGACAAAATCTACACCCAATTACCTGAAGGCATGATGACTGTTAGTTTACTCTCATTTTGGACTGCATTCCACCCAGCCTGATGAGACTTGAATGGCTGTGATATGGGTAATATACATTAAAGGGGAACTATGCAAGTCTGCTCGCTTTTCGCTGTTTTGGTTCCGCTCCTCTCTCCCATGTGTATCTGTTTAAAACAAAGCTGGCGAAAAATCAACAAATGGAGCGGTGGAAAACGTTACATAACACGATGTTACAGCGCGTGTGTTTGTGTAGTCATGAACAAAAGATTAGGGGTTAGAGAGGCTCAGATATGACATCATCCAGGTCAGAGGTCAGTAGGTCAACCGACAGACCCCGGATGTTGATAACAGCTAACCCCGGACTCAGAGGGGAATAGCACTAGCCTATCATAACAACATATTGGTGAAATGAACGAGTTTTGTGGCAGATAATGAGTATAATTTTTCGGTGCAAGCTATTTTTAGAACGGCGGAGCAGAGCTGTGAGCTGCTCAGAGCTATGCTATGGAAGCTCATGGGAGTTCTTGGTTTCCCTCATCAAACTCATCAAATACACAATCCAACAACTCCACAACACTCTGGTGGACAAGTTGTGACCTGCACATTCACCACGCTATGAGATAATAATGGAACGTTACAAAACAGAGCCGTTTTTGAGGTAAATACAGAGACTGTTGATGAAAAACTGTCCCTGAAGGCAACGTGCATCAGTGGTTTTGCATGAATTTCCCTCTAAAACAACTCTGTGTGGTAACGTTGTTATTATCTCATAGCGTGGTGAATATGCAGGTCACAACTTGTCCACCAGTGCGTTTTGGCATTGTTGGATTGTGTATGAAACCAAGAAATCCCATGAGCCTCCGTAGTTTAGCTCTGAGCAGCTCACGGTTCTGCTCCGCTGTTCTTAAAATATAGCTTACACCGACAAATAAAGATAATGAACCTACTGCTATGACTATAGGGATTATGGCAGTGGGCCAAACTGCCAAAATGTTGAACTATCCCTTCAATGTCTAAATGATTTAAGGCCCTGGCTGCAATGCCCCCACTGTCTGGGTGCACCGTCAGCTGTTTAGCGCCATCATGTAGCTCTTTAGCCTTAGCTTGCAGGGTGATGTAAACAGTCATGATTAGGATGGTTGTAAATTCCCTTAGCAAAATGAATTGTCTGCACTTTACCACCAGGAGATCCAGGTCAGGGCAGCAATGTCTCTCCACCATGTTCATCACTGTGTACCATTTGCTGTTTATGAAGATCCACACTCCTCCTCCGTGTCTCATACCAGAGTCACCTGTGTAGCCTGCTCTGTTGTGTTCAGCATGCTGCCATTGAGCCAAGTCTCTGTGATGACAGTGGTGCAGTAGGGCATGACTTTCGCTCTGATCTTGTCCAACTTGTTGATGACTAACCTGGCATTGAGGAGGAAGAGGCTGGGTATTGCTGGTTTGTACAGGCTGGACTTGAGCCTAGCCTGAAGGCCTGCCCTTCCTCCCTGCTGCTGCTTCCTCGATCTCTGCCAGTGGTGCCCCCTCACTCACAGACTGACCAGTCGACAGTCTCTGGGGAATGGAGAATCTCTGGTAGCTAAGTTATGTCCACTACTTGGATATAGTGGCCTATGTTCCGTACATAGGATGTTTGCAGACGGACAACTGTAAAATACCATACCTGATGTAGCCTAGGCTGCTGTTTTACTAAACAGAGCTATGGCAAATACAAAATGAACATACCTTTATTTAGTTAATTAATTAACTGATTGGTACTGAACCCGGCTGCGGTACTGAATCTCATCCTGGTCCACATGGACATAGATCAGGTTTTAACAGTCTGTAACGTGTAAATGATAACTGAAGTGCATGTGTGTGTGTGTGTGTGTGTGTGTGTGTGTGTGTGTGTGTGTGTGTGCTCTTCAGGGGAAGATGACCTGGAAATGTCTCCCTATGGTGACACCCTAATGGATACTCGTGGCATGGCATCCTTAGTGGCAGGTAAAACACACTGACACAGTAACACTGTGTAAAACACATTATCACAGTCGTCTGCTCCTGTAACAGCTTACACATTAAAGGGATACACCAACATTTTTTTGTGTGTATCTTGCCCAACTCCTGAGTCCATGACCAGCAAATAGACACCATCCGTTCGACTGTGCGTGCAGTAACAAGGAAAATAGATCCGTATTGCCTGTAATTAGCTTAGCTCAAACACTGGAAGTGTATGGGTAGTGTTAGCCTGCCTCCACCTAAAATCATCAGAGACACTCTTCAGCAACTCTAAACGGATCGATCTTCGTCTCAGAGCTGACAAAACTCTCCAGTAAGGCATCTTGAGCGGTCAAATGCTGGTAACGGGACCAGATCGGTCAAAACGGAGGGTTCAAGCAAAGACGCTTTATTTTGGTTCAAGCTAGCTACATCGAGGGTAGGTTATCTTTCTATTTCAAAGTAAAAGCACTTCTGTATGTAAAGGGCAACGGGTGTTTTATTTTATGACAGTAACCGGAAGTGCGTTGGTCACAACGGCTAGCTTGAGTAGCGCCGAATTCGTCCGAACAAAATTGTAAACAGCTGGTATTTAGACAAATTCAGCTCAGGTAGGAGGCAGGCTAACACTACCCATACACTTCCAGTGTTTGAGCTAAGCTAATTACAGGCGATACGGCTCTATCTCCCTTGTTACTGCACGCACAGTGGAAAGGGTGGTGTCTATCTGCTGGTCATGGACTCGGGAGAGAGGCAAGACATGAAATACAATGAAATACAAACTTACGGCTATTAGATAAAGGAAGAGTTACTGTTTTGTGTTCTGTTCCTATCTTCACACCTCCGTAGCGTCTCACATGCAGCTGGATGGTGAGAACCGGTGCCTAAAGGCAGCGCAGGACTGCGGCCTGTTTGAGAAGTGTGGCTCTTTGCGATCAGAGTATGTGCTGGCCTGCACCAAGCGAGTTCCTGGTTCCAACCGCTGCAACCAGCACAAGTGTCATCGGGCCCTGCGGCGCTT
Source organism: Decapterus maruadsi (assembly GCA_030347415.2). Taxonomy (NCBI): domain Eukaryota; kingdom Metazoa; phylum Chordata; class Actinopteri; order Carangiformes; family Carangidae; genus Decapterus; species Decapterus maruadsi. The sequence goes on along the minus strand of CM064903.1, from coordinate 32,679,065 downwards.
CCTGGAGCGGGTCCCTGAAGAGTACAGCCTGGGCGTGTTGTTCTGCCCCTGCACCGACGCTCTGTGTGGGGAGAGGAGGAGGAAGACCATCGTGCCCTCCTGCTCCTACCAGGACATGGACGGACTCCAGCCCAACTGCCTACACCAGCAGAGTTTCTGTCGCCGTGACGAGCTTTGCAGGTTGGTCGCATGTTTGAAGCTGATACCGTCTGATTACTAACACATCGTTGATCATCATCTGGTTGGTTCATGTTTATTGTTGTTGCTTTTGAAGAGAGGACTCTGGTTACATCAGTTTTATGGTTAAAGTTTGTTGGTTTATGGACAGTATACATTTTCATGACGTTCTCTGTCTATGGGCCTGATCTACTAAAAGCTTGCTCGTATAAAAACATGTGCAAATACCTAGGGGGCAAACTCGTATAAATGTGCAAACTTGATGTTACCTGTAAGAAAATGTGCAAGCTGATCTACTAACCAGGTGCACTGAGGATAACGTCTCTCAAATGGGGAAAAAAGCATTTAGCGCGTTTGCTTTGATGCATATATCAGTGTTTCGACCAGAACATGCAAACATCCGGGTCATTCCAGCAAACTGTAGCAGTTTTTCAGGTGTGCTAAAAGTCATTTGAGTCCAAGCTAGGCTTTCTATCTCAAAACCCCCACTTGCGCCAACGGTCTTCTCTCTCTATCTGTTCATTTTGGGGAGATCCAGAAATACCTCTAATGGGGCCAGTTAACATGGAGTTTTTCCAATGCCTTGTTTGTGGCTGCTAGTAGAAAGGCTAGCTTGGACCAAAGGACCAGGACTGAGTATAGATGTTCTCCATAAAGTGCTGAAAAATAATAATTTTCTGGTCAGTGTGGCCTGAGTGTCCCACCTGAGCTTTCTCTAAATCCATCGAATCAAATTTCATGCGTCCATCCAGCTCTCTGTCCACACTCTCCATGGTGGAAACAATTACCACGCACCTGTAACAGCTTACACATTAAAGGGATACACCAACATTTTTTGTGTGTGTCTTGGCTCATTCCCGAGTCCATGACCAGCAGATAGACACCATCCTTTCCACTGTTTGCTTTGAGTAACAAGTGGAGATAGAGCCCTCTCCTCCCTCTCCAATATGTGGCTGCTTAGCTCGGGAAACAGGACTGGAAGTGTCATCTGGTCAGTGTTAGCCTGTCTCCACCTAAAATCATCAGAGACACTCTTCAGCAACTCTAAACGTCCATCCAGCTCTCTGTCCACACTCTCCATGGTGGAAACAATTACCACGCACCTGTTTTTCATGTGCTAACCAAATACGCAATTTTTTACCAGGAGCACGCAATTTAGCGCCCACTATCTGGGATCTTAGCAGATCAGGCCCTAAATGTTTCTCTGATGGGTTTACAGAACACAAGTAATGCATCACTCTGAGCAGTGGAAAAGTTTAACCCTGTAAGTTCTGCTTTGACCAGGATTTGTGGTGAAAGCAGATTTCTCCCTTTAATTGTCATGTCTGAGAGAAACAGTGACTTGTTAAAGGGACAACCAGGAGGTTGCATTTGGTTATAAAGGTCTCATATTAATGTGGATGAATCTATGTTGTTAATGATTTCATTTTCATTGTTTTGTCTTTATAGTTATAGTTATTTTGTTATTATTATTAGTGGTGGAAATGCAGGGCAAGCCGAGCAGCATTTTCGTGGATGCTGCCCGGCGAGTCATGGGAATAACGTCACTGAATCACCGTTTATGGTCGGAACTACGACGGTGTCCGATCTTCCAACCTCTGACCTTCATTCTTGATGAATGAAAACATTCTTGGCAAGACGTCCGTCTTGAGTCGGTCCAAGAATGTCACCGTGGCTCATGGGAAATGTTGTATGAGAACACTTTGCTTTCTGAAACTCCTTGTTGTTCCTTTAAAAAGGAAGGAAATCTTTCATCTCCCATAGTGTCATGTGGGTCTGAGGGAACAGCAGGTCCAGAGTGTGAAGAATAAACTAATGATTAAAAGACAGACTAGATTACTGACCCTACATGTAACTGAAACACCCCCATCCTCATCTCTACTGTGTGATGTTGTGTGTGTTGCTGCCAGGTCCAGACTGGCTGACTTCCTCAATAACTGCCAGCCATCTTCTCTGACAGCGAGTGGCTGTTTGAAGGATTCGGCGGGACTCTGCCTTCGAGCCTACGCTGGACTCATAGGTACAAGACACAACAAGACGGGTTTGGGGGGTGGGTGGGGGGTGTCTGCATTAACAAAATGGCCCAATGTTAAAGCCCAAAAGAACAACACTGGTTAGAGTTTGTGTGAGCTGATGAGATACATGAGGTTTGTGTGTAGGTAAAAAGGCAAGGAAATGTGTGATCACTCAGTGGAAACTGATGAGGTCAAGGACAGATGTGAAGGACAATGGATGAAGGACAACAGTGCAGAGACAAACTGACAACACCTACAAAAACTAAGACTTCTGAAATAACATTTGTAAAGAATCTTCAGTCTTTTGCTTCAACAAAAAAAAACAAAAACAGGACTTATGAAATTTAACAGGTCTTAATGGTCCGTTTTTTTCTTTTTTGAACAAAAAGAATGTTGTAATTTGTAATAAAAAACCTTGATACCGAATTTGGCCTGAACCATGAAATAATTAACCCTTCTACCACAACAAAAAAACAAAAATTCAAAATTCAATAATTAAGTTTTTTTTTTTCTGCTTGTTAAAATTTGTTGTATATGATTTTTAATTTACACCAGGTCTTAATGGTCCTTTTTTTTAGTTTTTGAACAAACAACCTATGTGTAATTCATAAAATTTCAAAACATTAAACATAGAAAATAACCTTTTCTGACTTGTTACTTGTTCCAGGGAGTGTGGAGGCTCTCACACTGCTGCTGAAACCAGACCTGCATGATCAGAGTCTCGTCCCACTGGCTCTGAGGCTCTCACCATGCAGGTTTGGTTTTCAGCAGCAGTGTGCAAGGCAGAGAGCCTCCACACTCCCTGGAACAATGAGTCACAAGCTGTTTAATGAAGGTAAAAATGAAATATAAGGTAAATATCCTGCATAGCTGTGTGCTACTCTGATCAGAGCGACTTCCTAGCAGTTGTTTGTTTTACTTAGCAATGGTCTTGGACAGAGGGGGTGGGTGTGCAATTTGATGAAAAAACTCGACTAAAATGACTATTGCCAGATTTGCAAAAAAAAATTACCTTCTAAACCTGCTGTATCAAATTTGATACATTTTCACATGGTTTTAGTATAAAATAGGTTATTAAATATTAAATAATTTGACATTATTACATCAATGCATTAAGTGTTCCTATTCAAATTTCAGTAAGAAAAAAATAAAGTTTTTATTACCATAATGTTTTAAAAATTGCCAAAAATATCCACGATAAAACACATGCGGGTCACTGATTGACGGTGGCCATTTTGGATGTCCCAAGTGAAAACCCCCTGGTGCATTAATTAATTCACCCTGGTGGATTATCTGACCACATGTATCTGATTGTATATTAGGTTTTTCAGGGGAAAAAATTCACAGTGATGATATAGAGGTCTCAAAAACCCAATACGGTCATATGTGCTTGACTTGACAATTCTACAATTATAGCAGCAACTAGCTAATGTAATGCGCATTGGAAGAGATTTTTGTGAAGTAACATTTCTGTAAGAATTTTGATGATAACAATGTTTTCTAGAAATCCAGTCTGCTTGTCTCTGCTGACTTGTAACAGGGCTGATCTGAAAGAGATGAAATCTATAAAATAATCCTGTCAAGGCTTGGGTTTGGACCAAGGGTTGCAAGTAATAGGTGGCAATCACAGTTTTATTGTGCGTAATAAGTTTGACGGGCAGAAGTGCCAAAAAATCCCACAAGAAAAGAAAACCCCAGGTGATGTGGCAGGAGGCAGGCTGGCCACAGTGCAGCGGACTGCTTCTCAGATGAGAGCTGAAGCGTCCCTTGTGAGCAGAGTCAAGGAAGCAAGCAAAAAAACAAAGAGAAGAAAAAAGAAAGAAATGCAAGAAACCATGTGTTAGTCAAAGCAAGGACTACCAATCAAAAGGCGCGTCTCCACTGCAGGAACTTGGGGGTCATTTTATGGGGCCGGCCTCGTTGGTGCGTGTCTCCACTGCAGGAACCTCCCCCACAGGGCCGTTTACAAGAACCTTTATGGGGCTGAAAGTCCCTGCCTGGGGGTAGGTACTCAGATCGGCCCTGAAGAAGTCCCGGTGGGGTTTGAGATTTACTCTGTGCTGATTGGTCAGACTGGAAGCAGGATCATGTGACGCTAAGAGAAAGCCCCAAAATAAGATGCATTTTTATAACCCAACGTTACTAAAAACGCGAGACGGCCGGAAAAAAGAGAGAATAAGAAAAGAAAAAGACAACAACAACAACAACAACAACAAGAGCAGCAGTAAAAACAAAACAAAATGGAAACTGTCGCACGTGGCCATCAGACCCCGGTGGGTCCTGTCTGCAGTGGAACCACGGCCACAGAGAGGACGGTTCCTGTAAAAGTTCCTACCCCCTCCGAACTCCTGCAGTGGAAACGCTCCTAAAGCACCAAATACACACGATTAGAACACTAGGATCGCTCTGATCATAAGCACTAGTGAACCAGACAGAGTGGTGAAGTCAAGACAGAGCTTATGTAGAGGTAGACTGCTGGCGATCCAGGACAGATGTGCCTCATCTGGGGCCGGGAAGAGAGTAGCCAGCCATGTTTTCATGGGAAAAACAAACTGTTGTTTTTTCAGTGTCTATTCCTTAAAGAGAGTCATTCAGACGTTTTTAAATTCTCACTTTTCATTTGATCTCAAACAAAATCTGTCTCTTTCCCAAATTGCTGTCCTGTTTCTTTAAGATGTAAAACCAGTGAAAGGGCTGTCTGTCTGTCTGTCTGTCTGTCTGTGTCAGTCTGTCTGTGTCTGTCTGTCTGTCTGTCTGTCTGTCTGTCTGTCTGTCTGTCTGTCTGTCTGTCTGTCTGTCTGTCTGTGTCAGTCTGTCTGTGTCTGTCTGTCTGTCTGTCTGTGTCAGTCTGTCTGTCTGTCTGTCTGTGTCTGTCTGTCTGTCTGTCTGTCTGTCTGTCTGTCTGTGTCAGTCTGTCTGTCTGTCTGTCTGTCTGTGTCTGTCTGTCTGTCTGTGTCTGTCTGTCTGTCTGTCTGTGTCTGTCTGTCTGTCTGTCTGTCTGTCTGTGTCTGTCTGTCTGTGTCTGTCTGTCTGTCTGTCTGTCTGTCTGTCTGTCTGTCTGTCTGTCTGTCTGTGTCTGTCTGTCTGTCTGTGTCTGTGTCTGTGTCTGTCTGTCTGTCTGTGTCTGTCTGTCTGTCTGTCTGTCTGTCTGTCTGTGTCTGTCTGTGTCTGTCCGTCTGCCTGTCTGTCTGTCTGTCTGTCTGTCTGTCTGTCTGTCTGTCTGTGTCTGTCTGTGTCTGTCTGTCTGTCTGTCTGTCTGTCTGTCTGTCTGTCTGTCTGTCTGTCTGTCTGTCTGTCTGTCTGTCTGTGTCTGTCTGTCTGTCTGTCTGTCTGTCTGTCTGTCTGTCTGTCTGTCTGTCTGTCTGTCTGTCTGTCTGTCTGTCTGTCTGTCTGTCTGTCTGTCTGTATCCATGAGTTTCAAATGTAGTCCTACACCTGCCATGTTGAGGACCCACAGGTGTTTCAAACTAAGTAATTGGTCCTACTCCAATCAGAAACATCAGAAACACCTGTGTTGGTCCTCAACATGGCAGGTGTAGGACTACATTTGAAACTCATGAATAGAAATATGACAAACATATCAGATTTAACCGGCCTGTCCTTCATGGACCACGAAGTACATTTCATTGTAGAGTCTGGTGCAGATGTTTCCATCTCATTGTGAATCCTTGATGTTAGAATATAACTTGTGGTCTGACCGATGACCTCTGACCTCCAGGAACCATCATGACACCCAACTACATCAGCAACAGCTCAGCTGATGTGTCTCTATGGTGCCATTGTGAGGGCAGTGGGAACCAGTGGCAGGACTGTCTGAGGCTGCAGCGCATGTTCACCCATAACAACTGTCTGCGTGAGTCTGAACGCACCCTTCACACAAACCCTGCTCCCATCTGCTGCTGATGGCCATCTAAGGTCATGCAAGTCCAACTTTTCATATAATGCACCTAGGATGCGTTCAGGATGCATTTTAGATCTGATCAGGTTGTCTGGGCCACAGTAGGACCAACTTCTCTCTCTTCTGATGTCCACTGTCACACTTTGATTAGTCCTGACACAGTTTCACACAGCACATTAACCCACCCCCTACTCTCTCTCTTGCCCTCACATACACAAGCACATCAACAACAGAGCTGTCTGTTGGTTGTACAGATATTTTTGCATGTAAAACAAGAAGGTGAGATCCAAAGTGGTCATCAAGAGAGATAGAGGGCTCTAGTTCTGTAGACCAGGCACAGTCTCGGCACAATGCAACTTTGTCATTTTATATTTTGACATGAACGAAGGAGACAACGACGTCAGACAGCCAAACATTTTCCAAGAAATTGATGTTTTGGGCCAGGAGGTCCAAGCTCCCAGTGGCCGAACACATGGTAACACCAACAAACCTCCATAGACTGATGAAACAGAAGTAGTCTGGGAGGTTAATGATATTTAGGGTTCTAACCCTGAAGGTCTGTAGGTTGACCTACTGACCTCTGATCTGGATGATGTCATCTCCGGCTCATTCTGATAATAATTATTCAACTTCAGCATTCAGGTCCATTTTTATCTCAACTATCCAGAGCTTTAGTGAGTCCAGGTTGACTGACCTCTGATCTGGAAGTCATCTCCTGCTCGGAAGTCCATTTTTATCTCAACTATCCAGAGCTTTAGTGAGTCCTGAACTTCCTCCAGCTGCTCATTTTGTTCTGACAAGTCAGAAACACACAGAAACGAACCGTAGCATTAGCGGGAGCAACAAGCCACGCCGCGGTCGGAGATGACATCATCCAGGTCAGAGGTCAGTAGGTCAACCTACAGACCCCGGATGTTGATAAAATACTGGAGCTGATTTTGTCGGAATGACACAAAAATTATCTGGGTGAGTATATGATCGTTTTTTATGCTAGAAATAAGGTCTAGATTGTGAAACAAAAACCTGGTAATTATCCTTTAACCAACTCCTTTCATCATTGCCTAAACCCAACCAGTGCAAAATCCTTTGGGGAAAAAATACGCTATTAAAGGAATTGTCGGAAAGGCAGGATGTTTCAAAAAAGAAAAAGATACCGTCATTCCGACTATAGGAGGCAAAAAACCTGATGACAAATGATGGGACATTTGATAGAAAATGAAGTGTTGCCATTTAGACAAGCCTATGTTGGACTGGTGGGATGTTGGAATAGCGGTTGCCCCCCCAAACGATGCACAGATGATGCAGTCTGCTCTGCTCTCCACCCAAACCACCTGAACACAAAAGACTAATGGTTGTTGTGATTATTTATTGCATTAAAATGTGCCTGACATTCTGGAAGCCTGCCTGTGAGGTTTTGGTGACGTGTGCACACTGTGCGCTGAACTACCACTGGACTGGCTGCACTTGGCCTGGTGCCGAGAGGAGACCAGGCTGGAGCTGGAAAGCTTTCAGCACGACTTCGGCACAGCTTTTAGGCACAAAACTGTGCCAAAAAGTGAAATAATGTTATAGTTGAGTTTGTCATTTCAGTTAGAGTCATTTTAAAGGGAAACTTTGTTTTTTTTCAAACCTGGGCCCTGTTTTCCTATGTTTTTCTGTATAGGTGAGTGATGGATAATACTTTTATTGAGGTGGCTCCAGTAGCGCTCTTCAACCGGGCAAGTGGCTCACCGTGCAGACCCTGTGGTCGGCACGGTGATGGTGCACTGCATCCACAGGAGTGTTAGCATCTATTTGTAGCACAGCTAACTGTTAGCCATAACTTGTGAAAGCTGCGTGAAGAGTAGCCCAACATTATGTTGTTACAATTAGTAAATTCTCCGTCGTCTCTCTTCACCTCAGTCAGGTAACAGTATTCCCCACCGGTGTTTTGCTGCAAGTTATCGCGGGATTTAGAACGGGATTTCTAGCGCGGTGAGATTTGGACACAGATCACAACAAACAGCGACCTCCAGCTAAAGGTAGAGACTATTACGTTCATTTCTCCTTTCTAGTATGCTGCTGGACACTCATTGTAACTATCTGAGTCTGTCAGTGTGAACAAAATGCAGGTTGAACTTTGACGGAGCCACTTGCCCGGTTGAAGAGTGTTAGCTGGGCTGCAGGCTGCCTGCCGCCTCAATACTGGAGACACCTCAATTAAAGTATTATCATCACTCACCTATACACAAAAACAGAGGAAAACAGGGCCCAGGTTGAGTTAAGTTTCCCTTTAAAGGGATAGTTCAACATTTTGGCAAATTGGCCCATTGCCATAATCGCTATAGTCATAGCAGTAGGTTCGTTACCTTTAATTGTAGGTGTAAGCTATTTTTAGAATGGCGGAGCGCAGCAGCAGGCTGCTCAGAGCTATGCTATGGAGGATAGGGGAATTTCTTGGTTTCCCTCATTAAACTCATCAAATACAACATCCCAAAACTCCACAGCGCTGTTGTGGACACGTTGTGAGCTGCACAACCACCACGCTATGAGATAATAACGGAACGATACGAAATGGAGCCGTTTTCGAGGTAAATACAGGGTAAATACGGAGACTGCTTGCTGAAAAACTGTCCCTGAACGCAACGCGCATCAGCGGTTTTGCATGAATTTACCTCGAAAACGGCTCCGTTTCGTATCGTTCCGTCATTATCTCATAGCGTGGTGGTTGTGCAGCTCACAACTTGTCTACAAAAGCGCTGTGGAGTTTTGGGATTTTGTATTTGATGAGTTTAATGAAGGAAACCAAGAAATTCCCTTAGCCTCCATAGAATAGCTCTGAGCAGCCTGCTGCTGCGCTCCACCGTACTGAAAATAGCTTACACCTACAATTAAAGGTAACGAACCTACTGCTATGACTATAGCGATTATGGCAATTGGCCAATTTTCAAAAATGTTGAACTATCCCTTTAAGGTTAATAATCTGGGAAATGACAATGTCTGACTGTCTTCCTGGTTCAGTCTGTATACTAAGCTATTCTAACCACACTTGATTCTACCACTCTTCTTAAAACCTTCTAATCCGCCATCCACAAACCACTGACCTATCTGACAGGAAAGAAACAGAATAAACATTTTTTTACAAAAACAATGAAACTAAACTGCTCCTAAAGCATGCGGATGAACACTGGGTCCAAACTCTTTATTAACACAGAACAGGTTTCTGTGAACAGAACCTGATCTTACTCTAAGCATTTATTTTTCTGTCATAAAAAAGACAAGGATATGATTTCCCATGATGCTCTGCCTGCTGTTTCAGATGCCTCTTCCATAAACGCATCTAAGTATTTTGGGGATATTTGGAATATGGAAAGAAGGGCTGCTGTCATATTGTTTTAATAAAGCCTGTTTTAAATAATGCATCTGAAGACTAGAATGAATGCATCACCAGCAGTGAAGCTCTGAGCTGCAGCTCAAAGGGAATAAATGAAAATGACTTGGACGTGATGAGTGTGTCTGGGTGGCAGCCCCTGCGCCGATGTTCACAGCTTGAACCGAACTCTTCCGTGTTTGTCAGCAACATGCTAAGAGTTTCAGTGTGTCTGTGCGCACGCAGAGGTGCGAGGAGAGGAACTTCCAGCTGTCACTCAATCACAGTAGCTGTCAGTCAGACTGTCGATACACACTGAGCCATGATGTCCAAACACTAAAGTCTGGATCAATGCGTCAATGCACTTCCCATAAAACTCTGATTTATCAAGCTGCCGACAGCTCTGACAATAAAGCTGCCAAATAGATGTGAAGGTTCACACCCACTCTGCAAAACACACACACACACACACACACACACACACACACACACACACACACACACACACTGACGGCCTGTGTCTCTGCAGGTAACTCTATCAACTGGATGGGGAATCCTGGCTCCCTACCTGCAGACATCACCCCCCCTCCTGCTCCCAGACCCTCCCCATTGGTTCAGGAGGATGAGCTGCTGAGAAACAACCACCTGCCTGAGCACAACAACATTGTGAGTACACTTGAGTTCATCGTCAGTGACAGAGTGGATGACTGTTCTCCTGCTTAATTGTCACTACAATGAATCGTCAGGAAAAAGAGCAGCAGTTTGTAGCCATGCTAGCTGCTAGCATGGTTAACCATCAGAGTTCAGCGTGCGAACAGCTGAGGTTGGAGGAAATGTCAAAATGGAATTTTGACTTAATTGTTTATTAAAACACCAGTGTATAACTTATTTGGCTTTTTATTAGCAAAAATGCAATATTGTTTTCATAAATACATATTTCACTGAAGTGGAATCACACCTGCATACAAATGAAAGCTTTCTCCTACCTTAGAATGAGTTGTTACAAATATACAATACATGCAGCATCTGTTGTCTGTCTGATGTCTGCCCGAGTTCACGTGAATGCAACATCAAGAATACGTTCAGATGCAACCGCACCGCTAGATGGGGGGAATTCCTACATACTGGGGCTTTAAGGATTCCCATTAGCTAGTGCCAGTAGCCACACTGAAAAAATGATACTTTGGATCAACTTAAAAAAATTGCTGTAATTTGTTACACCTAAATTTATTAGTTCTTCACAAATTAAATTTTTTGATTTGGTTGAAAACATACATTTTGATTTAAGGTAAATACATTTTCTACTTTGAGATAAGCCAAAAAATTTTGCTTTCATACAAAGTAAAAACACAATTCATTACAAAGACCATAAACTATTTTTATTCTTCATTACAACTTATTTTTTTAATTTGAGAAAAACTAATATTTACCATTATATCTAATTAAAGACTTTACTTTGGAATAAACTAATTAAATTGCTGTAATTCTGTTACATGCAATTTTTTTTAAGTTAAGAGAAACTAATATTTACCATTATATCTAATTAAAGATTTTACTTTGGATCTAACTAATTGAATTGCTGTAATTCTGTTACATGCAATTTTTTAAAGTTATCTCAATTTAAATTTCTGATTCAGCACAAAGTCAATATTTTACTTATACATTAATCAATATATTCTCTTAAATCACAAGCCAAAATATTATTTTGGTCAATATAACAACATTTTTTACTTTGTACAGCTGAAATTTTTAACAAAATATGCTTCCTTATAATATAAGATTAGGATTAACTGAAGGAATGACACAGTAGTTTCACTTTTTTCAGTGCAGGTTGTCTTCCTGGGGTCCACAAGGAACAACACAAAACATCACATCCTCAACATATACATTTACATTTACAGTCAATCACGATATACCTAATGTTAAAAAGTCAAAACAAACATTTGAAAATTGCCACAAATCTTAAACAGAGTTTTTCTTAGACAGCGAAATGGAACCACTCTTACTTGTATACAGCTCGAATAAAATAGGCTTTCAATTTATTTTTAAACACCTGTTTACTTTCAGTACAACAAAAGGGAGTGAGGTAGATTATTCCACAGAGTTATTGCTCTATAAATAACAGATCGTGATAAGGCCATGGTTCTTGGGTGAGGCACTTCTGACCACTGCTGGACCCTCTAGTGCTGTAGTGGTGCCCAGTGTTTCTAAAAACAATTTGAGTAAATAAAAAGTCAGGCGCTTTACTGATCAAGACTGACTGAAACATTACAGCAGTGCTTGGTGCTAACCTGTTATCTACCATCAGCCATGAGAGGCGATCATGCATGTGGTTAACATTTGATTAGGTAGAGCAACCCAATACCAACCATGCAGCCTTATTATGAACAATCTGAGCTTTTTGAGCTCAGTTCTGGCAGCATTTCCTGGAGGTACCAACAGCTCTTGCCATTTTTAAGATAATTTGATTAATGTGATTATAAAAGGAAAGCCTGGAATCCAACATTACACCCAGAAGTTTAACAGTCTCTATTTAAACATAGCATTTGACAGGCCACAAACCACACTGATATTGTGGCACTTACACCATCACATTGTGTTTTTGACTGATACAAAGATTTTTAATTGACAATATTACTGTATATCATAAGTCAGACGTCCATGCAAGTAGTTCATTTTTTATAGAGAGTAATAAACATAAGGTCACTAACATGCAGGATGTATTGCTACATGAAATGACATCATGCTTATGCTCATGGGGCATGTAGTAATTAAATCTATTACGGGAGTGCGTAATGTTAGTAAGCAGTTTATGAAAAGAAATACCACTGGAAGTTTTTACTGCTGACAGGAAGTTCTGAGAATATCAGTCATGCTAAGAAGCTCTCAGGGCATCATGTGGATCTGAGGATCTGTGTGGTCAAAGAGTCCTCAGCCTCTATGGACCCTGTGCTCAGAGCCTATTTCTGTGTTGCTGTGACTGTGCTGGTCTTCACTGCAAAAACTCCAAGTCTTTCCAAGAATATTTGTCGTATTTCTTGTCAAAATGTCTCATTTCTAGTCAAAACAAATCTCTCTTAAATCTCCACTTAAAATAAGACTCATCACCTAAAAATTAACTTGTTTTAAGATCATTTTCACTTGTTTCAAACACATTTTCACTTGCAATAAGTAGAAAAGTCTGCCAGTGGAGCAAGTTTTTTGTGTTTGTAATAAGAAAGAAAAACTTGCTCCATTGGCAGATTTTTCTACAAGAAATAAGACAAATATTCTTGGAAAGATTGTGAGTTTTTGCAGTGTTCAGCCTGCCTTTTCCAGCCACTGGTAGGATTTTTCTGTACCAGCTGTTTTTACCTGCCAGTGGTACATGCTGGTAGCTGTCCTCCAATCAGGGTTGATTTTGGCAGGCATTTTGTCTTTTGGACAAAAATACTTATTAGTTTTAGTCAATTTTATTTATTTATTTGCTTTTCATGCCTTTATTAGATAGGACAGTTCAGAGTGTGACAGGAAATGGGAGGCAGAGAGAGGGGGGAATGACACGTAGGAAAGGGGGACACGGGATGACAGGCCTGCAGCGAGGATATAGCCTCTAGACATGGGGCGGGTGCTCTACCAACCCGAGTTTTAGTCAATTTCAGTCATTTCTATGTGATAGTTTTAGTCTAGTTTTAGTCGACGAAAACTCTGAAAGGTTTTAGTTGAGTTTTAGTTTTAAAAAAAAGTCTTTTAACAAATTAATTCAATAAGGAGGCTATTGGAGTTGGGCAGAAACCTTTTATCTCCATACTGCAACTTTTTTTTCCAACATATTTTAACTGTTTTGTCTGTGATTTGATGCCCAGGCCTACTTCATCATACAAGAGTGTCACACCTAAGCTGTGAAAATATCAGATCTAGTTCAAGTTCAACAACACATAGCAACACATTGTGAGCATGTAGATCGGTTATTTCTACCAATAATTACAATAATAAAGGAATGGTTTTACACAGCAGCGCTGTTCTATTTTTGACGGAGCCGTTGCTAAATGACAATCAAAATAATCGCAGCCCGACCACTAACATTTACGTCCGCTCTCGTCTCGTCAACGAAAACTCACACACGTCTGGTCGTGTTTTTGTCATCAGAGAGCCGTGTTTATTTAGTCACCGTCTCGTTATCGTCATGAAAAAAAGCGGCGTCAACAAAATATTTCGTCATCGCCATCGTTAACGAAAACAAAACTGCCTCCAATGATGGTTTTATCTGTTGTTCCTCATCAGGCCTCTGCTGTCTGAGGTTTTCAATAAGCAACTAATCACTTGGGGCCATCCTCTCAATGTACTTATTGACCACCAGGGTATTGGAGGTGTGGATATCCCAGATCTTGCTCTTGCCATTCAGTTGACCTTTCAGGACCTGCAGTTGTAGTCACCCATTTGACCCTCTTTCTCTTTTTCCTTTGTTTCAATCAGGGGGAGAGGAGCTATACTCAATTAACTGAGTGGTTTGGAGATGTCAGTATTATGGCATGATAGATAATTGACTGAAACTGATGAAGTACATCTCAGCTAGAAACACTAACTGCAATGACTGAAATCTCTCCAGAATAAATTAAACGTGTCTGTAATAAACATTGTAATAAAACCAGAACCAGATGGGTGGTACTGTTCCCTTCATTGAGGCAACACAAGGTCATTTTATTTGTATAGTCCATTTTTACAAACAGTTTGTCTCAAAGGGCTTTAGACAGCATCAACATCCTCTGACCTTAGAGCAGGGGTCGGCAACCTTTGGCACGTGTGCCACGGTTGGCACGCCGCGGCATAATCATTGGCACACTGGCACCTCCACCGCTAAATTTCTCACCGCTACCAGTGTTTTTTTCTCTGGGCTTTCTGTGCATTTATTTTGAAAGGACATCTGGAGAGAGACGGGGAGGGTGAGTGAGAGCGGGGATTGACACACTGCAAAGGGTCCGCCGGGTGGAATCGAACCCAGGGTCGCTGCAGTGGGGCATGCAAGACGCTCGCGGTGTATTTAATCAGAGATTCAGTCAAGCGTTTTAGTGAGCGGCCTGACGCTGCGTCATTAATGCCGCCACTGCTATAGTTGGGGCAGACGTACTGTTACCGTTACCGTACCGACAAGCTACGTGCTCCTTTTTAATCTCCTCTCCTTCGGCCTCACGTTCTCACCTCTGCTCTGTTATCAATAAACCTGCAACCCAACACGGCTGTTAAATGATTGGCTGTTGGTGTCCAGGGATTGTCCAGGTCTGTGAAGTGACTGTTTCATTCTGATGATATTCTGACTGATATTCTGGATGCACCGTAGCAGAAATTAGCACCCGCCACTCGCCAAATGCGGGTAAAAATATATTTTGGCGAGTAAAATTATTAGGTCACTCGCCATTGGCCGGCAGCTGGAATATGCCAACTTCATTATATTTTTGTCATCATAAATACTGAACAGTGAAACGAACACAGTTTACAGCTACAGGAGATATACTGACGGTGTTTCGAATGTCGGAGTTGTCCCGTTCAACATGTATCAAGAAAATGTATCAAGTTTTCTGCTGTAACGTTTGTGTTCAGTCGCACATTCAGAGGAAGCAGTCAGAAGCGAGCGGCATTAGCGTGTGGTAACGTGTTTATGAGGGACACATTGCGATGGTGAGGGGCGGGTAGGGTTACTACATGTCCCCGACAATATGGAATCATCCTGTGTTTGCAAATTAAATTTGCAAGTTAAATAGTTTTGCATCAATACGGGACTGGGTTTGTCTCGTTTTTCAGAGTTCACTTGAATGCAGCATCTCCCCACTCGCAATCCTCCTGTGAGGAGGTGCTGACTCTGCCCGTGATGAAACTCTGTGTTTTGATCACAGACGAGAGTGGCAGAAATTCAAACACTGGGCTTGAGACACTCTGGGCCCTATAGTCCCCGTAAAGCCAGGTTTCCACCGAATCAACGGTCTTTTTTATTTATTTATCGCAACATATGATTCACGTCAACTAACTTCTGTATTTTGGCTATTCAAACCTCCACAGTCCATAGTTCTCTTTGTTGGATATTTCAAGAGACTTTTGGTTAAGTGGACAGCTCCTAGACAGGATATCTGTAAAAACAACGATGTTGTGTTGTTATTTTTGATCTGGAAAGTTGCATGCTTCTATAGGCTACTGTAGGATGAACAGTAGGCAATCTACAGGTATATATGAAATGGAAGTTTCAAAACTCACATCACATCCTGCTTTGAGTTTGACCAATCAGCACAGAGTAAATCTCAAGCCCCACCAGGACTTCTTCAGGGCCGATCCGAGTACCTACCCCCAGGCAGGGACTCCGTTCGGCCCCGTAAAGGTTCCTGTAAGTGGCCCTGTGGGGGAGGTTCCTGCAGTGGAGACACGCACCAACGGGGCCAGCCCCGTAAACTTACCCCCAAGTTCCTGCAGTGGAGACACGCCTTAATATTAAAGTGATATTCCGGTGTAAGTTAAACCCGTGGTCCAACGCATCATAACACAGAGTTAGACCCCTCTCGATAGATGAAGTCTGCTAACCACTAGCTTCTCTAGTTGTAGCAACTTTAGCAATGACCGCACCATAACAAACAGCGCAGTATATGGATCCACTATCAACCGATCAAACAGCCACTTGTAGCCACAAATAATGCTCAGAACAGCACCAAACGTCATCAACAGTACAAACAGGGTCCAGGGTTTCATTTCGATGGGCGCCACTATCAATTTGAGACGGAGTTGACTGAAGACAAGTTGAAGGAAATGGAGGAGAAAAGTGAAAGACGGAGGGCTGCAGTGGAGGCTATGTCCTGGAAATGGAGGCTAAAGTGACAGAGGGAGCGAGCCGGTGGAGGATATGTGCTGGACCTGGGGGAATCAAGTGGTCAGTGTGGTGGTCAGTGACTGTCGGTGGCCGCTGAAACCAGATGTGTGTGCTGCTAGTCGGCTTCAGACTGGGTTGTCAGCTCCTGGACTCTGTGCTGGACACGGAAAGTTGCTGCATAGTGGAGCAGAGTGGGTGAGTTTTTTTAGTCTCATTTCAATAGAAACCAGGCTAAGCTAACAGATGTTTGATGCCTCCTATTATGGGCTGGGACCCTGTTTGTACTGTTGATGACGTTTGGGGCTGCTGAGCATTATTTGTGGCTACAAGTGGCTGTTTGGTCGGTGGATAGTGGATCCATATACTGCGCTGTTTGTTATGCTGCCGTCATTGCTAACGTTGCTACAACTAGAGAAGCTAGCGGTTAGCAGACTTCATCTCTCGAGGGGGGTTCTAACTCGGTGTTACGGTGCGTTGGACCATGGGTTTAACTTACGCCAGAATATCACTTTAACATATTGGCCTAATTGGAGACCAATGATTAAAGCCACCAAGAATGATACACCCTTCAAATGCAGGGCCTGATCTATTAAAATGTACAGTATAACCTGTTGACCCTTCCTGGCACTGAAGCAAGGTTGTAGATGGTGGGTATGCTTTCTGTGTGTGTGAACTCAGAGGAGAACACCAGGGTCCAGGGTCCAACAATCAACTGTGCGCAAACAAATGTTGACGCTCTGTCCTGACTATGACGAGTTGGTGTCTCCCGGCCAATCAGACATCATCAGTGGCTCAAAGACAAGTCTTGGCCCTGAAGTGTTTGTGTTTTGGTCCTGTTGGATGAAGCTTGTGTCTGCAGCTCAGTGATGAGCAGACAGCAACGCACACACAACACAGCTCGTCCATCTCAGACACACAGCTCCTGGCTGTCCTTCGTCAACACTGACCATTAAATGTGGTCCAATCCAATCCCAGTCCTGGCTACTGTAACCTTGGCCAGACCACAATCTGCTGTGGCTCACTGGCTCCCAGCATGCCTCACTGCCAGAGATAATCTGGGCCTCCAGACAAGAGGGTATTCCAACTAACTCTTCCTCCTCTGCTTCCTCTCCCTCTCTCTCTCTGTATGTCCATCTGTGTCTCTTTCCCAGTGAGCGGATTAGATGAGGTGTTGGTTAGAAGCAGAGCATCAGTCAGGCTTCATTAGTATGAATTTATTCAGCACCATATGTCTCTTGCTTTTTTCTCCTCCATGCCCAAATCCCTCTCTTCCCTCCTTACGCTCTTCTCTCTGGTTTCTCCCCCATCTCCCCCCTCCTTCCTTTACTTGTTCACACAGTTCATTCAGTAAGACTTCCTCACTGTGCCTCCACATCTTCTCATCAGCCGTCACTCGGCAGTGCGTCTTGTCTCTCCAAGCAGCTTTGGCTTGTTACTCCAAAGTGATTTTTTTTTTTCAGAATTTAAAAAGCTCAGAGTCTCTGCTGCAGAAGTGGAGAGAAACTGTCGTATTCAGAGGAATAGATGAGCCGTTTGTTTTCATTGTTATGCTACAATCAATGTGCAGTGGGGGAGGGGAGGGGGGTAGCCTATATTGTGCTGTTCATATTTGTTTTGAGCTTTACTGAGAGAACATGTGAAAATAACTTCAAGTAAAGTTCCCCTGCAGACGCTGGAACACCTTGTCATGGTTCACATTTGATTTACTGTGCATTTAAAGCGCATGTACTCTTACATTTAAACATTTAAACATCTGGATCATGCCTTATGCCATGCTTGCGTCTCCTTCAGGGGACTGTGTGGTGTGAGTCCATACTGGTCCTCTTACGCAGTCAGCTTGATTTCTGTTGAAAGGATCTCTTTGTAAATGTTGCCATAGCAAACTACTTAGAGAAACGTGAGTTCAGCATGTCTGTCCTTCTAGGCAAGGCAATTTTATTAGTATAGCCCGTTTTTACAAACAGTTTGTCTCAAAGGGCTTTACATGACATCATAACAACATCCTCTGTCCTTAGACCCTCATATCCACTGAGGAGAAACTCCATGGAAAACCCTTTTAACAGGGAAAACCAGGAGAAACCTCAGGGTGAGCAACAGAGGAGGATCATCACCCAGGAGGGACACACGTGCAATAGATGTTGCTGAAGGAGGAAGCTTCTGGTAGGCGGTTACACCCCACCTTTCCGAAGCCCCGCCTTTCCGACAATAGACTTCCATTCGTCGTAATAGCGGGGTTTTCTTTTTTTTCTAAAGACACCGCTATTTCGAAAAGGCTACTGACATATAGACCTAACGTTCATTCTGCTTCTAGCCTGTCTAGCCTCCACCTGATCTTTTTACTAAACTTAACCAACTCCTTTCTTCATTGCCTAAGCCCAACCAAAGCATCTCCCTCAGTCAGCTGTCAGCACGAGCGGAGGCTGTCGGAACAGCGGTGTTTCGGAACAGCGGGGTGTCGAAGTGGAGGTGCGTCGGAATGGAGAGCTGTCCCCCTGGTAGGCAAGGGAGGCAGGGAGAGCAGGTCAGCTTAATGGGAGGACTGGATGGCAGACTGGTTCATAGGAAGGGGGGGCAGGCTGGTTTAACAGCAGGGGAAAAGGGGGGGGGGGAGGAGGTGGAGCTCCAGTGGATCTGTGGAAACACAGAGAGAGTGCAAGACGCCAAGGCCAAAATACAAAGTGCAACAGAAAATGATAATGACAGCTAAAAAGAGGAGGGGAGGAGAGAGGAGAGGGCTCCATGTAACCAGATGTGTCCCCCAGCAGTCTAAGCCTATAGCAGCAGTGTAGCTGTAAATGGTTCAGAGCTACCTGAACCAGCCCTAAGTAAAAGCCCTGTCATAAAGGAAGGTATTAAGTCTAGACTTCAATGTAGTTAGAGTGTCTGCCTCTCTGACCCATGGAGAGAGCTAGTTCCACAGTAAAGGAGCCCGGTAGCTGAAAGCTCTACCTCCCAGTCTGTTTTAGAGATACTGGGAGTCACTAACAGACCTGCATTCTGGTAGCTACTGAACTAGAGGTTTCTCCTGAAGTGAGCAGACAGCAGGCGGGTGACATAGCTTGTAATGGCAATGAAGTGTAGTGTAGTCACAACAGTTGAGTAGCAGGCTCTTCACAGGAGAAGGCAGCAGCACTGCACATGATGATTCTGTGATAGCAAGCACAAGGCAAGGCAAGTTCATTTGTATACGCCTCTTTTACAAAGAGTTTGTTTCAAAGGTCTTAATACAGCATCACAACAACATCCTCTGCCCTTAGACCCTCACATCCTCTGAGGTAAAACTCCAAAGACAAACCAGGAGAAAGCTCAGGGTGAGAGACAGGGGAGGATCCTTCACGCAGGACGGACAGATGGGACATAGATGTTGTTACAGACAGGAAAAACATGGGATATAGGAAAACGTGGAAATTGAATTGTTCAGTCAACGTGGAGGAGGAGACATGTGAAAAGAGGACAAACACAGAAAAACACAAGGACTGGCTCAAATCACATCAGGGCCATGACAGGCTGCTCAGTTTTCACAGTGAAGACTTTGTAATTACCAACACTTCAGTCAATGTTACCACCCACTGGCTCATTGTTTGGCAAAACTATAAAAATCTGAGTGAGTATTAGACAGTAATCGATGACAAATCAATGACATATCAATGACAAAATTTGGTCATCTGTGGAAGGAGCAGTGGCCAGATTTGGCCGACCAATCAAATCAGTCTTAGACAAGTTTAGTTGGATTGCCCGCCTGTCAATCAAACTGCCAAATCAACGTACCAGTCAGCAGCTGGTGGAATGAAGCACACGCGTCAATCTCTGTGAAATTTTGCACAATAAGAAAAACCATTTATTTCGAAATAGATTTCATTATCTTGGTGGATTATTGAGATACGTAATAACTGTCAACTATGTTTACCGAAGGTTTGAGCTAATCTAAACTGGAACTAAAGGAACCTTTCCTGTGAATTAGTGCCTGCTTCAGCTGACAACTGTTTGAGTATTACATCAATAGTGTTCTTTATGACATTTTATATTGTGCATCTAAACTAAATGCCTCTAGCTGTTCTGTCAGTAACAGAACAGGAACTCTATTTGTGAGGGAGTCATCTTAAAACATTCAGACCGACCAAAGTGGATCAAGCACATGTGGAAAAGTATTGAATGACAGTGATGAAAGAGGTGTTCATAGCCCTCACTGTCTTGTTGTTACTAGAGCTCAACAGAGAAGTCTTGTTTTGGCTTCTTAAAGCCTTAAATACATCTTCTCATGGATCAACACTTCAAATAAAACACAAGAGAAGAGGAAAATATTGAATTTTTGAGTGAATGAAAGGGATCTCAGACTGTGTGTGTTTATCAAGGCAGCAGAAAAAACAAGACATCCTCTGGTGTTTTTAAAAGATTTTTTTTTTTTTCATTTTGCATTTTGAGGCAGGAGGAGAGAAGGTGAGGCATACAATATTTCACACATGTAGAATAAACAGAATATCCTTTATTGTTATTGTCACATGTGCAACAATTAAAATGCCAAACCAGGCGGTGCAACCATGAGTAAAAAGAGACTGTATTAGCATTAAAAACGTTAGCGCTTCATTCTCCTCAGAGATGTTAGGTCACTGACACAATGTCTCCCTCTCAGGTGGTGGACAACGAAGAGGAAGAGGAAGACCTGATCCATACAGAGGAGGAGGATGAAGGTGGCCAATTTGATGTCATCCCTCTGTACTCAGAGAGGGCCACCATCTCCAACCTGGGCTCCACTGGGACTGGAGTGGCTTCAAGCCTCAACACTGGCCCCACTAAACCCACTGTACTGCTGCTCCTGCTCCTGCTGGCCTCCCTTAGCTGGGGGTAGATACAGGATACATAGACACACACTCACACCCACACAGCCACACACACATGTAATAGACCCTTCAATAATCATGGACTGATTGCTGTAAAATGATATGTGAAGAGATGGACTTCACCTTTTGTCATTAGCATCCTTCACTTCCTTCTTTGCTTCCTTTCCTTCCTCATTGGGTCAACATGGTCTGACTGCAGCTGCAGGGATGCATTCATGTCCTGCAGACAGGAGAGCAGGCGTATGCATGCTACCATCAACGAGCCTCATATAGATATTAAGTATTCTGTTAAAGGGATAGTTTAACATTTTGGCAAGTTGGCCTATTTCCATATAGCCTTAGGAGAAGGTCCATTACCTTTAAATTGGGTGCAAGCCGACGGGGCAGAGATGCCAGCTGCACGCTACGTTTACATTTCCAAAACACTCTGGTGGACCTTGGAAGTTGTGACCTGCACATTCGCCACGCTGTTAAATAATAACGTATCATTATATAACATTACGACACATGAAGCAAACACTCTATTAACTATTTGTGCATTTGCCTCGAAAACAACTCCGACTCGTAACATTCCATTTTCATAGCGTGGTGAATGTGCAGGTCACAACTTGTCCACCAGAGTGTTTTGGAGTTGTTGGATTGTGTATTTGATGAGTTTGATGAGTGAAAGGCAGATCTAAAAACAGCTCAGACTATAGGGATTATGGCAATAGGCCAATTTGTCAAAAATGTTGAACTATCCCTTTAACGTGAGCAGCTCCTTAGGTGTTAGCATGCTAGTGGGATCAAACCCTGGCTCACAGGCGATGCTGTGTTGTTATGGTGTCATGTATGTCACATCAAACAGACGAGTGGATCTGCTGCTGCAGCCAATCAATGACAGAAGTCTGATAAAGGGGCGTGTCCGTCTGATAAGAGACTGAGGTGGAAGATGAGCCCACGTGTCCTTGATCCTTACTCCTCACTCCTCACGCCCTCTTTACCCTCAGTTTTTGATCAAAAGTCCTTCATCCTCAGCTCTCAGTCCAACTCCTGGCCTCCATAGTGTTCGGTCCTCGACCCTCGCTCTTCAGTCCTCAGTCCCTCTGTACTCCTCACAACACAAGAGTGCTAGCTTTCATGAGGGCATTGTTTTAATGTTTTGAGGTAAACATCATTTCTGTTGGTAACCAAACCTTTTATTTGAATGTTATTTCATTTTCCCATAAAACAACACCTACTGTATGTATATATAACTATGGTATATGGAAAGACAAGTGGTGGTATTGACAAGTGAAGCAGCAAACATTAGGTAGCTACTGTGTGTTAACTCTATGACCTGACCACCTCATGTTGATGCCCCCGAGGCAGGTGTAACATGTTAGCATGCTAACAGCTGCTAGTTATAAATGCTGTATAAAATTGTCTTTAAAGTAAAAATATATATATATTTAAATAGAACATAGAACATCCCCAAACTCTGCTGCAGTCAGCAGATCACTGTGGTCACATCCATCCTTATGATGTGAGGAAGCAGGACAGAGACAATAGAACACACTAAAAACAGCTGGGTTAAAAAATAACCCAATTTTAACCCAACTGCTGGTTCAAATAAGGACAAACCCCTTTTTTGGGGGGTTATTGTAACCCAACAGGTTGGGTTTTTTTTTTTTGACCCAACTTTAAGAGTTGGGTTATGCTACAGTAACTACAATGTTATTTTTAACCCAACTATTGGGTCTTGTATAAAGCGCTTGATCGACCCAATATATTCACAGGTAGCTGTGGTGGCCCTTAACCCAATGAATGGGTTACTCACTGAAAAATAACCCAATTACTTGAACAACCCAGGAATTGGGTTAAATTCATAAATTCATAGCCATAGAAAATGGGTTAACTCAACACCAATAACTCAGAAATTGGGTTACAGAAATAACCCAATGTTTTTTAGTGTGTGGCTGTTGTGTGGGATGTGAATACCCCACAAATATAGAAATGCCCCCAGCTGCAGTCAGACGCCGTTTCTTCTTTTGTAAAGAGAAAGATTAAATTTGTTTTGAACATATTGATGGATGGAGACTTGTTCACCTGTGTGTGGATCACCTGACAGCAGCAGAGTGAAGGGACGCTGGCTCACGGTGCATCAATCAAACGTTATGGTGGTGATGAATGGACGCAGTCTGCTCTCTCTGCTCTACAGCCGCGCTGAGAGAAAAATTACACACTTGTCTCTTATTGTTTAATGAACATCCAGCATCGAGTGTGTGTGTGTCTGTGTGAGTGTGTGTGGGATCAGCAAACAGCAAACAACTGGGTAGAGCTTTTTGTTATAATTTAAATCTTTACTTCATCGTTCCCACCCACGTCAGCACACACACACACACACACACACACACACACACACACACACACACACACACACACACACACACACACACACACACACACACACACACACACACACACACACACACACACACACACACATACACACACCGTATATTGAACTGATGCGGCTCTGTCTCGCTTTATAGATCCCCCTCCCCCCCAACTGACTCAGGACCAGTTCCAGGCTGCCACAGGCTCTGATATGAATAAAGGCAGCATAATAAAAACAACACACCAGAAACAATATGAGCTCTAAAACAGCAGAACAAATCAAATCACTCCCCAGCAGGCGAAAGCGCACACTACTACTGACACTGACAGAGAGGAGGGAGGGGAGGGTGGTGGGGGGGGGGGGGGATAAGGCTGAGTCCCTGTGTGGTCCTTGTGTGTTTTATGTTTTACTTGTTCATAGTTGGGGGGTGATAATCAGTCCCTGACAACATTTCTTTATCATCTGACAGAGGGTGAGGAAGGAGGGGGTTGGCTGCTGGTGGTGGTGGTGGTGGTGGGGGGGTTGGAAAGTATAATGACAACAGAAAGACCCTGGAGCACAAACATCTTCAGCATCTCCTGATTCTGTGTGTCTTATAAATCTTTTGGAGACACTAATGTTTTTCTTCCTCATTCGTTCCTATTTTTGTATTATAATGTGTAAAATTAACTTCATCTGCAGGGGGTGTCGGAGACGGTGGAATGCACAGAGACATAGGAGGGACAGAGGGGGGGTGGGGGGGGTGAGGTGGGGGTGGGGTTGAGACAAGATGAAAGTGCAGAAAATTGGAGAGGTGGGAGCAGCGAGGAGAGGAACAAATTTGAAAAAGCAGAGAGGACACAGAAATAACTTAAGAGAAAGAGAGAGAAAGGAACAGATGAAGATTAAAGAAGAATAGGCAGAGAAGGAGAGGAGGAAGAAGAGACAAATGGCAGGATGATGAAGAGGATAGCTGAGACTTAAGGGAGGAGAGGGATGGAGTGATGAAGTCAGAAAGTAACCCTGAAAGATAAGGAGCAGAGAAAGGAGAGCAGAGGGGAAAATGCCTTTTTTCCTTTCTTTTCCAGTCTATACAGAGAGAATAAAGACGGAGGAAGAAAGAGGCACACGGGAGGAGGAGTCATTTCTGAAACCACTGGGGGAAAAAAATCACAAAAGAAAAGGATGAGGAGAGAGAAAGAGCAGGCAGGTCTGCACTGAACTTTACCCTCTTTGTCTGCATTTGTGTACAACTGCTGAGAAACACACATGCAGCTCTGCGTGTGTGTGTGTGTGTGTGTGTGTGTGTGTGTGTGTGTGTGTGTGTGTGTGAGGAGTTTGCTGTAGTCATAAACAGTAATCAGGCTGTGACTGATTACAATGACTCATTTATTGTACTGACTGTATTCATTATATAGACGCAGGTCCTGACAGCTGTGTAAAGGTTAAATTACATTCTACATATTGTCAATAAATGTCATGAATAGATTCAGACTGTGCTCCTCTTACAGTAACACACAGCAGTTTATTTTTGCTCCAGTTCCTCAAACAAATATTACAACATTAGTCCACCACTCAACATTATCCCTGCCAAACACACAGGAACACAAGCCCTCCTGTCGTCCTCCTGGGTCAAGGAAGGAAGGACGAAGGGAAGGAACGCAGGAAGGGAAAGAAGGAAGGGGAAAAGGAAGGAAAGATAGGAGGAGGGAGGTAACAGACTGGGTCAAAAAGGATTGTGGAAAGAAGGAAGGGAAAGGGGGGGAAAGATGGAGGAAGGGAACAGATTCATTCAAGGAAGGAAGAAGGGAGGACAGAAGGAAGGGAATAAAGATGGAGGGAGGGAACAGATCAGGTCAATTGGATCAATGCCACACTGAGGGATCTGACCTGACTAGAAACACTAGGAGCATGTTGACACAACTCAGAGACCAGACATGGAAATCAAGGTAACACATGAAATGATGTCATTTTCCCTTAGTCGACATGAGGGTGAGTAGGTAATGAGTGAAATGTGAATTTTGGGTGAACTATCCCTTTAAGGTTGCAGCCAGGAGGTCGCTGATCATCATGTACCAAACATTTACACTGTGATCTGTTCCACCTGGATCAACTGAGAGAACTACACCCTCCATCTGCTAGTCACCCCCCCCACCCCCCACCCAGTAGCTGGGGTTAATTGAGATCAGCAGGGGAGGGCAGGCAAATGATTGACGGGGGGGGAGGAAGGGGGGGGCATAGGTGATGAAGAGACAGTCCTGTAGGGGGACGGCATTGTTTAATTGTCTCAGCTGTTTGTTGTCCAGTGGCAGGAGAACAAGAGGCAAGGAGACAGAGGCGGGGGGGGTGAGGAGAGGGGGGGTGGGGGGGGGCAGGTGATTTACATTAATATGTACTGAAGTGAACAAGTGGAGAAGCCATGCATTAAATCAACCAGAGAGGAAGAGGAGAGGAGAGGAGAGCCTCCAGGGTGAGGAGGAGGATGTGTGT
The DNA here is from genome assembly GCA_030347415.2 of Decapterus maruadsi. Taxonomy (NCBI): domain Eukaryota; kingdom Metazoa; phylum Chordata; class Actinopteri; order Carangiformes; family Carangidae; genus Decapterus; species Decapterus maruadsi. The sequence goes on along the minus strand of CM064903.1, from coordinate 32,653,131 downwards.
TGGAGAGAAGTATATTTTATTGTTCTATTACTGTGCAGTCTATTTACAAATAGGGAAGTCACCACATGTGCGCGCACACACACACACACAGACACACATCATGTCAGATTTGAGCATGTAGTGTGTCTACTTTCTCTCTCCACTACTTTAGTATTTTAATCTATCATTGGCCTGACACAGGGAAGCTGTCTCTCTCTCTCCCTCCATGCTGCTGCACATAGACTGCATCCTAATGCAAGATAAAGACAGAGCAGGGGGAAAAACAAACTCCACAGCAGGCAGAGCTTTATCCACACAGATAAAGTGGTGGAATAAAGTGGTGACAAAGAGATATAGAAGGAGTGGAAGAGATGGACAGAGAGGAAGACGGGGAGATGAAGCAGAGGCAGAGAAATAGCAGGAAAAGGCTGGAAATGGAAGTGGGAAAAGCAGGGAAGGAGGAGAGGGACATGAAGGCAGAGAGGAGGCAGGGTGGGGGTGGGGGTGGGAGGGGGGGGTGAGAGAGGAGAAGATAGAGAGATGTGTGTGTGTGTGTGCGCGTGTGTTGCTGTGTGTCGCAGCTGAAGTCCTCCCCGCTCCATTTCACACTCTGTAGGTCTTGAAGCATCGGCGCTCAAAGACTCACACACTCTCTCTCACACACACACATGCTGTGTCCGTTTTCAATTTCTAATTCTCTCTCTCTCTTCCTCACACACACACACATGCACGGGCATGCCACCATTTCTCGCTCATGCTTGCAGATAAACAAAGATGCACAAACACACAGTCAGTGTGACTAGAGTGCAGCAGCAGTCACAAACATGATGTGTCTGCAACGTGTCAGTGTCTGAGCTGCTGCCACATGCTTCACACACTCAGCTTCCTTCTACACCACTGACTGGCACACACACAGATGAAGACTGGCATTACTGTGTTTGGATTAGAAACATTCTCCCTGTAAAACTGTAACTTTGTTGTTTTAATAAAACAACTGGTCATGTGCTTTTTAACCACAGGCCACTGGCTTAAGGCCAACCGCTATCTACCTTCTCTGTTCCCCTGGATCTGCTGTGAATGAACTGATGACCATTTTCTTTTCTTCTTTTTTTTAGTATATTTTTTTGGCTTTCCATGCCTTTATTTGATAGGACAGTTGAGAGAGACAAGGAATGGAAGGCAGAGAGAGGGCAAAAAAAAGAAAAAAAGAATGCAGGATTTGAACCAGGGCCACCTGCATTGAAGGAGGGAGGAGGAGAGGAGAGGGCTCCATGTAACCAGATGTGTCCCCCAGCAGTCTAAGCCTATACTGTAGCAGCGTACCTATAAAATGGTTCAGAACTACCTGAACCAGCCCTAACTAAAAGCGGAGAGGAGAGGGCTCCATGTAACCAGATGTGTCCCCCAGCAGTCTAAGCACATAGCAGCGTACCTATAAAATGGTTCAGAGCTACCTGAACCAGTCCTAACTAAAAGCGGAGAGGAGAGGAGAAGGAGTGAGGAGGAGAGGAGAGGGCTCCATGTAACCAGATGTGTCCCCCAGCAGTCTAATGGCGCTTTTCCACTGGCACGGTACAGCACGGCACGGCATGGCACGGCACGGCTCGGTTTGGTTGTGTTTCCATTACAGCTGAGTTCTCTGGTAACTCCTCAGCGGGGGCGGGGGCGGCACGGGGGTGTTTGCGGGGCCGCATTGTCCGTCTCTCTTTTTTCGATCCACTCGTCAGCTCCAAACTCACTCGTCTGCACCTCATTAACAGCCCACAGTGTGGATTTACACGCAGCAACAGTTACCTCGGGCAGTCTCGATACAGATCTGCTGGCGCTGTTGCCGCTCTGTTTTTGAAATTTCCGGGTTTGATTCTCATGTCCGACTGACATGACTCTCTGCCCAATCAGCGGAGGGCAGTCGGATGACGTCATGTTATAGTATTACTTCGGCTCGCTTGGAACCAGGGCCGAGGAGGTACTAAAAATGGGACCTGGTACCAGGTACTAGGGCTAGTGGAAACACGCAAATAGCGTGCCGTGCCGTGTCGTACCGTGCTAGTGGAAACGCGCCACAAGCCTATAGCAGCGTAGCTATAAAATGGTTCAGAGCTACCTGAACCAGCCCTAACTAGTAGCAGAGAGGAGAGGAGAGGAGAGGGCTACATGTAACCAGATGTGTCCCCCGCTATAGCAGCATAACTGTAAATGGTTGGTACCTGAACCAGCCCTAACTAAAAGCTCTGTCATAAAGGAAGGTCTTAAGTCTAAACTTAAATGTAGTTAGAGTGTCTGCCTCTCTGACCCATGGAGAGAGCTGGTTCCACAGTAAAGAAGCCTGGTAACTGAAGGCTCTACCTCCCAGTCTGTTTCTAGAGAAAAATTAAAGGTCAGTATTTTATATTTACCATGTTGTTGCAGTTGTTCATCAGACTAGCATCTGGTCGAACAGATAACCTCTTCTTTCCTTTCACTCTTTTGTGTTTGGACTAGCTGCATATCAGCCAGTGTTGGAGTGCGTCACAAGGGACTTGTGTGTTTTCTATTTCGTATTATTTGACATCCTCATGAGGATATTTTCTCTGTTGCTTTTTTCAGTTATGTAATTTTCTCACACCTGTTCAAACACCAGGACTGATTTAATTAAATATGTAGTGAATGCGGTCCGGGACTTCCTGGAGTTTTCCCGAACCCCCCCCCCCCCAGATATTCTCTGCTGGACTTCTGGACTTCCTGGACTCTCTTCTGTTGTATATGATGTCTCACCCATGTGAAGGTTTTTATTTAAGCTGGATGTTTTTTTTGGCTGACACAGATGCACATGTTTGTCACTATCCTCATGCATGTCAGGGTTACCCCCGTCTCCTCCTGCCTGCTGCACCCTGGGTGATCCCAAAAGCTAAATGGAGCTGAATGAGCTGTGGAGCTTTGATTCTTTTCAACGCTCTGACACCTGCTGAGGAGCTGGAAGCCATTTGATTCTTCCTTTTCCTGCTTGACTGAGTGAACCCGTTCCTATCTCCTCCTCCACCTCTTATCCCGGCAGGTGCCTGGCTGAATGGGAGATCATCACCATGGAGATTGAAATGATGACACTTTTCACACCCAGACAGACACACACACAAACACACACACGCACATACATACACAACACGGTCAGAGATTCGGCAAAGAGCTCTCTTTCATCCGTCTGTGTGAGGATGGATGGATGTCTCAGTAAAGCCTGCTCTCAGGCTGAGGTCGCAGAGACGAGCAGATTGAGATAAATGCCCCCACCCCTCATCTCCACCACCACCACCTCCTGTCTGAAGCATGTCAGTGTACTGTGAATGAAGGCGGCACATGAACCACCCCTTTCCCCTGTGCTCCTGCGCTCACTGCCTGTGGGACTGTTGAGACTCTTTCTGAACTCCAGCACATGAGTAAAAAAAAAGTAGAAGTAAACCTGTGTATCACTAGGGGATATGCCCCTGCATGAAGTCTCCTGATCATCTGTTGACCTTTAGTCCTGCTGGATGTCCCCCTGGGGGGACAGGAAACGCTCTGTCATGCCTCTGCTGTGTTCACATGTGAAAATAAATGTATGAGCTGACATTTCCTTACCTCCACCCCAGTGTGTGTTCTTCTCTTGTTACTCCAATTCTAGATTTATTATGACCTTGTTTTGCTCACATGAGTCTCCCTCTCTTTATTTGAACAGACTATAATATAATAGCACTGTAGGTCTTCATAAATGATAGTCTTACATATTTCAACATTTTGGCAAATACGTCTATTGCCATCTCTATAGTCTCAGGAGTAGGTTCACTACCTTTGATTGTCGGTGCAAGCTGTTTTTAGATCAGCGGGGCGAGACGTGAGCTCTGCATGGCGCAGGGCATTTCCGCCTTTCCCTCATCAAACTCATCAGATACACAATCCAACAACTCCAAAACGCTCTGGTGGACAAGTTGTGACCTGCAGATTCACCACGCTATGAGATAATAACAGAATGTTATTATCTCATAGCGTTCTTATCGCAATGTCCTGCTTTTCCTGATCAAGTCACAATCCATCAGTATAACTGTTCAATATCGTTTGGACCCTGACTCTCATACAGTACCTCTTTTCCACCAAACTGGTTCCAGTGCTGGTTCGGGGAGCCAAGTCAGAGCCACACTCCCCATCCAGGAGCTGCTCCTGTCTTTGCTGCTGCTACAGTTATAAACGGATCAGAAAATTAAAACCCGGTCCGACCTGCGGGTGTTGAACACCAGACCTGACGTTGAAGCATAGACTAGGCTTTTAATTAACGATAACTCTAAACCCGGCTGAAAAAAAAGAAGGAAAAAAGCAGCCATCTTCGCCGTAATCACCACGACCGGCAACTGGGTTTGATGGCGATATATATGAGCGTTAGCTGCTGTTAGCAACTGCCTGTAGCTCAGCTAGTTAGCTTCAACTGTGTTTACATCGATAAACAAACTTAATACGTAGTGATAACATGTCTGTATATCTTAGCGCTGGTCTTGTTGCTAAGGTAACCCTGCTGCCAGCTAGCCTCGTAAACCAGCCTCCCCCGGACATGCATTTCATTTCATTTCACAGGGGGAATCTGGCCTCATCTCCGTTGTAACCGTTTCGCCGAAACACTCCGCCTACCGAGCTAATCAGGGACCGAAGAAGAACAGCGATAATGTCTTTTCCTCCAAGAAACTCAACAAGCGCCGACTCTTGCTCTAGTTTAAGTTCTGTAATTGATGGTATTTCATTTAGAACTTCCCTTACTGCTGTTTTTACGCCGCTGTTTGACGCTCCGCCATGTTTGTTGTAGGTGAGTCCAGTCCATGTAGCGATGTTTTCAGGCCCTGATTCAATCACAGCGGCGACGCTGATTGGCACGGTAGACGGCCAATTTCTGGCGAAACGGTTTCAACGGAGATGAGGCCAGACTCCCCCTGAGAAATGAAATGAAATGCATTTCTGGGGGAGGCTGGTTTACGAGGCTAGCTGCCAGCCCCTGGAAGAACCGGTTCTTAGCTCTGGCCCAGCACAAAGTTGGTGCTGGTCTGGAACCAGTTTTAAGAACCAAGAACCGGCGCTTAGGCAGTGGAAAAGCAAAGAACCGGTGCTTTGGTAGAAAAGAGGTAACAGAGACTGGATACATGAGGCTGCAGTCTCTACACCCCAACTGTGGATCTTGAGAGCTTCACTCTCATCAGTTGTTTCCAGTTGCAACTATTTTCAAGAGCTCTGATAAACCGCTGCCCACTTCCTGTTCAGCTCCAAACAGACTTCACTGTGTTCAACTTGTCACATATAAGAGGCTGGTGGACACCAAAGCCAGAGTGAAGCATGATCTTTTTTTAAAAAAATGTTTTGGATAGGATTGATTTGGCATTCACCATGTGACTAACAAAGTTCACAACTGTCTCCAAAGTGTCACAGCAAATGGATTCACAGGACTGCAACTCAGAAGCAAAACTCAAGACAGATGTTTGTGGGAAGAAAGAAAATCCAGGTCTTCATCCAAGCAAAACGTTTGGTGTACAAAAAGCTGTAAGACAATGAGGCACAGTCATAAACTGGGCAGACAAGAACTCGAAACAAATGGTGTTCAATGGGCTCTATGGGCTCCAGTCCTACATTATTGGACAAACTGATGAATCCAGGTGTGAGTATTCACAATGGTCAGACACACCTGGATTAATCAGTTTGTCCAATAATGTAAGACAGGAAATAATGGAGCAGTGTTAAGTCCAGGAAGTAGTGGAGCTGTGCATACTGTAGAGCCCATATACTGGTACAGGAGGGAAAGGGATATGGGCTTATATGTGGATAGGACACAGGTGAGACTAATTAGACAATCACACAACAACAGAGAAACACAGATAAGAAGTAGACAATAAAATAAAACAGGAATTGCACACAATAAACACTGGGACCTCTGACGGACTATGACACGGAGCGTCACTGAGCTGTCACTATAAAAGCTGATATGTGCGTTTTCACATGAGATGATTGTGTGTCTGTTGTTGTAGTAGAAGCTGTTAAATCATAAAAGGGACTTGCACACATAAGGGCGTGTGTGAACAATGATGGATGAGATTCACCGCTGTATGGACTGTTGCTCTGAACATGCAACACCACCACAAATACTCACTGTTTATTTCTATGCAAAAGTTTGCATTTATCAAGTCTCCCGGCGGCAGAGCGATGTTCACACTTGCTGCGGAGAGTGTCTCTCCAGCATATGGTCGCAGTAATAGGCATGTGCATAAATAATGATGCACATGTACTATACAGAGGGATCAGTGTAATTTAAATTGAATGTACAGACAGATTGATTTTCCTTCAGGCAGGAGTTTTAAGTACAGGACAGATTGCAGCCAGCACAAAGGGCCTGATACAGCAAGATCCTAGCCTCAGTGACAGCATCTTAATTATAGCATTCTGCAAGATCCAAGCCTCTCTGACGGCATCTTTGTTATTGCATTCAGCTCACTGCCAGGTCAGTCTTAGCTCACCATTAGCTCAGCTTCAAGCTCACCATGGGGTCAGCCTCACCTCACCATCAGGTCAGCTTTAGAAGACCTGCTCGACTGACCGAGCTGCCGGATCGCTGTTTGTCCAGCGGCTTCTGTTTACCAGCCGAGGAGCCGTACGTCCACACTGGCCTGAGGTAAATAAATCAGAATATAGAAAAAACATTAGACCTGGTCCTGGATCAGTGTTAACTCCTGTCTGCTCCTCGCCTCGTCATCCTGCTGCCGTGGGAACAGCTCCTGTCACACTGAGATGAGAATGAGTCCAAGGGTGTTTTTAATAGAGGCTGTCAGCTGGACTGATGAAAACACACTGATAACTCACAACTCATTTTAAGATGGCACAAAAGAAAACAGGCGTCAACACACACACACACATGCACACACACATTGCTACTGCAAGTGTGAATCTGCAAGTGTTTGTGTCTTTATGTGCCAGGTTAATACTTGGTTAATAGTTAATAATCAGCATAATGTGTACAGAGAAAAACATTAGACCTGCAGTAGCTACAGCTGATGTTATAACCAGTCATGTGTTAAAGGTCCAGTCTGTAAAATGTGGGTAAAACCGTAATATCCTGCATTCATATTCTAGATTGCAGCTCTCACTCACTCCCTCCTCACAAAGTGACGGTGGCCTCCAAGGACAAATACACATGTTTACCACAACTGTGACAACTTGGAGTATTTCAGGAGCATGGAGCGATGAGGTGAAGATCTAAACCACAGTATGCTGTTTCCTCCTCCTTCTTCTTTGTTGGTTTATTTATGCATGCAAAACTCGCACAACGTGCTCTCTGATTGGCTGGATTTTCCGTTCAGGCTGTTGTACTAACATGGCGGTGCCAAACAGCGACACTCTGTAAAGCAAGACCCTTGCTACGTATATGTAAAAGATAATTATAAGGCTACAAAAACCAACCAAATCTTATTTTATAGTGATTATATACTTATACACATATATTCATGGGTAGTGGATTTAGATTTTGCCAATAAACCTGGTTAATTATTACACACTGGACCTTTGAAGAATTTACCAAAATTTGGAACTGACAGAAAGTTGGGTAACACTTTACAATAAGGTTTCCTTAATTAACGTTAGTTAGTACATTATTAATTAGGATTAGGAAACACATCGATTAATAGAATCTATTAGTAAGAAGTTAATTAATGTTTACTACTCAAAGTTAGTTAATAAATTATTAAGTAATAATAAAAGTTGAATAATCATTATGTATGCATTACTCAGCATTCAACACATTAGTTTATATATTAATGCTTAATAATGTACTAACTAACATTAATTAAGGGACCCTTATTGTAAAGTGTTACCGAAAGTTGCAACATGAATCTTTTTTTTTATTTTTTTTTTTACTAGTTATACATATTAATAAAACAGTGAGCTTCAGTGCCCCCGGCTCATCTCTAGACCTGATTACAGAAGGACCTTTGGGACATCCCCACAGGTCGTATGTGTGTGATCTCATCCTGTATTACCCCCCATTTGTTCATAAAGTGGTGGTCCTCTAACTACATGGTCATTCTGCACAAGATGGCTGCTGCTGGCTGATGTGATTGGCCATCGCAACACCAACTGTTAATGTATGCTGACTAATTCCATGCTGTTTGCATCTCTGCTGCAGTTACACCGAGTACTCAGGCAATGGAAATCAGCATAGTCCAGGAGCAATAGCACTGATTCACAAGAATAGACCATATACATACATATACTGTACATAAAAGACAGAACCTGTGACATTGGATGATTCACAGAATCCAGAATTTGTAAAAAATAATTTGTTTTGCACATCCTTAGTTTTTGCCTTACTATGCAAAGGGCTTGCTACATGCTGCACTGTGTTTTGGTCCTGGCATCTAAATGAAGTGAGATTGAACTGTCTATAGGCTATAACAAAAAAACTGGGTTGTGTCAAAATCTCTGTCTCTCTACAAACTCTTTCCCATGAGCATCACTAGACCCTTCTAAATGGGGCACAAGCCCCAGTAGAAATGCCTCAGTATGTCATATAGGCAGTACACTTTAATGCTTAAAGCAGATATCAGTGGAATGTTTTTGTTAATATAAGTCCTAAATAGTCCTTTTTTCCGTCAGCAATCACTTACATGGAGTGTTTCAGCCGTAACACGAGTCTCTCAGTCACTCTGCTCTGCTGCAACCCGAGGAGAAAACTTTCCTTGTGGGATACAAGCGTTATCCAATGAGGAGAGAGAACGGCATGAAGGGCTGTGTGTGCAGCCAAGTGAATGTGGTGACGTAGCACGAGGACCAATAGATGCCTGACGAGGGCGGGCGCTGCTAACTCATGGTGCGTTCAAGGAAACTCGTACTTTGTGTTTTTCCGACATGTGAAGTCATACCAGTTCAATCTGGTACGAGTTGACGGGTCAGAAGTTACGAGTGGCCGTTATAGTGACTTTCACAGGCAACAGGACGGTAAAAACACGAGTTACGGGTTACCTAGGTTACCTGGAACGCTACAAAGTCGTAGTTGTGACTTGAAGCTGTAACTTACGGTTTCAAAAGCCTGCCTTGAACGCAGCATTAGCCGAAACGGCCGTGCCGCTGATATCTGCTTGAAAGAATAAGCAAAGTCAGTTCAGACCATAGGCACCCATCCAATGGGTGCTCTCATTGAAAGGCAGCACCCACTGGGGGCAGGGTTTTATTTGACCCGTCGATCGGACTGGATACTAGCCTAGAAATCTAGACGCACCCTAGCAGCAGCAAATATATTTGCTCCGCAGGTCGGTCTAGAAACGAGCCATAGGAACTTTTTGAGTCTCGAACACCATTTGTGTTGACCAATCACAGCGCTCTATCTGTTTAGAGAGTCGTTGGGCGGGCTTAACGCCTGACGACACACATTTTAATTGGCTCATCAGGCTAACGTCATCCTGCTCTTTACCCTATTGTGTGCAGAGGCAGTTTGAAAGACAGCCTTCATCCCGCCCCCTGGATTGAGCCGAGGTCTACCGCTCGTTGCCAGACTAGACATGTTAATGATATAGTCTGGCTTGTCAGGCTAACTGGATACCAGATTGGATACCGGACCTCCTCTGTCAATCAAAATCTGTAAATAAACTATGAGTAATATACAAAATTCTGTCTGTGTTTTATTTCTCTTTGAACTTAATCATAGATGGCCTGTTTTGGATGCATTTGTGTGCCTACATGCATACAGGTGCTGCTGGTGGGAGAGGGAAATGGAGACGAGACTCTGGATTTTGGCCAGTGGCAATATTCTCATTACTTTCAGTTCAGAGAGAGGCAAATAAACATATTGTCGAGCTGCAGCAGAAGAAACGAGGGAGATTATCTATGTGGTTGGTAAAAAAAAAAAAAAAAAAACTGACCAGAGGGATGACAGCTGGAGTGAAGCAGCGGTGACGTCTCAGTCCCGGTCCCAGAGCAGAGCAGCCAGGTGCTGGAGAGGGAGGAGAGGAGCGCAGCGTACGTAACGGTGCTTAAAGGACTCGTAACACCTAAAAAACTCCACAGTTTGCTGGAAATCACCCAGATGCGAGGAAATGCAGATATATACGTATCATTATCCGCAGCCACTTGTGGCAAAGCAGTTAAGACTTGCCTTTCAAACGCGCTAAATAAAGACACAAAAACTTCCACCACAATCTGTTTCAGGTAAAAAATAATATTTACAAATAAATCTATTTGAATCTACTCCTCTCAATATTTTGCAAGTTCTGGCAGAAACGCTCATATTTGCATTGCATTTGAGAGACGCACTCGCCAGGTTAGATCAGCTGTGCAGTCAAGTTTGCACACGTTTTTGTACACGCAAACCTTTAGTACATTCAGGCCTAAGTGATGATACTAGAGCTATGATGTTTGTCCATGTATCTACTCGGTAAATTAAGAAATGGGAAAGTAAAGTAATAGGTAGTGAAGTTACTTTTAAAATGCAGTAACGACTAAAGTAATTTCATTAAAATGTACAGAAGTAACGAGTAATGAGTAACTAATTACTTTTTTGGAGTAACTTCCCTAACCCTGACTGCAGTGGCGTGCACAGACTTTTTGAAGGACAGGGGTGAAAAGGAAAAAAAGCCCCTTCCCGTGCAAGAGGGTACTTTAACGCGCGTTTTGGCTCCTAGAGGGCACTGACTGACTGACTGTTTCTTTTTGAGCACCTCTCCTCTCAGATCTTACAGTCACACTATACCAACTGTGGACCTCAACAAAATGACTTACTTCTTCTAGCATGCACTGTTTAACCTCTATACCAATGACCTACCCAGCACCGAATCCCGCAAATTCATCTACGCAGATGACACCTGTCTTGCACTCCAAGCACCAGACTTCGATCAGCTTACTGAAGACCTCACCAAACTGGACCAGTACTGTAAAACTTGGCGGTTGAAACCAAGCCCAGTGAAAACAGTTTGCAGTGCATTCCATCTCCACAATGCAAAAGCTGAGAACTTAACATCCACCTGAGTGGGCTCCCACTCAAGCATGTCCCAAATCCAACCTACCTTGGAGTGACCCTTGACAGGACCCTTTCCTTCAAGGATCACTTAAAGCAGATATCAGCGGCACGGCCGTTTCGGCTAATGCTGCGTTCAAGGCAGGCTTTTGAAACCGTAAGTTACAGCTTCAAGTCACAACTACGACTTTGTAGCGTTCCAGGTAACCCGTAGCTTGTGTTTTTACTGTCCTGTTGTCTGTGAAAGTTCCCTATAACGGCCACTCATAACTTCCGACCCGTGAACTCGTACCAGATCGAACCAGTATGACTTCACAGGAAGGAAAAACACAAAGTACGAGTTTCCTTGAACGCAGCATGAGTTAGCAGCCCCCACCCTCGTCAGGCATCTATTGGTCCTCGTGCTACGTCACCACATTCACGCGCACCCCTTGGCTGCACACACAGCCCTTCATGCCATTCTCTCTCCTCATTGGATAACGCTTGTATCCCACAAGGAAAATTTTCTCCTTGGGTTACAGCAGAGCAGAGTGACTGAGAGACTCGTGTTACGGTTGAAACACTCCATGCAGTGATTGCTGACGGAAAATAGGACTATTTAGGACTTATATTAACAAAAACATTCCACTGATATCTGCTTTAAGAGGAACGGCCGCCAGGGTGAAGTCCAGGAACAACCTGATCAGCAAGCTTGCTGGTGCAAAATGGGGCGCTTCAACCTCCACACTTCGAACCTCATCACTGGCTCTCACATACTCAGCAGCAGAACATTGTGCCCCTGTATGGTCCAGGTCGCCCCACGCACACCATGTGAACACCCAGCTTTATACGCTCAACACCATTCCCCTGGCTCCCCGTCCTATCAAACATTGCACCCCCACACATCCGGCGAGTAGCTCAAAAGATGCGGCAAAAGGTTGAAAACTCCCCCCACCTACCAATCCATGAAGACACCTTCAACCCACCCACTGCTCGACTCCCATCCAGACGCCCTATCTGGAAGAACACTCCACCAGCTGACTTCACCACCCAATCAGCCTGGAAAATGGACTGGGCGTCAAAGGAGGTCCCTAATAAACACCTGGTGTTAGACCCTACTCAACAGGTCCTGGCACCGACCTCCCAAGGAGACAGTGGTCAACTCTCAACAGGTTCAGGACTGGACATGGCCCGTGCTTGGCCAGCCTTCACAGATGGGGCAGCAGCCCTAGCCCACTGTGTGCCTGTGGAGAGGAGCAGACCATGGAACACATCATTGAAGCCTGCCCTCTCCAACGACTGAGGGGAGGACTGGTCACCCTCCACACAGCAAATCAGGAGGCAACTGCTTTGCTTGGTATTCGCTAAATAAAAAAGCACGCGTTTTGGCCCCTATAGGGCACTTTAGCCCGCATTTTGGCTCCTATAGGGCACTTTAACGCACGTTTTGGCTCCTATAGGGCACTTTAGCACGCGTTTTGGCTCCTATAGGGCACTTTAGCACGCGTTTTGGCTCCTATAGGGCACTTCAGCATGCATTTTGGCTCCTATAGGGCACTTCAGCACGCATTTTGGCTCCTATAGGGCACTTTAGCACGCGTTTTGGCTCCTATAGGGCACTTTAGCACGCGTTTTGGCTCCTATAGGGCACTTTAGCATGCATTTTGGCTCCTATAGGGCACTTTAGCACGCATTTTGGCTCCTATAGGGCACTTTAGCACGCGTTTTGGCTCCTATAGGGCACTTTAGCACGCGTTTTGGCTCCTATAGGGCACTTTAGCACGCGTTTTGGCTCCTATAGGGCACTTTAGCACGCGTTTTGGCTCCTATAGGGCACTTTAGCACGCGTTTTGGCTCCTATAGGGCACTTTAGCACGCATTTTGGCTCCTATAGGGCACTTCAGCATGCATTTTGGCTCCTATAGGGCACTTCAGCACGCGTTTTGGCTCCTATAGGGCACTTTAGCACGCGTTTTGGCTCCTATAGGGCACTTTAGCACGCGTTTTGGCTCCTATAGGGCACTTTAGCACGCATTTTGGCTCCTATAGGGCACTTCAGCACGCGTTTTGGCTCCTATAGGGCACTTCAGCACGCGTTTTGGCTCCTATAGGGCTCTTTAACGCACGTTTTGGCTCCTATAGGGCACATTAGCATGCGTTTTGGCTCCTATAGGGCACTTTAGCATGCGTTTTGGCTCCTATAGGGCACTTTAACGCACGTTTTGGCTCCTATAGGGCACTGAAGCATGCGTTTTGGCTCCTCTAGGGCACTTTAACGCATGTTTTGGCTTCTACAGGGCACTTCAGCGCGCGTTTTGGCTCCTATAGGGCACTTTAGCACACGTTTTGGCTCCCAGGGGGCACTGACTGACTGACTTACAGTCTTACAGTCACACTATATCAACTGTGGACCTCAACAAAATGACTTCATCAAACTCAAATATGACTTACTTCTTTTCTTCCCCTCCACTCATTATTCCCTTGTCCCCCCCTCTTCCTCTTCTTCTCTCACAGATCTATTATCTAAACAAAGTGATTCTCCAGAGCTCTGAAGGACAAAAGCAGAGAGGATGGGGAAGCAGGGGAAGGAGGGGGTGGGGGGGGGGGGAGTAGGTAGAGGAAACAAACTAAAGCTTTTAATCTGTAAATGGAGAAGGGTAATGGTCATTTAAGCATTAAGATATCCCCTCTGTCTGTCTGCTCTGTGTGCGTCTCCTTAATGCTCCTTAAACATTTATGAAGGCTGATAACAACCAAAGAGCATAGCCACGGCCCGCACACAGTAATCAAATCACTACTGGTTATAGGGCTCTACTCGGAAGAGGGATGGAGGTGGAAGAGAGGGGGAGGAGGGTTGTGAGAGGGAGGGGGGGGAGGGAGTGGGGGAGCTGGGAATTAAGGGAGAACACAGACTGATGGTGTGAGAAATAGAGACCGAAAGAGAAGACAAAGAAAAATACACCAAGTCTTAAAATAGTCACCTGGCGATGTGCAAATAAAGTCCACATTTGTCAAGGACAATAAACCTGGACAGATATTAGACTGTGCTGCTGGGATCCATCCAACACACCTTACATCCATTTTACACAATCTTCATTGAGATTCACACCTATGAAAACTCTGTGATGTAATCAACTAGGCTTTTCACAATACTCTTGATGAGATACAGTTTGATACTATTACGATATATTAACACTCTCAGAGCTGTGGTGCAGTCCTGTGTCATGAATGACAAAAACTGCACACACACTGAACTGTACTGATGCTATAATCTTAACTGTTTATTTGTATTATGGTGAAGAACTCTGTTCAATCCGTCACTTCACCTGTAAACATAAAATAAAAGGATAAAAACCATCACCCAGTAAAGAAGCTGCAGTGTAGGCCTACAGTATGTATCATTCTCCCAGATGTCAGTGTGAGATGACCTGCTGATGCCCAGAGCCTGTTGTGGTCTAGGTTTTGTGTTGAAATAGTTTGAGTTATTCTCTCTCCTCCTTCTCCTTCATATTTGTTTTCCTTTTCCCTGCAGTGTGTGTTGCAGGACGTATGGCTGGCTTTTCACTCTCTCTCCCCCTCAGATTTTGGCAGACAAGTCACACCTGGATGAAACTATTTCTCCATAACCATCTATGGTTACGTACTGTATGGCTAATTTGCACACATACAACACCTGATAGCCTAAATGGGTTCCATTCAGACCTTAATATTAGGTTTTTTAACTGTAATATGTTAACAAGACTGAACAAGACATTTTCACCTGCTATACCCAATGTTTAGATCAGGTTGGTGTTGGTATATGTGCAAATTAGCTAAACATTTTTTTTCACTGAATTATGCACTGTTTGCTCATACCTGCTCTACTAAGGATGTGGCTACCTTGAAAAATTGCAGTCATCTTGAAATTTAAAGTGATTTCTTGTTGGTTGACCGATGGAGTCAACTCATTCCAATTTTCATGCTGGTACCACCACAGCAACTTCATATCATGTGCCATAAAAATGGTGGATTTTATGCAAATTTATGCAAATTTGATCATGTTAACAAATAATTTCAAAAAACTTGTAATACATTTTTTGTTTGTCTTAATGTAAGTAATCAACTCAGTAATTTTCATGGAGATACCTAAAGGTTAAACATTTTACCCTATTCACGTGAAAATTTTTTTTTATATGCGTATAAATGGGATATTTGGGTGTTTTTCAAAACTTTCCCCTAATGGGATTCTTCGGGGCTTTTTTTTCCCTCACTCGGGACATGTTGAGGATACAAAATCAGTTGAGTTTGCTTCTGTTGCAATTTGTTTAACCTTTTCCATCATCAAACAACAAAAACATTGTGCACCCATGGTGATAAAATAAAGAACAGAAAATAAGGAAGACAAAAATGTTTGGGCCTACACAGCCATCTTCAGTCTGTCTTAAGGGGCAGTTCACACACCTGTGCTCTATTTGTAGACAGAGACAGAGACAAACAGTGGGTGGATCCATACATGTTCCAGAGCCACATCCTGAACCACAGGGTGAAACTATTACTACTATTTTCCTCCTGATGGAGGTTGTGGCATAAGGAGTCTGAGTAAACCATGCAGATTTGGGGAGCTGTGGCCACAAAGTGTTCTGAGAAGGGGTGAAGGAAGAAGGCTTGGTTGGACCAGGGGTCATCAGAAGCAACAGATGGGTACAGAGCAGGAAGTCAGGTGTGGGATTGTCTATGTTTTGTTTCCGTACTGTATCTGCATCACCTGTCAGATGAAAAGAATGAATCTGGTTGGAGTCATGTAGATCCAGGCACTGTCCTACACAGATCTGAACAACATTGTTCCTCTGTCAGGCGTTATGGCATGTGCTCTATACAATGC
This sequence comes from Decapterus maruadsi, assembly GCA_030347415.2. Lineage (NCBI taxonomy): Eukaryota > Metazoa > Chordata > Actinopteri > Carangiformes > Carangidae > Decapterus > Decapterus maruadsi. Next base: position 32,637,334 of record CM064903.1, on the reverse strand, counting down.
TGCCAGGACATGGCACCAATGGGTTTTCTGGTCCCTGGCTAAAGCTCATCCTCAGTGTAGGTAAAATAAATTCATTTTCTCTGTGGAGCGGTTGAAATTTAGTAATGAATGATCACTTTAGCATGACTAATGTTTAATCACCCACATTCCCAGGGTATTAATCCCTCCTGAATGCAACAGATGCCAGTGTGGGCTACTCCACATTATGGAGAGAATGGACCTTATCAGAGCTTTATTTTGTGCTCATGGCTCCAATGAACAGATCAACAGTCTCTTAGCCTCAGTCTCAGATGATGACACCAGTCTGTCACTTTCTACACATGATGGATCTGAGTGATGGTCCTCCTCTCCCTCTCTCTTTCCTCACCACTTCTTATCCGCCATTGCACCTCTCTCTCTGAGACCAGTGATGGGTTCTGGTTTCTGCTGATTCACAGCAGATGTGGCTGAGCCAGCACAGCCAGGTAAACAGCCACTGGGTCAGGACAGATAAAGATGAATTTCCCTTCAGAAGCAGGTAGGGATAGCAGCAGGGCTCAACTCATATAGGATGTGTGTCATCCAGCTGGGGAAGAGGAGGGGAGCAGGGGGGAGTTGCTCAGGGTTAAATGGAGCCAATCACAGACAGAAAAACAGCATTACACACCACATTAGGTATCATCTCACCACTCGCTCTCCTCTCCTCTGCCCGGCCTCTCTCACTCACTTTTTTTCTCCCTCGCCAGGTGTGCAGCCAGCTGATAGTGTCGCCTATATTTGCACATTCACTTGAAATTCTCCAGAGCTAATAGATTCTACCAGATTCAACTAACTCCATACTGCTGATCTGAGCTTATTACAGCCAACTAGCCAATCATTCAACCAACCATTGACCATGCAGCGGAGCAGCAGATAGAATGTGGATATGAGCTGCATCTGGAGTCTAATCTATACACTCAGTCCTTTATTATTGTTTCACTATGAGCTGAGGCTTAATAACATCTGCTGGATGATTACCTGCTGCACACTCTCCTCCATACTGCTGTGGTTAGCACACACACACTGGATTAGTATTTGTTGAGGGGAGAAAAGTATTTGTATTTGTATTCGAGTAAAATTCAAAATAGGCGTAAAAATCCTTTTTTTTGCGTTACACTTCTAATTTACGTTATAGTGTAAGTATTCTTTAATTATCCATTGTAATAATTATGGATATGCAATATTTGTTGATGTTTTTCCATAAATCCAGCAATGAACATGTAACAAGGAATGTCATTGAAAAGAAAATAACATAACAGCCATTACCTCATCCATGGTTAAACCAAAATATCATTGTAAAAACAAATAATGCTTAAAAGAACTGTTCTTTCTAATGCACAGAATTCCAAGAACTCAACTCCTGACGGGGAGATCTGTAAATAATATGACATAGTATAAGTATAGCTAACGCTGTCCCCGCTGCATGTTGAGAACAGCAGTGATAACCTGCTTTCAGGTCCAAATCTCCAAACCAGAAATGTTTGTAACAGCACCAGAATGAGTCGCTAGATTTGTCACTAGTCGCTTTTGACAAAGAAAACATCGCCAATAGGGTTTGAAAAGTCAGGTTAGCAACACTGCCAAAGGAACACCAGGACTTCCGTAAGTCATAGGCTGTCATGGCGCGTCTTCATGGGAATTCGCCGCAAAAGTTCTATTTTTTCAACTCAAGCGATGAAGCATCATCGAAGCGATTTTGGCGGCCAATGCAGCCATCGCACCACACTATGATGATGGTCTAATCGCGTCTTTGCATTGACTTTACATGTAACCTTGACGCGCGACAACACGTCATCACATTTGGTAAGAACACGCCGGTACATTGCCTCTTTAGTGCAACCAAGTGTACTGACATAGCTTGGGATCTGTTAAAAAATCAGTGAGTAATGGTGCAAATGAATGTCAGATGGATCTCTGTCGGTCTGACTGAGGAAGATGACGTGGTGATTAAATCCATGGATCAGGATGTCTGCGAGGTAACAAGACTAAAGAAAATGCAGCATGGCCATTTCTTTTGTTTTGTCTCAACTCAGTTCACTGCTTACAGAGAATCTCTCTGCAGACATCACAGCTGCTGTGTGACTGCAGGGACAGTGGTTGGTTGGAGTGTTGAGTCTTTTATGTGCTACTATTCGGTGCCACCGAGTGTTCTTTCGGCCAGAGAAAGGTCCCCTCTTCATAAGGACATGGTGTGAGTCTTTAGTGCCTGTTTGTCCGAGGCCTGGTAGATGTGTGGTGGGACTGTCTTGTCTGTGCAGATGGAAAACTTTATTTGGTGTTTTGGGGATTTTGACCAGTATCCTCATACAGAACCGTGGTGCAACTGTGTCCTCTCAATTCAGTTTGAATGTGTTGTAGGCACTTAACGTACTTCTGTACTTGCCCTTTGATCAGCGGGCAGCGGGCGCAATTGCTTCAATTTCTGCAGCGGGGACAGTGCACCTTTGTGGAGATTTATCCACCAACCAGTGCGCGTGCTGTTGATGCACAGCTTCCGACTCCTGCCTCCAGAATATTTTGCACTTGTTGTGGAAATTTTGGTTCTGCCGGTGGAGAGTCAAAGAACAAGACTGGAGAGGTAGTATGCACTCTCTACAGAGAAGGGAACACAACACAACACAGAACTGCACAGCAGATAGCAGTTCAGAGCAGTGCCCCAAGAACAGAGATTGCAGTCCCTTCTTATACCTCGCTTTATGACTCATGACATGACTTCATTACCTACAAGCACTTCTCGCCTTCTCAGACAATAAAACCAAGTCAACAGATGTGTTACTCAACAAATGTTGTTGTTTACCTATAGGAATTTACAACCTAGATCAGTTAGTAAACAAGGTTGTAGTGGGTCATCCTAGTGTCCTTCCTCTGCCCCCAGGTTTATTGTAGTCAGGACCCAAATATCTCCACTGATGTTATTAACAGGATTGCTACAAGACTATGTTACCATTTATTACAAGGGGAATACCAATCACAGCAATTTTACACCACACACTTAAGATGCCTCACCTTGATCATGTGACCCATGAGTATATTAGAGGCTCGCTGCTTATACCTGTGTTAGTCTGAGGAACGTTACACTTCCCCCTTGGGTGATAATAAATGATTGTTCTGGAGCCTTTTCATCATTGACCTTTTGTGTCGGGCACCCAGCGTTAAACTTTGGGATGTGCGTGCCTTTTCCAGTTTTCACATTTTTTTTACAGGCTGTGGGCCAGTTTCTGCTGTTTAATTTGACATATAATAAGACTATATTCTTTCATAATTAGTGGCGTGGTGGCTCTGTGATTGTTCTGCATGTCTTCAAGTCCTCCATATGGGCGACTTTAGTTTTCAGCAGTCCTGTGGTAGCTACATAATCTGTGACTAAGGAAAGTTTGATCTGTTTCAGTGCAGAAAGGTTAACTAAGGGGAAAACATCCTTGAGCAGTCTTGTTAGCTCTGGGTCAATCAAACATGTTGACGACTAAGATGAGGTAATTGCTGCATGTCTCAACAGCACTATAACACCCATGATGAGTCGCACCCTAGTTTTGTTTTTATCATGGTATTGATTGCTGTTAATGGTAGGGCTTGGATGTACATCAATCACCACCCATGGGATTGTGGCTAGCTGCCCTCTTTGCCTGCTTCTGTGAAGAACTTCTGTCCCTCGTCTTCACCTACCCCTGCTGTCCTCATTGATGAGACGAGTGAGGACGAAACAGGTGAAGATGATAAAAATGCTGAAAACGTGGATGGAGCTGATGGTCCCCAGGTTCAGCACAGACACAGTGTCAGTGCCTACAAGTTAACTAGCTCGTATGTCAGCACAGAAGTTGTTACAGTGACTGGTAATTATTGTCTGGGGGAGAGATAGAAAAAAATTGTCCGAATATATCCGAACCTGGATAGCCTAAATATAAGACCAGTGTGGTAGAACTCCCCAACAGAACTCCCCTCGTCAGAGTTAGGGGGATCAGATTTGGTTCAACAACAAGTTCAAGCCCGGTCTCCCTGCTTCTCTCACCCACACAAGAGTGCCCTGTGCTGGGACGGATGGCCGACCAGCCTCCCCTCCAGAGCTCCAGAGACTCAAAACTCTGACCTGGTTTGTGTTTGATCACCTTATCTATTATTTTTTTTCCTTGTTCTCTTTCTTTCTTCTAATAACCATTTTTCTACTACTTGAAGGAGTTTAGAAACATTATTTAGGATTCAGAAACTACATAGCGTTGCTTAAAGTCCCCCTCCCGTGACCCTTTTTGGTTATTTTAAAACCAGCAGCTAATTAGCAATACGCCTCTGGAGGGTGGGAGGAGACTGCACTGCTCTGCACCCGCCCAGCCACCTCCTCGCACCCCATCCCCCGCTCGCTGACAGCTAGACACTACAATTACCGATTCAGCACGTTTAGTGTAAAATTGCACGCTGGGATTCAATCCCAGACTGGAATATAGTCCTTGCTCATGGTGCAAGCTGCTCTACCAAGTACTATACCTGTTATACATTAACACCTACACCGAGCTGTCAAACCTTTCACCTCTGAGCCAGATGCAGAGTTTGTAGCACTAGTGCCCTCCTCTGGGGTTGTGACATGTCAACCCCAGTCTCCTTGAAACTGCCAGTTTGCATCTGCCATTGGTTCACAGCAGTTTGAAGGCAAAAAAACTCAGAAATGCAATTTTGCACTTCCTTTTTATGCTGCTATGTCCTCTAACAGAAGAAAAATGCCACAGGAACATGTGAAAAGCAGGAAAAACACGATTTTCATGGGAGGGGGTCTTTAAACTAGATGCAAAATAAGACATGCCCTGAGGCCAGGATGAGTCACCAGTTTGAAATCCAGCTCCAATCTAGCCAAGGACAAAGACAAAAACAACAATTTAAGAAAAGTACAAATACATACTTAGGCATACAACTAAATGGACTCTTCCATCGACAACAACATGACCACAGGTACTGGACTTTGAACAAGACGATTTTTTTTTTCAAAGTTACACAAAGAATAGTCCAACAACTGTCATTCAGCTGACATTGTGCATTGTGCCAGTAACAAATGGTTTCATCCTGTCCTTCATGTTGGATCCAGCCTCCACCGTATGTGGAGTAAGCATCAGCTGTAGCGTGCCAGAGAGTCTGGCACCAGAGGAGATGAGCAATATTTTCTGTCTGATGGAGATCCCAGCAACTCAAGAGAAACATTAGTCCTTCATGTTTCAACATTTTCTTTAAGGCAGGGATCAATTAAGCTGAGATCACAACTTCAAAGCAACGTGGTTCAGGTACCAGTACCAGCTGCTTCATGTCAGACCAAGTACACAAGTAGTTTTCTCAACACAGATAGATCTTCTGAAGTCGTTATGGACCAGCCTATTGTGACAGTTGAGGTTCCTCCAATTGATCATGTGCCCTGGCTAAGGGATGTCCCTTTGGGTGACTGGCAAGCGTGCATGACTCTTACTCGGGAGGTGTGGGTTCAATCCCCGCCCCGGGCCCTCTTCACCTTGCCACACTATGGTGGGAAGCCCATAGTTCAGGCAGACAACTCCAGCTGCTTATCCTGATCAGCTGATCAGTCACATGCTCCCCTCAACTGAGTAGGGTGGGTTATTTAAACCCACTACTTATCTGGATCATTCCTGCTGCTGTTCACTGCTGTCACTACTGCTATCATTGCCGCTGCCATTGTTGCTGCTGCTGCTAACTGCTGCTAACTGCTGCTCTGGCTATGAAGTTTCTCAATCCCACCATCTCCCCAGCATCCACCTGTGGGCTCTGTTTCCCCTGCAGGGTTTCCCTGTAATGTTGGTCAAGCAATCATTTATCAGAGAATGAATTAAATGAACACAGCCTGATGCAAAACCTGCTTCAGACATGCTCAAATTATACTGTAATATCAGCCCAGAACCTGAGCTGAGACTACAGACTCAAACAGAACGTGGCCTGTGTGTCACACAAACATTTCTGCTGATTTCCACAATATTACTCACAGTGCTATGCTGCAGTTTATATCCATTAGTTATCTTCATCCTCTGAATATTCAAAATACGGAGACAATGAGACGCAGGTGAAATACCTTAGGTCATCACATTGACAGGAATCACAGGAGGAGTGACCTCAAACAAGATAAGATAGATAGATAGATAGATAGATAGATAGATAGATAGATAGATAGATAGATAGATAGATAGATAGATAGATAGATAGATAGATAGATAGATAGATAGATAGATAGATAGATAGATAGATAGATAGATAGATAGATAAATAGATAGATAGATAGATAGATCCTTTAGCTGATAAATTAAGCATTAATTTGCCATGTAAGTATACTTTAATTAGTGTACCTCAGGCAATTAGCCATTTCAAAGACAAACGAGGTAAAGTGAACAACCCAGGACAAGTTGTCTGCAGCAGACTTGGTTGTTGTGTTCATGTTGCTTTAGAGCATCAGACAAGGTTTTGTAATTCAAGGCAAAAATAATCTCAAGTTGAATCAAGTCTAGAGTGGCTCTGATGTTTCAGACAAATTAAAACATTGGTGTAGCAGCAGGGGAAATATGACTCACGGACGTCATTCCGTTTTTTTCTGCTGAGGGGGAGAGAAGGAAAGAAGGAAGGCAGTGATGAAATGAGAGTTGGGAGAATAAGGAAAGTGTCAGGGAAGAAGTGTGCAAGAGAAGGAGCGAGGGAAGGTAACATGGAATAAAGACATAGGAAGAGGAAGAGGAAGAGAGAGGGAGGTGCAGGTAAATGAGTGGAGGAGAAGTAGTAGAAGAAGAAGAAGAAGAAAGTGTAGAGAGGTAATGAGGGGGACAGGGGAGAGAAGAACGACTACAACGCTCATTAAAGAAGAGAAGAGCTCCATTAACCAGCAAACCGCCCGTGAGTGTGCGTGTGTGTGTGTGCATCTGATGGGTGTATTTATACACTCCACTGGCTGCAGGGCTGTTATCTGTACCTCAAAAGTACAATGATGGCACATAAAGGAGCTTCATGGCATTACACACACACACACGCACACACAGCTGTTCCAGACTGCAGTAGCTCCTAGCTTCTAATTACATATTGATACAGCGACACAAAGCTAGTCTCTTCAAGTTGATCAGAATAAAACTAAAGCTGTACACTGTAAACACACACACACATACACACACGCACACACAGCAACTGTTATGCCTAAAATTAATGAGCTGAATTGGGACTATCAGGTGGAAATGGTGTTGCATCCTGATGAGAATCCATAAAGCAGATCCTTTATTATGGCTTTATGAAGAAGTGAAGCATTGCAGAAAACTTAATAACACTGTTTGGCTGACTGGCTACGTGCCTGATATCTTAGCTGTATGGAGGGAAATTTTCATACTGAATTACTTTTGTTTAATCTTTTTTCAGTGTCCCGCTCTAAAACGAGGAAAGCAGATTCAGAGCAAAGCAAAGACACAAGTTGAATTTCTATGATTCCATGGGCTTTCAGAAGCAGCCAGGAAATATAATCATGTCACTGCTCATCATAATTCCATAAGTGGGTGACTAGACTCACTTTGAGCAGTTAGAAGCAGTCAGTGGTTATAGGCTGACGTCCCAACTGGATCAGTTTCACATTATTTTCTTAACAATATTTCTGAGGTTACACTCTTAGAAATAAGGGTTCCAAAAGTGTTCTTCTACAAGGGCTGAGGTTCTACCTGGAACCATGCTTTCTTGGTAACACTAAGGGTTCCAGTAAGAACCATTTTGATCCAGAGAACCCTTAAAAACCCTTTCCTGAAGAAATGGTTTTTCGAGGGTTCTTGGTAAAACTAAGGGTTCCAGTAAAAGGGTTCTTGGTGGAACTCCCTGTGTGGGTTCTAGATGAAACCGTAAGACGTGGGATATTTTCTGGATGAAACCCCCAGTAAGGCTTCTGGGTGAAACCAATACGCCATAAAAGGGATTTTTGTAGAACCTCTCATTGGGGGTTCTAGGTGTAACCTTACACAGATGGTTCTAGGTGTAACCCTTTATGTTGGGTTCTTGGTATAACCCTTTAAGTTGAGTTCTAGGTACAGTAGAACCCTCCAGAAAAGTTCCAGATAAAACCTTTAAAGGTTTAAAGGTTCTACCTGGAGCCAAAAAGGGTTCTCCTATGAGGACAAGCTGAAGAACCTTAAATGGTTCTAAATAGCACTTTTATTTCTAAGAGTGTATGTTGTAGTTGAAAATCCATGGATTGATCTTTACCTGGCTGCTCAACCTGTCTACAGTTGATACATGAAGGTCAGTGGCTGTAGGATTTGACAAAGATAATTAAAAAGGATAATTGAGGTCATGAAGTCAGTATAAAACACATTTGGGATGATATTTCACCCTCCATGTATTAGCTGTGTGTCTGTGTGGTGTGCACTGTCACATCAAAGACCAACTTCCACACACGGTGAACGACAACAAAGTTTTTCTGAATGTGAATGACGACCATACTGAGCTTATTTAAAGTTACATGCTGAATGTATTATTTAATCCAAACCTCACAGACTCCTTTGATGCCATCGCTTTCTCATGACAGAGTTTTCCCCACAGGAGAGCATCTGGTGTGTTATCTCCCGTCTTAAATCATGAGGCAGTATGAAAGGATCACTGTGGCGGAGGACTTAAGGCAAACAACATGCTCTTCATCAACTTTGTTTGCTGGCTGCAATGAAGCTCTTGGTTTCTTACAGAACTCAGTTCTTCTCCACAATGTGCAGAAACTCATATCTCTCACAATTGAGGGTTTGAAAGGAGCTTAGTGCTGTTATCTTGATAACATAGAAACAGATAATACAGAACCATATAGAAATAGATCATAAAACCCCAACAAGAGAGTCTTTTGAAGACACCCAGGACAAAATTTCACCCTGTGTGGTGAGAACATCAAGAAACACTTGTTTGGTCAGTTCAATGTCTTTATTGTAATGTGGGGGTGAGGTCCACTCTACTATGTGTTGGGGCAGTATATAGAGTGGTTTGTACAGCTACAAACCTACAGCTGAGTTCTTCTAGTTCCTCCTCAGTGGGGGCGGGGTTGTCGGAGGCGATCACGGGGCCGCATTGTCCGTCCCTCTATTTTCGATCCACTCGTCAGCTCCAAACTCACTCCTCTGCACCTCGTTAACAGACCACAGCGTGGTTTTACAAACAGCATCATTTAAAGGGATAGTTCACCCAAAATTCAAATTTCACTCATTATCTCCTCACCCTCATGTCGACTAAGAGCTGTGAGAATTTTCAGAGTCCCCTGTTCCTTCTCTGAGTTACGGGGGGTCCACGCAGCAGTATTTGTCCATATACTGGTTGTCAATGGACACCAACTTTCTTCGTCCAAAAAGACACACCAAAAAACATCCAAATACCTCCATACTGCTCGTCTGTAATGTCCCTCTTGCATTGAAGCCCCGACATGAGAAATTGTTCCAAAAAAATGAAATAAGTCTATATTTTACTTGTAGCGGAAGCTCCCAGTGTCTCGGTTCACTGCTCTTCCTGTGTCACCGGCGGAACAATTTCTCATGTGGGGGCTTCAATACAAGAGGGACTACAGACGAGGAAATTTTGAATTTTGGGTGAACTATCCCTTTAACTCAGTGAAGGAATAACAACAGTCTGATACAGATCAGCTGGCGCTGTTGCTGCCCTGTTTTTGAAATTTCCAGGTTTGATTCTCATGCCAGACGTAGCACTAGCACTCTTCCAGTGACGACGCTCTGTCCAATCAGTGGAAGGCAGTCGGATGATGTCACGTTATAGTATCGCCTTGGCTCGCTTGGAACCAGGGTTGAGGAGGTACAAAAATGGTACCTGGTACCAGGTACTAGGGCTGGTGGAAAAGCAAAAAAAGCGGGCCGTGCTGCGCCGTGCGGTGCCGTGCTAGTGGAAAAGCGCCCAAAGTGTGTGAAAGTGTCATGCATTTGAAGGAACTGGATCCATATGCAGACTCAGCTGCTGGCTGGACATTGGAGACAGCAGCCGTACAAACCACCGGCTGGAAACTGAAGACTGGTGCAGGGTGTGCTTCCAGTAGTAGTGTCTGCTGGGATCCCCAATGCTGAGACAGGAATGGCGTCATAGGGAAGCTGGCCCACAGGGAGATGAGGTGCAGTAAAGTTAGGGACTGGAGAGGAGGCTGTAAGTATTTAGGATATGCCTTAGACCAGTTTCAACAGGGCCTTGCTTGGGCTGGTATTAATAACAACAAAAGCAGCAGGGATCCAGGAGAATGCTTTGCTTGGACTCCTAAAAATCTTACAAACAGGCCGATGAAAGATGAGTGGATGAGATGAGAACACAGAAAGACAGAAATAATTGGCTAAGGCATAAGGAGCTCATAAAAAATGGAGGAGCTGTTGTATAGTGTATTTAGAGGGTGTGGGTCAAACAGAGTGGATGATGGGTTGAGTAAATAATGAGAGGGAGAGGAGAGGAGAGGGATGGGTCCTCTACGCTAAGTCAGCTGCCATGTACTGTAAATCCTCCACCTCCTCAATAATTCATCCTCTCTTCTGTCTGTGCTGATGACCACTTTTATTTTATCACTCACTATCCTACTCATACACTTGACACCTGAACTTAGAGCACAAACACACTTTTGTTCATCAGAGCGTCTACTTTCCATTCAGATCCTACGGACCGCGGTGCTCACGCCGCTCAGCATCCTCGGCAGAAAAAAAAAAGCTTCTTTTTTTTTGCCGCTCTGCTCCGCCGTTCTAAAAATAGCTTGCACCAACAAATAGAGGTAGTGAACCTACTACTATGATGACTACAGGGATTATGTAATGAGCCAATTTGCCAAAATGTTGAACTATCCCTTTAAAGGGATAGTTCACCTTTAACTATCCCTTTAAAGGGATAGTTCACCCAAAATTCAAATTTCACTGATTATCTACTCACCCTCATGTCGACTAAGAGCTGTGAGAATTTTCAGAGTCCTCCGTTCCTTCTCTGAGTTACGAGGGGGTCCACGCAGCAGTATTTGTCCATATAATGGTTGTCAATGGACACCAGGTTTCTTGGTCCAAAAAGAGACACTAAAAAACATCCAAATACCTCCATACTGCTCGTCTGTAATGTCCCTCTTGTATTGAAGCCCCAACATGAGAAATTGTTCCGCTGGTCAGTACAAATCATGTGAGATTTGCACTGACACAGGAAGAGCAGTGAACTGAGACACTGGGAGCTTCCGCTACAAACAAGCTTAAAGGGACAACGAGGAGTTTTGGAAAAGCAAAGTGTTTTCACACTATGTTTATGAGCCTCCATGCGCACCGTAGCATTCTTCCACCTCGCGCAAGACGGACTTATGTTTTCATTCATTAATAATTAAAGTCAGAGGTTCAAAGAGGTTCAGTTACCGTCGTAGTTCCGACCATAACGCTGCTATAATCGCCGTTATTCTCATTCGTGTCTGTGAAACCGAAAGTAAGGAAACGCTGGTCGGCTCGACCAGTGTTTCCACCACCACTAATAATAACAAAATAATGATAGAGACAAAATGATATATTGATCGAAAATGGAGCCATTAACAAGTGTGGGTAGCGTAGATTCATCCACATTAACGTGAGACTGTTTTATAACCGAATAGAAACTCCTCGTTGGCCCTTTAAAATATAGACTTATTTAATTTTTTTCGGAACAATTTCTCATGTTGGGGCTTCAATACAAGAGGGACATTACAGACGAGCAGTATGGAGGTATTTTAATGTTTTTTGGTGTCTTTTTGGACAAAGAAACATGGTGTCCATATGGACAAATACTGCTGTGCGGACCCTCCCATAACTCAGCGAAGGAATGGAGGACTCTCGGTGAACTATCCCTTTAAGTGTTCTTCCTCTGGGGACTAGGCACTTGATCAAGAATGTTTTTGACTGGACATTGTAATATCTGCAGTTTGGCAAAAAGGTGGTGCTGAAAGGAGAAGAATCATCCAAATGACAGAGTGAAGGACAGGAAATGAACATCCAGGGCAAATGTAACGGATGAACACTCTGTTCTAATGAGGATTTGATATAATGTGTCAAAACCTAATGTTTCCCAAAACTCCTAATTTGAACTTCCTGGTGTTTGCTGTGGAGGCAGGAGGGAAAACAGCTCCCAGAAGTGATGGTGAGCCCCCACAAAGAAAAAACTGTCTAAACACAAGATGTAAATGTTCTTTATTTCCTCAGATGACCCATCCACTCAGGTGGTAAAGAGCGAGAGAGAGAGTGTGGGCCGGGAGGGGGAGGGGTGGGAGGGGGAGGGGGGTAGAGATGGAGCCAATGAATGAATGCTGTGGAGTGTGAGCGCAAGGAATGATTTGAGGCCTGCAGGTGTTTTCATATCCTCACAGAGATCGATATTTGCGTTGGTTCTGACGCTGACTGTACTGCGCCGCTCCAAATAAATAACCATAATCACAAAACGCCCCAAGATTGACTCTCAATAGAATTATCATTCTTTTCTTTTTGGCAGATTTGGATATTGCTCCTTCAGGGTTCTCAAATGACTTTGTTGTTGAGTGTGTTGTGAGTGTGCGCGCGTGCTTGTTTATCTATGTGTTGAGCGCAGTCAAATTTCACTGAATCAATGAACTATGGACATTGTCTAAAGTGTGTGAGGGCAATCTTGTGACAGTATAGATCTGTGCTGGTGCGTGTATGATTGTGTGTGTGTGTGTGTGTGTGTGTGGCCATGGGGAGTGAACAACAGACCACAATAATTGAATCTTCATCTCAGCCCTTAAGCCTAACCATTAGACAATAATAACACACACACACACACACACACACACACACACACACTGCTGGTTCAGTCTCATTACAGTATCAAAACACTAGAGGAGTAGATTCAGTCCTTCATCATTAGGAGCTGATGGCCCACTGTGTTGGAGCCTCAGAGATACGCACACTGAGGAGTGACGAGAAGGAAATTGAGGGAAAGTTCTGTGATTGTGTTTCAAACAGAACAACTGTAATAAAGCAGTAACACATCCACTTGGAAGCAGGATTCACCCACTCACACACCAATCTGGGAGAGCCTTCATCACCACAGCTCAGACAGTCATCATCATCATCAGGGGCTGATGGTGCAGACACGCCAAATCCGGCGATGACGTATCTTGACGGATCACAGAGTGGGCGGAGCTTCATTTTTGCTTTGCTGGTCACATACGATCTCATTTTACAGCTAAACAATGCACTTAAAGGGACATTGTGTAACTTCTCATGTTATCTTATTTACGAAAATCGATTATTTGGTTCTTCAGTCAGTTTTTCATGAATCAGTAATCCCCCCCATCAGTGTTCCTTTCAGCTCTGAATGAGCCGTTCATATCATTCATATCTCCATGGAGCGGGTCAGCTCGCTGCTGGCTGCCATGTCCTGTCTCCATGTTTTTACCTTCAGTGGCAGCGTGACGGTAGGAAACCACGGAAACTCAGCGGAGACACCGGAGCTGTCGGCTCAGGTCCAGGTGGCGTCTGTGAAAAGTCACCGCGGTAACGCAGTGAGGAGGAATGGAGCGTTACACTGATGCTGCATTCAGGTGCAGTCGGGCAGACGGCCGTCGGTAACAAACCAGATGTCATTTTAGTCACAGAAGTCCAGAGAAAGAAGATAAAATTTAGGTCAGGTAAACAATACGACATCGCCATGACAACATATTGTCATGTGTATTGTTTTGCCTCGTGCTGACAGACTCGTTTACAGAGAGGCTTGTTTATGCCGTTACCTGCAGCGGCTGTCGTCCGTCTGCCATCTGTCCGATTTCACATGAATGCAGCATGAAAAATACGACTGGGTTGCTTGCGATCTACAACCACAACGCTAGATGGGAGGAATTTATACACAATATATCTTTAAGTATGTTTCTGAAAACATTTGACAGTGATCACTGTCTGGTTTGATAGTTTGATCGGAGTTTTGCGAGCAGGCCGCATTGCTTTCTCCAGCGAGTGGGCGGAGCTTGATTTTTTCTCTGCCAGTTTCAACATGGTGGCTGCCGGAACAATACACTAAAGTATGTTTTTGAAAACATTTGAGGTGGGAAATGGGTAGTGCAGTAACAGAATGATTCATATTTGATCAACACTGCCTTGATTAATAGTTTGAACTGAGTTTTGGGAGCCGGCCGCATTGCGTTGGACAGACGTCATTTGGCGACTGGTCCGTCAACTCCATGTGCCGTATCCATCATGCGCCACGCGGTCGCGTCATCCTCTCTCCGTAGAGAATGAATGAGATCTGTCGACTTGACATCCGTGGCTGGATTTTGTGTGTCTGCACCATGAGAGGGGCAGTGGGTCCAGGTAGAGGGTGACTGCTGGGAACAGTGAGGCTGACTGGTGGTTCAGACTCAGGACACGTAGACATGAGTACTGGAGCGTGGTGCAGAGAGACCCTGGCCCCGGCCTCACTGCTGAGTAGTGTGCTGCTGACTAATAACTCTTGGTCAGAGCTGTCTCCTCTCTGCTCTGTAGTCACCACTACTTTAACTGTTGTCTTAATGGAGCTGTACACCCCCATCAGCCTCAGCCCCACCCTCCTCCATTTATCTCTCTCCAGGTCTAATTCAGCCCAACACTGCAAAAAGCAATGAAATGGAATCGACTGATCCTCACAGAGGGCTTTACATTTCAGAATAGGATATCAATGATAATAACAATAATAATAAGTGTCTGAATCGCAGCAAGCGCCCCCCAGAGGATCTAAATGTCATTACACCTTGTGATACTGAAGCAGTGGGGTGAAGAAACCAGATCATAATGTATGATGCAACATGATTTTTTTATTTATTTAGTGCACACAAGTTAAAGCAGATATCAGCGGTTCGGCCGTTTTTGCTAATGCTGCGTTCAAGGCAGGCTTTTGAAACCGTAAGTTACAGCTTCAAGTCACAACTACAACTTTGTAGCGTTCCAGGCAACCTGTAACTCGTGTTTTTACCGTCCTGTTGCCTGTGAAAGTTCATTATAACGACCACTCGTAACTTCCGATCCGTGAACTCGTACCAGATCAAACTGGTATGACTTCACAGGAAGGAAAAACACAAGTTACGAGTTTCCTTGAACGCACCATGAGTTAGCAGCCCCCGCCCTCGTCAGGCATCTATTGGTCCTCGTGCTACGTGACCACATTCATGCGCATCCCTTGGCTGCACACACAGCCCTTCATGCCATTCTCTCTCCTCATTGGATAACACTTGTATCCCACAAGGAAAATTTTCTCCTGGTTTACAGCAGAGCAGAGTGACGGAGAGACTCGTG
Organism: Decapterus maruadsi; assembly: GCA_030347415.2. NCBI lineage: Eukaryota > Metazoa > Chordata > Actinopteri > Carangiformes > Carangidae > Decapterus > Decapterus maruadsi. The sequence continues at coordinate 32,622,080 of CM064903.1, read as the reverse complement.
TTTCGGCTGAAACACTCCATGTAAGTGATTGCTGATGGAAAATAGGACTATTTAGGACTTATATTAACAAAAACATTCCGCTGATATCTGCTTTAAAAGGATAGTTCACCCCATTCAAATTGCATTCATTATATACTCACCCTCATGTCGACTAAGGGCCAGTTTCCTCTGTGGCTTCTCTGAGTTACAGGGGGTCTTGGCGTAGCAGTGCATGTCCATGTAACAGTTGCAAATGGACACCAACTGTCTTCGTGACAAAAAGACACACCAAAAAACATCAAAATACCTCCATACTGCTCGTCTGTAATGTCCCTCTTGTATTGGAGCCTTCCTGCGAGATTTGAACAGACCAGGAAGAGGAGCTTCCGCTACAAACAAGCATCATGCAGTGCTGTGTGGAGCTCCGCTGTAACTCAGAGAAGGCACGGAGAACCCTGAAAATTTCAATTTTGGGTGAACTATCCCTTTAAGGAGAGAATAACAGTCTCAGCCTCATCTTCAGGTGGCTGTTGTGGCTGTTTCACACATGTAAACATTTTATTTGTGAATTTGTTTGAATGTAATCACCAGTAAATAAAAGAGATATTTACTGTCTTAGGGATGTAGACATTGTGGGTGAGTAGATAATAAGTGGAATTTCAATTTTGAGTGAACTATCCCTTTAAGTGCACATGATTAAGACAATGTAGTTGATTGAATGATTCATCAACAATAAAGCAATTAACACAAATGTTATACTACACATTGCACCACATAAGTTTTTTGTGGTGTATCCTCATGGGAAGTTTAAAGTTTAATCATGTTTCTTTGCTTCTGGTGGGAAACAGACATTTTTCAGTGATGGGTTTATCTTCAGGGTGCACATTCATCACAGCTAGATGAATAACAATCGGCTTATTTGTTTCTGACAATAAATACCCTCAGCAAAGGTTCAGGATTCAGTTTATGTTTTTGTACATCGTTGTGAAATTCTGTATGTAAACGTCCCATTCGAATAAGAATCAAATTAAATCAAAATGTTGGAGTAAAAACATAATGTAATGGGTTTGTAATCAGGTGATGCTGTTTATCAGGAAGATTCAGATTTATCTTTTATTTACTGCAATGAGGTACCCTGGAGTCATGTTTAGTTAAGGCCAGGTCAAAAAAGGTAAGATAATCTATTTAAATATAGAAGGTTTGACCAACTATAGCAATCATTCCTCTGACAGAATGACCTCCTTGACACAGAGTGATCAACCCAATTGTATGTGACAGAGGTTCTAAGAGTAGTTGGCTTTGCAACTGTATAGTTTTTCATTCATTGGCCTTCATGTTAAAGGGATAGTTCAACATGTTTGGCAAATTGGCCCATTGCCATAATCCCAATAGTGATAGCAGTAGGTTTATTACCTTTATTTGTCGGTGCAAGCTATTTTTAGAACGGCGGAGCAGAGCGGTGAGCTGCTCAGAGCTACACTACGGAGGCTCATGGGATTTCTTGGTTTCCCTCATCAAACTCATCAAATACACAATCCAACAACTCCACAACGCTCTGGTGGACAAGTTGTGACCTGCACATTCACCACACTATGAGATAATAACAGAACAACTCGTCTTTATGTTTCATCCCTTACCAGGTACAACCTAAACCCCATGTTTAGATATATTCCCAGCTAAAAGTAATTCTATTTGTCCATTAACCAAAACAAGTAAACATGCTTTACACATTCTCAGCTGATCACCTCAGAATACAGAATGATTTGATACTTGGCATCCAGAGTCTTCTGTTCAAGTTGGTTACTTAGTCTGAGCATTTCCTGTAAGATTTAGCACATTGCCTGCTCTGACCCTCATGGCCTCATGTTGACACTTTATTCATTGTTGCTGAATCATTCATCTATAATGGATATTTGGAAATCTCTGTGACACCCCTCAGCAAGTTTTGCTGCTGTTTGTTCACTCAGAAATGGGTGTCTCATAAGATGTTTGTCAAGACTATTAATATTATTATGCTGTGTAAAGCCCATTGAGACTGTTTGCAAATATGGGCTATATAAATTCCCTTTACCATAAAAAATCAACATTTGCTCCTGCACTCATTTGAAGCCCTTTTATTTGGTCATTTGGTCAACGTTTCGGTCTCTTGACCTTCATCAGGACCCAGTAAAAAAAGGATATAAATTCCCTTGCCTTGCCTATCAGTAATAGTTATTCAGTAGGTAATAGGCATAAGTTTGGTATAAATTGATCCCCAGTGTGGATTGGTGGCTAAGAACGCCTGGTCAAACAGTCAGATATACTTAGATGTGCACAACTTGTCTGGCACAAGAATTGTCTGAAATGAGCACCTTTAAATACATGATGAAGGCCTACTGTAATCAATGCAGCAGCTTTCACTTTAATTTAGTTTTCAGTTGAAATCTGGCTGATCTGAAAAAAGAAAAAATCAGTTTATGACACCCTAAAATCTTCACTATCTTCACCCCCACCCCTCCTCTCCTCTGCTCTTTGATTAGTTTTATTGTTGTTTTAATGGAACAGTGGAATCTGCAGCACAGCTAGACTGCACTGGATGGATTAACGTTGGAAACAGGTAATGAGTTTCTGGCTGGCCAAGTCAACACTCACAAATTAACAATATCACCCGGGAAAGTACTTGTCTACAGTTCAGAGCTGTGGTATGCAGGTATTCATAAAAAAAAAAGTCCTCTTAAAGGTATAATGTGTGGAAATTCCCCCCATCTAGTGGTGCGGTTGTATATCAGAACGTATTCTTGATGTTGCATTCAGGTGAAATGGGGCAGACGTCAGACAGACAACAGACGCTGCATGTAACAGGATAAACAAGTGGTCCACCAGCATGAGGCAAAACAATACAGGCCTGACAGTATGTTGTCATGGTGATGTGGTATTGTTTACCTGACCCACGTTTTACCATCTTTCTCTCATCCAGTTAAATGACATCCGGTTGGTTTGCCGACGGCCGTCTGTCTGACTGCACCTGAATGCAACATCAGAGCCTCCGTCCTTTCTCACACTACACAGTGGTGACAGTTTTAAAACTTTCTCCCCGAGCGCATGTCTATGATGTCATCCCCGGGTGACGACAGTAAGGTAGCTGAGCTGATGTGATGACACTGGCCATTCATGACAAAATGTAGGTGAAATGATCAAGCTTGGCAGCAGATAATGTCCTATGTAGAGGCTGCATTGCCGTGGCCTCCGTGTGCTGCGGTCATGATCGGTTGGATCTAAATAACGTTAGAAGGATTCCAAGCTGCACTACACGTGTCTGTGTGAGTATATGAGCATAATAAGACCCATAAATAAGGTCCAGGTGTAAAAAAAAAAACGGAGTTAATAGTCTACCTTTATCCAAGGTTTTAGGGGGCTGGTGTTGGAGAATCCCAAACGTTTGCCTGGCTTGCCTCTCCTGCCTCATCTAGACTGAAGGGCCCCATCCTCAAAAAGAACAAACTGCAAGGAGGAGTAAGGAAGAGAGAGAGTAAGGGCTACGGTGCACTCCCCTGTGAAGGATAGACAGGTCCACGCAGCTCATCCTGAGCACCTGAGAAAGGAGAAGAGAAGGGGGTGGGGGTGAGGAGGTGGGGACACGTAACACTGAGTGAAATATGAAGAGCTGGGTGATTTCATTAAGTCGGTTGAGTGATGGAGCAGCAGATTTCTCTTTATTTATCCCCAACATTAATCCAACAAAACAATTCAGCTAAGAGCCTCTCCGTCTTTTACACTTCCTCCTCCTACTGTCTTTCCTTTCACTGAGCTATACAGGTATATGCTTAGTTCCAGTGTGAGTCTGTCATCACAACAGAGAGGGACAGACAGGGATGAAATAGAGAGCTGATCGTGTAATATAACTGGCTTATTTACTGGCTTTCACTTGCATCATTTTGTCTTAAAATCAAACTGCACAGTCAAAAGCATGACAAACAGACAGACAGGAAGATGAAGAGCAGCAGAAGAGTGGACAATTGGCTGAAGGAAGACAGACAGAGCAGTGTCCATGGAGATCGTGGCAATAGTCTTCAGCAACACTTTTTTCAGTCTGTCCAACTTGCTGTAAACCTTCAATCTAAATGGATAACCTTTAATAATTCCCCAAATGAATGAACAAATTGTTCAAAAGTTGAGATTAAAGTCCTCCTCATATGTAGGATGAGAGCACCGTCTTCTGTCATAGATTATTGTTCTTGTTTGCATGGAGTCCATTCTTTTCTTCTGGCCTCAGTTTGGGGTCTGCAATAGAATCTCCTCGTATTAAAGGAGGAGTTTTTAAACGAGGAGTTTTGGAAAAGTGTTTTCACCAGTCTCCACGCGCACCGTACAATTCTTCCACCTCGTGCAAGACGGACTCATGTTTTCATTCATTAATAATTAAAGTCAGAGGTTCAAAGAGGTTCAGTTACCGTCGTAGTTCCGACCATAACGCCGCTACAATCGCCGTTATTTTCATTCACGTCTGTGAAACCGAAAGTAAGGAAACGCTGGTCGGCTCGACCAGCATTTCCGACACCACTAATAATAACAAAATAACGATAGAGACAAAAAGATATATTGATCGAAAATGGAACCATTAACAAGTGTGGGTGGCGTAGATTCATCCACATTAATGTGAGACTGTTTTATAACTGAATAGAAACTCCTCGTTGGCCCTTTAAGTTCCCTGTCTGATCTACCCTCACCCTCTTAGCCAGGGTGCAACCATTAAGCTGGCCTGCTCTCCCTGCCTTTCCTCCCACCAGAAGCTGCCTTCATCAGCTCTTGTTAACATTTCCATGTTTTGCATATTCTATGCTATAAAACTGTTTTCTGGTCTGTTTACAACATCTATTGCCTCTGTTTCTCCAAGTTTTCCCTGTTAAAAGGGTTTTCCCAGGACAAGTGGTTAAATTTAAAAACTTTAAAAATTCCCACCAAACCAACAGCATATGCTACAGTTTTTCAACTGTTACCAAAATGTCACCCCAGTACTGCTGGAACTTTTGTTCACTTAAAGGGATACTGTAGATGACCATTTATTAGCCCGGGCGTTTAATATGCTAAATCGACTTGGACCCCAGGCGTCTATAAGAACCAGGCGGCTATTTGCAACAGGCTACAATTTATTTTTGCAATGAGCAGCACCAGACCATCATGCAAAGAACACGGATTTCACCATCGACCACTGGACAAAGACAGTTTGTCTGTGTTACCGCGACACAGGGAGCTGATCAGCAGTGTTATGAACGGTAGCTGGGGGGGGGGCGGTCGCTGTAATTTCAACACTGTACTTGAGCGTATTTATCCATTTATCCTGTGTCGTCCAGCGCGACCTGTCCCGCTAGCGCACCTGTGTTTGTGTGTGTGTCCGCCTGCATGCGAGAGAGAGAGCGAGAGGAGGGGCTGACTGACAGAGGAAGGAGTCGCTGTTGAAAAAAACTTTTTTTTTCTGTGCAAGACTATAGTAAAAACTTAATCGCCCGGGCGTTAAATTGAACAGGCGTTTATTATGCCAAATGAGCTCGGACCCCGGCGGCTGTTAGAGCACAGGCGGCTATTCGCACGCGGGCGATTATTTGGTCATCTACGGTAGTTCAACATTTTGGCAAATTGGCCCATTGCCATAATTCCTATAGTCATAGCAGCAGGTTCGTTACCTTTAATTGTCGTTGTAAGATATTTTTAGTACGGCGGAGCAGAGCAGCAGGCTGCTCAGGGCTACACTGTGGAGGCTAATGGTTTCCCTCATCAAACTCATCAAATACAAAACTCCAAAATGCTTTCGTTGGCAAGTTGTGAGCTGCACAACCACCACGCTATGAGATAATAACGGAACGATACGAAACAAAGCCATTTTCGAGGTAAATACAGGGTAAATACATACACTGCTTGCTGAAAAACTGTCCCTGAACGCAACACGCATCAACGGTTTTGCATGAATTTACTCTGTCTGGTAACGTTCCATTATCATCTCATAGTGTGGTGAATGTGCAGGTCACAACGTGTCCAGGACAGCTTTTTGAGTTGTTGGGTTGAGTATTTGATGAGTTTGATGAGGGAAACCAAGAAATTCCATTAGCCTCCATAGCGTAGCCCTGAGCAGCCTGCAGCTCTGCTCCGCTGTACTAAAAATAGCTTACAAATGTAAAATGTAAGTTGTGCAAAAAGACTGTTGTCACCAGCCAGGGCTTTTCCACCACCTGCAATACAACCACGTGGTTGAATTCAAAGAAGTAAAAAAAGCCCAAAGCGAGAAGAGATCATGGCTCCCATAGCTACAGTGGAGCACAAGGGGTTTAAACACCTCATGAAAACTGTTGACAAGAGATACAGCCTGCCATCGAGAGAGTATTTTTCAAAAACTGTGATTCCCTGCATGTACAAAATGGAGAGAGAAAAGGTCGCTGCTGAGTTGAGAGACACGTTGCAGCCACATCCGATCTGTGGTCCAGTCGCACTATGGACCCCATATCAGTCGGACAGTGCATTATATCGATGAAAAATGGAAACTGCGCACCAGAGTGCTGGAGACGGCATATTTTCCATCTGATCCACGGGAGAGATGGTCGGACAGGGTTGGAGAACGATGCTGTCAGCGTGGGACATCAGAGAAGACAACCTTGTTGCCATTAAAACTGACAACGGCGCAAATATTGTGCAAGCCACCAAGCTCAATAACTGGATGCGGGTGCAATGTTTTGGACACAGGCTGCACCTGGCAATCGGTAAGTGTGCACATTTTAATAATAATAGAGCTACAGCAGTAACGTTATAGCCACAAAATTACAGTTTAATCAAGCCACTGTGGAACGGGCAATGAAGGTCTGCAAAAAGATCGTCAGTGCATTTTCCTACAGCTGGAAAAAGAAGAAGGCATTACGGAAGGTACAGCTAGATGAACCTGGAAACTCACAAGCTCAAAACGGCATGTTCAACCAGATGGGGATCCATGCAGATGATGACAGCAAGGATCCTGCAGCAGAAGAACGCAATCACACAAGTAGGTTCCATGATCCTTGGTACTAGACTATTTTATTGTGTGTCTGACACACAAATCTGACATCCTTTCCTACAAGTTCTCAGATCTCCCCACTGTAGAGCTTGTGGACACAGCCAGCTTTGTTAACCCCAGATTCAAAGCAGCATACATTTCTGCAGACCGTGTCACCGCCACTCAGGAGAAAGTGAAAACAGAAATGAAGTCAGCAGGTGCAGACCACACAGCAAGTACCACAGAGAGCACCGAGCCTCAGCCCTCTACATCACAAGCAAAGAAGCCTAAGAGATCGGTGAGAAGCTTTTTGAAGGGAACAGAGGCTCCCCCTTCAACGGCCATCCCCTTGGCCAGGGCACATGATCAACTGGAGGTGTGACTGTTGAGGTTCCTGTCACTATGCCTCCAACTGATCATGTGCCCTTGCCAAGGGGATGTCCCTTTGGCTGACTGGCAAGCGCGCATGACTCTTGTCCCGGGAGGTGTGGGTCCAATCCCCACCCGGGCCCTCTTCACCTTGCCACAGAGGCATAGTGACAGGACCCTCAACTGTCTTCACACGCATTAGCTGTGTGTGAGTCGGGGGCACTGGAAAGTCGAGGATGGCTTGCACTTTGGCAGCCTGAGGCAATGGGGCATCTTCCACACCCAACTTGGTGACCCAGATAAGTCACAGTTCGGTTGGTAGAATTACAACAAGACCAGCTCTGCTCAGAGCCTCCAACAGATCTCAAACCAGATTTACATAATCTTCCCAGGTCTCACTGAATGTCACTACATCATCAGTGTACGTCACAGTGTTACTCAAACCCACTGAAAGGTCGCTGGCGCGTTTTAAATACCAAAGGACAAAACACGGAACTGGTACAAAACCTCAAGAGTCACAAACGCAGATATTTCACAGGCGTGTGGTGTCAGAGACACCTGGAAATAACCTTTCAACAGGTCCACTTTAGTAACAACCTGAGCACATCCCTCTAATCGGGGTATGGGAATGCATCGGACTTAGTCACACTGTTCACCTTTCCAAAGTCAACACAAAACTGGTCTGTCCTGCCTTCCTGAGCAGCCAACACCACAGGAGAACTCCATGCTCCTATCAAAAGTTATTCAGTTTTTACTAATTTGTCATTAATCCTTTAACAATTTCACCTATTTAAAAGCATTGCAATTACAAGTGACACTTAGGAAAACCAAGCTTATATAAGCGGCCGTTTGTGTAGTAGCTGTCATTTCACCACGGATCCTTGCACTGGAAGGCTGTGTAGCTGTGGCTGCTTGAAAAACATAGCATAGCATAGCGTACTTAAAGCAGATATCAGCGATCTGGTCGTTTTGGCTAATGCTGCGTTCAAGGCAGGCTTTTGAAACCGTAAGTTCCGGCTTCAAGTCACGACTACGACTTTGTAGCGTTCCAGGTAACCCGTAACTCGTGTTTTTACCGTCCTGTTGCCTGTGAAAGTCACTATAACGGCCACTCGTAACTTCCGACCCGTGAACTCGTACCAGATCGAACTGGTATGACTTCACAGGAAGGAAAAACACGAGTTACGAGTTTCCTTGAACGCACCATGAGTTAGCGGCCCCCGCCCTCGTCATGCATCTATTGGTACTCGTCCCTACGTCACCACATTCACACGCATCCCTTGGCTGCACACACAGCCCTTCATGCCGTTCTCTCTCCTCATTGGATAACACTTGTATCCCACAAGGAAAGTTTTCTCCTCGGGTTGCAGCAGAGCAGAGTGACGGAGAGACTCGTGTTTCAGCCCAAACACTCCATGTAAGTGATTGCAGACGGAAAATAGGACTATTTAGGACTTATATTAACAAAAACATTCCGCTGGGAGTCACGTGACGCGGTGAAGAAGATGGCTGCTTGACTGAGTAGCTCCGCCGAGGCAACTTATACATTATCCGTTAAAATATAAACAGTAGGCACCTACTCACTAGAACTCACCCAGACGTTGGATAAGCGCTTGGGAAACATGTCGAACAAGCCTAAAAGCTCCGGGCGACCGAACCCTAAAAGCACTGGTAACGATATGCCAGCTACCCGTGCTAGCAGCAATGCTAATTCACAATGTATGCCAGCCGCCCGTGTCAGCAACAATGCTAATTCACAAAGTTCGCCAGTCGCCCGTGTTAGCAGCAATGCTAATTCACCAGCGCGCCAGGAAGAAGTCGGTGACCGTGCACCAGGTAAAGTCGCGGAGGATATTGCAAAGATTTTCTCCGTCCTCAAACAAATATCCGGAGAGCTGCAAAGCCTGGGGGAAATACGCAAAGCTACTTCATCGATGGAGGTGAAGCTAACAACTCTGGTGTCACGGATCAGTGAGGTGGAGGGGAGACTCGGCTTTCTGGAGGAGTCCGACAACCAGCTGAAGGCTAACCCCCCAGCTACCAAAGCCGAAGTGGCGGCTCTCTCCGAGAGGCTTGATGACATGGAGGACCGGAGCAGACGAAATAATCTGCGATTCGTCGGCTTTCCTGAGGGCTGTGAGTCAAGTAACCCGATCACGTTTTTGGAGAAGGTTTTACCCGAAATACTGGAAATACCCCCACCCGAGAGTGGATGGTTTATTGAGCGAGCCCACAGACTTGGTCCCCGAGCTACGGAAGACAGGCGTAGCGCCCGGACACTGATTGCGAGGTTTATGCGATCGGGGGACCGAGACAGCATCCTGCGTGCATCCCAGGGGAAAGGAGAACTTCGGTGGAATGGGAAACGAGTCATGATCTTTCCAGACTTCTCCAGGGGCACTGTGGCTAAACGAGACGCATTCAGAGAGTGCAAGAGAGCCCTGCATCAGCGTGGAGTGAAGTTCTCCCTGCAGTATCCAGCCACGCTCCGCGTCGACACAAAAGAGGGATCCCGCCGCTTCGACAATCCCAAGACAGCTATGAACTTCATCAGAAGTGAACTATCCCAGCTGGTTGAGGACACAGAGTAATCCGGCACCTTCCTGCTTCGTCTATGTGGGAATTGATGTTCCCGTTTTCACCTTTTCCTTCTCCATTCATGGGGTGACGTGAGTTAAATGACCGCTGGTAGTACTTTTTGTACACATTTAAAGTTTAGGGCACATTTGTGCACCCACCAAATGGTACCGTCTGTATAAAAATAATGGGTATCTGTTCAGTTCATACACAAGGTGCCTACATATTTCAGTGACATTTCTTTGGTAAGTTGCTACGGTTAGACTTAGTTTTGTCAGCAACTTTACTGACAGTTACGGACTATTAGGATTTACAGTGCGCAGTGTTCAGGGTTTGCGCCGTTTGGTACTGAGTATGCACCTCAGTTTTATTTGTGATTATTGCCATTATTATTTTTATCTGGGTTTTCTTTTTCTTTTTTCTACGTCCAAGACCGTCTCAATCCTGAAAACAAGACATGGATCCTGCTCACTACCTCAGTTACATTTCTATGCAATATAACAATGTCTACTCATAATAATAATTTGCGCCTAGCCACCTGGAATGTCAATGGTCTAGGAAACCCCATCAAGAGGAATAAGGTCCTTTTCAGTTTGAAATCAACCAGGTATGATGTAGTGTTTTTGCAAGAATGCCATATGTCTGTGAGAGACTCTAAAAAATTACGGAGAGGATGGGTGGGATATGTTTTCTGTAGTCCTGGAACGAGCCGAAGCAGAGGTGTCATCACTTTAGTGAATAAGCATTTACAGTTTAAATGCATAAAAGAGGTGAAGGATGAGGAGGGGAGGTGTCTTATTATTTTAGCTGAAGTTCAAGGCAGAAAATTAATACTGGCTAATTCCTATGCCCCTAATGCTGATGATCCTCTGTTTTTTACCAACCTTGAATGTAAATTGACTGACATGGGAAGTTATCCAATTATCTGGGCTGGGGACATGAATATTGTTATGGATGCAATTTTAGACAGAAGTGTCCCTAGTAAGACTAGACCCCCAAAATCACTTCTCACAATCAAGAAACTGTGCTCAGCACTAGGCCTTGTGGATGTGTGGCGTCTGCTTAATCCCACTGGGAGGGACTATACCTTTTTTTCAGCAGTTCACGGTGTGTTCACCAGAATCGACTATTTTTTTATTTCGAAAGAAATACTTCCATCTATAATGTCATGTGTAATTGGCAACATACTAATATCAGACCATGCAATAGTAACGCTTGACCTCGCCCCTATTAACGATATGATGAAATCTCCCAGATGGAGATTCAACTCCTCCCTCTTGCAAGATGATGCCTTTAAGGCTATGCTGAAAACACAAATAGAGTTATTTATTGAAACAAACATTGCCTCAGTCTCATCAGTAGGCACAGTCTGGGAGGCTTTGAAAGCCTTTGTAAGGGGTCATGTTATTCAATTCTCATCGCGCAGGAAAAAACAAAATACAAAGAAACTTGTAGACTTGGAGAAAAAAGTGAGAGAGGCAGAAGATAAATTAAAGCAAAACTATTCCCCACATAATTTAAAAACGGTCACACAGTTAAAATATGAATATAACCGTATAATATCACAGAAAGTCGAGTTTGGGCTCTTTAGGGCGAGACACAGGTATTTTGAGTCCGGGGACAAAGCCGGGAAACTCTTGGCACGATATATTAAGCAACAGGAGTCCATGGCAACAATATCTGCTGTCCAGTCTCAAAGTGGGGGTCTTGTGACAAAATCGTCAGACATAAATGAAGCCTTTAGAAAATTTTACGTGGAACTGTACACTTCCACGTCTTCTTGTCAAAAGGAAGATATTCTTTCATTTTTAGCAGATCTAGACCTTCCAGCTTTGAATATGGAACATCGCGAGATGCTGGATGCTGCAATCACGGCAGAAGAAATAAAGGGAGTTATTCAAAAGCTGCGTGCTGGTAAATCACCCGGACCTGACGGGCTGACCGCAGAATTTTATAAAAGTTTTATGGATGAGCTCACTCCACTTTTGTTACAAGTGTATAATGAAGCGTTTGAAAGAGGAATGTTACCCCCCACTTTGTCTCAGGCTCTAATATCTTTGATTTTAAAGAAAGGGAAAGAGCCCACCGACTGTAAAAACTATCGCCCAATTTCTTTGATACCAATAGATACTAAAATACTCTCCAAGATTCTTGCAAATCGTCTCAACACTGTTATAACTACCCTAATACATACAGATCAGGTTGGGTTTATATGTAACAGGTTTGCTTCAGATAATATACGACGTCTAATTAATGTTATGTGGTCTGTCAGGAACAACAATGCACCTACTGCAGCCATCTCGCTCGATGCTGAAAAAGCATTTGATTGCGTAGAGTGGCAATATCTTTTTCAAGTGCTCGAGAGTTTTGGTTTTGGGCAGACATTTCTAAAGTGGGTGAAACTGTTATATAATGAACCTCAAGCAGCTGTACAGACTAATGGCATAATTTCTTCATATTTCAAGCTAGGCCGCGGAACCCGACAAGGTTCTCCTCTCTCTCCATTGCTGTTTTGTTTAGCATTAGAGCCTCTGGCTGCAGCGATTCGGAAAGACCCAAATATCCCTGGAGTCTTTATTGCGGGAACTACACACAAGCTTATGCTATATGCTGATGACATTTTAATATTCATTACGGACCCAGGCAAATCTATTCCCGCATTGCTCAAAGTTATAAGATCTTTTTCTAGTTTTTCAGGCTATAGAGTTAACTGGACTAAATCTGAGGCTCTTCCTTTGACATCATATTGCCCAAAAACATTATTTCAAGCCGGATCATTTCAGTGGCCCACTAAGGGAATAAAATATTTAGGAATATTATTTCCTAGGCAATTAGACAAAATAGTGCAATGTAATTTTGAACCTCTATTAGACAAAATTAACACAGATTTGGAAAGGTGGTCGCCACTTTATCTCTCTTTATGGGGAAAAGTCAATATTATAAAGATGAACTGTTCTGCTAGAGTTAATTATCTACTTCAGTCTCTCCCACTGAATATCCCTATAAAATACTTCAAACAATTTGATGCCATGTGTAACAAGTTCTTTTGGAATGGTAAAAGGCCAAGAATACATCTGCGTAAATTACAGAAGCCGGTAATGAAGGGTGGCCTGGGAATGCCAAATCTTTTGTTTTATTATTATGCATTCAATCTGAAGCAGCTGATACATTGGGCGTTACCCCCAGAGAGAGCGCCACCTTGGTATGCAATAGAGCGGTCACTGTGTATTTCAATACCTCCATTGCTGTTTTTGTCTGCCAGAATGCCGCCAGATGCTCGATCCCATCCTATTATCTCTCATTTACAGGGGCTATGGAAGAAGTTGTCTCGGTTATTTAAGATTAACCCCTTTTTAAGTCTATCTTCGGGTCTATGGGACAACCCAAAACTCCTCATTGGTAAATCATCTCCTATATGGAAGGAGTGGGTGATTAAAGGGGTAAACACTCTGGGTGATCTGTATGAAGATGGTGTAATTAAATCATTTGACAATCTGGTTGAACAATTTAAGCTAGCCAGGAATCAATTTTGGAGATATCTTCAGCTGAGACACCTCCTTGTCACCACTTTTGGTTCTACACATACACCACCCCAGGGCGTGGACCTCATTAAAGAGATTTTACGGGTTGCAGGGAGTAGGCATGGAGCTGCCCGTTATTACTCTATGCTTATGAGTAACTCTGGTTATCCATCTAATATAGCTCTGAGAACCCTATGGGAGAGGGATCTGAACATAACATTTACAGACGATGATTGGGATACAATTGTTGGAATCACTAAACAGGTCTCCAGGGATATCAAAATAAGGTTGATTCAATTTAAAATCCTTCATCGTTTTTATTGGTACCCAAGCAGGTTATTCAGGCTGGGGTTGAAAGAAACACCGGACTGTTGGAGATGTATAGGCGAGTTGGGTACCCTAACACATGCTCTTTGGGCATGCCCTAAGATTCAGTCATTTTGGGAAAGGGTTCATGAGACTATCACAGAGGTCATAAGAGTGGATTTTGAGTTCTGCCCCAGTCTTTACATATTAGGTTACCCTAAACCTCTGGCCCATATTGTAAAACCCTTAACCAACTGGGTTCAGACAAGTATCATGATTGGTAAACAGATGATAATGAGAAAGTGGAAAGACACAGAGGGACCGGTGTTTCAAGAGTGGCTCACAGAGTTGGGCAAAGTAGCTGCCTTTGAAAGGATATCCTATAGTATAACAAATGATATTGACAAATATAATGAGAAATGGGGAATGTTTTTGAGACTGTACTCCCTACAGGGCAACTAAAATGTATAGATCACTGTAGACCTTTATTGTGTGGTAGTTGTCTCCTGTTAACCGGACTGGTGAATATATTGAGCATGGACTAACTTTATGTCTTGGACTTATTATTTTTTTATTTTATTTTTCTATTTTAGTTATTATTGTTTGTACTCTGTTTTATTGTCAAAATAAGGCTGTGTATCTTGATTCTGCCTTATCTCTTTCATTTACTAATTTTGTTTTTGTCTTCTGTCTTGTTTGTTTTTATTTTTGCTGACTTTCAGTTTGGTTTTGTAAAAATTCTAAAAACTCAATAAAAGTTGAATCATAAAAAAAAAAAAACAAAAACATTCCGCTGATATCTGCTTTAAGACATTCCGTACAGGCTGTTCAAGACCCTCCCTGCCCCTAAAGCTAGTTCCTCAAACCAGCCCCTAAAGGAGTTAAAAGAGCCTGAGGAATGAATGCATGCTCTGCTGCTTCAGTTACCCCAATTTGGAGCATTTACTGTACCTCATCCTCAACTGCTTTCTTCTTAAGAGGGGGAAACCTGTACGGGTGTTGCTTGATGGGAGTCGCCCGCCTGACACCCACATCCTGCACAGCTTTATCAGTACATCCCTGAAAAAACTAGGAAAGGAGTGAACCAAGTTTGGGCATCTTTGTATTGAAGCTTGGGATAAATACTGCAGTAGTGTTGAAATAAAAAGATTTTAATTCGAAGTGATTTTACTTGACATCACTTACAATATTTTAAGGAAATATTTCATAAAGGAAACAACAGGTATAAAAATACAGGTGATGCTGTAGCATGATGGTAACCTTACCAGCAGGGTTTCTTCTTCTGCACGCTCTGACATCATCTTCGCTTTAACAATCAATGCTTCTAGGTGGCTTTTATAGTCTATGCGTGCATATAATGCAGCCTGGTTTAAGTTAATGTTGACTAGGCTTGGCTAACCTGTGTTAATAGAATGGATTTAGCCCCAAGTCAAAGTCAACATTAATTCCAAACAGGCTTTTTCAAGTAAGAAAACAATATTCCAGGCATATTTGAAATGCTTTTCATCGTGTAACTTATTTGTGCTGCAGGCCTAGGCCCAACTTTGACAAGACACAAATATAAAATGTAATTAAATGTGCTGCAATTATGAAGAATTACCAATGCAGTGAAATGCAGTATTTGAAGTTCGTCATTGTACGTCTGATTTAGTTTTCAGCCCCTCAGAGGAAAGCATGTCCACCCAGCTAGCAAATTAGGCAGTGTGTAGACATCGTGCCTCATCAAGAACAGCCGAAGGCCCCTTCTCCTCCACACCTGAACTAACTTGGTCAGAGGCCTCAGGAAAATAATGGTAAATTATCAAGGTCGGCTGTGAATAAATTAATACAAAAATTGAGAAAAAGTGAATAAAATCTTCCCCTTACATCGACTTTCTGTTTTTATTATCGAGAAAACCTACAGTTCTACCATGACCCTTCATTCTTCCTCTGGATGAAAGTTCCCTTTTCATTTGTATTCCCACCTGGATTGTGAACTGACAACTCCGAGTTGTTTTGATGTGAGTGAGAGAGGTCTGACCAATACAGAAAGCAGCAGGACAACAGACAAGCTGAGAAGCAACAAGAGATAATACAAAGAGACAATCAGTCTTTCTATCTCTCTCTCTCTCTATGTGTGTGTGTGTGTGTGTGTGTAGAGAATGAAAATGGAACAAGCTGAAAAAAAGCAGCACTGTCAAAGCACAAAATAGCAGAGAAAAGGGTTAATGATCAGCTGTCCTGGTGTCCTACTGTTCACACCTGTCATATTTTCAACCTCCTCAATGTGTGACTGTGTGGTCCAGGTATTTCTAATGTTTCACAGACCTACATGTGTTTTATTTACACAGTCGCATTATGAAGGATTTGTCTTCCTTATAGACATAAAGTACTGCTTTTGTAGCCGAAAAAAATACCCTCACCTCACTGTTCATTATGATGACAACAAAAGCAGTCTTTCAATTCCATAATGTACCCTCTCTGACCTACAAGGATGTTGCGGTGGGCAGTGTTTAAGATCTCCTGTTCCTGTCCACATCAGTCATTCAGAGAACATAAATGTGTGTGTGTCCATGTAAGTTGAAATCTGGTGTGCAACTGTCTTTCCCTCTCTCTTTAACATTGGGCTTAACAGGTACTCCAACTTTGAGTAGTTTTTTAGGAGGTTTCCCACGGGAGTTGAATTCCAACATTTCATTACATGATATTACACACCTTTCTAAACACAATGGTGAAGAGATTTATTGGTAATGATTTACTTCCCAGGTTTTCATAGGTTTCCAATGGAGAATAATGTTTAAACATGCAATGGTGAGGTCAAATACCCCTTAAGACCCCTAAAGGTGGTTCCATGTCTGAAATCAAACCTTGGGGTATGTAGTGAAACGCTGAAAGTTTCATGCTTTAGTCATACAATGCACAATACCTTCCATATATGAGCTTATCTGCTCTACTATAAAGCCCAGGTTCAAAAGTCCAGGGATGCAAACAGCGCGCCGAAAAGCAATACTCGTGTTTTTCATGACCAATCAGGTGACTTGTGTGAATCGTTCAGATCCAAAGAGTTTTTGTTTTTGGTGGGGGGCGGGGTCTCAGCGTCTCAGCTCAGTAAAATGTTTTTCTAACAGGCTGACAGTGACAATCACGTGAAACTGAGGCAAACTCATTCGTGGTTGTCTCTGATTATACTGATTACAGCCTACTTCCAATGTAGACGCGCGACATGCGCGCTCTGTTTTTTCCCCCTGTGCACCGGTGCAGCACGCGGACATGCACATTCAGTGTGATGCCGTCAGGCAGGTGTTTTTCCCCACGTGCATGTCGGTGGAGCTGTGCACGGCGGACATGCACATTCCCTACATACGTTGCTGTGTCAGGCAGGTGTTTCCCATTGTAACAAACTCTGTCCTTAGACCCTGTTTCAGAGGTGAAGGAAAGTTCAACGTGGAAAGACATGGACATCTGGACCCAGTTGGGATGATAAAAAGAATGTGTTTAATTCAAAATGAAGCTAACACATTATATAGGCAAGGCAAGGCAATTATATTAGTATAGCCCGTTTTCACAAACAGTCTCAAAGGGTTTCACATGACATTGTAACAACATCCTCTGTCCTTAGACCCTGAAATATTGCAAATACATTTTTATTAGTATTTTTAATATAGAAATGTTGGCAAAATTGTGAAAAAGACACGCACATCAGGTGGACCCAGTTGGGATGGGTGCTGGGTAAAAAGGCAAAACTAGAGACAAAGAAAGAAATTTCCGCACACCAAAGGAGCTCCCTTTAGAGGAATTTAATAGCTATTTAAATCCATGCAAGATTTCTTGCATTAGAAATCTTTTTCTCTAATCAATTTTAATAGCTATTAAAATCCTCTAAAGGGAGCTCCTTTGGTCTGCAGATATTATTTTTTCTTAATATAGAATGTTGGCCTTCTGAAAACTATGTCCATATGCACTCAATACTTGGTTGGGGTTGGACTACTGGAAATTGACTTTTCCATGATGTAATTTATAATTTACAATGTAATTCATTTGTTAATGAATTAACCCTCTCTCTCTTTTTTGGTCCTGACCCGTTTGCATCCCTGAAAGTCCCAGAGTAATCCTTTGAGCTGTTAACATCAGTCAGAGCTGCCTCTCCTTAGTATTGAGACATGACCGTGTGTGTATGTATGTGCACACATGCACACACACAGCGACATATCGACCTGTGCGCACACACCATGACATCTGGATTGCATTAGAAATCTTTTTCTCTAATCAATAATTTAATAACCTTAAGTGATGACAGCCTCATCATAATCAATATGATGTGTGTATGTGTAAATTGGATGCTGAGAACACAGTTAAGCTCCTTGTAAATTCATATTCTTCATATTCATGTCTGTCTATACAGTACATGCAGTGTGTGTGTGAGGTGTGTGTTCTCATTGAGGACAGAACTATCAGCTTTCTGACAGACTCTCATTCACACACAGTCACACACACACACGCAGCTGAAAGTCCAATTTTTAATTAGATTCACATTCTGTCCTCCATTGAATTACACTGTCTTCCACTGGAGTACGCAGTGTTTTTTGTGGTGGCTCTGTTGTTTACATTTAAACAAGAGTGGAGCCTTGTTATTTCCCATCTTGGGTGAGACACAACATGAATGACGAGCCGTGTCTTCCCTAAGTCCCAAGCAGCAACAATCCAGGTCTTCATCCAAGCAAAGGTTTGGTACGGAATAAAGCGAGTACAAGTGACACAATGAAACACAACACTGGAGGTTGGCTTATATACGGCCAGAGAATAACAAGACACAGAAGGCAGTGATGAACAAGAGAAATAAGGGAAGCAGAGAAGAGAATAAAACAGGAAGTGCACAGACAAAATCAAACACAAACAAATATGATGGACCAGAGCACGCCGCTCCCACAATGCAGGTCTGTTAGTATCTCGAGAAACAGACTGGGAGGTAGAGCCTTCAGTTACCAGGCTTCTTTACTGTGGAACCAGCTCTCTCCATGGGTCAGAGAGGCAGACACTCTAACTACATTTAAGTCTAGACTTAAGACCTTCCTTTATGACAGAGCTTCAGTTAGGGCTGGTTCAGGTAGCTCTGAAGCATTTATAGCTACACTGCTATAGGCTTAAACTGCTGGGGGACACATCTGGTTACATGGAGCCCTCTCCTCTCCTTTCTTCTCCTCTCCTCTCCGCACATTTTGAACTGTTACTATCATTTTCTGTTGCACTTTGTAGTTTGGCCTTGGTGTCTCCACCCTCTGTGTTTCCACAGATCCACTGGAGCTCCATGTCTCTGCACCAACCGCCGCCTGCATCGCCACCTAACCCCCCCTTTTCCTCTGCTGCTAAACCGGCCTGCGATCCCATCCCATGAACCAGTCTACCATCCAGTCCTCCAATTAAGCTGGCTTTGCTCAGTAATCAGTTACAGAAAGTCCTGTAAATAAACAAATAAACATCAATAAATTGATCGTGTTATATGTGATTATGAGAAGTGGAAAGGTTTCCCTCCTCCCCACAGGAAATTAATAAACATTTATCATTTCTCCTCTCTATATTTCATTAAGGAAACAGATTTCTTCAGATGCATGGGGCTAAATCAGCGTTAGAAAAAGGAAGTGGCACAGTTTCAGGTCTATCCAAGCAATGGTGTGTTCAGAGCAGGGCTGTAAAACTCAATTGTTCACAATTAAAACACTAATATGAGTATTATTTAGGTTTGCTTGAATAAAAACCACCACAGCAACCAGCTGGAACGTCAGGCCCATACCCAGCGAGATTTGCACCGGTGTTAGCGCAATTACTGACACCGGCACAGATCTCGCGAGATATGGACGGACCAGGAAGAGGAGCTTCCTCTGCAAACAAGCTTGAAATATAGACTTATTTATTTTTTCGAAACTCCCTGTAACTCAGAGAAGCCATGGATAACTCTGAAACTTCTCCCAGCCCTTAGTCGACATGAGGGTGAGTAGATAATGAGTGTAATTTGAATTTTGGGTGAACTATCCTTTTAAACATACCTAGGTTCATTTGAAACATTGCAGACTTTATATTATATTATATTTTAGAAATGGGCTGGAAGGACAAAGTCAAGGGTCACATGACTAGAGTGCGGCCACAGGTGCTGCCATTATCTGGTCAAATATAAAATAGCTTTTGTTTTTTTTGGTACGTGCTGGTGGGCGTGTTTCCACTAGCACGGTACGACACGGCGCGGCTCGGCGCGCTATTTGCGTGTTTCCACTAGCCCTAGTACCTGGTACCAGGTCCCATTTTTCGTACCTCCTCGGCCCTGGTTCCAAGTGAGCCGAAGCGATACTATAACGTGATGTCATCCGACTGCCTTCCGCTGATTGGGCAGAGAGTCAGCGCGAGCGCGACGTCGGACATGAGAATCAAACCCGGAAATTTCAAAAACAGAGCGGCAACAGCGCCAGCTGATCTGTATCGAGACTGTTGTTATTCCTTCACCTGAGGGAACTGTTGCACTGTGGTCTGTTAACGAGGTGCAGACCAGTGAGTTTGGAGCTGACGAGCGGATCGCAAAAAGAGACGGACAATGCGGCCCAGCATAACCCCCGTTACAGAGTAAAAGGAAAAGAAAAGAAAGAAAAACAAAAGAAAAGAAAAGAGAGAGAGAGAAAGAGAGACGATCCTTTTCCGTTGTGCCTGCCTGCCCGAGCCCGTAACGGACATCTGATTGGCTCTGATAACTGCACTGCAGCGCCAGAGGGTCAGCTACGTCGTGACGTTGGTGCCACAGAGAAGCCAAAATGGAGACGGATGTGGACGTCGAGCGCAGAGATGCTGGAGAAGGGTCGGGTTTGGAGATTGGAGAGGGAGAGGCAGCCAACCCCTGGCCAAACCTAAATGACCTCTTCGAATTCAAGTCAGCCACCGACAACAATACATATCAATGCAAACTTTGTATGCCGAAAGACGTACAAAAACTCAGCTTCCAACCTGCGCAAGCATGTACAGGTAAGACAACCTCACTTCAAGCTACATTTCGTTAGCTAATTTGGTAGTAAGCTGATGTCAAATTTGACTCATTCATCAATGAGCTCCTCTGCAGCTACACGTGAGACCGGATTGCGGTCATAGCTCCTGCTAATATTAGCTAGGCTACCGCGTTTTTTTCTCCCATAGCTTGAAGATGTCATGTGTGTGCATGCACGTGTGTGTGTTTGCGTGCATGTGGGTGGACTCTGCACTGTCATTGGGCAGGGTTGTCTACTGTTTCTCATGGACTAAAGTAAATTATAAACTAGCAATATAAAAATATTCTAACAGCACCTGTGATGATGTTGGTGCAGATGTGTTCAGAGGAAAAAAGGACAGATGGGCATGACTGCACGCTCCTGCTGTGTTGAAAAACTGCCCAGACAAAGTTTTGTTGATTATCACAACATAATCTTCATGATTCATCTCTTTTAAAGATGTAAATTAAACTATCAATATAAAAATATTCTAACTGCACATTTAATAAAACATATTATTTATTATTTGTATTATGTGATTTATATGATGATGTTGGTTTGTTTTTTGTTCGGAGGAAACATCCATCAAAAATGAAGATGTACACTGATCTCGTGGCAGCACGAAAGCGGTCCCATGAAACAGAAAACACCCAAAGCAAACAAGCAGTTTTGTTAACGTTATCACAACATAATCTTCATCCGCATTCATCTCTTAATAAAAGAGTGAGTTTGAGCTTTGTGTATGTTTTTGTACCCACACGCATTCACCTTAAAGAAGTAACTATGTAACTTTTAAATGACATACTTTTACTTAAGCAGATTTTTACACCAGTATTTTTACTTTTACTTGAGTAAATTTTCATTAAGGTAACAGTACTTTTAGTTAAGTAGATTTTTTTTGGTACTCTTTCCACCCCTGACATCCTGAAGTGTTTGTGTTTGTGATTGTAG
The DNA here is from genome assembly GCA_030347415.2 of Decapterus maruadsi. Classification (NCBI taxonomy): domain Eukaryota; kingdom Metazoa; phylum Chordata; class Actinopteri; order Carangiformes; family Carangidae; genus Decapterus; species Decapterus maruadsi. Next base: position 32,600,403 of record CM064903.1, on the reverse strand, counting down.
TGGAACAACATACAAATATCTTTGTAAAACTGCTGCTTTTTGCATCAAAGTCATTATTCAACATCTTTATGTAATATTCTTGGAAGGTACCAAACCACATTTTCCACTGGATAATGACGGATCACGTTTGTTTGGGGTTAGAGGAAAAACAACATCCTGGGGCCATCGCTGATTTGAAGACAGTTGACGCCGAACGCTGCTGCTGAACAGTGATGCATTCATTTAGCGTTGTGTGGACGGAGGTGCACTTTAACTGTGATGTGACAGCTTATGAAAAAAAGGAACAAATTGCAAAGTCCGTTGACTCCAAATCCGAAACGAACAAGTGCAATTTGAATCAGCAAAACGACTTTTCACCTCAGAGATACACGGAGAAGAAACAGACGGATAGACGGATGAGTAGACGGGGCGACTGCTGTTGTGTAATTGTTGGAGTGGGGCTGCAGTGTGTACAGTGCGGCTATGTTCGGTGGTGTTGGCTCCGTGTCTGTGTTGTCAGTGTGGGTGTTTGTCTTTGTTGAGGTATATGTGTCCATGTTAATACAATTGTCAGTGTTGTTTGTACTGCTTTATTGTCATTCTGCTGGGAGTTAAGTACTTTTAATTATGATGCAGCTTCACTGGCTCTCCAACACTGCTCCCTGTTTCTCTGTCTTTTTTCCCCCCCTTTTCTCATTTGAGTCCCCTTTTCCTGATTCCCATTTCTTTCTCTTTCTCTCTCCATGTCAGTAGCTTCCTCCCTTTCTTCATTTACAATCTCCCACACACTCCCTCTTTCTCAAATTCCATTTCAGTGTCTTGCTTTGGCAGGACATGCTGAGCTAGTGCCAAGGCAATAATGAGAACTGTCAAGCAGCGACAAATGAACAGGTGAGAGAGTTGCAGGGAGAAAGACAGAGAGATGAAGACACAGAGGGAGAGAGAGACATGAATATGAAGTACTGGCACTGCTGTGACTACTGACAGTCCACTCACACATGCACGGACACACAAGTACACTCCCACCCCACTCTTCCAATTCAAAACACAGAGCTCTACCGATATCAGCCTCCACGGCCTATACAAACAGTGATATTCTGACACTGCTGTTTATATCACATTACAGCCAAATGGTTTTAGAGGTGGTGACGATGGTCGCCACAGTGATATTGTGAAATATTTGTTGGTACCTTGTATTGTGACGGATGAAAAAAAATGAAATAAATGGTATTACGGCCCCCGCAGGATTACATTTCATAGTACGCACAAAAATCATGTAGGCTACGCATATATATGTATATAAGTCTATTAACTGAACAAGTGAGCAAGCAAGAGAAAGAGATTAATTTCTTTATTTTATTTTTTTGCACGACCAAAAAACTCACAGCTAGTGGTCAAAACTGAAAGAGAAAAGAAGAAAACAATCACAGCTGAAGGTACATTGTGTCGGAATTACTCCCATGTAGCGTTACGGTTGTATTTTTCATGCTGCATTCACGTGAAATTGGGCAGACGGACGACAGGACGTAAACAAGTCTCTATGTGGACAAGGTGCCTCCGCTGAGTTTCCGTGGTTTCCTACCGTCACGCTGCCACTGAAGGTAAAAACATGGCGACACGACATGGCAGCCAGCAGCGAGCTGACCCGCTCCATGGAGATATGAATGATATAAACTGAAAGGAACACTTCACTTTGTTGATGGGGGGGATACTGATGAATGAAAAACAGACTGAAGAGCCAAATAATCTATTTTCGTGAATAGATAACAGAAGTTACACAATGTCACTTTAAATAAAAAGATAGAATATCCTATGCACTATAGTATATATAGTGCCATGTAGAGGGAGAGGGGAGCAGCCGAATAGAGCCAGGTAAACAAGTAACACACTTTTTTATATTTTATTTTAATAAAACAGCTGAAAAAGTTGTCTGTGTGTCACTCGCAATTAAAAGAGTAAAAAAAAGAAAAAGAAAAAAAGAAATGTCACTGAAATAAATTACAGCAGTGCACACTTCAATAAAGGAACCATTAACATTTCAGCCTAAATAAACAATAAAATATTGGAAGATACATTCTTTAACACAGAACGAGGTGGTTGTCAGCAATAGTGCAATTATAGCCCCGCGCAGTGACAAGGTGCTCTAAGGCCGCGTTCACACCGGACGCTGAGCGGTGCAGCCGCTTCCGCCCCTCAGCTGTGTGTGAGTATATGTGTGTAGCCTATGTGTATGTGTGTAGGTGTGTGTGTGTTCCTCTCTCGCGCTCGGTTTAGATTAATAAACACAAACGTACACACTTTGGGCACTTTGGGCTCTAGTATTTTGAAAATTGACCGTATTCTCTCGTGTTTCTTTGTGTGACAATTGCCGGTATTTTATCTCTAAATTGCTTTTATTTTGAAAATTGACCTATTTTTATTCTTTTCCGTGTTTCGTTTTTGTTTTTGTGTGACTTCCTGTTGAAAAAACAAACTCGGATTCGGACAAGAATCAAACCCAGCACACACTGATCTGCAGCTACTGAGACTGTTATTCTGTCACCTGTTGCGGTGTTTTGTTTTGTTTTCTTGCTGAAGAACAGACGGACCCGTCTAGAGAGACGCGTCTGAAATGGGCGCTTTTTTTGCCCAGCAAAAATGGAATATATATAGTCTGACACCAATATAAAATGGTTCTGTTGTTTGGCCACTGTTTAGAATCATAATATAGGCTACTGTAAGGAAAGAATCGGGGGGTCGCGTAAACATTCAATAACTGGGGTCGCTCAGCGTCTGGTCTGAACTACAACAAGGACGCCAAATGGAAGCGTTCAGACTGCAGGCAAATCTGAATCAAATCTGATTCCTTCTCACATTCAGATAGGCGCACATGTTCTGCCTGGTCGCACATCTTGCGCTCTGGAGCGCAGTGTGAAGGTGACAGGTTAACGACAAACAAACTGCAACAGTTCTGTTTGTTTATCATGTCAGTTTTGTGTGTGATTTAGTAGTTTAATTGTTGAGATTTCAGCCTTTGTCAAGCTGGATAGACCAGATCGTACCAGACAGGAAGTCGGACACAGAAAAGGTGAGAGAATCAAAATAAAATAAACAACTAATGAACTAATAAAGACACTCACATTTAGTAACGCATATTTAAACCCTGTGTAAGAAAGATGAGAGGTGTACACTGATCACAACATAAACAAACACCATGTGTAACCTTTACAACCCCCCCGACCCCCCCCCCCCTTCTGAAAATAGACTTCGTAATAGCAGGGTTTTGTACTTTTTCTAAAGACTCCGCTATTACGAAAAGGCTATTGCGGAAAACTCTCCATTCCGAACCCCCCCCCCCCCACCACCACCACCACCACTCTGAACGGATAGACGGACACAATCAGAAAGGAAATGGAGGCTGTGCATTGATCCCTTTTTAGTTTTCGGGATCAAACTGATCATGTAAATAAAATTAACACCCCACAAGGACTCATAACGTCCTCGCCTGTTACATAGATGAGCAGCATTTTGGCTACAGTCATGCTATAGCCAAATAGTTTGGGGAGGTTATGTATTAAATTTTGTGACTGTTGAAATTTAAAAAATATATATAGATTTTTTTTTCAAAGTGTAATTCAAATACTCCCTTTCGCCCTGTCAAGGACTCATTGAGTCCTTGTGTTGGTGAAGTCATAACTTTTTAATGGTTTTATATTTTAAGATCTTTTTGTTGTAACTTAAATTTCTCTCTCATCATGACTGTTAATTTGAAAAAATAAAACAATTTGCTTGAAAAAGGTCTAGTACCGAAACGTTGCACAATAAAATTCTGCAAGTTGGCTTAGTGTGCGGGAACTCTTCTTTTTCTAATTTGGACTTGTCGCCCTCCGACGCACCTGCCTGAGAAGTGGATGTGCGAAGATTTTTGCTTTTTCCAAAAAATAAAACAATAAAATGAATTCATTAACCCTTTACAGGCAGGTTTCTGTGACGTACACTACAAAAAACAGCCCAAAAATGAAATATTCAGTGATTAGAGATGTATTTTCTTTTTATGATCAGATGTTATTGTTAGATTGAAATAAAAAAATCCCCATTGAGTCCTTGTGATGATGAAGTCACGACTTTTTAATGGTTTTATATTTTAAGCACTAACACTTTAAGTCCACTTGGATTTGTTTCCCTGTACACAACACCGGTTGGGAATCATCTTCTTAACTACACAGGCCTTTCCTGGTCTCATTGCACCCTGGTTAAGAAAGGTCTCACCTTCCAGAGGTATCATTCTTTTTCTACTCTTCAGAGACATCAATACTTTTGGACTGCCCAGTCTTGAAGATTTAGTCCCGACTCATTTAATTGGCTATAACTGGGACCCTTGGGGCTCTGAGACATGCCACGTACATGGACATGCCAAGTGCGTTGTGTAAACAATGCGTCACCGGTTCACGTCGTAGGAGTGAGAAATACAACAATTTCTAACATGCTTGACTTCTGCTCAGGGTGTCCTGGAGCATCTAGATATTTCCTTCCCTACAAAACGCAAAACTACTGTTCTTCAGTCGTCACAGTTGGGGCCAGTGCTGGAAAGGTCATCTGAATTACCATTTACCATCTCCTGACTCCTTGACTCTTTAATTACAATACAGCAGTGATCATCAACTGGGGCGCGTGGCGTCTGTCCGATACCCATTTCTCCGACCATACATTTTTTAAAATTTTTGCGTCCATTAGTCCGACCTCCCATTTCTCCGACTTAAGTAGCCCTAACCCTTAACCTTACCCTAAACCTAACCTTAACGCTGTAGAATGGGAAGTCGGAGAAATGAGCAGTCGGACTTTGGGGCAGTCGGACTGACGTATGCTCCCCCATCAACTGGTGGCCTTCCAATCCGGTCTGCCATACCTTAGTGACCTCAGTAACACCATAGTGGCGCGCTTGCTGGCACATAGTTCCATGGACCTGTTCTTCTCAGCGTTGTTCTGTCAGATCCTGGTTCCCCCTCAGACTGTGTCTCGCCTACTGTTTCCCAAGTGGCTGTGCCCCATTTGAAAGTCGAAGGAACCCCGGGGGTGAGTGTAACGGATGTGCAGTCACTCCACCCATAAAAGACGTGCTAACCAAGTTGCTGAGCAGTTACCAGCCTCTTGGCGAAGCAGTTAGCATTGTCGCTTCTGGTGCAGGAGGTCATGGGATCGATCCTAGGGCAGGCCGTTAGAAACACAACGCAGAGAGCCAGATATGACATCGGCTACAGTGGCACAGGTATCAAAGGTTTCGTACTTGTTAAAGAGTCTCACTTTAACAACTTTGGACCTTTCTCAAACGATATCTGGTGTTTGTCTCGTGCGCTCTCTTTTTCCCCACTCCCTTGCTTGCCCTCGTATTGATCTGCCTAGACTGGACAAAAACAAATGCGTGAACACCATGAAAATTAAACACTAATTCCTGTGACAACTGGCCAAGGTAGTCCAGGTCAGCCTCACAGGCTACAGAGGTTCAGCAAAACATGTGGGCACGTGAATTAATGTTATCATTGATGACGTATGACACGCACTGCCAGGAAAGATCCGATCTGTCTGTTGAGACTGCAGACGTATTGGCAGATATCACATTTGTATCTGATTTGGGGGGGAGGGGGGCGATCATGTCAAGCTGGGCAGGAACTCAAACAAAGAGAGAAAATTCAGTCAATTTTCAAAATAAAACACATTTGGAACGGCGTCCCCTCGGAAGTTCAGAATGACGGACCTTCAGGAATTTTCGGACTGGCAGACCGTCGGAATGGCGGTCCTTCGGAATGGGGGTCACCCCCTCGGTTCACGCTAGTTACTTGTTCCAGCTGGCAGCCCAGTCATCCCCATGGCTTTGTAACATTGGTCCAAGCCCCTCCCAGTAGTTTCCAAGATGTTTGTCTTAAAGCCAATATGTTGTTTAAACTGGATCCCAAAGGTTCCTTTGATTCATGTCAAACAGGAAAACTGCGTCCCCTACCAGCTGCAATTACTTGAGCAGTTTTTACGGTGAATGTCCTGCAACATGGACATCAATATACACCCAGTGGGTTCACTAGTGTATGGGTCACATAAGCCTTGAGGGGCACAACAGTATTTATCAGATATCAGTCCACCCACAGCCCACACACAGTGTATGAGCTACAGAGATGGAGAAAAGAGGAGGAAGAGGCTCCTTGAATCCATCCGTCAGACGAGCCGACAGCAAGAGGACAGAAGGCGGAGGACGATAGGGGGAGATAATGAAGGTGAGCATAGGATGAATGGAGTGGCAGATTAGAGAAGAGGAGAGTAAATTGAAAGTATTGAGTGACTGGGAAAGGAGTGGAGGGGAGAAGAAAGAGGTAGCAGGGAGTGAGGCAACTTGGCAAAAGAAGAATGAGAAGCTGAGAGGGAAGAGAAAATAGGGCTCAGAGCTGAGGAGAGGAGAGGAGAGCGTGCTGCAGGAGACGTATTTGAAAAGAGAGCAAACAGTTAAGGTGAGGCATTTCATAATCTGTGTTCTGCAACGTAACATGGAAGTCTCAGCCCAACCCACGATTCTGTGGCTCACCTCAACACACCTGAGGGACTGGGTTTGAGGACTGAGTAGTACAGCTGTTACCCTCAGCAGAGAAGCAGCCCACCCTCTGTCACCATAACAACACCCTATTACGAATGGCTTCAAGGCCTTTCTGGTTTCACTTGTGATGTAACTGATGATGAGTGAAGCCTTGCGTTCTGTCAATAACACATCCAAATCTGATTGGCTGATGATACTGTCACTCAACGTTTTAACCCAATAGCAGCGTCCAGCTTGAACCAAAGGCTAGCAACGCACTGCTGGCCCCAGACGAGGAACGGAGCTGTGGTGCCTTTATAGGACATGGGAAATTTGAGTTCCACAAAACCCATCGTTTTCTGGATAAAGTTGCATACTGAACAAGTAATTGACTCCAGACACATTTCAGAATCATTTTTTATTATGATTTTTTTTTTTTGACAGGGCTAGCAGTGTAGCAGCAGTTTGATCTCATCTCTTCCTCTCGTTACTTTCCTTGACTCTACATTTTGGCGGCTCTGTCTCTCGTCTTTTTGCCACTCAGTGAGCGTTCTGCAGTGACTTCTGACGGCCCTGTAGTGTGCTGCTCACCTCCGCTCATTTGATTGTGCAATTGCAGTGTACTAGTTGACAAAAGTTGAGGACAAGTGCAATCTACTAAAGTAAACATTTTTTTTATTTTTTTTTCTTATTAGCAATTTTACCATAATAAGACGGTTTCTCAGGCATAAATACTAAAACGTGGTGCTCAGCGGTTGAGAGGTTAGACCACATCTGACATTGGCCTGTTCAATTTCCTGACTGATATAATCCATACTGCATGTCATTCCCTCAGTGTCTCTCCTTACTTTCCTGTCTCTCTTCCTGACACACATCAAGGCGCTAAAAAAAACAAAAAAACGTTGTTGATATTAGTACAACATGGAATAGTATTATGTTCTAAATTTTGCTTGTTAGACAAAAAGGAATAGGTGACACAGCAGTGTGATGGTAAACTGAGGTCAGATTGTAGAAATGCAGTGTGAGAAGCACGATTAAAGGGACAACGAGGAGTTTTGGAAAAGCGAAGTGTTTTCACACTACATTTATGAGCCTCCACGCACACTGTAAAATTCTTCGCCCGGCGCAAGACGGACTCATGTTTTCATTCGTCAAGAATTAAAGTCAGAGGTTCAAAGAGGTTCAGTTACCATCGTAGTTCCGACCATAAACGGTGATTCAACAGCATTATTCTCATGAGCGTCCGTGAAACCGAAAGTAAGGACACGCTGGTCGGCTCGTCCAGCATTTCCACCACCACTAATAATAACAAAATAATGATATATTTATCAAAAATTGGCCCATTAACAAGTGTCGGTATAGCGTAGATTCATCCACATTAAGGTGAGACTTTTTTATGACCAAATAGAAACTCCTCGTTGGCCCTTTAATTTTTGATCTATTGAATTATTGTCCTTCACACAATTCATTTCACACCATGTCACAACCTGAGATCCAGTTATCACACTGATTAAATTTTCTTAATGAGAAAGCTCTCCATTCTGAAACACCTCCATCACGACACGATGCTGTTCCGAATGTCCCCCAAAACACTGCATGTGATCTATGTACAAGTAATGTGCCTATCAAAAGGCCGTATGAAGTCTTTCACAAGGAGACAGAGGGAAGTCTGGAGAGTAGAGCGAATTTTGAAGAAAGGTCACGTCACTGTAATCACTGAAGTGAGAGGTCCAACCTGTATTCACGTTTCTTTATCAGCTGACAAAATTATGATTCAACAAATGAATGAACATTCACTCGTTCAATGGTCTACGCTGTTGTGGCCATCAGGCAATTAACATGATAATGACTGGCTAATAAGCTGTTTGAGAGGTGCATGCTCTTGGGACAATGTGTGGAATTGGAACCATGGCGTCCCTGAACATTCTCTGGGTTGTTGGCAACTGACCGTTGTCAGCGAGAATTGTTGTTTTATAAAGCTACATCTTATGTAAGGGATAATGTATAGTTCGGAGGTTGTTATGGAGAAATAAACCCCGACAGGAAGAGTCTCACTTTAACAATAAACCCCTTCATGAAGGGGTTTATTTCTCCATAACAACCTCCGAACTATACATTATCCCGCTTAGAACACGGCCTATGAGTAAAATTATTAATTTGAAACATAATGTCGATCAAAATACGACTTCAACCGATTTTTAATTGCATCATTTAGCGAATCTGCGAGACTGCACGTCCGCTGCTGATCCTCCTCCCGGTCCCGTCGTGCATTTAAAGCCTTTGACAACAATCAGTGGATCGATTGATCACCATACACGTGTTACGATGTGTGTGTTGTGTGTAGACGTATCTGTCATAAACAAGAGATTACAACTTTACCGTTTAGCCTACGGGTGTGTTTGTGTGGCGGAGCCGCGGTGCCACCGAGACGAGAGGAGAGCTGAGACCGGGTCAGAGGCTCTGATCAGCAGCCACGATGTGGAAGGAGCCGCCGCTCTCCTTGTAACAAGTTACAAGTCATTTATCTAACATCACTGTTAGTCCGAAGCTGTTTAATTACCATAAACAACGAAACATAAGGTAAAGTTTCTCTTTGCTGTATGCTGATATAACGAGTGATTGCTCCTCCAGTCGACCGTTGCTACGGAGTCCCTAGCAACGGTGATTATAGGTTGTTTTCAGTCACGTGGTTCTGATGACGCGCGGGGGGCGTGGCTATGTCAGATGGAGGGCAGGAAGTGGAGAACGGTGCCTGAAAATGATGGGAAGCAAGTACTCCAAAGCTTTTGGTCGAGCCTGCATGTAGCTGGTATCACCAAAAATTAGAAAAATATATCGGATAGGATCCATCCAACCTTAAGTCGGGAGAAAGGAAGCAGTGAAACACACTGCCTCGACGACTGCCGACCAGAGGGACTGATAACAGAGTGGCGACACTCCCACAGGACTCGCATAGAAATACCAAGTCAAGTCATGAAGTGGTAATAATCTTTGCCGTGTTCAGTAACCATGTCGACTTAATAAAATAAAATTTATTAGACTGATCGGTTCTTTGTAAAGCATTTATTTATTTATTTACATAAATGTAGTGATTTCAGTCCGTAGCCCAGAGGCAGCTGCTCACTTGTCATTCAAACAATGCCGCTGCCACAGTTATTAAATTTCATCAATGAAACCAACATTAATCTCCTAAAAACAATTTAAGCAGCCAGCGGTAAACCTCCAAAAGCATGCGGATACGTTATGTTTACTTTTTACGTTACGCCGGGGAGGACGACAGACGGCCGCGGCAGATCAGCTGAGTAGAGCGGCTGCTGCTGCTGTGTCGGCCGCTGCAGTGCTACGGTTCCCCGGTCGCGGATGATCCCACAGACTCTGCACTTCTCCCAGAACAAACATCAGAGCAAAGTCCGAAGCGTTATAAACTGACCACAGACTCTGGGTTAAACGGTGATGTGTTACCAGCGCTATAGCCAGAAATAAACCGTTTTCATCAGCTTTACTGGCTGTAAACTACATGCTAATTTCTGTTAGCCCGTCTATGAGGTTTTACTTAGCATTAGCTGACTTTATATTCTTAGTTGTGACACTGGCAGTGTATGTTTTGACCGTTGTTTCAAACAATGTGGGTTTGATTGAACATCTTTGATGGTTAAATATATATTGCCGCTTAATATATTGCTTTACTCCTCTTTCTATGTGCCATTTTTGCTGTAGGGCAGGCTAAGACACCGTTTGTTTACTATGGTCAGTTACGTCCCTCTGACCCACTATTATTCGGTCAATTGTTGAAATTTGAGTCCTTCGTGTGTTACTACCTTAGTAACTCTAAAGTAACTCTTTTGATTTCGGTTAGACCGCTTTGAACAGCCGTAGACAGCGCAGACCGTAGGCATTTTCCTATTGTTTTCCTACCGGCAGAATACTTCCTGCCCTCCATCTGCAGTCGTGACGTCATCTGAAAACAACCTATTGTCCGCTCAGCGGTGTCTATCGAAAAATAATCACCGCAGAATTTTGGTGATTGACCAATCAGGATCGAGTATTCAAGTGAGCCGTGTTCTAACAATAGTTAATCGCCTACTTTCCCATTAAATTTCATCCTCTAGATCTGGTATATCACAGCCGTTCCCGAGTGCTAAAATGCTGCTGTTTTGGATGGCATTGTTGGTATGGTATACAACATTTGTAAGCATAATATGGGTTAAAGGGATAGTATCATTTTTTTTTAAGTGGGGTTACGGCCTAAAAGAGGTTTTACCTGGAAAAAAAACACAGTTCCGTTGTTCGCTATAATATCATTTTTTCCAGCCCTTCAAAGTGTAGGAAAAACATTTTTACGTTTTTATTTGGAGCTAACCAACTGCTGATCGGTGGGCGCTAACCCTGGGCGGAGGGATACGTGAGTTGGTTAGGTCCAAATAAAAACTGTGTTTTTCCTGCACTGAAGGGCTGGGAAAAAAAATATTGTAACGAACATGGGAACTGTGTATTTTTTTTCCACATAAAACCAGGCCGTGAAAATAGGCCGTTTCTTTGGGTCCATTCACAACAATGTATGTTGTAAATCTCTGGGCAGGGCTATGGGCTGGCGTTGCTAACGGGAGGAGTGCAGAGAGTCTTCTACTGCAATTAAAGTACTATTTAAAGTATCATACAACCCCACTTTAAAAAAAAATGCTACTATCCCTTTAACATCAAAATTTTCCATTACACTTGCACAGTCTCCTACTGTCTTTCTGCGTAAGTGTCTAATGTTACAACATGAAAACTTGCAGCTTATATTCAAGTGTGGCCTATATATATAATATACTGTATGTATTTTATTTTAAAATGTAGCTGGTGTGGCTTGTACTCCGGTGCGCTTTATAGTCCGGAAAGTATGGTATAACAAGAACCTGCATGGGTCTTCAATCAGCTTAGTTGATCTCAGGTCAGTTAAAAGCCGGAAAGTGTGAAGAAGTAAGAACTTTATTAGAATGGGGTCAGAGAGACAGAGGGAGAGGGAAACCCTAACCCCACATGCAGAAAAAGAGGCAGAATATACTGCAATGAGGAGAGCTGGAGGATGAAGTGATAGCAATGAGTAGCAGCGTGTGAGGTAACAGCCAGGCTGGGGCGGGATGGATGGGGAAGGGGCAGATGAAAAAGAATGATGGAGGATAGTGGCGGTGGTGTGTGCACAGGGCCAGTGGAAGTGCGGGGACCTGGGAGGGGAGGGGGCGAGCCGAGGAGCCGATGGCGATGAGAACATTATGGCTGGATAATGAAGAGGTTCCACGCTGTCAGCCAACACCATTCACCCTGCATAGCTCTGACCTCAAAGTGTCAACAAGCTAAACGACCAAGCAGCAGCGCATTATCACATGTACACACAAACACACACACACGCACGCATGCACACGTGAGCACACACACGCCAAGACACACTGACAGCGCGTATGATTGTATCAGTCAATAATTTGTGTGAATGCATTCCACATTAACACACGTGAATCTAAATTATACCATAATAAATGTATCTGTGTGTGTGTGTGTAATGACTGACATAATACTGAATCACTCATCACACACACACACACACACTGTTCAGGCTGCAGAATAAATAACATTTCCTCTTTGTTGGTTTTCAGAACAGTACAATTCAATCAAATGCATGAACAGAGGTTGTTTCTTCAAACTATCACAACAGTCACAGTAGGAGAGCAGAGTCTGGAGCAGCTGAAACCTGCTTGGCTGCACCATCCACTGTAAGTGTTGCTCTCTCGCTCTCTCTCACTTTATCACATAGTTGCACACAGGCGCAGCGTTCCTTCGGTTATTTCTTCTTCTGTGCTCCTCTATCTGCCTTCTGTGGTGTTCCTGCAGTCTGATGCAGAGCATTATCTGGCCAGCAGGACACTCTCTTTGTGTCAGTTTAGACTCCACTCTGCTTTATTAACTTGACAAGACAAAAAAAAACAGTGTTTTTAAAGCGCGGACTCATCCTCTGTATTGTAGGCTTCATGTTGCATGTCTGTAGCCAACTACATGATGAAACTGGTCCTGATGATGCCGGTAATAATGATGTTTACCTTTTTGAGGACAATAGCTGACATGTTTGTTGGCGGGTTTTATTTTGGTAACTTCCATTGACACCGGAAGTGCGTGATGCACTACGGGTCATGGTGGGTTATTTAAACCGTGGACAACGTGAATTAATGACTGGCAAGGACTATCCCGAAAAATTAAAGAACGCGGACATGCTTGTTCTCACATGGCAGCTTGTAGAACATGATATGTGGCAGCGAAATCTTACCATCGATGAGCAAATGTCCTCTGAATATACGTAAAAATGAGGTCACCTTTTGGTCAGAGGTGTTGACAAGAATTGTTGAGGTTACTCTGACACTTGCATCCAGTAACTCTGCTTTCCGTGCAGGTTGTGAGAAATCGGGAGAAATAAACAACGGAAATTTTTTGTCCGTTATAGAACTTCTAAGCTGGTATGACCCTGTATTACAGAGGTTCATTAGCAGTAAAAAACAAAATATTTCAGGCCAGAAATTCAAAACGAAATGATCTCTATTATGGCAGAAAAAGTTCTAGACGAAATTATGAAAGAAATCCATGAAGCAGAATTTTTTGACACAACTCAAGACATTTCAAAAGATCAACTGAATCAGGTGATTCGATATGTTGCAATTCCAAAAGATGACAAGGATCATCCATTAGAGGTGAAAATAAATAAAAGCTTCATGGGTTTCCATGGAGTCCACAATCAAAGCGCATCTGGTTTGGAGAAAGGGGAGCATACATCAGTCCGACTGCCCAAAAGTCCGACGGCTCATTTCTCCGACTACCCGTTCTACAGTGCTAAGGTTAGGTTTAGGGTAAGGTTAAGGGTTAGGGCTACTTAAAGAAATGAATGTACTTAAAGAAATGTATGGTTGGAGAAATGGGTAGTCGGACAGACGCCATGCACCCTTGGAGAAAGAGGTTGTTGGACTTTTAGAGAATAAGGGAATATCTCTAAATAAATGCAGAGGACAGGGTTACGATGGCGCAGCCACAGTGAGTGGCAGATACTCGGGGTTACAAAAACGAGTTTTGGACAGGGATCCTAACCCTAACCCATCTATATTCACTGTGCGTCTCACAATTTTAAACCTGGTTCTGAACGATGCATGTCAAAATGTGACAAAAGTAAAGGAATATTACGATACTTATGTTTTTATATTGTTTATATTATTAGATATTTTGCAAGCAAGCAAATATCTAGCCAGTGCATCCGAGACCCTTGTGTCACTCCATGGGGGGTTTCACAGCCTTGAATAAACTGCCCAAAATTTTGCTCAGTCACGGGGTATTTCGCCTTAATTCCCACAAAAACGAGCAAGGTGCACCAATAGACATTTTGATGAGTGAGAAAGGATCACTTCAAAGTGTCAGTGTTTTATGCAGCTGTAGATACTGCCATTGCACAGGTGACACACAGGTTTCATGGCATGCAAGAGGTGGCACGGAGGTTGGAGTTTTTACGCCCACAAGAAGGATTATGTCGTTAACGGTGTCATTAACGGTGCCTCTTGAAAAGCATTTGAAACAACTGTACCATGTTTGAAACATCAAATAAAATTCAGTGCGGAAGGGGCGGTGTTTAGCTCAGTTGGTAGAGCACCCGCCCCATATGCAGAGGCTTTAGTCCTCTGCATATGGGGCTTTAGTCCTCGCTGCAGGCGGCCCCGGTTCGAGTCCCGTGTCGGATGGCCCTATACTGCATGTCATTCCCCCCCATCTCTGCCTGCCATTTCCTGTCACACTCTACTGTCCTGTCAATGAAGGCATAAAAAGCCAAAAAAATTCAGTGCGGAAGCTTCGTTACATATTTCTCATAGCAAAACTATACAATGGCATTTAGATGATGTTCTGCATCAAAAATGAAGTGAAAAAATAATAAATGGGTTATAACCCCTCGGTCGCACTGCACGCGGAAGCTGAGCTGAACAACAACTTAATTAATCATCATTTCATTTATTTTATTTTGTTTATTTTATTCTCTCGCCTTTTCTGTGCCCAACCTCCTGGTACGATCTGGTCTATCCAGATTGCGAGATGTGCGACCAGGAAGACTGGTTAACATGTGCACCTATCTGAAACTGCCTCCGCTTCAGGGCGCTGCGCTTCCGTTCCGCGTCTAGCGACCGAGGTGTAATAGTCAACCTCTTATGAAGCTCACACTGAATCTGAACCGACATGATTTAGTTTTGACACGTGAGTGAACTGTTCTGGGAGAGATACTGTATGTGCTTTTGCACGTGAGCCATGGTGTTGTGCTGAAGCGCCAATGATCTCAGAGTTTTGAGAATGTCATTTCTGTTTCAAGAAATGAGCCAAACCAGTGGAGAAAAAGTGTAAGACAGAGGAGCTCATTGTTATGGCGTTCCCTAAAGTGTGAAAGAGGAGTCTGGTGGCTTCCTGGCCTGAGAACCACACTGAACGTGTGATCTCACAGTTCATTAACAAGTTTGTTCACTTCATTCTGCATGTGTGCCTCAAATATTGAGCCTCTCGGGAAGTGTTCTTGGTAGTGAGGTGGCAGGAAAACTGCTCACCGTGAACTCCTTTGGCTCAGATCAGGGGTCGGCAACCTTTGTGACATGGAGGAGTGCCAGTTTGAAATGTTCTTGTCAATGAGTGACATTTTTTGGTTGGGCCAAAGGAGTCTGAGAACAGAACAGGAGAAGGAGCAGGAAAGCGCAAGAGAAGAGAAGCAGGTACGATGAAGAGGAGTTTTGACGGGCATGAAGCTATGACCATGGTGATCGCCAGAGGCATCAGCATCATCGCCATCATCCTCATCATCCTCATCACATGAGACCAGTTTTGAATCTGGGTCAGATGTGGAGTTTCCTCTGGTGTCGTCGTCACCTCCTGTGGATAGCAAAAAGCCGTGACGTCTGGTCTCCGTCACATGCAGAGACTCTGCGTTACATCCCAACGCCAACTGGCACAGTCCCTGGACCGACAAGGTACGCAGCAGCAAGAATCACTGATGTGACGTCATCTTTCGATTTATTGTTTACGTCTGACATGATCGACATTCTTGTGAGCATGACCAATCTCCATGGAAGGAGATCAGTCACAAAATGCGCAAATACCTTTCAAGTCTTCCCAGAAATCAGAAATCTGTTTCCGTCTAACCTAAGTATTTTACGTTGAGTGTCAGCGTGGCCGTAGGGAACCACAAACTCACATCACCAGAGCTGTCGGCTCGGGAAGAAAGTTTTCCAGGTAGCGCCTGTTAAAACTGTCACCACTGTGTAGTGTGAGGAAGGACGGAGGCACTGGTGTTGCCTTCAAGTGCAGTCAGACACCTGAATGACGCTGTCGGCAAACCAACCGGATGTCATTTTACTCCACCAGTATTGTTTTGCCTCGTGCTGGCGGACCATTCCTTGACAAAGAGGCTTGTTTATCCTGTTACATGCAGCGTCTGTTGTCTTTCTGACTTCTGCCGAGTTTACGTAAACGCAACATCAAGAATACGTTCCGATATGCAACCGCACCGCTAGTTTACTCCATTGATTTCTCTGGTGTGTCTACAAGACCACTTTTTTTTTTAAACAATCATTTTCACTGCCCTTCGTTCTAAATACATTCTGAATTAAGCTGGGATAAATCAAGTGAGAGGGGAACAAAAGAAAATGTCTCACTTTTTTCTACTTTTAAACAATCATTTTAAAACTGCATTGTAATCGTGAAAATAAAAATAATAATGACTGAAAATTAAATTTGGCATTGTAATAAAAGGAAACATCCTGAAGTTTTAATGGGAAATGTCCACCTTTTTTCAGTGTGTGTGTTTTTTTTACTGTATTCCCCCGTTTTCAGTTTAAATCATGTTCTTTTTTTTGACAAGTTACTGTCAGGGTTTTGGCGTGGATAGAGGGGAACAAATGTAGAAAATTCTCACGCGTCCCTCTCCCGGCACATGAGAGACATACACGGCGTACCCCAGGCTCTGAACCCCTACTGGGGCTTTAAGTATGGACAAGGGGCCAGAACGCTCCACCGCCGCCGCCGCCGCCCAAAACAGATTTTTTTCCGGAAAAAGGTAGTCCTCACCTCGGTTCATTTATTCTTTCTCTCTCTCTTTCTCATCCCACAGGGCAAGTCCTTGGCTCCATTGATGGAGGGTGCGAAGAAAGCCGCGCGATCATGGCCTCGATGAGGGCCCTCGTCAGGCGGCCCCCCTCCCCGCCCACCCCCACCCCAGCGGCCCCAGGGGCCAGAGCACCGCCCCCGGCCGAGCCGACGCTGGACGGCGTGGCCGACGGGCTGGACACAGTCCACGCAAAGCTGGACAGCCTCATGAAGGAGGTGGATGACCTGCGGGGGGCCGTGCGGCAGCTCAGGTACCGGGATGGCGCACCCCGCACGGTGGCCCCCGCCGGCCCGGGACCGGCGTCCACCAGCGGCCCGTCCACCACCCGTCGTCCACCAGCGGCCTATCCACCACCCGTCCGGGCCCGTCCGCCCGCCCGCCCACCCGTCGTCCACCAGCGGCCCGTCCACCACCCGTCCGGGCCCATCCGCCGGCCCGTCGTCCGGCCACAGACCGGCAGCGGCGGCGTCCACCACCACCACCACCGGCCCCAGACCCGGAACGGGACGGTCGTCCACCACCACCACCACCACCACCGGCCACAGACCGGCGGCGGCGTCAACCACCACCACCACCGGCCCCAGACCCAGAAGACAGTCAGTATCGTGGAAAGAGCGACCACCAAAACGTCAGCGACCACCATCTCAGCCAATAGAAAAATTCAATTGTAATAACCGCATTTCTATCATCAGGGGCAGCAACGAGTCATTTTTACTGCAAAACACACCAAATTGAAATATTTTGACTAAAATGTCAAAAATTGGACCAGAATCAACTGACAACACGACTTCATACCCAGATATAGTTGTTTTCAGCAGAAAAAAGTGGTTTAGGGTTTTAGTTGCTCTTTAAGTTTAAACAATTGATATTATTTATTGTGTTTGTTAAAACTGTATTAAGTAATGTTAATAAATGGCTTACAATAACACATAATTGTCATAATTTCATTTTTTTTTTTTTTTTTTTTTTTTTTTTTACAAAACCGTTGGTGGGCCGCCGGTGGGCTTCTCTAGCGGCCCTACCACCAGGCTTAGCAAGTTTTCTGGGGGAAACCAAGGGGGCAGTTGTCGGTCTGAGAAGTGAAGCTCACTTCCGCGTTCAAAAAACTGCAATCCCCGCCGATTCCTGTGGGGGCTGGTACCGGAAGTGAGCAACTCTCCATAGACCCCCATGTTAAAATCGCCGACTTTACAGCTTTCAAAAACATATTTACAGCCTGGTACCAAAACGTTTTTTGGTCTCAGGTTTCTTACTCAAGTTTTCTGGGTGAAACAGAGACAGGCTGTTCCTCATGGCGCTGTTTATTTGTCCATGTCCATTCTTTTTAGTCCAACCCTGTTCCTCATTATGTCCATATGTTTAGTCCAATGCGTAACGTAATACACGCGGGTCAAAACAAAAACCGGCCGCGTTACGGGCATTTTACAAACTGCACGGCGATCTGTGATTACATATGACTGGATGTTTACATCCGGAAGGTCTTCCTGGTTCAAACGACACCACTCAATAGCCAATCAGTGGCGAGGACGTAGCCGTACATGTCTCGAAAGCCAATGAGCACATGCAACGATGAGACTGACAACGCAAGAGAGAAATTGACCAATAGGAGCCATCCAGGCTGCATGGCTCCTATTGGTCAAGTTCAGGCACGATCCGAGCTACAACTGGTAAACTGGAGTACATCAATCTAGTTGGGATTCCCAAAGTGTGGTGCGCAAGCCGCCGCTAGGGGGTGCGCGACATGAAAAGGGTAAAAGTGATATGGTGTTATGTTTTACAAATATCTTCTCCCCTGCCTATTCACGCCACCTGAGTGATTTTGTCGCTGCCTTAATTGGTTAAAACCTGTGTGTGTGCATAGAGGGGCGTTCAGGTGTATTATTTTTGGTGTGCACAAACCCATTACTTTTAATATAGACGTGCGTCATGTGTGATCACAATACGACGCGGTGCGCTTGTCATTTTCCTGCACGTGTGTCAGTGTTGTGTCAGACCCTGATTCTCCCTTGGTGTCTCCACTACTACTCCCCAAGGATCTGCCCCAGTGTGCGAAATACAGGGCGGATTAACCCATAGGCTGCCCCTGAAAGCCTCAAAAGCAAAATTTGAAGGGAGTCTTAAATTTTGTCAAAAAAAAAAGAAAGAAAGAAAAAAAAAGGCGATTGACAGCCGGCGACAGATATGACGTACATGGGAATGTTTATGAGCAACAAAGTCACTGTTAACAAAATCAACATAGTTTGTGACGTGTGTGGCTGGGCCTCATTTATCAAAGAGGGTGTAAAACTGCTACTAAATTTGGTCGTACGACCGAATGGCAAAATGAGCGTACGACCAAAATATACACGCTCTTTTCAGATCTATCAAACTCCGCGTACAGGCGGCTGCACGGTATTTCCCTTGGTAAATCACACCTAACACAAGAAGAGTGCGGAGGTGACCACACCTCTCATTCCGCCTTCCGAACGGCCCAACATAACCATATACGGTCAATGCAAATCATCACATGCATATTAATTAGCCATGTTCGCTCTGGAAATCTGTGGAGAGACGTCAGTGGAAGACGGTGAAGACAGGACGGACGGAGAGAGGAGAAAGAAGTGGTATTTCTCGGAAAGCGAGATACACGGCAATATCAGTCAGAAACATCATCTTGCATTGAAATAGGCTACAATAGAAACAAGAACTCCCTAATCTGAATTAAACAGAGCAGAAAGAAGAACAATCGTATTTAAAGCAGATATCAGCGGTACGGCCGTTTCGGCTAATGCTGCGTTCAAGGCAGGCTTTTGAAACCGTATGTTACAGCTTCAAGTCACAACTACAACTTTGTAGCGTTCCAGGTAACCCGTAGCTCGTGTTTTTACCGTCCTGTTGCCTGTGAAAGTCACTATAACGGCCACTCGTAACTTCCGACCCGTGAACTCGTACCAGATCGAACTGGTATGACTTCACAGGAAGGAAAAACACAAAGTACGAGTTTCCTTGAACACACCATGAGTTAGCAGCCCCCGCCCCCGTCCTCGTGCTCCGTCACCACATTCACGCGCACCCCTTGGCTGCACACACAGCCCTTCATGCTGTTCTCTCTCCTCATTGGATAACACTTGTATCCCACAAGGAAAATTTTCTCCTCGGGTTACAGCAGAGCAGAGTGACGGAGAGACTCGTGTTACGGCTGAAACACTCCATGTAAGTGATTGCTGACGGAAAATAGGACTATTTAGGACTTATATTAACAAAAACATTCCACTGATATCTGCTTTAATCTGCCCTCATTTTAGATTATGTAGGCTATACTAATTTAAAGCAGGTTTTCCTGCAGTGTCTGATTTAAAACATTCTAAAACATTGAAGTCCACCCGTCTGTGACTTTTACTGGAGTTGGGCAGCACCATGTTATTAAATAGGCTACAATAAATATTATTCATGGGGGGGCATCACCACCACCACTTCAGCTGCAAACACACACTCCGCGCTCCTCTCTCCTACACACTGCGATTCTTCGACTCAGCAGCGGCGTCGCCAATTCCTCCTGTTCTTCAAAGTGTGTAAATGCCGGTACGCCATGGTCAGACTGGTCGTAAATTTCATCAATCTCCCAACCAGTTTTGGTTTGATAGATCCCAAATTAGGCGGAGAAAAAGCGTGTATCCACAATGATAAATGAGGCCCCTGACGTCTCTTGTACATATAAACCTCCTTTCTGTTTTTCCTCTCTTCAACTGCTTTCAGTCTTTGCCGTTGTCAGTCGGCAACCGTGAAATCTGGTGCGCACCTATTTCTCTCTCACATTACTCGCTCACTATCGATCGTCATATGAAAAATAACAACTAGTGAGGAAGAAATAGGCCGACAGACGTGGTTGTTGTGGTCACAAGGAGTTATTAGGCCAATAACTCATTGTGACCATGTTTGTTTGTCGCGCCTCACAGGCTACTTTTAATTATTAATTTACGAGAATAACGCTCATGAGTCAGGCCGCATCGGGCCGGGGGGGGGGGGGGGTAGAGATGGGATTTATGGCTCTTTGACGGGATCCGGATCTTTGCGATCCGTTCCTTTCAAAGAGCCGTTCAAAAAACTGGCTCTTTTGGCTCTTTTTAAAAATATTTCTGCAGTTTTCTGGATGTCATTTGGATTTATTATTTACTATAAATAGTCCATAAGGTGGCTCGGCTAATTTGCATAACTAATTGGGCTCGCGCTGCTCACGTTATCGGAGCAAGAGCAGTGCACTTTTTTTCTTTTTTGTGGGGGTAGGTGGTTGCACTCACGTGAAGACAGCATGCACAACTCATTGTCACTGAATGACCTGCTCCTCCTCCCATTGTACCTGTAGCCTACTGGTCGAGAGCAAAAGAGGAGCTTTTGACACATATTGGCTCACACACACACACAAAAGAACGGCTCCCAGCTGCGACTCGGTTCTCATCGTTCATGTTAATGAACCGTTCAAAAGAATCGGTTCGTTCGTGAATGTCACAACACTAGTGGGGGGTGTGCATTGGGGGTGCGTCAGCTCTGTCAGAACTTTGAAGGGGGTGGGGGGTACAAAAAGTTTGGGAACTGCTTCTAGTACAAGTTCACAGGTGGGAAGTTACAAGTTTGACTGTACGTTCCAATGGTAACCATAGGAACTGGTCAGAAAAACACGAGTTACGGGGTGCCTGGAACGCACTGTTACTATAGGGCCATAACCACCATTACATTAATAGGCTAATAATGATCAATCTTTCAAATAACTAGCAGACTATAGAGTAGGCTGTGCATAAAATAAATTGTCAACATATATCCCCAGTACACACTGATTCACATTTGTAGTATGTTTAGCTTTTAAGTTTAGTTAGGTGGGAAAAAGCTTTGCCTATACCTTTTTCTGACAACATTTGGTGAAGTAGCTGATGTCAAAGGCTAGGGAGGCAGCTTTTTTCTTTTTTTACAGTATTAGGCAAAAACTTACACACTAACCTTGGGGATAATGTAAATGAAGTGATGTGAAAAAAGATCAGATGTCTGCGTCTCCTATAGGCTCTGTTTTCAGCCTGCAAAGAATCTAGATCGGTAAATCGGTAGATTTTGACCAATCACAGAGCAGCAGCTCTTATTCGTATTATTTGGACGTTTTAAAACGTAAGAAAGTGACGTTATTTCTCTACTCGCTGCTCATAGACGGACTGTGAGAACTGTGTGGACTCATCTCGAAGCTTTCTTGCTAGGTTTCTGCCTACCTAGCCTTTAATGTGACAGTGGTGGTCCTGTCACTATGCCTCCAATTGATCATGTGCCCTGGCTACTTTGGCCGACTGGTTAGCGCGCATGACTCTGACTCGGGAGTCTGGGGTTCGATCCCCGCCCGGGCCATCTTCACCTTAATCTGCCCTCTGCGTTCTGTTTCGGTACGGACTGCCCCAGGTAGGGTTCAAACCCTGGTCTCCCGCATGGCGGGTGACGATGCAAACCGTTATGCCAAGAGGTCAGTCACCATTTGGCAGTCAGGCATGTCCTTTTTATGGGTGAGTGAGTGCACACGGGACCCTCCATTCCAGTAGCAAACTTCAAACTTTATTTATTTATTTATATAGCACCGTTCATACATAAAAAAAAATGCAACACAAAGTGCTTTAACAATGTTAAAAGAGCCCCCCCTCCCACCCCACAGTAGCAGTAGATTGTTTTGTTTGTAGACAATTAGACAAATAAAATAGATGATCTGGAATAACATTACCCTGTTGATACCTTCACTATTGCCTCATTTCACAGCTGTGCTGAAAAAACAGCGCCCCCTACAGGTTGAACCAGGGTCCGTCTTCTTCCCAGTTCGTCCAATTTGACGAACTCCAAAACCACTCCAAAACAAGCTTAAAATATAGACTTATTTCTTTTCTTTTTTTTTTGGAACAATTTCTCATGTCGGGGCTTCAATATGAGAGGGACTACATACGAGCAGCATGGAGGTAGTTGGATGTTTTTTGATGTGTCTTTTTGTGACAAAGACCGCTGGTGTCCATTTGCAACTGTTATATGGACATGCACTGCTACGTCGAGACCCCCTGTAACTCAGAGAAGGAACGGAGGACTCTGAAACTTCTCCCAGCCCTTAGTCCACATGAGGGTGAGTAGATAATGAAATTTCATTTTTGGGTGAACTATCCCTTTAATAGATTTCTGATCCTCCATTACTGGCATTACTCCCTAACCATGCCAGGGTGACAGAGCTGACAGATGAAGACAGGAACCTGTCCTCATTTGGTCCAGTCCTCCAACATCTGTACCAACGCTCTGTCCCTGTCTTCCTTTTTTATATCCATACACAGTGTCGGTATTATATCCTCCTCCTCCTCCTCCTCCTCCTCCTCCTCCTCCTTCATCCATCCTTTCTTGTTTTCCTCCCACTCTCTCTTTCCCTCAGTCCATCTCTCTCCTTTTCTCTGTCTCCCTCCCACTCCCTCTCCTTTTCATCATTGTCAGATCCTTGTCTGCGTATCACTCCATCAGGTCAAGAGGAGTCTGTTAAAAATGATCAGGTTTCTCTCTTTTTTTTTTGTCCCTATTCTCTTATTTTGCTTCTTTTTGTTTCTCCCCTAAGTGTGTGTGTTTATGTGTGTGTGTGTGTTCTTTGAGTATTAAGATGTTTCATTAAGTGGCAGTGAGAAGGAATCCTCTCTCTCTTTCTTCCCTTGTCTTGCTGCTCCTCAGTCGACCACAGTGATCTGTGTGTGTGTGTGTGTGTGTGTGTTTGTTGTGGCGTTGGCTGGAAGAGGAGAAAAGCCTCTGATGGCTCCAGCAGTCACTCTCCCCTGAGCCCAGCGGATTAACTGGGACACACACACACACACTGCACAAACACACACAAAGAGGCATATCACACAAATACACTTACAGTAGTCTACACACAGCAAAATAGAACTGCTCGCTGTCCATGCATACATTCACATGAATACACCCGCCCCCACACACACTGACACGCCGCTGAATGGGACCACAAACACACAGAAGAGACAGATTTCTATAGCATATGTCTGACTGAAGCAGCACACAGACACACACCTATAGATTGTTTATTTATACACACAGATGTTCACCACATGGGTCATTGTAAGTTTGATTCAAGGAAGTGTTGCCCTGGCTTTTTCTTTTTTTTTTTTAGTTGGCGTTAAATATTTAAAGGGACCAATCACACGGGTTAATTGAATCTGAGGCCCTTCCCTCTGGGGACCGCGGCCTCCAATCACAGCCAATTAGAGCTAGATGATCCTGACAGTTATGGGCGCTATCTGCTATCTGAGAGGGGGGGGCGGGGGAGGGGGGGGGGTTGTGCAGGCTGAGACTGGGCAGGTGTATCACAACACTGCCCTACAAAGGCAAAGTGCAGTATCTGTAAAAATGCCACACTGAGAAACTTGTTGTTTTTTATTGTCAGGTTTAAAGGGATAGTATCATTTTTTTAAAAGTGTGGTTGTATGATCTCCAAATAGCCCCTAAGTACTTTAATTGCAGTAGAAGACTCTCTGCACTCCTCCCGTTAGCAACACCAGCCCATAATAGCCCTGCCCAGAGATTTATAACATACATTGTTGTGTGGACCCAAAGAAACACACAGTTCCATTGTTCGCTATAATATAATTTTTTCCAGCCCTTTCCAGAACTGCGTATTAGGCCACAAAAATAGGCCATTTTCTTTGGGTCCATTCACAACAATGTATGTTGTAAATCTCTGGGCAGGGCTATGGGCTGGCGTTGCTAACGGGAGGAGTGCAGAGAGTCTTCTACTGCAATTAAAGTACTTAGGGGCTATTTGGAGATCATACAACCCCACTTTAAAAAAATTATACTATCCCTTTAAGTATCAAATGATGAATAACTACCAAGTCTAGAATTGATTAGATAAAGGTGGACTGGATTAATGGCAGATACTGCACTTTGCCTTGGTTTCACAGTGCTTTTTGGACAGCAAAATAAAAAAGCCCAATAACTCTGGAAATTAGCAGTACCAATATCAAATTCTACCAGATTGAAGAGAATATGCCACAATTTGATTGGTCCAAAAAAATAAAAAACGCAGATACTGGGGCGGTGTCCTCAACGCAGGCGTCCCTGGTTCGAATCCCGAGTCGGGCAGACCTTTCCTGCATGTCATTCCCCCTCTCTCTGCCTCCCCCCTTCCTGTCTATCTCACTATGTGCTACTGCTCTCAAATAAAGGCAAAAAAGCCAAAAATATACATACTTTAAAAAAAAATGCAGATACTGCACTTTTCCTTTGTAGGGCAGAATAGTAACCCTTCAATGCACCTTATCACACACACACATTTGCATGTGAAGACCTATGTGAAATACACACACACACACACACATACACACATACAGATCCATTTACACCAACTCAGACTCAGACTGTCCCTCCCTCAGCAATAATCTTATTTATCTAGTATCCGTCTGTGTGCATGTTTGTTTTGTGTTTCTGTGTGTATTCATGTGTGTATTTGTGTATGTGCACCAACAGAGAGAGAGAGAGAGAGAAAAGGGGGACATGCAAATCTACGTTAACCTAATTATTCTGTTGGTCCCCTGTGTTTTCTCATTAGATCTCAGTGCCAGCAGGGACTGGAGACAGAGAGAGATAAAGACTAAGTGAGAGGTGGAGAGGGAGACGGAGTGATGCAAGAAGATGAGTATTACACAGTCAGGTTATTGAACAGGCTAGGAACCATAAACAGTGACTCATGACAGGTCTTTCAACAACCAACACGCACACAGACACATCATGGAATCACACAATATGTGTACGTACACAAGCACAAAGGGCAGATGGGTGTTTATAGAGTAGCCAATCGATGATGTGAAATCAACAAAATCATTATAATAAAAATTCTGTCCTGTCCTGAAATGATCAATTATTCAATGCTTGACTCCAAAACCCCAATAAGTAAAACCAAAAATAACCAAACTGTACCATTCAATATTTGTCAAATTCCTGTGGCCCAATTATCTGCTCACACAAGTTCTCATGTTACTCATCATCCCCACAGATCTCTCTCTGATATATCCAGGTGGATGAAGGTCCAGACCGTGGTTGTTTCTCAGCTCAAATACTGCAGTCTTCTGGTTTTTGTGTGGTTTTTGTCAGTTGTTTGTGGACAGCTGTCTAAGGGGCACATCCTTATGCTTTCAAGTCACCTGGTGGTCAACAAATAACTGCCACTGTCTACAGTTTAAAGGGATAGTTCAACATTTTGTCAAATTCTCCTATTGTCATAATCGCTATAGTCATAGCAGGTTCATTACTTTTAATTGCCGGTGCAAGCTATTTTTAGAATGGTGGAGCAGAGCCGTGAGCTGCTCAGAGCTACGCTACGGAGGCTCATGGGATTCCTTGGTTTCCTTCATCAAACTCATCAAATACACAATCCAACAAATCCAAAACACTCTGGTGGACAAGTTGTGACCTGCACATTCACCACGCTGTGAGACCAAAATTGAATTGGTCGATTCGTCGCAGGAAGAAAAAATAAGCTGTGTCTTGTCAAAATTGTTTGTCTTTGTTTGTTTTTTTGACACAACACTTCAGTTCCCAATTTTTTTTTTTGTCAAAAGGCGACTTTTTGCGATGTTGTTACTGTTTAGAGACTCCGACGTGATGAGTTTGATGAGGGACAGGGGACCTGTACCGTTCACCTCCATTGTGTTCACTGAGCAGCTCACGTCTCTGCCCCGCTGATCTCAAAACAACATGCGCCAATGTCAATAGGCAAATTTGCCAAAATGTTGAACTATCCCTTTAAGAAAGAATACTTGTGCTGATAACTGACCATTATGACACTCAAATAGTGGGGAAGGAGATTAGAGATATTCATTTATCAGCTTTGTTTCAACAAGGATTCAGAAAAGAGTGTGGTGCAGCGGCTGCAGCCACAGAGGAGCAGAGAGAGCAGCGTTCAGCAGCACAGTCATGTTGTCTGGCCAGGAGAAAAGGTGAACATGGTGAAGCAACTTGAGCTGGAGAAAATCTGCCAGAACATTCAAATTTACAATTTGTTCTAGTGCAGAGGTGTCTGGTTCTGCACCAGCTGCTGGTTGTGTTGTGGCTTTAGTGAAAAGTTTAATGAGTGAGACCCAGATACATTTTTGATTCTTTGGGAATGTGTTGCAGTAGAAGAAAATGTCCAACACAGACAGAGACCTCCTGCTTTGCCATGAGAGCCTGGAGGGAAGACTGGATTATAAGAGGGTCGACTCAACAACTAGGTGGTCCCTGCTTTGTCATGCCTTAAAGGGATAGTTCAACATTTTGGCAAATTGGCCCATTGCCATAATCGCTATAGTCATAGCAGTAGGTTCGTTACCTTTAATTGTCGGTGTAAGCTATCACACGCTGCTCAGAGCTATGCTATAAAGAATTT
The DNA here is from genome assembly GCA_030347415.2 of Decapterus maruadsi. Taxonomy (NCBI): domain Eukaryota; kingdom Metazoa; phylum Chordata; class Actinopteri; order Carangiformes; family Carangidae; genus Decapterus; species Decapterus maruadsi. The sequence continues at coordinate 32,573,340 of CM064903.1, read as the reverse complement.
CTTGGTTTCCCTCATCAAACTCATCAAATTCAAAAGTGCTGTTGTTTTATTACCAATGAGATTGAAGATGGCGACTGCTTGCTGAAAAACTGTCCCTCATCAGCGGTTTTGCATGTATTTACCTCTTGTCTCGTAATCATTAGAGGTTCTGCAGTGAGAGTTGCTGGGTTGTGTATTTGATGAGTTTGAAAGCAAGCAGCCTCCATTGAATAGCCCTGAGGAGCCTGTTGCTCTACTCCGAACCTACTGCTATGACTATAGCGATTATGGCAATGGGCCAATTTGCCAAAATGTTGAACTATCCCTTTAAAGCGAGGGGTAGGTGCAATGTCTCTATCACACATACATAAAGCTGTAAACTTATGTATTTTATTAAATTTGAAGATGGCAGTGGCTCTCTGTAATATTGTCAATAGAGGTGGTGAGAGGGATAAAGCAGCAGTACATTGTATTACCTATAATGGATCTGGAAACCAATCTAAAAAGTTTATAAAATAAGTCCTATTACTGAGATCGGAATACTGAATGAAGTTAAGAAACAATGAAGAACAGTTCAGTATCACTCATCTCCCTGTCCTCTTACTGTGCTGCCAGAAAGACAGCAGGGTCAAAGAGATGCTGCACAGATTCCATTTATTATCTGATCCACAGAGATCTCCTTAAACTCATTTAGCATGTTCCTGTCAGTGGGCAAACACTCGCTAGAAATGCTTTAAAGTCTATTGCAGCCAGACACACATCCTTCACTGCTGTTACTGGTAATTACCTATTCATGAATATGAAGCCAGATACTTTACTTTCGTTTGTTTATTTAGTCAGGACAATGCATATTAATGGACAGTGAGTGCAAGAGTACCCACTGTAAATACACTGGATTTAGCACAGGTGCTAATCCGTAGTTACATCCACAGTCCCCAAAACAATACAACAATCAACATAAACAGTCCATAAAGACGGAGGACCAGTAGATGACAGAAGAAGTACATTTACATACAGGAGGGTTGGACACAATTCTTTGAATTGTAAAATATATATATAATTTATACAGTTGTGATTGACATGATTTATTGAAATATAAAAAATAATTACACATACAGGCGAGCATGTTTGCATGATTGCACCCTGACTGCATTATTGCACACATACCGGTCATAAACATTTGCACATATATATGCCAAACTATCACACACACACCAGCCATAGCCATACAACTGCACACACAAGAAAGACCCCAGTTAAACATGATTACAGGTGCTCACAAGTTTGTTAGTCTAATATTCAGTTGTGCTTTTTTTGTGATCAAATGTTTTTATTTATTTTTCGTATTTTCTTTTTCATTTGCAGTAGTGACATGAACAGTTATGTCAAATAAGCATTACAACACATAAGTTGTACTTTAAAGGTCCTAAAAGTCGGACACTCTCTAATATTAAAGGGTAACTTGTTCCATTCTAAACATCCTTGGACTCAAAACATGTTTTGAGAAAATGTTGTGCGTCTAAATTGTATCTCACAGTCTCCTCTTGTGGTGGCTCTGGTCCCTACACTCCTTTCTGGTTGTTGTTTGTTTTTCTGCACTCTTCCAGGGGCGGAGGGTACAGGCCGTGTAGATACCAAGACGCCAAGTTAAACTCAAAACAAACTGCCAACTGGCTTCAGAACAGCTGACCCAGTCCTTGCCAAATAGAGATGATATCAGTCTAATTCCTTTCCAATTACATATTCAGATTCAGACATACCCCCATCCCCTAACACATGGTTACTTAAAGCCCCAGTAGGGGAGAGTGGGGTAAAGTGAGACATTTTCTACATTTGTTCCCCTCTAAGCGAGCTAAAATGATTTATCAGTAAAAATTTGCACATTTCCCATTAATTCAGGATGTTTCCTAGCAATGGAAATGATCAGAATGTATTTAGGACGAAGGGCAGTGAAAATGATTGTTTAAAAAAAAAAGTGGTCTTGTGTCTCACTTTACCCCAGCTCAGGGGTAAACTGAGACAAACCAGAGAAATCAATGGAGTAAACTAGCGGTGCGGTTGCATATCGGAACGTATTCTTGATGTTGCGTCCGTAAACTCGGCAGAAGTCAGAAAGACAACAGACGCTGCATGTAACAGGATAAATACTGAAGATTCCACTTCAGTGAAATACGTATTTATGAAAGACATGTTTGATTTTTGAAAAAATATCGCATGCTGGGTCTTTAAAGGTAGGGTTGGAAATTCTGTAAAACGTTTCTAGCAGGCCACCATTTGAAAATACAAAAGTCAAAAGCCCCAGTCCCTTCCCTCAGACTTCTCTCTGAAGCCTCCGGTGCTCAGGAACACACAACGCTTGTTCAGCGTTGGGTTCACATCAAGGTGAAGCCGTGAAGGTATCGCTCTCGCGCCGCGAGCCAATGTGAGCGACGCTGCTTTCCACGATACTGTTGCATGTCACTGCGCAGCATCGCTAACTGTCCTCCAGCTTTTTCTCATGGCTCATTCACGTGAAAGAAAACAGCTGACATCATAATGAACCATCCAGCCTTCAGTCTTCAGTGTGGTACGTTGTATCACTGGCGTTGTCTTTTCCACCAGTAACTCCTTGAAGACTCTGCACACACCATTAGTGCAGTAGAGTTTTTAAGAGCTGTGCCCTTTAGGGACCTTGGTAGAATGGAGATAACAGCTATGGTGGTGTAGAACTCAGGGACTTGGGGTCATTGGACAGAACAGGGTCTGCTGTGCATCAATCACTGTCATCTACATTTAATTAAGCACCACCATAGGGAAAAAAACTGAATCCTGAATAAAGAAATGAATGCAGTGATGGCCACATGAAAGAGTAGTGCCATTCATAAAGCAATGTTGTTGTGGCATGAATGGATGAAGACAACTTTTGTTCTGCCATTCATAAAGCAATGTTGTTGTGGCATGAATGGATGAAGACAACTTTTGTTCTGCTTTGCCTGCTGTATCTGTTTCAGTTGTAAATCAAATCAGGTTCATACCATCCTTATATTGATTGCTGACCTTTGGCAAATCATTTCAGTCTATGTAGATATGGCCTATTTATGCCTCATTCATGGCAATGGGCCAATTTGCCAAAATGTTGAACTATCCCTTTAAGTTGTAAATCAAATCCAGGTTCATATTGATTACTGACCTTTGGCAAATCCTTCAGTCTATGTAGATATGACCTATTTATGCCTCATTAAAATGTGTAAGCTGCTTGTATTAATAAAATGTGTTGATATTGACGATATGGACGTCTGACCATAAATTAGAGAAAGAAAAGGAAGTAGTATTGCTCACTCCTACGACACACAACACACACCCCAATCAACAGTTTGTGGTGTAACTCCAACACTAAAAGCAACAATGCTAATGCTAATGAAACACAATAGGGTCCTTACACCCTCAGGTGCACATTCAGACCCTAATAAACAGCAAGGTTTGAAAAGGGCTCTCATGTTTTTAAATGCTCAGGCCCTAAAAAGACCTGTGGTGTCATGGTGACATCACAACATTTCAGATGGCTACTTCATACTGCATCGCTTCCCTCCAAACAGAGGTGAGCGGGGTAAGAGTCTTGTGTAGTGTTCGTAGCTCTAGATTGATGGCTGACTCCTCGCTCTAGGAGTCAGTCATCTTCTCTGAGTGAGGGAAGAGGGCAGCAAATGATTTTTTGTGCTGACCTTGTTGAAAACTGCTTTTCTTTAACCTTGCCTATTTGACCTTTGACTGTATCTAACCCCGGTCAGTGGATCTTTAGTCAGTGGATTTTCTTCTGATTAATGTGAATTCAAAACCAAAAAAAGTTTAGTTTATTTGATTTTCATTTTTGAAATATCCAACCCAACAAATAAGGGCAGTTCACTAAAATTTAAAAACAGTTTGAGTTTCATGTTCTATTTCATATTACAAAAAACAGAAACCAAAAAACAAGACCAAAAACCGTTTTTTTTTGTTGTTGTTGTTTGTTTTTTCATATTCTGACCCCAGAATGTCATTGTCATTTTCAAGGCAAGACCGTGTGCTGGACTGGTCTGTAGAAGAAAAGCAAAGGGAGATGTAACAGTTTCATACCTTAGTTATGACTTTTTCCACCTCTAACTTTGGTCACTCCTCTCAAACTTGTTGTAGAAAATCCTCTTCTGCCCCCACTTTTGTGTGATACTGTAGTAGAAAATGACAACATCTGGTGTCAAAATATGAAAACAACTGTGTTTTTATTCTGTTAATATAATTTCTGTTGGCTAGAAATTATATATTTTTTTAAATCTAACTGTTTTTAAAAATGTAGTTAATTGCTCTTTGACACTCAAAGAGAAGAATGTTTTGTATTTCAATTTTACTTTTTTAATTTCAAAATGAAAATCAAATAAACCAAAAGAAAATCCAATGACCAAAAAATACACTGAGCCCTTCTTTGCTTTTCCAGTTGCGACTGTTGGTGAAAACAACACTGATAATTATGATTATGTGGGTACTGAGGCGGGACTAGATAAGCTTTTGCTTCTTTCCCTTATTGAACTAAGATGATGTGTGATGATGATGATTGATTGGCATGCCCAAAATGAACTAAATAAAAAATAAAAGTGTTGTGACCTTTTGTTAGTAGTGTAACTGTTGTCCAGCCTGCAACTGACCAACTACTGACTGACTGTCCAATCAGCTCACTGATTGCTGAGGTATGTGTGTTGTCAGGTGTGAGAGTATGTGCGTATAGGCTACTGTTTCATAAACGTCTCTTCTGATTTTTGTGAATCTATTGATCTGAGATTAGTTCACTCCAGCTGTTTCACACATACACACACATGCAAAGGGTGTAAGTAAAGGGTGTCACAGAATATAGTGAGAGGACAGCCCAGCAGCTGAGAGAGGGGTCGAGAGTTAAGAGGTTCAAAGGGGGGGCAACACTTTGGCTGATTGGTTCTGGTCCCACGGGATGAGGGAGGGGCTGAGACATGACATCATACTGTCCTGGGGGGGAACAGCATGCGGGTGACAAAGAAACACTGATAGTCAGAAGGTCATAAATGGCCCAGTGGACGGTGACAGTAATACCATCTGCATGAGGTCAACAACTCGTTATCATCAGCCATCCTGTTGAGATTTACTGTTTGAGCCTCTGATAACTGTCTGCAGCTGAACAGGTTCATTAGTTAGGCTAATGAATGGCTTTAAGTGGTGACACTGAGCTTCACATACATTACCATCTGAAGCCAACATGAAGCTGTGGATGCTTTCTGCACAGAAACAGCTCAACTGAATGGATGTAATGATAGCTCACCATCAACAAACATGCTGTTTTTAGTTTTAAAGGGATAGTTCACCCAAAATTCAAATTTCACTCATTATCTACTCACCCTCATGTCGACTAAGAGCTGTGAGAATTTTCAGAGTCCTCCGTTCCTTCTCTGAGTTACGGGGGGTCCACGCAGCAGTATTTGTCCATATAATGGTTGTCAATGGATACCACTTTTCTTCGTCCAAATAGACACACCAAAAAACATCCAAATACCTCCATAGTGCTCGTCTGTAATGTCCCTCTTGTATTGAAGCCCCAACATGAGAAATTGTTCTGAAAAAAAATAAATAAGTCTATATTTTAAGCTTGTTTGTAGCGGAAGCTCCCAGTGTCTCAGTTCACTGCTCTTCCTGTGTCGGTGGCGGATCAATTTCTCATCTCGAGGCTTCAATACAAGAGGGACATTACAGACGGGCAGTATGGAGGTATTTGGATGTTTTTTGGTGTGTCTTTATGGACCCCCCTCCGTAACTCAGAGAAGGCACAGAGGAAATTTGAATTTTGGGTGAACTATCCCTTTAACACAACAAAACAATAGTCAAACGCTGACATGTGGCATGTGTTTAGATGGGTTTTTTTAAAATCTATATCCTCAGCAGACGAGTTCTGCAGTGATGCACATTCCTGGTTCCATTTAATAAACCGTGTCATTGTGGACCTGAACTCACGTGGATAAGCCTCTTCCTGTTGCCACACAACCGAACCATCATCATCCAGGATCTCGAGTGGCATCTCCTGCTGTGCTTTTGTGGTGAGAGAGCTGATGCTCTTAACTAAATGACTGCAGACCAGTGCCCCTCACATTACTCATCATTAAGACCTCGGAGCAGATGATTCTCCAGACCGCAGCTTGAAGATTCACTAGACCTCCTACAAGGAACTAATTGGAGTGCATGCTGCTTATCCCTACATGCTCCATAGGGCCAATTCTTACTTGGATGAGCCAGGTGGACATTGAGGCGGTATGCACTTCAAAATACTGGTTCCTAAAAAATCCATCCAGTCCAGAACGACTCTTTCTCCTCAGGAGGCTCAGGTCCTGCAGTAAAATGCAGCTCATTCAGAGTTTTATTCTGCAGTCTGCTGGAGCAACAGCATGTCTGACCTGAACACAAGGAAGCTGGACAAGCTGGTTAAAGGATAACTTTAGTTTTTTACAACCTGGACCTTATTTCTAGCATCAAATACGATCAATTACTCACCCTGACAAGTTTGGTGTCATTTGGAGTTGTTTTGACGAAATTAGCCCCAATCGAGCGGCGCGTATATCCGTATAATGCGAGTACACGGGGCACCCTATGCAGCCTCTAAATAACACATTATCCGCCGCAAAATTTGTTCATTTCGCCAATATTTTGTGATGATACACTAGTGTTATTCCCCTCCGAGCCCGTGGTGGCATGTTATCAACATCCGGCTCCTCCAGGCTGACCTACTAACCTCTGATCTGGATGATGTCATCTCCGACCGGTGCCCGGCTCATTCTGATAATAATCATTCTGCTTCGGCATTTGGGTCCTTTTTAGCTCAACTAGCCAGAGCTGTAGTGAGGATCCAGGCTGAGGAGAGGAAGCCTATGGAAGTTGAACATCATCCAGCTGCTCATTTTGTTCTGACGAGTCAGAAACATGCAGAAACGGACCATAGCATTAGCGATAGCAAGTTAGCCGCGCCGCCGTCGGAGATGACATCATCCAGGTCAGCGGTTAGTAGGTCAACCTAGAGGAGCAGGATGTTGATAACATGCCACCACAGGCTCGGAGGGGAATAACACTAGTGTATCATCACAAAATATTGGCGAAATGAACGAGTTTTGCGGCGGATAATGTGTTATTTAGAGGCTGCATTGGGTGCCCCGTGTTCTCGCATTATACGGATATACGCGCCGCTCGATTGGGGCTAATTTCGTCAAAACGACTCCAAATGACACCAAACTTGTCAGGGTGAGTAAATGATCGTATTTGATGCTAGAAATAAGGTCCAGGTTGTAAAAAACGAAAGTTATCCTTTAAGGAGACTCTAATCTACGTATGCATTTGGGTCCAGAAATTATATCAAAGAAAGCACATAGTGAAACAGCAAAACAACCTAAACCATTATAAATAGGCCTGGCTGTAGTAAGCATACATATCCATGGTCATTAGTCTGTATGTGCACACATTTTCACCACATGCTCTAATGTTATGTGAGAAAACAGCATCAGCCTTGTTTTTGCTCATGCAGGATATGAAGTGTTGCTGCTGGAGTCATTACTGTTACAACAGAAACAAGGATTATTTTTATTGTCTACACGTGACATTCTAACTGTCCAGTGATACAATAATGTAATAATGTGACAATGTAATGCGATTAAAACTGTGTTTTAGGCTAAAATCTACTTTACTCACATTCAAGCAGCTGGAGGTGTTCCTGACATTTTATTACTGTCATTAAGCTGTAAATCTGATCCTGTCCTTTGTTACTAAGGAGCATGTGAGCCTGCAGCACCTCACATCCAACATACAGGATGAATTATGAAAAAGAGAATGTTTGCCTCAGTTTTGCTACAGCGTTTAGAGAAGGGGGGGTGGGGGCGGGTAATTTATTGAGGAACAGCAATAATGTCTGAAGGAGCCTCAGTCTGAGCAGCAGCATTATTATATTTTAAGTCATTACGTTTTATTTTGAAAGGAATTTCTAAAGGTTCTTTTACTTTGACAGTGAAAATGCAATGTCTGACATGATGTAATTACTAAACTGGTGTCACTTTCTGAATGTAAACGAGCTTATTTCCTCTGGTATTCAGATGAATCTTATAGATGGATTCATTCATTGCCTTGTTTACTGCCAAACAGTCTGCTAACTGTATCTTGTTCTGCTCTCCAGTCTGAGTGTGGTGCAGCCACATGAACCAGATGAGACAGTAGAAAGATAGAAATGGGGAATTCAGAATGAAACTGTAACAGAGCTGCTCTACTGTTCCACATCCGTGATGAAATCAGCATGGTCTCTCTTGAATCTGAGGTTCAACAGTCACCCAGAGCCTCCTCACCAACGGTTACACCCCGCCTTTCCAAAAATAGACTTCCATTCATCGTAATAGTGGGGTTTTCGACCCCGCTATTCCAAAAAGGCTATCGGGGAAACCCCCCCACTCTGAAAGGACAGACAACGCAATCAGAAAGGAAGCGGAGGTCAAAGGTCAAAGGTCAAAGGTTATTTATTTGTCATTTCATTGTACAGTGTACATGAAATGAAATTATGTACTCCTAGATTAAAAGCAGTGCAAGACATCAACAACATTCAAATAGACTAAAACCGTACAAATAGAATCCCTCATTAACTAAAAAGATTTTAAAAAATAAAAATAAGAATAAATACAATTAGTCAATAGTAATTCTAGCAATACTAATAATAAATACAATAAAAAGCAGCAGCAGTAGGTAAGCGACAGTGTGCTCACGGAGTTCAGAGCTCTCACAGCCTGGGGGAAGAAGCTATTGAGGAACCTTGTGGTCCTGCAGCGGATGCTCTGGTAACGTTTACCAGAGGGCATCAGTGAGAACAGGCTGTGAGAAGGATGGTGGGTGTCTCGGATCATTGCAGCTGCCCTGTGGATGCAGCGCCTCCTGTACAGGTCTGCCAGCGTTGGAAGGGGGCAGCCTGTGATCCTGCTGGCTGTTCTTACCACCCGCTTCAGCTGCCGCCTCTTGCCAGGTGCACAGGAGGTGAGGTTGTAGGTGAGGATGCTCTCCACTGTGCCCCTGTAGAAGGTGGTCAGATGGACAGTAGGGAGACCAACCTTCCTCAGTCTCCTCAGCAAGTGGAGTCTCTGCTGGGCTTTTTTTGTAATGGCAACAGTGTTAGTGGTGTAGGAGAGATCCTCTGCCAAATGAACTCCGAGGAACTTCACGCTGTTTACTCTTTCCACCGCAGCCCCGTTGATGATGAGGGGGCTGAGGTCTGGCCTGCTGGTTCTTCTAAAGTCCACAACCATCTCCTTTGTCTTACTGACATTAAGGAGCAGGTTGTGAGACTTGCACCAAGACGTCAGCTGCTCCACCTCCATCCTATATGCATCCTCGTCCTCCTCTCTAATGAGACCCACCACTGTAGTGTCATCCGCATACTTAATGATCTTGTTGGAAGTATGTGATGCAGCACAGTCATGCGAGGCTGTGCAGTGTGTAATGCGCATTGATTCATTTTTCCGGATCATGTGCATAATTGCAAATACTTCATATTAATGACATATAATGTTCATTCTGCTTCTAGCCTGTCTAGCCTCTACCTGCTCTTTTTACTAAACTTAACCAACTCCTTTCTTCATTGCCTAAATGCAACCAAAGCATCTCTCAGTCAGCTGCAGCACGAATGGCGGCTGCAGCTGCCTCACGCCTGTGTGAGCTGGGTTCAGCCGCACTTGAACGGAGCGGATATTTCTTTTAGATCTCCAACAACGGAGTCGGGGAGGAAGCAAGTGGGACAGATCTGTTCAGTCTCTGAGCAGCGCACGTTTCACAGACAAGCCACAACACAGAGTGTAAACAACGTCACGCGGTTCAGCACCATGGACAGCTGCAGGGACGGAGCAGCTGTGTTTCTGCCAGATGTTCGGAATAGTGGTGTTTCGGAGTGGGGGTGTTTCGGAACAACGGGGTGTCGGAGTGTGTCGGAATGGAGTGCCGTCCCCCTCACCGACAACCTGGCAATAGAATTCCCTGGGAGCCTGAGTGATGTGAGTGAGTGATGAGAAGCCCCACCCCTCCACACTTTCTGGCCTTCATGTGACAGTGAAGAAATGTTCCAGCCAAGACGGCATGCAGAACTTCAGCATCTCTGGATGAAGTCATCCACACCCAGTGCCTTCACCAAGTAGCTTCTTAACTGTACCATGGTGACCTCTAAGAGGGTTATGGATGACATGTCCCCCACGTCCTCCAACTCTGCCTCTTCCCCAGAGGACTGAGTGTTCTTTTCACCACTACATGACAACTGAACACAGCCTTGGTTGAGCCCTGCTTTTCTTTCTGGACCACCAGAACCTCCATAGCCTCTCCCAACTCCTCCCAAACCCCGGTTTTTGCTTCTGCAACTGCACCTTTTTTGGCTGCTTGGTACCCATCTGCCGCTTTTGGAAACCTCTGGTCCAACCAAGTTCTAAAGAACTCCTTTACAAAGTAAGTTCAGATCAAGGGGGGAGTTGCCGGTCTGAGAAGTGAAGCCGGGTGAAACTTACTTCCGCGTGCAATCCCCGCGGATTCCTGTGGGGGCTGGTGTCAGAAGGCAGGATGTCTCCATAGACCCCCATGTTAAAATCGCCGACTTTACATCCTCCAAAAACATGATCAAAGCCTGGTGTCAGGACGTTTTTTTGTCTCAATCGATAGTTTCTACCCCCGCACACACTCTGAGGGGGGTGAATTTTTTTTTAACGCTACCGTTTTACTTTTGAAAAAACTGCAATCCCCGGAGATTCCTGTGGGGGCTGGTGTCAGAAGGCAGAATGTCTCCATAGACCCCCATGTTAAAATCGCCAACTTTACATCCTAAATAAACATGATCAAAGCCTGGTGTCAAGACGTTTTTTGGTCTCAATCGATAGTTTCTATCCCCGCACACACTGAAAGAAATAATTCAAGAGCCCAGTAAATGTAACATTAATATATAGGTATGCATGATTAATATAAATGCTGAATGTCATCATGATGAGTATTTGATTTGACTACATCAAAATTCATTAGTAAAAATCCAACAGGAATCTTTGTGTGAAATATCCATACTAAAATTAAGTAAATGTCTTTAAAATAAATTCATATTTGACTAACAGATTGCATTAGTTAAATATTTGTAATAATAAATGTATGTTTTCAACAAGATTTTTGAGTATGCACAACAAATATCAATTAGCTTTAAGTATGTGTGATTATCAAACAAGTCAACTCAATTTTATTTGACAGTAACTTAACAACTTAAAAAAATCAAGTAGGGCGGAACCGTGACGTCATTCCCTGACGGTTGGGACAGATCTGAAAAAAATGGACGCAGGCATGGAGGAGCATGGAGCATGGGGCCGACTTGCTGGCGGGCACAGCGGATTGACATGAAAATCAACTTGACCTGACCGTAAGTAGCTGATTTTTAATCAATGCATTTTTTATGATAACATTCCTTAGCATGAAATATTAATTTAACGTTTCAAACATTATCGCCACGAAGCCATTCCTCACCGAAGCTAATTGGCCTCGTTAGCTAACGTATCGCTTTAACTTATTTGAAACACCGTGTCAAACATGTTGTGGTAACTTATATTTTAAGGTGGAGACAGGTTTGGCAGTAAAATCTTAAACTTTTCTCCGTGCTAAGTTAGCCATTGAGACTAGCTTTGTAGTTCGGCTTCAGACCGCGTGAACGTTAATTCTGGCGCCGGACCAACTCGGCCCGACCCACGGGTTATGGCAGAACAAGCCCCCGGTCACCGTCACTTTTTTTTAACCTCCTCCTCTCTCTCTACGGTAGCGTGCCGTGTTAACCAGCACCGAAAACAGCGGGTGTACAAGCTCAGAATGCACTGTTGCACGCGCTTGCATATTTTTTCGAGTTTGCCTGGAAGTAAGTGTCGGTCTGCTTCAGATATCCGCGGGTTTGGCTGTCTTTTGAGCTGCTCTAACCGTCGACCTGGTTCACCACGGCGAGGTGGTCTCGGTCGAAGCGGTGTGCACGGGGTTTTGTTGAGTTTATGGCCGCAAACTATCCGAAATGTGGTCCATGTATGAATTCTCCCAACTGTGGACGCCTCCCTCCCACGTCTCCGCTCTGATCTCCTTTTCTTTGTTTTTAATTTCATATGCTTAAAAGGCATAAATGGAAGGGAAAAAATGTTTCTATGGTGTAAATAATATGATAAAAATCAAGTTATAAGTAATTAAAGAAGAAGTAAGTGGTCCGGTCGTTTTCGCTAATGCTGCGTTCCAGGCAGGCTTTTGAAATCGTAAATTACAGCTTCAAGTCACAACTTACGACTTTGTAGCGTTCCAGGCAACCCACTCGTGTTTTTCCGACCTGTTTTACCGGTGAAAGTCACTATAACAGCCACTCGTAACTTCCGACCGGTGAACTCGTACCAGATCGAACTGGTACCACTTCACGGTCGGAAAAATACGAGTTTCCTTGAACGCACCATAACAGTCCTCGTCCCTACGTCGCCACATTCACGGCGTTCCTTGGCTGCACACACAGCCCTGCATGCAGGCCCCCGGTCTCCCACTCAGCAGGCACGCCGATTTTTCCCAGTGGCCAGCCGCGGTACTGCAACAAAAAATCCCATGGGGCCCAAAAAGCTTTTTTCCCATAGACCGCAATAGTAAAAGAGAAGCCTCTAAAACTGTTCACAGGACACCTCCAGCTGTAACCTCCGCTAATTACTAATCTTTGTATTCTATATTTTTAAGTCATGGACTTTATATCCGTCAAAAATGTTTTCTAACGGCCAGAAAAGCCAAGGAAAAGTCTCTTTCTGGGCGTGACGTCACGGCTGTGTCCGTGCACTCCCAAAGCGCGGTCGTGTGAGTCTCGGGACCGAGGATGGCTGAAACTAATGAGACGCTGTCCGGCGGAAAAATCACTCAGGAAAGTGGAAAACACGGCTCAAAGGTGAGTTTTTGTTTGGTCACATCGAGTTAGTTTAACTTTATGATAGTTAATGTCTGTTATTAGTCTCTTGTCAGCTTTTGTTTTTAAACGTAACGTTTAATTGATGAGATCGCCTCGTATTGACTGTATTTACTGACGTGAAACCGGACTGTTTTACATTACTGCTCTTGTAAAACTCATATTTTTCAGTAATTTTAGCTTGATAAATCATTTATGCTGTATGTGTGTCTGTGTGTCAACAGTGTCTCATCGCGGCTGACATTCAACACCTGTTGCTCCGTTCACAACGTCCACGTTAATTTAGTTTACGGCTTAATTAATGCTATGCTGGTGAAATGTAAACCGAGACTTCTCCAGACTCCTCCATGGTCGGTGTGTGTCGTGTGGCCTGACGGTGCAGCTGCTCCCCGGCCGTCTTCCACCGGGACCGGGAGGAAGAACCGTCCTGGACGACGTCCTCCTCCTCACCATTGTCAGTGTGTGTTTGTTCAGTGTCAGCATTATGCTAAATGATCACTTAAACTCATAATCATATTATTAAATTGTTTGGAAAAAACCAACTAACATGCCTGTGACTTCTTTCTTCTTCTCCCAACTAAATCCAACATCTACTGTGTCTGAGGCATTATAGGAAAATACTGTAACAGCAGTGGACATGGACATTCTGCGTGTTGTGTTAATATTGTAATGCTAAACTATATGAGCTCTTATTTTAATCAGTGTGGCTGATAAAAAAATAAACCATGTGTGACTTTATGATAACATCCAACTTGTTTTACATTGAAGACGTCAATATAAAAAGGTAAGAAGCCATGATAACATTATCTGAGCTGTTCTGGGGGTCATCTGTCATGTTTAACATTCAGTTCTCATTAAAACGCACAAAATACAGTTAATTATGATTTATTTTCCATTGTGATTCAAGCTCTACAGGTTCGGACTGACTCGTTTTCAGTGTAACATCGTATATTAATTAACTGTCAAAACAACTTAACGATCATATAAACGATTGTAGTGAACCTACAATCGGCCGTCATTCTTTTTAAATCATTATCTTTGTTTTAAAGTCCTTTGTGAGTCCTGTAAAAGTCTTAATACTCATTCCTTAAATCCACAAGTAACCGTGGCTGTATTCAAGTAGCAGATTCATGAACGCGCAGCGCCAAAACCAGAACGGCGGTTGCTCGTTCTCATTGCCCCGGGGCATGACGGGAGTGACTCAACTGCGCATGCTCTATGGGCCCCAGATGCGGAAGTAAACCCGGAAGTCAGGAACTTTTTCGGCGTATGCGCCAGGCGAGCAACTTCCATTGAAATGAACGGCGGCCATTTTCCGGTCCGGTATCCAGTTAATATAATACATCCATGCCTGCATGCCGTTCTCTCTCCTCATTGGATAAAAACTGTAGGATACGATAAATGTTTTCTCCTCGGCTCAGAGCAGAGCAGAGTGACTGACAGACCCGTGTTTTGGTCCAAACACTCTATGTAAGTGATTGCTGTCGGAAGATATAACTATTTAAGACTTATATTAACACAAATATATCACTTACTTCTGCTTTAAGATTAGGCTAAAAATGACGGTGGGCTCTGTCTTGTATTATATTAATTTTCAGTGCAGGTCTCTTGTCTGTCTCACTCACTGGAGCCAGTGTGTGTAGTAGGATTATTTTAAAAGTTCACAGTGGTAATTCATAGTGGCTTGTATGTTTGGTGGTTAGGGAAAAAATACTATGAGTTAAAGTGTTTCATGCATTCAACATATTTTCAAAATCTGTTTTTCAGCATGGGAAACAATCGCTGAGGAAGAGTGAGTGGAGAGGTAAGCTGTTTGGATTTAATAGTAACAAAGCACACCGAATATTTATTCTAAGTTATGTTATACATTTTGTGGGATGATATACCTGAGTTGCAGGTAACAGAGATTTTTATTGTGGTCACATTTTTTCTTTTTACTTATGTTACAGAATCGGCGTGGGAGCCATAGAAGTGCACGTATCAAGGAGAAGAGGGAGGACAAACAGCAGAAGGCCACACTTGACCCAGATCACCACGACCACCTTGTTGCATGAACTTTGGCGTGTGAGCTGCTGATGCTCCCTATACAGTAAACCCACAGTAAGGAAACAGTGTATGGAATGGAACTGCAAGCTCTGCACATTTGTGGTATCATCGAAGGAGAGACTTAAACACTATCAACTGAAACATGGACATTTTGGTCATGGACGTTATCTGCCTTGTATTCATTTGAACTGTCCATGTTCCTTTAAAACTTGGGGTGGCTTGTGTACACACTTTTATAGAGCTCACAAATCAGAGGAAACTGAAAATCAATAAGATGCGATAGCTTTCGAATGTAAAAATTTGTGACTCAGATTGTTTTCAACACATTATCTGTCATCTTAAAGGGATAGCTCACCCAAAATTCAAATTGCACCCTTTATCTACTCACCCTCATGTCAACTAAGACCTGTGAGAATTTTCAGAGTCCTCCGTTCCTTCTATGAGTTATGTCCACGCAGCAGGATTTGTCCATATAATGGTTGTCAATGGACACCAGTTTCTTTGTCCAAAAAGACACCAAAAAACATCCAAACCTCCATACTGCTCGTCTGTAATGTCCCTCTTTGTATTGAAGCCCAGACATGAGAGATTGTTATGAAAAAAAATTAATTAAGTCTATATTTTAAGCTTGTTTGTAGCGGAAGCTCCCAGTGTCTCAGTTCACTGCTCTTCCTGTGTCAATGCAAATCTCGCATGATTTGTACTGACCAGCATAACAATTTCTCACGTGGGGGCTTCAATACAAGAGGGACATTACTGACGAGCAGTATGGAGGTATTTGAATGTTTTTTGGTGTGTCTTCTTGGACGAAGAAAGTTGGTGTCCAGCGACAACCATTATATGGACAAACACTGCTGCATGGACCCCCCGTAACTCAGAGAAGGCACGGAGGACTCTGAAAACTCTCACAGCTCTTAGTCGACATGAGGGTGAGTAGATAATGAGTGAAATTTGAATTTTGGGTGAACTATCGCTTCAAAAGACTAGCGTGTGTGTTTGATGGCTGTGAACAAACATAGATGGCACTTATGCTACTCATAGAAGTCGGAAGCACCAATCTTACTCATGTGATGACTTGAAGGCTGATGTTATTGTAAAAATTCCAATTTCTACCAGTGTTCAACAGAATCAAAGCCATTTTTCATCACTGGAATCAACTGATGATGTGGAGTTGGAAACTACTGTATAGGCGTAGCTATTCATCAATGTGTTTAATGTGAAGATTACACCTAATATTCACCTTTATATTTATCATCTTTTCATGGCCATTTGGCAAGAAGTATTTGTTTAATCTTGTAGCAGCTTCAAATGTGCTGCTGCAGGTTGTGTCCACAAAACTTGAGTGTTGCTGTGAAGATGGACTTTTGGTTGCTGCTACTGTATGTGCAGATGTTGGGGGGGGGGAATGTAATTTTCTGTTGTGAAGTCTTGGTCATATTAATTTATAGTACCCACTGAATATACTCAAATAAAAATAAAAATTTAAAAAATCAGTCAGTACAACTCATTTTTTTTAGTAAGGCATTGGTAAATTTTCAATTATCTTCTATTAATGTTTTCAATTATATTTACTTAATCTCTTTAGTGTTTCTACTCAGGTTTTTCCATATGATTAACACAGCATTTCAGTTACATTTACTTAATTTATGTGGTATTTGAGCCTAGTCAATTCATTCAGACATACTTGAAAAAATTACTCAGATTTACTCATGATTCATGTTTTGATTTAACTGATTTGAGAGCTTTTAAATCTACTCAATATCTTTGAGTGTAAAAATGTTTCACCAATTGAATTAAGTAATATGCAGTATTACTTTTTAGAGTGCACACTCTGAGGGGGGTGAATTATTTTTTAACGCTACCGTTTTACTGTTATTAGGATTAGATTCTGGCCAATCAGGGCGCGGAAACGTTCAGCTACAGGTCCGGAGCAGCACAGAGACAGGCTGCTTCGAGGCCAGAGGGCGGGTTCTCGGCCGGCCAATCTAACATGGCGCTGTCCAGGCCGCCATATTTGAGTCACAAAACCGACTGCACAAAACCAATGGGTGACGTCACGGATGCTACGTCCATTATTTTTACAGTCTATGGTTCAGATCAGGGAGGCCCTTCTTGTATATCACAACCCTCCAGGTGACCAAGTCATGTCCTATATTTGGAGTCCCTGTGAAGTGGTGCTGCTCCCTCAAGGACACCAACTCCAAGAAGGCCTTTTTTACTTTTTTTCTTTTTTTTTTTTTACCATTGTTGATGTAAACACACTGAACTGTCAGAATCTCCTTGTTGACCCTTGGCCAAATGGAGGGGGCCACTATCCAGTATCTGGGACAGCTAGCAGTCCTCCTACTCTGCTGTATGGAGCTTCATGACCCTCCAACCAGAAGCGTCCCCGTGCACAACAAAACAAAGTAAAAGACCAAAATACAGGCAGGGGGAGGAAAGTCCATCGGTGATGATTAAGCCGGATTTCATTTGTATAAGTATAACGTTTATTTTTGGGCAAAAACCTCCAGACCTTTAAAGGTGCATTCCTTTCATTGTTGTTGCTGTTGCCTGTATCGCTCCTTTATCATCGCTCTGTTGCTCAGCTGCAATCACTTGTCATTTTGGCACAAACTCGCCTTTTCGCTTTGATGGCGTCATGCCCATGCACTGCCATGTCTCTCACCAGCACCACCGGGATTATGGCAACCAAGCCTTTTTTTTTTTTTTTTACCATTTTGCACTTTCTTCTACCTTATGTCATAGGTTATTTTTCTACATTTGCAATCCTTTAAAGCAGATATCAGCGGAATGTTTTTGTTAATATAAGTCCTAAATAGTCCTATTTTCCGTCAGCAATCACTTACATGGAGTGTTTCAGCCGAAACACGAGTCTCTCCGTCACTCTGCTCTGCTGTAAACCAGGAGAAAACTTTCCTTGTGGGATACAAGTGTTATCCAATGAGGAGAGAGAACGGCATGAAGGGCTGTGTGTGCAGCCAAGGGATGGACGTGAATGTGGTGACGTAGGGACGAGGACCAATAGATGCATGACGAGGGCGGGGGCTGCTAACTCAGGGTGCGTTCAAGGAAACTCGTAACTTGTGTTTTTCCTTCCTGTGAAGTCAAACCAGTTCAATCTGGTACGAGTTCACGGGTCGGAAGTTACAAGTGGCCGTTATAGTGACTTTCACAGGCAACAGGACGGTAAATACACGAGTTACAGGTTACCTGGAACGCTACAAAGTCGTAGTTGTGACTTGAAGCTGTAAATTCAGGTTTCAAAAGCCTGCCTTGAACGCAGCATTAGCCAAAACGGCCAGACCGCTGATATCTGCTTTAATAGTTTTGTATGCAAATTCAAACACGACTGAACCAAAACAGCAGGAGTGCCTCACTCTAATTTTCTAGGCAAATTAGGTGCAGTCAAGTCTTACTTGACATGAATCTGCAAGTTGCTGAGTAGATTTTGAGTTACTGGCAGATCAGTACAATCTGCCCAGGATGACCTGCAGAGAGAAAACCAGACCATTTCATGTCTGACTGAAACACATACTGATCAAATGATGCAAGAAATTGGGGGGGCGTGTCTCCCTTTGTTATCTGTGTACATGGGAACCAGCCCCTAACACTCACCCAAATAGTCCTAAGTAGTGTTGCTGTAGTGAATGCACTGGAGCTAACCTCTAGGGGGCACCACGGTATTCTCGTGAAAAAAACGTATAATGTTATGTGGTCTCAACTAAGATAGGCTTTTAAAGTTTTAATTAATAACAGGATTGTTTTATAAGTGCCAATCGATAAGAAAGGGAAAAATGCAAAAAGAAAAAAGTTCAATAAGCTTTGTTCAGCTCCTTCCTAGCACTCTACACTCTTAATTTATGGCTGCCGACGAGGGGCGGCTCTCCCATCTACAACCTTAATTTACAGCTGCTGCCTGAGATGGCTCTCCTACAGAAACATGACTTTAAATCACATCTGGTCTTTTGCTTTTCCTAAATAATTTTTAACAGTCTGACATTACTCACTCAGGATGCTTCGGCTCCGAACACAGCAACTGGAACTTCATGGATACAGGAAGCTGAGCTCTAGCAGTCGAGTTTAGTGAGTGGTTGACTTTTACCATTCTTAGACTAAGCCTCCTTTTTTTTTGCTTCTTGAAGATATATCACCACCCCACCAATCCAAAATGTTTCTTCAGTTCTGAACTGAAGAAATGGACATTGTGCGTCTACATCTATTGCACCAAGCACGTCCCTTCAGCTGTTGCTGCTTTAAAGGGATAGTTCAACATTTTGGCAAATTGGCCCATTGCCATAATCGCTATAGTCATAGCAGTAGGTTCATTACCTTTAATTGACGGTGTAAGCTATTTTTAGTACGGCGGAGCGGAGCAACAGGCTGCTCCGGGCTATTCTATGGAGGCAAAGGGAATTTATTGGTTTCCCTCATCAAACTCATCAAATACACAACCCAGCAACTCAAAAGCGCTGTTGTGGACACGTTGTGAGCTGCAGAACCACGAGAGATAATGAGATAATGACGGAACGATACGAAACGGAGCTGTTTTCGAGGTAAATACAGGGTAAATGCGGAGACTGCTTGCTGAAAAACTGTCCCTGAACGCAACGCGCATCAGCGGTTTTGCATGAATTTACCTCTGAAACGGCTCTGTTTCGTATCGTTCTGTTATTATCTCATAGCGTGGTGGTTCTGCAGCTCACAATGTGTCCACAACAGCGCTTTTGAGTTGCTGGGTTGTGTATTTGATGAGTTTGATGAGGGAAACCAAGAAATTCCCTTAGCCTCCATAGAATAGCCCGGAGCAGCCTGTTGAACACTTATACCGACAATTAAAGGTAACGAACCTACTGCTATGACTATAGCGATTATGGCAATGGGCCAATTTGCCAAAATGTTGAACTATCCCTTTAAGTCATAATTTCAGGAGACACAGGTCATATTACAGAGTTGGAGAAAACAGCCTGTGTGGTTGTTCAGGTTGGAGGAGTGCTTGGTACAGAACACTGAATGGATAGGCGATAGATGATCTGAATTTTCCCTGGAACGTCCCGAAGGTATCCTTCCACGGGGAAGGCGTGATGATTTATTTCATATTACGCTGCATTTTTTCATAGAGGGCTGTTGTTGTGTGACAGAGGATTTCACAGAATGGTTCTTGGCTCTCTCTTTCCTGTTGAGATATGACTTACCTGAAAGGAATGATGTGTCCATGGACAGATTGTACATGTGTGTTAACAAGGGCAGCATCAGTGATGAAATACACTCAAAGACATCATCACTGTCTTTGTATTACTTCCCTGTACTCAGACACAGCCTCTCACAGAACAGTGAACAACACGACTGTGAACCAGAACTATTTTCATTATGACAGTGTCTGCATCGTAATCATATTTAGACTGAGGGAGATTGGTGCCAACGTGCAATCAATTCACACTGAATTCTTCAATGATTTTCCACTTGGACTGGTAATGGCCTGGATTTGCTACACTACAATGTCAATAAAGAGAGAGGAGGAGAATCTGGGACTGTTGTCTGATAGGAAGGCTGTGGTCACTCGGATAAACACCACAACTCGTCCAACATTGTGGTGGAGGGACAACAGCAGCAGGAGACCAACATTACACAAAGACCGGATCTGCTGGATCTGGATTTGTGCAGAGGCAGCAGATGGTAGGATCATAGTCTCAATCAGAATTAACCTTTAAATTTGAATCATCATTGACACATGTTACGGTATACGGTATCAACCAGTCTCATGCACTGGGAGTTAAAGGAGTTAACATTACAAGTTGTTCTGATGAAATGATCTCCAGCCGAGAGCCGCAGGGCAGTAGAATGCAGCCTCTAAATAACACATTATCTGCAGAGAAACTCCTTCATTTCACCAATATTTAGTTATGATACACTAGTGCTATTGCCCTCTGAGTCTGTAGGTCTGTAGGTTGACCTACTGACCTCTGACCTGGATGATGTCATCTCCGACCACTACCCGGCTCATTCTGATAATAATCATTCTGCTTCAGCATTCAGGTCCATTTTTATCTCAACTATCCAGAGCTTTAGTGAGTCCAGGTTGAGGAGAGGAAGCCTGTGGAAGCTGAACTTCATCCAGCTGCTCATTTTGTTCTGACAAGTCAGAAACACACAGAAACGGACCATAGCATTAGCGGTAGCAACAAGCAGCGCCGCACCGTAGTCAGAGATGACATCATCCAGGTCAGAGGTCAGTAGGTCAACCTACAGAGATGACATCATCCAGGTCAGAGGTCAGTAGGTCAACCTACAGACCCCGGATGTTGATAACAGCTAAACGGACTTAAGTCAAGTCAAGTCAAGTCAATTTTATTTGTATAGCCCTTTTTCACAAACAGTTTGTCTCAAAGGACTTCACATGACATTGTAACAACATCCTCTGTCCTTAGACCCTCGCATCGACTGAGGAAAAACTCCATAGAAAACCCTTTAACAGGGAAAAATAGGAGAAACCTCAGGGTGAGCAACAGAGGAGGATCCCTCACCCAGGACGGACAGACGTGCAGTAGATGTTGTTACAGACAAGACAGTTTACAGTTTTACAGTTTATGACAGAACATGCGAAATGTGCATAGAGTTAATGGTGGCAGCTTCTGGTGACAGCTGGCAGATTGGTCCAGGGTCCAGTAGCAGGAGGGATACAGGTAGCGGCTGATCTGCGGAAACACAGAGAGAGGAGTGCGAGACACCAGCCAAACTACAAAGTGCAACAGAAAATGACGGTTCCAAAATATACTATTTTAAAAATATAAAAATATACCAAGTTTAGAAGAGAGGAGGAGAAGGAGGAGGAGAAAGGAGAGGGCTCCATGTAACCAGATGTGTCCCCCAGCAGTCTAAGCCTATAGCAGCGTAGCTATAAATGGTTCAGAGCTACCTGAACCAGCCCTAACTAAAAGCCCTGTCATAAAGGAAGGTTTTAAGTCTAGACTTAAATGTAGTCAGAGTGTCTGCCTCTTTGACCCAAGGAGAGAGCTGGTTCCACAGTAAAGGAGCCCGGTAGCTAAAAGCTCTACCTCCTAATCTATTTCTAGAGATACTAGGAGTCACTAACAAACCTGCATTCTGGGAGCGGAGTGCTCTGCTAGGACAGTACGGAGTAATTAGTTCTTTCAGATAGGACGGAGCTTTATCATTAAGAGCCTTATAAGTCAGTAGGAGTATTTTAAAGTCTATTCTAAATCCTACAGGAAGCCAGTGGAGAGAAGCTAAGGTGGGAGGGGTTAGAGGGGAATAGCACTAGCCTATCAGAACTAAATATTGGTGAAATGAAGGAGTTTCTCTGCAGATAATGTGTTATTTAGAGGCTGCATTGCGCTGCTCCGTGTTCTCACATTATACAGATACACGCGTCTCTCGGCTGGAGCTCATTTTGTCGGAACGAATTGAATTTATATTTATTTAAGTGTCATACATCAGTTAAGGCGCCCAGCCTATACAGTAAGGGCTTACAAGACACATTTCATATTTAGACAACAGACAAAATCATCAGAGCACAAACGAAACAAAACAGAACAAAAACCATATGAAATTCACAAAAACAGTTCACTTTTTCTTTTTGACCAGGCACTTTTTATAAAGGCAGCTAGTTTTCTCAAGAACCATTCCAGCTTCGCCTCATCATCAACCCAAAATAACTCAGGCTTCACACCTTGCATTTTCTGAAACAAAAACTATCTGGCTTCGTCATATAATGGGCAATGAAACACAAGATGCAGTTCATCCTCAATAACATTTAAATTACATAACGTACATAATCTTTCATCCTCAGGTAGTTAAACCGACCTACTTCTACTGCCAGAGGGAGAATCCCGGCCCTCATCTGGGCACATAAAGATCTCTTGGATTTATCCAATGGCAAAGTCACATAAGGTTCTGAACAATACACATTTTTCAGCCCATTTTTCTTTATACTCAAGAAATAACTTCACAAAATTAACAGTACAACGCAAGCCATTAGTGACAATATGCTGTTGATCAGCCTTGCTATAAATAGCTTTCATATCACAATACCAAGTCCAGAATGTAAAAAACAGTAATTATCCTTTAAGTAGGAGTTAGTCCGAACATGATGGACATTGTGTCCACATGATTTAGGCAAACGCCTGTATGATTTACATTGATCCCAGACAGCTACAGCGTAGGGAAGGAAGCCATCATGTTGGCTTTGATGAAGTTCCTCTGAAAGGAGTGGTAGCAGTAACTGAAGAGTCTGCTGCTACTCTTAATGAGGCCCAACAACTGGGACTGACTGCCACCCTCATGCTATCTGAAGACTGTTATTGAGAACGGGAGCATGCCTATGTTCTCTCAGCCCTTATGTTCCCTCATTTCTAAGCTTTTTTTTCTTTCTTTCCAAAATGAGGCCTTATGTTCCCACATTTCCTTTATCATCAATTTGCATCAGATTTTATCCCCATTTCTCCCAATCTGGTAGTCAATTACACCCATCCTAGTAGCAGTTGACTACAGATGTATGTAATGTAGCTTTTTCTAAATATGGGAACATAGGGCCTTTGGAACATATAGGGTTGAGTGACGAAACTTCTACAGTAGTACAAATAGTGTTAGTAGTAGTAAACAGGGTAAGTACACCAGGAATTACAGACACTGTTCGAGCAAGGGAAAACAAGCTTCTGGGGGCGGGGGGGGGGGCTCGAGGTCATGGTGCAAGGACCCTAGGTTGAAATTACTCTGAATCATCCCTTTACATGCGGTATAAATATATAAAAATGACTTGACTTAGAGTTTCATTTTGAGAAAATTCTTAGAAATAAGAACAATCTTAGAAATGAGGCAACATAGGGCTGAGGGAACATAGGACTGTGGGAACGTAGGGCTGAGTGAACATAGGACTGTGGGAACATAGGACTGAGGGAACATAGGGCTGAGGGAACGTAGGTCTGTGGGAACACAGGGCTGAGGGAACATAGGGCTGAGGGAACATAGGGCTGAGTGAACATAGGGCTGAGGGAACATAGGGCTGTGGGAACATAGGACTGTGGGAACATAGGGCTGAGGGAACATAGGACTGTGGGAACATAGGGCTGAGGGAACATAGGGCTGAGGGAACATAGGGCTGTGGGAACATAGGGCTGAGGGAACATAGGACTGTGGGAACATAGGGCTGAGGGAACATAGGACTGTGGGAACATAGGGCTGTGGGAACATAGGGCTGAGGGAACATAGGGCTGAGGGAACATAGGGCTGAGGGAACATAGGGCTGAGGGAACATAGGGCTGAGGGAACATAGGACTGTGGGAACATAGGACTGTGGGAACATAGGGCTGAGGGAACATAGGGCTGAGGGAACGTAGGGCTGTGGGAACATAGGGCTGAGGGAACATAGGACTGTGGGAACATAGGGCTGAGAGAACATAGGCCTGTGGGAACATAGGTCTGAGGGAACATAGGGCTGAGGGAACATAGGACTGTGGGAACATAGGGCTGAGGGAACATAGGCCTGTGGGAACATAGGACTGTGGGAACATAGGACTGTGGGAACATAGGGCTGACCCCATTGAAGAACAATGCCACCAAAGCCTACTGAGATTCAGGGTCAGACATGTCAGTGATGAGCAAGTCCTCTCTGCCTCAGAACAAAACCATTGTAGCAGCTTGTCCTGAGGGCAGTGACTGGGGAGACTTGGACAACACAGGCTCACTGTCCATCACCATCAGGCTGGGCAGTGTGGTGTTAACCCATGTGGTTTGAGTGGTCAGAAACATGGTCAGTTATCCCACATGGGACATTCTACTTTCATGCAGAAAGCGCATAGCCTAAATTGTCTCTCTATGCATGTACTAAAGTTGCCCTCTTTTTCAATTACATGAATTGTTTTTCAGAAATTGAAGGAGATCCTTCGTGGTTAAAGTGAATATGTTCACCCTGACCCCCAGAAATTCCTGTTTTCCACCTTTCCAGAAAGGATCATTTATATTAGCTTAAAGGGACAACGAGGCGTTTTGGAAGCAAAGTGTTTACGGTGAAATTCTTGGACCGGCGCAAGAGGGACGTCTTGCCAAGAATGTTTTCATTCATCGAGAATTAAAATCAGAGGTTCAAAGACGATCAGCTACTGTCGTAGTTCTGACCATAAACGGTGATTCAGCTGCGCTATTCCCATGACCCGCCGGGCAGCGTCCGCAAAACCGAAAGTAAGGAAACACTGGTCGGCTCGCCCAGCATTTCCACCACCACTAATAATAACAAAGTATTGATAGAGACAAAACGATACATTTATCAAAAATGGAGCCATTAACAAGTGTGGGTAACGTAGATTCATCCACATTAATATGAGACTTTTTTGTTGTCACAGAATAATTCATTCTGCCGATGGAAAAACTCTTCGTTGTCCCTTTAAATAGCTAGCCAACAAACGTTAGTATTGATTCCGTACCTGGGCTATGGTGGCACACCTGGTCATAGCTGACTAGCAACTTTATTACCTGTCACAGAATAAACACAGCAATGAAAATGAAGTGAAAATTTACTAGAAAACCACTGTGGGGGAGTAGCCGTCTTTCCCTCTTGTTCATCACAAGCAGCTTCTTCTGATGTTTCATGGCAAAACCTCTTAGGTTCATTACAGCCAATTTGAAAGCAACCAACTGGGTGGCCACCCAAACAGGGTCAGAGACGCTTGATTAGCTGGGGAAAATGTAGCACTGCACATCAGAAGATGTCTGTCTGTTTGTCTGTCTATCTGACCAGATATAAGGTTCAGACCCAAACCTGTTTTGTTGCCATGCAAATCAAATTGAATTGAGTCAGAGTGTGTGCATACAGTATGTTCGTGTGTGTGTGTGTGTCCATGTGTCCATGCACACACGTCTGAGTGTGTGTCCAACCTGGATTCTCTAAGACATTTGCCCAGAGAGTGAACCCCACGTCTCTCTGCGCCTCCGTCTCAGTGTGTCTGCCTGCTTCTCTGCATCTATGTGCCTTTGTCTCTTTGTCTGTCTCTCTTTGTCCCTGTGTCCCCATGTCACTGTCAATTGTCCTGTCTCCATTTCTCTTCATTTTTTTCCTGTTATATCTGACATCTCTTTGTGCTCGTCATCATCAGAAGTTTATTCTAAAAGCTGATCGCAGCTCACGTTTCCACCAGAGCCATCATCCACCTCCATCCATTTCTGAAACTGCACTGCCACCCTGTGGACACTGAGGCAGCATCCCAGAAGATCTTTCAAATGAACCACTTCACTGCTCTGACTGGAGATCAGATGTCAGGGCCAATCAGAGTAGATCTGCAGACAGAGACTAGATTTTTGCATTTGTCGAAAAAGCACAACATAATGTCAAAGGATCAGAACAAACTCAACTTGAGAGAGAAAAATCTATATCAAGATCAATATTTACTCTATGTTTACTACATTTCTATTTGATGATAATTCCACAGGAATAAGTGGATGTATGTAAACACAATAAACACTACTGGCACATGAAAAAGGTACAGTGAAGTTTGATGTAGGCTATTCTGTTCATAAATGTCACTTCTCCTTTATTCTTCAGACTGTTTTATTTGCTGTGAGTGTTCTACTGTTGTTTTTGTGAGGATTTAATTTGCTAATTTCATTATGTTTATCTCCACATGTTTTTCTCACTACTTTCTCCTTGTGGGAAGAGTAATAATATAGGCTAGGCTATAGTGTTCTATAGTTTGAAAGCACGGTTCAGGTCCCCTGTCCCTAACCAAATCACTCTTCTCACTTCTTTAGTAGAAATTCTCTGTGTCCTACACACCCATCAAGTTGCAATCAATATTGAGCCATTCATTTTGTTTCCTAAAAGCAAAAGGTATAGTCAAAAGTCAGTTAAATTCAGACGCATTTGCACAGGAAACCAACGGGTCAACCAACAGTAAGGCCAGTTTTTATGGTTGTGAGTAGTTTTTGGCACTGGATGATCCCATAATAACAACTTTATCACACATACTTTTCAATGCCAGAGGGATCAAAGACGGATTGAAGGCAGCAGTGACGTCTCTCAGTCCTGGTCCCATGCTGAGCAGCCAGGTAGCCTACTGGAGAGGAGAGGAGTGGAGCGCACGGAAGCGGTGCGTCGTGCGTAACGAATACATCCATGGCGTAACGGCGCACCATAGTTCGCTGGAATGACCCAGACGTGAGGAAATGCAGATATCAGAGCTTTTGCCCTGAAAGGTATTAATTCAGTAGCCTATCCGCAGCCATTTGTGGCAAAACTTTGCCAGTTAAGACTTGCCTTTCAAACGTGCTTTTCCCCCTGAGTAATAGGCTAATAGAAATAAGCTTGTAGTTCTTTTTATTTATTTCCTATTTGAAGTATCGTCAAGACACAAACATTAAAAGCACATTGGTGATAGTGTTGAATCAGCTATCTTGATCAACCAAGAACAAAAAAAAGAAAAGGGAACGTGAGGGTCTCAGTCCAAGATAATAAAAAGTCCAGCAAAGAAAATAACCTTCGAGCATTTTTGCTTTTCATGTAGTGTTCTGAGTTCGTTTAAAGCTTGTAGTTCATGTATTATATTCAGTGTTGTGCCTGAACGCGTTCAATGAACGATCGTTCATGAACTCGTTCATATTTTAAAACATGAATGATTGGTGTATTTTGCCGGATGAACGTTGCTGAAATTCTGGAGTTTGAAACGGCGCTCTTTCACAGTCGGCCGGCAGGCTCTTTTGATAAACATGGACTATTTTGAAACAAGCCTTGGATAAAGCGTGCGCCTTTTGATTCAGATCAAACACACGCGTTACGCACGCGGAGGCTGTACATCATGCTCGTTCGAATTACAGCTGCATGGATCTGTCATTTACCGCCGGTGCTCTGTCGCCGTTTGAAAGGCGAAGGCTGTTTAACCTTTTGAACGAGCTCAAACAGCACAGTGACGCTTTGATAAAGACACCGGATCCGCGCTCTGTTCACAATATCCTCCCGTATTTTCAGCCGGTCGCTATCAGAGCTTCATAAAAAAAATAAAAATTATACAATGCACATCGTTGACCAGTGCAGAAAACTCTCTGCAGCTGATCAGCTGACATGTGGTCAAGGCGTAGCTACAGACCTGTCACAGGTGCATTTCATTTTGATAAGACTTCAACCTCAAAGCTCTCTGTCCTCAACAAGCTCAATGTTTCACATATTGGAAAAAAAAAAAAAAAATTTGAATAATTTTTGGAACTGTGAACTTAGTTAAACATTTTTAATTATGAACTGAACTGAACCAGGTTATAAAATTTTGAACTGAACTTTGAACTAGTTCATGGATGTAGAACTTTATTAATTATATTATCTTAATAGATCCGTGTTGTAGTTCTGTAGCCTAGTGTTACATCTGCTCAGAGGACAATCTTGGGGCTAGCTTCCTGTCCCACAATGCTCAGCGGCACACGCGCTCTATAAATGCCTGCGTGACTTCCGCTCCTTCTCTGTGTGTCGGACTCGCCTATGAGATGAAGCATGGACCGCGGCTGGTGAGTTTGACCGTCATATATACGTCTGTGTCTGTGGTTAACGCTACAACACGTGCTGTTGGTTCTGATAAACGGCCTCAGAGCTAGAGACGTAACGTAACGTTACAACAGAGACGTAACTTACAGTGGAGGGAACCAATAGCTAGGCTACATGTTTAGTGCACGTGGAGCTGAGGGAGCGGTCGGACTCCAGTGGAAGTAGCACGCACGTGGCCTTTGTGCTCTTGTTGCAGTTTAACGTTATGGTTAATGATGATAGAACAGATTAGTCCTCTCCAGTGAACTGCTCCTCAGCTCGTATCGTCCTGGAGACTTGTGTATGTTGAGGACGGATCCAGTTAGAAGCTGAGCAGCATGTCGGTCTGCAACGTTTAGGCCCACCGGGTATCAGGCTAACTGTTCTCCAATCAGCCCGGTTGATTCTCAACCTGTGCTGAATTGAATCGAACCCATGATGGATCGATGGCGTCATTGTAGAAACCATTTTCAGCAAACTTGTTGAAGGAAAAAAAAAGACTTGTTTACATCAGAATTAGTTTACTAGACTAGGAGGAAACTTTTCCCAGAGGCTCAGGGTTTATTGGCTGTTGAAAAGGAAATATATTGTCCATTAAAACACAACTGATGGTCTTTATTTGTTCACAGGACACAAATGAGTCCACCTGGACTGAGACATGGTCTCTGGTCTTGGTGCTGGTCAGGAGTCTGACTGCTGCAGGTTGAACCAGCTGCAGGTGAGTAGCAGGCTTTATAACAGCCCATGATGCACTCTGGGCCTTAGACCATCTGCTTCTACAGGGAAAAATAACTCATGCTCCTTTTTAGTTTTTAAATTACATTAGCACTCAGTTAACAGATTGCACATTCACAGGTAGTTTTTAAGCCGTGTATGAGTCAGTCCAGTCTGGCTGCAGCAGACAACACACACCTGGACCAACAACAGATGAGTCAGAGTCAGAGAAAACTTTATTAATCCCAATGGGCAATTCAGTTTGCAGTTTCACCTCGCCATGGTGAATAAATAGATAAATAGTAAATGAGCTGCAAGTGTCAGAAACAGTTAGACAGACTTACTGCATGTGTTTACAGCTTAACGTGGAGGAAAAACCTTAAAGGGATAGTATCTTTTTTTTTTTTTTTTTTAGAGTGGGGTTGTATGATCTACAAATAGCCCCTAAGTACTTTAATTGCAGTAGAAGACTCTCTGCACGTATCCCTCCACCCAGGGTTAGTGCTCGCAGATCAGCAGTTGGTTAGCTCCAAATAAAAACTGTGTTTTTCCTGCACTTTTTTTGGGCTATGGGCTGGAGTTGCTAACGGGAGGAGTGCAGAGAGTCTTCTACTACAATTAAAGTACTTAGGGGCTATTTGTAGATCATACAACCCCACTTTAAAAAAATGCTACTATCCCTTTAAGTTCTTGCTGCCGTTGTCACCAGCAGTGATGTATGATGCTGCCAGGTGTCAGAGCCATGGCCTCTCAACACACAGCTGTCTTTGTCGACCACCACTTAACTTTGCACTAATGTGACATTCATTTCTCAGATGCTGCATTCACTGAACTAAACTGGCTTGGGGCCAGTCGTGGACTGAGCTGCTGTCCTCCTGAAGCAACAGGTACTTCAATTTCTAACTGAAGTTAATAGAAAAGCATGTGTGGGTGTGTCCAGCGCTCAGTCAGCTGACCAGGCGACGTGTCCGGCTCAGTGTTACAGCGCTGGTAGAGGAAGTCTCTGTTCACGCTGCCAGCTCAGCGCGTTCTGTTTTAGAGCGTGTTGATGCTGGCGCCTCAGAGCGCGGCCCAACGAGAGTGGCCCATCCTGGTTGTTCCGCAGGGTGGGCCTAGTGCAGGGCTGCACATCATCACATCACAACCTGAGCCTGGCTTATTATAGTAAACTAATAGTAGCAGTGGAAAAATAATTTTGGTCAACTGTAGATCTTAAGTTTTTAGAAAAAATGTATTTGTTTCAATGACATCATCAGCTTAGTTGTAGTTTTGTAGGAGATTCTAAAGCTGTAGGAAGAAACAGCTCACTATGGGACTACTTGGAGTACGACTCACAGGTAGATCAGAGTGAATAGAACCTGATGGGAACATTATGGGATGTAACTAAAAGGGAAAGATCCCACAAATGTGGAAGTTTATCATCAGAGGAGAGGCGTTCTCCTAAAACCTGAATTAAAACTATTTAATCACTTGTTGAACTGACTAAAACTAAACAGAAATAAAAAAGTGAATTAAAACGATAAATAAACTAATGAAAATTTTAACTCTATAATAACTTTGAGAGCAATTGACAAAGAGTCAGAATTTGTTTTTTGGGTTAGGTTTGGTGTTTAAAACCCTCCTGTTGTCCTTCTGGGTCAAATTGACCCATCTGTTCCCTTCATCCCTCCTTCCTCCCTCCCACAATCCTTTTCCCTTCTTTCCTTCCTCTTTTGATCAAGTTGACCTGATTGTTCCCTCTATCTCCCTTCCTTTTCTCCTTCTTCCCTCCCTCTTCCTTTTTGTCCTTATTTCTTCCTTTGACCTTATTGACCCAATCTGTTCCCTCACTCCATCTTTCCTTCCTTTCCTCCCATCTTTCCTTCGTCCTTTCTTAGACCCAGGAGGAAAACAGAAGCAGTACATGACCTCGTGTAACATGACTGAATAGATCAAAGTGGGAAATTAGCAGCACAGGATTGTTTCTTGCTGCTGAATGTGTGGTTGTGTGTCTGTCTTAACTGAACTGTGTTGTTGTCGTAGGTGGAGACCTGAAGCTGCTCTGAGGGATGGATGGTTCCGGATGGTTCCTGTTGGTTCCTGTGCAGCTCACGGTGAGTCTGACTGATCCACAGCTCCTTTCCTCCTTGTATCTGCTGTGATGAGTGAATATATAACACATCATGCTGACAACACCATGGTGACCTTTAACCTCTGAGCCCAGCTGACTGCTAGCTCCGTCAGTGTGGTGGTCCTGGCTTCACTCACTGGTCTGTTTGTGTGCAGGAGCAGCTGAGCTGACCTGCAGGGGGCAGCATCCACCAGGACAGCTGGAACATGAGGTTTGTCTTCCAGATGTGATGCAGATGTGTTGCTCCCCAATCTGTACTGCTGTGGCAGAGCCGACCATCTCTGCTGTAGAATCTTAACGTTGGGAGAGAAAACCCAGGACTTGGCACAGGTTTACGTAAAACCCATTTACCAAAACCTGACTGAAGACCTGGAACAGACTGAGTCTCATGTGTTTCTGCACTGACCTGGAGATGACGAGTGGTCTAATGATGTTTGTTTTACAGTGTGGTTGGTGAGATCCTGCTGGTCTGGGTGAGGCTGCTGAAGGAGTCACTGCTGAACCACAACCTGGGACTGAGGAGCAGAGTTTCTGTCAACATGAATAAAATGATATTAAGTTTCATATTAAGTGTCAGTGTGATTTAATTTCAGTCTCTTACACATTAGGGCTGGGCCATACCAGATTTTCAATTCCGTAGTGATACCTTCTGGTACATGTTAATGATACTGTGCTTTCAAAGGTATTCAAATCACATGTGTGCACAAAATAAATTAAAGGTAATTGAAAATGTCTGCTATTAAAACAAAATACAAGTCACAAATGAACATGTCATACTTGTACATGATAGAAATAACCTACACCAACTCCTGTGGCAGAGGTGCAGGCCTAACATCTGGCCATCCTCCTGAGTTTAGGTGTTGACATTGACAAGTTGAGAAAGTGATGCAGCCACATCAGGTTTAACATTGTGATTAAAAAAGACAGTGAGTGTCAACCTGTCTGTACATATGCAGCATAGAACAAGGAGGACTGGCAGTAAGAGGGGATGAGGTAGAGACTACAGAGAATTCAGACAGTGGTGGCCTTAGTTGGTCAAGAGCTCTTCTCTTCCTGGTTGACTGCTCAATATCAGTGTTGACCTGACTGAAGGGACCAATGGGAACTGTTGGGTGCTTCAGGTTGACCTGCCGCTTCCCTCTCTCCTGTGTGCACAGATCCTGGATGTCATCCAAGTAACAATGTGCTAACAACGTGCTTCTTGAGTTCTAAAGACACTCAACACATCCAAGTTGTTTTCAGGTAAATACTGCAGATGTTCCTCCTCCTAAAGGTTGAAGCCGTAGTGTCTCCAGCTGCAGCTGTGTGATGGTTGGAACGGCCTCACTTTGACCAGGGTTAGGGTTAACATTAGTTACCCCCCACCCCCCTCCCTGCCATCACATGTGGATTTGCATGGCTGTATGAAGTGTAGGTTTTACAGCCAAAAAACATATTTTTAGGTAAGAAGCTAATATTTTAGACCAAGTCTAAATGTTGATTAGTAACAATAGGCTACAGGTGAAGTTTGAATTAACTTGTATAAGATAATAGAGCTGCTGACCCCAGGTTGTGTTGCACAACAGCAGGTTGGAACAGTGGCACTCCTTGCATTGGACATCAAATAATGAATTGATATAATATAGGCTACTTTGAGAAGTTCAAGGCACTGCTATATTTGAGTCCCACCATGAACATTCTGCAAGTTATAGGAGCTGAGACAAAACCATTCCCCTTTGCTTATGAGTGAAATGAATGATTTCAGACACAATGCTGATCAATTACCACTGTTATTTCTGAATTGCCTCATTTAGCATATAGATCTAAGTCCTTTTCCTCTGGTTTGCTAACCCCCAAAACCAGGAACCAAGCAGAACCTCTTCTCAACTCTCCAAAACTTCAAACACATTTTCTCCTTTACACAGGTTTTGCAATTCAAAATGACACTGAACACGGTTCTCTGCACAACACAACAACCTGACATAAAGTCACATGTTGCCATTTTACAAGACTGCCATTCAAAATCTGTGCCACTTGGCCAAACACCTCAGTGGTTAATTGTTACCACTTCAAGCAGGAAGTAGCACTAAAAGACCACAGGTGAGCAACTTTTTTTCCTTCTTTTTTACAACAACAGTGGAAGACGTTGAGAGGGGGAGGAAGAGTTTTTTTCCTTTTTTCCCTGCAATTTTTTCTTCATACTGTTTTGTGAGCATAAATTATTTTTTACTTTGCACTAAAATCAACACTGCTAGTTTGTTGTACTTCTGTACATTACATTTTATTGTATTTGCTCTTGCTATTTTATTATCTATCTATCTATCTATCTATCTATCTATCTATCTATCTATCTATCTATCTATCTATCTATCTATCTATCTATCTATCTATCTATCTATCTATCTATCTATCTATCTATCTATCTATCTATCTTGTTTGGGGAAATAAATAAATACATATTTCAACAGCATGTGTGTTTATCTGCAAAATTAATATTTCTGTGCATGTGAACAATCTGAAGAATTCTCTACAATCTGAACTATTCTAGTAGCCTATTATGGCAGAGCGCACTGAAGATGAGAGTGCTTTTCATTATGCACAACAGTGTGTAGTTAGTTACACAAAAATCTGGTAACATGAATGAAGTGTGTGCTGTTCGGTGCAAAAGTCTGATTTCTGCACCGCCCCCGTCATCCAGCTGTGGACGCGCTGTGGACCGGACAGGACGGGGAGGAGGAGGAGGAGGAGGAGGAGGAGGAAGGAGGAGGCGGGCGGAGTTTTGTGAGTGAAGTAAACTGAGTTGAGGAGTTTGGTTGAAGAAGTTGAGAGACAGAAGCAGAGGCAGATCGCAGGACGCAGAGCGCGGACACACCAACACCGACCTGGAGCTCCAGCCGCGGCCGGGTTGAGTCCACCGAGCTGGGCCTGGGCGGCGCGCGAGGCGAGCTGCTGGTCTGGCACGAGCAGCCCGGACGGACGTAGACATCACGAGTCAAGAAGAGTGCTGTCCTCAGCTGTGGACCTGAACACAGCTAACTGCTAACTGACTGACTGACTGACTGCTGTGGATCTGATCTGAGGTAAGAACCACTTGAACTCTTTGCTTCACAACAGCTGCGGGTCATTTACCTGGATTCACCTTTTCTTTTCTTTTTTTTAATTACATGTGTTTATGAGTTCAGTCTTGGTGCAGCTCCTGCAGCCTCAGCTTTTCTACCTGTGCTGCAGTGACTGTTGTGTGATCAGATTTAAACAGATGTGTTGGATCAGCAGTCAGCTGATCAGGAGTCAGTGCTGCAGCTTCTGTATGTCAGTGTGGTCAGCTGACAGGAGCTGTGTGGATTCATATCTGTTGTGTCAGTGCACATTTCTAACTCCAGTGCTCTTCATGTTGAGATAAACCCAGGCAGTTCCTGGGGTGCGGGGTGCAGCCGTGATGATAATGGTGGATATCCTCCACTTACAATGTAAACAGCCTCATGACTTCTTCCTGTTGAGTTGTGGGTGGTGCATGATGGAGAGCGTGTGCAGCTTCCCTCTGACCCCCACACTCAGATGGCCTGATTTCCTAACAACATGTCGCAAGCCCTAATAATGGAGAAGTGAACTCAGATTGTCCAACGTATGGAGAAATGTGCACAGATGCAACGAAACGCAAGGCAGTCGTGGATTTAAAGTAAAGTCGGCTGCAGGTGTTGAAGCTGTGTTGTCTGTTCTCCCTGTAGGTGAGCTGAGGTGGGACTCTCCGTAGAGTCTGCTGCGATGGCTCGATACCTGAGGTATTTCACCACCGTGGGCGATGTGCAGCACGCTGAGCTGGAGGAGGAGGAGCTGCATGTGGCCACGGAGGATCTGAGTCCAGCTACAGGACAGTTCCCCACAAGCCTGACGTTCAGAGACTCCCTGAAGAGGCTCTACAGCTCCGACCGCTTCCAGGTGTGCTACCTCAGCTCCTCACACGCAGAGACATCCAGCCATCCATTTATAATTATGACAAGTTCCTCAGCTTCCTGGTTATGTCCAACCAATAGTCTAGAAGCCAAAAACAGTGTGTTTACAAACAAAAACACAAAGAAGCAGGAAATCCCAGACAGTGATGACTATAAAGTACCATTAATCCAAATAACTATAACAAAGTGCAGTGGATTGCACCTTTTTCCAATGTAGATAAAATAAATAAAGCATTATTGTGCTTCACAGATGTCCCGGCTGCAGATTATCTCCATATGGAAAGGGACATATCAAACCCAGATTACCTTTTCCTATTTAGAAATGCAACCTTTATCAGATCACATCAGTCCAAATAATTACATTGTTAGGGGCCAGGAAGCTCTTGTTATCCTGCATGTTCTTCTTCTTCTTCTTCTGAGGAAATCATACTTCCCATGTGCAAAAAAAGCCCAAACTTTGCACAAAGGTCCAGTCCCATGCCAGACTGCCTCAGCTGCAAAAACAGGCCAATAGTCCTGATGGTGGAGCTACAGCAAGTGTCTAAAGTTCAGAATTTTGAAAATTCACAACAAATCAACCATATGTCACAGATTTGCAATTTTCACCAAAATGTCGGCCCAATACTTTAGAAACGTTTGTACATTTAAACTCAGTGAAAATTATGAAGTCCATCCCTCTGTTTTTCAATAACTGTACAACTTATTAAACCTACTGTATCTTCTCGCATAATTTTTGCTCAATTGACACCAAACTACCCGAGAGCATCTCCAGACTGTCCTATTTGTATTTATTTTTATTCATATGCACAATGATAAAAACCAGAATTTTATTTAATAATATAAAGGCAAATAATTGTGCAGGAGAGGAAAAGCAACAGCTTATATAAAATCCTCCCCCTCAATACAAAACCACTAAAACAAATCAACCAGTAGAAAAAGAAAAGAGAAAAAAAGCAAAAAAGGGAAAGAGAC
Organism: Decapterus maruadsi; assembly: GCA_030347415.2. Taxonomy (NCBI): domain Eukaryota; kingdom Metazoa; phylum Chordata; class Actinopteri; order Carangiformes; family Carangidae; genus Decapterus; species Decapterus maruadsi. Next base: position 32,537,107 of record CM064903.1, on the reverse strand, counting down.
AAAGAAAAGACACAATAAACAAACAGAAAACATCCATAAAATTACAAATATACTAGACATAGAGTATTATTACACAAATGATCCTCACAGATTTTTTATTTTTTATATAGAAAATTGAGCCTACAGAGCATCAAAATGTTTTTACTGTAAAAGATATTGTAAACATAGTACATGCAAATTCTTGCTAAATACATTTTCAGTGTTCATTAAAAATATTAATACAGCATTTTGAATTTCGCTCTCCTGCAAACAATTGCAGTCAATGCAAAAACGTCTTTGTGTTGATTGTTAAATCATTGTTAAAAACAAATCACCAACATCTGCTGTCTAAATGCAATTTGCATATTTTCGGATTTTTGTCTCAACTGAATTTTTGACAGCTGTTGAAATCTGCCTTTACACACGCTGCTGTCTTGTAGGGATGTCACGATTACTAGTTTTCAAAATTAATCGAGGTATTAAATAACACAATTATTTAATCGTAAAGATTCTTAAATACCGTCACTTTCAGCTCCATGTTGATGAATCATCACGTGATAAATTAAACAAATAAGACTGAACTGGTAGGAATTTAAATGTTAGTGCCTCGTTTGTAAGAAAATAAAAAATAAAAAAAACTTCAAACATTTCCTCTGAAGGATTAATAATTGGTCCTATATTAATAGATACTTTAAATAATTTGTTTATATAATTGGCAATGCAATTACACTATGACAATTTTGCCTGAAATTGCGGTGACCATTGCTGGGCAGCAGATATAATTACCATATGTTTTTTTGCATATCATTCAGCTCCATGTTGATACACACAAAACAATAGACTGCAAGTACTCTATTACAGTTAAACTGAAACCACCTCTGCAGCTCCATCAGTAAGATGCTGTCATTTGTCATGTTATCTCCACTCACTTTCCAGGGTGAGGTCAAGACCTCAGTTTGTTAGAAAGAGGAACCCAAAGGTTTCCTCACAGAGCAGCAGAGGTTGAATCAGGGTGGGTGGTTGTCTGCCTCCACCAGTTGGGTTTGAGAGGAGGGGGTGGTTTTAAAAACCAAAAGTCATCTCCTCAGTCCTCAGGCTTCCTACTTACGAGCTGTAATACAAACACCTACCTTTATACCGTATGGAGCTTTAAAAGGATAGTTCAACATTTTGACAAATTGGCCCATTGCTATAATTCCTATAGTCATAGGCTAGCAGTAGGTTTGTTACCTTTATTTTTCGGAGCAAGCTATTTTTAGAATGGCAGAGCAGAGCCGTGAGCTGCTCAGAGCTACACTACGGAGGCTCATGGGATTTCTTGGTTTCCCTCATCAAACTCACATTCACCACACTATGAGATAATAACACAACGTTACCACACAGAGTTGTTTTAGAGGTAAATACAGAGACTGCTTGATGAAAAACTGTCCCTGAAGGCAACGTGCATCAGTGGTTTTGCATGAATTTACCTCTAAAACAACTCTGTCTGGTAACGTTGTGTTATTATCTCATAGCGTGGTGAATGTGCAGGTCACAACTTGTCCACCAGAGCGTTGTGGAGTTGTTGGATTGTGTATTTGATGAGGGAAACCAAGAAATCCCATGAGCCTCCATAGCGTAGCTCTGAGCAGCTCACGGCTCTGCTCCGCCGTTCTAAAAATAGCTTGCACCAACAATTAAAGGTAATGAACCTACTGGTATGACTATAGCGATCATGGCAATGGGCCAATTTGCCAAATTGTTGAACTATCCCTTTAACACAAACATCTACTTTATACCCTACGGAGCTTCTACCTGTATGTAAGTTATGTACGTTTTTTTTCATGGTTGCGGAGAATGGAGAACATACAGGTGTGGTAGAAGTGTGGAGTGAAGTCTGATGTAGTGAAGCATCTTCTCCTTCCAGGTGTTGGTTGTTTGTCTGGTGATCCTTGACGCCATCTTCGTTCTGGCGGAGCTGCTTATCGACCTGGCTGTGATCGAGTTGGAGCATGGACATGTTGCTCCTGAGGTGAGTCTCTTCCTACAGGTCATGTGACTGAGCCCTGTAGGTCATGTGATGTGACTGAGCCGTATTTGGTGTTGCAGGTGTTTCACTACCTGAGCCTGGCCCTCCTCACCTTCTTCATGGTGGAGCTGGCTGGGAAGCTCTTTGCGTACCGCCTGGAGTTCTTCCACCATAAGTTTGAGGTGTTTGACGGTTTGGTGGTGGTGGTGTCTTTTATCCTGGACATCGTATTCATCTTCCATGAGGATGCCTTCGATGGGATGGGTCTCCTCATCCTGCTGCGACTGTGGAGGGTAGCCCGAATCATCAATGGTCAGTAACACAACTATGTATGTAATAGTTTAGTTTTTATTTGCACATTATATAACCTCTATAATCAATGAAAATAGTCAAATTAAACATTGTGCGGGAGAGGTAGAAGTAAAAAAAGGCTTATAAAAATACCTATGTAAAAACAACAACAGCGGTGGTCTTCAGAGTAAAAAGATAATACAGAAATTCATAACATAAAAAATAGAAAAGAAAAATAAACATAGAAAATGAAAGATACTGAATAAAAAAAAAACAATTTACATAACGAGAGAAAAAAATTGAACAGATCCAGAAATCTTACAAATCTTAACTAAAAAATAATTTTTTCAGATGTTTTTGATTTTAGTGATGTAGGTAGATTATTCCATAAGGATGGTCCACTGTATTTTAAAGTACGTTGATTGTATGAAGTCTGACAAAAGGGAAGGTGGAAGTCCTTTCAGTGTCTTGTCTGATATGAATGAAACCTGAGGAAAACTGAAAAAAAAAAATCTGGAAAGTGAATGGTAAATCATGAGATAAATATACATACAAATACATAAACACACGTTTGATAGATGTTCACATTGAAAACAGATTTCCTAAAAAGAAGAACAGAAGATTCTTTCTTTTTTTTTAGCAAAACTAACCATTCTCAAAAATTTCTTTTGAATTGACAGAATCTTGCTAAGATAGGACATGTAGCTAAATACACAATTGATTCACCAATGATCGTATTCTACTCAAAATAGTCTTTTTACAGACAAGTTGGATATGGTACTTCCATGTTCATTTTTCATCTACTATGACACCTAAGAATTTATTATAAGACACTTGAATTATTTCAACATTGTCTATGCATTGCTGGGCTGGCACAGTTGCCCAAACAATGATCTTCTCACTTTATTTCAATGAATTGCAATTTCATATTGAATGTATTAAAATGTTATTTGTATAGACTTTCCTCAGTGAAATACAGCAAATGCCTAACATTGTGTTGGTTCCTTCTGCTGCCAAATCCACAACAAACTGCACCACACTGTGTTGTGACAGCTTTCTATCAGAGCCATCAGTCTGTGGGATAACAGCAGCCTTCTCTTACTCTTCCTTCCTTGGACCACTTGATAGATCCTGACCACTGCAGACCTGGGAACAGCCCACAAGAGCTGCAGCTGTTCACATGAGACCCAGTTGATCAAATCCTTACACTGCTTCTAACACATCAGGACAACATGTTGACCTGCTGCCTAATACATCCCACCCAGCAACAGGCAGTGACGGGAATAACAGCGGTTAAAATAGCAGCATTACAGCACTACTAACGAGTAATCAAAAAAGTTACTGTTAACCTTTTCTCAACGCCGTTATGAGAATAAAACCAAATGATCATATCGTATTGTAAAATGCACCATTACTTGACTCTGTGATCTAAACAGCTGATAGGCGGAGTGATACAACGCCTCACCAAGCCTGTCTGTGTGGAGGAATACTGAGTGAGCTGGTTGGTGCAGTAGTTTAGGAAGGCAGGTCCAAGTAATTTAACATTTGAGCATTTTCTTGGAATTAAGCACATTTATCAACTCAGTTACTTTATGGGGAAAGTAACTAGTAACAATAACTAATTACTTTTTCAAAGTAACATGCCCATTACTGCAAATAGGTGAATTGAATTGAATTGAGTTCCTTTATTGTCATTCATACCAAGGTATAAACGACATTCAAATGCAAACCTCCATGTGGTTAAAAACATCAATGAAGAAAAAAAAGAAAAGAAAGAAAGACACACAAGCAACAACAATAAAAACTATTTAAAAAATGCCATGATGAAAGTGTATCAGGCCTGATCAGTGTCGTCTACAGAACTGTGGGGAATCGGGATCAACAGCATCTGGACTCTGTCAGATTGAAGACAGCCTCCTCACACTGATCTGAGCTCAGTCTGTTTGTTGTACAAATAAGAGAGAACAGTGACAGGATTCTAATGTATTCAATAACTAACATCTGCCCGCAGCCAACATCTGTCTGCAGCTGTGGGCACAGAGGACTACAGAAGCTCAGTCTGTATCTCAGATTGACAGAGGACAGGAGTGAGGTGACTGTTTGAATGTGTTGCAGGTATCCTGGTGTCAGTGAAGACCCGAGCAGAGCAGAGGATCCACAAGCTGAAGGAGAGCTACGACCACCTGGTCCAAAGAGTCACAGAGCTCCAGGAGCGCACCGATAAACTGGTGAGCCACTCTTTTACATTAGAGATCAGTGTGACCTGGGCCACAGACCAGGGCCACAGACCTGGGTTACAGACCTGGGTCACAGACATCAGATACATAGATGAGATTTTATTACAGACCTGGGCAGACTTCACATCAGATACATAGATGGGATTTTACGCACGCTTGGTATTGTAAAAGTAATACCATTATATTTTAGGGCTGTCAATCAATGAAAATAAAAAAAGCATATTACTCACAGGATTTTCTGTAATAAATTAATTTATCAGTTAATTCATTTCGTTGGTCCACTTAAGACTAAAGCTTATAATGAATATTTATTTATGTAAAATCATCAAATGAACCTAAGTGTATTTAAATTCAAGATTATTTTAATAGCTTTCTTTAGCCTAGCCGGGGGGGAACTGTAAGTTTCTCTCGACGCAGAGCGGAGGGGGGAGGAAGGGGGGTGGGGGGGGGGTAGTGTTTTTTACCTGTGCAAGTTACATAGTGCGGTTTCAGCCGACGCGACCCAGCTCAGGCTGCAGCGGCAGCACCATTCATCCTATTAACCATTTTTCTACCATTGCAATCAGTCTGGAAACATTATTTTAAGGCTGAAAAACTCTGCAATGTTACTTTAATGATATAGTCTGGCTTGTCAGGCTAGGCTTTCTTTAAACTTTGAACACAGTTTCTCTGCTGTGAAGTACAAATTAAGCACAAAAAAGGCACCTTGCCTGAATCTTCTAACAGAAATAATAACAAAAGCCAGGCTTACATGTGTTGAAGTGCAGGTTCTATCAATATGAAGACCACTCAGACCGCTTCTTCACATGCACCAACCTTTTTGTTCCCTTTTTTTCCTACCACGCTGTTGTGAACGGAACACTTTAAGGAGCCATGCATTGTGGGCTTGCGTGAAAAAACAAGCACATCACACTGGATTTCCCTCTGTAGATGAATATAGACACATCGGTTTAACGTAAAACATGGTATTTATTGATCTATAGTGGCGCTGCTCTTCTGTCAAATACACACCTGAAGCTTCACTTTACATTCAAACAAACTAATCAACTAAACAAACAACTGATCAATACCAATATTTATCTCCTAAAAAGAGTTAAACCAGCTGGCAGTAGCTAAACCTCTTAAAACCAGTGTTTATAGATCAGCTGCCACTGGAAGTAAACAAAATGACATTGTTTTCTGAAAATTATTTTTTAAAGTGTTAAGTGTTTCAAATGAATCGGAAGAATTAACGCTTAAAGGGATAGTTCACCCAATATTCAAATTTCACTCATTATCTACTCACCCTCATGTCAACTAAGAACTGTGAGAATTTTCAGAGTCCTCCATGTCTTCTCTGAGTTACGGGGGGTCCACGCAGCAGTATTTGTCCATATAATGGTTGTGAATGGACACCACTTTTCTTTGTCCAAAAAGACACACCAAAAAACATCCAAATACCTCCAAAAATATAGACTTATTTCATTTTTTTCAGAACAATTTCTCATGTGGGGGCTTCAATACAAGAGGGACATTACAGACGAGCAGTATGGAGGTATTTGGATGTTTTTTGGTGTGTCTTTTTGGACGAAGAAAAGTGGTGTCCATTGACAACCATTATATGGACAAATACTGCTGCGTGGACCCCCCGTAACTCAGAAAAGAAACGGAGGACTCTGAAAATTCTCACAGCTCTTAGTCGACATGAGGGTGAGTAGATAATGAGTGAAATTAGAATTTTGAGTGAACTATCCCTTTAAACTTTTATATGTAGTATATTTAATCACATAATTGAAAAAAGAGGGTTGTAGTTGACGATGTTGTTGGGCAACTTTACTCAGCTTTAAAGTACAAACTGCACTTTACAACTAAAGTTCATGCTTCAACTGAAGTTGTATTTTCATTCAAACACCTACAAGTTTTTTCTTACAGCATGGCACCAGAGCTGACACATGCATCCCATCTGGTTTTGACTGACTGACTCTTTTCTTCTCTCTCCATCATCACAGGAACAAGACAAACAGAAACTAGAAGCTCTCCTGAAGAAGCACGGCATTGACTTCTAACTGCTCACTGTCATTTAGAACATGTACCTTTGTGCACTATTGTTTTTAATTATCCAACTACACACTCCATGATAACCTGCCACTGTAGACTACTGGGTGTTGACAGAGGAGCTACAGTTCTAACATGAACTGTAGACACATGGTCTTATTTTGAAGGTCTTGTAATGTGAAAGGCCTGCATTGATCTGATGGATGTCAGATGTTCCTAGATGTGACCTTAGTCTAAAACCTGTAAATAACTCAGCCCTCACACTGAGAACATGTACAAATCAAAACAACTGTATTTGTGTAAAAGTCTGATTTATTAGAAAATGTTCAATAATCTTACATTTTTATATATTACTCAACATATACAGTAATAAACCCATATTCCAAACAGTGCTGCTCATGAATGTCATAAACAGCAGTGTTCCTGCTGAACGTTAGTGGAACCTAAGTCCAGCCAGGATAGTGATCAGACAAAAGGGAAGAAGAAGTTGAAGGGCAGTCTGGCGTTGATGGTGGGGGTCACTCTGTAACCAGGAAGAGCTTCAGTAGACACCGCTACGAAGGCCACGGACGTTGAGACTGACAGGATGCTGCTGCCACCAGACCACTGCTGGAGGAGAAGACACAGCACAGTTCCTCCATCACTATGTGACTCTGTTTACACCTGGCATTAAAGGACAATTCCGGGCAAATTCAACTCGGGGGTGTATGTTCCTATCATTTAGGTCTAAAAGAAGGAATCTGAAGATTTTCAGTTTAAATGCTCCTGCACATTCACCACGCTATGAGATAACACAAGGTTACCAGACAGAGTCGTTTTAGAGGGAAATACAGAGTCTGCTTGATGAAAAACTGTCCCTGAAGGCAATGTGCATCAGCAGTTTTGCATGAATTTCCCTCTAAAACCACTCTGTGTGGTAACGTTGTGTTACTATCTCATATTGTGGTGAATGTGCAGGTCACAACTTGTCCACCAGAGCGTTGTGGAGTTGTTGGATTGTGTATTTGATGAGTTTGATGAGGGAAACCAAGAAATCCCATGAGCCTCCATAGCGTAGCTCTGAGCAGCTCACGGCTCTGCTCCACCATTCTAAAAATAGCTTGCACCGACAATTAAAGGTAATGAACCTACTGCTATGACTATAGGGATTATGGCAATGGGCCAATTTGCCAAAATGTTGAAATATCCCTTTAACAGGGTGTTTGTATGAGTCTTACCAAGCTGGTTGTATTTGTCTGTATCACTTCTTTTATGCTCACGATCTGAGGTTGAGGGTTCACCAGGGATCCATATTTGGTCCACTCTACTTCCAGATGACGTGACAATGGGATGCTGCAACTCTGGGCTTCCTACAAACCGCACAAACACACATACACACTGCTAAACGGTGGCTTCATTGTACGTTATTTTCTACTATTTGCCGAGATATCATGTTCTTCAAGGAAACCCACAAAAATCCTGCTTGCAGTACTGACACATGCCACTCAGATGTTGTTATGTATTATGAGTTAGAACTCACTGCAGGGTTGAAGCTGCTCTTGACCTGCACCCAGTCCAGCTGATTGTTCAATGGAGAGTTTCCAAATGAGGCCACATACTGGGGAGAGTCTGGTCCTCTCAGGATGTCCACCAGCAGCTGGGACACCAGGGAGCAGTTAGCCGTGTCCTCCAGTCTACGGGAACAAGACAGATCTCTAGAAAACTGTCCCTGTCCACAGAGGAGGGATTAGTTCAGTGTAAGAGGCTGTTGTACCTGAAAGTGCAGCCAGACACGGCATCCAGACCAAACAGGACTGGGGAGCGTCCATGTGGACCGTTCAAACAGTCCTGGTCCTCAGCGCCGCGGAGAAGAGAAACGGTGTCACTGAGGTCGACGCTCCTGACGATCCCATTGGAAATGACCGTTAAGGTCTGATCCTGGTGCTTGTGGCTGATCAGAACCCCCCCCCCCCTCCTTTTCAAATAGTGTACAAGTTTACAAGACTGGACCAGAAGTGAAACCAGTCACGCTGTTCACCACAGTGGGGCAGGTAAAGGATATTCTGCTGCTCTTCTTCCAGACACTAGAGGCAGTCCAACCACATAACCTGGATTTCCGCTGTAGTGGACTGTGGTCTGCTCCAGGTCCTGCTGGTCCACAATCACAGAGTAGGATACTCATTCAGTCTCATCAACAACACCTTTTCATTGGTACATCATCACAAAGGATCCTAAAAACCTAAGAAAACTACAACTGAACTGATGTGACATTCACTTTAGTGTTAGTTTTGCATTGTTTATTGTTTATTAACCACCAAAAGGCCCTAAAAATGAGCTGGTCCTGATGGTCCATCCATCCATGACCATGACCGCAGTGTGTTGATGAGTGACTGTACCTGAACAAAGGTGATGTGAAATTCCTGTTTCAGGGGCAAATCAACGTCACGGACAAATCCCAGCAGCAGAGATGCAGACACGTTGAGTATGTGACCCTCTGGACTGTAGGACACCACATACCCAACCTGAGGAGACAGACGGACACCAGAGGAAACTTGAACCTAACATTCAGTGTTTGTCATCAGTAAAACAATGAAATCCGACATCACAAACCTGTGTCGCCAATGAAATGGCAGAACCGCGACATACCCATTCCAACGCTCCGTGTCTGTTTTTTTGCTTTGCTCCCTGGGTATATGGTGCAGACGGCAAGTTTGTTTCCTAAAATAATAACTTAAATAGTCTCCACAATAGGGTTAAAGCAGATATCAGTGGGATGTTTTTGTTAATATAAGTCCTAAATAGTCCTATTTTCCGTCAGCAATCACTTACATGGAGTGTTTCAGCCGTAACACGAGTCTCTCCGTCATTCTGCTCTGCTGTAAACCAGGAGAAAACTTTCCTTGTGGGATACAAGTGTTATCCAATGAGGAGAGAGAACAGCATGAAGGGCTGTGTGTGCAGCCAAGGGGTGCGCGTGAATGTGGTGACGGAGCACGAGGACCAATAGATGCCTGACGAGGGGGGGGGGCTGCTAACTCATGGTGCGTTCAAGGAAACTCGTACTTTGTGTTTTTCCTTCCTGTGAAGTCATACCAGTTTGATCTGGTACGAGTTCACGGGTCGGAAGTTACGAGTGGCCGTTATAGTGAACTTTCACAGACAACAGGACGGTAAAAACACGAGTTACAGGTTACCTGGAACGCTACAGAGTCGTAGTTGTGACTTGAAGCTGTAACTTACGGTTTCAAAAGCCTGCCTTGAACGCAGCATTAGCCGAAACGGCCGTGCCGCTGATATCTGCTTTAAGTTCTGTTTATTTTTTAACAGTATTTTGTTTGAGAAAAGAGAATAGTTTCTTTGTTTTTAATTCCTATTATTGTTAGGGCTTTTTCTAACCTTAATACAATTTGAATTGAATCAAATCGTGTATCGAACCGTGGTGAGAAATCCAGATACGAATCGAATCGTGACTTTGGTGTATGGTTACAGGCCTCGTTACGGCAGCTTGTTTCTTGACTGTAATTGTATACTATGATGACAGCTGTAGAGAACACCAGGAACCTGGGCCGTCACTTAATATTCCTGGCAAGGAATGCACCTGTGTTGCATAATGCTGCACACAGGTGGCAAAGTCACAGGTTTCACCGGTTGAACACAACAACTCTAAATGGACTCACTAGTGTCTAATGATGAGTGAACATATACATACAGTATACATGTATAAACCAGTTGAGGATCAAGTCCTGTGGCCTGATCCAGTGCAGAGAAATGATGCTGTGGCAGAGCTACACTATGCACTTCTCATGTATATTTGTTTACTTTATTTTTTATGTAGGCTGACTGCATACAAGTGTAAATACACAAGATTTCTGTTTTGTTGCTGAACTATGTTGTCAAATGAAGATTAAACCCAATCTTCATTTGACAACATAGTTCAGTTTTGAGAACAGATTGAACTGTTTTGAGGTAAAAGTGTGGTTTTGCAAAAAGAGTCTGAGGTTTTGTGAATGTAGCTTGAAAACTGGGGTTTGTGTTCACAGTTTAGAGAAAAGGAGCAGCTTTCAAGAAACGTGTCTTAGCAATTGAGAAAAACTGTATGTTTGAGAGCAGGACTGAACTTCCCAAATTCTCTTAAGACTAAAATGGCGCTCTAAGACGCCTGATAAATACAGCCTCAGGACTCTTGTGGTGTTCTGGTAGATGAAGTGATGACAAGAGGACTTACCTTCAGAACAACATGAGCACACAGGTGTGGCTGCAGGAGAACAGGACGAAGGTCTTCTCCTTCACCCAGGCTCAGCTCGGTGTGAGTCCGGTCTACAGACTGGAGGACGACTGAAGACACCTCCACCGGGACCAACTGCAGCAGCAACAGAGACAGACATGTTTAGTCACTTTATCAGAGTGTTTACGTTGGCTCAGGTCTTTTGTTTTCTGCATCATCACCAACTCGTGAGCTTAGAATTATAGGGTTCTACGTGTATCTCCGTTTTGGGTAGTTCCGAGATATTGAGCATCAAAGTTCCAACTTGGCTTGTGTTTTGGTTGACAGAACCTTTTTATTTATGAATAACTAATTAAAAAATGTTGAAAATTTAAAAATAACATCACACAGGCATTAACAGACCACTAATGGATGATGTTATGCAAAAAACTCAGTTTTGAAAAAAACGGAGATAGAACCTTATAATTCTAAGGTCACGAACTGACAGAGAGATCAGTGGTTATTGGTGATTTATGGTTTATTGTTTAAGGGAAGTTCATACAGATTCATGTGAAAAACACTGCACCGCTGCAATATCTCAGCTGACTAACAGACACACAGGCTGGTACCATAACAATCTATAAAGGATCTTATCCTACTGCGGAGACAGACAGTCAACAGCAGGCCTCATATGTGTAGATGTAAAAACAACTGGTGAGTTCCTTATTCGTGTGAACTGCCAGAAGAGTGCGTGTTGCAGCAGTTAACCTCAGAGTTTCTGCTCTTTGTGGTGACATGATGATGGAGACACATCGATGTGCTAAACATATGTCAGTGTCTTGCTCCATTTCCTGGTTTAGCAGAAGCTGTGAGACTGGGACACATCAGCTGAGGAACATCTGGACAGGTCTTGGTGTTGAACTGGTTCAAAACCTGTGACAGGAGACCTGACCCCCCTTTTCCCCTGCTGTTAGACCGGCCTGCCCTCCCTTCCCATGAACCAGTCTGCCATCCAGTCCCCATTAAGCTGGCCTGCTCTCCCTGCCTCCCTTGCCTACCAGAAGCTTCCTCCTTAACATTTCCATGTTTCCCACATTCTCTGTTGTAAACTGTTTTCTTGTCTGTAACAACATCTGTCCCATCTGTCCGTCCTGGGTGATGATCCTCCTCTGTTGCTCACCCTGAGCTTTCTCCTGGTTTTCCCTGTTTAAAGGGTTTTCCATGGAGTTTCTCCTCAGTGGATGTGAGGGTCTAAGGACAGAGGATGTTGCTATGATGTCATGTGAAGCCCTTTGAGACAAACTGTTTGTAAAAACGGGCTATACAAATAAAATGACCTTGCCTTGCCTAATGTCTGGCAAAGCAGATCATTCAGGGAAGGAATAACTGAAACCTGCTGCAGCCATGCTCAAGAATACCTATGCTGTGCAGAGTTGTCTGACTGAAGTGCATTTATATCTTGTGTTTATTTCAGGTCTGTTCATGTGAAGCACTTGGTGCAGGTTATTTCTTTGTTGGAAAGCACTGAACAGTAATCAGTTTGTCAGTGAATTATTTGCCTTGTTTATTCATTAATTCAGTAATACACAAAGCATATTTGAACCCTGACACAGCCTCCTCCCCATCACACCTACAGTCTGTGGAAAATGTCTTCAAAAACATACTTACTGCTGCATCTCTATTCTTCCCCTGTAGAGAAGAGAAGATTTAGTTAAAGACCTTAAAACAGACTGATTCATTTGACTGAGTGTTATGTTTTTTCTTCTTCTTAATTTTAATAAGATACTATGTTACTTTGTATATAACTCTTTAATAACAGCAATAGCATGACTGCCATCAGGTCAGACAGTGAACAGGAGTGCAGCAGACTCACAGCAGAGAGCTGGATGTTAGTGTAGGTGTTCATGTTGAGGGCCGCTGAGGTGCTGCAGTCCTGATCCAGGACCAGGTCTCGACGACAGGCTCTGCTTTCATCCTTTAAGAACGCTGTCAAAACAAAGGTTAACGATTAAAAGACTATGAAGAATTAAAAAACAAAAAAAAAACATTCCTGTCTCTCTTGACGTATACTGTACATAAATAATGTAGATATAAAAAACGTATTTTATAAACTACACTTTGAAATAGAAACTAAAAGACTAGATGGAGCTGTGTGGTGACACTTTGGTTCATGACTAGAATCCTTGTGAATAGAGAGGGGCATCAATCAAAGGTTGGTTTAACACTTATGATTTCAGTTTTAACTCTCATTATTGTTCTTATCGTTATAACCAGGTCAAAACCGACACTACACTGTAAAGCTGGTCTGGTTTGATGGCAATTTAAGCTTTGAAAACACCACTAAACTTGTACAGTCTTGCTTTTATCATCACAGAAATATTTCAAAGATTAGATCGTTTTTATCCTTTAAAGACAAAGAAATGATATGACATGCTTTGATTTCATCATGTCTGGATTATTGCAACAGTCTTTTTAACTGTCTTAACCAAAAATCCCTGGACAGGCTTCAGTCAGAGCAGAATTCTGCAGCCAGGGTTTTAACTAGAGCCAGGAAACGTGAGCACATCATGTCTGTTTTAGCCTCCCTGCACTGGCTACCAGTAGGTTTTAGGATTGATTTTAAGATCTTATTGATCACTTTTAAAGCACTCACTCAGCATTTAGTCCTCCATACATATCTGACCTTTTATCCTTGCACATTTCTGCCCACACTGCGATCCTCAAATAAAAGTTTTTTAGCTTTCCCTGGGGCCCGAATGATGACAAGAGGGGAAAAATCTGATCTGATTTTATTTGATGTCACCTAATTGTCTTGGTTGCCATTTTAATTGTTTTTACTTGGAAAGCACTTTGCAACATTTGTTTTGAACAGTGCTATAAATAAAATTTATTATTATTATAAATCTGCTGAACATTTGACAGTCAGAGGTCACAGTTCATCAGAAGTGTGTGTGTGTGTGTGTGTGTGTGTGCGCGCTGGGCAGCTTTACATAACACAAACAATAACACTGTATCAGGGACCAACAAAAGAACATGATAACGTTTGAGTGGGTGGAGATCAGGCCAACAACAGCTGCTGCTTTTATACATTATAATGAATGATGTCTGTGTAAGTGAGTCACTCTGCTGACAGTCAAATTGTCCAAGGCAGCCCCCTCATTCTCAATTTTTTTAAATTGAATTAAAAATATATTTTGAGTCTCTTTCATATGTTGAATCCAACAAAAAGATGCTCATCAGCTATTGAGTTTATTCAAATCACATTCAGTGAAGTTGTCTGGCATTTTAATTTGCCCTATCCTTTTTTTTAAAAATCTCTTTCCTTTTATACATTTATTTGTATTTATTAGACCTATTTTATTTATTTAATCTCATTCACTTATTTATTTTGTCATTTCTATATTTCTAATATTATTCATTTAAATAATTTGATCATCTTTGTCCTATATCATTTCTATTCGATGTGTGCCTTTGTCATTTCTTGGAATATCTGTCGCTTTGTTTTTTGCTCCTTTTTCACTTGCTCATACTATCTGTTGATGAATTATCTTATGATAAATAAAGTAAAAAAACAGAAGTGCTATCTACCTGCAGGATTGTTGTCCACACAGTCAGCAGTGACACCAGGGCCTGGCAGCCAGAACACACCTCTGTCTCCTCCCTCACCTGCTGTCAGCATCCCATCACCCCACTGAAAACTCACAAAAACACAACCACACGTCAGAAGATCAACAAGATGAAGAGTGCTGTACATAACTGACACGCCACAGACACGTACCTGGTATCCAGACAAAGCCTGTGACACCGGACTTCTCTTTTCCTCCAGGTCAAACATGAAGTTGTTGAAGAGGTCAAACAGAGAGGCAAAATTGGTGTCGGTTGGAAGAGTGGGAGTGGGATGAGAGAAGCCATCGTGACCTGCACACAAACAATAACAAGCAGCTGAGACCTTTGTCTATTGACATATTTAGCCCTGGTTCACCTGTCCAGCTCTAAGCTTGGCCATGTGAAAGATGGAGCTGTTCATTACAAACATTATAAAAACCATCGATACATGATCAATATGATCTGAAATGAAATACTGACACCTGCAGGTCAAGTCTGTTATAGCTTATTAGGGCAAATACAGCTAAATATGATCACATGACTGGATTAGAAGCTGCAGGATCATATCAGTCTATACATCTACCTGACTTCTTTGAACTGATGGATCGATGGTTAAACTTACGGTTTTGTGATTGAATGCAGAAAATGTCATAATTGGTCTCCTTGGCAACAGACACTTGTGGATGTGAATAGCCGTCCATGGTGCTGCCTAAAGAATATGACGCCACATCGCGGCTACACAGCTGCTTGTTGCCTCTGAAAACAGAAACATGTATGTAAAAGATGTTTCCTTCACCTGGGACATGAATTACTCTGACATCTGGATTTCTCCATGTATTTTGACCAAACGTCTGGATCTGCAGTTTTCAGATAAAACAAGTGCATCAAATGTTCAACAGCTCAGCTTCCAGCTACTGGAGAGGTCCAGTCCTGTGTCTATCTAAGTGGAATTCACCAGTTTTAATCCCCAGGACTGTTTGGAATGGAGAAGAGGCACATCTGTGGATATCCAGCTGTTGGTAAAACCTCCTGGACAATAGCAGTGGTCTTATTTGTCTCCCAGAAGAATCTTCTCAGATTCTTTCTTAAGTTGTTCTTAAAGGCATAGTTCAACATTTTGGCAAATTGGCCCATTGCCATAATCCCTATAGTCATAGCAGTAGGTTTGTTACCTTTAATTGTCGGTGCAAGCTGTTTTTAGAACAGCGGAGCAGAGCCGTGAGCTGCTCAGAGCTACGCTACGGAGGCTCATGGGATTTCTTGGTTTCCCTCATCAAATACACAATCCAACAACTCCACAACGCTCTGGTGGACAAGTTGTGACCTGCACATTCACCACACTATGAGATAATAACACAACGTTACCAGACAGAGTTGTTTTAGAGGGAAATTCATGCAAAACCACTGATGCACGTTGCCTTCAGGGACAGTTTTTCATCAAGCAGTCTCTGTATGAATCGTGAGCCCATTTTTATCCCGGATTTACTCAAAAATAGATTTTTTTTTTAGACGTTTGGCCTACATCATCTGATAGATGAGTTATTACACTAATTTTATGACCCAGAGTGGGATCAAATTCTATTTTCTTTTCTGTACAGCTTTAAGAAACAGTTTGTGAATGAGGTCCAATGACTTTAAATGTGAAACTGATACTGAGTGTTTTTAATGGTCATAATGACTGTGTCTGGTTTCTTTTTATCTGGGTGTCTCTGTTTTCATCAGGACAGATGTTTAGGTGCATCATCCACTAATGGGTGACAGCAGCCTGTAGCCATGGTAATTGTAGAAGCTCAAGGCTTCAGAAAGCTGCCACTCAGACAGAACCCACCTGACTGAGGCCACGGAGCAGTGGGTGAACAGAGCAGACTCCCCACCGCAGTCTCTGTCACAGCAGCAGTTGATGTCACACACTTCTCTGGACTCATCACAGGGACACACGCTGTCAACTGACACACACACACACACAAAACAACACACAAGTTAAAGCTGGGGTCTCCAGATGGTGCACTGACTGACTGAGGAGCTTTTACTTCTCTGGTTTTCAACCAGATATACTACATCTAAACTAAACATTGCATTTCAATCATTTTAGTCTCTTTGCTCAGTGAGAACAGCTCAGTCAGAATCAGTGTGAGATCTAGTTAATTTTTTTATTTAATCTTTATTTACCCAGGCAAGCAAATTAAGAATCAAGTTCTTATTTTCAAGAAATTGTTCTCAAAAAATGATTTTAAGCTTGTTTGCGGCTCCCAGTCTCAGAGCTCTTCCAGGATTTTGCTGATTTGCACTTACACACGAAGTTTGTTTTTGTGTCTTTTTGGACTAAGAAAGTTGTGTCTATTCATTATATGGACAATCTCTTTTGACTCTGAAAATTTCAATCACATAAGAAGAGTAGATAAGAAATTTGAATTTTGGGATTTCTATTTCAGGCCAAATTAAGAACCAAATTCTTATTTTCAAACTTCCACCTGAGTCTAGATGGAGTTAGGATTTCTATCCCCAACAACAAACTTCCACCTGAGTCTGGGTCTGAAACGCTTCCTGCCATGCAGGTCTGGTCCCACATTTACAAAGATGTGTTAAAAAATCATTCACCACATCTTCTATATTGACTTCATTATCATTCTCAATATAAAGGTCTGGGTAACTTCTATTTTTATTTGTAGCTATTAAAGGGATAGTTCACCCAGATTTCAAATTTCACTCATTTTCTATCCTCCGTTCCTTCTCTGAGTTACGGGGGGTCCATGCAGCAGTATTTGTCCATATAATGGTTGTCAATGGACACCAGGTTTCTTTGTCCAAAAAGACACACCAAAAAACATCCAAATACCTCCATACTGCTCGTCTGTAATGTCCCTCTTGTATTGAAGCCCTGACATGAGAAATTGAAAGCTCCCAGTGTCTCAGTTCACTGCTCTTCCTGTGGAACAATTTCTCATGTTGGGGCTTCAATACAAGAGGGACATTACAGACAAGCATCATGGAGGTATTTGGATGTTCGTGTCTTTTTGGATGAAGAAAGTTGGTGTCCATTCACAACCATTATATGGAGAAGGAACGGAGGACTCTGAAAATTCTCACAGCTCTTAGTCGACATGAGGGTGAGTAGATAATGAGTGAAATTTGAATTCTGGGTGAACTATCCCTTTAAGTACATACATTCCATAGCCTCTTCATATGTATTTTATTACCATCTAATATTTGATGAGTAACTTAGTCCTTCTTAGTTAATTTTTTCTGCCTATAAAATTAGATATTTTATGAATTGTACAGTGTGTTTTGTTTTGTTTTTCTATGTGCAGGCATTTGGCTTGTTTTGCCTATCGTTGTTTGGAAGAGATTAGTGATGTGTTCCGTTAGGAGCAGCTGCCACAGCTCACCGACAGCTAGTTTGGTGGTAGTGGGTTGACTGACTGACTGTGGTCAGTTGTTTACCTTTAGTCAGAGGAGTGAGCAGGGAGCCGGAGGCGGGCAGCGGCACCGGGGCTGCTGTCGGTTGACTGGGCTGCTCCCAGTCCGTGCTGCTGTCGGTGGGTGTCGGTGCTGTGTCTGTAGCCTCAAACTCTGGAGGCAGAGCGGTTGTTGAACTCTCCGTGACGTAATACGTCTCGTTACGTTCACCGAACGCAGTCGTGTTAAATGTCTGGCTCGTTGTGTTTTCATCTGCTGTTAAAACTTCCAGCGACAAGAAGAAACAGAAGATAAGTAGAAAACACAGCGCAGCAGCAGGAGCCGCCATTTTTGTTGCGCCGTTGCTATGGTTTTTCTTCTTCTGTGGTGTTTAACGGTGGCATCCAGTGCAGCAGTGCTGCCACCTGCTGCCACCTTTAGCCTATTCATTTCTGTCCGTATGAGCAAATGGTGCAAATTAAATCACAGTGAAAGAAAAATCACACCTCCTGCATTATACATAGGAAATCAAAAACATTTTTCTATAAGGGTTGAGTAAATTGAATAAATAAATGAGATAGCCTAAAATAATCCAAAGGAAAAAATAAAAGATACAAATTAAAGATACAAGGGGTTCAGCACAATTGAAGTACCAGCGTCAAACACTTTCCACCAAAGACAGTCACTAATGACTGTCGTTGGCACTTGGAGCACAAAAGGGAACCAGTGACATCATCACCCTTGAACGCCCACACAAGAGGTTAAATACCTGGGTCTCCACACCAGAAAGTTGGACCAGTCTGGTCAGATGTGTAGCCTACATGAACTGATGAAGCCTCTTGGATGAGAGGTGAAACGTCTTCCTAGACAAATAAGCAAGTCCAGTTGCGTTCGATTTAAACTCCTTTTGAAATACTATGACCTGGACAAATGAGAATATGCACAGGCCTTAGGTAAGGAGATTTTATTTGTAGGCTAAAGCCCATTTTTACAAACAGTTTGTCTCAAAGGGCTTCACATGGCATCATAACAACATCCTCTGTCCTTAGATCCTCACATCCACTGAGGAAAAACTCATTGGAAAACCCTTTTAACAGGGAAAACCAGGAGCTCAGGGTGAGCAACAGAGGAGGATCATCACCCAGCAGGCTGACATGCTGTTACCATCATCTTCAAATAAACATGTCTTGTACTTTTCAAAGATAAAATCATAAAAATGCTTTACAATGAAAGTGGCTTAACAGCTTCAGTGTTTTTTTTTAAAATGTGTGAATATTAATCATTATGATATCCACCACCTCGCCACTGAGACCCATGATACTAAGTGCTTGTTATGCTATGGTTGTGTCCTCCAGCTCATGTTCCCTCTTAGTCCACAAGATGGCAGCACAGGACAGCTCAGCAGTTCAGTTCAAGAGCCATCATCCATTCAAATACATGTACTATATTCAAATATGTATGCGACTTTTTAGATTATATGATATACTGATGATAATGTCTTGTCAGTTACGGAGGGAACGTCCTCAGCCTGTCTCACAGCAGAATGTCTCATGACATGAAGCAATCCCCTCCTGTTAACACAAAGCTAGTGTTGGCTGTCCTATAGGCTACTTCATTTATAACTGTGAAGGTTCGGCAGTTTAAGCTTTTTCACTCAGTCAAATTTTCTTTTTTGGTCTTAAAATTGGCTACAGGCAATTAATTTAGGATCTCATGCCTGAAATTTAGTTTTGATTCTTTTTAAAAACGGAAGAGTTGGACACCTCGCATGTTCAGATATAGAATAGATGATCTTAAACGGTTTTTGGAATTACACAGTGATGTTGTGTGACGTACAGCTTTCAGAGCTCTATTTTCTGGTGCACCACGACTTCCCAAGTCTGGACACATTTAGTGCACTATACATGTAAGTGTGCAGCAGCACGGCCAATAACAGGGTAACTGTAAAAACCATCACTACAGCAGGCAGCAGCATTTCATTAAGGCATCAAAATCTCACAACAACATAAAAGAAAAACATAATCACAAAGCAGAGGAATACAGTTCACATCATTTTTTTCTCCACACAAGAACAAGATCAAATGTGAGTAAAAGCCCTGAGTAGTTTTTAGCTACTGTAACTTGGTTTTAGTTTCCACCACATCTGTCTGCAGCTCACAGCTCCCTCCTCTCCTCTCTGCCTCTTTGTCACTGTCCCCTTGCTCTCCTTAACTTTCATTTTTGTCTGTGAATTGCAACACACAAACAAACACAAAAAATAAGTACACCACAAAAAAGAAACAAGTGACTTCAGCTTAGGTGGAACACGCACAACAAGAAGCACTGTCCGTGGTAATGAAACAGCTGCTGTTTGATCAGTCTCATTTAAACAGAATGTACAAGAGGATTTGCATCTTAGTTTGGACACAGACTCACATCACAGGATCATAAATACACACCAGTTAATTAATCTAATTGTGTCAATTAGTGGAAACAGATGTTTTGAAAATTGAATGGAATGACCAAGTAATACATATATATAGGCTATGTATATATATTTTTGGTAACTTTAAAGGAACAACGAGGATTTTGTATTTGGTTATAAAAAAGTCTCATGTTAATGTGGATGAATCTACGTTAACCACACATTTTCGATCAATATATTGTTTTGTCTCTATCGTTATTGTGTTATTTTAATTAGTGGTGGTAGTTACTTTCGTTTCGCGGACACTGCCTGGCGGGTCATGAGAATAACGCAGCTGAATCGCCATTTATGGTCGGAACTACGACGGTATCTGATCATCTTTGAACCTCTGACTTTCATTGTTGATGAATGAAAACATTTTTGGCAAGATGGCCGTCTTGCGCCGGTCCAAGAATTTCACCGTGCGCGGAGGCTCATGGTAAATGTAGTATGAGTCTCCTCGTTGTCCCTTTAATGTTTGATCATAGGATGACCTGCTCTAGCACCTGAGCCATTTATATAGTGACACCAACCCTGGTGGTGACTTACAGTGATGTGTGACGTACAGTGACATTTTCATTTCCTTTATTCATTCAGATAGGGTCACATTACCAAGAGAGACTAAGTACACTTTAACAAGACGGACATATTCATCAAACAGTACATGCATCAGTAGTGGCACACACTGTTAATGAAATCATTTGATCTGCAGCCAGGTGTTAAGGAGAGAAGTTATCCGGGTCTGCAGATCTTTTAGGTATCAAAGCTTAAAAAACGTCACTGATGGAGGATAGAATGAGCAGGTGTGGCTACAGTGGGTGGTTAAACAACAGAAACTGAGTAAAGCAAAGAGCTGGAGGCAACAAAATGTCTGTTCAGGCAGTTAAGCATCTCAGATTTGTAAGACACAGGGTTTGAGGTAACGAGCTCTAATGAACCAGAGATGCCAGAGAGAGACTTTATGGTTTACCAAACCTCTTCGGGTCATTGAAACATTGTGCTGAGATAAGAGTAATTGCTTATTTACTAGAAGGACTAAAGTGGTTTTGCAAGTGGTGGACGTGTAGCCAGTCTGCTGCCAACCAGGCTTTCTCACAGCTGCACAAAGCTGATTCCTCACCACCTCAGACATCAACTAAGGCAGTGATTTTCAACCTTAGGGTCGGGACCCCACATGGGGTCACCTGAAATTCAAATGGAGTCTGTAATTGATAAAAATAAGAAATAAAAACATATATATATATATTTAACTAATTAAAGCCCCAGTATGTACTGTAATTTGGAAACTGTCACTGAATCTGATGTTGGGAAAGTAATTGGTTCTCTTAGGTCATCAAGAGCCAAAGATGTCATTGGTATGAACACAATCATGCTTAAGGAGCTCTTTGCATCGTTAGAACGCCCTATTACACAATTAGTTAATCTTTCAATTGCTCAAGGAATTTTCCTGGACGTTTGGAAATTAGCTGCTGTTTCACCCATTTTTAAAGGTGGTGATCAACACTCCATCTGTAACTACAGACCAATTAGTGTTTTGCCGATGGTCTCCAAAGTGGTGGAAAAACTTGTTGCCGAACAAATTGTAACTCATCTAAATAACAGCTCTTACTGTCTGCACTCAAATCAGTTTGGCTTTCGCACCAACCACTCCACGGACACATCAATTGCTAATTGAAAAAATTAAGTCAATGTTAGATAAAGGTGGAGTGGTTTTCTTTTTAGACCTCAAGAAGGCCTTTGATACAATAAATCATGGCATACTTCTCGATAAACTCTCCACTTTTAATTTTTCACTGGGCACCGTCAGTTGGATTCAGTCCTACTTAGCAAACAGGTCTCAATTTGTTCGAATAAAGTCTCACCAGTCAGATGCCATTTCTTTAGCTGCAGGTGTTCCTCAAGGATCTATTCTGGGTCCGCTTTTATTTTCAATATATGTGAATGATCTGCCAACCGTGTGTCCCAATTCTAATACCATAATGTATGCTGATGACACTGTTGTTTTTATGCATGGTAGCAGCACAGCCCAAGTCGCCGCTCAGTTAACTGACTCAATGCAACACATAAAAAAATGGCTAAATCAAAATTGTCTCAAGTTGAACGTATCTAAAACAGTCTGTATGTTTTTCAGTAAAACTAAAACTCACTGTCCAGAACCCGAGGTGGTTGTAGAAATTGCGTGTTGTCTCAGATTTTAAATATCTTGGTGTGCACATCGATAATAACCTTTCCTTTAAAGAACATATTAAAAAGGTTTCCGACTGTATTAAATTTAATTTGTCAAACCCATCCGCAGTTGCATGTCAACAAAGGCCGCATTGATGTACATGCACTCAATGATATTGTCCCACATAACATATTGTTTGACCACTTGGTCCCAAGCAAGCAACACTGCTCTCAAACCTATACATTCACTATATAAAAAAACTCTGAAGGTGCTGGACAGGAAATCCAACAACTATCACCATTGTCACATTTTACTGAAATACAAGCTGTTAAACTGGCAAAACCTGATTAAATACTCATATTGTTGTCTTGTGTACAAAATTATACATGGACTCGCGCCTCCTGTGTTGAATCAGTTTGTAAAGTTAGTGTCTACATCTACTCGGAGTGCAACTAGAGGAGACGTTCAGAAAAAGTTCTTTTAGTCAGTCTGCTTTTTCTATCAGGGCTGCCCGTGAGTGGAACTCCATCCCGACTCATATCAGAAACATCCCAAATGACACCTCCTTTAAACACTTTCTAAAAAAGTGGCTGATTAGCGGTCAAGGCTGCGATCATTAAGTCTCCTGTTATGTTGTCTGTTTAGTGTGTCAGTTGTCTAGTATTGTTTCTTTTTGTGCATGGCTTTTATTGTGTATTACGTTATTGTGCCCCTTTCCCCCCCCCCCACCCTCTCTCTCTCCCTCTCTGTTGATGTCGATGTTGCTGATTATTGTTTCTTCTGTATTGTATGTAGTGGCTGTTGGTTGAGTTTGTGTTAGTTTGTGTGTGTATGCATGGACCCTCGCTGAGTTCTCCATACTTTGTCCACTACTTATTTTTCTACTTTTAACCACTGAATGTATTGTAATCAAACTTTTTTATTTTTTAGGTTGACTTTTAACATCTGTCCAGGGACTACAGATGCAAAATAGCCCTTCGGCTAATTCTGGCATATTTACATTTTTAAAAAAAAAAGTCTTTATTAATGTGCACTGTCCCTGATTTTTAAACCTTTAAATAAATAAATAAATAATTCCCCCCATCTAGCGGTGCAGTTGCATATCTGAATGTATTCTTGATGTTGCGTTCAGGTGAAATGGGGCAGAAGTCAGACGCCTCATGTAACAGGGTAAACAAGCCTCTATGTAAACAAGTGGTCCACGAGGCAAAACAATACAGGCCTGACAATATGTTGTCATGGTGATGTGGTATTGTTTTACCATCTTTCTCTGGTGGAGTAAAATGACATCCAGTTGGTTTACCGACAGCCGTCTGTCTGACTGCACCTGAAGGCAACATCAGTGCCTCCGTCCTTCGTCACACTACACAGTGGTGACAGTTTTAACAGGCGCTACCTGGAAAACTTTCTCCCCGAGCTGACAGCTCCGCTGAGTTTCCGTGGTTACCTACGCTCACGCTGACACTCAAAGTAAAAAATGGCGATGCAACATGGCCGCCTCGGTTCGGTGCATCGCCCCTTGTATATTTGTAACTCATTCTAAGGTAGGAGAAAGCTTTCATTTGTATGCAGGTGTGATTCCACTTCAGTGAAATACGGATTTATTAAAGACAGATTTGACTTT
Source organism: Decapterus maruadsi (assembly GCA_030347415.2). NCBI lineage: Eukaryota > Metazoa > Chordata > Actinopteri > Carangiformes > Carangidae > Decapterus > Decapterus maruadsi. The sequence continues at coordinate 32,513,139 of CM064903.1, read as the reverse complement.
TGCCAATAAAAACCCAAATAAGTTACACACTGGGGGGCTTTAATATTCTTTTTAAAATTAGGATTAAAAACACCACACACAATCTTAAAGCCACAGTAAGCGATTTACTGTATTTGGCTTTTTGGCTTTGCCTGGAACTCACCAAGTTTCCATAGTCAGTGCGGATTTGGGGTGCAGCGTCGTCTGTTGGTCCACTGTGTTTTCTGAAATCCAAAGCCAACACAGCCATTTAACAGGACATTGTAGAGCACTTGCTGCACTTGCATGCTTTCTTCAGCTGACAAGCTTCATGGAGATGCTGATAATGTTAATTTTTCAGCAGGATTTGGCACCTGCCCACGCTGCCAAAAGTACCAAAATTGGTTAAATGACCATGATACTGTGCTTTTAATTCTTCTTTGCTCCTGTTTTAACTAAGTGTTTTGTTGTCTGTTTTTATGCTGTTCATAAAAAAAAAAGTTTTGTCTTTACGCAAAGCACATTGAGTTGCCTTGGTATGAAATGCGCTATAAATAAAGATGCCTTGCCTTGCCTTATACTATACCGACATGATGCAGTAATTGAAGCAAAAGCAGCCCCAATCAAGTATTGAGGGCATATAAATGGACATATTTTCCTGAAGACCAACAATTCTGTATTAACAATCATTTTTCACTGGTCTGATGTAATATTCAAATTTTGTGAGATACTACATTTTGGGTTTAGCCATAATCATCACAATTAAAGACATGAAATATTTTAGTCTGTGTGTCATGGATCAGGTATTAGTTTCACTTTTTGAATTGAAATAAATGAACTTTTCCATTATATTCTAATTTATTGAGATGCACCTGTACATTGGCTTCAGCCATGTCTGGTTATTCACACAGTTGACTGACAAAAGACAGAGAAGCAAACTCAGAGGCAAGATACAAGAAATGCAACACACAGGTGACACACGATGTACGTGTGTGTGTGTGTGTGTGTGCTGATGCAGGGCATGGCCATCGAACAAGGAGCACACAGGTTATCACAAAGTCAGCACTTGACTTGTGTTACATGTGCGTGTGGCAGTTAAGAGGAAAGAAGGCTAATTAGAACTAATTAGGGAGCAAACAGCTCGTTGAATAATTCCTGTGGTCATTAAATAAAAACCTAAAATACTATGATCAGTTATAATATCATCACTGTGCACTGACAGACAGTTCTAACAAAGAAGATAAGTTGTGAGCAAACCTCCAGCTGAGTCATCTGGAAGAAGAACCAAAAGGCTGAACGTGAGCTTATATTCAGTGTTCATTACCACCAGAGGCCAGACTGCAAACTGGCTCCAAAATACTTTTTCATCAAGAACCATGACAAAAAAGAACTTAAAACTGTTCATCAAAATCTGCAAAATGGTACAACAAATTCAAAAGGGCCAGTTTCAAGTTGAGGTTAGCTGATGTGCAAGAGGCTTTCTGTGGTTAGCCCACCAACTTTCATCATGTGAATGTGAAACATACTGTGGCAGCTGCTTCATTAAAATTATTATTAAGTGATGCCAATACAAACCAAGTGAAAAAAAATCATTAAAAAAAATCTAATTCATGAACGCCCATAGCAGTAACTGAGTTAAGCCATGTTTGGTATTTCTAAATTACTTGGTACAAAAACGTGACAACAAAGATATTCAGTTTACAGATTAAAGAAAGCAGGAAATATTCACAGAACACTTTTCTTTCGTTAACATGGCACCGTCAAAATCATCATTGTAACCATCGTTAATGACTTTTTGCTTCTCTGTGCTCGCATACACATACTTCAATTCACGACGATGATTTTCATATGTTTTCTGTTGTTTGACAGTTTGTCAAGTTGCTACTTTCCTGTGGGGCAGTATGACCATGCAGGGCCGGCCCTATAGGATTTTTGTGGCTAACCTCTAAAAGAGGTTTTACCTGAAAAAAAACAACAACAACACAGTTTCATTGTTTGCTAAAAAATGGAACCATTAACCAGTGTGGAAAAACACAGTTTTCATTTCCACATTAACCAGACTGTTTTATAACCGAATAGAAACTCCTCGTTGGCCCTTTAAGTGATGCCAATACAAACCAAGTGAAAAAAAAATCATTAAAAGATTCTAAGGGAGGTCCTTCATATTATGATGCCCATGAACGCCCATAGCAGTAACTGAGTTAAGCCATGTTTGGTATTTCTAAATTACTTGATACAAAAACGTGACAACAAAGATATTCAGTTTACAGATTAAAGAAAGCAGGAAATATTCACAGAACACTTTTCTTTTGTAAAAATGCAGCAGTCTTCTACTCAATTAAAATCATCATTTGTAATCATACAACCAACTTTTAAAAAAATGATGCTTCTAAAACTGAATACAGACACGTTTATGTCCTCTAAGGTTTGATGATTTTCATATTTTTCTGTTTTTTAAACAGTTTAAACAATACCCACTAAAAACATTTTGTCAAGTTGCTACTTTGAGGCCAATTTGTCCTAGAACACTGTATAAAGAAATAAGGTGAGTAATGAGGTGGTGGATATCATTTTGATTTAGCTCAGCTCTACCAGTATCTTTATGTCTGAAAAAAAAAAACACGGTAAAATCATTGTTTTAAAATATTTTTTTTTTAGTTCACCTTCAAAATTCAAATTTCACTTTTTATTTGGACCTAACAACTCATGTCAACTAACCCAGGAGTTAGAGTCCTCCGTTCCGATCTGAGTTGATGTTAGTGGAGTCGAGCAGGTACCATGTAGTGAAACGCGGCTTATGTCTATGTTTCTTGCAGTTTTACTGTCCTATTAGTTATTAAAGAAAATTAAATTAAAATAACTTTCCTGGCTCACTCTTTCTTATTGAAGATTAAATCACCAAATTAACAAATTAAGATATACTTCAATCAGCGTATTCATCTATACGCCAATCAACTCTATTAACTTGTCTTTCTAGATATGAAACATCCATTCACCTGACAATCTGACAACCAGATGGATAATGCTATAACTAGAAGTTTGCAGTGAGAGCTGATTAAAATCTCAGAGTGAAGTCTAAACTGACTGTTTTGTTCACTAGGATAATCTTTACTGCACCTCACCACAGTCTCATTACTTCACCACCTCAACCTCAACTTCAACAGAAATGTACTGACAGTTTGTAAAGGCACCGGTATGAACACTTGAGGGCTGTAAAGACTGGTAAGTTGATTGGCTTTTATGCATGCAGTGATTATATTTAAAATCATTGACAAGACATTAAAGATATCAGCTGTGGGGTAAATTCTGAGATACAGTTTGTTGCACTTCTGTTACACAGCTTATTCAGCCATCTAACAAAATACACATTCAACAAAGCAGAGGTTTCAGGACGAGGGAATCTGGGAGCATCAGAGTGCAAAATACAGTGACAGCCAGGAGAGTCAGCTGTTTCTCTGGGGCGAAAGGAAAACCAGTACAGTGTGTCAGTGAACTGAAGTGATATAGTCCTTAAATTACAACTGTCAAATAAATGTAGTGGGGTAGAAAGAACAATATTATCCCTGAAATGTAGATGTGGAAGTATTAAGCAGCATAGAATGGAAATACTAAAGAACAGAGCTACGTAATATACTTCCACTGTCACAACCTTCAGCACGTTTCCTGTTGTTCAGACACCTGTACTGCTGAGTGTCTGATAGAAACTCTAATCAGAAAGGTAAATAACTAAGAGCCAAACATGTGAGGCAGTGAGTGTGCTGGATTCAGTTGAGAATGACTGAAGTTTCATTTCAAGTGGAATTAAGATTTGAAAAAATTAAAGGGATAGTTGCATTTTTTAAAGTCGGGTTGTATGATCTCCAAATAGCCTCTAAGTGCTTTAATTGCAGTAGAATACCCTCTGCACTCCTCTCGTTAGCAACGCCAGCCCATAGCCCTGCCCAGAGATTTACAACATACATTGTTGTGAATGGACCCAAAGAAACGGCCTATTTTCACGGCCTAAAAGAGGTTTTACCTGAAAAAAAAACACAGTTCCATTGTTCGCTATAATATAATTTTTTCCAGCCCTTCAAAGTGCAGGAAAAACACAGTTTTTATTTGGAGCTAACCAACTGCTGATGGGCAGGCGCTAACCCTGGGCCGGAGGGATACGTGAGTTGGGTAGGTTTGGCCTAGAATCCTCTGGCATCACCAAGATTTCTTGCAGGACGTGGCGCTTCTCCAAAATTTTGGTAGGCAGGAACACAGATGGGCGTGTTACTGAAGACGCAGGGAAAGTGGATAAACACTGTGAAACACAGTGAGCTGTTCTCCATCTCACTCTCCATTGGATAGTGTCCTCGCATCTGACAGATTCATTTGCATAAAGTTGAATTGCAGTCAGTTTTTGGAGGTGCCTCCAGCACTGAAATTATCCCATTGCCATAATTCCTATCATCACAGCAGTAGGTTTGTTACCTTTAATTGCAAGCTATTTTTAGAACGGCAGAGCAGAGCCGTGAGCTGCTCAGAGCTACACTACGGAGGCTCATGGGATTTCTTGGATTGTTTTTGATGAGTTTGATGAGGAAAACCAAGAAATCCCATGAGCCTCCGTAGCATAGCTCTGAGCAGCTCACGGCTCTGCTCCGCCGTTGTAAAAATAGCTTGCACCAACAATTAAAGGTAACAAACCTACTGCTATGACTATTGGGAATTTGCCAAAATGTTGAACTATCCCTTTAACGTGTTTCCATAGGAAATTAATAGGGGAAAAGCGTTGCGGTGGTCTGGTTTGTTCGTAGTTGTACCAACTGTTGCGCCACCACTCACCACCCATCACACACCTCCTAATGAAGCCCACTCTGTTGTGTGGCGTGTCCTTCACTGTGTGTGCCCCACGCCCTTGGCTGTAAATCTGCTTCCCTGTGATCCTCAGCTGGCTGTAAAAGGCATGTGTGTGTTTGTAGTGTATCATGTCCTGGTGCTACAGACCACCACCTCTGCTCCACTAATCCTCTCAGCCTATCCCCCTCGCTGCGTCTGTCTCCATCTATCTATCCACTTATCTGTCCATCTCTCATCAGGTCATTGTCTCTACTGTCTCCCTTCAAACATCACCCCTCCCTTCTTCTGCTGATATCACTGTCCTTCACACACATACACAAACACACACACACACACACCAAACATCTCTGCTCAGGCCTTATACTGTACCTCCACTTTTCAAAACACACGTTACTTGGATATAAAGTAATATTAGAATAGATATATATAAAAATAGAATAAATAGGCTATGAATAAACAGCTACATTAAAGGGATATGCCAATATTTTTTTCATGTCTTGCCTCACTCCCGAGTCCATGACCAGCAGATAGACACCATCCTTTTGACTGTGCGAGCAGTAACAAGGGAGATAGAGCCGTATCGCCTGTAATTAGCTTAGCTCAAACACTGGAAGTGTATGGGTAGTGTTAGCCTGCCTCCTAGCCGAGCTGAAATCAGCAGTCAGAAGCTGATTTCATTTTAGCTCTAAACTCTGTAAATAAATGACTTTATCAAGATTTCAAACATTTTTAGGTGAGAAAGTAGCCGTTTAGATCAGCAGTGTGTCATTAATTTGTCTAAATACCAGCTGTTTACTATTTTGATCTGACGAATTCGACCCTACTCAAGCTAGCTGTTGTGACCAACGCACTTCCGGTTACTTTCACAAAATAAAACACCCGTTGTCCTTTACATACAGAAGTGCTTTTACTTTGAAATAGGAAGCTAACCTACCCTCGATGTAGCTAGCTTGAACCAAAATAAACCGTCTTTGCTTGAACCCTCCGTTTTGACCGATCTTGTCCCGTTACCGGCATTTGACCGCTCAAGATGCCTTACCGGAGAGTTTTGTCAGCTCTGAGACGAAGATTGGTCCGTTTAGAGTTGCTGAAGAGTGTCTCTGATGACTTTAGGTGGAGGCAGGCTAACACTACCCATACACTTCCAGTGTTTGAGCTAAGCTAATTACAGGTGATACGGCTCTATCTCCCTTGTTACTGCACTCACAGTGGAAAGGATGGTGTCTATCTGCTGGTCATGGACTCGGGAGTGAGGCAAGACATGTAAAAAAATGTTGGCATATCCCTTTACTGTAATAAAGTATACAATTTCTTCTCATTCAAATAAACATGTTTCTGTATTTTTTTTGTGAGTGAATCAAACACAGTGATCAGAATATTAATATTATCAGAACATCTGCTCTGTATCTGTCTCTTCATCCTCTCCTCTCTCAGTCTGTCATCTCTCTGCTCTGATAACATCATGTTATCTGCTCTCCAAATTAAAACACCAGCCTCCTGCCCTTCACTGACACACATCTGCTCTGTGTGTGTAGGTCACAGTGATTTCCCTTGTCTTGTAACAAAGGTCAGTGTGTGAGTGGGGGTCAAGATTTGGTTTATTGCAGAATATGGAACACATATTTTTCTTATTTGTTTTACATTTCTAACCTACAACAATGTTGATTATTCATAAGATGACATCCATGGTATCAGGGTTAGTAGAGTTAAAGGGTAATTGCCGTTTTTTTTTTAACCTTATTTCCAGCATAAAATACAATCATTTCCTCACCCAGATAACTTCAGTGTCTTTACAAGTCGTTCTGATGAAATGAGCTCCAGCTGAGAGCCGTGTATATCCGTATAATGTGAGTCTACAGGGCAACGCAATGCAGCCTCTAAATAACACATTATCTGCAGGGAAACTTGTTCATTTCACCAAAATTTAGTTATGATACACTAGTGCTATTCCCCTCTGAGCCCATCAACATCTCGGGTCTGTAGGTTGACCTACTAACCTCTGACCTGGATGATGTCATCTCCGAGCGCTGCATGGCTTGTTGTTACTACTAGTATGGTTCATTTCTGTGTGTTTCTGACTTGTCAGAACAAAATGAGCAGCTGGATGAAGTTCAGCTTCCACAGACTTCCTCTCCTCAACCTGCACTCACTAAAGCTCTGGATAGTTGAGATAAAAATGGACCTGAATACTGAAGCAGAATGATTATTATCAGAATGAGCCGGGCAGCGGTCGGAGATGACATCATCCAGGTCAGAGGTCAGTAGGTCGGGTTGTAACGCGTTATTTGCAACGCCGTTACTTTTTTCAGTGACTAATAACGTAACGTGTTGTTTTTTTGAATCAGTAACTCCGTTCCCGTTACCAAACGCTGCGTTACTCCGTTCCTTTCCGTTCCTTTTGGTGAGATTTTACAGCGGCACACACTTCCCATAACATTAGCGATCAATAAAGTTTCATTGAATTGAAAGAGCACACTGTGACACTGTGAAAAACAAAGCGCTTGGTGGCCGCCCTCTAGCGTCCCACACGTAATCAGACACGCTCCATGAAGAGGACTGGGTCAGAGCAGAGCAGGGCATGACGGCGAGCTAAGGTAACGTTAGCTAACGCAGCATCCATGACCAAAGCTGTGTCAGTTGAGGCTGCAGCGACTGAACCGGGACACAGCTCCAGAGTCACAGCGAGACACACCAGCACCCACTCCACCCGAGCAGCAGCGGCTGGAGTCCGACAGACGGACACACAGCTGATCGATCGAAAAATAAAAAAAAACGTTGGGGTGAATTTATGGATGAATGATGAATTTATGGTCATTGAATGTAACTCGGTCAAAATAAGACGTAGGCCTATCATCAAGATTTTTTTGCAGTTCTGTTGGGTCAAGCTGCTGTAGCCTGCATCATGCAGCATGATGATGATGTTTTTTTTTCATCAGCATCAGTAGCTACAGAACTGACATGGGGTTTGGGGGAATTCAATCAACCTTTATTTAATGGGAGCATTGAAAAAAAACCTTTGAAAGTAACGAGAAAGTTACTTTTTCAGTAACGCATTACTTTTTGGTTTAAGTCACTGAGTTACTAACTGAGTTACTTTTTTAACTAGTAACTGTAACTAGTTACTATTTTTGAGTAACTAACTATTCTGCTGCCCTGTGTTCTCACATTATACAGATATACACGGCTCTCGGCTGGAGCTAATTTTGTCGGAACGACTTCTAATCGGCAATTCCCCTTCAAGGATTGTCTTGCAACATGGCTGATGAAGAGGGACCACATTTTGTCATACGTATCTTCTGACTTGAGCATTGTGTAATGTACTTAAATATTTCTATCTAATCCAAAGCCTCCTTCCTTTGCAGTTGATCAGTATCAGACGGCAGGCAAGCAGTGATGCATAGGCAACTGCATTTTTATGAAGGCTGGAAATGTGTAATTCATGATTAGCTCCTCCAGAAACAGCAGTTAGAGAATTGGGAGGCAACTTACTGCAGATGTTGCCAAGAGTGATTGAAAAACAGATGTCCCCAAATTGCACTGTAACAGCCATAACCAGAACATTTGGTCCAAGGAAACAGGGGAATATTAACACCTGGGACAAGTTGGGATAAAACTTAGCTCATCTGTCACTGGAGAAATGTAATCAGTAATTTTGCACTCATGCGTTCACATATTTAAAGGTAAAGGTAAAGGTAAAGGTAAAGGTACTTTATTAGTCACATATACAGTTGTACAGGTGAAATTCTTTCTCTGCATTTAACCCATCCAGACCAACTCCAGATTTAAGCCAGTGCTTTTGGTCAGGGGCGCTGACTGGAGGATTAGCTAACATGTTTTGGTGGTGGGGGAAACCGGAGTACCCGGAGGAAACCCACGCAGACACGGGGAGAACATGCAATGGGAGAGGAGCAGTTACAAATCAGATAAAACTAGATTTCCCCAGACAGGACCTTCTTTTCTGCAATTGTGGCAATCCAATGTCATCTTGGCCAATAGCAAGACCACCCTCAGATTACATTCTCTCTAACATGCCTTCTTTATACCTGCAGATTTCTTATTCCACATTAAAAGATGATAAAGAAATTTACCTGGGTAAAAATAAATAAATAATTGGGGCCTTTAGGAGCAATCATTTGAAATAGGTAAATAAACTTGGATATCACATTTATTTCCTCTGAATTTATCCACTTTAGGAGGGTTAGAGCCTGTCTCTGGTACGCTCTGAGAAGGTTCTGATTTGATTGACCTATTACTGTAATTCATGCTAGCAGTGGTGCCAGAGGAACCCACTGAAAAAACTACTATGGTTAAATAATTATAATAATAAAAACTTAACAGAAAACAAGGTAGTTTAAAAAGTAGAAAATAAGTTAAATACATTAAAAGGATCCTGGTTGTTCCAGACCTCCTCATGGCAGAGTGATGGAGACCACTGCTGGAGTGAATGTGATCACAATAGATCCTGACAGATTCTTCAGATTCTTTCATTCCATAGTCACCACATTAAATGTGGGAGGCAATTTTAACTGGCTACACATCATCTTTAGACCCACAGATTACAAGAAAATGATGTGACTTGCTTCTGTCAAACTTGGAGATGACACTTTGCTAATGCTGAATTTTAGAGGTACTTAGGCTATGTGAAACCATGTATTTCTTTTGGCATTGTTTACCTCTTTTTATTTTTTCTATTAAATTGACATGACCTAGCACCTGGCTGATCAGGGTTAAGATACTCAGCAAGCAGATAAAATGAGTGGAAAAACCAGGTACAAATTCAAACTGTATCTAGTGTTGTGTATTGTTTTGTTTTGACATGAACAACATACAATGACCCTGTCCACTCAGACAACAGGAATATCCCTTTTCATACTATTGGTACTGCCTGTAATAAGTTATCTTTTTTACCAGCACAGTGACCATAACCTTTGACCAGCAAAATACATCAGTTCATTTCAGCTGCAAAGGAAGATATGAAAGGAGTCTTCAGTCTTTCTGATTGCACTGTAGATAAACTGGTCAAACTGCATTGACCACTTGTGAGTGGGCCCGTCTTATTTCTAATAACAGCACATCAGGGCTCAACATACTGGTCTAACTTTATTATATATACAGCAGATGAACAGAAATTCATATTACATTCACTTTATCAAATGCAAATTCTCCATCCTGACAAAGACCTTGGCTTTGCCAGATTTCCATCCACTTACTACTGACTATTACTGCCAATGAAAATACATATAGGAAGCCTGCAGCTAATTTATCCTCAGCAGCTGTGTGCACAGCTCAGCTTATTTCAATCACAAACAGCAGCTTTGTGATTTACACCAGCCACGGTTTTAATAGAACTAGCCATGGTCAGATTTAAACTAGCCAGATTAATCAACTAAACATTCAATATCTCCCATTCAGCAGCCCAGTACGGCCACACTCACCTCCCCAATATGAATTTTCCGGGAGATTTCTCTATTGATCGACACAGAGATGATTTGTGAGATACATTGTGCGGAGATCAATAAGCATCCGGTCAATAGCTCATAGGGAGAAATGAACTGTGGTGACATGAAGGCCACAAAGTCAAGTCTGCATGTAGTCCCACGCAGTAAATGAAGACATGCACACGGGATACCTGCTGCAGCGGGGACTTGAACCGCCAACCTCTCAATCACAGGGGTCTTCAATTTCAGAGCTTCAATGAGCCAATGAGGTTTATTACAGGAGTGAGGCCGAGCTGAGGAGAGAGCCTGACTTTTACAGCAATCAGAGACACACACACACGCACACACACACACACACAGCTTCATAATTTTTTCCTGGAGTTCCACTTTGCAGCTCTGCTAAACTCTGTCTCTGGAGCAATGTGTGTGTGTGTGTGTGTTTGTGCAAGGACACTGTTTCTCTTTGTCGGTCTGTGTGATCAGTGACCATTAGCTCTGGGGTTCAGTGGTGTGTGTGTGTGTGCTTGTGTGTTTGTGAATGTGTGTCTGTTTATGTGTGAAAGAACAGAGAGGTTAAAGCAGTGTCACCCAAAGGATGACAAATGACATTAGTTTAGTCTGTCATTACAGGTGGCTGTTTTATGTACGACTCATCTCTAACAGAGGAGAGGAGAGGAGAGAGGAGGAGAGGAGAGGAGAGGAGAGGAGAGTAGACGAGAGGAGAGAGGAGGAGATGAGAAGAGGAGAGAGGAGGAGAGGAGAGGAGAGAGGAGGAGAGAGGAGAGGAGAGGAGAGAGGAGGAGAGGAGAGAGGAGAGGAGAGAGGAGGAGAGAGGAGAGGAGGGGAGGAGAGAGGAGAGGAGAAGAGGAGAGGAGAGGAGGAGAGAGGAGGAGAGGAGAGGAGGAGGGGAGAGAAAGGAGGCGAGAGAAGGGGAGAGAGGAGAGGAGAGAAAGGAGGGGAGACAGGGGAGAGAGGAGAGGAGAGGAGAGGAGAGAGGAGAAGAGAGGAGAGGAATGAGAGGAGGAAAGGAGAAACAGGAGGGGAGACAGGGGGAGAGAGGAGAGGAGGAAAGAGGAGAGACAGGAGGAGTGAGGAGAGGAGAGAAAGGAGGAAAGAGGCAGAGAGAGGAGAGGAGGAGAGATGTTTTAAACGTCTTTTTACCAGGAGGAAAACCATGACGTTGCTGTGGTCTTCATCAGGTGTCCCAGTCTGGTGGCTGAAGGAGGGGCAGTAGGACCAGCACCAAACAGGCCACGCTCTACCCTCAGATCATCCAGGACCTGGCTCTAACCTTATATATACATATACTATATATATCTAACCTGTACACTTACTACATACACACAACATTGAAATGTCTGAGATTGTGAAAAAATGATGTCTGATCTTGCAAACCACATCAACTTATAGCTCCAACATGAGCTCACCACCGATCAGTAGGCCATAGACTGGTCTTGGTTCACCACCTCAATGACTGGTTGTTGAAGGTGATAAGAGAAATGACCAACGATGAGAGATGAACTCATTACAGCCTCAGCCTCATCTTCAGGCGGCTGTTGTGTCTGTGGCTTTTCACACATTTTGAAATTTTATTTGTGAATTTGTTTGAGTGTAATAACATAGGTAACATAGGATGGGACTGGAAGGAGAGGAGATGATTCAAATGTTAAATGAACTGACTGATTCAGTCTGTGTCGTACGGGAGGCCAGAGAGCCAGGGAATGGATGGGGACACGTGAAAGAGGGATGGAGACAAAGGAGGAAGTGGAGCAGGCTGGGGAAATAGAGAGAGTGTGGTAAAGGACACTCCCCCTGTGGCCCTGTGGTCACTTTGGCTGATGGAGCATGACTGACCCCAAACAACTACGCACACATGTACTGCCCCGCCAACCCTGTCACAGCGCTGCTGCTGCTGCTGCTGCCGCCACACACAATATTTAACTAATCTCTACCAATCAGCTGCAGGTCTGAGAGAGAGAGAGAGAGAGAGAGAGAGAGAGAGAGAGAGAGAGATTTCCTCTAGTTGTTTTCAAGTATAGTTCAACATTTTGGCAAATTGGCCCATTGCCATAATCCCTATAGTTACCTTTATTTCTTGGTGCAAGCTATTTTTAGAACAGCGGAGCAGAGCCGGGAGCTGCTCAGAGCTACGCTATGGAGGGTAATGGGATTTCTTGGTTTCCCTCATCAAACTCATCAAATACACAATTCAACAAGATAGACAGATAGATAATAACACAACTTTACCAGACAGGGTTGTTTTAGAGGAAAATACAGAGACTGATTGATGAAAAACTGTCCCTGAAGGCACCATGCATCAGCAGTTTTGTATGAATTTCCCTCTAAAACAACTCTGTCTGGTAACGTTTTTATCCTGTAGTGTGGTGAATGTGCAGGTCACAACTTGTCCACCAGAGCATTGTGGAGTTGTTGGATTGTGTATTTGATGACTTTGATGAGGGAAACCAAGAAATCCCATTAGCCTCTGTAGCGTAGCTCTGAGCAGCTCGCGGCTTGAGGGATCATGGCAATGGGCCAATTTGCCAAAATGTTGAACGATCCCTTTAAATAACAGCCTTCTCTCGCTAGGTGAGTAATACACACACACCAATACCCAGTGAACACAGCATTAACCATGTGAGTGAGGTCATGGGTCATGCACACAGCAGCAGCAGCAGCATCAGTCTTAGTGGGTCTGTGTGAGACCTGCAGCAGAGCAAAGCCCTGTCGTTACTCACCTTGTTATTAAGTCGGGGCGACCGAACACAAGCGAGCAGAAACATGAGTTAAAGTGGCCCCCCAGCGGCCCCCCAGCGGCCTGTCACCGGCTGGCTGTTTCACTCCAGCACCACTAGCTGACACCTTGATGTGTTCTTTGGACGCAGGGTTACACACATGACACCTGGGAGCTGCCCAGCACAGTTTCCATTACCACCGAGGAGCCCGGCCCCCCCTCAGTGGACCCTCAGAAGTAGATGGAGAGGACGTGTTTGCATGCAGCAACCAGTCTGGAACCAGCAACCCCGTCTGCTTCAGAAACATTATTAAACATGATCCTGTAGGCTGTGCAGCAAGGCAAGTTGATTTGTAATAGCCCCCTTTTGTTTTGTTTTTTACAACCAGTTTGTCTCTAAAGGCTTTACATGGAATCATGGATGAAGTTCTTCACAGAGACACAAGCGTTCAGGTGCCACATGGTCTACCAAGGTGTGGCCTTTTGGAGCTGTGGTCAACCTGGACTCACTACGCTGCTAATTCATCAATTACAAAACAATTACTGTAGGCTACATTTGAGAGTAAAGGCTAACAAGTCACTGAATCAAAACATCAAGTCAAATGAAAACTCTGGTGAGCAAACTGACAAACATCCTTGTTCCATGCTCAAGCATGCACACTCAGTTAGTGCATCCAAAAAAAAGGAACAATTTTCTCTGGTTATCTGATATGGATTATTATCAATTTTATGTTCAGAATTTTTTGTTTTTCTGACTTAGCTACTTTTTCCCCAGTTTTTTTGAGTAGGTAGTACGTCTATTCATTTATATACAGTCTATGTTCTACTCCTCCCCTTACAACAGGCTTTCAATAGAAGGATAAAGTCTAAAACTTAAAAGTTTCGTTTTTTACAACCTGGACCTTATTTTCTAGCATAAAATACGACAATTCATTTGGAGTCGTTTTGACGAAATAAGCCCCAGTGGAGCGGCGCGTCTGTCCGTATAATGCGAGAACACGGGGCAGCGTAGGTTGACTACTAACCTCTGATCTGGATGATGTCATCACCGACCGCGGTGCGGCGCGGCGCGGCTAACTTGCTAGAGCTAATACTACAGTCTGTTCCTGTGTGTTTCTGACTCTTCAGAACAAAATGAGCAGCTGGATGAAGTTCAGCTTCCACAGGCTTCCTCTCCTCAACCTGGACTCACTAAAGATCTGGATAGTTGATCAAAAAATTGACCCAAATGCCGAAGCAGATTATGATTATGAATGATTATCAGAATGAGCCAGGAAGCGGTCAGAGATGACATCATCAAGGTCAGAGGCCTACAGGAGCAGGATGTTGAGGGGAATAACACTAGTGTATCATAACAAAATATTGGCGAAATGAAGAGTTTTGCTGCGGATAATGTGTTATTTAGAGGCTGCATTGGGTGCCACGTGTTCTCACATTATAAGGTTATACGCGCCGCTCCACTGGGGCTAATTTTGTCAAAACGACTCCAAATGACACCAAAGTTGTCTGGGTGAGTAAATGATCGTATTTTACGCTAGAAATAAGGTCCAGGTTGTAAAGAATGAAAGTTATCCTTTAAAGGGATAGTTCACCCAAAATTCAAATTTCACTCATTATCTACTCACCCTCATGTCGACTAAGAGCTGTGAGAATTTTCCTCCGTTCCTTCTCTGAGTTACAGGGGGGTCCGCGCAGCAGTATTTTCCCATATAATGGTTGTCAATGGACACCAACTTTCTTCGTCCAAAAAGACACACCAAAAAACATCCAAGTAGCATTTTTTTTAAAGTGGGGTTGTATGATCTACAAATAGCCCCTAAGTACTTTAATTGCAGTAGAAGACTCTCTGCACTCCTCCCGTTAGCAACGCCAGCCCATAGCCCTGCCCAGAGATTTACAACAAACATTGTTGTGAATGGACCCAAAGAAACGGCCTATTTTCGTTGGCCTAAAGGAGGTTTTACCTGTTACACAGTTCCATTGTTCGCTATAATCTAATTTTTTCCAGCCCTTCAAAGTGCAGGAAAAACACAGTTTTTATTTGGAGCAGAGAGTCGTCTACTGCAATTTAAGTATTGGGGGCTATTTGCAGATCATACAACCCCACTTTAAAAAAAATGCTACTGTCCCTTTAATTTAATTATCCTCAATTTAGTTGTTGTCTGATCTGAAATGCAAACATAGCTGCCACAGGTTGAGTCCCTACTGCCTAACTAACCCCTCTACCAGTGGGCTTTATGGTGGCAGGTGTGTGGCAGCTTGTGGGTCAATGGAAAGTTATAGGTTCAAGTGGCGTCCTCAACTCAATGTCATCCCCGCTCGGCCTGCTAGGCTTCAGTGAGGCTAACCTCTGCCTACAGCGGGCCAACAGGGTCAATATGGTATTTTACCAACAGGAAAGTGATTCTCCACAGCTGTCAGCATCTATCAACCTCAATGACGCACACACACTCACACACACACAGGTCAGCCACTCAGCCGTACGCGCACACCCATGAAAACACAGACACTCTGGGGTCAGCCACTCATAAAGCTGTAAACAACAAAAAATGGTATGTGGTTGAAAAAGTGTCAGCTCAATTGGATTCTGCAAACACTGCTCTGTTTTTCCACAGCTCTTTTATTTTCTCTGTCCATGTTGATATGTCTTCTATCCTCTGTGCTCGCCTCCAGCTTTTTATTCCATCTAAAGGCTATCTGAGCTGCTGATGCTTATGGTTTGTTTTTCCCCATTTGCTCACCACTGAGCTCCCTCAGATGAGCTCCGATTTCTGTCTTGTCTCCACTGAACGTTTTTCGCTGGAGCAAAACTCTTATGTAATTGCCTCAGATTTTGAAAGAAAATGTGGCTAAAGCAATTATGATGTGCTAGTTGTTAGTGACTCAATGCTCTGCTTTATTTCTCCACAAACACATTTTAAAGACCCTCAGATTAAGTCCAAGTGTTTAACATTAAAGGGTTAGTTCACCCAAAATTCAAATTTCATTCATTATCTCCTCACCCTCATGTCGACTAAGAGCTGTGAGAATTTTCAGAGTCCTAGGTGTCTTCTCTGAGTTATGGAGGGGTCCACGCAGCAGTATTTGTCCATATAATGGTTGTCAATGGACACCAGGTTTCTTTGTCCAAAAACCAAAAACATTCAAATACCTCCATACTGCTCGTCTGTAATGTCCCTCTTGTATTGAAGCCCCAACATGAGAAATTGTTCCGCTGGTCAGTACAAATCACGTGAGATTTGCACTGACACTCAGTGTCACGTAACGCAGAGAAGGAACGGAGGACTCTGAAAATTCTCCCAGCTCTTAGTCGACATGAGGGTGAGTAGATAATGAGTGAAATTTGAATTTTGGGTGAACTATCCCTTTAAGGAACTGATAAATAAAATAAAATAATAATAATTATACCTCTCGCCTCCAACCAGGCTGGATGACAAGAGGCCTCACTCTGTGCATCGGTCTCAGCACCTGGGCCATTTGTTCCTATGAACGGAGTGAACCATCTTGTCAATCATCCAGGATCTTTGTTTCCCAGAATGCATTTTACAGCATCCGGCAGCGATAGCGCTAAAGCAAAGCAGCTAACAGCAGTTTTAATCCTCTCTGCAGCATGCAATACATCACTCTTTAAAGTTTTCATATTTTTTCACATGAGAAAGTCACAGTTTAGTCAGTGGTCAGTTTATCCAGATACCACCAGTTAGGAGATTTCCTCCTACGTTTTTGTGCAGAGCCACCGCTCTGGAGCTTCCCAGAGGCTGCAGGGGAGCAGTGCTCCTGGGGCGGTCAACCTCCGTCATCATCCCGGGGGAGAAAACGAGCCAAATGACTTATGAGCAGGATTTTAGAGGTTAAATACTTTTTAGGAGATAAATGTTGGTCTCATTGATTAAATGGCAGTCAAATTAGTTTGTTTGAATAAAAAATGAAGTTTCAGGTGTGTATTGGACAGAAGAGCTGCGCTGCACTGTTTATTATTTGTTGTTTATTTTATTTATTTAGGATAGTATATCAGTTCTTGTCATTCCAATTACAATGGGAAAAAATACTCATGAGAAATAAAAGTTTATTGCAGTTGAAAGGGTCTACTTGCATTATTATGAAATATTATTATTACATTAGTTAATTTTGTTCTCAAAAAAGTGTTATAATAAAATAATATTGTTTATCTGCAATAATTTGTGGGACAATATATCGTCCACAATCACATTTAAAGAATTGATATACTGATTATTGAGATGTGCCCATATGTATAGAAGATGGGCATGACTCTTTCTTGTGTCTCATGAAGGTGTTAGGAGTTTGCGTAGCAGTCATGTGTTTTATGTTGGAAGTTTTTCATTGTATTTGAAAAGTGCAGTGTGTATTCCTACTGTAACATTATTGAAATATATGACAGGTATCGTACAGCTCACTATTTTCTCTTATCAGAGTCTGTGATGGATCCGACTTCTTACTGGCATTGTGTATACTGCATTAACATGAGTGTTTCTGTGTGTGTATCTGTGTGTCTACTGGTACCAGCTTTAGATATGTGCTGCCACTGTGTGTGTGTGTGTGTACTGTGATTTAGATGTTCAGCCCTATATTCTCTCTGCCATCTCTCCCACAAACACATATTGTATACACACAGCTGACAGGCCTATCCAGGCTAATAGATAGTATTTGAAATCATATAACCCCCATTACAAACTGTTTTATTGTCCTTCCACATCTGTCAAATTACTGAATGGCTATGATGCGCGCATGTGTGTGTGTGTGTTTCTCCTCCCCTCTTCTCTGATGGTATCTATGTGTTGAGGGGGAATTGAAGCCAGGTGGAGGAGAGTGTTGGTGTTAGAGAGGGGACAAAGGCATGAAGACACAGAGAGACAACAAGGGAAGTGAGGACATAAAATAACTGCTGTGTGTGTGTGCGTGTGTGTCTGTGTGTGGGACGGAGAAACCAAATTTGGCACACCTGAGTGCAACATGTAGACCAGTAAATGTCAGAGGTGGTTAAAGGGATAGTTCAACATTTTGGTAAATTGGCCCATTGCCATAATCCCTATAGTCATAGCAGTAGGTTTGTTACCTTTAATTGTCGATGTAAGCTGTTTTTTTAAAGGGATAGTTCACCCAAAATTAAAATTTCAATCATTATCTACTCACTACCCTCATGTCGACTAAGAGCTGGGAGAATTTTCAGAGTCCTCTGTTCCTTCTCTGAGTTACGGGGGGGTCAGCGCAGCAGTATTTGTCCATATAATGGTTGTCAATGGACACCAACTTTCATCGTCCAAAAAGACACACCAAAAAACCCCCACATGAGAAATTGTTCTGCCGGTCAGTGCAAATCACAGGAAGAGCAGTGAACTGAGACACTGGGAGTAATGTCAAACCTAAAATATAGACTTATTGAAGTAACAATTTCTCATGTCGGGGCTTCAATACAAGAGGGACATTACAGAAGAGCAGTATGGAAAAATTTGGATGTTTTTTTGTGTCTCTTTGGACAAAGAAAGTCCCAGTGTCCATTCACAACCATTATATGGACAAATGCTGCTGCGTGGACCCCCCGTAACTCAGAGAAGGAACGGAGGACTCTGAAAATTCTCCCAGCTCTTAGTCGACATGAGGGTGAGTAGATAATGAGTGAAATTTGAATTTTGGGTGAACTATCCCTTTAATTGGTCAAAGATATTGTTATCACTTAAGCCTGGTTTATGCTTCTGCGTTGCGGCGACGGCGGAGCTACGACGTCGACTCTACGGCGTCATTGAGCATTCAAAGTTCTGCGTCGAGGGAACGCGTTGCTCTGCAATTCACCGCCAAGCCGTTAGTGGGGTGTGGCTGTTTCTTTGTGGTTTCAGGGGGCTCATACCGGATTCCTTGGTTCTCGTCAGGGAACGTGTTGCTTCCGGTCACAGTAAACAATAACAACTGAAATACAAACACCTTCATTGCAAATGTTGAAGCTCAGGCGACGACAAACACGTTTGTGGAGATGGTCTGTCCGACCAGTCGAGGCTGAATGGGTGAATTTACCACACTGATGTTCTGAGTGGACCAATCACGGTTCACGTCACGACGCGTCACCGCGACCTGTATTCAGGATTTTTGGAGGTGCACGTCAGGCTACGGCGTAGGGTCCGCGTAGACGCCGTAGCTACGCCGTCGCCACGACACAGAAGCATAAATCAGGCTTTAGTGGTTAGTTTGCGAATGTGTTTGTCCTTGGCGGCCAGCTTCACTTTGCCAACGGGAGGGGTGAGCGAGTGAGTGCTGCAATCTAGAATCTGAACGCTGGATGCCACGGTTTAACCCCAATACTGCTAAGGTTCACAGGATAGTTCACTCAAAATTGAAATTTTCACCCTCACCCTCATGTGGACTAAGGGCTGGGAGAAGTTTCAGAGTCCTCCGTGGCTACTCTGAGTTACAGGGGGCCTCGCCGTAGCAGTGCGTGTCCATATAACGCTTGCAAATGGATACCAACTGGCTTCGTAACAAAAAGACACACCAAAAAACATCCAAATACCTCCATGCTGCTCGTATGTAATGTCCCTCTTGTATCGAAATGCGAAATTGCTCCGAAATTTTTCTAAAATAAGTCTATATTTCAAGCTTGTTTGCAGCGGAAGCTCCTCTTTCTGGTCTGTCCTAATCTCGCGAGATTTGTGCCGTCGTCAGTATCGCGCTGACACTCGCGCAAATCTCTCAAGCTACGCCAAGACCCCCTGTAACTCAGAGAAGCCACGGAGGACTCTGAAACTTCTCCCAACCCTTAGTCGACATGAGGGTGAGTAAATAATGAGTGAAATTTCACTTATGGGTTAACTATTCCTTTAAGAACTACTGCCAACAGTTCAATGTCAAATCCAACATCACTTCTTCTCCTTCACTGTGATTTAGTTGAACTTTTCCACGATTACCAGGTGAAAGGGACAAATTTCGGCGCATGCCGTCTGTCCGACTACTCATTTCTCCGACCATACATTTCTTTATTTTTGCGTCCATTAGTCCGACCTCCCATTTCTCCGACTTAAGTAGCCTTAACCTTACCCTAAACCTAACCTTAACGCTGTAGAATGGGTAGTCGGAGAAATGAGCCGCCGGACTTTGGGGCAGTCGGACTGACGTATGCTCCCCGACAAATTTAGCCTTCCAGCTCCATAGGACCCCATTCGTTCTGCACTCGCCCGCGAGCGCTCCTAGTGGAATTCTGGTGGAACTGCAACCAACTTGGATACAATGGGGCTTATGGAGAGTGGTAAGGCTCGTGGTGGACCGGCTCTGATGTCATCCAGACTTACTTGGAATGAAGAAACGAAGTGAGGAGGTCAACAACAGACTCAGATCAAAGCCAAGTTTTGTTTGTTAGTCGAAGTCATTTCCAAGAATAATGAAGCATATCTCTATCTTCCACGCTGTGTGTGTGGTGTATGTCTGCATACGTATGCATGTGTGTGTATTGTACTGGTAATGGGCAGAAAGGTCATACGAGATGACAACAGTGTGTGTGTGCGTGTGTGTGTTAGTTTTGGAGGTGAGCGGGTAGAGCATTGATTTAACCAGTGCATCCAGCACATCTGACTGGGAATGGCCCCTCAGCATGGAGATGGAGAATGCATCAGTGTGTTGATGCATAAAGCCACCATGCAGAACACACTCTGATGGGACCTATTCGCACACACATGCAGTCACATGCTCTGATACACACATTCACGTTTGGCTCACTTCATCCAGAACATTCTTTGATGGCTTTATCATTCTCCCTGCTCCCATACACCCTGCTGATCACTGTGTGCGTGTGTGTGTGTGTGTGTGTGTGTAATATAGAATAATATTCATGGGGAATATTCAGATTTATAGTTGGGTTATTAATTGCAGCAGCACTTTAAGTTATTCCTATTTTATGGGGCGGAAAGATAATAACCTAATAAGTTTCCCCTTGTGTGTGTGTACGCATGTGTTAGAGTGTGTACGTGCACGCCAGAGCCTGTGTGTGAGGTGAGCGATCAGTGTGTATTTGTATTGTTTCCCATCTGAATATTCAGTATAAGGCCCAGAGAGGCTGAACATATAGCTCATCATTAACAGCAGCGTTTGTTTCGCTTCTTCTGTCAGTCACAGCAACTATTAGTTCAGTCCAGAGAACTCTAAAAGGACAAAGCACTTATTTTAAGAAAGAGTAATTGTCACCGTGATCGTCCAGAGCAATGCTATCAGTAACTGGGAACTGGAGAGGCTCTTGCATGGATAGTCACCACAGGAAAGATAGAAGGAAATGAGTGTGATAATAAACGAACGTCAGTTTTTATAATGTACTTCATCATCCTACAAAACAAATTCACCTGAAGACAAACAAAAAAATACAAGAGTCAAATATTAACTGAGTAACTTTTGTCCAGTGGTCATTTGTTGCAGTGGGTGCTTTAAAGGATAATTAGCATTTTTTACATTGTGGACGTTATTTCTAGCATAAAATCCGATCATTTACTCACCCAGAACTTTGGTGTCATTACAAGTCATTCTGACGAAATTAGCCCAAGTGGAGCGGCGCGTAGATCCGTATAATGTGAGAACACGGGGCAGCGCAACGCAGCCTCTAAATAACACATTATCTGCCGCGAAACGTGTTGATTTCACCAATATTTTGTTATGATACACTATCCATCCATTCTATCCATTATCTTCCGCTTCTTCCGGGGCCGGGTCGCGGGGGCAGCAGTCGGAGCAGGGATCCCCAAACTTCCCTCTCCGCCGACACTTCCTCCAGCTCTTCCGGGGGCACCCCGAGGCGTTCCCAGGCCAGCCGAGCAAAGTCACTCCAGCGTGTCCTGGGTCTTCTGTGTGCCTTCCCGGTGGGACATGTCAGAACAAAACGAGGGAGCTCCAGGGGGCATCCTGACAGGTGCCCAGCCACCTCAGCTGACTCCTCTCGATGTGGAGGACCTGGTTCACTAAAGCTCCTCCCGGGTGAGTTGAGCTCCTCACCCTATCTCTAAGGGAGCGCCCCGCCACCCTGCGAAGGCAGCTCATTTTATTATCAGACCCTGCTCTTTCGGTCACTACCCAGATTTCATGACCATAGGTGAGGGTTGTGACTTTGAGTGAGAAGTGTAATTGAGAGCTTCATTGGTTAGTTTCACCACAACGGACCACAGTGACCGCATGACTGCAGTTTGTAGAGATCCGTTCGATCAGGCTCCATCCTTCCCTCACTAGATGAACAGGAGAGATACTTGAACTCCTCCACCTGAGGCAGGATCTCTCCCCCGACCTGAAGGGTGCATGCCACCTTTTTCCGGTCGAGAACCATTTCGGATTTAGAGGTGCTGATTCTCATCCCAGCTGCTTCACACTCGGCTGCAAAACCTAGGACGCTGCAGGTCCTGGGCTCGAGGGAGCCAGCAAGACAACATCATCCGAGGTAAAAAGCAGAGATGAAATCAAGTGGCTCCCGAATCCCCTCCGGCCCTTGGCTGCGCCTAGAAATTCTGTCCATAAAGATGATGAACAGAACCGGTGACAAAGGGCAGCCCTGCCGGAGTCCAACATGCACCGGGAACAGGTCTGACTTATTCTGAATGCGAACCAAGCTTTTCCGGTCATACAGGGACCGTACAGCCCTCAGCAGAGGGCCTCCGATAAGAACCCCCACAGGATGCCACGTGGGACACGGTAAATGCCTTCTCCAGATCCAAAAACACATGTGGACTTTTCAAGGGTTGAACCCTCGAGCACCCTGGTATAGAGCTGGTCCAGTGTTCCGGGTAAAAACCGCATTGTTCCTCTTGGATGGAACTCCCTATCGGGTTCTCCTCTCCAGTACCCTGGAATAGACTTTCCCGGGAGGCTGATTGATCCCCCTGGTTGGAAACACCCTAAGGCTTTGAAGAGGGGAAACCACCCCGGTCTGCCAATCCAGAGGCACTGTCCCCAACTGCCACGCGATGTTGCAGAGGCGTGTCAGAAGCCCCACAACATCCAGAGACTTGGGGTTCTCAGGGCGGATCTCATCCACCCCGCTGTGCTTGCCGCCGAGGAGTTTCCTAACTACCTCGGTGACTTCATGTTGGGTAATGGATGCATCAACCTCTGGGTCCTCAGCCTCTGCTTCCTCAGTGGAAGGTGTGTTCAGTGGGATTGAGCCAAAGATCCTCGAAGTATTCCTTCCATGAGCCCGACAATATCCCCTGTCGAAAGAGCTCCCCCCTCCACTGTAAACAGTGTTGGCGGAGCACTGCTTTATTCCTAAGAGTCGGATGGTTTGCCAGAATTTTCGGGGCCGCCCGGTAGTCCTCCTTAGCCTCCCGAACTTTTTTTTTTTTTGCTTTTTGACCGCCCGGGCTGCATTTGTTTGGCCTGCCGATACCCATCACAAGGGGGCCTCAAGTCCATGAACTAAGAAAGCTCGATAGGACTCCTTCTTCAGCTTGACAGCATCCCTTACTTCCGGCGTCCACCACCGGGGGGGGATTGCCGCCGCGACAGGCACCGGTGACCCTACGGCCACAGCTCCGGTTGGCCGCGTCAACAATGGAGGTGGAGAACATGGTCCATTCGGACTCAATGTCTCCAACCTTATAGTGCATGCAAAGCTCTCCCGGAGGTGGGAGTTGAAGACCTCCCTGTGGGATTCTGCCAGACGTTCCCAGAAGACCCTCACAGGGGCCTGGGTCTTCCAGGTCTGTGGTAACCCCCAGGCCAGCGGATCCAACTCACCACCAGGTGGTGATCAGTTGACAGCTCAGCCCCTCTCTTCACCGGAGTGTCAAGACCAATCGGAGGTCAGGTCCGGACTACAAAGTCGATCATCGATCCTCCGACCAGAGCCTGGTGCCACGTGCACTGGTGGACACCCTTATGCGGAACATGGTGTTTGTTATGGACAAACTGTGACCCCCACAGAAGTCCAATAACAGAACACCACCGGGTTCAGATCGGGGAGGCCGTTCCTCCCAATCACACCTCTCCAGGTATCACTGTCGTTGCCCACGTGAGCGTTGAAGTCTCCCAGCAGAACAATGGAGTCCCCAGTTGGAGCGATTTCCAGCACCCCTTCCAGGGACTCCAAGAAGGTAGTACTCTGCACTGCTGTTTGGCCCAAGGCCGACAGAGTGGGACCTAAGATGGCGCAGGGAAACGACCCTCTCGGCAGCGGGGAGAACTCCCACATGGCGGCTGAGCTCCAGCCCCCAGCTCCCCTTGGAACCGCCACCTTACCGTGGTGGAATTGCCCCTTAGAATGATCCTGGGAGCTATTTGTCCGGGGCTTAATGCCCCTGGTAGGGTCTCCCAAGGCAAAAGGTCGCAGGTGACGGGTCAGACCAAGATTGGTTCAAAACCCCTGATGGACGACAAAAGATTGGAAGTGGTGAGAATTGGCGTCACCGGGGCCCCACCCTGGAGCCAGGCCTGGGGTCGGGGCTCGCAGGCGAGCGTCTGGTGGCCGGGCTCCGTGGGCCCACGGGACCCGGCCGGGCGCAGCCCGAAGGAGCGACGTGGGCCCGCCCTCCCGTAGGCCCACCACCCGCGGGAGGGTCCAGAAGGGGATGGTGCCAAGGGATTTGGGTGGCGGTCGTGGGCGGGGGCCCCGACGACCCAATCCGCGGACAACGACTCTGGCTATGATACACTAGTGCTATTCATCTCCGAGCCTGTGGTGGCATGTTATCAAAATCTGTGGTCTGTAGGTTGACCTACTGACCTCTGATCTGGAAGATGTCATCTCCGACGGCGGTGCGGCGCGGCTAACTTGCTAGAGCTAATCCTATGGAGCTAATGCTATGGTCCGTTTCTGCATGTTTCCGACTTGTCAGAACACAATGAGCAGCTGGATGAAGTTCAGCTTCCACAGGCTTCCTCTCCTCAACCTGGACTCACTAAAGCTCCGGCTAGTTGAGATAATATTGGACCTGAATGCCGAAACGGAATCATTATTATCAGAATGAGCCGGGCAGTGCTCGGAGATGAGTAGAGTTGTGACTTTGAGTGAGAAGTGTAATTGTCTCATTGGTTGGGTTTAGGCAATGAAGATAGGAGTTTAGTAGAGGTTAGACAGGCCAGATAGATAAAGAGAGTAGAGAGAGTCCATCAACCAGTATGTATTCCAACCCGGGAACATAGGACCCTCTTTGGGAAAAGGGGGGAAGATAGGTACGCTCCCGAGGTAAACAACCTAAACAACAGAACTTCAATCCACTCCATTCATCGCTGCCGTGGCGAAGTGTTCTTGTACAAGGGCTGAGGTTCTACCTGGAACCATTTGCTTCTGAAGAAAAGGTTTTTCAAGGGTTCTTGGTAACACTAAGGGTTCCTGTAAGAACCATTTTGTTCCAGAGAACCCTTAAAAGCCCTTTCCCCAAAGAAATGGTTTTTCAAGGGTTCTTGGTAAGACTAAGGGTTCCAGTAAAAGGGTTCTTGGTGGAACTCCCTGTGTAGGTTCTACAGTAGATGAAACCGTAAGAAGTGGGATATTTTCTGGATGAAACCCCCAGTAAGGCATCTGGGTGAAACCAATACGCCATAAAAGGAATTTTTGTAGAACCTCTCATTAGGGGTTCTAGGTGTAACCTTTCACAGATGGTTCTAGCTAGAACCTTTTATGTCTTGGTTTTCTAGATATAACCCTTTATGTTGGGTTCTAGATATAACCCTTTATGTTGGGTTCTAGATATAACCCTTTATGTTGGGTTCTAGATATAACCCTTTATGTTGGGTTCTCGGTATAACCCTTTAAGTTGGGTTCTATGTAGAACCCTCCAAAAGGGTTCCAGGTCCTGGAGCCAAAAACCGAACCGTTCTTCGAAGCCGAAGAACCATATATGGTTCTACATAGGACTTTCATTTCTAAGAGTGTATGACTTTGACGTATCATTTTAAAGCTTATTTGTTCCTCTTTACATTAATACCAACATCTCAGTTTTGAAGTTTGGGTCACTGTGACTCATTTTGCTGGATCAGGTCACATATTATTCTGCAGCCGAGCATCTGTCAGGTTTCCTAGTGTTGTCTGTTGTAGTATGTGTGTGAGTGGAGTCTATGAAGCTGTCAACGTGCTGCTCATTGACACACTGGTAGTGCTGCGTATGTAAATGTATCTCTCTCTTGCAGGAGGTCAAGCGTCCTCCTGGCCTTTCAATTTTGTTTGCTGTGTGATGAGTTCATTAAATCCCTCCAACCCTCCCACCCCGCCATTGTCTGCACACACACACACAGAAAGACACACACACACACACACACTCGCAGACATCCATGAGCAATGCTTTAAAAACTGCTAATTTGATCAATACTTAATTTTTCCTCCTGGTTGCTCTTTTTCTCTGTTAAGCAGTGATAAGGAGAGGGAGGGGGTGGGGCTGTGTTCTTTAGTGTGTGTGTGTGTGTTTGTCAGACATCTGCGAATGGGTGAATTTATCAGCGTGTGTGTGTGTGTGTGTGTGTCTGATACAGCAATGCGTGTATCAGTGCTGCCACAGTTTCTGGCTGTAATTTCCGCATGGCCTTCTATTACCTGTGTGTGTGTGTATGTGTGTGTGTGTGTGTGTGTGTGTGCAGACACTATCGGGCCATCTGGTAAATGGATAGGTTGGTGAGGTGTCGTCATGGCAGCCAGTTAACCGGGGATCCAAATGATGTCATCCCTCACCGCAGCAACACTTAAAGAGATAAGTTCCCTAAAGAGGCAGCCATTTATCAGCAGCCAATGCTCTCATACACAGGATGATACACACACACACTGAGGGAAACACACACACGTATGGAAACAACAACACAGACACACACACCCTATTGTTGAACTATTTGACTGCTCTAGTCCCGTTCTCCATTTGTAATCGCCCTGTCATGGCAGACACTGAAGAGGTGCTGGTGCTGTGTGTTTTTGAGTGTGTGTGTGCGTGTGTGTGTGTGTGTGTGTGTGTATACTCTATATGTCTTAAGGGAATTCATCCTTTCAATGTAAAACCTTTTCTCAGGAGTCAGTCAGATAGAACAGCTTGCAGGTCTTTAGTATTATTGTATTGTTGCGGATTGTTGATAGTTGTATTTTCTGTTTTCGCATTTGAACCCTGTTCATCTCAAACAAACCACTTTTACTTAAAGGGATAGTTCAACATTTTGGCAAATTGGCCCATTGCCATAATCCCTATAGTCATAGCAGTAGGTTCATTACCTTTAATTGTCGATGCAAGCTGTTTTTAGAACAGCGGAGCAGAGCCGTGAGCTGATCAGAGCTACGCTACGGAGGCTCATGGGATTTCTTGGTTTCCCTCATCAAACTCATCAAATACACAATCCAACAACTCCAAGACGCTCTGGTGGACAAGTTGTGCCCATCACATTCACCACACTATGAGATAATAACACAACGTTACCACACAGAGTTGTTTTAGAGGGAAATACAGAGACTGCTTGCTGAAAAACTGTCCCTGAAGGCAATGTGCATCAGCTGTTTTGCATGAATTTCCCTCTAAAACAACTTTGTGTGGTAACGTTGTGTTATTATCTCATAGCGTGGTGAATGTGCAGGTCACAACTTGTCCACCAGAGCGTTGTGGAGTTGTTGGGTTGTGTATTTGATGAGTTTGATGAGGGAAACCAAGAAATCCCATGAGCCTCCGTAGCGTAGCTCTGATCAGCTCACGGCTCTGCTCCGCTGTTCTAAAAACAGCTTGCACCGACAATTAAAGGTAACAAACCAACTCTACCTACGATATGAGGATTATGCTAATGAGCAAATTTGCCAAAATGTTGAACTATGCCTTTAAGTTTGTTGTTTGACATTATTTATGCTTTTTTACAGCGACCTGGATACGTTCATGTCATGCTCCACTTCAGTGTTTTCGGCACTACAGCAGTACAGAGACCCAGTGGTAAGTTGCAGTAGCCTACCACCTGCACCCCCCCCCCACACTCATCTCTGCTTCCATATATTGCTCCCTGGGCTTGGTGCCATGCTCCTCATCATGTTTGTCTAGGCTAATCGCCCAGTCACTGCCTCCTCCCTGCATTAACTTTGTAACAACAGAGACACCTTGTTAATGACGGTGCTAATTGAATGA
Organism: Decapterus maruadsi; assembly: GCA_030347415.2. NCBI lineage: Eukaryota > Metazoa > Chordata > Actinopteri > Carangiformes > Carangidae > Decapterus > Decapterus maruadsi. Next base: position 32,485,129 of record CM064903.1, on the reverse strand, counting down.
AATGGCCATACTAACGAGCATAAAACCTCCCACTCACATTTTGCTAATTAACAACACACTGGCTTAATTACAACAGTAGAAACACATGCAGCGCTGCCTCATTACTGTTAATTGCCACAGCTAACAGGGATTTATGGTAATTGGCTGTATAACCATTGTTAACGAGAGGCTGAATTAGCTAGACACACTGAGACAAGAGCAGAACAGAGATGTGCCAGAACTAATTAACAAGCTCTTGGGATCTACATGACTGTATTGATCATCTAATTGGATGGTTTCATATCATACTCTCCTCTCTTGAGAGTGGCTGACATCTGAGGTAGTATTAGCTTGTTTACATCATCACACACATGATACTGTTACTGCTGCTGGTGTTTTCTGCAGTTACTTTCACTGCTGCTGTTGTGTCTCTCCTGAGCCTGACCCTCAAACTAAACACGTATCAATCTCCCTAAAAATAGTCCCCAACTAATTAATGCATGATTTGTTTAGCTTTCTGAAGTGATTAGCAATTTGATGATTTCAGGATGATAATTTGAGAAATAGAATTACATACTTAATATACATTTAGATTTGATTTGTTTTTTTTTAAGATTTTACTTATTTGCACAGTTAAAAATTACACAAGTAAAAGTAACAATTCCACAATTTAACGTACAGGAAGAGGCAAAAACTCAAGGAGCGTGGCGGTGCGTGGCGCAGTGGTTAAAGCGGCCGCCCCATGTAAAGGCTACAGTCCTAGACGCAGGCGTCCCCGGTTCGAGTCCTGCGTCGGGCGGACCTTTCCTGCATGTCATTCCCCCTCTCTCTGCCTCCCCCTTTCCTGTCTGTATCACTATGTACTATCAAATAAAGGCCAAAAAACAAAAAATGCAGAAATAATAACGCCTATAATTAACAATAAAATAAAGAAAACAAAATATACAAATGAGCGATCAGAAATATAGATGATGGAAATAAATGGAAATTACACAAAAATAATAATTGAAATATATAAATAACAATATATAGTACAATTTAAAAACTAAGAAACAAACAAACAAGCAACAACTAGAGAACAAACCAAATAAAAGAAACAAGAAATAATTTCCAGGAGATTACAAAAGATGAAATCTGTGTCATGTTTGTACATCATTACTCATGCCAGAGCAGTTCCATTTACAAAACAGAAATTAAATGGTGTTTCAGACATCCTTTATCCTTTATAACCTTGTACAGATGAGCGTTTTTTTTGCTAAGTGGTAATATGTGTTCCTTAGTTTGACACCAAGTACATGTAGCGTATTATTGACCTGCAGATCTAACACTTGATGGGTTGCATGAGTGTGGACCTGAGAGTTTGTAGTGAAACAGTCTTTGAACAGGAATGCTTTCCTCCTTTAAGACCTTAGAAGTAAAAAGACTGATAAATATTTAAATTATAAATGTTAAGAATATGACGTTTCTGAAACAAAGGAGTGGAGTTTACAAGTCTGTGCAGATCGTGGTCTCTGACCCATGTCTCAGACAGACACACAGACTCTAGGTCTGTTCAGTTTCCTCTGCAATCCATCTCTCTCTCTCTCATTCCTCCTTTCTTGACCTCTTAATTTGCTCACCCTTTCACCCCCCCCACCCACCCACTCCCCCCCCTCCTCCTCCTCCTCTTCATATTCACTGCCTTTTATTCTCTTCCCCCTGATAAAGTGATTATGGTCATGTGTTCAGTTGAGGGGCACTCAGGCAGACACAGTCTAGATTGGTATGCATGTAGTATTACTGCGTGTCAGTGTGTGTGTGTGTGTGTGTGTGTGTGTGCGCGCCAGATCGCTTACAGCTCATTGGTTGTATATGAGGGTGTCAGTTAGTCATTGTAGTCATTGGTTAAAAGATCTGGTTAGTATCCATAATGGCCTCTTATTACCTACTACACCCTTTGAACACAAATATCAATGTGTGTGCGTGTGTGTGTGTGTGTGTGTGTGCCACCAAGAAAGAGAATTGTGATGGTGATGTCTGATGCTCATATCTGAAGACAGATGGCATCATGAGAAGAGTCTCACTTTAACACTTAACAGAGGAGTTAGAGCTCCATACACTGGAGGCCTAAGATAAAGGCAGGGTGGGAGAAAAAAATCTATTCATCTAAGTATCACAATATTTTTTGACAATTTTTAAATTGATTAAAACATTTTTTTTTCAATATTGTGCATTTGTTTGCCTTTTTTTTTTTTTTTTTACATACAGAGAGTCCAGGTTATGAAAAGAGTTTACGTTCACTTTCTAATGGAGTATGTTAATTTATAGGCTCCTACAGTATTTGCGTACAGATAAATGTTAAAATGTAGCAGTTTACCTCAGTCTACAGTATATCTCATTTTGTCAGAAAGTTTCAGAAGCCTGTTTTTTCTATACTCTTTTATTTTTGCCTCTTGCAGTCCAGGGTTAGGGCTGCTGAATATACTGTATCTTAAAAACTGACATGTGATGTGTATTTTGGGGGGACATATATGGTTCCTGGAATAGTCTGTAGACAATCATAATCATTCAACTGTTTCACTGGTGTTAAAAATTCGGACTAAAAATCAAGAAAATTGGCCGTATCGTAGAATCGCAATTTAATAAATTGGATCGGCATCCAAAAAATCGTAGAAGAATCGAATCGGGAGAAAAGCATCATCCCGGCCCTAAAGGACAGTTGTCCTTGTGTCTTTGATTGCACAGTATTAAAGGGATAGTATCATTTTTTTTAAAGTGGGGTTGTATGATCTACAAATGGCCCCTAAGTACTTTAATTGCCGTAGAAGACTCTCTGCACTCCTCTCTGGCAACGCCAGCCCATAGCCCTGCCCAGAGATTTACAACATACATTGTTGTGAATGGACCCAAAGAAACGGCCTATTTTCACGGCCTAAAAGAGGTTTTACCTGAAAAACAAAAACACAGTTAGCTCCAAATAAAAACTGTGTTTTTCCTGCACTTTGAAGGGCTGGAAAAAATTATATTATAGCGAACAATGGAACTGTGTATTTTTTTTCAGTTAAACCTCTTTTAGGCCGCGAAAATAGGCCGTTTCTTTGGGTCCATTCACAACAATGTATGTTGTAAATCTCTGGGCAGGGCTATGGGCTGGCGTTGCTAACGGGAGGAGTACAGAGAGTCTTCTACTGCAATTAAAGTACTTAGGGGCTATTTGTAGATCATACAACCACACTTAAAAAAAAATGATACTATCTCTTTAACATTCAATCTAGACACATGGAACTTTTGAGCTTGAGTTTGAAAACTCAGCTTCAGTCTTAGCCTTGACGACCGCCACAGACAGAAGAAATAAAGATGGCCGACACTTTCCCAAACCCTGATGACAACATGGATAAAAGCTCAGCCTCACTTCATGTCATTTCTTACACATCACTGTTGTAACTAAGTTATTATAATAAAGGTAGATAAGTAATACTTTACCTCCAATTCCTCTGCTTGTGGATACAGTTAGTGTGTGCTGTATGCATATGCAAATTAGTAGTGTGTGTGATAGTGTGTGTGCATGTGTGTGTGTTGCACTGTGACAGGGACTAATGTCTAAATCAGCCAAACTCCATCGCCCTGTCGCCCCGCTCCCCTACAAATGTCACCTGTTCCCGGCCAGTGATTTGCATAATGCAAAGCTTCTCAGTCGTAACGGTCCGATTAGCGGTGGGGAATGCTGGGACCATTCCTGACGCACCAAGCCGTTAACAGCTCCTTTTGCCGGGAACAACTGTGATTAACTGAGGGGGTGCTGGAGGGGAGGGAGGGAGGGAGCAGGGGGCAGAAAGAGAAGAAAGAGAGAAAGAGGAGCGCCTGAAAGTGTTCACACACTAGTTGTATTAATTACAGACAGACAGGTTGGCTGCGGGTGACATCACCAGCTGATAAGACAGAGAGCACTGAGCTGAAGAGGAGAGGAGGAGGAGGAGGAGGAGGAGAGGAGGGAGAGGTGAGTGGAGAAAAAGAAAGAGAGAGGCAGAGGAGAAGGACAACATGGACATGAAGAGAAGAAGAGGAGGGAGGATAGGAGCAGGGAGGAGGAGAGGATGGAAGGAGAGAGGAGAGAAGGAGGAGAGAGGTTCACAACCCAACCCATGGCTGGAGATCTGGAAAATAAAAGCCACAAGGTTCTTTATAAACGAATAATAAATAGCTTATTTCCTTCATTAGAGCAGAGTGAGTGATGGATGAAAGATGATACAATGCATCTAGACACTTTCATGTTGGTGTGATCATGGGCAGCAGAGTATTGCTAATAACTTGCTTGCTGCAGAACTATGTATGACTGATTTAATTAGAGAGGATAAACATTAAACACGTTTTTGAATCTCTTCAGATCGCGGCATTTTAGTCTTGATCGTTAAGTCTCCTTCACTTTGTAAGACAGGTTAGTGATATCTTCATTCAACAGGTCTGACAGTGATCAGGAAGGGTGTGAGTGGAGAGTCAAATTCAACTCAGCTTTCCAGAAAAAAGGTTTATCACAGTTTTAAAAGAATAGTTCACCCAAAAATGAAATTTCATCTCATCTTATTATTTACTCACCCTCATGTGGACTAAGGGCTGGGAGCAGTTTCAGAGTCCTCCGTGGCTTCTCTGAGTTACAGGGGATCTCGGCGTAGCAGTCCATGTAACGGTTGTAAATGGACACCAACTGTCTTCATCCAAAAAGACACACCAAAAAACATCCAAATACCTCCATCCTGCTCATCTGTAATGTCCCTCTTTGAATCCCTCTCTATTGAAGCTCCGACATGAGTAATTGTTCTGAAAAAAAAAATAAGTTGTATTTCAAGCGAAGATTCCTCTTCCTGGTTCATCAAATTTGGACAAACCAGGGTCCGTCCTCTTCCCAGTTCGTCCAAATTTGACGAAGATTAGCTTCAAGAAGCTTCCGCTACAAAACGAGCTTGCTTGCCGCTAGCGTATAACTGGAGCAGAGTGGGTGAGTTGTTTTTTGTCTCATTTCAATAGAAACCAGGCTAAGCTAACAGATGTTTAACAGATTGTTCTGTTGATGACGTTTGGTGCTGTTCTGAGCATTATTTGTGGCTACAAGTGGCTGTTTGATCCGTTGATAGTGGATCCGTATACTGCGCTGCTTGTTACGGCGCGGTCATTGCTAACGTTGCTACAACTAGAGAAGCTAGCGGTTAGCAGACTTTATCTCTCGAGGGGGGGTCTAACTCGGTGTTACGGTGCGTTGGACCATGGGTTTAACTTACACCGGAATATCCCTTTAAGGGTCTGTGCTTGGACTGGACAAGCTGGTCAAAATTAATAAATTTGTCACATATTAATAATCTATAATAAATTAATCTATCTATCTATCTATCTATCTATCTATCTATCTATCTATCTATCTATCTATCTATCTATCTATCTATCTATCTATCTATCTATCTATCTATCTATCTATCTATCTATCTATCTATCTAACTTTTCCCTCCCCCCTCCCTCTTCCCTCCTCCCTCCGTCTCTGTAGTTGACAGATGAGGCAGGGATAAGAGGATGAGAGGGAAGATATGTTGCAGCTCACTTCTCTTTCTAATGTCTCTGGCTGCTGGGAAACCATGTGGAAAACTAAAGACTATTAATGCCACAAACAAATCTCTCCCAAAACGTAAGCTCTTTTACATGTTTTAGTGCACGGGCGGGCTGAGGGCTTAATGACATGGAGAGAGGAGGAGGATGGAGAAAAGGAGGAAAAGAGAGGGGGAGGCATGGAGAGAAGGATGAAGAAGAGGAGAAAGATGGAGATGGAAAATATAGGAAACAGGAAGAAAATAAGGGGCATGATATTACTGTAACATGAGGCAAGTGAAAAGATGTTGGAGGGGGAGTAGAGGGAAGTAATGGAGGAGAACAAGCAGGGGAAAAGAAGTGAAAAGGAGAAATAGAGATTCAAAGAAAAGAACTAGGAGTAAACAGTGAGGAGTATGGCGGAGATGAAAAACTGAGGCCAGACTGGGTTCAAGATCAACCAGCAGGGTTAACTCTGAAGTTTAAAGAGGAACTAAGCAGGATTATTACCGTGGCTAATGGCTAGGCTACATTTATAGCTCTGGAGTAATTGTGATAATTAACTACATGACTTGTGACTTGCTAGTAGTGAGTATGGAGGCTCTCTGCCTTCACCTGGCACCTTGAAGCATCAGTGTAGCACTTGGCCGCTGCCCTCCTAGCCCTCAACACAAACATGCTCCATAACCATAATCTTTTGTTTATGACAATTACAACTACACAGATATACACATCTTAAAGGATAATTAGCATTTTTTACAATCTGGACCTTATTTCTAGCATAAAATACGATCATTTCCTCACCCAGATAACTTTGTGTCATTACAAGTCGTTCTGATGAAATGAGCTCCAGCCGAGAGCCGTGTATATCTGTATAATGTGAGTCTACAGGGCAGCGCAATGCAGCCTCTTTTGGAGTGTGGCTTTTGGACGCCAGTGAAAACAAACGTGTGTGTGAGCTGAAAAACAACGTATCATTGTATAGTAATTAGTAGTTAGGCTATTATTATTAGGGACGACTGGGGATGGTTGATGACATCACTTTCCAATATGGGATAACATTAGAGTTATGTGCTCAATAGCCTATAACAGACTCCCTCCCTGACATTGCATGTGAATTTGCAACAGCAAAACATGGACTTCAGAGGGGAAAACTAATATTTTGTTAATTTTCAAAAAAAATATAAATAATTGGTAACTTGTATAAATGAAAGAGAGCTTTGGATGATGGTAATCAGAAATGTGGTATTTAGAAGCTATATTCTGGTGCCTTGGTGTAAAAAGTTTGAGAACCACTGGACTATAGCCTCCACACATGGGGCGGGTGCTCTACCAACTGAGCTAAACACTGCCCCGGATAATGTGTTATTTAGAGGCTGCATTGCGCTGCCCTGTAGACTCCATTATACTAAAATAAAATAAGAAGAAATAAGGTACAGATTGTAAAAAATGCAAATTATCCTTTAACATTGTATATGTTATATAACGTTATCCACCACTTCATGGATTGATTTTTTGCCGGATTAGTTAAAAGTTCTGTTCACTTCACTGTACATGACTTAATGGCTGGAGGATAAAGCAATCAATTAACTATGTAGCCTACTACATAAATGACTCTGTCTTACTTTATATATATAAAAAAAATATATTGGCATAGAAGTACATCTAATAGCTTCAGTTTTTCAGATCTTAGCACTTATTAAATCAGAGATATCTGAAATCTGTTCATAATGTAATCAGTAGCTACATCTGGATAAACGATTCACAGCATGTTGATTAGATTTGATCACACATATGGCTTCTCAAATCAAACATGTGGGGTAGGGTTCAGGCTCATCATTTTCATTTCCGTCATTCACAGAATCCATATTTGCCAGCTGATGTCTCTATGTTATGTTACAGAAGCATTAAGGGCTACACTGATTGAGTAATTGACTGAGCATTGGTGTTTGTTTCAACCTGTTGGTGAGTGACAGGATGAAATTTAAATGTGAAATCAAAATGTTCCCCTGGCCTAAGTAAAGAGCAGCCAATGCAACATCCCATCATTGGAAAACTATAGCTGCTTTAAGCCAAATTGCTCAATGATTCAAGATTAATGTGCAATGTGATGATGTTTAATGTCGTCCTTTGAGCGTCTCAGTGAGACAATTGTTAGCGACTGGACTGGTTAGATGTGAGAGCTCAAAGAACTCTGGACTGGGATATGTACTGACCTTCTGTTCTAGAATAAAATGTGAAAATCCGGGGTGACTAAACGCTCTCTGACTCCTCTGGTCTTGTCGACAAAGAGAGCAGCCTCCACAGGCTTCAGTCCAGTCTAATTCTTTTTTTATGGGTTTCAAAAGTTAACAGCTGTTCCAGTTATTAAGCTGTACAAGTGGAGATAGCTGCCCAGTCATCCAAACCTTAACCAAGCCTTCAGCGATAGCATCACAGTGTTGAGTGGAAAAGAAGCACGCCCATTAGATGTCCAACTAGATAAATAGACTATAATGGGTTGCTGGGGATGCGTTTGGTCATTTGGCCTGTCGTTCTCATCAGATGTGATCTTAGGGTCGCCGCCATGAATCAGGCAGTGGTGCGATGTCATTGGTCATCTTGGCAGCTGAACAAAGCCCAGCAACTGGGGAGGGACAGACACGGCTAATGGAGCCAGATTAGGATGGGTGTGCTTTGTAAGTTGCGCTGCCACTGTCGAGTCTCAGCGAGCGCATTGGGGTCAGTGGCGACTTTATGAGCAAAGCATCATGGGCCGGCGGCCGGTGGCACCCTGTGCTATTTCTGCTGCGGTGTGCTGATTGTTGTTAGCTTTTATGATATGTGTGACTGTGTGAGCGCAGGGCTGGTGATGTGCCGGTGGGATGATAAGAGGCTGATAAACCTTTAAGGGCTAATGATTTCCACTAATGAGAAAACTGGCTGTGATTATGACAAATAGGTGAAGAGCAGCAGGCTAAGCAGTGACACACAGCAGCTATTGTTGAGCAGCCAAGCCACAGCATCTCATTACTCCTCCTCCTATAGACCTGCAACTTCACTCCTGTGCACACACTGTAGACCAGTCTATTCTGCCTCCTGGTGGACCCGGAGGTTATCGTTTAGCCAGCTGATTTGCTGGCTAGAATTTAGGGTTAAAGGGATATTTCAACATTTTGGCAAATTGGCCTATAAATATAATTCCTATAGTTTTAGGCGTAGGTTAATAACCTTTCATTGTCGGTGCAAGCTGTTTTTACAAAGGCAGGGCAGAGATGTGAGCTGCTCAACTAATGCAATGGAGCCTCCACAGTGAGGTTTCCCTCATCAAACTAAGCAGAATCCAAAACTCCAAAACGCTCTGGTGGACAAGTTGTGTGCTATTCCTGCTACTGAATGGTAAATGGACTTGCTTATAAACGCTTTTCCAGTCAAACTTGGACCAGCTTTTCAGGCAAGTTTCAACTGAGGTCAAACACCAATATGCATGTTTTAACAAGAGAGATTGCGATTTCCGGGTGATGACTCCTTTAATAACCTTCAATTGTCGGTGCAAGCTGTTTTTAGAAAGGCGGGGCAGAGATGTGAGCTGCTCAACTAATGCAATGGAGGCGTCAAACTAACAATGAAACGATGAAATGTATAATTATGTAACATTACGACACGTGAAACAAATACTCGGAACTACTTGCGCCTTTGAAGTCACTCCGCCCAGCAGCTGTGTCGTTCCGGCTACACGTTTGCCTAGAAAACAACTTTGTCTCATAACGTTCCATTATTATCTCATAGTGTGGTGAATGTGCAGGTCACAACTTGTCCACCAGAGCGTTGTGGAGTTGTTGGATTGTGTATTTGATGAGTTTGTTGAGGGAAAGGTGGGAATACTGTGCGCCATGCAGAGCTCATGTCTCTGCCCCGCTGATCTAAAAACAACTTGCACTGACAATTAAAGGTAATGAACCTACTCCTAAATCTATAGGAATTATGGCAATAGGCCAAAAATGTTGAAATATTCCTTTAAATGACAGTTTAGGAGTATGACTGTATGACTGTCGCTCAAGTTGCAGCCCATAGCCCTGCCCAGAGATTTACAACATACATTGTTGTGAATGGACCCAAAGAAACGGCCTATTTTCACGGCCTAAAAGAGGTTTTACCTGAAAAACCCCCCCCAAAAAACAGTTCCATTGGGCTGGTGTTGTTAACGGGAGGAGTGCAGAGAGTCTTCTACTGCAATTAAAGTACTTAGGGCTATTTGTAGATACAACCCCACTTTAAAAAAATGCTACTATCCCTTTAACTCCTTGAAAACTCTGATCGTGCATGCAATTTGCGCGGGACACAAAGAGGAAGGAGGGACAGAGACGGCAGCTTGATCACAATCCAATTGACTTCAATGTCGTGTTCAAGATGATTGGATGGATTGTCCGTCCAACAGGTGACTGACCTTTCTCATTTCATTAATTGGGTGCAATCAGAATGTGGAGAGGATTTCAAACTATTTTGTGAAAAATGCTCCAGAATAGGATCTCCAACCCTAACCTGTAACTACACACCTGCTTTCCTTCTGACTATGGACAGGTTCATTACACATCTTCAGAGCCAGCTCTGTGGTAGTTCCTGTGATGAGACACACACACAGACTGGCGAGGTGAAAACAATACTCGCCCTGCTGCCACAGCTGGTGAGAAATACAACACAGTTTATAGTCACCATTCTTTCATCTTTAGTTCTTTACACCGAGTTGATCTGAAATTAAAGTGTTTCTCCAGAGGCTTGGTGCAGCAGCGCCGTCCTGTCAGCCTGCTGATGCCGCCCTTTCACCACAATAGTAATTGGAGCACTTATCTCTGAGCCTGCAGAGCATTAATACAGTTAAATAATAGCAGTTGGAGTATATCAATATCCCTTAACCTCCATTCCAACCTTAAAATCCCACCACCACCTTTAAACCTCCCCTCCCTCTATCATCCCCTGCTTCCCCCTTCCTCTTTTCCTCCCACAACCCTCCACCTTATCCTGTCCTCCATCCTCTTGCTCTCCCTCCATCCGTATCATCTCCCCCTCCTTCCCCTTCCCTCTCCAGACTCATTTCAGCATGAGATTATAAATGGAGCCTTGGGAAAATGTGATAAATCAATTAATCATTTGTAGCTGTGTAGCTTAATGAGTGAACTCAGGTGTCATAATTAGTTCTCCCAGTATCAATCATTAAAGTGCAAGTTTGCTGATAAACAGGCAGCTGATGAGAGCCGAGACGTGTCGGAGAGTTTCCCTCCATTATTGCAGGGAAATCACATGATAAGAGAAATAAATGTGCAGTAATGAGCTGCTGTTTACAGTGTTTCCTTCCTGCTGCTGCTTCTCTGACTGGCTGTGTTTCAATCTGAGAGTCTGACAGCACATCAACCGCTTCTGTCTTGACTTCCCTTCATTGTTAGAGCAACTAATAGCTATATTAAGATCCTGCTCTTACAGTTAGAACATTTTCGGCACAGTAAGCCAACTTTGGTAGATTTAGAACAAATCAAATCATTGCATTACAGTTGAGGTTATGTTCACATTTCTTATGCCTTGCCCTTTAAAGGGACATTGTGTAACTTCTCCTGTTATCTATTCACGAAAATCGATCATTTCATTCAAAAGTCTGTTTTTCATGAATCAGTAATCCCCCCATCAACATAGTGAAGTGTTCCTTTCAGCTCTGAATGAGCCGTTCATATCATTCATATCTCCATGGAGACGGTCAGCTCGCTGCTGGCTGCCATGTCCTGTCTCCATGTTTTTACCTTCAGTGGCAGCGTGACGGTAGGAAACCACGGAAACTCAGCGGAGACACCGGAGCTGTCGGCTCAGCTCCAGGTGGCGTCCGTGAAAAGTCACCGCGGTAACGCAGTGAGGAGGAATGGAGCGTTACACTGATGCTGCATTCAGGTGCAGTCGGACAGACGGCCGTCGGTAACAAACCAGATGTCATTTTAGTCACAGAAGTCCAGAGAAAGACGGTAAAACGTGGATCAGGTAAACAATACCACATCACCATGACAACATACTGTTACGTGTATTGTTTTGCCTTGTGCTGACGGACCACTTGTTTACATAGAGGCTTGTTTATCCTGTTACCTGCAGCGGCTGTCGTTCGTCTGCCCAATTTCACGTGAATGCGGCATGAAAAATACGACTGAGTTGCTTGTGATATACAACCACAACGCTAGATGGGAGGAATTTATACACAATGTACCTTTACAGCAGAAGTCAGTGATCCGGTCGTTTTGGCTAATGCTGCGTTCCAGGCAGGCTTTTGAAACCGTAAGTTACGGCTTCAAGTCACGACTTACGACTTTGTAGCTTTCCAGGCAACCCGCAACGGCCACTCGTAACTTCCGACCCGTGAACTCGTACCAGATCGAACTGATACGACTTCACAGGTTGGAACGCACCATGAACGCACCATGAGTTAGCAGTTAGCAGCCCCCGCCCTCGTCATGCATCTATTGGTCCTCGTGCTACGTCACCACATTCACGCGCATCCCTTGGCTGCACACACAGCCCTTCATGCCGTTCTCTCTCCTCATTGGATAACACTTGTATCCCACAAGGAAAGTTTTCTCCTGGTTTACAGCAGAGCAGAGTGACAGAGAGACCCGTGTTTCGGCCCAAACACTCTATGGAAGTGATTGCTGACGGAAAATAGGACTATTTAGGACTTATATTAACAAAAACATTCAGCTGACTTCTGCCATTTCTATTATCTTTTTTTTTACCCAAAACTTCTGGTGAAAACAGAAAGCAATGTGTAAGTGTCAAATTAAGCTACATTTAAGGTATAATGTGTAGGAATTCCCTCCATCTAGCGGTGCGGTTGCATATCTGAATTAATTCTTGATGTTGCGTTCAGGTGAAATGGGGCAGACATCAGACAGACAACAGACGCTGCATGTAACAGGATAAACAAGTGGTCCACCAGCACGAGGCAAAAGAATACAGGCCTGACAATATGTTGTCATGGTGATGCCGTATTGTTTACCTGACCCACGTTTTACCGTCTTTCTCTCATCGCTCAGTTTCCGTGGTTACCTACGGTCACGCTGCCACTGAACGTAAAAAATGGCGATGCAACATGGCCACCTCGGTTTGGTGCGCCCCCCCTTGTATAATTGTAACGACTTGTAACAACTTATTCTAAGTTAGGAGAAAGCTTTCGTTCGTATGCAGCTGTGATTCCACTTCAGTGAAATACGGATTTACAATACAATACAATAAAACTTTATTGTCCACCATGGTGGAAATTTGTCTTCCTTTATGAAACACATATTTGAATTTTGCTAATAAAAAGCCAAATAAGTCGCATACTGGGCCTTTAAGACCATAAGTTGAAAAGATTCAGTCAGATGTGATGAGTGGTCCTTCTTATTCCCACTCATTTATACTTCTTCTGACACACCTTAGTACAGCTGAGTGAGTCATGGCCTTTAGTGCACATGAGCAGGTTTCTTTAATGCAGGTAGACGTGCTACAAGGAGGCTGATTGAATAACTCTAGACTGCTGCTCCTGTCCAGGTGTTAGAACGTCTCAGCAGCTGTTCATATTTCGCTGCCTCCTACCACTGAGCCTACAGAGGTTAAGATATTGAAGTGGTTATTACAGGCCTGAGCGTGCCGAGCTAAGCTAATCCATGCATATATTACACTTTACATTTATGGGGGCGTGACTCTGTGTGCGTCAAAGAGAAGAAGGGTCAGGGAGGAGGTCGCAGGCTTGTGTGTGTGTGTGTATGTGTGTATGTGAGGCGTGCTAATGGTCTTTCTAGCCTGGGAAATGCCCCAGTGAGCAGCCTAACTTATGGAAATCACAGCCTAGATGCGGGAAGCCATTATCAGACTCATTTGCATAAAGACTCTTTCAAATAGGTTTCTGAAGGCCGGGACACGCCACCACCCCCCCCCCAACCCCACCAACCCCAAATATATCTGTGTGTATGTGTGCGTTCATTATTCCTTTATGGTTCCAGTTAGCTTAACAAAAAGTTGAGCCTAACCCCCACGTTGCCTCCTATCAATATCCAGCAGCCTGCCTCCTTCAACCAATCACGGTGATGTATGTACAGGCTCTGTCTTTGTCAGGAGTAACATTGGTAACACAGTGAGACAGGGGCCACACACACACACACACACACACATATTTACACACACACACAGTGGACGGTAACAAGCCATTAACAAACCCTTAATTGATGAGCTCGTTAAGATCTGTTATTAGAGAAATTGATTTCAAATAGCCAGTTTAATCTGCTGGCCAGAGGGAAACGGGCCACAATGCAAATTGAAGCTGCTAAAGTACATAATGGAGCAAGTAATTCATAGATTCAGTTTCACTAATTAATAAGTGGAGACTGTAGTGTGTGTGTGTGTGCGTGTGTGTGTGTGTGTGTGTGTGTCTGCTGCCTGACTGTCAGTGCAGGCCTATTGTGTATCTCTTGTTATTAATTAATGAGCTTTATTCCCAGGCAACCTATTAGTAATTAACAATCTCTCTCTCACTCCCCTACACCTCAACCCCCTGTGTGTGTGTGTGCGTGTGTGTGTGTGTGTGTGTGTGTTTGGATATATTTGTTTACAGTCTGCTTCATCATTTGTAAATATGAACAAAGATAAAACAATGTTGTAGAATTTAAATGAATTGTTTTTTAAACCAGGCAGAGATTTATTATGAAATATTAAAAATCAAACAGATTAAATACTCATATGTTTACACCAAATATGTGTTGGTGATAAGTTGTTAAACTCTATGATTTTAAACCTATTCTAACTTTTTAAATTTACTTTTATTTGTTTATTTAGTCGGGACCATGCATATTAATGGACAGTGAGTGCAAGAGTACCCAGTGTAAATACACTGGATTTAGTACAGGTGCTAAATGACGTCTGTAGTCCCCAAAACAATACAACAATAACATAAAAGTCCACAAAGACGGAGGACCAGATGACAGAAGAAGTACATTTACATAGTTACAGGTTGGTTGGACATGATTCTTAGAATTGTAAAAATATATAATACAGTTGCGATTGACATGATTCATTTAAATATAAAAATATATATCTATACAGTTGCAATTGATTGAATATAACATTAACACCATGATCCTCCTGCTTGTTGTCAGGGTTCAATCTGTTGCCCATCGTTCTTTCCTTCCTTCCTCCCTTCCTTCTTCCCACCATCCTTTTCACTTCCTCCCTCCCTTCTTTCCCTTCTTCCTTCAATCTGTCCTCCATCTCCATCCAGGAGGACAACAGGAGGGTTAAACAACAAAAACATGAGTGAGCAACAGTCAGCCAATACATTGTATAATATTATAGGCACCAAAATACATGATGTTTTGAAAATGTGTTGTTATCAGTGAAGGCAGATCATAATATATATTCTCATTCATCCCTCTAGATTCCCAGAAAAACACAGCACTTCCAATTGGTACATCCCAGGCTTCATCAACAATCTCTGGAAAACAATCTTGATGAGATTATGCAAAGAGAGATTTCAAGTAAATAAATGTAACGCACAAATACGCTGCAGATCATGTCTGAGTATACGGTTGCAAAGGGACGGAAAATTTCCGGTAAATTTCCAGAAACTTTCCATAGAAAGTTAAGATGGGGAATTTTGGAAATATTCCAAATTGGAAACTTTCCATGGGAATTATTGGGAAGTAACTGGAAATTGGGGGTAATTTAAACAAACTGTATCATGTAAATATTTAGTTTTGTCATAAGTAGACATACATGCAAAACAATACAATTCAAAAACATGACATTTCAACAGATTTATTTGTGAGTAGACCTTTATTAAGTTTTAATTCTTGTATGAACAATCAGTTCTTTTACTGAACAACAGAAACATGAATGATGAGTAAAATATTACTTACTATATTGCATTACAGTAAATCTGGTTGTTTTAGCCAAGATTATGCTACAATATAATTTCCCCAACTATATTTAAGTTCCTTAAAGAGCCAACCTTCAATTTTGTAAACTTCATATTTTTTCCTGTTTATTCCCATATATTCCCATTAATTCCCATGGAAAGTCTCCAACTTTAAAAATTCCTGGAATTTTGCAACCCTCTGTGTGAGACACATGACAGCGTCAACAGGAAGTTGACGGGTGAGGGTTGGATCAAAGAGTTGATGTAAGTAGAAGAGGTTTCACACACAGACCTGGAGCTTAGCAGGTCATGAAGAGTCTGTGGTGTGTGAAGAGCAACCGTTTAATCTAATCTTTTTCTATCTGTCAGAGGCGACACACACGCACACACACACACACACACGCACACAGTTATAATTCCAGTATTAGTGGTGGTATTAGCCGGAGTGGGGCAGGTACTTAACACTGAAAAGACTGAAATCACTTCCCAAGGGGCCTTTTATACAATGTGTGTGTGTGTGTAGGTGTGTGTGTGTAGATAGTAGCCATTGTCAGTGACCCAGCTTTCTGATTCTGCGTGTGGCTTAAGCTAGAGGAAGTGCGTGAATGGCTGTGGCGCGGTGGCGGTGGCGGCGGCGGGCCCGGCCTCTCTGTGTTGATTTAATGTGGTGAATTGGCTGCTGCTGTATTGAATCAGACTGGGGCCTATATTGTTCGGCTGTAGGGGATTACACGTTTAGCAGCTAGTGATCTGGCTTCAGTTATAACTCCACTCGGCGAGAGAGCAGCAGCTCTTATCAGCTACTGGGAGCCCAGTCTCTGCCACATTCACAACCCTCCAATACACTTTAATTGAATTTCTTTTTAGAGACAGAGAGGCTCAGACGGCTCATGGCATTCAATTTACTACCTCCCCTGTCAACGTTTAGATCCCTCACCCCTTCTCCTGCTGCAGAAAAAAGGAGGCGCCTCCACGCTACAAAGGGAAACTTGCAAATACCATATTTATCTCTGTTCGCTCACTCTCCTTCTCTCTTCCTCTGCTCTCCTATCCATGTCAGTTATTATATCATTTCAATGAATACTCGCCAGGAAATGGGCTTATCTCAACCGCAAAATATCTTTTTCTTTCAGACGTTGATTTAGTGTGTTTAAAGCCCACGGCGAGGACAGACAGACTGTCAGCTCAGCGCAGCACTAAAGCAACGATCCTATCTGCAGGGAGCTGAAATACTGATGAATGGGGAGGCGGGGAGGGAGGATGGAGAGAGGGGAGGGAGGGGGTGAACGGAGGAGGCAACAGGGGGGAGGAAGAAGGCAGAAAGAGGACTGGAAAAGACAGAGGGAGGGAGAGATGAATACAAGTGATTTTAAGGGAAGAGAGGAGAGGTTTGGATGGAAATAGAGGGAGGAAGAAGAAGAGGAGGAGCAGACAGCACTGACCTCTGACCAGCATCTGCACTGTAATGGACATCAGACTAGTAAACAATGATATAAACAACCATACGTGTACATACATGCTCCTCTAGAAGATCACTGGTGATGCATCCTGACAGGTTGTTGGATCAGCCAATCAGCTCGCAGGGTGCAGGTCTCCTACACTGTTATGTTGCAATAAAATTAAAATGCAGTTTGGGTTGGACAGGGTTTCCTTCACAGCAGACCATTGATTTCATTCACTAGAGCCTGTCAACAACCGTCCACTGCTCAGTGCTGACCTGAGGCCAGGGCAACGATGGTGGACTGAGCAAACAAATAGTTGTTATCTGAGTTTCATCTTTAAAATAAAAAAATTGAAATATAGGATGTTAGACAAAAAACGGACAGGTGTCAAGACCTCTTGGTGCATGTACAGCAGGTTGTAAGCAGTCAGAGTGTCTATCTGATTACTGGGATGTTGGAGTTTTATTATTATTATTTCATTTCAATGAGACTTTCATCCATCATCATTATGTGAAGATTCTTAGATAGACAGACAGACAGATAGATTGATAGATTGATTGACTGATTGATAGAATTTTTACCACTCTTTTTTTATTCTCTTTTAAAAGTTTTAAAGAATTTTTTTTAACCATTTTTTATTTTTTTTGAGAAATTGTACCACTTGTTCTAAAAATGTTTTCAGAGAAATTGTACAATTTTTTTTCCAGAAATTTCTCTATAATATTTCCAAAAATTCACGCCATTGGCCCTAATTTGATCGTTGTACATTGACTAAAAATGTAACATTCTTCAGTCTCAGAAGAAATATTTGTGTATTTCTGGCATTTGTTTCAAAATGTTGTCCAATGGGGGTCCGTAGTCTAATTTGTGTCAGTTTAGGGGTCCTTGATGTGAAAACCTTTGAGAACCACTGGTTTAGACGATGTGAGAAACCTTTAACCCTCTATGGTACGCACTATGATGCCATTGGGGAAAAATGTTTAGAGTGGGTTTTTTTGGTCTCAAAATAGACTAAATAAACATAATCTAAAGAAAGTTTTTTAGATTTTTTTTTTTTTTAATTTGGGGGATTTGGTAGGCAACATTTTACCATAAATATGATCTTATACTGTACTAGAACCAGTCTCTATACACTTTCACCTTCACTGGCCTCACCCGCAATCTTCCACATCATCATCATGTAGTCTGAAGTTTGTTTTACAGCAACCAAAATCACATTTATTTAAGGATCAAAACTAAAATTATGATGAATTATTTATTTTTGAATATTATATTTACACCTAAACACACCTTACAATATTGATTCCATAATGGTATGTTGCTGCCTTCAGGCAACAGGTACATTTGAACAAGTTTCCATACAGTAATAAGTAAATAAATTGCATGAAACTATTAAAAATTAAACTTTACTAATCTATTAGTGTTTTTTACAGAAGAAAAAGGGCCAAAAAGTGATGTTTTCAGACAGTTTTAATGGAGCAAAATGGTAAACCTGTTTCCTTTGAAAACGTCTGCAAAAAAGGCTTTCAGTATGGCTTCCTGGAAGTCATTTGATAAATTAAAGCATTGTTATTTGTTTTGTTCTCTATGGTCTTCTCTTATTAAAGTATTATATCATTAAAGGGATGTGTTGTGGAGATGTGACAGACCAAACACTAGAGGGTTAAACAAACAGACTCATTCTGTTTTAAGGTGTAATTGTCCTTTAAGGCCAGAGAATAAGTACTTGAGTTTGACCACTGTCAGGTTTTAATGGGCCACTATTTACTGGTTCCACTGGTCAGCCTGGAACACACACACTCTATCTGTGTGTGTCAGTGACATCCCTGGCCACAGCCCCTGAAATCTAACATGGTTTAACAATGTCACGGGTCGGCCTTCTGCCGCAGAGCCCCTTCACACTGACACACACACACACACACACACTGCTGGGGAGAAGGTTATTGAGTGGAGCAGCTATTTTTCTTTCGCACTGACTGGCCAAGTGGCCCTGAGACACACACTCGCACAAACACACAACACTACATACACACATGTATGCAGCCATCTCATCTGGGCAGTATAATTCCATTTGTCTGGTCCAGCAGCAGTTGGCTAACTCCATGAATTATTACCATCCCATAAGGCATCTGGGGTGCTGCAGGGCTGGGGGGCCTGTCTCCGTGTGTGTGTGTGTGTGTGTGTGTGTGTGGCCTCCATCTACCATTTAAGTTACCATGGAAGATGAAATAGTCACACACTCACGGACACACACACACGCACACACTCTTCCTCTCTGCCTTATCAGAGTGTGTGTATCTTCTATCTTCAAATAATGTTTTGTCTCTTTCCTTTGTGCTATCATGCTGCTACAAATGGAAAAACGGCATCTCATTCCTCTCTCCAGGGTTTTTTAGCAGCTCATTTTTTTCTACTGGGGTCATGTGTGTGTGTGTGTGTGTGTGTGTGTGGTAGTGGTGGGTGGCAGAGTAACAGTGGCAGACAGATGGCCATTTCTCTCTCTCTCTGACCATGTTGAACATTGCCTAGAAAGATCATCGGAGCAAAAAATGGATTTCATTTCAGTCTGTATTACAGGATTTAAAGTACAGCGGGCCCTCTGTAATCTGAGAGCCCTTTGTATTATTTTGCGCTGATTGAAGTTGAGTTTTTGAAGAGTCTTTTTTTTCATTCTTTGAAGTGAAATGGAGGTAGCAGCAATACAGACAGAGTTTTTCTAAGTGTGCAGAAGAAAGATGCAGAGTTTTCAAATGAAGTGAAGTAGGAGCAGAGAGTGGTGTCTAGTGCACTGGTCCTACAGCAGGACTGAAGCATTCAATCTGTTAAAGCCCCACTATGTAACTTATTTGGCGTTTTATTAGCAAAAATATAATCTGTCTTTCATAAATCTGTATTTCTCTGAAGTGGAATCACACCTGCATACAAATTTACCTTACCTTAGAATGAGTTGTTACAAGTCGTTATACAAGAGAGCAGTTGTCGGTCTGAGAAGTGAAGCTCACTTCCGCGTTCAAAAAACTGCAATCCCCTCTTCTTCCTGTGGGGGCTGGTGTCAGAAAGCAGCATCCTCCATAGACTCCCATGTTAAAATCACTGACTTTACATCCTCAGTAAACATGATCAAAGCCTGGTGTCAGGACGTTGTTTGGTCTCAATCGATAGTTTCTACTCCTGCACATTCTGGCCAATTAGGGCGCGGAAACGTTGAGTGACAGGTCCAGACACAGATTCTTCGAGGCCAGTGGGCGGGTTCTCAGCCGGTAAATCCAACATGGCACTGTTCAGGTCGCCATATTTGAGTCACAAAAACGACTGCACAAAACCAATGGGTGACTTCATGGATGCTACGTCCATATTGGGGGGGGGGCACCAAACCGAGGCGGCCATGTTGCATCGCCATTTCCTACATATTATAGGTACCTTTAAAACCAGTTCTTTCCATTTGTGTTGAAACATGCTATATATGTTGTATATGTTTTTTGTTTTTTTTTCCAATATCAGACGACAGTCAAACATCTTTACAGGCATTTTGCAGTAGAACCAAAGCAATGAGCTTGATGGAGATAAAACACTGAGAAGAACCAGTCTTTCATTTTTTTTAGAGAGGTTTTTTTTTTCTAGTAATTAGAAGTATTTGGTTGGCCAGTTTCAATAACTATATAATTGCACATTACTCACGACACTACATGTTGAATTCCAGACTTGTCCTTATGTTATCATGCCAATTTATGACATCATTACTCCTCCTTTACCATGAGACCAACTATGGATCAATAGAGGAAACACTGAAATCAAGCACAGTGACGGAGGCTGTTTCTGGATCTGACACTGTTTATATTCACACTCGGTCAAACGTCCCCTCAGTGTGTTTGATTCCCTGCAGCTTTATTCTCCCTGATCATAGATTGTATAATAGGCTGGCTGCAGCGGGCTGGGGCAGGGGCCACAGCAGCTACAGCACACATTCTTCATAGACACTAATCTTAAATTGGATCTTAGCTGGTTCCTTTAATTATGCTGTGATCCATGGGGGAAGGGCTGGGGGGGGGGGCATGGGTGGGGGTGGAGGTGTTTGATTGATTTAATTTCTTTAATATTGATCAATAATACACCGGCGGTCTTTAGGAAGGGGAAAGTGTTACACTCTTAGAAATAAGGGTTCCAAAAGTGTTATTCTACAAAGGCTGAGGTTCCATTTTCCAACCATTTGCTTCTGAAAAACCCTTTCCTGAAGAAATGGTTTTTCAAGGGTTCTTGGTAACACTAAGGGTTCCAGTAAAAGGGTTCTTGGTGGAACTCCCTGTGTGGGTTCTACAGATGTTACTGGTTCAAAATTGCGGGGTTTGTCTCGCACTGCAGGATCTCGCGAACGCGAGAATTTTCACCACCACTGTTTTCCTCTAGGTGGCAGCACCGTACTAAATACTGCTCAGACGTTTTGGGGACCATGCACGTCACACAATGTAGCCGCGATGAGGAGTGGCGCTGTTCATGATAGCTACAGATAGAATACAGTAGGATGAAAGGAGAACGAGCTGCAGTCAGTAAATAATACAGTAGCCTATAATCTCTGTCTCGTCAGCTCCAAGTTTTTTTAAATGAGCCGGAGAGAGTTGCGGTGATTGTACTGCATCCACTTCATGACTACATTATGAAAACACGAGTCTATATATTTTCCAGATTAAATCCGTTGGATCAGTGGTTCATAAGCTTCATAAGCCCATTACTGAAATGCTACGTGCGCCACAACTAGTTCCCCCAGAAAACAACAACCTCTAGCACAGCTTTGTATTGTTGCAAAAGTGTTGCATCTAGATTCATTACTGGTTTCTAAAAGTATCGATATGAACAGCGCGCGGCGCACCCATAGCGCCCGACGCTCGCCGTGCGCACTCGACAGGCAGAGCAGAGGAGAGCAGGCAGCGTCCACAGCGTTTGGACCTGAGTAGTTACACAGAACTAGACGCACGTTTGAATTGAACATGTTGATATTGACGGCAAAACTTATTCTCCGCTGTCTGCCTGCGTGCACATGTGTGTGATGTGAGAGAGGAGGGAACCCCGCCCGTCAGACGAGAGGAGATGCATTGTAATGACTGTAATGAAACAATAGCAACACACAACTCTTAGTTAGCGTTTCATTTAATGAAAAAACAAACAAACATCTGTTATAAGTCTATTTGATTATAATAAAATAAAAATAATGGGGAGGCACTGCTGCTGTATTGAATATGATGTCATTTTTCAGGGTATTGACATTGAGTTTGAAATTTTAGTATTGAGACAATCCTACAACTCTGTGAAGACAAATTTGACCACAACAAACACCACAACAGCCAGAAGCAACTAAAATACAGACAACAAGCCACCGGGTTAATAACCAGCGTCGTGGTGCCGCTGATCTGGTTTTTAGCTGCTCTGCAATCTCATTGTTTCAAAGAAAATGGATTGATTGATTTTTTTACGCATGGCTCTGTGCGTCTGGCACGTGTGTCTTGGAGTTTTGAATCGAGGCTTTATGTTCAGCTCCCCTTAGCCTACATGGGAAATTTATTACATGAAACACAACAAAATTTCTTCACTTAGCCCACGAACTGAATTGTGAGCTAACTGTTAAGAACCGCTTTTTTCTGTTCAAAGCAAACAGCTGTGAAGTACTGTGGGGGGAGGGGGCAGGACTTTTCTTCCAGCTGGCTGTTTTTCTACCAGTTACAGACAGTAGCCTAGATGCAAAGTATTGATGAGCTGAGACACATTCACACCTCCATTCATCTCCGCGCTGGTAACGCCCATCGCAACATCTGATTTACATGTCGACTGTTAACACATGGCGATTGGCCATTCACGCGGCTTTGTTCTTGTTTTCGGCCAATCAGCTTGTACGCACATGGCTAATTATCAGCTTTCAACCAATCTATGGCGACGGCACAGCGATCCCAGCTGCCTACAGCTGTTGCTGTTATTGTTTTTAACAAAAAACGAAAACAGCGCTTGATTGCTGGAAGGCAAAGCCCGTGGCGCTGCAGCGGCCACAAGGACGCACTCACACTTGGGCCAGTTGCTCTGTACGTGCTGAAACCATGGATATAGGCTATAATATAATACATCCATGGCTGAAGCACAAATGCCCCCCTCCTCTGTCCCCGCTGGCCCGCACTCACACACCTCGAACCCAAGCATGCAAGCACGGTTGCCTCCGACACACGTTGATATAGAGGGATTATTAGTTTATTTGTTTACCAACACGGCGGATGTGCGCTACCTGACTGCAGAAAGAACAGAGCCTTTTTAACAACAACGGCGATGAGGTGCCGACAGTATGGGCTATAGGTGGTTGTGTCCACACACTCATACTGGTTTTATGACATTATAGCGCAGGAGGGAGTGGGAGGGATGCGAGCATCTCCTTCAACCATGCACGGAAAAGGGGAATGATAGGAAACGCAAATGTATTGAGAAGCAATGCCCAGGTCAGCAATGCATGACAAAAACATGTGGTTCATTCGTCCCCCTAAGCCACATAAACCAACACAATGTGGACACACACAACTCCGGTTACGCCGCGGTGACGTGTAGAAAAGCGAAAAAAGTGTTACACTTTTGCGAAACACATTTGTATCGATACGTCTCAAAAACCACCTCATGAGAGTCATCAGCGGTAGCCTACCACGACGCTGCTCAGTAACTCATCTTATTGTGTGCCTGTGGTCCGACCTGACCAAGTTATTGAATGTTGACGTTTATTTAGAAGAAGTCTGATTATGAATGCTGCCCTGGATTAGATTCTGTCCTCATAGCCTAATTCTGATTATTTTCAAACAGTGGCCAATACGGTGGCCTGGAGGTGCAAATCAACATTACAAAACATAAAACACTTTTACAAATTCTGAAACAAATTTACATTTCAGAAAACACATTTACAAATTGCAAAACAAATTTACATTTCAGAAAACAAAATGACAAATAACATAACACTTTTACAAAGACCAAAACACTTTTACAATATCTGAAACAAATTTACATTTCAGAAAACAAATTTACAAGACACCAAACACTTTTACAAACACCAAGACACATTTACAAGTGGCAAAACACTTTGACAAACTGCAGAAACAAATTTACAAAAAGGCCAACATCAACCGGAAAGGGAATGTACCAACCCCGGGGTTGACCCGGAAGTGAACGAGGAGCGGTCATGACGAGTTCAGTCCCCGGGTCTCCTGTTCACAGGACACCTCCAGCTGTAACCTCCGCTAATTACTAATCTTTGTATTCTATATTTTTAAGTCATGGACTTTATATCCGCCAAAAATGTTTTCTAACGGCCAGAAAAGCCAAAGAAAAGTCTCTTTCTGGGCGTGACGTCACAGCTGTGTCCGTGCACTCCCAAAGCGCGGTCGTGTGAGTCTCGGGACCGAGGATGGTTGAAACTAATGAGACGCTGTCCGGCGGAAAAATCACTCAGGAAAGTGGAAAACACGGCTCAAAGGTGAGTTTTTGTTTGGTCACATCGAGTTAGTTTAACTTTATGATAATTTATGTCTGTTATTAGTCTCTTGTCAGCTTTTGTTTTTAAACGTAACGTTTAATTGATGAGATCGCCTCGTATTGACTGGATTTACTGACGTGAAACCGGACTGTTTTACATTACTGCTCTTGTAAAACAAATATTTTTCAGTAATTTTGGCTTGATAAATCATTTATGCTGTATGTGTGTCTGTGTGTTAACAGTGTCCCATCGCGGCTGATATTCAACACCTGTTGCTCCGTTCACAACGTCCACGTTAATTTATTTTACGGTTTAATTAATGCTATGCTGGTAAAATGTAAACCGAGACTTCTCCAGACTCCTCCATGGTCGGTGTGTGTCGTGTGGCCTGACGGTGCAGCTGCTCCCCGGCCGTCTTCCACCGGGACCGGGAGGAAGAACCTGGACGACGACGTCCTCCTCCTCCTCATCTCGTCAGTGTGTGTTCAGTGTCAGCATATGCTAAATGATAACTTAAACTCATAATCATATTATTAAATTGTTTGGAAAAAAACAAACATGCTTGTGACTTCTTTCTTCCTCTCCCAACTAAATCCAACATCTACAACCGGTCTGGGGCATTATACATAATACTGTAACAGCAGTGGACACTGACATTCTGCGTGTTGTGGACATAATGTAATGCTAAACTGTATAACAAAGAGTTTTATCCAACTCAAGGCTTGATGAAACTATAAACACAACCAGTAAGACATTTCAAAAGAGCTCTTATTTTAATCAGTGTGGCTGATAAAAACAAACCATGTAATGTGATTTTATGATAACATCAACTTCTTTTATATTGAAGACTTCAGTATAAAAAGGTAAGAAGCCATGATAACATTATCTGAGCTTTTCTAGGGGTCATCTGTCATGTTTAACACTCAGTTCTCATTAAAACGCACAAAATACAGTTAATTCTGATTTATTTTCCATTGTGATTCAAGCTCTACAGGTTCGGACTGACTCGTTTTCAGTGTAACATCGTATATTAATTAACTGTCAAAACAACTTAACGATCGTAGTGAATCTACGATCGGCCGTCAAACCTTTTAAATCATTATCTTTGTTTTAAAGTCCTTGTGAGTCCTGTAAAAGTCTCATTCCTTATCCACAAGTAACCGTGGCTGTATCATGGATGACTAGAACTCGTCATGACCGCTCCTCGTTCACTTCCGGGTCAACCTGGGGGTTGGTACATTCCCTTTCCGGTTGATGTTGGCCTTTTTGTAAATTTGTTTCTGCAGTTTGTCAAAGTGTTTTGCCACTTGTAAATGTGTCTTGGTGTTTGTAAAAGTGTTTGGTGTCTTGTAAATTTGTTTTCTGAAATGTAAATTTGTTTCAGATATTGTAAAAGTGTTTTGGTCTTTGTAAAAGTGTTATGTTATTTGTCATTTTGTTTTCTGAAATGTAAATTTGTTTTGCAATTTGTAAATGTGTTTTCTGAAATGTAAATTTGTTTCAGATATTGTAAAAGTGTTTTGGTCTTTGTAAAAGTGTTATGTTATTTGTCATTTTGTTTTCTGAAATGTAAATTTGTTTTGCAATTTGTAAATGTGTTTTCTGAAATGTAAATTTGTTTCAGAATTTGTAAAAGTGTTTTATGTTTTGTAATGTTGATTTGCACCTCCAGGCCACCGTAGGCCAAACAACAGATCCATTTTATTATATTAGACTATATTTTCCATTTTTGCTGAGCGGTTTGTTCTTAATTAAATAAAAGCCTGTCCCAAACAGCCGCGTGTGTTACTTCGTTTTATATCATCTTTGCCCTGTGCAGAAGACCTTCATAATTTGTGATACATAATCATGAACTCATAAAGCAAGCCAGGCTTTATCATATTACAATAGTTTCTGTGATTTAGGCAGGGTATACAGTAGTTAGTTCTAGTTAAATAGCCTAGAGTTTAAGCAGTGGATTACTGCACAGATCATACTAATTCATCCGCCTGTCGTCCTCCGTTCTCACAGATGCCACCTGGTGGTTGTTTTGGCACCATGCGGCTTTTCATTAAAACCTCTTTGTCTCGCCAAGGAAAAAAATGCCTGGCGCTTGTGCCGTCTCGCGTGAATCACGCGAGAAGTCCGCAATTTTGAACCAGTAACATCTGTATATGAAACCGTAAGAAGTGGGATATTTTCTGGATGAAACCCCCAGTAAGGCTTCTGGGTGAAACCAATACGCCATAAAAGGGATTTTTGTAGAACCTCTCATTGGGGGTTCTAACCTTTCACTGATGGTTCTAGGTATAACCCCTTATGTGTTGGGTTCTACATATAACCCTTTATGTTGGGTTCTTGGTATAACCCTTTAAGTTGGGTTCTAGGCAGAACTCTCCAAAAGGGTTCTCCTATGAGGACAAGCCGAAGAACCTATGGTTCTACATAGCACTTTTATTTCTAAGAGTGTACTGAGAATCCCAGATTATTAGTTCAATTGTTTCTGGGATGGGAGGAATCATAAATAATAATGAAATAATGGGTGTTGCTTTGTTTTTCCTTTCTACCCACTTGACAGTTTACACCATTTTTCTTCTGAGCATCTTTACAGCTTTAACACACATTCCTGATTTTATCTTACTGTCCCACTTATTTCTCCTACTATCCTCTCTCCTCTGTCTCCTGTGTGTGTCCCACTCAGTGACGCAAGTCATGGTGATTGGTTGTGTAGCGCCATGTGACCGGTGCTGTAATGACAGAGAAGCTGGTCTGGTTAAAATAGAAAACCTCTGGCAAAATGCAATAATTCTCAAAGGTACATAAGTTATATGTGGAGTTCCAGATTTGATAGTGCATGATCTGGACTTTGACCACACTCCACAGATTAGTGACCTCAGTACCGCGACCCATGCATCCAGTGTAAATTAAAGCTCCATGCAGAATAAAGGCAGACTTCCATAGTGTAGTGTGATTATACAGGAGCATACTGTGAAAGTATCAAAGCCTCAGTCCACTCAACAGTGAGTCAGTCTACATACACTCTAATGTTGAAATGTTTGTTTATAGCCTGTTAACACAGTTTTGGAGTAGCCAAAAATTGTACTCAGGTAAGAGTATAGTTACTTTAGAATAGTGTTACTCAAGTAAAAGTAAAAAGTAGCCATTCAAACATTTACTTGCGTAAGAGTAGAAAGTACCTGGTGAAAAAGCTTCTCAAGTACTGAGTAACTGCTGAGTAACCTCTGATTGGTTCGTTTAATGATCAGCGCATAAATGTAGGCCTAATAAAATACACAAAAATATAATAGCAATGAAAAAATATTGCCAAAGAACATGACATTTTTTACAAAGTAACATAAATTAAGACAAATTCAGCCACAAAAACTTAAAGGCTTACAGTACAGATATGGCAGCTTTGATAGTAAACACATGCTTGCTAAGTCTCAGCTTCACACATACCCTTCTTCATTTTTGGATCATGTGGGAGTTAGGGGTGAAGAGAGGTGAGGGATGGCCATGGTGGAGCCTAGGTGATGTCATGGGGGATACAGTATATGGGACTGAGGCACTGGAGCCAGACTCTAGTGGTCAGTGGAGGAACAGAAAGTGTCAGATCGTTAGTATTAGCTTGACTTTTTAGCCCTGGAGGTCAAGAATTAAAGGTCAAGAAGTAATGACTATGACTGACTAAACATCCTGAGGCACCTTTAATGACGACAGACTTGAGTCATGTTTCCTTGATGGACTCACTGTGGGGTGTGGAGGTGAGATGAGCACTGAGGATGGAGGAGGCCATTCTGGACGGCCTGGATCATTCACTTCACCAGCGGCCCTGCTCCACCCGGCGGCCCTGTTACATCCGGTGGTCCTGCTCCACCTGGCGGCCCTACTACATCCGGCGGCCCTGCTCCACCTGGCGGTCCTGCTATCCAGCGGCCCTGCTCCATCTTTCTTTCTTTTTTGTGTCATTGTCGTGTGAGCTACTGGACTAATTTGAATTTCCCTCCTAGGGATGAATAAAGTATTCTCTACTCTCTACTCTAATGTGGGAGGGAACCTGTCAGGAGAATGTGGAAGCAATGAGGTTTTCAAAGATCTGTGATGGTTTGTCTGTTTGTGATTAACACACACACATGATGAACCCACCCACCAACATTTCACCTGATCCTCCCTGTTTAAATGTAAGGTAATATCCTTCAAATGGAGCATTAACTCCTCAGTGAACTTAATAAGTCTACATAAGGACTGTATACTCAGACTGAGATGACAGAAGTGAGGGAGGTGGAGCTGGAGAACGGACGGAGCTCCATGATAATGATCATTAAGTTTTTATGCCCTTAGCTGGTGGGGGCCATTGTGACCATACACAAGCTCTTTTTCCAACCACACGATTAGCTGCTATGGACACAATTAAGAGCTGAAGTTAAAGAGACTATTAGATGGAGAGAAGTGTTTAAGTTAAAGCTGGGACCATTTAGCTGATAAGAGTTAATGGTGTGGTGAAGTTCAGGACAATGCTGGAAACGCCTCAGCAGTATTAATGAGCTTCGTCTCGTCTCTGGGTGTACACAGTATGTATTTCTGGAAGTCAACATGAGCCAGGTTTTGAATTAGATGACATTGATCTGAGTGTGTCATACACCGAACATGGGGTGAGGTTTAAGAGATGGCTTTGACTTTCTTTTCTTTTTTTTTTCCTTTCCTTCTTTGTTTGTTTGATTATCTCTCCATGATTCGTTTACTCCCATCACTGCCGCTATATGTTGCACCAGACCACCAGCATCTTAGATCAGAACATATATAAATACAATACAAATACTTTTTACTAATGCCATCAAGTGTAATGAATCGTTCAATAAGAAACTCTGAACGACTGAATGAAGTTTCTCTGTGAACACAATAATTCAAAACAGACATCAACCATTAGCTCATGCTATTTAAACAGCTGATGGCAACATGCACAGCTGTCGACAGGCTGCAGCGCGCAGTGATACAGTATGGAGAGAAAATAGTGTGATTGGGAAGTCTGACTTTTTCATGGACAACAGTTTCGAAATTCAAATGTATTATTCTTTTGAATGCATATTGTCTTGAGAGGCAAAATGCTTTATTTTTGCAGCCCCAGCCAACTAGCTGAACTACCTTCGTCAATACCAAAACTAGTAACTAGTAAACTGTGCACGTACTGTGAGCCGCGTGGACTCTGTGTGCTCTGTCTGCAGACGTTTGAGGCTTCATAGTCTAGCGTACGGTGTCACATTTAAAACATGACGAGTATGATGAGTGTGTGTAGACGATGTCAATCTGCCCCTCTGTGTTGTGTTTCGGTACGGACTACCCCAGGTGGGGTTCGAATCCCTGATCTCGCACATGGTGGGTGACCATGTACTTTTGCACGTACTTTATGAATGAGTGAGTGCACCCGGACCCTCGGTTACACTCACCCCCGCTGGTCCAGGGTGCCATTCCGAAGGGCCGCCATTCCAAACATTTACTTTCATGTTTCGGAATGCTGGCCCTTGACTATTTTTTGAAAAGGAGTGCCATTCCAAACCTGAAAAAATGTCTACCATTGAAAGGCAAATGCTATGGTAGTACAATGGTTAGAGTATCTCCCTCCAGCATGGGAGGTCAGGGTTCGACTCCTGGAGGGGCTGCATTTTAACAGAGACTTTCTTGGCTTCTACCTGATCTTTTCACTAAACTTAACCCACTCCTTTCCACACTGTCTAAACCCAACCAAAGCACACAGCAAGGACATGTATTTTTCAGCAGGAGCACCGTGGCTGCATCAGGCTGGTGCCTGGGTGAAATTTCGAAGGGGGGGAGTATGGTCTATGTGCCGAATCCGGTCAATTTTCAAAATGGGTGGGGTTGCCCCCCACTGAACTCACTCCACCCAGGACATCCGGGTCACGGCACCACTGTAGCTGATGTCAATCTGGCCCTCTGCCTTGTGTTTCGGTATGGACTGCCCTAGTTCGAACTCTGGTCACCCACTCAGCGGGTGACGATGCTGACCGCTTCAACTGGGAGCAGCAAAGTCTGGTAGCTCTGAGTTTTTGAGTTTTTACTCAACATTTTGCTTTATTTTTGTTGTGTTTTTGTCATCTATTGATGGATGCTTCTATGGAGAGAAGAGATTCTTCAAAGATTTGAAAATGGACAGATCTGGAACCATCCTGTCCCAGAAGAGATGAAGAGGTGCTTTTGTGGTGGTTGTCGTGCTGCTGCTGCTGCAAAGTGAAAGGCTTGGAGGTGGAGATGTCCGGTCCTTCCTGAGGTCAGTCATCATTGGAAATATCAACTCTCTGCCCAACAAGAGTGATGAAGAGCTGGAGATATTGGTGAAGACGAAGGACAGTAGACATTTATTTTATTTTTTCAAATCATAACAACACTTGTGTACATCCCACCCAATGGCAACTGCTTAAGTTCCATCTGAAGTTCTCCATGAAGTTGTTGCTAGGATACAGACTAAACATCCTGAGGCACTAGAGCACTGAAGAAGGAGGAGGCCTGGATCATCCACTGTGTTTGACTAGGAAAGCAGCAGTGGTGGGATCACAAAATGATTTGGCCCCTCCACCAATGATCCTGATCCACCCAGCTGCCCCTTCACCATCGCTCCTGCTTCATCCAGCGGTCCTGCGGCATCCGGTGACCTTTCTCCACCTGACGGTCCCTGCTCCATCCAAAGGTCCTGCTCCATCCCGTGGCCCTGCTCCACCTGGCGGTTCCTGCTCCATCCCGTGGCCCTGCTCCACCTGACGGTTCCTGCTCCATCCAGCGGTCCGACTCCACCTGGCGGTTCCTGCTCCATCCAGAGGCCCTGCTCCATCTTTCTTTCTTATTTTTATTTTTTCTGTGTGTCATTGTCGTATAAGCTACTGGACTAATTTGAATTTCCCTCCTTGGGATGAATAAAGTATTATCTACTCTACTCTACTCTACTCTACCAAGAGGCTAATGGCCGCTTGGAAGTCTGGTTTGCACGTCCTTTGGGTGAGTGAGTGCACCCGGACCCTCCGTTATGTATGCAGGAGTCGGCGCAGTGGTAAATATTGAGCTTTGCATGAACGTCCACTTTAGATCCACCTTGAGTCTGCCTTGAGTATGCACGGACATCCATGAGTCAAGTATGTGGAGGCCTTAAGTATCATCCTAGAGTTCAGTCTTTCCTCCTCACTCTTCTTTTTGTGGCAAGGTGAAGAGGGTGGGGATTGATCAAATGCACCTGAACAGGGATTGAACCCACACCTCTCGGGTAAGAGCCATGTGCACTTGCCAGTCACCCAAAGGGACATCCCCTTGGCCAAGTAGCCAGGGCACATGATCAATTGGAGGCATAGTGACAGGAACCTCAACTGTCATATCTTGTCTCTGTCTTTCTCTCCACAGAATTTGTCTCCCTACCTCCCTCCTTACCTTGTCCTCCTCCTCCTCCTCCTCCTCCTCTTTCCTTGCTGTAAATTGGTGGAACTATTAACTGAACAAACAAGTTTGCAACATGTGAACATGACTTATGACAGTGAACAGCAGCCATGAGTTAACAGTGGGTGAGCGTGTGATGTGGTCATTGTTGAGGAAACTGACCTTTGACCTCTGATGCCCACCTTCTTCTGCCTCCTCTCATCAACTGTTCATCCACCATCTCTTCCTCCCTCTCTTTCTCCATCCTTCACCTCTTTTCCATTTTCACCCTTTCATCCTTCTTCCCTTTTCATTTCTTCACTTCATCCATCACTCTTCAACTCTCCCATCATCCCTGCTCCTCACCTTGTCTCTCTCCTTCACCCCTACATTTCTCCTCCCTTTTTTTACACTCCTTCCTCTCGCCCACTCACCCATAATCTCCCCCTATTTCCCTCCTTTTCCTCTCTCTCATTCCCTCTCCACCACTTCATTTTTCTCTTTCACCCCTCCACCTGCCCATCTCTTCCTCTTTTCTGACCTTCCTGCCCATTTTCCTCCCTTTTCCGTTTCCTTAAGCCCAACCTGCCCTTATTCCTTCACTTTCTTCTCTTCATTCTTTTCCTCTCCCTTTTCTTTTCCTCTCTCTATCCTTTTCTCTTAAATTCTCTCTCCCAGCTTCATTCCTCATCCCTTTCTCCCTCATCTCCCCTTTGCTGTTCATCCCTCTTTCCCCCTGTGTTCTTCATTATCTGTCATCCTTTGCTCTGTCCTCTCCCCCCACCACCACACATCCTCTCTCCTCCCTCTCTTCCCTCGCGTTCCTTATCTGTCACTCACTTCCTTTCACTCTTCCATTTACACTCCCTCTCTGCTTCAGATCTCCCTCATTTTCTCCATCTGTCTCTCTCTGTTACCTTTCTCTCACTCTCTCATACTCCGTACTCATCCCTCCTTCCCACTCCCTTTTATCTTTCCTTTCTCACATTATTTTTCTTTTCCTCTCCCCATCCTCTTTACTCCTTCCTCTCTAATTCCATCCCACTTATTACTTTAACTTTTTTTTTAACCATACTTCCATCCCTCATTCTCTCCTCCACTCTTCCCTCACTTGCTGTTTTCTTTCATCTATCCCTCCATCTCTATCTTAATCTCTGTCTTTCTCCTTCACTACTACCATCTTTAACTTATTTGCCCCCCATCCCTTTATCCTCCTCATCCTTTTCTCCTCTCTCCATATGCCCCCCCATTCTTCTCCTCTTTCCTACCTCTCCCCCTCTTTCTTCCTCCCATCTTCCCACTTCTCCCTCCACATGGGTCACTTTTCTCCATGTCTCACCCTCTGTCCTCCCTCTCTCCTTTGACTTGTCCCCCCGTTCATGTCTCCTACCCTCCATCTTCCCTCTCTTTACGCTTTCTCCCATCTCTTCCTCTCTCCCTCTGCTCTTATCTCTTTTAACCCTTCCATCTCTTACCCTCCTCCTCTCCCCCCCTCTTCCTCCCTCTCCTGTCCTAATAGCGCTGTGACAGTGGCAGTGTTTCTAATCAGAGGTGAGGAGAGGGAATGAGCAGCCGTCCGATCCTCTCTGCTCTCTCATCAATCGGCTCTAACTGAATGGGAGCAAATCTCAGCCGGGACAAAATTAATATGTAGCAGATCTGCGGTGCGCTGCCTGCCCGGGAATTGGAAATGGCTTCTGTGCTGCCTGACCCGTATCCGCTTGGATATGTGTGTGTGTGTGTGTGTGTGTGTGTCAGAGGGTTGTGGTGGCAGATTATTGGAGAGACAATTGGCTGTACGGCAGTAATCAGGAGAACACTGAGGTGTGTCTATCTTATGACTGCTCACTGACAACCCCTTACACACACGCACGCAAACATGCACACACACCTCCCTCCACCGCCCCCCCTCACCCACCATCCAATTCAATCAGACAGTCCATCCGCCCTGCAGAGCAATGTGGCACTGCCCCCGTGCATGACAGTATCAATTCAATTACCCAGGAAATGGATCCATATTCAGGCCATATAAACTCATACAGGAGCGTGGAGGGGGCGTGGAGGGGCTGCTGTCGCCGCCGAGACAAAGAAATGCGCATTTACCCTGTAATAACTTTCATTTGAGTGGCTCTGAAACCCGCTCTCAGCCAGGCATTTGTCGCTGTCACATTGCGTTATCCACAAATCAGGTTTACAAAATATCAATTCAATTTCTGGCGTGGCGCGAAACGCCATGAGAGGAGAGGGAGAGTCTCTTACACACACAGACGCACACACAGACACACACACACAGAGGGAGAGCGGGAGCCGCTGAGGGGCCCCTTGTGGCTCGGGCAGATTTCCAGTCAGAACTAATCAAAAGCAGAGCAGACCATGCTAATCTCTTCAATTTCATCCTTTAGACTGCTGTCTTTCCCCAGTGGAAAGACACACATGTTTACACACACACACACACACACACACACACACACTGGGTCAGATACAAACATGGACACAGGCAAAACATACAGAACAGAGGCAGAGGGACATTCGTACCAAACACAAAGTTTACGGGGTTTCTTTCTATATATATAAATATAGTGTATATATACACTATAGAGAGGGGGGCTGAGGTGTGTCTAAATACAGACAGACACACAAACACACAGAGTGATGTGTTCAGGTGTTGTGCATGCAGTGTGTAGTTGTGTGTCTGGAGGTGAATTAAATGTGTGTCATTTATTCCTCTGTGTGTGAGTTGATCCAGGATAGAACCTAATCAGAGGTGGGTGTTACTGCAGACACAAGTATGCAAACTAGGCTGGTTTTTATCAAAATACAAAACCAAAGTCCAGCATATGGGGGACTGGACTTGAAGACATGCAGAACAATCACAGAGCCACACTGCTTGGCCAAAACATGGTTGGACATTTCCTCTTATCTTTGCTGTTTTGCTGTGAAAAGTTTGTTTTATGGGTAAATCCCAAGGGGGCAGTTGTCGGTCTGAGAAGTGAAGCTCACTTCCGCGCAACTTCCATAAAACTGTTTAATTGGGGGCTGGTACCAGAAGGGAGCAACTCTCCATAGACCCCCATGTTAAAATAGCCGACTTTACAGCTTAAAAAAACATATTTACAGCCTGGTACATCTTATTTTTTTGGTCTCAACCTTGGTCTTTCTACCCCCGCACACTCTAGACGATTGAATTATATAATGAATACTGGGGGGGCCAAATGCTGGATTTTTTTAACTCTACCGTTTTACTATTATTAGGTTTAAAATTCTAGCCAATTAGGGCACGGAAACGTTGAGTGACTGGTCCGGAGACCACTGCTTCGAGGCCAGTGGGCGGGATCTCGGCTGGCCAGCCGCCGCAGCTCTCCAAATATGGAAAGTCAAATCCAACATGGTGCAATTCAAACCCCCGTGGCACAAAACAGACTCCCCAAAACCAATGGGTGACGTCACGGGTGCTACGTCCATTCTTATTACAGTCTATGGTAAATCCACAATATTTCCAGTTGAACTTTGACCAGTGTTACATCTAAATCTAAAAGTATTACATCTTTGCCGTAATACTAGAATAGTTCAAATTGTGAAGAATTCTTCAGATTGTTCACACCTGCTCACCTGTGGTCTTTTACGTCTTGACTGAAGTGGTAACCATTGCAGTGTTTGGCCAAGTGGTACATACAGTAGAGCACATTGGCCAATCAGCTCATGTAGTGTCATTTTGAATGGCAGTGTTTTGAAAAACATGTGACTTTATGTCAGAGTGTTGTGTCTTATGAAGAGAACCGTGGTCAATGCATTTAAAAAGTGCCATTTTGAATCGCAAAATGTGTGTTAAACTGAAAATGTGTTTAAAGTTTCGGAGCCTTGAGAAGAGGTTTTGTTTTCTGTGTGTCTGCGCTATGCATGTCATTTTTATTTTTTATTTAACCTTTATTTAATTTAATTTTTGTGTGTTAGCACTGGAAAAAAGCATTAGTTAAGCAGTAATGAATTCATCATTTACAACACATGAATACTCATTATTATGTAGTATAAACACAATTAAAAATGTTTTACTCATCACTGATAAGCACTAATGTATTTATAAACTACATAGTAATATGTTTTATGCGTTATAAATTAAGAATTCAGTATTTATTAATGCTTAACTAATGCTTAATAGCGTGTACTTATTATAAAGTAAAAAGTACTCATTCAAATAGTTACTTAAGTAAGAGTAAGAAAGCCCCTCTGTGGACAATCAGGTGCTGGTAAAAAAAAAGAAGAAAGATTTAATATCTTTTTATAGTTGGGCCTCAAACTTAATCCTTACTCAGCAACATCTGTCTCCAAAAGTGGAAACACCAGTGTTAACTCTTGTCTCTTACATTTCTTTTCAGCTAACACCAGCCCATAGCTTTAGTCTGTTCTAGTTTGAACAGCCCAGGCTGTTTATTAGAGTATGTATTATAAAATAACTATCTCTCGAATATTAGAAAAGACCTCTAGATGGAGGTTACAGAAGGAGAATGGCTGGGTTTGTTGTTGTCTCTGTTAACGACCTAAGTTAACTGTCAAGTCTTACCTCTCCTCTACATGAGCTGACCATAAAACACATGAATATTCATTATAGCATGATATTACGCCATTTCGCTAAAAAACCCCATCACCCTTAACATCTCTACACATGGACTGGGTCACATGACACTGTCTGATGCACATCATTCAGTGGTGAATGATCTCAGTTATTTTTTCCCTATAGTGAAGATGTGATTCACCCACTCTGCCTCCACTGAATGGTGCTTCCACTTCACCATCCTGGAAAAATATGTTGCCTGCCACCAAGTTAAAGGGATAGTTCAAATTTCACTCATTATCTACTCACCCTCATGTCGACTAAGAGCTGTGAGAATTTTCAGAGTCCTCCGTTCCTTCTCTGAGTTACACATGGGGTCATTATAACGCAGCAGTATTTGTCCATATAATGGTTCTGAATGGATACCACTTTTCTTGGTCAAAAAAGACACACCAAAAAACATCCAAATACCACCATACTGCTCATCTGTAATGGTCCAAAAGACACACCAAAAAACATCCAAATACCTCCTTACTGCTCGTCTGTAATATCCCTCTTGTATTGAAGGCCCAACATGAGAAATTGTTCCGCCGGTCAGTGAACTGAGACACTGGGAGCTTCAAATATAGACTTATTTAATTTTTTTCAGAACAATTTCTCATGTCGGGGATTCAATACAAGAGGGACATTACAGATGAGCAGTATGGAGGTATTTGGATGTTTTTTGGTGTGTCTTTTTGTTATGAAGAAAGTTGATGTCCATTCACAACCATTATATGGACAAATACTGCTGCGCGGACCCCCCCGTAACTCAGAGAAGGAACGGAGGAAATTTGAATTTTGAGTGAACTATCCCTTTAAACATTAATGGGACTCAGCTGATATTTCATTTAATAGACAATGACTGACCTGGCATGACCCTCTGAGTACACTGCTGTCAATGATCCGTTCTCAACTACAATCTCTGCTTTTTTAAAGTTGATATGTGAACTTGGATTGTGTATTTGATGAGTTTGATGAGGGAAACCAAGAAATCCCATGAGCCTCCGTAGCGTAGCTCTGAGCAGCTCGCAGCTCTGCTCCGCCGTTCTGAAAACAGCTTGCACCGACAATTAAAGATAACGAACCTATTGCTACAGTATGACTATGGCATTGGGCCAATTTGCCAAAATGTTGAACTATCCCTTTAATCTCTCATTGGTCTTTTTGCATGTGTTTTCACAGGTTGGAGTGTGTGGAGCTCTCTGGGCCCAGGTGTGTCATCAGGTGACACTGTGGACAGGTGACAAGCAGACTGTCTGCTGCTGGGACTGAAGCTCTGAATGAAACACTCTCTTCTCCAATAATCAGACACTTGGAGCTTCCTTCATGTGGAAACTGTTAGCAGACAAACACACAGCGCTTCATGAAATTATCCACAGACACACTCTGGTGCACACACACACACACAGACACACACACACAGTGTCAGCTCTCACAATAATTACACAGTTGCACAGAGCACCGGGGCTCAAAACACTGTTTAACAAATCAATTTGAGAATGCTTACCTCGTAAAGCTGTATCTATTTGTGTGTGTGTGTGTGTGTGTGTGTGTGTGTACAGACACTTCCCTGAGCTGATCCATTAAGGCGTTAACAAAGAGTTGTGCTCGGCCGCGCTGCTGGAAATATGTAATTGGAAGGATAGCTAAGGGCTGACACACACAAATACACTTTATTGATCCATGGCATCTCCCATATAGTGCCTCCGGCTCACACACACACACACACACACTCTCCAGTCTCAGCAAGGGGTTACACTGACTTTACTCCATTCTGTTGCCATCAGTGGCAGTTTATCAAGCAATCGATAGTCTTTTATTTTCTCATATCTTTAAATGGACGAATATCCTGAATATGATTTTTACAACAGCGGGAGGAATGTGATGGAAAAGCAGGCAGGCGGGGTGGGGAGGGGGGGATGGAGGAGAGGGCCAGATGAGAAAAGAGGAAAGTTTCAGGAGTAGAGGGAATAAAGAAAGACAGCACAGAGAAGGAGGAAGGAAAGTAGTGAGCATGGAGGAGGAGGAGGAGGAGGAGGAGGAGGAGGAGGAGGAGGAAGCTGTAGATGCTGGACCACAGCCAACAGGCGGGAAGCCGCTGGTTGACCTGAGCACTATTTGCATGTTAAGTGGTGTCAATCTACATTGATTCCCAGCCAAATGAAATGCATTGGGCTTCAATAGAGCTGGTGCTTTACAAGGGCCTCCTCGCTGCTACATCCAGCCTATTGGATTCAGATTAACAGGCTCAATCCGGCCGCACACTGAGCAACTTATCTTTAATTAAAATCACTCCTCACAGTAGACCCTGGACTGGAACAGCCTGAACCTGGACTGGACTTACCCGGACTGAACTGGATGGGACTGGACTCCTTGGAACTCATCTCTGTAGAATGAAAAACTAAACTGACTGGGACAAGTCTTGACATGGACGAGCATCACAATGGAGAAGACAGATGATTTTAGTGATGTTAGTTAATCACACAATGCACAATTATTGGTGCACCGATGAGTGCTGCTGTTGTATTGGGACTTCCATGCACAACCATCTCATCCATTATTGACTCCTGCCTTTCTAGTTTCATGGTGAAGGCAACTGGATAGCAAAGTGTCCAATTTACTGGATAAGACTGGACTAGACTGGCCAGTGAACTGGATTGATCTTGAACACAGAGGCCATCCTCTGGAAGGGGCGGAGCCAGCTCTTCAGGAAGCTCTTATAGGTCCATTGATGTCTCCAGTGCACACCTCATGAAAGTCATCAAATACACAATCCAACAACTCCACAACGCTCTGGTGGACAAGTTGTGACCTGCACATTCACCACGCTATGAGATAATAACACAACGTTACCACACAGAGTTGTTTTAGAGGGAAATTCATACAAAACAGCTGATGCATGTTGTCTTCAGGGACAGTTTTTCATCAAGCAGTCTCTGTCTTTACAGTACCTCTAAAACAACTCTGTCTGGTAACGTTCTGTTATTATCTCATAGTGTGGTGAATGTGCAGGTCACAACTTGTCCACCAGAGCGTTGTGGAGTTGTTGGATTGTGTATTTGATGAGTTTCATGAGGGAAACTGAGAAATCCCATGAGCCTCCGCGTAGCTCTGAGCAGCTCACAGCTCTGCTGCACTGTTCTAAAAACAGCTTGCACCGACGATTAAAGGTAACAACCTACTGCTATGACTATAGGGATTATGGTATGGCTGCAGCACTAATTCTAACCATTCACATTAGCATTTTGAACCACTATCCCTTCAACACACACTGTCAAACTGCTTTAAAGTTTCTGTGCTTGATTAGAGTCCTGCCCTGAATGGGTCCACCTCCTCATTATCAAATATAATATAATATAATTCTTTTCATTTATTTATGTATTGAATTGGGACAGTCACATTCATGTAAATGTGCCGGATTTAGCACAACTGCTAAATTTCAGCCGTAGTCCCAACATAGAAGACTTTAAAACCTTGTGACATCATACAATGGACAATTACAAAACAGAACACAGACAGACAATATCTAGGCAAAACAGACGCAGACAAACAGAATAAGAACAGACAATTTTAACCCAAACATAATGAACAGACATCAGATTAAAACAGTATTTATGCTGTATGGGTACATGTCTCATTTGTTTTTAACCAATGTTTGAGACTTTTAAACTTTTATAGAGTGAGTGATTTTTATCCAGCCGTAGACAGCAGGTTATTGTAAATGGAACTCTGTCAGAATCAAACATTCTTAAAGGGATAGTTCAACATTTTGGCAAATTGGCCCATTGCCATAATCGCTATAGTCATAGCAGTAGGTTCGTTACCTTTAATTGTAGGTGTAAGCTATTTTCAGTACGGCGGAGTGCAGCAGCAGGCTGCTCAGGGCTATGCTATGGAGGCTAATGGGATTTCTTGGTTTCCCTCATCAAACTCATCAAATACAAAATCCCAAAACTCCAAAACGCTTTTGTGGACAAGTTGTGAGCTGCACAACCACCACGCTATGAGATAATAACGGAACGATACGAAACGGAGCCGTTTTCGAGGTAAATACAGGGTAAATGCAGAGACTGCTTGCTGAAAAACTGTCCCTGAACGCAACGCGCATCAGTGGTTTTGCATGAATTTACCTCTAAAACAACTATGTCTCGTAACGTTCCGTTATTATCTCATAGCGTGGTGAATGTGCAGCTCACAACGTGTCCAAGACAGCGCTTTTGAGTTGCTGGGTTGTTGATTTGATGAGTTTAATGAGGGAAACCAA
Organism: Decapterus maruadsi; assembly: GCA_030347415.2. Classification (NCBI taxonomy): domain Eukaryota; kingdom Metazoa; phylum Chordata; class Actinopteri; order Carangiformes; family Carangidae; genus Decapterus; species Decapterus maruadsi. Next base: position 32,444,524 of record CM064903.1, on the reverse strand, counting down.
GAAATTCCCTTAGCCTCCATAGCATAGCCCTGAGCAGCCTGTTGCTCTGCTCCGCTGTACTAAAAATAGCTTACACCTACAATTAAAGGTAACGAACCTACTGCTACAGTATGACTATAGGGATTATGGCAATGGGCCAATTTTCCAAAATGTTGAACTATCCCTTCAATATACAGTATTACCTCACCAAGTGCTCATCCAGCTACTTTTAGGAAATCTAGAGGTACAAATCTTTAGAGGTTTTGGTATTGGGTATTGGGTGGTATTTGGAATGGAACAGCAGCCTCATAATCTGACAGTTCATGGTGTTGACATCAAGTTTATGTTGGTATGTAGGCCGTCCTAAAAGCCTCATCAGGTACGGCCTCATAGGAAAACGTTCTGTACACCTAAAAAACAAGTTGTTCTGTTTAAATTATACGATATGATTGGTGTCAAAGAGCATGTATCCCTACAGAGCATTTATGAACGTCTACCTAGCGTCAGGTAGGATTGCTCTGCTTTATTTCATACAAACTTCAGACATTTGAGTGATTTGTGTAAAGTTTTCCTTTCAGAGATCTAGTGGTCTAATAGCAACATCTCAGCTCACTGAAGCACTGTATGGGCTCTAATTAGAGCTTCCCTCACATTTAATTATGAGAGATAGAGGGAGCGAGTGTGTGTGTAGCTGGTGCGCACACACACACACACACACACACACACACCTACACAAATCTCTAAACTCTACTGATGCGTTGAGAGGATGTAATAAGTGGCATCTGATTACTGCCACTAATTAATAAAACACACACACACACTGTCTCTCCTCATGCTTCTGTCATGACTGCATGATCTCTGTCATCACACACACACACTCAGAGAGAGAGAGGTTTAATGAACACAGAGACACACTGTTAAAGCAGTGCTCATATAATGAGTAAATGGACCAAAGCCATGATCCATGTTTTTCTATAAGACAAACAAAGCTGAAATCAACACAACACATGTTCTGATGACACTGAGTCTTAAAGACAGACTCCATCATGTGTGAAGTTTTAAACCACAACACACCAACCTCTATCACCTCCTCTGGGTGGGAAAGTTCAGTTTGATCAATCTACAGCGTGTTGTGGACAAACAGACAACTCATCACTGATCTATGGTGTTACTGAAGAAAATGAAGTTGTGCAGTTAATGATGTTTTCACCAAGACTGAATGTAAAATGTTCTGTATTGTGTTTGTGTCTGGACTTGACTGAGCTCTGCTTTTCAGAATAATGACAAAGAGTTTCACACCAGTCAAATATAAAACATCCAAACAAGTGAAAGTAAGACGTACATGACATTAAAGAACAACAACAACAACAGAAAGCTGCGTAGGCCCGGCTGGGTGTCTGTGTCAGGAGAAAACAACAACCACTGAGGCTGAAACATGAAGTATGGAGTAGGCTAACTCTGGCAAGCAGTCTCCATACTGTAGTTACTCATGGTAAAAGGGGTTGAATTTTCATATCACTCAAGTGTTTACATTGTAGTTAAGTTTATGCAAAGTTCTGTATAATTGAGGGTGTGGAGTAAAATGACATCCGGTTGGTTTGCCGACGGCGTCATTCAGGTGTCTGACTGAACCTGAATGCACCATCAGTGCCTCCGTCCTTCCTCACACTACACAGTGGTGACAGTTTTAACAGGCGCTGTCTGGAAAACTTTCTCCTTGACCTATGGTCACGCTACCACTCAACGTAAAAAATTGTGATGCAACATGCAAAGCTTTCATTTGTATGCGGGTGTGATTCCACTTCAGTGAAATACGTATTCATGAAAACAATATTTGATTTTTGCTAATAAAAAGCCAAATAAGTTACAGACTGGTCGCTTTGAAGTATTTTGGGGGCTTTTAAAGCATTTAATTGATAGCAAAGAGAGAGAGGGGGAAATGACATGCAGGAAAGGGCTGCCTGATGCGGGATTCAAACCGGGGCCGTCTGCAGTGAGGACTGTAGCCTCAACATGAGCAGCTCTACCAGGTGAGCTCCTCTTTCATCATGTTTTATTAGCCAGGTGTTCACTATGTCAGAACAGGTCCAAAGGGACCTTCAGAACCAAAACTTCATAAACCTGTAGAGTCGTTGCATGGCTGGTGGCACGGTGGCTCCATCCATCTTCATTCAGTCTAGACTCTATAGGAAGTTAATGAGGATGCATGGGTCAACAGAAGACAGAAATAAGCATTCAGAAGCAGCACCACCTGACTGTTGCTTTTATGGCACATTCTGTGTCATAAACTGTAAACTTTCATGTCTGTCTGTAACACTATTGCACGTCTGTCCGTCCTGGGTGAGGGATCCTCCTCTGTTGCTCACCCTGAAGTTTCTCCGATTTTTCCCTGTTAAAAGGGTTTTCCATGGAGTTTTTCCTCAGTGGATGTGATGGTCTAAGGACAGAGGATGTGAAGCCCATTGAGACAAACTGTTTGTGAAAACGGGCTATACAAATAAAATTACCTTGCCTTGGCTTGCCTATATACCTGTACAAGGTTCTACAACATGCAAAGCAATTACCAAAAATGGGGATATGGGCTTGGGCTAGTTGGTTAGTGTGCTACTGTAGCTCGATCCTAATTAGTCACCTGTGGAACCACAAACCATGTTTCCATCCACCTGCCCATCCAGTTATCTCAAGATCAATAAAAACATTAGAGCATTTCTATCTCAGACCTTTAAATCGAATGAAAATTCATGCGTAATGACGTCATGTGCTGTTCATATTGCTGTATCGAATTGTTTTCTTGCAATTTAGGGTGTTTCCATTTATTTTATACATCACAAAACAGAAGGACGTCCATCCTTCATCTTTAACCGACTGCCTGAGGTCAGGCTGTAGACAGGCCAAGTGACTAGCTGCTGAAGTTCTAGGCTGTAGGCTGGTGCTTATAATGCCACATGCCTGTCATCAGAAGACAGTGGCGTAAACAGTGTTTTAATGCAGATGCAGATGCCCCGTGTGTTAGTGGTTAGTGAACGACAGCTCCTGTAGACTACTCCTGCATCTTTCTTTGTTTACTCCCGCCGTGAACAGCTGGAATACGGCGCGACATTGACATAATGAACACAACTCACATTTTTCCAGGAAAGAACCGTTTTCATCAGCGTTTATCCCATAAACTTTGTATCGATCAAGAAAAAATCCAATGAAATATTAACTTTTTATCAATATTCATGATATTTAATTGAATTTTACTCTTTCCATAAAGCATTTTTATTGCTTAGTAATGCAAATAAAAAAGTGTGGATGGAAACACAGGTACAGTCACCAATTACAAACTCAACTTCCACATAAAAATTATATAATATCTCATTACACATAATGTAAATAAGCTACATTGGAATATTGAGTGACTGGCAACAACAACCCTGACCCATGTGGAAACAGCTTTTAGTTTAGTGTAAGGTTTTATTCTATAAGGTGGGTTTTTATTTCAAACCACTGTATGTGCTTCGTTATATTTACATGTGTGTGTTTCCAGCAGTTTGTGTATGAATGTGTGTGTAATGTGTGTGTGTGCCTGTCCTCTCTATAATAGCCATGCTGCTATCAGCCATAGCCCCTCACAGCTACCGTGGGACAACCAATTCCCTTTATCAGGAGCTGATAACAGGCTTTAGCTCTGCTCTGTGGTGCCACATACACACCATCACACACACAGGCCACTAAATAACTAATTAGCTTCTCTGTGGAGGTGGGGGCCGGGGGAGGAGGGGGGGGGGGTGACCCTCCGCTGTGACAAAGGCATGCTGCGTTTTAATGTAAAAAAAAATGAAATCAATAAAGGCGTGGGGCGTCGGGCAACTAGCAAGTGGCCCCCTCTTAACATTAACAATTATAGTGATTAACAGTGATACCCAGAGCTCATTATTCACAGGCAGTGGCGGGAGAGAGAGGGGAGAGATAAGCTTGTTTATTGGAGAGGGCCCTTTTCACAAGGTACAGTCGTTCATCATTTGGTCTTTGAGTGGGGGGGGCCGTGGTAGTTGAGGGGCACCACAATTAAGAACACACGGTGACCTTGTGGCTGGAAGGACCTGCAGAGGTGGAGAATCATAACAGGAAGGAGGATGAGGCTGAGGATGAGGATGAGGATGAGGCTGCAGCAGCTGCTGCTACACCGTCACCGAGAGACACAACACACAGCTGCCCAGCAGACTCACTGTCATCTCACCACCAACAAGTCGTCTCCATCACACTGGAGCCTGTTCTCCTGCAACCAGGCCTCCATCCTCACTACTCCTCTCCTCTTCTGTCCTTTTCCTATCCTCAGGACCAGTGCCAGTGTGCAGACCCTAGGGCAGGGGTGTCAAACATGCGGCCTGTGGGCCAAAACCGGCCTGGCAGAGAGTCCAATCTGGCCCTAAGGACGAATCTGTAATGTATTAAGTAACTTTCATTAAGTGTGAAAATTACATAAATGACTGAAGTGGCATAAAATTGTTGAAATTGCACATATTTTTATCAAGAAATTTCAGGTTCTTCATAATACGTTCTGTAAAAGGACAGTTAATTAAAGCCACAGTAGGCGTTTCACTGACGTGGAATCACACCCACATACAAATGAAAGCTTTCTTGTACCCCTCGGTCGCACTGCACACGGAAGCTGAGCGTGCACACTGCGCGCGCCTTCTGGGGCGCTTGGGTGGTCGCACTGAGGCCGTACTTCTCCTCCTCTCTCCTCGCAGTCGCCCCATACTCGTATTCACTCAGTTTTCCACACACCCGTGTCATTTTAAATGTGTGTGTGTGCGTCGTGTGCAGATGCAACTGACAAATATTTAGGCTACAGACGGACAAGCAACAACTTAATTAATCATCATTTCATTTATTTTATTTTGAAAATCGACCGGATTCTCTCGCCTTTTCTGTGCCCGACTTCCTGTCTGGTACGATCTGGTCTATCCAGCTTGACAAACGGCGCTCTCGGCTTGTGCGAAAAATAGAAATGAACCGATCTGAAGCGCTCCAGGCGCACGCACTGCGCTCCACAGCGCGAGATGTGCGACCAGGCAGACCGGTTAACATGTGCACCTATCTGAAACTACCTCCGCTCCAGGGCGCTGCGCTTCCGTTCTGCGTCTAGTGCGACCTAGGGGTTAGAATGAGTTGTTACAAGACGTTACAAATACATAAGTGGGCGACGCACCGAACCGAGGCGGCCATGTTGAATCGCCATTTTTTACCTTGAGTGGCAGCGTGACCGTAGGTAACCACGGAAACTGAGCGGAGCTGTCGGCTCAGGGAGAAAGTTTTCCAGGTAGCGCCTGTTAAAACTGTCACCACTGTGTAGTGTGAGGAAGGACGGAGGCACTGATGGTGCATTCAGGTGCAGTCCGTTGTTACATGCAGCATCTGTTGTCTGTCTGACGTCTGGTTGGGTTCCTGGCCCTGGGGCCTCTGTGGGTGGAGTTTACATGTTCCTCCTGGTCCTACATGGCTTTTCTCAAGGTTCTCCAGCTTCTGTTCACAATTCAGAAATATTCACAAGGGGATAACTGGCATCTCTAATATGCCCGTAGGTGAGAACGTGAGGTTTTTATCCCACCTTCTCCCTGTCAGCTGGGATTAGCTTTAGCCCCCCGCGACCCAGCAGGTATAAGTGGTATGTAGACAATGGATGGGTGTTCACTGGTGCCACCACATTAACTTTATACAACTGATTTCCACTAATAATTGAAGAGAAAGAGAGAAAGAGATCGCGAAAGACACTCAATGACTTCATGACTTCATCATATCATTTACATCGTCAGTCTGTTTATAGAAAGAAAGAAAGAAAGAAAGAAAGAAAGAAAGAAAGAAAGAAAGAAAGAAAGAAAGAAAGAAAGAAAAAGAGAAAGAAAGAAAGAAAAAGAGTAGGGGAGACAAAGACAGACTCACCTGTACTGACACTCTAATGTGTTCAGTGGGTTTCAATAGGCCACATTATGCAGCTCCATCCTCTGATGTATTCAGCACCTGAAGCTGCTGCAGTCTGACAATAGGAGCTTTTCTCCTCCAGCTCCACACTGAGAGCTGCTCCTCATGTTCCAGTCAATGATGGGTGAAACACATCTTATTACACTTTAACTCTACTGGCTGCATTGTGTTCCTCCCTATAGAGAAGGACATAGAAAAGAATGAGGAGTATGGGCTACTGTAAAATAACAAAGACAGAAATTAAACTTCTTTTTTTTAAAATTATGAATATGCAGCTTTGGGTTTGGATCACACAGCTGCAGACAGTGATCGTTTTCTTTTCAGCAGAGATAATGGACAGTGTTTTGTTCAGAACTCAAGAATATATACATTTCATTTTACTTAACACATCATCATCAACCTCATCATGGAAGCTGACATCACAATCATTAGTGCTGCTTCAGGTGCACCTGGTGTCATAAAGTCATATCACATGTGTGACACTCATTTGTAACGTTGGTTTTAACGCATCACGCAGCACTGGTAATGGATTACATGGACAAACTGGTTGTGAGATTCAACACTGTACACATTAAAAATGTTGGGTTATCTCTGTAACCCAATTTCTGAGTTAAATTTTGGGGTTATTTTTCCAGAGTTTAACCCATTTTCAGGGTTATAGGGCTATGAATTTAACCCAATTCCTGGGTTGTTAAAGTAATTGGGTTATTTTTCAATAAGTAACCCATTCGTTGGGTTAAAGGGATAATTCACCCAAAATTGAAATTTCACTCATTATTTATCCACTCACCTTCATGTCGACTAAGGGCTGGGAGAAGTTTCAGATCCTCCATGGCTTCTCTGAGTTACAGGGGGTCTCGGCGTAGCAGTGCATGTCCATATAACGGTTGCAAACGGATACCAACTGTCTTCATAACAAAAAGACACACCAAAAAACATCCAAGACCAGGGTCCGTCCTCTTAAAAACCGGGAAGAGGAGCTTTGAGAAGCTTCCGCTACAAAACAAACTTGAAATATAGATTTACTTAACTTTTTTCGGGACAATTTCGCATTTCGGGGCTTCAATACAAGACGGGCATTAGCAGCATGGAGGTATTTGGATGTTTTCTTTTCTTACAAAGACAGTTGGTATCCATTTGCAACCGTTATATTGACATGCACTGCTACGCCGAGACCCCCTGTAACTCAGAGAAGCCACAGATAACTCTCTCTCCTCCCAGTCCTTAGTCGGCATGAGGGTGAGTAGATAATGAGTGAAATTTCAATTTTGAGTGAACTATCCCTTTAAGGGTTGGGTAATTCTGTGTGTCTCTGCCTGCCACCACAGCTACCTGTGAATATATTGGGTCAAGCAATCGCTTTATACACGACCCAATAGTTAAAAATAACATTGTAGTTACCATAACCCAACTTTTGGGTTAAAATTCCTTCTTTGAGCCAGTAGTTGGGTTAAAATTGGGTTATTTTTCAACCCAACTGCTTTTAGTGTGTAGTCTTGTCTGTGTGTTTGTGTGTGTGTCACCTGTTTTTGTACTGAAAGACATTGACCACCCTCCTCTGTGTGTTATTCTCCTCTCCTCTTCTCCTTTCCTCTCCTCCTTAGCTCCTCTCTCCTCCCTCCTATGGTATCTATCTGTCTTGCTGAAAAGCCTCTGTGAGCATAAAGGCCTGAGGTGGTAGGTAGTTATAGAGCTCCATTGTTACACAGCCTTTCTCTATCTGCTCCATCTTAATAAGAGCAGTCATCATTTAGAGTCTAAGTCGCTCTCAGCCTCCTCGCTTTAATTATGACGCATCGATTGTCTCGTTAAGTCTAGTTTGGCTTAATGAAATCTATTGTTACCTCTAATTCTGTCTTCCATTGTCCCGCCCTGCAGCGCTCACTGTGTGATGTGGACCTGGGCTCTCTTTGTGATGTCTAATCTGACGTGCTATGTGTGTGTGTGTGTGTTCTCATGTCTGCTTCTATACGTTTGTGTCTTGGTTTATCTCTGTTTGTCTCCAGGTGTGTTTTTTTCAGTGTGTGTATCTTTGCTTCAGTGGAACAAACCTATGTGTGTTTCCTAAAGTCTGTGTGTGTGTGTGTGCGAGTGTGTGTGTAGTGCGTCAATGGGTCCCCCGCTCTAAAAGGCACTGCTGTCACCGTTTATCTGCTGCTTCCTGATTCCCTTCCATCGACTCTCAGCCAATCAATTCACTAAATGATGCAATTATACGCTCCCCTCCCCACCCCACCCCACACACACACACATTCACACACATACATTTAAAGTTGAGAGCTTTATTTTGGATCAATCCAGACCACTTTGTGTGCAAATTACACAATCGCATTGCCTACAGATTCCTTAGGCAGCCCAATTGGAAGGAGCCCTGGGTGTGAATGCCTAATGAGAGGCCCTGTCCTTCAGAAAGGCTCTGTCAAACACAGGCTGAGACAATTAGAGAGGTGGCAGCAAAAAAAAGCAGCCACTCCTGCTTTTTCACAGGCTGTGGTCTTTCAGCGCTACACCATATTGGATTCACGGGCCAGTTCCATTCACCACAATCCATTGGCTTAAATGATGCTGTAACATTATACCTGTGTGCCTGTTCCAAACTAGTACATAGGTCCAGTTAGTTATACTCCAGATCACAAGACGTAGAGGCATGACAGTCAAAAGGCAGTTCACAAATAAGAATTGATGCAGTTATATCAATATTCAGTATTTGTTACCACGTTTGGAATACGATGAAGGGCATGTGGGTGGTTGTCAACAGGCCTTCAGTTTAGTGTTGACAGCCTCTGTTTGGACATGCTCCTGACCAAACCCTACATACCAGTCAGCTTTCGCACTCAGAGATGAGATTCTAATGCACCTCATCCAAACCTGGCTCCTCCTGGTCCTGCCACACCTGATTGTTCACTTGGCTCTGCACAAGCTCCAGTGTGCATGTGTGACAGTTGAGGGTCCTGTCACTATGCCTCCAATTGATCATGCGATCTACATGACTCTTACCCGGGAGTCTGGGGTTGGAAGCCCCCCTTGGCCCTCTTCACCTTGCCACACATGCATGACTTTAGTGCAGTGGTTCCCAAACTTTTTTGTCCTGCGTACCCCCTGAGCCGTTTTGCTATACAAGTTTCAGTGTTGATGATTCTCCAAAAGTGGTAATTTAACAACTGATTAAGAAAAAATCATTTCAATTTCTCTCTTCAATTTGTACAAAGACATTTTACACTATTCTCCTGCATTGTAGTTGTTTCTGGCTGTTGTGGTGTTTGTTGTGGTCAAATGTGTCTTCACAGAGTTGTAGGATTGCCTACTAACATTTCAAACTCAATGCCAATACCCTGAAAAATTACTGATCATATTCAACGGCAGTGCCTCCCAGCTTATTATTGGATTATTTTAAAGGAGGAGATAAAAATGAGACTGATAAGAGATTTTTGTTGGTGTTGTTAATTAAATGAAAAGTCACTAACATCAAGAGTCATGCAATCCCATTTGTTGCTGTTGTTTAGTCCAGTGAGCTTTCACACTGCATACGAACAGCACGGGGGGGATCCCTCCTCCCTCACAAGGACCGCCATTCCGACGGTCTGCCAGCGGAGAAAAAATTCTCGAGAGAGGAGTGTTGCCGTTCATTCAACGAATTGACCCGAGAATGTGTTTTATTTTGAAAATTGACTGGATTCTCACGTGGTTTGACTTCCTGCCCGTCTTGATACGATCGCCACGCGGGGACAGGCTGCTGACCAGCTGCTCTCTGTACCCAAGGCTTCTTCCTGCTGCCCCCCTCTTGATGTTATTGCAGTACTGAGGCTAGTGCTAACTCCAATGATACAACACTTATGATACAACTGCCAACTAAACACAGCAGAAGCTCCCTGTTTTGTGCTGAGAAGTTTAAAAAAATAACAGTTGTTTTATTTAAGTATATAATAGGGCAATTTTGCCTTTATTTGATAGTTGAGAGAGAAAGGAAACAGGGAGGCAGAGAGACGGGGAATGACATGTAAAATGACAGTAAAAGGGCCGCCCAGTGCAGGATTCAAACTGGGGCCAACTGCAGTGAGGACTGTAGCACCTGCTCAACCCACTGCGCCACATGGCACTCCAACCCTGCCTGTGTTTTTCTCTGTGACTCTCTCTTCCAGGATTTCGTGCACAAGTTAATGACTCTACGGCCCGAAGTCAAATCATTAGCAACCTGTTTTATTTATTTATTTTTTATTTATTGGTTTATTTCATAGGGACAGTGCACCACTAATCAACAGTGTCAAAAAGAAACTGAAGTGGGCCAGAGTTAGCCAACAGGGCTAATTTTGATAAGAACGAGTGTGAAATGTTAGGTACTGTAACAGTGGTGGTGTGCATGTGCATCTGTTTTCAGATCAGCTAGGTTCATTCAAAACCCATACATTTATATCTCAGAGAATCCTGGGAGATTAATTAAGATGGAGTCCATCATTTCTCAGGTTGAGTCCAACTGTCCGAGTGCAATGTAGTATTCAAATGAAAAAATCCTCTCATCTTTGTTTATTTTTATTTTTTTTCATATTTGCATGGACTTTCGGGGATCTTTTTTTTTTTTAAATACTGACACTTGCAACATGGAATACATTTTAGTTAATAAATTATTTGTATTACTTCCTATAATAAATTGCCAAGCAAACTAGTAGAGCGAGCTGTACTTTTAATGATAAGGGTCATTTTTTTTATAGGGTGCCATTTGTGTCCCGGCTACAAATTAAGCTGTATTTTCACTAAAGTTGGACAAATACTCATTCAATTTGATTTTTTGTGTATTGTCAATTGTCCTCTATTACAAATTCAAGGGTACAGGCTCCCAAATTCTATTTTTTTTATTTTATTTACTTTTGTTTCAAGGATGTTATGGAATTTTGCTCTGTCCCTCTTCCAGGATTTCATTGCAATTCAATCTAGAGAATAGCTAATTAAAGTAGAAAAATAAAATAAAAAAATGTTATGATTTTATTGTCCCTGATACACTATCTTTAATCATGTGCATCTTTTTTAATCAAAATATATTTTTTAAAAAAAAATTAAGATTTTATATTCAGAGTCCTGTCTCATTGTCCACTCTGTTAAGTTGTTTTGGTGCCAACATTTCTAAGAAAATTCCCCTATTAATCAGTGACACCAATCTTCTGATGAAACATCACACCAGTGGTGGGAAATTCAACTGTGGTCAACTTTTTTTATCTTTTTTTTTTTCAGGGACCTCTTTAAAATCAGATTTTGCAGTTTTTGAAGTAAATTCAGTGATTTTCGATCATAACGAATGTCCACTCTGTTAACCCTATAAATCAAAGAAATTAATTAAATTGAACCATTTCAAAGGGTTTTGTGTAAAATTAAAGATTTATCATCATTTTATCCAAAGTCAGTGTTAGCTATTAAGATTACTTTGCAAAGCCAGGCTGAGGGCTAACTTTACCCTGTTGAAAATGTCCACTCTGTTAAGTGTCCACTCTGTTATCCTCATTCAAAGTTAAGTTAACAGATTGGACATTTGATTACATTGTGTTACTCCACTCTGTTTTGATACTGTCCACTCTGTTATACCACTGTCCACTCTGTTGTGTTATTTTTCCATCATAGTTTAATGAAATAAAAATATTTTAACTATGTATTTGTAAGTGAGATAATGATAGGAGGGGTTTCAAGTATAGGCTAGAATTTTTTTGTAATTTGCGTCATAATTCACTTTTTTAAGGAAATTAACTGGTGGGATATGTTCCATGATCATAATACGCACTTGTTTTTCTAAATAAAAACTTATTTAAAATAACTTAATTGTAAAATAAACTATCTGACTAAAGTGAGGGACATACACTTTCTTTAAAAATATAAGTTTATAAGGAGTCATGCAGTAAAAACACATTAAAAATGGCATGTCTATGTCCTTAACAGAGTGGACACATCCCATGTGTCACGTGTTGTTAAAATATATAAATATAATATTATATAGGTGCCTGAGCTCAACCAATATGCTTTTCAGTAAGTTAAATGTGTCCTTTTTTAAAGGAAACATTCAAATCTGGGTGAATCAAATACTTTTTTTTTCTAACACCATTGGTGCAGATTTTGCAAAATGTCCACAACTGTAATTTACAGTTATGACTTCCAAATGGCACCCTATAAAAAAAATGACCCATAAAACACAGAAACTGGATTGTTTCACAGTGGTTATGTTCAGACAGGACCAGTGTTGCCACAGTTACTTTGAAACAGTAATCCGACTACTGACTACTGACTACTTCTTTAAAAAGCAACTTAGTTAAGTTACTGACTACTTGCTTTTAAAAGTAACTAAATTAGATTACTTTGAGTTACTTTCAGCAGATCCCCCGCCGACCCGGCCCGGCCCTATAACATGACAATGACTACCAGTTCTGCCAATACTCTCTTTATTGACACCAACATTTGCAAACATGTCCTTGAAATAGGCTTACTTGTTTTTTAAATGAAAAATAAATAAAAGACAGTCTGTCTTGACTTAACGTAAACATTTTTTAAAAAACTCTTACGTAATACATAGGCCTAATACCACCCACCCCCCACTTAGGCTTATGTAAATGAATGAACATGTAGGCCTATATTGAACATCACATTGAACCTGTATTTGTCTAACATTATAGCAGCAAGACGTGTGTTTTTAGGAAACAAAAACAGTTAAAACAGAAAAAAAATACTTCATTTAACTGAAATACTTATTACAAATGAAATTGACTCCATTAAATTTTAATTTAAATACAGTACTTCATATGAAAAATAAAGTAGCCTTTCTTGGCTCAATTTGACATAAACACTTCTTTAAACAAAAACAAAATACAATATACATTCTTCACTCCATGCATTTAACTCTGATTGCATTTATCCATATGAATTACTGTAACACTTAAGTTACATTGAACATTTTAATGAACCTGTAGTTGTCCCGCATTAGAGCAGCAAGGAGGAGTTTTATAAAACAAATCAGAGCAAACCCCGTATCTGGATTCATGACTTCACTTGCATTTATGCAAGGAACTGTGGAGTGGGGGAAGTAAACCAGTGATTGTACCTCATTAACAGAAGCTTCTCGAACCTCTGGTCAGACAGTCTATTTCTTCTTGGTGTGAGTACCAAACCCCCCAGACTGAAGAGACGCTCCACAGGAGCACTGGATGGGGTTGGAGTGTTATACTTCATGAAGATCTTCTTTATGTTTGCAAACTGATGCAGAATCTGAAGATCATTGGGTGTTTATAGTGTAAATTGTAGACAGTGAAACATGGAATAGCTTAAACGTGGATCATACCTGCACTATGGCATCTGGAAGGCCTGCGGTCATGCTGGAGAGGGCATCTTTGACAGCCAGGGTCCTCTGCATCAGGACTTCCAGTGTTGGTAATAAAGTCCCATAAGGACAGTCTGCTTGGAGAATGTCCAGAGCTACAGTCAGGGGCTTTGTGGCCGTGCAGTATTCATTAAGGAATTGATATTCCCTCTCTTTGAAGCATTTCACTCCCAGCTTGGTGCACAGAGTGTTGAGCTCATTCATGGGGACTTCTGTTACTCTCTTCAAAGCATCAAAAAAGGAGTTCCACCTTGTGGAGGTTGGTACCAGGAGCTTTCTTTTGCTGACTTCCTCCACTGCCTCTGATGCGCTGGTGGACCTACTGGCTTTTGTCCAAAGTGCTGAGCATTTTGCTGTGCTGCTCCTGTACACAATCTTAATCGCTGCATTTGATGTTAAATATTTGTCCAAATCGTTTGTGGAAATGAGGTTTATTGTGTGGGAAGCACACCTGTGGTGTGGAGGAAGCACAAATCTGAAAGGCTGAAAACTTCTAGTTTATGGAAATACAGTAGCTACCAAAGTGGATGTCTTCAATTTCTTGACCAATTACGTCATAGGCCTACGTGTGTCTCCCTCGTACTCTTCTGCATGCTAAAGCTGCCTTTTTGCGTTCTAACGTGTCTTTTCAAAGCCAGTGTAATGTCACCCCCATGTAACTTTTATTGTTAGCTGTCCAAATATCAGCTGTTGTTGACATAAAAGTAGGACAAACTATAGTGCCTTCAGATTTGCCTCCATCGTTTCATATTGCTTGTCCAGGTAGCTAGAAAAGCATGTTCTGTGAGGCAGCTCAGCATCGTTACTGGTAGGGATCTTGGATATGATGGTACGAAACGATGGTGAGTCAACAGTGTTCACAGGCAGCATTTCCTCGACCACATAATGCCCAACCATCCTGTTCAACTCTGCCCCACTTACTGGTTTTACACCGAAATCCAGCTTCCTCTGCTTGCTAGGTCTGGGACCTCCTTCACCTGTGTCTTTCGCCGTTGGGACTTGATCCGTTAGCTTCGTTGTGCTGTGCTGTTTCTCCAGATGTTTTTTCAGGTTTGACGTTGTGTTTTTGAAGGTAGACAACACTTTGTCACCAGCGCAAAGTGTACAGCGGACCTTAATGTTGTCATCCTTAACAGAAATAAAATCAAAATAATGCCTGTATTTCCAGCTGCTAAAGGCGGACTTCTCTCCTTCCATGTTCATATCTGACGAGATAGAATCTTTGATCTGATTTTGGCGCCGCGGAGCAGAGATGACGTAACGACGTTTGTCGTAGAAATAGCCAACAACAAAAAAAGAATGCATAGTAGACCTAGGCCTAAATATAGATCTAACCTAACCCACGTTCCCCGCAGAAATAGTAACGCACGGTGTTTTAGAAAAGTAACTTTAATCTGACTACTAGTTTTGGAATAGTAGTTGCGTTAGACTACTCGTTACTGAAAAAAGTAGTCCGACTACAGTAACGCGTTAAGTAGAGCGTTACCGGCAACACTGGACAGGACTGGTGGACTTTGTGTGAATTTTCTTGAACTTGAAAATAATAATTGTAAACCAAGAAGTAAATAGACTAGAAGTCTGTAAAGTGTCCCCTGAATGGATGGATGAGGAACAGACAGGTGTTTGTTATTCCTGCTCTCTACAGTAACTCTTGGAGACCATGAAGGCCTTAGCTGAAGGTAGACAGTATGGTCTCTGGACCAGGACCTTTTTATTTTAGTTTGAAAAGTTTATTTTAAGCGCCGTCACCTTTGTTTAATAGTTGTACCATTGGCTGTTGAAGGGAGCTTATGTTTTGGTGTCATTTCTTTTATTGCAAGGTTAACATTCTTTGTGACCTAGTGAACTCGTAGTTTTGTCATAAGCTGTGGCTACTGTTATAGATACAGTATATAATGACTAGATGCTGCCTTCTTCCTTCAGTAAAGTTTGACTACGGCCATCTGGGCATCTGATATTAGAATATTAAGATGGTGGAGCACTAATCCCTCTGGATACATCCCACTGTCAGTGTGGAAGACTAATGAGTCAAACACTAGGTGCGTTTCCATTACCCCTTTGAAATGCGCAAAACCTAAATATCGAAATGAAAAACTGGTAATGGAAACACCTGCATTTCACTAAAAAGTTTTTATGCTCTCATGAGGTGGTCTTTGAGATGTATCGATACAAAGTGTAATGGAAACACTTTTTTCGCTCGTCTACATGTCACCGGCATCACCGGAGTTGTGTGTGTGTTGGTTTATGTGACTGGAGGGGACGAATGAACCACATGTGTTTGTCATGCATTGCTGACCTGGGCATTGTTTCTCAATAAATTAGAAAAACCTTTCCTAACATTCCCCTTTTCTGCATGCAGAAGATTGGCTCGCATCCATGCTCCCTCCTGTGCCAAAATGTCCCCTTTAGTCACATAAACCAGTACAGGTGTGTGGACACAACCACCTAAAATGTTGTCAGCACCTCATCAACGCTGGTGTCTCTTATTCGTGGTCGCTACCTGCGCCACACGGGCTTTGCCTTTCAGCAATCAAGCGCTGTTTTCGTCAATACCAGCAACAGCTGTCCATCTTCCTCAAAGTGAAGTCTCGTGGGGCGGGAATTATGGGATATCGCGAGACTAGATTACGGCGTATATCCGTATAATGCGAGAACACGGGGCACCCAATGCAGCCCAATGCAGCCCAATGCAGCCTCTAAATAACACATTATCCACCGCAAAACTCGTTCATTTCGCCAATATTTTGTGATGATACACTAGTGTTATTCCCCTCCGAGCCCGTGGTGGCATGTTATCAACATCCGGCTCCTCTAGGTTGACCTACTAACCTCTGATCTGGATGATGTAATCTCCGACGGCGGCGCGGCGCGGCTAACTTGCTATCGCTAATGCTATGGTCCGTTTCTGCGTGTTTCTGACTTGTCAGAACAAAATGAGCAGCTGGATGAAGTTCAGCTTCAGTCAGCTTCCACAGGCTTCCTCTCCTCAGCCTGGATCCTCACTACAGCTCTGGCTAGTTGAGCTAAAAAGGACCCAAATGCCGAAGCGGAATGATTATTATCAGAACAAGCCGGGCAGCGGTCGGAGATGACATCATCCAGATCAGAGGTTAGTAGGTCAGCCTGGAGGAGCAGGATGTTGATAACATGCCACCACGGGCTCGGAGGGGAATAACACTAGTGTATCATCACAAAATATTGGCGAAATGAACAAATTTTGCGGCGGATAATGTGTTATTTAGAGCTGCAGCATTACTCGGGGGGTGCCCCTGTTCCGAAACACCCTGAAACACCGCTGTTCCGACACTGCAGCCGCTGCTCGTGCTGACAGCTGACTGAGGGAGATGCATTATACGGATATAGGCGAAAGGAGTCGATTGGGGCTAATTTCGTCAAAACGACTCCAAATGACACCAAACTTGTCAGGGTGAGTAACTGATCATATTTGATGCTATAAATAAGGTCCAGGTTGTAAAAAACTAAAGTTATCCTTTAAGTAAAAATGATCTGTTTTGTATCAGATATGATCTCTGTCCATACTGTCACAGCTCAGTGATTATGTACACTGATCTAAAAAGGAGAAACATTATGGATGAGAAACCAGCAGAGACAGTTGTAGCATTAAAACACACAACATTTTAACTGAACAGCTGCTTGTACAGACACAAGGTCAGTGACCAGTGTCCGTGTCATCCTTGAAAAAATCTCCCTCCCCATCCAGACTGGACTGGAACCCTGAGTTTTCAAACTAAAATGGGTCCAACAGCATACAGGCATTTGAAACAAAAACATAGCAGTGTGGACATGGCTTCAGACTCTCCTCTCAGCTGGACCTCGGACCTCTGAGTCCCTCTTCCCCCTGAATGCCACACAGACTGACAGCTCAGCTGTAGTGCTGAGGCTTTAAAGGAGTCATTCACCCAAATCCCTGTCTGACCCCAGCCTTTGCTCATTCTTCTGTCTTGGCTGCACTTAGTTCAGGTTGGAACAGCAGTCAAGTAGTGAGTGAGTCTGAGGTGGACAAATCCACCAATCTATTCCCCAGCAGCCGTCCTGAGCAGTCAAACATGGCTGACTGGAGGGATGATGGATGGAGGATTGGTTAGCTCTGCATCATGTACTAAACACAGAGTGCACATGGCAGCGTGAAACAGGCCTGTGATTACAACACCACAGGTTAGAGTCCATAGATCACCACAACAACCTGCAGGTGAAATGAAACACAGCAGCAACCCCAAATTTCCCCATGTCACACACACTCACTGCACTGAGTTAGCTCCCAGGGCGCAGCAGCACATACTGGCTAAACCCCAGTGTACAGAGCTTTAAACTGGGGCTATGCTGGGCAGCTCCCAGGACAGAGGCAGCTCCCTGGAGACATGGCTTCATTCAGACTAGGTCTGCTGGACCCTGGAATGATAAACTGCAGTTCATCTGGAATTAAATTTCATGTTCACAAAATGCTGAATTTTCTCAGCAAATTCTTTGACATATTATGTTCTTATAAAGTTGATGAAAACATGTTGCTGATCTTATCTTATTAGCAGCATCTTTTCTGCTTGCATCTCAGTCCAGTGCTCCTGGATGTGGTAATGCCAGTGTTTTTTTTCCCTATTTTGTCTCTTGTTGCTCAGAATTGCCTATATTTACTGGCTCCAACCATTGCTGCAGCGACACTTTAATTCTTCCTCTGGATTCTTGGTTGAGCACAGGTAACAACACGTCAGTGAGCCAATCAAAAGAGAGAGTGCTCTGAGCCTCTCTTGTTTGTTTTCTGAGTGATCCAATAAAAATGCATCATATTTCAGGTAAACACATGAGCAGAGCTTTACCCTCCTGTTGTCCTACTGGGTCAAATTGACCCAATCTGTTCCCTTCCTCCATCCTTCCTTTTTCCCTTCCTTCCTTCAACTTCGTCCTTACTTCTTCTTCCTTCCTCTTTTGATCCCTCCATCTTTATTTCCTTCCCTTTTCCATTCCTTCTTTCCTCCCTTCTTCTTCCTTACTTGAATTACTTAATCTGTTCGCTATTCCTCCATCTTTCTTTCCTTCCCTTTCCCCTCCTCCTTTCTTTTCCTTCCTTGAATGAGTCTGTTCCTTCCCTCATTCTATCTTTCCTTAATTTTTCCCTTCCTTCTTTCCACAATCCTTTTCCCTCCCTCCCTCCCTTCCCTTCATCCGTACTTCTTCCTTTTTGATCCAATCTGTTCCTTCCCTCCTTCTATCTTTCCTTCCTTTCTTTCTTCCCATCTTTCCCTTCGTGCTTCCTTCTTTCCTGGACCCAAGAGGGCAACAGGAGGGTCATACCATCCAGTATCATCCAACGGGCACAGTCTTCACAGCGAGGAGACAACATCTCCTCCCAGTGTACAGGACTCTGCCTCATTAACAGCCTGCAGCATCAGCACACAGCACAGTGTGGGTGTGGCCTGATTCACAGGTGTGACTAATAATGTTAATTCTCCCCTGCTCCATTTAGCCATGGCCAGTAAACAAGCAGTGAGCCCTGAACCAGCAGACCTGCAGGCACTCATCATTAACGTCTGCACCACATTAACTGAGTGTTCACGCTGTAGAAAAACAACCAGACGCCTCGACTACAGGAAGATGACGGAGAAGTCGTCTCACCGTGCCCATGTGTTGCAGCAGGCCAACCATGCTGCGTTCAGGTCGCCCCCGACATTTGATTTCTCTTTATGAACTTTTATTAACAGTGGGGCTATGGTCAGAACCGCCACTGTACAACACTGTTTCCTCTTCATGATAAATGATAAAGGAGTCTTACTTTATTTTTTGATAAAAAGACACAAAAGTAGGACAGCTTAAAGGGACAATGAGGAGTTTTGGAAAGCGAAGTGTTTTCACTCTACATTTTCCATGAGCCTCTGCACACACGAGTGCAAGACAGACGAAACAAATAAAAGCAAAAAAAAAATTGCCAAGAGTGTTTCATTCATCAAGAATGATTCAGCGGTGTTATTCCCATGACCCGCCAGGCAGCATCCGCGAAACCAAAAGTAGAAAATGCTGGGTGAGCCAACCACTAATAACAACATCAAAATATCAATAAAGACAAAACGATATATTTATCGAAAATGGATCGATTAAGAAGTGTGGGTAACGTAGATTCATCCACATTAATATGAGACTTTTTTTTATGACCAAAACAAAAAAACTCCCTTTAAACTATGCAGTGTTCAGTGTCTTGACTCTTTTTTGTTACTCTTTCTTGATTTAATTTATTATTTGGGAAAAATATATATATTCCGACAGAAACAGAGTTTTCTTTCTGCCTCCGTTAAGGCCCTTTCACACCAGAGACGTATTTTTCGTGCGAATAATTTGCGCGTCAATATTTTTTTTCACACCGACCGTGAATGTTACGCAGCAAAAATGCGACACAATTTTTTTTTCGGAGTGAGGTTGATTTTTTCTGAGCTCTCGCCCGGCCAGTAAACGCATCAACCAATCATGTAGCGTGAAAAGGAGGTTCGTCACAACCCCCCACGTCACAACACCATGACAGAATATTTCGCAATTTTGTGTTGTTTATTCGTTATGTCCGCGGTGTGAAAGGGCCTTTATGCTGATATTCAAACACAATGTTTTGGGATTGTCTTCAGCCCTTTGAAGTCAGTAACACCTTGATGGAACTTCTTCAGAATTAGCCCAAACATTTAACTGGTCTAAAGGATGAACTGATTGGACTATGGGAAAGGTCAAGGTCAGTGTGACCTCACAAAATAACCTGAAACTGGTCTGAGTGGAGGAGGCAGACAGGCATGCGGGGGGGACTCTTTTTGACTCTCATTTGGCTGTGATGGGTTTGAAAAACCAACTAAAGAGGAGGGAGGTTTCTCTTGTTCAATTATGCTTATTTCAGGATTTTCTGGCTGTAACTTGGTCCTCTCTTCTCGGTCTGAGGAAGGAGAGGAGAAAGTAAAAGTAAAGGTCAAGCGAAGAGGAAGAAAAGGGATGGATGGAGGAATGTGCCCAGAGAAAGTCGGAGGAGGAGAGGAGAGGAGAAGAGGGGAGAAGAGAGGAGAGGAGAGGAGAGGAGAAACATGGAGCCCCAGGCAGCTGTGTTGTGAGAGGAGGGGGAGGAGGAGGCCCAGTAAATCAGCCAGCCTCTCATCAACACCTCCCACCATCTCGCCCCCTGCGCCCCCCCCCCCCACCCCCAACCCCAGGGGCTTCTGAAGGCACTGAGCTGAGAATAACAAATGGCCGTCATTGGCCAGGCAAAAAGCTGTGATTATAATTATCACATCCCACACTGACCTTGCATAAACCTTAATCCTTCTCCAATGGAGCATTTAAATAGGCTGCCAACAGCGACAGAGATGAGGAGTGAAGGAGGAGGAGGGCGAGTGGGGAGGGAGGGGCAGGAGTGGGAGAAATGCGGAGAGGGGAGGCGAGACAAATGTAAAGAGGGGAAGTGGAAAGGAAAAGAAGCTGAGGAGAAGGAGAGGTGAAAGTGAGGAGGAGGAAGAGGGAGTGAAGCGGGGTGTGGAGGATAGAGAGAGTGAGACAGGGGGTGAAATGAACGGGGGAACAGAGGGAGCAGGGAGGTGAATCAGGGTGCAGAGGAGAGGGAGCAGAGGTGACAGTGAGGAGGAAGATGGAGGTGGAGCAGGATTTTGAGTGGAGAGAGTGAAGGTGAAAGTGAGGAGGAGGAAGAGGGAGGTGAAGCAGGATGGAGAGACACTATAGGAGGAGGACGGGAGACTGTAACTTCAAAATAAAATCATTTCATTATTTTGTAATTACTTTATTTTCCTACTCATCTATTTAACATTTTACACAATCTCTAAAGGCAAATATTGATTGTGATCATGTATTGCCATGTGATTGATCAGATCAAGTGATTTCACATAGTGTATTTTACTGTTTTTAAAGGGATAGCTCACCCAAAATTAAAATTTAATTATCTACTCACCCTCATGTATTGGAGCCCCCACATGAGAATTTTTTTTTTTTTTTTTAGGAACAATTTCTCATTTTGGAGCCCCCACATGAGAAATTGTTCCGTCAGTCACAAGAGCTTTTGCTACAAACAAGCTTAAAATATAGACTTATTTAATTTTTTTTCGGAACAATTTCTCATGTTGGGGCTTCAATACAAGAGGGACATTACAGACGAGCAGTATGGAGGTATTTGGATGTTTTTTGGTGTGTCTTTTTGGACCAAGAAAAGTGGTATCCATTCACAACCATTATATGGACAAATACTGCTGCGTGGACCTCTGAAAATTCTCACAGCTCTTAGTCGACATGAGGGTGAGGAGATAATGAGTGAAATTTGAATTTTGGGTGAACTATCCCTTTAATGTGGTTCTGGTGTGACCTATAGAAACATACCCTGTCCCATAGCTTCAAAATGTATGTTACTTTAACAACACAGGTAGGTCCATATGGAAACATCTAGATTCCAACCAAAAATATAAACACATACCCACTCGCACACCAATGATACATCAGGGGCAATTTGGAGTTACCATGGACACTGATGTGTGGAGCGCTGATCAAGCCACTGATGTTGTGATTAGTGGACAAGCTGCTCTGCCTCCTGAGCCACAGCCGCTCCATACAGGAGCAGTGAGACGTCACTTCCATGTTTTGATAGAGTTCATGAATTCAGGGTTTTCCGTCCTCAGGTCAGAGGTTAAGCTGTGGAGACCCGGAATGTCTCAGCAGCTGATTTAGAATCAAACAGTCAAACTAAAGCTACAGACCAAACATTTACTAAATGGTATACTTCATCCAGGCGCAAATTATTTGTATTATTATCATCGTTATTGTACTCACTAATAATAAATGATAAATAAATATTTTCTATAATGTTATTCAACAAAGAGTGTGTGTGTGTGTGTGTGTGGGGGGGGGGTCCATGTGAGACAGGGTGAAGCTCAGGGAGGTCAGAGATCAAGTGGTTTGACCCTGAGGTCAAATGAGCATTACTGCCCTAACACACATGCACACACACACACACACCCGCATCACCTTAATATGATGTGAAGAGCTGAAAATATGTGAAGCCTATAATGTGTGTGGGTGTGTGTATGTCTGGTAACACCTCAGTCTCTGATGTCTATATTGACTTCTGTTATTTCCCTTTAGTATATAAACTTACAGTAACACAAATGCCTATTTCTATAACACATTATAACCATACTTTTAAGTTATAATGCAGTTATAACACCGTATAACTATAGTTGTAAACACTCATAAATGATCATAATTCTTTATAACAATATTCGTAACACACTATAAAGCATTTTATCATGACTTATAAGGTCAGGTATTATAATAGGTTATAATTGTTAGTAACTCACTGACAATGACCACATTTATAATGCATTATTATAATATAGTTGGTTTATACACATGTATAACTATCATTATAAACGATCATAAATCACATACGGCTTTATAACAATAAACATAACACATCAAGGATCTTCTCCTTCTTCCTCACAGTGTAGGGTGTCATGCCCCAGTATCCCAGTTCAGATCACTGCAGAAAGTCAGTTGTCATGTTCTCTTAACTTTATCTATTGTTCTAAGTATCAGTACAGCCCCCACAGGATTCTAGACAACACCCAGGTTGTGAGGGAGGGGTGAAGAAGCATCCAGATGTGACCAGATGTAATCCGACTTTAGTTAATGGTTCAGGATTGTACTACACACTAAAAACAGTTGGGTTAAAAAATAACCCAATATTAACCCAACTGCTGGGTCGAGGACCCCGAGAACCCCTTTTTGGGTTATTTTAACCCAACAGTAATATTAATAATATATTATATATATTATTATAGAATATTCAACCCAAAAGTAATGTTGGGTTACTTTTAACCCAACTATTGGGTTGTGTATAAGGTGCTTGCTCGACCCAATAGTTGGGTTAAAAATAACCCAATTACTTGAACAACCTAAATCCATAGTCAATAACCCTGAAAATGGGTTATACTCTGGAAAAATAACCCAAAAATTGAATTCAACACCAATAACTCGGGTTACAGAAATAACCCAACATTTTTTAGTGTGTAATGAAAAATAAATGACTGAGATAGAAAGAGAAACTTGTAAATGTTGAAAATACATTGTCCTCTGACCTCTCAGTGTTAAATGTCACTATTCTGTTGTTTAACAAAGCTCAACAGTGGTGTCTATTACAGCATCATACTGTTCTTGTCTGTAACAACATCTATTACACATCTGTCCATCCTGGGTGATGATCCCTCCTCTGTTGCTCACCCTGAGCTTTCTCCTGGTTTTCCCTGTTAAAAGGGTTTTCCATGGAGTTTTTCCTCAGTAGATGTGAGGGTCTAAGGACAGAGGATGTTGTTATGATGTCATGTGAAGCCCTTTGAGACAAACTGTGTGTAATAATGAGCTATACAAATAAAATTGCCTTGCCTTGCCTTGTATCAGGATCCTCTATTTGGCTTGTAATGAGAGAGTAATTTGGTGCTGTGTGGTGTTAATTTGAATTTAATGAAATTATTACAGTCTCTTTACACTATAACTGTTTACTAATAAACACCAAAAAAATTTTTTGTCCAATTTGATACAAAGTGTGCTTTTACATCTTATTAGTGAACCCTAAAATATGGTGTGATTATTGTCATTATTTCTATTATCATTATTACCATATTGTTGTTGTTGTTGTTGTTGTTGTCATTGACAACAGCACACCTCTCTTAACTGCCACTGAGCTGTAGCAGGTTAGTCACCTGACCTTCCAGCTAATGTGAGTGCTTCCTACATTGATTCAAACCATGTTAGAATAAACTATAAAGTGGATTTATTATTGTGATTCTGTTGAAGTGGAGAATAATAATCACAGTCAGATGATGTGGGAAGGCCTGGATTAAATTAACTAACTGCTCACGCTGCTTTACACCATGCACGCACACACACATACACAGTGGACACTCTGTCAGCACATACATGCATACAGTAGCTGCACATAAACATGCACACATTACTCTCCCCACACAGGGACACACACAGATAGCGCTGGCCGTGGACAGTGTCCAGACCACCAGCGCTGTGCTCCCAATCCATAAATCATAATGTTTCTGCAAAAGCAGAATTTCATTTCCCTGCCGGTGTGTTATCAGGCTGAGGGGAGATATACAGCCCATCACCATGCTCGTTTATTATCTCTGTGAATAGGCTGTGGCAGGGATAGGGCTAGAACCTGGCAACGGCAAGCATGGGACTGGATCAGACTATTAACTGGAATTTCATATCAGGGCTAAGTCTATTACCTAAAGCACTGGTATCATGCTCTCCTCCAGATACTCACTGTTCCAACACAGCTGTGGTCAGACTGAGGAGTCCCTTTCATTTGTTCCATTATTATCTGCTCTCCCGCTCGCTATTGATTTGCACAGATGAGTGAATTGGTGGCCCTGCAGACCCAGTGTGGCCCTGACCTGAAGCCTTGCCTTGTTAAAACACTATGGTAGCTTGTCAGGCTTCATCACACCGGCTCTGAGGCTCATTATTACATAACAATACCTGCTCCAAACTACTCCATAACCCCTGTAGGTAGTTTTCCTGTTAACACATCATTCTGTGTATGCACATCCATAAACTCATAACACTATACCTGAGACTGAAACTCTGTCTCGTAATGTTACAACATCGTTTCATATTGTGGTGAATGTGCAGGTCACAACTTGTCCACCAGAGTGTTTTGGAGTTGTTGGATTGTGTATTTGATGAGTTTGATGAGTTTAATGAGGGAAAGCGGGAAATACAATAAGCCTCTGTAGCGTTAGCTGAGCAGCTCACGTCTCTGTCCCACCAATCTAAAAGCAGCTTGCATCGACAATTAAAGGTAATGAACCTCCTATTATCACTATAGGGATTATGGCAATGGGTGAATTTGCCAAAATGTTGAAATATCCCTTTAAGTGTTTAACCTCACAATGACCAAACTTGAAGAAGCTATATTGACACAGTTTATTCCCCCGTCTCTGCCTCCACATTTCCTGTCTCTCAACTGTTCTATCTAATAAAGGTGTGAAAAGACAAAAATAATAATAATAATACTATAAAAAAGTTAAATATACATACATACGTGAAATGAATACTTCAAAGAATGAAAAAGATTTTTATACATAAATGTGTTTTAGAATGACAAATGTCCTGCTGGACAGGACATGATAAAGCTATTGATTAAGGGATGTGCAAAGATCACAATGTGGACAATAACCTCTGTGTACAGTGATAATACTCCAAGGTGTGACTGTAATGTGGTTGTTGATTGATGAGATCAGACACAGAAGAGGAAGCAGGCCACTGGTCCATCAGCTCACGGTGGACTGGAGCTCTGGCCCCCATACAGACAAACATGTGATAGGACAATTTATTTAGATCATACATGTTATTCATGTGCTGGCAGGTTGAGCTGAAATCTCTTCAGTAATAGCCCAGTATAGCCTACTTAAAGAGCCCAGGGATAGGGAATTAATGAATCCACATAACCTATACCACCAGAAGCTGCCTTCGTCAGCTCTTGTTAAAGGGATAGTTCACCCAAAATTCAAATTTCACTCATTATCTACTCACCCTCATGTCGACTAAGAGCTGTGAGAATTTTCAGAGTCCTCCGTTCCTTCTCTGAGTTACGGGGGGTCCACGCAGCAGTATTTGTCCATATAATGGTTGTGAATGGACACCACTTTTCTTTGTCCAAAAAGACACACCAAAAAACATCCAAATACCTCCATACTGCTCGTCTGTAATGTCCCTCTTGTATTGAAGCCCCGACATGAGAAATTGTTCTGCCGGGACCAAGGGGGCAGTTGTCGGTCTGAGAAGTGAAGCTCACTTCCGCGTTCAAAAAACTGCAATCCCCACCGATTCCTGTGGGGGCTGGCTCCAGAAGGGAGCAACTCTCCATAGACCCCCATGTTAAAATAGCCGACTTTAGAGCTTAAAAAAACATATTTACAGCCTGGTACATCTTATCTTTTTGGTCTCAATCGATAGTTTCTACCCCCGTACACACTCTGAGGGGGGTGGATTTTTTTTTAACGCAACCGTTTTACTGTTATTAGGATAAGATTCTGGCCAATCAGGGCGCGGAAACGTTCAGCTTCAGGTCCGGAGCGGCACAGAGACAGGCTGCTTCGAGGGGCCAGTGGGCGGGTTCTCGGCCGGCCAATCCAACATGGCGCTGTTCAAACCGCCATATTTGAGGCACAAAAACGACTGCACAAAACCAATGGGTGACGTCACGGATGTCACGTCCATTCTTTTTACAGTCTATGGCCGGGACACAGGAAGAGCAGTGAACTGAGACACTGGGAGCTTCCGCTACAAACAAGCTGAAAATATAGACTTATTTAATTATTTTCGGACAATTTCTCATGTCGGGGCTTCAATATAAGAGGGACATTACAGACGAGCAGTATGAAGGTACGGCAGACTGGACACTGGTGTAACAAAAAGGTATCACAACATAGAGTGGGCTAGCTAGCTGCTATCATCGTTGCCAGTGCTCATTTTGTGAATATTTAGAATTGTATTGTTATTTTTCATGCACATTGTACTGACTGACACTGTGGGATACCTGATGGCATGATGGCAGCAGCTCTAATGCCTCAGCTCCATCTAACCACACAGACATCCCAGTAAGTTACAGTCTGGAGCTACAGGCATGTCTGTTACTGCAGAGTAAATATCTGGTATTCACACTTATATATTATATTGTGATACTCATCACAATATGTGTTATTATAGTTACAGTCAGTGTTAAAATGAGATTGGTTCCTTGTTTTGAATTAGAGAAATCATTTAAACTCTTAAAATCTGCAGCTGCAGGTGAAAAATCAATCATTCTCATCGTCATGTTTTCTCATGTTTCAGTCGCGTGTGTGGTTATTGCTCTCAGATGTTAAGCAGACATGTAAAATCTGAAAATCAATTCTTTAAATGGTTTGAAGATGTGCAGCCCAGCAGTAGCACACTCTGAGATAATTACTGTTATATACCAAAAATTAAATACGGTCACAACAATTCGTTAATCTTTTCCAGATTCCACCTCCTGCTGAGTTTGACATTAGTTAAACATCAGTGTCCTGAGATGGAAGTCAGCAGGCAGCTGATGGCAGATTTCACAGAGCAGGACACACATCACCGTTTAATCATTTCATTCTTGTTATTTTCACCATAGAAAACAGTGTTGGGAAGGTGTGTCTGCCTCCATGTGTGAAAAGCAGCTTCAGTCCTGTCAACCTTAAAACCATCTTTTCATGTGAAATCCATATCCTGCTGTAGGAGGTTCAGGAGGTTCATGGTACAGTTTCAGCTTAAAGTAATTAACCGTCCGTCTGGTGGGTTTGACACAGAACACAGAGTGGAGCCATATGATGTGCACAGAATTAAGATATAGGCTCCCTGAAGGTGTGTGGAAATACATTCTGACAGGAATGAACCAAAGAGTATTTTAATCACGATGAACTTCTGCTGTGTCAAAAGGAAGATTTTAAAGGGATAGTTCACCCAAAATTCAAATTTCTCATTATCTACTCACCCTCATGTCGACTAAGGGCTGGGAGAATTTTCAGAGTCCTCCGTGCCTTTTCTGAGTTCCTCCGTGCCAGCCTTTGGAAATGCATTTAATTCATTTCTCAGGGAGGCCTTACCCGGAGTTATCCGCCTACCGAGGGGACCGAAGAAGAACAGCGATAACGTCTTTTCCTCCAAGAAACTCAACAAGCCAAGTTTAAGTTCTGTAATTGATGGTATTTCATTTAGAACTTCCACCATTTAGTCATGTTTGAAAGGTGAGTCCAGTCCAATCAGGCCCTGATTGGCCAACGTGCTGTGTCAAGATGGGGAACTGATTGGCTCGGTAGACGGCCGATGTTGAACGGTTTCAACGGGGATGGCCAGACTCCCCCTGAGAAATGAATGAAATGCATTTCCGGGGCTTACATTTCCGCCTAATGTGCCAATTCATTTGCCTCCACCATATAGTCAGGAAAAGTGAGTGGCAAACAGTTGGAGAGATGGATGTCAGCGAAGCGATATTGAGGAAATAAAGCCAGAACAAGATAGCCTGATGCATCAGCCGCTTATTTCATTCCATTGAAATTGGCCGGAAGCATTAGGCGGCGCTAGCCTGGCTAGAAGCAACCGCCTCCTGGAAGCAAACAAATCCCTATGGCTCATGTTCAGACGCTCTATGAAATGGAATGAAATAAGCGGCTGATGCATCAGGCTATAGGTCCACACAGCACTGCATGTCCATATGACGGTCGCAAATGGGGCTCACTTTTCTTGGTCCAAAAAGACACACCAAAAAACATCCAAATACCTCCATACTGCTCGTCTGTAATGTCCCTCTTGTATTGAAGCCCTGACATGAGGAATTGTCCTGAAAAAAATTCTAATTCTAAAAGTCTATAGGCTATTTTATCTCACATGATTTGCACTGACCGGCGGAACAATTTCTCATGTCGGTATGGAGGTATTTGGATGTTTTTTGGTGTGTCTTTTTGAACCAAGAAAAGTGGTATCCATTGACAACCATTATATGGAAAAAAGGAATGGAGGACTCTGAAACTTCTCCCAGCCACATGAGGGTGAGTAGATAATGAGTGAAATTTGAATTTTGGGTGAACTATTCTTTTAAAGTGTGTGTTATATAAACTTTTTTCAGTCCATCAACTTGTCTTAAAAAAGCCGTTTATCTGGAAATAACCAACTCGGGTTATGGTTAGAGGGTTAGGAGTGCAAGTACAAGTAATTTGACATATTTAAAGGGATAGTTCATTCAAAATTTAAATTTTACTCATTATCTACTTACCCTCGTGTCGACTAAGGGCTGGGAGAAGTTTCAGAGTCCGTGTCTTCTCTGAGTTACAGCTGGGCTCTGTGTAGTGTAGCACTGCATGTCAGAGAAGCTTCTGCTACAAAACAAGCTTGAAATATAGATTTATTTCGTTTTTTCCGGGACAATTTCTCATGTTGGGGCTTCAATACCAGAGGGACATTACAGACGAGCAGTATGGAGGTATTTGGATGTTTTTTGGTGTGTCTTTTTGTTACGAAGACAGTTGGTATCCATTGACAACCATTATATGGACATGCACCACTACGCCAAGATACTTTTACAATTTATAAATTCGGTGACTTTTTGAGGAAAGTAACTAGTAACTATAATTACTTTTATATAAGTTAATCTGGAAATAACTGGCAGCTCAGGTTTTTTACCAAGCAGCAGTTAGGAGTGGAATGGGAAGCTCTAATTTGACATATTTAAAGGGATAAAGGGATCATTGAAAATTTAAATTTCCTCAGTGTATCTAGTGAGTCCATTCACCGTTTACCATTTACCATGGGTTGTGACAAGCATTTGATCATCTATCTGTCACTCAAACATACCACTGCCATCATCCATCTATACAGCCATCTACAGCCTATCTGTGCAGGGTTGTGGAGGGGCTTACATAGAACAAGGGTAGCAGGGCCACATAGACACAAACAATATACACACTCACATTCACACCTGCAGAAAATCACAAGTCACAAGTCACCCTATGGAGATATTTGGATGTTTTTTGGACTGTCTTTTTGGGAGGAAGACAGTTGGTGTCCATTTCTCAAATACTCAATGAATACAGACAGACGGATAGTTCTTTTTCGTTTGTTTTTTTTTACCTGCTTTCACACAAAAAAAAAATCATGAATGACAAACATTTGTAGATTTAGCCACGCCCTCAGCAGGCAATCAGCCCATTGACAACCGCTGGGACCGTGAAAGTGAATGTCCTCAGTGTAAGGCTTGTTTTCCATTCACTTTACCATGCTGTTGTGACAAATCAAACATCTGATCCAATCAAACAGTGAGAAGGAGATCATCCATCTAGGGACAGCCATCTTATCTGTGCAGGGTTGTAAAGGTGAGGGAGGGTAGCAGGGTTTCAACACCTTCAGTCAAAATGGTTTCAATTTCACCTCATAATGCAAAGATGCGTTCAGACTTGGGACCAATCACTTTGCAAAATTAAATCAAATTAAATCCGGGGAATAAACAGACGGATAGTTTTACCCAGTACTTTGAGTAGTTTAATTTGTTTAACATTTTAACACATTCTCATTGCAATCAGCCCATTGACAACCACTGGGACCGTAGTAAAGGTGCGCTTGTTTTCAACACGCTCTATGCTGTCAAACACTGACCAATCAAAAAGTGAGAAGGAGATAGAGGGACAAGATCTTCACTGCTTGTGTGAGTAAAGGTGATGGGACGAGAGTTAACAACAGCTTCAGTCAGAATGGTTTCAAGTTCTTCATAATGCAAAGATGCCTTACCAATCACTTTACGTAGGCAGGTTTTCACTGAACGGACCAGTCTCTCCCACATTCCGCCCCACCAGGCGGCCCTTTCCACAATGAACTTCCAGGATATGCGCTTTCCTGCAAAGAATTCCTGGACTTCTTTTGATGACAGAGAATCCCATAACACACTATTCGTGACACAAAACGTCTAAAAGCCAATAGGAATTTTTCTGTTGTCATGTCAGACACTAATTCCAAATGGATAGCACGAGTTCCTGCACAGGTGAACCATGTAGGCATTGGAAGAACATGCAAACTCTGCCCAGGCCCTGGATTCAAACCCAGAACCTTCTTGCCAAGAGGTAAGAGTGTTAACCACCATTGACACTCCCAATGCCATAAATGATACATATTTCTAAGTGGGTTATTGCAGAGCCAACACTCACGGTCAAACTGACGGATCCCTCCAAACACAGATCAGGTTCGTTCAGCCTTATTTCTCAGTATGCTTTAACACCCTGATTGACATTAGAGCCATCCCATCATCAGGACCCTTAATGGAGATGAGCGGTGTCTGGGCCCAGTGCAGAGCTGACAGCTGCTCAGCTTCTGACTGGCTGTTCATCAGTCTAAGAGGAGGAGACATCCGTGGCTCTGATAGCTGATTGGCTGTCGGTGGCTGCTCAGGATGCAGCCATGCGTTGTATTGGCTGTACGCCTCTCAGTCAAAGTAACATGCTAATGTCATTGAAGTGGACAGTGATAATGTCATTCAGGCGGGATAATGCGTTGTGACTCGGCTGTGATAGTGGGATTATTACAGAGAAAACCAAAGAGGAAAATGAAGCTGCAGTTAAAGCAGCTGATCAACAGTGACAACTCACCGATGAATAACTTTATTATTTTCCAGTTTAATTTAACATTTTCCTCTAATTTGTCTCCTTTAATCTAACCTTTATTTAAGCAGGCAGCCGTTTAAGAACAACTTGTGATTCAGGATGACAGCTAGATAAAACCTCTGCTGGCAGCTGGATTATATTCTAACAAGACGTATGTGGAGAGGAATATATCACACATTTTCTGATTCCACGTTCATCCTTGGATTTCAATTATAATGAGTCTGGTCATCACTCCCATGGCTTTTAATAGAGAAATCTGACTAATGTGTCTTTAAAATCCATCAAAGATGCTGCCACGTGTCTTTTTTTGTTGTTGTTTTACTACACAGCTTGAATAAATATATGCTGTGACATTTACATAATGTTGTATATATTATACTTTTTAATATTTCCATGTATTGGAATTAAATTTATTTGTGTAGCCCACATAGATTTATACGCTTATACTGTACACATATCTCTCCATCGCAAAGCCTGTCCGATAT
Organism: Decapterus maruadsi; assembly: GCA_030347415.2. Classification (NCBI taxonomy): domain Eukaryota; kingdom Metazoa; phylum Chordata; class Actinopteri; order Carangiformes; family Carangidae; genus Decapterus; species Decapterus maruadsi. The sequence continues at coordinate 32,412,539 of CM064903.1, read as the reverse complement.
TGATATTGTACACATTTTTAAATTAATATATAGATATAGATAGATATATATAACATACAGATGTTTGTTTTTATTTGGGAACTTATGGTAACATCACTCTTAATATTCTTTATTTTCTATTCTCTACACCTTTCTTTTTTTTAACTGCACCATTTATGTAATAAAATTTTTAAAACTGTGCAGAAAACTTTGTGCATATCATATTTTGATACTTACACCAAAGTTCTGTAGGTACTAAAGTTAGTATTGTTAGCAACAGCAAAAACATCATTCAAATAGTGTGAATGCTTCTGAGGCAAGTGCGACATTTCGCCCGGTAAGCATAAAAAGCATCAGGCTACACATTTTGTTGAAGAATGAAGCTAATGATAATAAGCTCTTAATTAGAACACATTAATATCCAACACATCAATTATACTTTTGTAGGAATGGACCAACAAAGTAGAGAAAATGAAGAGGGAAGGAAAGACGACATGTAAGCTGTACCCAGTGGGCAAAATCCCAGTTTTTTTTTTGAAAACAGACATGGAGCTAGGACCTTCAAGGATTAAAACCTGGGTGGACAATCTGCTGGAAAGCTACGGGGTCCAAAACCCCTCTTCTTGGGTCATTTTGCTGGCGAAATTAGTGTATGTAAATGCAAATATTTAGGATGATATCAGTAAAACAATGGCATATCTCAAAAAAATAGTCAACACTATGCAAGGAATAAATACAACTATAACATTTGCAAATGAACTCTTCAAATGCAAATATTTAGTTACTATAATGGCATAAATAGTCATACAACTATAACATTTGTCAGAGAGTATCTTGACACATAGGGGGAGGCAAGAAAAAAAGATTCTAGGGTTTGTTGCTACTTGATTTTAAGATATCACCCTTAACATCATAAAGGAGTCAAAGTGGTCTACATTAAATATAAGCACAATAACTCATTATTGATGATACCTAGAAATTGAATTGAAAGCAAAAATGCTTACAAGATGCCACAGTCTCACTTATTTTAAAATGTGATTTTGAATGATGTTAATTTTGTTAATGAAAACTAATGTAAATTTAGAGAAAGCTATCCTCCCTACCTGACGTCCCTCTGTGTTTCATCACATTTTTTCAACAATGCAGCTACGAAATACATTTTATACGTGTGTCTGTGCCACCTTACCTTTAGCTGTGGAAAAAAAATTCAATGCATGAGTCATTACAGGAATTAATCTAATAATGGATCTAGTTGTAGCAACAGTTCCTCACACTGAATTAAGGGCTCTTTAAGTGACACAGCTCTTGAACCAGGATGACAACAGCACTCCCACAGAATAGCTTTCAGCAGAGTTAACCCAGAGGAGAACATAGCAGGGACTCTGCATGGACCTGTGGTAAAATGAGCATGATGATCCATGTCAGAAAACATGAGGACGAGGCCGCTGCTGAGAGTTGTTGAACCTCTCACAGTGGGACAGGCCCCATAGACTCCCATGTTAAAGACTTTACAGCAGGAATAAACATGTTTACAGCCTGCTAAACTGTTTTAGTCCCCGACAGTCAATGAGTGAGTTTATATCTGTTAAACATTTTAGGATTAATGTCATGTCAAATTGACCAGCACTCACATTCGGGGAGATGCTGTTTTCACTGTGTTAACAATATCTACTGTAGATGACAAAGTATTTAACCTTTGTATAGCTTTCTGCTACAATCTCTAGGTCCAATCCAATTTGTTTTTTCATCTTGTCTTGAGGCTTCCTTATCCATGGTTTTAATATTTTTTGGTGTCTACCCTTTGGCTTCAATGTAGCCTTCCTCTTCTCAGCTTCCTGCTACCATCTATAGTGTTAGGGTCGGTTCTGACCCGAGTCTTCAATCAGCTGTAAAATAAAGAATATAAATATTAATCATCCCATTTGTTTCTCATCTTTTGGTGACATTGTTAGGATTCCTTATCCATGAAAAGGATGTTTTAACTCTCATAATTGTTCTTATCATTATAACTGGGTTAAAAAAAAAAGTTTTATTTTGTTTAAATATTGGTTCTTGACTAAGTCAAATAGCAATAAACAAATTTAAATGGTGCTTTTATGCAGTAAAAACCTAAAAAAGGGTCAAAGGGTCAGGGAGCAAATTCATGGTGGTACCTACAGTAGCTACACTGGCTAACTCACCACAGACTGTTCTATTTGTCGATAGAGGAAGCTGCACATGGATCTGGTTGTTCTCTCTGTCTGGAAGCTAATGCTAACTAGCTGCCCCCCCCCCTGCAGCTGAAGATGGTGGACATGGTCAAAATGAGTCTGAGCAGCAGTGTGACCAAACACAGACACATCGGGCTTCAGGCCACTGCAGTAAGTTTGAATGAAAACATGACAGACGGATCGATGGAGTGCAGACAAACAAAGAGGAGCAGGACTCCTCACCACGGCAACAACACAACAGCTGGACAAAGGGCCTGATAACAGCTGGCTGAAGGCTGGAGCAGGGACATGGGAACAGCTCAATCTGAATATATTCTGATTGTTATTGGATTTTTTTTATATATTTATTTTATAAAGTGTATATTAATTTAATGTATTAATTGTCAGAAATGTCCTAATGATGTTCTTTTCCCAAATAGTTCAAGCTATGTGTGTGCGTGCATGTGTGCTTATAAACAAACTCCTCAGCTTTAACCCTCCTGTTGTCCACCTGGGTCAAGGAAGGAAGGACTTGGGAGGAAGGATGAAGGAAAGGAAGGAAGGAAGGAAGGAAGGAAGGAAGGACAAAAAGAAAGAAGGAAGGAACGACAAAAGGAAAGGTGGGAGGAAAGAAGGAAGGGAAAAAGGACTGTGGAAAGAAGGAAGGAATAAAGGTGGAGGGAAGGAACAGAGTCGTTCAAGGATGGAAGAAGGGAAAAGGGAAGGAAAGAAAGATGGAAGGTCAATTGGATCAAAAGAGGAAGGGAGGAGAAGTAAGGACAAAGGGAAGGAAGGGAAAAAGGACTGTGGAAAGAAGGAAAGGAAAGAAGGGAGGATGGAGGAAGGGAACAGATTGGGTCAATTTGACCCAGTGGAACGAGGGAACAGTTAAAAAGGATTATCATTAATACTCCAGCCTGCTACATGACTGACTACTTTACTGTGCACACTTTCATTTAAATAGGTGAACTATAAAGTTGACACACCTGCTGCTGCGTGAGCGCGTGCTCCAGCAGAACAGCCTCCATAATAGTCCCTAACAACTGTCACAGCTGCAGAGTCTTCTCTGATGTGCTGACTCAGTCTAACAGCAGAAGCGTGTTCCCACACTTGTAGCCGTTCCAGCCTCTGTGATGTGATGCCGGCGTCGGTGACAAGGCCCAGAGAGAGCCCGGCGCCGGGTCACAGCGCCGAGCCGCCCGCTTCCATTCACATGCAGATGTGCGCTAATTAATTCTCATGTTTAAGGGAATTAAACATTATTGCAGAGAAAGGAAAGAGTGCGGCGGGAGCGGCTGTAATATGTAGGCCAGATAAAAAGGAGGAGTGTATTTCCCTGTGATGGACACATATTTATTCACATTTCCCCCAGCCAATTTCATTTAAGTGTAAAATGAGGAGATGAGGTTAGAGAACACAGAGAGCAGAGTTAGCTAATAGAAAACAATGACTGGTGTTTTATTCTCCGGAGGCTATTCTGCCGTTGTCGATGCTTCCTCCACCCCCCTCACCCCCCCACCACCCCCCCAACTGCACAATGCTCAGAGACAAAGAGAGAGCACAGCCGGGCCAAGTGCCTCCTCTAAAACACACAGCAGCTTATTAACCCCGACATGCACACACACGCACACACACAGAGCGCGGCGGCAGGCTGCATGGCCATATCAGGCAGTAATATATTGAGGTTATATTCAGGTTGTAATGGTGTTATTAAAGCAACAAGCCCAGGCTGAATAGAGAGAAAATCCTATTAAAATAATTATAGAGGCCTGGGATATCTCTATGTGTGTGTGTGTGTGTGTGTGTGTTGAGAGAAGGAGAGAGTGAAGCAGTGCTCTCACATGCGCCAATACAATACCTCGCTGTGTGTGTGCGCGCGTGTGTGGGCTAGTGTGTGTGTGTGTGTGTGCCTGTGTGTCCTTGGCTTACTAATGTGTAGTAATTGACTCTGCTAATAGTGATTGCCAGTTAATTTTATTGCTGCTTTTCATCAGGCTTGAGATTAATTAGAATGTATTGCTGCTACATTTGCTGGTAGCAGAGCTCTTAAGAAATAATTATTCCTACATGTAATTATACAGTTATATCGCTACTAAACTAACGCTCGCACTGAAGAACGCTCAACACATTAAAGTTTCAATTGAATTCAAAAAATGAAATGTCTGGTGTTAACATATCTTTTTAACACAAAAATACATTTACAACATTCAATCACTGTTTGTTTGTTTCACAGTCTCTGTCAGTGGTGCAACTCTGTGTCATTAGAGCAGCCAACATTTTCAACAGTATTTAGTGGTTGGTCCATTAACATGAGCTGTGCTCTGTCCTCTATCTGTGTCTCCCAGCTCAGAGACCTTTGGATCCTAAAGTTAAAAATAAACAAACCCTTCATATATTCATAACATTCTATTACTTCAGCACAATTTTGAAAACAGAGCTCCGTTTTTTTAAATGCACCCAATCAAGACCTCACGTCCTTTGCAAAATGAAACACTCCTGTAAAAACTAAAAAATATTTTGTTGGCACATGGAAACAACAATTAGAGTAAAAAAAAAAAAAGCTCCAAATAAAAACTGCATTTTTCCTGCACTTTGAGGGACTGGAAAAAATTATATTATAGCGAATAACTGAACTGTGTTTGGTTTTTTTGTTTTTTTTTTCAGGTAAAACCTCTTTTAGGCCGTGAAAATAGGCCGTTTCTTTGGGTCCATTCACAACAACGTTGTAAATCTCTGGGCAGGACTATGGGCTGGCGTTGCTAACGCGAGGAGTGCAGAGAGTCTTCTACTGCAATTAAAGTACTTAGGGGCTATTTGTAGATCATACAACCCCACATTAAGAAAAATGATACTATAACCAAAAGCATTTTTATCAATTCTACTTCTCTTCTCTTCTCTTCTCTTCTCTTCTCTTCTCTAGAAATTGCAAATGTACAATAAATTTCATAATTTTTTCTTCCTTTTTGCATTATTTTCATTTTATTTTTATAGTTTTAAAGGGACAACGAGGAGTTTTGGAAAAGCGAAGGGTTTTCACGCTGCCTCCATGCGCACCATAGAATTCCTCCACCGGCGCAAGACGGACTCATGTTTTCATTCATCAAGGTTTAAAGTCAGAGGTTCAAAGAGGTTCAGTTACCGTCGTAGTTCAGACCATAACGCCTCCCTTTTCGTGTCTTGCCTCACTCCCGAGACCATGACCAACAGATAGACACCACCCTTTTGACTGTGTGTGCAGTAACAAGGGAGATAGAGCTGTATCGCCCGTAATTAGCTTAGCTCAAACACTGGAAGTGTATGGGTAGTGTTAGCCTGCCTCCACCTAAAGTCATCAGAGAAACTCTTCAGCAACTCTAAACGGACCGATCTTCGTCTCAGAGCTGACAAAACTCTCTTGAGCGGTCAAATGCCGGTAACAGGACGAGATCGGTCAAAACGGAGGGTTCAAGCAAAGACAGTTTATTTTGGTTCAAGATAGCTACATCGAGGCTAGGTTAGCTTCCTATTTCAAAGTAAAAGCACTTCTGTATGTAAAGGGCAACGGGTGTTTTATTTTGTGACAGTAACCAGAAGTGCATTGGTCACAACGACTAGCTTAAGTAGTGCCGAATTTGTCCGAACAAAATAGTAAACAGCTGGTATTTAGACAAATGAACGACACAGTGCTGATATAAACAGATACTTTCTCACCTAAAAATGTTTGAAATGTTGATAAAGTGATATATTTACAGTTTAGAGCTAAAATGAAATCAGCTTCTGACTGCTGATTTCAGCTTGGCTAGGAGGCAGGCTAACACTACCCATACACTTCCAGTGTTTGTGCTAAGCTAATTGCAGGTGATACGGCTCTATCTCCCTTGTTACTGCACGCACAGTCAAAAGGATGGTGTCTATCTGCTGGTCATGGACTCGAGAGTGAGGCAAGACACGGAAAAAAAAATGTTGGTGTACCCCTTTAAACCCTGCTTCATCTCTATGAATTCATGTGAGAAATCCTCAGAATCCATCTGGAAAACTCTCAGAAATACATTGAAACTCACAATCGTGTCATTCAGCATAGTATACATGTACATGTTAAAGGTTACATCACATGTCACAGCTGTTTGATCGCCTAGAGCCTAAACCTGATGGGTGTGTCTAAGCAATCTCGTGTTTGCACATCTGATGGCTGGGTGTAGGCATGTGTGTGGTACTTTTGTTAAAAGCACATGTTTTTGCTGCTCGGTCTTAAACAAACAGGGGCAAATACTGCACTTGTTGGGGAGTATTTTGTGTGTGTGTGTGTGTACAGCACAGAGGAGAAAAATGCATGTATTTAAGCAGCAGAAATTCTGTGTATGAGCATGCACAAAACAATCCGAGCCTCTTTGAAATTCTGTGTCTGCGGCGGTTACATGCGCGTGCACTTGTGTGTGTGTGTGTGTAGGCTACTGATAGACATCAGGGAGCCAGATAGCTGAAGGCTGAAGGCATTAAGAGAGGAGAGGAGGACATTAATCCAAAGAAAATTAAAATCTGGAGCGGCGCGTTTAGGATGGAAAGCGACCGCCACTTCTGATAAGAAGTGGTTAAGGAGAGCACAGATTTAGATAAATGGGCAGGAGAGAGAGGAGAGGAGGAGGAGGAGGAGGAAGAGGTGAGGAAGAAGGAATGGAAGGGGGTGAGGGAAAAAAAGGTGAGGGGAGTGGATGAAAGGAGAGAACAGATTCATGAGAAGAGGAGGAAGGATGAGAGACGGAGGAAGACTTGAGGAAAGAGGAGAGGAGAGGACAGGTTGTCCAGCTCTGTAGCTCTCATGTCTTGGGTGTGTGTGTGTGTGTGTGTTATGCAGCACATGTAGATAGCAGTGGTTGTGGGTCCTGAGCATCAATAACATCAGGTTATCTGGAGCATGGTCTGGTCACACTCACACACATACGCACTCTCTCTCTCACACACACACGCGCGCACACACGCGGTGAGTGATAGCAGTGCCACAGAGGTGGCTGTCTGAGGTTAGCAAAGCTGTGCTCAACAGAATGTTGTAGATTTAAGACTGTGGCTAGAAGACAAGATATGGAGCAGATTTAGTTGCAACCTGAAGCCTGCAGCCACAGCTGGCCAGAGGAGGAGGAGGAGGAGGAGGAAGAGGAGCCACACCACACGGCCTTCTACATGGACAGCCAGGCTGCAGATGATACTCCACCATTTCATCTTTTTTTTCATTTCACTTTATTATCTCATTTGTATGGAAACATATTGCATTCACTTGAATAAAAAAATCATTTTTTTCAGAGTAATTTTTTCCTGTTTTTAAAAAAATTTTTTTTTAGTAAATTCTCTGTTTTTCATCTATTCCTCATTTATATCCAGTTTATGGTCAACTCCTTCCCTGCTACATTGAGCAACAGGCTTGCAATAGAAGGATAAAGTCTAAAACATAACAGGAGTATCATACCCTGTGTGGAACTAATCTCATGCCTTAAAGCAGAAGTAAGTGGTCCGGTCGTTTTCGCTAATGCTGCGTTCCAGGCAGGCTTTTGAAATCGTAAATTACAGCTTCAAGTCACAACTTACGACTTTGTAGCGTTCCAGGCAACCCACTCGTGTTTCTCCGACCTGTTTTACCGGTGAAAGTCACTATAACAGCCACTGTAATTCAGAGCGGTGAACTCGTACCAGATCGAAGATGGGAGTCTGGCATAACAGTTGGATGTTCATGCCGTTCTCTCTCCTCATTGGATAAAAACTGTAGGATAGATAAATTTCACAAGAATCTGTAAGTGAGAAGATAAAATTAAGACTTATATTAACACAAAAACAGCTTTAAAAAAGATTAGTTGCCATGGGAGTCTTGAAGGTTGGATGTTCTCGTGAGATTCCGACGTATCTCAGAGAGAAAAATTAGCACAAAAAACAGAAAAAAAAAGATTAGTCCGAAAAACGGGGGGGAAAAATACTCAGAAAAACAGAAAAAAATTACTAAAAAAAAAAACAGGGAAGAAAATAGCCAGAAAAACAGGAAAAAAGATTAGTCAGAAAAACAGAAAAAATTACCTAAAAAAACAGACCAGAAAATTGCTCAGAAAACCATTTTTTTAAAATTATTATTCAAATGAATGCAATACATCTCCGTACATTTGCAATATGAAACACAACAGATGTGACAGATGTTTAATGAACAAGGGCATGTGAAATTAATCTCATGTAAAATGTAAAAACTAATGTATTCCACCTGTTATTTACAAATGTAGTCAAGCAGCTTTTTTATTTTGTAAATACATAAAATGTGAACCAAGCTAAGCAGCTGCTGAGCTAGCACTGCTTACCATCAGCAGGGACATGCTCTAAAGTTCTCAAGCTGTGATGCTGCTGCTGGCCTCTCATGTGATAATGATAATAGTATCTGTAATCTTTTCATAGCAGCATGTGTTTACAGTCTGCAGATAAAGCGGTGAGCACTGAATAGCCTCCAGCTGTGGAGCGGCTGACACATATTTAACACTGCAGTCAATGGTCTGACCACCTCATTCAGGAGTAAAACCTCCCATAATGGATAGTGGAATCAGTCAAGTGCTCTAAATGTGTATATGTCAGGTGAACTGACAACTGGGAGCCACACACACACTGCCAGGCAGCCAGTGGCCAGTCAATCACTCAGAACAAAGCTTTGAAGCTCAGAGTCAAGCCTGGCAGACCATGTGAAAGAGTGATTCTGGGGGGAGGGGGGGGGGTGTCGGAGGGACGACTGCAGTAGAAGAATGAGCAGTGGACTTGTTCTCGGCTACCGCTGGTTTTACAGTTGTAATCTAGCACAAAAACACAGGAGCAGTTTGTCATCAGCATCTAAGGCTGTGGTTCTCAACCTTTTTACATCAAGGACCCTGAACTGACACAAATCAGACCACAGACCCCCCATTGGAAAACATTCTAGAGCTGCAACAATGAATCGATCAAACACACAATAATCGATTAAAATGAAATTAATCATTTACTATTCTGATAATCAAATAATCAATGTGGTTATTTATTTTTTTAAGTCCAATTTCTCTGATTTCAATTTGATTCTTAAATGTGAATATTTCTGGTTTCCTTGTTATTTTATAACATTAAACAAAAATAGAATTTTGAGTCTCTCTTTGGTTTTTACATTAATTTTTTGTGGACTCAAACAGTTTTTTCTTTTCTGTACACCTTTAAGTAAAACACTTAAATGATTGACATTTTTCAACATTCTTTAATATTTCATTGACCAAACAACTAATCAATTAATTGCTCAAATAATCAACAGATTAATCGGTAATTGCTCAACAACAAACACCAGATACACACAAATATTTGTTTTGAGACTGAATAACATTAGTTCTTTCTTTTTTTTTTGTAAATGTACATTTAAATTACTGCCAATGGCATGTACAGTAATGGTATTTAGGAAAATTTTCAAGAAAAATTTCTGGAAAAATTTTTACATTTCTGGAAAAAAAAAATTGGTACAATTTTGCGAGAAAGTTGGCGACCCCCTAGACTTGTGGTTCCTGGACCTCACTTTGAGAACCACTGATCTAAGGCAACAGCTAAAAAGTATTTAGTTATAGTTTGGACACAGATATCATGATTTCACCTGAAGAGGATGAAAGTCAAGTGCAGTAAAGCAACACATCCACATCACTACTTACTTACTGCCCTTCATACCGGCTGGCATGTAGATAGATGTTAGATGGTTTTGGGCCTATGTCTTCATGGAACCCCAGGCTGGCATGTAGATGGTTTTGCTATGTAGAACCATATGTGACAGTTGAGGTTCCTGTCACTATGCCTCCAATTGATCATGTGTCCTGGCTACTTGGCCAAGGGGATGTCCCTTTGGCTGACTGGCAAGCACGCATGACTCTAACCAGGGAGGTATAGGTTCAATCCCCACCCGGGCCCTCTTCACCTTGCCACACACATATAAGGTTCCTCGGCTTGGCCTTATAGGAGAACCCTTTTTGGCTTCAGGTAGAACCTTTTATAAAGGTTCCACCTGGAACCCTTTTGGAGGGTTCTACCTAGAACCCAACATAAAGGGTTCTACCTAGAACCATCTGTGAAAGGTCACACCTACAATCCCCAATGAGAGGTTCTACAAAAAAAAATTGGTTTGGTTGGTTTCACCCAGAAGCCTTACTGGGGGTTCCATACAGAACCTATCCGACTTTTTATGGTTTCATCTAGAACCCACACAGGGAGTTCCACCAAGAACCCTTTTACTGCAACCCTTAGTGTTACCAAGAACCCTTGAAAAACATCTGGATCAAATGGTTCTTACTGGAACCCTTAGGGTTACCAAGAAAAAAAAACCTTTCTTGAGGAAAGGGTTTTTCAGAAGCAAATGGTTCCAGGTAGAACCTCAGCCCTTGTAGAAGAACCCCTTTGGAACCCTTATTTCTAGGAGTGTGCACTAGGTGTTCTTGGGTCAGTTTTCATTTCATTCCAGTGAAAGGCATTTTGGATGATGTTGTCTTGCCCAATCCATCTCCAACGCCTCCTCATAAGGACGGTGGCCGTATCGTCCTGTTTCCACAGGTTAAGAAGGTGTTGGTTTGATATTGTTTTGGACAAGAATATTCTCTCCTTACATGAATGTTTAAACATCAGTGATATGGACATGGAGGTAGCCAACGTGTCTGGTAGTGGGACTGGTGTGAACAAAGTTAATAGCTGTGACAGGTAAGTGTGGTGGTTGCAGGGCAGAGTTGTCAGTCAGTTAGAATCAACAGGGAGGTAAACAGAGCTGCTGCAGGGCAGACTGGGCTGACGGCCGTGAGCCGGGACAGGTCAACATGACATGTGAATTGCGGTGTGCACGTGTGTGTATGAGGAGGTGTGTTTAACAGCTGCTGGTGTGCAGGTGATTTCCGGTGACAGGATTAGGGTTGGCCAGCTTTCCATTAGTGTGGACAGCATTCAGTAACCTTCACTTTCACCCCTCCTCAGGCCATACATTAACATTCACTCCATCCCTGCCCACTATGACTTTACTTGACTTTATGCTATTTTGCTTGTGCGTGTGTGTGTATGTGTGTGTGTTTATGTGTCTGAGTATATGTATGTAGCTCTGTGTGTGTGTGGAGAAGGAGGGGGGGGGGGGGGGGGGGGGGGTAATCTCCTCAATACCGCTTCCATGAAATTGACATTTGACAATAATTGTGTAGCGACAGCAATCCGGTCTGTCCTGTGCTCTGAATGGATGAGTGTATTACACACACACACTGACCAATCACAAGTAGGGCACATCTTCAGTTTTACTCTAGATGGAGAGATGGGAAGAGGAGGAGAAGATTGTCTGAACACCATGAAACAGGAAGCACTTTGGAAAACAGTGTCTCTATGACACCTGTGTTTTTAGCTCAGGAACCACATGTAGCATCATACTTCATTCTGATTGGTTCGGTTGGAGCTCGGTCGTGGTGCGGTCTATAGGTCAGCTCAGACCTATGGTGGCTCTGAACAGCATCTTGTCGGGCTACTCCCAAACAAGACAGTTGTTCAGTTTCATCACTACAACAGTGATGTCACAACTGACAGTTATTCATGTCATGTGTATGTATGTACTCCTTTATCCCTACTGCAGTGCGTAGTTTAAACGAAAAGAAATAAGTACCTGTTTTTAGGGTAAGATCTATGTGCTGTTGCAGCTTTTATGTGAGCGCCACAGGAATTTTAGAATTTTTATGGTTTTTATGTGAGATCTTTTAATGTGAGTTTAACGAGTTTATATGTTTATTCATTTATTTTATTTGGATCTCCATTAGCTGATGTAGTTTACATCAACTATGTTGGTGTCTGTGTGCTTATGTTTAACTGAGCCCAAACTGATGACAACTTTCTGTTCTTGTGACAAACAATAAAGTTTTTTGAATTGTATTTGAATTTGTTTATGTGTTAATGTAGTCTGCATGTTCTCCCTGTGTGGAAAAGACAGTGGATGAATTTAAATTAAATGAATTGAACATGTTTGACGCCAATCTCTATTGCACATTATAACTATACTATAATGAGTTATAATGCAGTTATAACACTGTACAACTATAGTTATAAACACTCATAAAAGATCATAATGCTTTATAACAATAATCATAACATATTATAGAGCATTTTATCATGACTTATAAGGTATTATAACAGGTTACAATTGTTAGTAACTCACTGACAATGACTACATCGATAATGCATTATAAATATAGTTATAATGTGTTATAATTGGCTTTTAAATGTGTATAACTATCATTATAAACACTCATTAACAATATGCATAAGACATTATAGAGCATTATAACTCTATTATAATACTTGACCTTATAAGTCAAAAAGCCTTATGATAATTTATGAGTGTTTAAAATCATAGTTATACACGTTTATAAGCCAATTATAACACATAACACAACTATATTAATAATGCATTATCAATGTGGTCATTGTCAGTGAGTTACTGTGTGTTGATATAAAGCATTATGATCATTTATGAGTGTTTATAACTATAGTTATACAGTGTTATGGCCGCATTATAAGTATGGTTATAATGCAATATAGAGATCGTCAAATAAAGTGTTACCAGAATGTTTATTAATTCATAAAGAACTAATTGTTTAAAAAATATAAATGTACATATATCCTCCTCTACACCCTGTCTGGAGTGTTTGGAATTCTGAATTTGGAATTCTGGTTAAAATTTCCTCTGCATTTGGATGAAACCCCCGTCTGTCTCACTGTGATTCTTTCCACCTCTAAGCACCTTGGACAGCACCCACAGCCGTTCCACTACTGATTAAACCTAATAATTAGCTCTGTGTGTGTGTGTGTCTGTGTGAGTGTGTGTGTGTGTGTGTGATTTTTATCATAGTTTTGAGGACATCCTATTCTTCTCCAATCATCAGCCAGCTCCCTGTGGGCAGACACTAATTAAAATCAATAGTCTCCTCAGACTGACACTGAAGGTTCAGCTACAACGCAGCAACATGACACAACCACACACAACTATCTTCAGATTTCACAGCAGCCGCCTGCGAAGCCCACGCTGCTTCACACGGGACGCACTTAAACACATCAGGCATCTAGACAACAAAAACACCTCTGTGCACTTTAAATCCCAACCTGGGAGTGTCAGTGTTAATAAAGCTCCTTATTGTGTGTGAAGTCTTTGTTAGGCTGGCAGGGTGACGGGGGTGATGGGGTCGAGGGGGGAGGATGGAGGAAGGTGGAGAAGGTCACAGGGACCTTGTTGACCTGGAGATTTGCTCCAAGATAAACACAAAAACCTTTTGTGTGGCATAACAGCCACCGACAGTGAGTTACATTCTTACAGTGCTGCCGATACAATACAGAGCTGCACACCCCGACCGCCACAGCCTTTGTTCAACAGCTTCATTTAGCAATTGCAAGTTTGGCTGTGATTGTATCAGCAAAATTAGATTCTACAGTAACTGCTAATTAACACTGGTTGGTTTGTATTGCGCTGATGACGATGTGTATCATTTACACAGGTGTGTGGATGAAGGTGTTCTGTGTAGCTCCTCTGTCACTTCACTTCCCATTGGTTGTTACTAAACTTGTGATCAAGACTGAAACTTAAAGGGATAGTTCACCCAAAATTCAAATTTCACTCATTATCCACAGTACTCACCCTCGTGTGGACTAAGGGCTGGGAGAAGTTTCAGAGTTATCTGTGCCTTCTCTGAGTTATGGGGGGGTCTGAGCAGCACTGCATGTCTATGACGGTTGCGAACAGGGCTCACTTTTCTTCGTCCAAAAAGACACACCAAAAAACATCCAAATACCTCCACACTGCTCGTCTGTAATGTCTCTCTTGTAGCTCCCAGTGTCTCAGTTCAGCCCTGACAGTGCAAAAATTTGTTGCTGGCAGGGTGAGAGAGCAGATTTAAGACTGAGACACTAGCTTCCACTACAAACAAGCTTGAAATATAGACTTATTTAATTGTTTTCGGAACAATTTCTCATGTCGGGGCTTGTCAGAAATTTGAATTTTGGGTGAACTATCACTTTAACATTTGATTTAACAAAGAGGAAACTGTGTTTCTGGGAGCACCAATAGTAGCAATAAGTGGCTTTAAACCACTTTGCACTCAATAGGGAGGAGCTATCATTTCTTAAAGTTGTGTTTTATTGGGCATTTTTGCTTGGTACACTACAGCAGGGAAGTTGAAGGGAGAGATAGAGGATATGATATAGGCTGACTCCATCCTAAATGATGGCTCCCACCCTCCCAATGCTGAGTTTCAGCTGCTCCCATCAGGCAGGAGGCTCAAGGTGCCAGACTGTAAAACCAAGCGGTACAAAAATGGTTTTATCCCATCAGCCATCGGTCACATTAACATGGGGAAGAGCTGTTTTTATTTGGTTTTATTTGGTTTATTTGGTTTGATTCATTTTAATCTCTTACCCCCGAGCACTGTTGTCGCTTCATATGCATGTACTGTGCTGTTTGTTTGTCTATTAATGTCATGTCACTGCAAACAAAATTTACCTGAGAGTACAAATAAAGTAACCTTTGACCCTTTGAGGCATAGCAAAGAGCAACAGGTTGGACGTCACGTGGTCTATCTTCCAAACTGTCCAAGGGGGTTTTCATACAGGCAGTGTTTAGCTCCACACAGTTGAACTGTGTGAACACAAGACAGGTGTTTATTATGTGAACGCAGCCGGATCTTGTTTCACTCCAATTTTAACTTATTATGCAAATCAGCAAAGACGTCATCAAGCTGGGCTTATTGCTATCAGAGAGGTTTGTTTACCTTCCAACATGTTGCTGCAGAGGTGGAAATCAAAGAGACAACTTTTCTGACGATTAAAAACAATTTATGATTCAGGAATACACAGCGCAGGTACGTCTATGTGTAAACTGTGAAATCTGTAAGACGAACATGTATCTAAACAAATATGTTAATAATTCATAAAACTATTAATGCTATGAATGAATTCAAACAAAATGATGTATGAATTCAACTTTTGCATGGAAGGCAGTTGTCTCTGGACAATTATGCTGCAGTGGCAGGAAGTTTAGACAGAATCTACATCACTGCATCATCATTATTGTGGATACGAAAGCTAAACTGAGCGCAGCTGCTCTTTAAATAAATGGCCTACAACAATTTACTATTAAAATCCCTGTTAATTAGAGGCAAAACTCATCTTCTGTGTGGAGACTTAATGAATTGTTTTATTGATTGATATGATCACGCTAATGTTTGCAGCTATTACATTCTGATTCAATACTACTTTACTTTCTACTTTAAAATCAAAGGTCAACGACTCAGTGCAAATTAAGACCTTTATCGACTGCAGTATTAACTACAGAGAAAACAAAGTCAATGTATTATGGCCGTGTACAATGTAGCTCTACAACTAACCATCATCTTGAATGAGATTTAAGTCCTACATTTAGTTGTATTCAATCCAATCATGAATGAAAGTTAAGAGTGGCAAACTAGAGCTGAGATCCCTAACTGATGTTGCCTTGGTAGCCTTGAAGACACAGGCCCTAGGTGGATTTTCCCTTAAAGGGATAGTTCACCCAAAATTCAAATTTCACTCACTATCTCCTCACCCTCATGTCAACAAAGAGCTGTGAGAATTTTCAGAGTCCTCCGTTCCTTCTCTGAGTTACGGGGGGGTCCACGCAGCAGTATTTGTCCATATAATGGTTGTCAATGGACACCAGGTTTCTTTGTCCAAAAAGACACACCAAAAAACCTCCAAATACCTCCATACTGCTCGTCTGTAATGTCCCTCTTGTATTGAAGCTCCAACATGAGAAATCCCTCACTCAGGGATTGGCTGGCAAATCCCGAACTTCCCATCTCCACTGGCATGCACCTGGTCCTCCAACCGTTCCTCAGACAATCCTCCACCAGCTCCTGGTACTTCTCCCTCTTCCTTTTTTGTGCCTGCTCCATCCTCCCCTTCCAGGGAACTTCCAGCTTCAGCAATTCATGTTGTTTTGTGACCAGGATGATGTCCGGTCTCAGTTTGGACTGAGTGATGTGTGGTGGATCTTTCAGCTGCTTCTCCAGGTCAACTGTCATCGTCCAGTCTTGTGCCATGGAGAGCAAACCAGTAGAGTAGTTCCTTGGTGTTCTCTTTGGCCTTTGTCCCTCCTTGACAAGGTGGATGGCGTTGGCCGTAGCTTGGGTGCATCGACTGTCTTTGATCCTCTTGCTCAGCAACAGATTTTAGGACTTGTACCGCTGCTGTCCATGGTGCTGAACCGGCTGACGCTGTTTAAAACTCTTCATTGTGGCAGGGACCGGACAGATCTGTCCCACTTGCTTTCTCCTCCGTTGTGGGACGTCTCCACAGAGTAAAAGAATTTTTTTTTCTCTTCCCCGCTCCGCTCGAGCGCGGCTGAACCGGGCTTGAGCCCACACGGACGTGAGGCTGCTGCAGCTGATCCTGCTGAGCTAGCAGACTGGGGGAGACAAAATAAATACATTTCACTTTGGTTGGGTTTAGGCAATGAAGAAAGGAGATGGTTATGTTTAGTATAAAGACCAGGTAGAGGCTCGACAGGCCAGAAGCAGAATGAGCTACATATGTCATTAATATGAAGTGCATTGTTTTGCAGTTAAGTATGCACTTGATCCATTTGATTATGCTCACTTCCAGCTGGAGCCAGTCAGATGTCAGCTGGCCAGACGAGACTCTCAAGATGAACTTGCAATAATAGTCCAGGATGTGGTCTTTCACCTTCTGGGGTACATGGTGTTTCTCCAGTGCGACTTCCACCAGCTCATGGGGTATGGAGCCATAATCCTTGGTGAGATTCAGCCACAGTACAGCCAGGTCACCTCTGCCCTCTTTTGCCTCCCTGATGTGCTGGGTTACCATTCCTGTATGTTCCAGGCAACCGGGGACTACCTCCCTTCTGCACTGACGTGTCCCAACAGGAAGTTGGAGAGTCTCTGGGCTGCGATGCCGAAGAAAGTTTTGCTCTCCTCGCTGAGCAAGGAGATTACCTGAAAGAGAAAGAGTATATTTTTTAATCGTCAAAGCTTGTAGCCTACTTGAGTCTTAGTGGTGGACCAAACATCCAAGTCAATGAGAGTT
Organism: Decapterus maruadsi; assembly: GCA_030347415.2. Lineage (NCBI taxonomy): Eukaryota > Metazoa > Chordata > Actinopteri > Carangiformes > Carangidae > Decapterus > Decapterus maruadsi. The sequence continues at coordinate 32,395,290 of CM064903.1, read as the reverse complement.
GAGCAGGTTAGGAAATAATTCCTTAGCATTAAATAATGAAATTTCTCTGAAAACCTCTGAAAACAACAAGAGCAATGTGTGGAAGTTCTAGGCATATATCTGTCATCAGCACAAGGGTAATAGATTAACAGGACAACGAGGAGTTTCTCCATCGGCAGAACGAAAAATTCCGCTACAATAAAAAAGTCTCATATTAATGTGGATGAATCTCAAAACACAGTTTTTATTTGGGGCTAACCAACTGCTGATCGGCGGGCGCTAACCCTGGGCGGAGGGATACGTGAGTTTGTTAGGTCCAAATAAAAACTTTTTCCTGCACTTTGAAGGGCTGGAAAAATTATATTATAGCCAATGGAACCTCTTTTAGGCCGTGAAAATAGGCCGTTTCTTTGGGTCCATTCACAACAATGTTGTAAATCTCTGGGCAGGGCTATTATGGGCTGGCGTTGCTAACGGGAGGAGTGCAGAGAGTCTTCCACTACAATTAAAGTACTTAGGGGCTATTTGTAGATCATACAACCCCACTTTAAAAAAAATTATACTACCCCTTTAACACAGCTATAAATTCAATGTGAAAAGGCCAGTTGGACATGAGGCATACACCATAATCACACCTGACAGTTGTGGATGGAGTCATACAGGAGCTCTACATCCTAATTAAATGGCAGCTCCACCATGAGAGGAGCTGTGTTTCTTGGTGTGTAGGAGAACAGTAGGTAAACAGATCCCAGTACTATTGTCTCTTTAGCACAAACAGCTCTGTGCGCTGGCCTTTTGCTCTGTGTGTGTGTAGCTGGTGTGTTAATAGCAGGATGGGTGTAGGTGATAGCAGTGTAGCAGTGTTTAGTCCCATCCCATATATTAGCAGATGCTTTCTATCCATCCATCACACACAGCCAGAGTGGCTGAAACACACCAGCACACAGACACATTCATCAAAGCCTCTGAAGATGGCAACACACACACACACACACACACACAAACACACACCTCAGCCAATCCTACAGTAAATGTTTCTGTGGGATGGTAGTCAGTGCAACACGCACATACACACACGCACACACACACACAAGCCTCATCCAGACCTACAGTAAATGTTTCTGTGGGATGGTTGTCGGTGCAACACACACACACACACACACACACACACAAGCCTCATCCAGACCTACAGTAAATGTTTCTGTGGGATGGTTGTCGGTGCAACACACACACACACACACACACACACACACACACACACACACACTGACCAGTCTCCTATCATCTCCTCTACTCTTCAGTGGGCAGCAGTCTTTAGAAAATTAACTTTGAGAAATCTGGAAGAGACACACAATTCATCACATACAACTCTGTCAACCACAACACTAGAGAGAGAAAGGCTGAGGGTGTGTGTGTGTGCACATGTACGGGTGTGTGTGCATGCACGCATGAGGGTGTGTGTGTGTGGGCAGTGGGTGGGGGGTGGGGGGTGTCAGTATCACTCTACTGCTCTTCACTCGGAGGGCTTTAGCAGCTCTGGCGGTTGTTTAGACAAAGACTTTCCTCTCATTCCTACCATTTTGCATCAGCAGCAGAATTGAAGTGAATGTTTCCTGGAGGCAGCTGTGTGTGTGTGTGTCTATGTGTGTGTGTGTGATAACAGTCCTGAGACACACAGGAACTGATGCATTTTACACCATTCTCTGCAGTTAATAGAAGAAAGCACAGTAACAGCAACACATCGCTCCATGCAAAGCAAAAGGAACAGTGACATCTTCTTTAGAGTAAAGTAATTAAAAGAATAGTTCACCCAAAATTCAAATTTCACTTCTCGCTTCTCTGAGTTACGGGGGGGTCGGCGCAGCACTGCATGTCCATATGACAGTGGCGAATGGACACCACTTTTCTTCGTCCAAAAAGACACACCAAAAAAACATCCAAATACCTCCATACTGCTCGTCTGTAATGTCCCTCTTGTATTGAAGCCCCAACATGAGAAATGATTCTGGAAAAAAAAAAGAAAAAGTCTATATTTTAAGCTTGTTTGTAGTGGAAGATCCAAGCACTACTCTTTCTGGTCCGTGCAAATTGTGCAAGATTTTGGCGTGTCACTTTGGACGAAGAAAAGTGAGGCCCGTTCGCGACCATCATATGGACATGCAGTGCTGCTGGGACCCCCGCTGTAACTCAGAGAAGGCACGGAGGAAATTTGAATTTTGGGTGAACTATTCCTTTAAACATATTCATAAAGTTCACTTGCATTGTTACATAATATGGTTAAAAAATATATACATTAAATTCATTTGGTTTATATTTGAGCAATAACATTTTGTTTGTTTAAAGCAGATATCAGTGGAATGTTTTTGTTAATATAAGTCCTAAATAGTCCTATTTTCCGTCAGCAATCACTTCCATAGAGTGTTTCAGCCGAAACATGAGTCTCCCTAACATCTGCTCTGCTTAAACCAAAACTTTCCTGTTGAAGTGTTATCCAAAGATTTTGCAAACTGAATGTTTGCACAGGACCAATAGATGCCTGACGAGGGCGGGGGAAGCTAATCATGGTGCGTTGACTTATTGTTTTCTCAACAGTGAATACCAGTTCAATCTGGTATGAGTAGAATAGGTACGTTATAGTCATTCAGGTCACACAAAAACACTGACTCTTGACACAAAACTAAAAAGTTGTAGTTGTGACTTGAAGCTGTAACTTACAGTTTCAAAATCCTGTCTGGAACGCAGCATTAGCCAAAACCACCGGATCACTGACTTCTGCTTTAATATGGCGGTCCCTAACATGTGTCTTTACCATCACACCATTGTTGAAGAGTAATAAAGATTTTTCAAACTACTTTTGCCAGACATGACAGAAGCATCATGACTTATTGATCTCAAAAGTGAGTAATTTGAAGTAGAATAGGTACTTTATTGTCATTCAAGTACACAGTGTACAACGAAATTTCGTTTCATTGACTCTTGACACAAAACAAAAAATATATGTATATAGTATAGGCTACATATATATAAATGAATTAAAAACAAGACAAGAGAGGTCAGTCAGTCAAAGTGCTCAGTGTGCATATGAAAGTGTCATGTGCATGTGTGCAAAAACTGACGTGGATAAAATAGTTGGTTAGGGGTTAGGGTGCCCTTTGTTTTAAACAACAAAAAAACACACTATTGTCCCTGAAATAACTTGAAACTGACAAAAGTAAAGTACCAGATGTTCGGGGTTAGATGCTGACAATGACATACGGGTCAGAGGCTCTGATCGCAGGTTTGGCTTCCAGCCACGATGTGGAAGGAGCCTCTACTCTCCTTCTAAAAAGTTACAAGTCATCAGAATTAATCCAAATCTGTTTAATGAAGGTGAAAAATGAAACATAAGGTAACTATCCAGAATAGTTCTTCTCTGTGCTACTCTGATCAGAGCAGCATCCCTAGCTGTTGCTGTTGGTCTGGCAACCAACTGCTGCAATTATTTTTCTGTTGTTGCAAATCCTGTCTTGATCAATAGATGGTGGTATTCTGCTCATTCTCTATTCTACCTTTAACCATCATTTTTGTCCAGGCCAGTTTGATTAGTTTATTTTCTAAATAATTCTGTTGAACTACAATTCAAATGCAGCTTTATTTTAGTTAATTTTCACTGAATTGTATTTATTATTGGATGAAGGCTCTTAGTGTTCTGTTGATGTTACAGTCTCAGTGTATAAGACTCTCTTATGGTCAACCCAGGCAGTATCTGGGTGATGGCTTTATCTAGTGGCTGGTGCTTTGCTCCTCTGGTGTTTCTACCAATTCCTTGTGGGCCCTGCTCATGTACTGAGCCATGGAGCTACTCATCTTACTCACTATGATGCTCGACAGGAGCTTCCATGTTGTGCAGAGGCAGGTTATGGCCTTTGGATGGAGCTGCCTCCTGTTCAGGACTGTCCAGGCTCCGGGTCCCGTGTCTTTACTGGTTTAGCTACTTGTGCTTCCAGGCGTTAATAGAGTGCAGCCTCTGCAGCTTCTAGCCAGCAGGCGTGGGTCATGTCAGGGCCTGGTGCCGTCCAGCTCTTCATGCTTGACAGTCTTTCTAGAATATCAGCCATTGTAATGCTTACTGAAAGAAGAAATTCAAACTTGTAAGCTGCATTTCCATACTGTAAGCCAGTGGTTCCCAACCTTTTCTGCCTCGTGACTCCATTCTGACATCACAAAATTTGAGGCGACCCCGCGATCACAAGCAGTCACAAGATCTGAGCTGTCAATCAAGATGTGCCAGCTCAGATGTTTTTTCATTTTACTTGAACTCATTCTATATTTGAGAAAGTGGAAGTATAGTTTAAGATTGTGTGTGGTGTTTTTAATCACAATTTAAAAAGAATTAGTTAAAAAATATTGTTCAGTATTTTTTTTTATTGTTGCTAGACATTTCAGGCGACCCGATGTGGGGTTCCGACCCCAAGGTTGAAAAACACTGCTGTAAGATGATGTCTGTTATAGCTCTCATGTGACCAATCAATCATCCAGGGACAGTGGTGTAAAACAGAAGCTTTATATTGTGTGAATTGTTTTTAACAATTTTAGTAACACTTTACAATAAAGGTCCCTTAATTAACATTAGTTGGTACATTATTAAGCATTATAAACTAATGTGTCAATTAATGCTGAGTAATGCATACATAATGATTACATTATTCAACTTAATAATTTAACACTCAAGGTTCAAGGTGTCTTTATTAAATAATTGCATATAGGCTAACACTCCTTAAAATGTTTTTGTGTTCTTTATTTATTTATTTTGTGTATTTTGAGCTACTAGACTACTAGATTTGAATTTCCCTCCTAGGGATGAATAAAGTATTCTCTACTCTACTATTATCCCCAATGGGGCAATTTGTTGTTCAGCCAGCAGAGAGAGAAAGAAGAACCACATCATACATAAAAACACATAAAAGAACTCACCAAACTAAAATCATGGGTATCATTAGGATGTGCAGAAAAATTGCAGGCACAGCCCTAAATGACCCCTCCGACCTGCACAAGGAGGGGTCAGTGACCAAAGCCAGACTGATCCAGGTTGCTTCTGTCCAGACGCAGATACCTGCTTCCTAGATGTAGGACGAATAGATGGAGGGATTCATTTGTTCCTACAGTGACAAGGCTTTTAAATGACCTATGTTGAATGTTGGATGTGGCTGTTGTGTTTTTTTGGATGTGTTTGTTGTATGTGTTTACTACTTGCTGTGAAATAATTGCGCCCCGGGGATAATAAAGACTCTTGAACCTTGAAAAAAAAAAAAAGGTGGACAAAATAAATACAGCAAGAGAGTAAAATACAGCACACACGTGATAAAATAAAATAAAATAAAAGGATAAATTAACTAACGTGACATTTATTCACTAACTTATAGTAAACATTAAAGCAACATTGCGGAGTTTCAGCTCAGTGCGGGAGAAAACGAAACTAAACGAAAATGAAACTAATCAGCCGGCGCATCTAGCGTTGATTGTCATCAATAAACAACAGTATTTACCACATGTTTGCATGGAGACTGTGTGGCAGGTGGTGGTGGGGGGGTGGGGGGAGGTTGGCGGCGGCGGCGACGACGACGACCAGAGGGGAACCGTAAGTTTGAGTCTGGAAACATTATTTTAAGGCCGAAAAAACTCTGCAATGTTACTTTAATTAACTGTTTACTAATAGCCATATCCACTACATTCATAACCCTAAATAATACACAATAATCATTGTTAATATATCTGTAAACAGTTAATTAATGCTTAATAAAATACTAACTAATGTTAATAAGGGGCCCTTGTTAAGTGTTACCACAATTTTTTTTACAGTGTTTTACCTCACTCTCCTGAGAGCAGCTGCAGTCCAAAGACACGCGACAATGAGTGAATGAGTTTACTGAGTTCTCATAAAGGAGTGGATGGCAGGTAGACGGGAGGAGGAGGGGGTCGGGGTCTCTTATTAGCAGGAGAAGAATGAACAGAGACCTGTTTCACTTCCTCCATTTCCCCTCTTTCCCTCTCTGTCTCTCACACACTGTGAAAATTAGCCAGCCAGCCAGCTTGGTGTGTGTGTGTGTGTGTGTGTGTGTGTGTATGTGTGACAAACTGCTGCCATTATCCCCCTCTGACAAAAACCTCTCTGAGGGCAATTTCTAGAAATTATTTCAACAATGGTGCTCACCAAATGTCAGCTTTTACTAATTATGTTTATGCTAATTGTTAATTAGTGTCTTAATGGGGTGATCTTAATTAACAAAAGACTTGCAACAACCAGTGGCAACGGGCTGCCATAAAGGAGATAGAATTGTTGCACATTGCTTGATGAACATGGATTTATTGGCCAGTTTAACCACAACATTTGTTGTTTCATGTTTGGTGATAAATAGAAAGGACAAAGAGAGCAGAGAGAAGGAAGTGTGTCTGCGTGTGTTACTCAGGTGGATGAAGAATCCCACGGCGCGACTGCAGCAGAGGTGAGTGATATGACTTGGACCACTTTCAGAGGGATGTGATGAACAGCTGAGCCACCGACACACAAATACACACACATATTAACTCACAGGAAGCATGAGTGTTCACGCTGCTCAAGATAATGATAGTAGGGCAATCAACTACCCTCCTCTACAAACAGAGTTAGTCTGAATAAAGATGGACACAGTTGGAATGTTTCACAATAAAAGCTCGAAGGAAATGGAGGGTATTTGAAAAGATTACAGGAAGTGTTTAGTTTGTCTTTAAAGGGATATTCCGGAGTGAGTTTAACCCATGGTCCAACCAAGGGAGCAGTTGTCGGTCTGAGAAGTGAAGCTCAGTTCCGCGTTCAAAAAACTGCAATCCTCTCAGCTGCCACTGGGGGCTGGTGTCAGAAAGCAGCATCCTCCATAGACCCCCATGTTAAAATCACTGACTGTACATCCTCAGTAAATATGATCAAAGCCTGGTGTCAGGACGTTGTTTGGTCTCAATCGATAGTTTCTACCCCCGCACACACTCTGAGATGGAGGGATTTTTTTTTTAACTACCATTTTACTATTATTAGGTTAAAGGAATAGTTCACCCCAGAATGAAATTTTACCCTATTGCTTCAAGGCCTATTCTGAGAAAAATAATTAGCCTAATAGGCGTATAAGGGCCCGTGTCCACCAGACAGACCCTCGTCAGAATGCTGCTGTTGCTAGGTTACAAAACGAGTCCTCTGACACTTCCGTGTTCCTGCCGTGTTTAATGTAAACACTACAACGAGGGTCAGAAACACACAATAGCATCAGCGGCAGCTTTTGACCTAATGGACCCTGAGGTCGGCCTGCCTTCAATACAAGTGCTGGTCATGATATAAACCGACCACGTCTCCGGTTGTGCTGCTGTCGGTGACGTGTGTCTCGCCCCTTCTTGATTCTGATTGGTCAGTGTGGGGAAAAGTAACATTGACGAGCGCGGCGCTGTTCTAAAAGTTGAACAGATTTCAACTCGAAGCGCTCTGAGCGCCGCGACAAAAAGAAGCAAATACCTGGGGCGTTTTACCGCCAGACTCAATAGGGTTTGAATGGAAAGTTGACGCCCAGAGCGCTAAAAACGCGTCTGGTGGACACAGCTCCTTTTTGCTTTTTCTAAAGTTTCTCCCAATGGGATGGGCTTTTTCCCCCTCACTCAGGTCATGTGGAGGATACAAAATCAGTTGAGTTTGCTTCTGTTGCAATTCGTTTGCTTTTTTCATAAATGACCACACTAATAAAGGCCCCACACAATATATGGGAAAAAACTTGAATGTGAATGTGCGTGTTCTACTCCACTTTTGTGTTCTCAAAAAACTGTGTGAAACCTCATAGTTTAAATGGTTAAACATATATCATGTATTTAGCTGATGTATTTAAACTGTACAGGTGAAGGAGCCTCTGTGTAACATTTGAACATTTCCCACTCTGACGGCTCCCTGGTGGCAGAGACAAAGACACAGTTCAGCTCTGCAGACAGGTTGTGTACATCGCTGTTCATATTTGTGTGTGTGATGGTGGAGTGGTGGCGGGACGGGGGTGAGGGGGTCATAAACAGCAGAGTGGATACATTGTGTTGTGGAGATAAAAGATTCCAGTGGACAGATCAATAGGCCATATCAGCCTGCTGTTAAATTACTGATAACACTATTTGCTTTCTTTGCTTTTTTTTCTGCCACTGCACACATGCAACATTTCTCTGCCTCCAGCCCTGATGTTATACTCAACGGCTGTGTGTGTGCGTGTGTGTGTGTGTGCGTGCACCTACAGCATGTTCTTGTAATGTCCTCACAATGATAATAAATTGAGGAACAGCCTGCAAAATGTTGTCCTGACAAAACCTTAAGGGATTCAGTTTCAGTTTCATTGTATTTACATGTAATTAAACAATAAGTAGCTGTTTTGTATTGTGATCTTCATTTTGTAACCATCATCATGTTTTTTTTATTTTGATGCTTGAATCAGATAAAGAAAATAAACATCATATACATACGTTAGAATAAAGACAACTTGTGTTCAGGTCAGGTCAGACAGGCTGCAGAACAAAACACTGGTCACTACTGAATGATCAAACATGAGCAGCATCTTACTGGAGATGTCAAAGCATCACGTTGAAGGAAACCCAAAATGCAGACTCTGCACGGGGTATGGAGGGACTTATTGGCAACAAACTTCAAAATGTAAAAAACTCAAGCACAAGAAGACAGATGACTCTCAGCAACACAGGGTTGTTAATGCAGACAACTCCACCAAGACAAAGGGAGACACTGCGTCTACATGGACAGTTTCAATCGGTTTCAAAAAGGTTTGGGAGACCAAACCGATTGAAAATACTTCATGTAAACACCTCAAACCGTTCCAATTACCCCAAAAAAGTGATCTGTCTGTCATGTATACACTTGAAACTGGTTGATCCCTGGCTGTGTTCATTCTGCGCGGTTACACCCTGCCTTTCCGAAGCCCCGCCTTTCCGACAATAGACTTCCATTCATCGTAATAGCGGGGTTTTCTTTTTTTTCTAAAGACACCGCTATTTCGAAAAGGCTACTGACATAAAGACCTAACGTTCATTCTGCTTCTAGCCTGTCTAGCCTCCACCTGATCTTTTTACTAAACTTAACCAACTCCTTTCTTCATTGCCTAAGCCCAACCAAAGCATCTCCCTCAGTCAGCTGTCAGCACGAGCGGAGGCTGTCGGAACAGCGGTGTTTCAGAACAGCGGGGTGTCGAAGTGGAGGTGCGTCGGAATGGAGAGCTGTCCCCATTCTGCGCATGCTCAGGACTTGACATATGTACGTACGCACGCACGCTTGAGCATGTACCTGCCTGGCTGTCACTCAAGTGAAAACGTCTGTGTACTGTAATATGGGAAAATGTCGAGCAAGAAATTTCGGAAGTTCTGTTTCCACTCAGTGTCTGAAAATTCATGCAGAGAGGAGGAGGAGGAGGAGGAGGAAGCCGTACGCCGGTGGTGTTGTGCCGAAAAGAGACTGCCTGCCTGTTGGTCGTCAGTTGTTTTTCTGCAGGTGGTCTCTGCCGGCACAACACCGACTTCAAACGCTCTCTTCTTTTCCTGCTAAAGTACTGTAAGGAATATGCCAAGCTGCTGTTTAATACAGAGAAATATTATGACAGCAAAGACTGTGCTCAACAAACCATGTATTTTGGCACAGCTGTAGCACTTACGTTGTAACCATAATGCAGTCAGATTGATTTAAACCAAACCTTTCTGATTGAAACTGTCCATGGAGACGTCAATTCACAAGGCAAAACCCAGGTGAGACACATCAGGTCATCACAAGAGGGAGAAGACAGGAAGACAAGATAAAAAAAATAAAACAACAACTCAGCTACAGGAAGTGACACCAAGACAGGACGCAGACCAGGACACAAAGGACCTGAGCCTCCTCATGGACCAGGTAAACTCCTCTTCCTGCCCATCCCATATACACCACAGTAGCTGTGTCATCTGATTATTTCTGGACGTGGCAAGAGTTGTATTGATGTACATGAACAGTCCTCTGTGGAGCCCTGCTGCTTCTCATCACTGTTCTTGCCACAGTCACAGCTTGATGTAGCCTACTGTGGTCATCTGATCAGATCTCAGTCCAGGAAGTGAAGCAGGAATCCACCTCCATGCTTTGAGCTTGTCTTTCAGAATGGAGGATCAGATGTTTGATGAACTTGACGATGTAATCACCTGGTTGGAGCTGGTGAAGCTTATGAATGACAACATCATCCTGCTATAAGCTGGAGGGGTGTAGTGCATGTTCAACCTGTGGCCTCAGAAGATGGAAGAGAAGCTGCTCCAGGGTTTTCATGATGTGAGCTGTGAAGACCATCAGTCTGTCGTCACTCATGTCAAATGGTTTATTGACTCTACTGGAACAAGACAAGAAGTTTTGACTGGATCCTCAGAGGCTCAGAAAAGCCTGCAAAGGAGATGTGATACTACATTGAAATAGTTTTTGGTTAAACCCAATGAATGAATGGTGGATATTGGTCTGGAGAGTATGGTTATGTTTTGGTTCTAGTGAATGTGCATACTGTATGTACATATCATGTGACCAGAGCCTTAACACGTTTCCTCACTGTAATGTCACTGCTGGTTGTGTTATATTAAAATTACACAATTTGCTCACTGTTAGTTGCGGAATGTTTTAAAAACAAGAAGACTTGATAAAATGGTCAAATAGAAAACACAGTAATGCATTTTCATGAGAAAAAGCTGGGTTTTTGTGGCAAACACAGGAGGGAAAGCCTTGGTTACTAACGCTATAGGAGCTTGGTGGCTTTAAATCACTTTAACTGAGAGGAGCAAACTGTGCGTACAACTTAGAGAGGAAACACCTGACTAATCACTATTGTAATCAAATGTACATTTTATTGCAGGTTAACATTTTACTCAATGCATCTTTCCATTGGTCATTAAAAAACTGTGATTAAGTCTTATTTGGGACATGGCGTCGCCCTAGCGCCCTCTATTGACCAACAGTTCATTAAACATTTGTCTTTATTTACTTGAGAGTGACTCAATTTAACATATGAAAAATCTACGATACAGTTTACGATGAAGACTGTGTGTGTGTGTGTGTGTGTGTGTGAGCGAGAGAGAGAGAGAGTTATTTAGTCTGTTATTCAGTATGTGCCAACACCGATGGCTATCAGTTTAATTCAGTGGCTTAAGAGGAAGTGATCTGTCGATCTCTGGTCTATTCTTAAACAGGATTTTCTCTGTTTCTTATTTGGCTCCAGCAGGTTTATACTCCCATTCACATCAACTGGCAGCAACACAACTAATTCCTGCTTTAATAGCTACAAACTGTTTGTCCCCTCTCAAGCTTTAGAAGTTAACTTTTAACAGAGCCGTGCACAGACATTTTGGGGGACAGCTGCCCGGGCTATAAAAAAAGGGGGGGGCACCCTTTCACCATCAATCTTAAAAAATATATAGCGATGGGTCGGTCCGGGCTATTTTTTGGCAAATCCTGAGCAACAAACAGGAGAATAGGAAGACAGGACAGTTGACCTTATAATGTTCATTTTGCACCAGTTGAGGATTGAACCCACAATCAACAACAGTCTGTCGTACTGAGCTAATTGGCAAGTGACGGTTCAACAGCGGCTTCACAAACTGAGTAAGCCATTCACTGTCATGCAGGCAGATTGGAAACCACTGTAAAAAGAGGTCAAATTCTGATATGTATTTGTCAAACATCATCTACTATGACTAAGATTTTGTACATTTGTTTAACGAAGACCATCTCGTATTTTAATGTGTTATCATTAAGTCCCTTGTTGGGTCTTGAACCCACATCCTCTGAGAGTGAGTTAATGCGTATAAAGTGATGCAATTTGTGTTAAATATCATAAATATGGTCATTAAGGTAGTAATGTTGATATTTTGTGTTTTCCAGTTGATTACCTGCTACTTCTACACTACTGACGGCATGATCACTGTTTTAAGTGCTAGAAGAAAAGCATGTGTGGAGTTGCTAATGGAGAAATAAACACGTGAAAAGACAGTGATTGTGTCGGAGCTGAGTGTGGCACTGTTTTTGCCGGTCAAGCATTTTATTTTTATTAGTTGGGTTAATAAAAAACCATCTGGAGATGCTCTGTAGCAAGTTTGGTGACAACTGAGCAAAAATTGTGGGAGGAGATACATTTGAAAAGTTTTACAGTTTTTGAAAAAAATTGAGTGATGGACTTCATAATTTGTAATGACTTTAAAGCAACGTTGCAGAGTTTATCGGCTTTAAAATAATGTTTCCAGACTCATTGCAACGGTAGAAAAATGGTTAATAGGGTGAATGGGTCTGCCGCTGCAGCCTGAGCTGGGTCGCGTCGGCTGAAACTGCACTATGTAACCTCCCTGTGCAGGTCGGATCACTGAGCTGAAAACTCCGCTTGCTTTAAGTGGACAGATGTTTCAAGAGTATTGGGGCTACATTTTGGTGAAAGTAGCAAAACTGTGGTATGTACCGCTTTGGTATGAATATTGTGCAGAAAATAGGTACTAATTACCTGTAGCCCCCACAGTGCAGAGTGCAGTGGTTCAAGCCCATGTCTGAGAGCATTTGGTGTCTTCAAAAGGAAGCCATGTCTTACTCAGTACCATGGTTCCAACACCCAGGTTTTTTAAACCGTCGGGAACATCTACAGACGCTCTGGTTGGTCACTGGCATCGTGCCGCCTGCCAGTAGCGTCCAAAGGAGCGGGGCTTTGAACTGCTCTGCAGATTCATGCGTCCATCTAGGCTAACTGGCCGTGCACTTTACAGGGATGACCATATACTATTAGATTAGATACTAATCATGTTTCACTGTGTATTATGCATTATACTCTGTATATGAATAAAGAGACATCATGCAGCCCCAGGAAACTGGAGGCCACAATTATGAGCTTTTCCTCCATCTACGTCTTCTCTTTCCCTCTTCTTTTTTTCTTTTTCAATTCCTCCCGCCTTGGGAATCCCAGTCTGCAATTAGCTGCTGCTGCTTCGTCGGCAATGTTTTTCATTTGCATGAAGCCATTGACGCGCTGGACGCCCTTGGACACCAGCGTCCATTCAGAATGCATGGCTGCCAGCTTCCTTGATGCTCTGGATGCTTTTGGCGTGTTCTGCATCCAGTCTGTAGAATCCCTGTGTGTGCGTGTGAACACTCAAGTCGAAGTGAGCATGAAGTGAACTACAATCATAGCTAACAGCTGACTGTTATAAATGAGCTAAACACAACGCTGCTGCGGAGACAGCCGTCCTCTCTGTGGCAGCAGCAGGTGCTGTTCTTCATTCTTTTCATTCAGAGCTATGATTTCATTTAGCCTACTGCATATGCATTCAAAAGCATGAGCATCTATGATGAGAAAAAGAAAAACCTCACATATCCAGTCAGAGGCCAAAGGGGCAGGTATTCCAACAGCACCTGAAGCATGTGTGCACAGTGCGACACAGAGAGACTGCTCACACACTCTATGATACCAGAACATTGTCTCAGACAGATTTAGTCAACTATTTTCTTCCTGTTCTCTCATAGTTAACAACTGGATGTCATGTTTGATCCATGCATAACACAAACAGTAGCCTAGTGCAGGGAGACCAGCACAATGCCCAGCGTTAGATCCTCTAGATCTGTTTTACAGAGAAACAACAGCTCAGCAGAATGACGCTACAGTGGGATGTTCTGAACTGTTGTGCTGATTCTTAACGATGTTGTCATCGTTCCTGTATGAGGTTGAACATCAGCATTGATGGTTGTACTGTAAGTATCACAGGGGTGAAGGTGAAGTATCACAGTGTTTTTATCTCTTGTTGATTACAGCGACTCGGAGTGTAAGTGGAGACTGTGTAATCTGACATTATAATTGTCAAAGAATATGACTTAATTATCCAGGCAGCAGCTCCTCAGATTGAACATCCTCTCCTAATTATGAGGAGAGTGAGCCTTTCTTCACTGTGATTGGATGCGACAGAGACATGACAGCTAATGACAATGGGGACATGAAATGGGCAGACAAGAATACGCCATGTTTCCGGTGAAGTCAGCATTTGGTTGTATATTTCAAATCACTAATTACCTTTACTTTCGAACCAAAAGCACAACCTGCTTCATCTGGTCAGGTGGCACTGCTTTAATGAAACAGTTTGCTGTGTTTATTCCACAAAACTTAATTGTTAATATTTTACACCAAAGTTTCAGTTTCATTTGCTTTTCAGGGTCCATGAAAAAGCACCTGCTCAACCACTCACACTCATCCACTGCCCTTATATGGACTGAGACAAATATCATACACACTAAAAACAGTTGGGTTAAAAAATAACCCAATTTTAACCCAACTGCTGGTTCAAATAAGGACGAACCCCTTTTTTGGGTTATTTTGACCCAACAGGTTGGGTTATTCTTATTTGACCCAACTCTTGGGTTGAATATTCAACCCAAGAGTTGGGTTATGCTAACTACAATGTTATTTTTAACCCAACTATTGGGTTGTGTATAATGCGCTTGTTCGACCCAATATATTCACAGGTAGCTGTGGTGGCGGGCGGAGACGCACAGAATTACCCAACCCATAACCCTATGGATGGGTTACTCACTGAAAAATAACCCAATTACTTGAACAACCCAGGAATTGAATTAAATTCATAGCCCTATAACCCTGAAAATGGGTTACACTATTTTGGGGGGAAATAAAATAAAAATAACCCAAAAATTTAAGTCAACACCAATAGCTCAGAAATTGGGTTACAGAGATAACCCAACATTTTTTAGTGTGTATGGACTGAGACAAATAAAACCATTTCATATCTTTTTGTTTCTTAAGTCAACAAAACACAACAGTGAATGGTCTGTCTTTTCCCTGAGTAATATATCATTTTCTCAGAGAAAGATCTACGTACTTTCCATAGTCAACTTTGGAGTCTTCTTTTTACCTTTTTCCTCTCTACAGTATAGCTACATGTGCATCTCAATAAATTAGAATATAATGGTCAAGTTAATTGTAATGATTAACATTTATTGAAAACCCCAAATTCTGTATCTCAAATTGGAATATAAAGAAAAAGTTCACTATTGTAACCTTATGTTGTCATACTCTATTAGCTAATGAACTCCAAACACCTGCAAAGGTTTCCTGAGGCTTTAAATGGGTTCTTAGTCTGGTTCAGTAGCTCCAATATCATGGTGAAGACTACTGACCTCCATCACAGTCTCTCTTATTGAGACAAATCTGTAATTTCCTCCCTCATGACAGCTGTACGGGGGTTAACCATGAGTTACCTGGGTGATGTCACACAGGTTATGTCCATCGCTATTTACACTCTATGGAAAAATATATACACGATTAAGATTTAGAATTACTTTATTGATCCCAGAGGGAAGTTTTTCTTCATTATAAACTCCTGAATAGTAAGAGAAAATCTACAAAAAGTGTAATGCACTAAGGAGTTGAACAGGATCAAGATAAATAAAATATTTTAACAAAGGTGAAAGCAGAATAAAATAAGATGAAATAGAATACAAATAAATAATACCATTCACGGTAACACTTTACTTGACGCCTATCTCTATAATGCATTATAACCATACTTATAATGAGTTATAATGCAGTTATAACACTGTATAACTATAGTTATAAACACTCATAAATGATCATAATGCTTTATAACAATAATCATAACACACTATTAAGCATTTTATCATGACTTATAAGGTCAGGTATTATAATTTGGTTATAAATTAACCTTTGGTTATAATTGTTAATAACTCACTGACAATGACCACATTGAAAATGCATTATAAATATAGTTGTAATGTGTTATAATTGTCTTATAAACATGTATAACTATCATTATAAACACACATAAATTATCGTTATAACAATAAGCATAACACATTATAGAGCATTATAACTCTATTATAATACTTGACCTTTTAAGAAATTATAAAATGTTCTATAATGTGTTATGCTTATTGTTATAAAGCCTTATGGTGATTTATTTATTTATTATTTTGAGTGTTTATAATGATAGTTATACATGTTTATAAGCCAATTATAACAAATTATAACTATATTTATAATGCATTAATGTGGGCATTGTCAGCCAGTTACTAACAATTATAATTATAGTATTATAATACCTGACCTTATAAGTCATGATAAAATGCTTTATAGTGTGTTATGATTATTGTTATAAAGCATTATGATCATTTATGAGTGTTTATAACTATAGTTATACAGTGTTATAACTGCATTATAACTCATTATAAGTATGGTTATAATGTGTTATAGATAAGTTTTTCTTCATTACAAACTCCTGAATAATAAGAGAAAATCTACAAAAAAACACACTAAGGAGTTGTAACAGATAAATATTATAACTAAGAATAAACCCAGAATAGATAGATAAAGATAAAGATAAAAATAGAATAAGATTCACATTATGTACATGTTCTTGAGTGAAATGTAAAGACAAACATGCAGAAACCAGTGGAGGTTTCCTGCCCCCACTGGTCAACACATGTAGCACAAGTCTGGGCTTGTTAGGATCAGTTAGCACAGCTATGAATGAGGTTGAGGAATATTATGTAAAAAGCTTCACTGATTACTGAGGCTGCAGCACACTGACGTTACACAACAACTGAAGAGCCACACAATCCCAACAGAGGTGGTCAACATTCCCAAAGGTGTCATCCATGTAGCAGCCTCTCAGAGTGTGTCTGCTGTGTGTCTGTCTATAATGTGTGGCTACAAGAAACGGCTCCCAGTTTCATTAGGTGAAGGAGGGTGAGTGGACTCTGGTGTGGAGGAGATTTCCCTCTATGTCCTTATAAATGTTGTCAAGTGGCCAGCTATGACTCCATCGCCCCTGTGTGTGCGTGTGTGCGTGCGTGTGTGCGTGTGTGTGTGTATCTGTGATTGGTTTCTGTTTTATGGACTAGCTGGCAGAGTGCTTGTAATCCATAGAAATAAATCTGCTTTATTTGACCTTAGTGTTAACTCCAATAAAATACACTTTACTGAGACACACACACACACACACACTAAAAGAGTGTGTAGTGAAGATATCATTGCTACTGTGTTGGAGCCACTCTGAGAATAACATGTTGTGTTGAACTGTTTCAGAGACCTGCAGCTGATCTGAGCTCTGAGCTCTTTAAAGCTGGACTCTCTCCTGCACTGACCATTTCTGATAATCATCTTCACGCTGTTTAATGCACTCGGGTCCAGCAGCAGCAGCAGCAGCAGCACAGTGAGCCGAGTGTTTACTGTGACGTTATAGTGCAGATGCAGACAGCTCATGAAGGCTTTATTACTAAACAGCTCTGTTTCAACTGAGTGAGGATGATCAGCTCAAATGGCTTCAGTCAGATCTAATGCAGAAACATGCAGCGTCTTCTTTACTGGAACATGTTCATCTGATCTGCTGAAGGAAATCACATGTATGCTGATAAATGGGCAAGCATATTTAACAATTTTGGGAGAAATTTTTTTTTAAAAAAGAAGCTATTTTCTAATGTTTCTAGGGTAAAATAACACAATTTCTTCTTTTTTTTTTCAAAATATGACCTTTATTTTTCATTTTAGAGTTTGTATCTCCCAGGATATTGCCCGTTTAGGGTATAAATTCACCATTTACCAATTTATCAAATATTTCATTTATGAACTTTTAAGACATATTATAAGAAATTAATTAGCCACTCTGTGTGGCTCTGTGTGTGTGTGAAGGATAGGACTGCTCAGCGCGGGATTCAAACCGGGGTTGCCTGCAATTAGGGCTAAAGCCTTGACACTGAGCTAAACACCGGCCCACAACACATCATGTTTTGTTGCAGACAGATGCTGTATAAGAATTCACTATACTACTCTAATCCGGATGGAAATGATCAATGCTGCTATAATCCAGCACATTTACATGTTTTTATATGTTCATTAATGTGCACTGTCCCACCCAGATAAACAAATAAAGTAAATAATTACCTGAATATCCTCCCTCTTTTACTGTCGTTCGCTCCGTCTTCTAATTATTTGTTGCCTGTCTTGATCAATAGATGGTGGTATTCTAGTAACACTGCATATTCAACCTTTAACACCTTTATATTATTGATTATCTGTAGTGTTTAGGCTTCCAAACACAAGTATATCTGAGAGTGATTATGCCTGTACTCCGTATCCCCAGGATACAGACATTCAATGCCTGTTTATCAAAGTTGTGTTAATGTATATTCATACTAATATTGATATTCAACAGGAATACATAAAATTATCCTTATAGAACAATAATTTCAAAAACAAATCCCCCCAAAATGTAATTAACAAGAAAAATAAATAAAAGTTCAGATACTTAATGCCCCCCCTCTGTCCAGCCTGCCAAATGTCTGTATCCCCCAGGATACAGAAACCGTTTAAGGGTTAAAAAATGCAGGCAACTTTTTGCATAATGCCTTTATATAGATCAAGGTTTGATTTGTTTGTTTTTAATAATCAGAACCCTAGAAAGCTGTCCTTGGTCTGAACCAGGCCATTATACTTCCACGTATGGACAGAGTCCAACTGTTATCCTTCAGTATTGACTGACATATTGACTCATTCCCTGTGTTGTTAGTCCAGATGGTGAAGCAGTATCACACAGTCCTCCTGTGTGTGTCCATGGGCCTGACCGGGGCTGATGGGAGAACACTGGACCAGAAGGAAGGCAAGGCACCATTTATTTTGCTGTGTGGGATCAATTATATATATGACAACACACACATACAGATGAGCAGCAGATCAATATTTATGAACTATCAGGCTATCATAAAGCAGGAAATGATGGCAGCCAATCAGTTGAGTCAGTGAGGCTGTTTTGTGAGGACATCGTATGAATATACGCCCAATGCTTTCTTTAGAGCAAACCTGCTGATGAGACATCCCTGTTAAGGGACGACCCCTCACCTGGAACCTCATGTTGACCACATGGAGAACCAGCTTCCATTTTGGAGAACAATCAAAGGCCAAAGGTCGTGGTCACTTTTTAAAAAATTATTATTATTTATTAATATAGAATTTAAAATAATATCAACAATTATTATGATAGGGATGTGCAAGGGAGAGGTATGAAACCCGAAAGGACTTCTGTGAAAACCTAACCCATGAAGAACATCATCAAAAACCAAATGTGTTACAAATAAAGGCAAAAAATGAGGAAAAATTAAATGATAACAAAATAAATAAGACAAGGTAACAATGAGTAAGGGAAAATATATACATAAATGAATAGTGAAAAACAATAAAGATGCATGCACACTCTTAAAAATGTTGGGTTAAAAACAACCCAATTTGGGTTGGTTCCCAACCCAGCGCTGGTTAAATATTGGACACAACACACACTAGGTTAACTTTAACTAGGGTTGCACATCTCTTTGTGATAAACGATTCGATTCGAATCTAGATACACAGATTACGATTCGATTCAAAAACGATATCCTTTTATTACAGACCGATTCGATTCGATTCGATTCAGTGTAGGACGATTCGATTTTCGGTTAATATCTGTTGTAGATCAAGAAGCCAATTCTATGAAAGTGACTACCATTCTACAGTACAATATTTTCTTTTCAAATATATAAAAGACCATATATCCAAGCATTGTTGCTTTAAAGCACTGGCAAAAAAGAAATAAAAAAAAAAGGAAAAAAGAATAACAAAATCACATGTCAATGTATTCATATTTAGACATGGACCAGTATCTGTAAGAGTTTATGTAAATTAGCCATGCGACCCCTTTTCCACCCAGCTGGTTCAGGTGCTGGTTCGGAGCCAGTGCTGCTTAGCACCAGTTCTAGGTTCAGCACCAACTCCTTGCTGTGTCAGAGCGGGGTTACCGTAGCAACAAGACCAGCGCATACAGAGCATAGACTGTATAAAAGATTATCGCTCCGTTTGTTTATCAATGAAGCCATGTCTCTGATGAAGCTAACAAGCTGAGCTACAGGCAGTGGCTAACAGCAGTTCGTTCACAACATTGTCAAAACGTAGTTGTCGGTCATATTCCTGGCGTTTCACGGCTGCTTTTTTTCAGCCGGGTTTAGAGTTATCAAAAGTATGCTTCCACGTCGGGTCCGGTGTTCAACAGCCGCAGTTTGGAGCAGGTTTTCTAGCTGTAGCAGGCAGCAGACACAGGAGCAGCTCCTGGATGGGGAGTGTGCTAACTAACAGCAGCAGCAAAGCTAACATCAGGGTCATCTGTTAATCCCCATTCCATGCGGGGACAGACATCTGTTAACCCCCCCTCCCTCCTGTCATCGGATACAACATGAAACTACTCCAGTTAGCGAATCATGTTGTAACTAAGATATTCGCTGAAAAAAATAGTTTTTATTTGGCCTGCTGATTGATTTATGAGTTATTAAAGAGACCGCTAACGGCTAGGCACTCTAGCCCATAGCGATAACCGATTCATGACGCTACAACCGATTCATCTAAGAATTCATGGCTAATTTGTATCGATTCAGGAGGCTGCTACCGATACAGCCGAATCTCTCACTTGTTAAACCGAATATCCGCTACAACCCTAACTTTAACCCAACAATTTGGGTTGGTTGTTCATACAGAACACACACAAACACTGCACATAAAGGAAGGGAGGTCACTAACCAAACACATAACTTCACTTATGGTGTCAAAGTGCTTATTTCCATAACAGTAAGAAATAACCTAAACTTATATTCACAAACACACTGTCCCAAAGCATGCTGGGAAACTCCTCCCACCCAACATCAACCCAATGTGTTGGATAGTTCAAAACAAACCAACACAACATACTGCTACTGCTGTACGGATCAAAATAAATGAAAGCCTCAGGTCTGACCTGATCACACCCAACTGTGAAGTTAGACTTCATTTCAGCTCATCCTTACTGCAGTTACATTAAAGGACAATTCCGAGCAAATTCAACTCAGGCTGTATTTTCCTAACATTTTAGGTCTAAAAGAAGGAATCTGAAGATTTTCAGTTTAATTGCTCCTGTTTCGCGGTAGTTGTGTCTGTCCCTGCATCGCCACAGCAGCGATGAATGGGAGCGGATGGAAGTTCCGCTGCTTAGGCTGTTTACATCCCTCAAAGCCACAGACAGCGTCAGATGGCGACTCAAACATGCACCCAGAAGTTTATTTAATTGAAGCAAGTCAAGAGTTGATATTCCTGTGTTTATGTCAACTTGAGTCTTGCATGAGACTTTGAATTAGATCTAGTTTTACAAGCATGTCGGCTTGCTTGAAGTAAATAAACTTCTGGGTGCATGTTTGAGTCGCTGAAACTGAAAATCTTCAGATTCCTTCTTTTAGACCTAAAATGATAGGAACATACAGCCCTGAGTTGAATTTGCCCGGAATTGTCCTTTAAACAGACACACACAGAGGGAGAGAAAAGGGGAGAGAGAGAGTCACTGAGCTGTGACTTCCACCAATAAAAACTCATCTGGCTCCACGGCTTCACCCTAACCTCAGGGTCAGCGCAGGGCAAACCCCCCGCCACACACACACACACACACACACACACACACACACACACACACACACACACAAGAATCGTAATATGATATAGGCGACATTTTAGAAAATATAAAGCTCTTCATGTGTGTCAGCTTCTTTTACAGGTTTATGTTAATAGTGATGAGGGGACATTTGTATTTGTATTTATTATTAGCACATGAAAAATATATATAACAGCATATTAAAAAGTAGAAAAACAGACAAAAAAACATAGAATGTAGGACAGTATAAAGCCAATAGAAAGTGACTTATTTGTTTCTTAAATGATTTTATGCTTGTGCAGTTTCTAAGGTGGATTGGTAATGAATTCCAAAAGTGCAAATCTCTAAATTTGATTGAGAACTGAGAGAAAGTAGACTTGAAAAATGTGGGATGAAGATTATTTGCTGTGTTGAAATGATGTTTGGAAAGAGGTTGATAGACAGGAAGAATATTCAGGGATTGAAACATGTCAGCACTCACTGAAGACAGTGGAGCTCAGAGGACCAAGATGCACCAGCTGCTGGACGGGATCAGCTGCTCTCAGTTCACCTGGCTAAGACGTGTTGGTCCACACCGAGACACACGTTGGAATTTGATATAAAAGTCAGAAGAGAGAAGAGACAGAATGTCAGAAACAGACAGGTAGGTAGAGAGACAGATAAAGAGAGAGACAGTCAAGTACACAGAGACAGTCAGAGACACAGACAGGGACTCAGATGGACACAGAAAGAGACATTAGGAGACAGGCAGAGGGACAGACAGGCAGAGGGAGAAGAGACAAGTGGAGGGAGGGACAGACAGACAGAGGGAGGGAGAGACAGACAGACAGAAGGACAGACAGACGGAGGGAGGAGAGACAGACAGGCAGAGGGACAGGCAGACAGAAGGACAGACAGACAGAGGGATAGACAGACAGATGGACGGAGACAGGCAGAGGGAGGAGAGACAGACAGAAGGACAGACAGGCAGAGGGAGGAGAGACAGACAGGCAGAGGGACGGAGACAGGCAGAGAGAGGAGAGACAGACAGGCAGAGGGACGGAGACAGGCAGTGGAGTGTAATGATTCCAGATGAGCTGAGTGGTCGGAGCCTTGACAACTGAAATGAACAGGAATCAATAGTGAAGCGTCTGTCTGCAGCAGATAAGACATACACACACAATGTTGACTATTAAAGACGACAGCTTGAGATATTACACTATTAGTTATGCTATTTTTAATCAGCTATCATATTTAATTAATTCTTCAGGTCAGATGCTATCTGAGTGTCGAACTGTGGATATGTATTGTAGTGGGACCGTGTGTGTGCGTGGGTGGGTGGGTCAAGTGTGTGTGAGTGGAGGATGGGGATCTATTACTGCTGTAATGGGGAAGAGGAGGGGGCTAATCTAAAACACCTTGAAAAGACACAAACCCCACAGCACCGAGGCAGGGACATGAAAACAGCCCCACAGGAAAGAATGACTTCAACTTCCAGCTAAACATCTCATCACAAAATCATTCTTCCTTTGTTTTGTTGCATTTTCTTTTAACTTCAAAAACAGACAAATTCATGATAATGTTGTGGTCTGCACCAAACACACTCACTTCTTTTGTAGAATCGTCTCTGTAGCGCAACACATTGATTTCACCTGTATGTTTGGTCGCCCTGCATCTAATGAATGAATGAATGAATGAATGAATGAACAAAGACCATGTGCTCTCATTTGATTCCAGTAGTTTTACATAGAAAAATTGACTGTAAAACCAACTATAGAAACATGAGAGACGGGATCATAGGAAACCTACATACACACTAAAAAATGTTGGGTTATCTCTGTAACCCAATTCCTGAGTTATTGGTGTTGAGTTAAATTTTTGGGTTATTTTTCCAGAGTGTAACCCATTTTCAGGGTTATAGGGCTGTGAATTTAACCCAATTCCTGGGTTGTTCAAGTAATTGGGTTATTTTTCAGTGAGTAACCCATTCATTGGGTTAAGGGTTGGGTAAATCTGTGTCTCCCCCCGCCACTACAGCTACCTGTGAATATATTGGGTCGAGCAAGCGCTTTATACACGACCCAATTGGGTTAAATATAACCCAAACTGTTGGGTTAAAATAACCCCAAAAAGGGGTTCGTCCTTATTTGAATCAGCAGTTGGGTTAAAATTGGGTTATTTTTTAGCCCAACTGTTTTTAGTGTGTAGTATTAGCTGTGTTGATGCATCATATCACTCATGATGCTATGAGCTCAGAGTGGAGCACAGAAATGTAAGTATATGATAAATATGATCATGAAAGCATCTAAAAAGAATTTGTCTTGATTTCCATGGTTATGTCATTACACATGTCCTGATAGAATAATGTTGAATATAAAAGTATTAAATATGAAAGGAGACACATTGGAAAAAAACTAAGTAAAAATAAAATACTAATTATTATAATATTGGGTAGAGATAAGAAGAATAATATAATAATAATAATATTATTATTATTATTATTATTGTTACATTAATAATAATAGGCTGTGTCGGCAGAGGCAGGCTGAGGTGTGATGAAGGCCTCAGTATCATCATCATCACCTCTGACTAGCCACCGCTGAGACATCAGGCAGCTCAAGCTGCTAATTATAGTAATTATGATTCATTACTGGCTGAGATTAATTTAATAAAGAGGAGGTTGAGCAGAGCTCGTTAACCTTCATTAGAATAATTATAGACACAAAACACACACGCTCACTTTTACACGCACACACGCGCACAGGGAGAGAGGGGGGAGAGAGGCTGCTGCTGCTGCTGCTGCTGCTGCTGGGAACTGTGTGTGTGGTGTGATTTTTGCAGATCGTCATTTAATGAAATTATCGATTTTAAAAGCCTACAACGCGCGCGCCATATTCTAATAGACCTGGGTTTTCAGTTTTTTTCAGTCATTTATTTATTTATTCTATTTTAATCCATCTGTTATGTATGTGTTTGGTTATCATAATTAGCATGTATTATTATTCCTCTTATTATTATAATTATCACTTAGTTGTTATAGCTTCAAAATGCTGCGCGTTACATTTATTTAATTCCTCTGGATCTCTCTGGATTTCCGGTGACTAAACGCAGACGTCATAGTAACAGCCCGTGGCCCTAACGCAGGGTGGCGGACCTCCCAGGTGGACCCGGGCGGGCCGGCCCCTCCTCTTCCTCCTCCTCCTCCTCCTCCTCCTCCTCCTCCTCACTCACCTGACTGATGGTCCTCTCTCCTCCATGACGTCCTCTTGTCTCTCTGTGTGTTTTTGGTTCTGCTTTATAGTTTCCGCCACTTCTTAGAATGCTAATATTTCCCAAGGTGAAAATGCTGCTGCGATATTCAATAAAGTTAATACACTGACTGTTTTAAAATAAAGCCATAAAGTCTCCGAGCGGACACAGGAAGTAGATCAAAAGGGGCTGGTAATGGCCTCTTCTCTCTGATTGGCTAATCATGTCTCATTGTTTCAGTCATTATTTTGCTCAACTTTTAATTTCGCCCCCCTAAGGATCATTGAGCAAAGCAATTACATGGAGCTGACCTTGTGTATCAGGCCGGGAGGAGGACAGACAGGGGAGATGTCCCGCCGCCTCTCTCTTTCTCATTTCTTCCACAACAATATAAAAGTGTCGTCAGAGCGTCGTCACCGCTCCTCTGCTCTGCTCTGCTCTGCTCTGCTCTCCGCTGCGCTGCGCCCACAAAGAGACTCAACTGAATATTAAGTCCCAGCATTAGAATAAACACGTCATGTGTTAAATCAAAATCCAATTCTGTGGTCTATTATTTTCTGGCATAGTAATGACTGCCAAGGATTAGGAATCAATATTTCACTGCAGCGGGGACATTACCGGCTTTATTCAGGCCGTAATTGAGTTTTGAGGAGAGGCCTTATAGCTGCTCTGGAATCTGCATCCGAGATAAGAGTCCTGTTGGTCTGGATGCAGAGAGACCCGGACCCCGCTGGCCCCACGACCCCGCTGCCCGAGTCCACCTGTCCTGTCCTGACCGGCTCAGACACGTGCACAAACACGTCGTAAAACTGGCGGGAGTAGGCTACGGCCGGCGCGCGCTTCACACGCTCTCTATACTGTCTGTTTCTCCTCCTGCCCAGAGCGCGCGCCCCGAGATAATAGACTATTAGTGGAAGTGGGATTAATTTGTAGCCAATTACAAGCTGTATAGTTGAATAGGAACGCATAAATAAGGAGGGATACACACATACACACACACGCGCGCGCGCGCGCACACACACACATTATGTGAGCGTGTGTGATAGAGGGTCCTCGAGGGGCCGCCTAAAGACCAAAAAAGGAGTTTAGAGCTGCAGGGGAGAGAGAGAGAGAGAGAGAGAGAGAGAGAGAGAGAGAGAGAGAGAGAGAGAGAGAGAGAGAGAGGAGGAGGAGGGATGAAGGGGACAGAGAGACAGAGAGGGACAGAGAGGGGACGGGGGTCTTCACTTAACTAATGGGGACAGAGAGAGAGGGAGCTGCTTTAACCATTAGCCACAGATCCGTTCCATCCCGCCTTTAACTCCTGTCAGGCTACAGAGCGCGCGCACCCACCGGTGAGCAGACGGAGCGCGCGGGGCTCAGAGCGGTGTGTGTGTATGAGAGTGTGTGTGTGTCACCACGGGACAGCGGCGCCGTCACGCAGACAGACGCACGGTAGATCACGGCAGACGCTGACGCGCTGGACGCCGAGGATGAACCGGAGAGAACAAGTTTAAACTTTTAACGGGACCGCGTCCGGAATCCAGCTCGACCCGCATCAGTCCAGACTCTGACCGATGGGAAACTTGAAGGGGCTGATAACCTGACCCCCCTGGATGCTGCTGCTGACCGCTCCGTGTTGTCGAGTTGTGTCTGCGTAACGCGCGTCAGGCGGCGGAAACTTTTCTGTTCACACGGCTCCTGCTTTTTAATCCGGATCCTCGCTTTATGGGAAGGAGCGAAGTGTGAAGTGATGAACCGGGACAGAGCGGTACCGGGGCCTGGGACGGACGGGGTCCAGACCGTGATATGCCGGGACAGAGCCGCGGCGGGGCCCGTGCAGGCTGACACGACCCAGTCCGTGATGAACCGGGAAAGAGCGATACCGATACCGGCGCCGGACGGGGACGGGATCCAGACCGTGGTAGGCCCGGACAGCGGGGACCTGCTGGACGGAGACAAGCGGCTCTTCTCTAACGCGGTGGTGGCCGCAGGCAGAGATGCTCAGGCCACGGAGAACCACACGGAACCTCCGACCAACCCGGTGCTGGCGCCGCCACAGCAGGTAGAGTCCCCAGACTGAGTCGGAGCGGGTCTTCTGCTGCTGAACCAGAACAAGAGCAGGTGTAAAGGTCCAGAACAAAAAGCTGACAAAGAGACAGAACCACAGAGTTCTCAGAACCAGAGCACAGCACAGACCCCTAATCTGAATTTACAGAGGAAGAGTTTGATTGTATTTGTTGTGGTATTTGTGTTGGCCCGGTGTGGTGTGGGCCTCTTAGCTGTTAATTTGTTCCCGCGCTGTGAATCAAACTGAACTCAGAGTGAAACTTTATTCTGAGACAGAAAACAGGAGAATTCCAGTTTGACTATAAACTAAACCTAAATCTGACATTTGATCGGTCTTTCAAATGAAATCACAATTATCTAAAGGAAAATTCAGTGAAGTTTTAATTCAGTTCTAGACTTGGTTTAATTTAAAAATCAAACCAAGCGTTTCGGTCCTTAGCGATAATGAAAAAGAATAGATCCGTTTTGTAATGTCTCCTCTAAAATAAGACGAGTTGTTGATGTGAGTGAGGGGCCGCTGTGTGGTTTTGTTAATGGGCCCGTGGCCCCGGATTACTGGCAGACAGAATTCTTCCATGGAGAGAGTGGGATTATTCCTGTGGAGTCGCTCCACAGCGGCCTCATCAATACATGAACGATCCTATCAGCTGCCTCTCTGAACCTTTATCTGCTCCACACACCGGGACCACCGACTCCTCTGTTCCACATAAATCTGAAGGACACTCCGTGACCGGGTCACACAGATATGAGTAGGAGGGATTTATGGAAACATAAATTTGTGTTTTATAACATTTAAAAACATCGTTCAGCAGAAAATCCTATAAAGAGGAAAATAGCTGATTTCCTCTTTGTCTCAGCTGACAGTGTAAATACAGACAAGCACGAGTCGTTTCATATTAACACAGCAGCGACAAAATGTGTGTTGCTGCTGTGTGTTTGTTCCAGGGAAACACTTCTGTGACCGTGTTTTCTATTATTATTTTTATAGTGTGTCTTATTTGTAACAACGATTTTATTGTTGTTGTTGTTGTTGCTGCTGTTATTATTATTAGTATTATTATTATTATTATTGCTGTTGTTATTAGTAGGCTATTATTAGATTATTAGAAAAAAATGAAATGACACAAGCATGTTAATAGATTATGATTATTATTGTTATTATTATTATTATCATTACTATTTATTATTATCATCATTGTTGTATTATTATTATGAATAATAATAATAATAAAAACAACAATAATAATAATAATAATAATGATATTGATGAATAAATAGAAGCCATGACTCATTTTTAAAACACATCTCCGAGACTGTGGAAGAGCCTGAACCTCAGCCGTAGCTACTTCACTCAGCAGTTAAACTGGCGGGAAGTAGAAGCTGCTGTCAAATAATGATAGCCTAATAATAATATTATTTTTAATATTGGTATTATGATTGTTATTATTAATAATAATAATAGCCTAATAATAAATAAATCAATTGTCTTCATAATAAACAGTAAGTGATGAGTTCCGGTGTGTCGTTTGCCAGGGCCCCACCGGGCACCGGACCACATCGTTCTCCGTGCTGGACATCTTGGATCCCAACAAGTTTACAAGCAACCGGCGACTCCAGCAGCAGCAGCACGCGAGCCACCGGGGAGAGCGCGAGCTGAGCGGGTACGGAGCAGAGAACCGGAGAGGAGGCGGAGCGGAGCGGGAGTCCGGCCTGGAGCCCAGCAAAGGCTGCTACGGCGCGGAGGAATACCCGAGCAGTAAGTAGTCCTCCACCGCCGCTCACCGACCGGACCACCGGTAGCCGCCTCTTTCACTGTCAGCCTGTTTTGAATTGTGTGTGTGTTTGTGGAACTTCACTTGGCCTCATCCACTAGTCATCAACAACAAGGAAGACTTTCTCCTTCTAAAATATTGATCTGGAGTCAGTTCGTGTTCGTTCACACTCCACCGGACTGTTCAGACGGTTCCTTCTGCTCTGTCTGCGTTCGGCCTCGTGAATCCCGCTTTAATCACACAACTTTATTTTTCTGGAGGATTTAAAAATTCCGAGTTATTAACGTGTCAGTGTGTGTGTGTGTGTGTGTGTGTGTGTGTGTGTGTGTGTGTGTGTGTGTGTGTGTGTGTGTGTGTGTGTGTGTGTGTGTGTGTGTGTGTGTGTGTGTGTGTGTGTGTGTAGGCCTAATTGTGTGCGCGTAAAAGAGGTGCGAGGTAATTGGCAACGGTGCATGCTGATAGGTAGGCTATTATTGATCTCTACTGTGCGTGTGTGTGTGCGTGTGTGCATGTGTGTGTGTGTGTGTGTGTGACACGTATTAGGTCTATTTACTCAGGCCTATTATCTATTATTTCTTCTTATTTCTTCGCATTTTTAAAATAAAAGCCCTATTTTTTTCTTTCTTCTTTTAAATAAAAAGAAGTAAAAACATGAAGCAGTAAAACCATAGAAACAAACATTTGTGTGAAGCTTCCTTCCATGCTTCCTATCAGTCAGACACGTGTTGCAGTCCCGGGCTGTGGGAAGAAAACAAAACACAGAAGCTGTAGGCTAGTTGAACCTGGATCAGCTCCGTTTTTTTTTTTTTTTTTTTTTTTTCATCTGTTTAAAATCAAACTCAGTGAGACTCGGAGCTGTTTTTCTATAAATATATAATATAAACAGTAGCATTTCGAGGCTATATAACATCAAATTCAAGTATGCGCGCGAAGTTTTAATTTCATTTATAACTTTTAGTAAATGTTGGAGCAGCGCTGAGATGGAGGAGCTGCAGAGACGCAGCGCGGTGTTTGTGTTGGAGCTTTATCTTTATCTTTCTTGTCCTGTACAATCTGGTTCTTCTGAGCTGCTTCACTCTGCTCGTTTTCCATGTAAAAAAAAAAAAAAAACAAGAAACGGGTTCGACCAGTTAAAACGAAAATTATTTAATTCCTTTATTACTGTCCTTTTATTTTGTTTTGTTTTTTCCGTAATGAAGTTTTTGTAGTATTGCGGTGCAGCGGGCCTGCAGCGTCACTCACTGGGCCTCATAACCTGATTTCAATTAATGTATGTAGGGCCTAATTTTTTTTTTAAATTGCTGAACATTCTCTTGTGATTTTATATTTTATTCTAAGACGAAATTTTCGTTCATCTCATTTCAGTTCATTTTCATTTCATCTCTATTTTAGGTGTTTAATTTTTTTTTAAAGATTTAAAGATTTTTTTCCCCACAAGAATGGATCCATTTACTCACTTCAGCCACTCCCTTTTTATTTCCATTCTTTTATCTGTTTTTTTGCATTTGTTTATTCTTGTTCTTAATTATGAATGAGTGCTGTGCAGAGGCTCCTGAGGCCTGCTGGCTCTAGGAGCCTCAGGCCCCAGCATCAAGTGTGTTCATTACATTAATTGTAACTGTAGATATTTTTTCCATGAGCCTGCTCACACCGTGGCCGTGGGTGTGAAGCTGGCCTGCTCTCCCTGCCTCCCTCGTCTACCAGAAGCTTCCTCCTTAACATTTCCATGTTTCCCACATTCTCTGTTATAAACTGTTTTCTTGTCTGTAACAACATCTATGTCCGTCTGTCCGTCCTGGGTGATGATCTTCCTCTGTTGCTCACCCTGAGCTTTCTCCTGGTTTTCCCTGTTTAAAGGGTTTTCCATGGAGTTTCTCCTCAGTGGATGTGAGGGTCTAAGGACAGAGGATGTTATGATGTCATGTAAAGCCCTTTGAGACAAACTGTATGGTCTTGGCTCAGTGGATCAGTTGTGTCCTCCCTTCCAGAGCTTGTGTGTGTGACCTGCTGTGTGTTGTG
Source organism: Decapterus maruadsi (assembly GCA_030347415.2). Classification (NCBI taxonomy): domain Eukaryota; kingdom Metazoa; phylum Chordata; class Actinopteri; order Carangiformes; family Carangidae; genus Decapterus; species Decapterus maruadsi. The sequence continues at coordinate 32,364,733 of CM064903.1, read as the reverse complement.
TGTTTCCAGAGGAAGGCTTTGTGTACAGAAGTCCAGACGAGGACGACTACCACAGATCTGGGACCCCGGAGTCGGACGCTCCGGACGGGCCGTACAGCAGCGAGGAGAGCAGCTCGGCCCTGCCCAGCAACGGAGACAGGGACGTGGGCCAGCACAGCCACCAGGACCCTTCCAGAGACACCAAGAGCCCGGGAGGGGGGTCGGCGGGACAGATCTCCAGCCAGACCAACGGGGGCCAGGTCACCAAGCCCAAGAGGAAGCGCTCGGGCTCAGACTCCAAGTCAGGGAAGCCCCGTAGGGCCCGGACTGCCTTCACCTATGAGCAGCTGGTGGCGCTGGAGAACAAGTTCAAGTCCACACGCTACCTGTCGGTGTGTGAGCGCCTCAACCTGGCCCTGTCTCTGTCCCTCACCGAGACCCAGGTCAAGATCTGGTTCCAGAACCGCCGGACCAAGTGGAAGAAACAGAACCCCGGCGCCGACACCTCGGCCCCCACCGGCGCGGGAGGGGGTTCGGGGGGCGCGGGCGGAGGAGCGGGGGGCCTGGGGGGCCTCAGCCCTCTCAGCCCCTCCCCCCCGGTCAGCGGCCACCTGGCCATGCATGCTGGCTACGCCGGCCACCACCACCCCCCCACCGGCAGCCTGGTGCAGCTGCCCTTCCTCACAGCCAGCCACGTCCTGTCCCCCTTCATGCTGGGGACACAGAGCTACGCTGCCCCCGCCTTCTACAGCACACACCTGTAGACACACACACACCGCCCCCCCCCTCAGAGACAGACCACCAGCTCTGCTCTTTTTACTACCAATATTTGGAGGCTTTAATTTGAATGGATTATTTTGATAGAATGTGAATATGAACAGAACCTGTACATAAATCTACTTGTAGCTCTTCTGAATGCTGTTTTAAACTATGTACTAGACCGATAGCTGATTTCTTTGATTTGAAAAAGTCTGTATGAATATTGAATGTTTATTTATGACTTAAGGAATGGCTTGATCTATTGTCAGTACCGTGTATCTCCAGCTGTGGTTGTTTTCATTTGGACTTCTTCTGTTATTTATTGAATTTGTTGACAGTTTCCAGAAAACCCTTGGATGTATTGAATCCTCAGATCATATGATTGTCTTTGATATTAAAATGATGGGAATTAAACAATGAAACAACCCAGTGAGCTTATTTCAGTCACAATAACCTGGAGTGGATCTGAAGCGAAACCAAAGCTTTGTGCAGCTTTTCTTTCAGCTCTGCCCAAAATGCACCATATTTTTTTTCTCTTTGCTTTTGTTTCTGTTAAAGGGGTTGATTTGTAAGAAAATGTTTGGTTTTTTGTTTGTTTTTTTAAGAACCAAAAGTCATCTCAGTGTACATTTCCACCTGGTCTGTCAGGCCTCTCTGGAGGAAACAGAGCTGTGATTTCTGAGCCATTCTAAAAAAAAAAAAAAAAAAAAAGAAAAGCAAATTTCAGAGGAATGTGGAATGTGTGAACTGAGGCGTCGATATCAAACATAAGGCTGCTATAAAATCACACCACAAATGTACATACAGCAAGTTACAAAAACCCACAATATTCATTTGAATGGAAGAATTTCAACAATTTTGTTATAATAAGCATAGTATTATGAAAATATCTAATTTGTTTTTTAACAGTAAAAATCTACTACCATTAATTTCTGAAGTAAAACTAATCCAAAAAAAAAGAACACAATTCATGCATTTTATTTATTCTTTTTTATTTTTTAGCAGTTGATGTGTTCTGCTATGGGAATAAATACTTTCTAGTTCCCATCCTTTTTTGGCTTGTGACCCCATTTTGACATCACAAATTTAATCCGACCCTGTTAATCAAGATACGCAACCTCAGATATTTTTAGATGCTGCATTTTATTTGAACTCAATTTATATTTGATAAAGTGAAAGTATAGAATACTGTTGTTTAAGGTTGTGTTTGGTGTTTTTAATCATAATTTTAAAAAGAATAATAATTAGTTAAAAAAATATTTTTCAGCAGTTACTAGACATTTTAGGCGACCCCATTTGAATTCCAGGCGACCCCACATGGGGTCCCGACCCCAAGGTTGAAAAACACTGATTTAGTACTTAAAATGGTCATCCTCATCCTGATCAGAGTCAGGATTAATGAAATGGATGATCTAATTATCAGACAGTGAACGGGCAAAGTTCAGCTGACAGTATCAGTTGAGACAAGAGTTCATTATTCAACTCATTTCAGTGTTGTGAAATACAGATTCAGTTCAATGTCAGTTCCAGTGAGACACAGCAGCAGTCATGTTGCACAGCTGCTTACTTACTTCACTTATAGACTGGAAGCACTGTGAACTGGTCTAACCTCAGTCTGCTCGAACCTCCACATCATCATCATCATCATCATCATCACGACTGACACATTCACATCTGATGTTGTTTATTACAGTGTTATTACTGTCCCAATTCTTGATTCACCCTGTCAACACGCCGTCAGCAAACCAACGCACCTCTCAGGCTGTCTCTGACTGAGCACACCTCAACTTCACAGTCAGGTGAGACACTTTTACAACATGTGAACCTGAATAAATAAATAACAACGTAAGTAGATAAATGTAGCCAATGTGTTCATGAAATTATAGGCAGATTAGAAATGTGTAAATTACATACAGCAAAGATGTAGATTATGTTACAGATGAGTAGAAACAAAACAAACCAGTGCTTTAAATTATTTTTGTTTTGTTCTGTGCATTTCTGGCATGTAAGCTAATGCAGGGATTTAAAGGGATAGTTCAACATTTTGGCAAATTCGCCTATAACCATAATCCTTATAGTCATAGGGATAGGTTAATTGCCTTATTATGTTGTTCTGAGATCAGCGGGGCAGAGACGAGTTGCTCAGCCAACAAAATGAAGGTGACCGGTGCAGGTCCCCTGTCCCTCACCAAACTCAGCAAATACACAATGCAACAACTCCAAAACACTCAGGTGGACAAGTTGTGACCTGCACATCCACCACACTATGAAATAGTGACGTATAATTATGTAACATTACGACACACGAAGCAAATACTCAGAACTACTTGCGCTTTTGAAATCATTCTGCCCAGCAGCCATGTCTGCCTCGAAAACAACTCTGTCTCGTAACGTTACATTATTATCTCTTAGTGTGGTGAATTTACAGGTCACAATTTGTCCACCAGAGTGTCTGGATTGTGTATTTTGTCTATTGTGTTTCTTGTCTGTTTCATCTCTGTCCCTCGGATCTCAAAACAGCTTGCACCAAAAATTAAACCTACCCCTGTGATTATAGGGATAATGGCAATGGTTGAATTTGCCAAAATGTTGAACTATCCCTTTAAGAACCAGCTCACTGTCTGGTGGGTTTTTGTGGATTAGTAGTTACTGTATTCAGACAGAGAGAGAGAGACACCCGTAGTCATGGTAGTCGCATTTTGTATATGAAAGATATGTCCAGGTGGAAGCAGGTCGGATCAAGGACTGAGTCCTGTGGAACGTCTCAGGTCACAAGAACTGTATCAAATAGAAATCTCTGTCAAGTAGAGAGGTAGTAGATAAGCCTGTGAGTCTTGTCTGTCTCAGAATCGACAGTGTTAAATGCAGCACTGAGACCTAACAGGACTGGGATTCAGACTCTGCAGAGTCCATGGTGTAAACTTTAACAGGGGCAGTTTCTGTATTATGATGAGATCTCAGAACACAAACATCCAATTTGTCATTTTGGTTTGGTTGGTATTTAATTATAAAAAATACAACTTTTTCAAAGATGTTGCAGAGAAATATGAAATTTGGGATTGGTCGTTAGTCAGGGTGAATGGATCTGGATTATTAATGGATAATGTGTTTTCCACTAGCTTTCTGACAATAGTTTCCAGAAGATTGAGGAAAAAACTGAAAACTGGAGGTAGCAGTCGACAATTCGTAGTGTCACTAGGTGCGTTGACATGCAGTGTTTAAAGGGCCAACGAGGAGTTTCTATTCGGTTATAAAACAGTCTCACGTTAATGTGGATGAATCTACGCCACCCACACTTGTTAATGGCTCCATTTTCGATCAATATATCGTTTTGTCTCTATCATTATTTTGTTATTATTAGTGGTGGCGGAAATGCTGGTCGAGCCGACCAGCGTTTCCTTACTTTCGGTTTCGCGGACGCAAATGAGAATAACGACGTTATGGTCTGAACTACGACGGTAACTGAACCTCTTTGAACCTCTGACTTTAATCCTTGATGAATGAAAACATGAGTCCCTCTTGCGCCGGTGGAGGAATTCTACGGTGCGCACGGAGGCAGCGTGAAAACACTTCGCTTTTCCAAAACTCCTCGTTGTCCCTTTAATCCTCAATCTGATTGTAAATAATTGTATTAAATGAATCTTATTTGACCTGTTTACATGAACACTAAATAAAGCGATCCACATTCAATCCACGTATACATGGACCCAGTTGAAGCCCATTATAGATTGAGTCGGCATGCAAAAGAAACGTCACTTCCGGTGAGAGCTGTGGAGGAAAACGAGTCTCTCTATTATTTTTTGTTCTTTTAATGTTTCTATTAGATGATTTGACGGCCCAATTTTTCTGCTTATTTCACCATGTTTGTTTTTGTTTTGACCGGCTTTGTCTTCCCTATTTCCTGTTAACTATTTCCTACGGACGTCAATACGTGACGCCTATGACGTACTATGGCGCGCATGTGCAGAATGAATATCTATCAACAGAATCCCCGTTCACATGCGGCATGAAGCTGAATATCAGTCAGCGTAGACTACAGTACCTCTTTCAATCCGATCCAAAATACAATCGGATTTTTGAGACATTTACAATCTGATTGACCTCTTAATCTGATTGTAAATAGGATTTTTGGACCCATGTAAACGCACCTACTCCAATCAGCTGTAGGACATGGGTTTTAGTGCATCTAGTGGTAGAAAGTAGATGACTGACTGACTGACTGAATGAATGAATGAATGGTTTATTTGCTGATACGATATAAGTTGATGAGGACGAGTTAAGAATGGTGAATTAATGAGACCATCATCAGTAATTGGTTTTTAGCTGTTTTCCAGATGTTGTCTGCTGTTTACCAAGAGAGGGAATCTGGTGTGGACAATATATTCTTCTTGGAGCCACATAGCTCAGTGGGTAGAACACCAACCCCATGTGTTGAGGCTATAGTCCTCACTGCGGGTGGTCCCGGTTCGAATCCCACGCCGAGCCGCCCTATCCTGCATGTCATTCCCTCTCTCTCGATTATCTTGTACTATCCTGCAAAAAAGCCGCCAAAAATATACGAAAAAAAGTACTCCAGTACTGACATGATGTACCCGGGTACTCAATACTAATAATACTTAATCATGAAATGATGGAGCACAAGAAACAAAGGAGACTTAAGAAAAAGACTGAATTTACTTCTGGTACAAATATCATCATCACACACATCATGTCTTTAAAAATCACATAAACATTCAAAATCACACAAAAACAATGAATTTAACCAGGCGACAAGAGAAAGGGATCAGAAATCGAGGTAGTTATAAAAATGAAAAGTGGAGACTGTACAAAGGGTCTGACACTGAACCATGTGGTCTTTACATCAGACATATAATTCATTTAGGCTTCAACAGTGCGTGAGGAGCTGCTCATGAAGAATCTCTATCATCATCTCTCAGCACACATTTGATCAGTGATCAATAATACATAATCAGTGAATCAGTCTTGTTACTTCAAAAGCTTAAAGTGATAGTTCAACATTTTGGCAAATTGGCCCATTGCTATAATCCGTATAGTCATAGCAGTAGGTTCATTACCGGTGCAAGATACTTTTAGAACGGCGGAGCAGAGCTGTGAGCGGCTCAGAGCTACGCTACAGAGGGAATTTCTTGGTTTTCCTCATCAAACTCATCAAATACACAATCCAACAGCTCCTCAACGCTCTGGTGGACAAGTTGTGACCTGCACATTCACCACGCTATGAGATAATAACACAACGTTACCAGACAGAGTTGTTGTAGAGGGAAATACATGCAAAACTGCTGATGCGCATTGCCTTCAGAGACAGTTTTTCAGCAAGAAGACTCTGTATTTACCTCTAAAACAACTCTGTCTGGTAATGTTGTGTTATTATCTCATAGTGTGGTGAATGTGCAGGTCACAACTTGTCCACCAGAGCGTTGTGGAGTTGTTGGATTGTGTATTTGATGAGTTTGATGATGAAATCCCATGAGCCTCCGTAGCGTAGCTCTGAGCAGCTCACGACTCTGCTCCACCGTTCTAAAAATAGCTTGCACCGACAAATAAAGGTAATGAACCTACTGCTATGACTATAGGGATTATGGCAGTGGGCCAATTTGCCAAAACGTTGAACTATCCCTTTAAAGAAACCGAGCAAAGGCATGTAGTGTTGAGACATCAGGTTGTCAGTAGCAACAGTCAGATCTATGTGGTGACTCCTGCTCTCAGTCCATGTCTCATTCACAGTCCACTGCTGAACTCAGGTCAGTTCAGGGCGTAGTTGAACTGGTTGGAGAACTTGTCATGTTTCCTACTGTCAGCTTTACTCATCACCTGAGCCACTCTGCGCATGGTGCTCCTGGAAGGACACACACACACACACACACACACAGAAAACCATTAATGTTGACATCTTTCTGCACACAAACTGCAAAATGATGGAGGGACATGTCACAAACAAGTCATCATCACACTGTGTGGTAACAGGAACTCTTCCGGTCATGAGCCAGTGAACCTACTTGTTGAAGACTTTCCTCTCCAGCCTGGAGCGGGACGTGTTGGAGCTCTGTTTGAGGTCACTGAGGTTGGGGAACTTCTTCTTCTTCCCTTTTCCTTTCCCTTTTTTACGCACTCTGTCAGAGCCCAGGTCCTCTCCGGTCGCCGCCTCGATGTCTCGCATCAGCTCCGCATCACGCCAGTCTGCAACGTACAACCAAGACATCAGACAGAACTGGGAAACAATGAGAAAACTTAATATATATCATCATAAAGGACAGTGACACCCAGAGTGAAGAGGTAGTCTGAGGGTCAGTATTTGAAAGACTGGAGGATCCAGGGAGTGGACGACCTTCTCCACTTCCTGATCCACACACATCAACATTCAGACCGTTCTTTAAGCGTGGCTGTGGGTCAGTGGTCGCACAACAGTAGGAGTTCTCCATGTTAGTTAACAGTACTAAGCAGCATCCTAATCCATTTAACAAACAGCTCCACCACTGGACTGGCTCTGGACTTAGTCTTATTTTTTTCATTTCTTCATCAAAATTTTCATTCAAATGTTGTTCATGTGTGTGCTATGTGCTACAATTTTCTTACAAATAAATTCTTTCAAAGAAACTCAATATATCGTTGTTCTGTTGCCCTCTGGCCCTTTCAGACTCAATACACACTATTTTGCACAGTCTCTATCTGTTGCCCTCTGTTTCAGACTCTAGACTAGAGCTCCATCCCTCTGCACCACCCGCCGCCGGCATCACCTCCTTTCCTCTGCACTCCCAGCCCATGAACCAGTACTCCCATTAAAGAGATATTCTGGCATACAGTGATCCAGAGATCCAGTTTGCTGACTATTAGCTTCTCTAGTTGTAGCAACTTCAGCAAAGACAACAAGATAACAATACACTGCTGTTGATTCCTCCACCAGCAAACCGCTGTCAAAAGCCACTCATAGACACAGACAATGTTCAGAACAGCACCAAACTACATCAACACTACAAACAGGGTCCCAGCCCATAATACGAGGCATCAAACACCTGCTAGTTTTGCCTGAAAAGAGACTAAACCGAAACTCACTCCCTCTCCTCCTACAGCTTGCTAGTTGTAGGGAAGCCCTGACCAGTAGATTACCGAGTGCATCAGTATTCCTGTCTGTCTCCTCTTTCTGTTTCTAACAGTAACCAGCGAGTGTTGACAGGGAAATGAACAGATTTGAGTTGTTCAAACTGTCACAGTCAGAAAAACTGCTGCAGTTGGAACCAAACATCACTGGACTCCTGACTTTTCTACTGCACTCGGTAATCGACTGGTCAGGGCTTCTCTACAACGAGCAAGCAGCTGGAGGAGAGGGGGTGACTTTTAGTTTCCTCTCCTTTTAGTCAAAGCTAGCAGGTGTTTGATGCCTCGTATTATGGGCTGTTTGGTGCTGTTCTGAGCATTATTTGTGTCTATGAGTGGCTCACTCAGTGTCATGGTGTGTTAGACCATGGGTTAAATTTACGGCGGAATATCCCTTTAAGCTGGCCCTGCTCTCCCTGCCTTTCCTGTGTACAGTATGACCCAGCCTGCCCAGCAGAAGCTGCCTCCATCAGCTCTTCCTTGACTCAACATCCCATGTTATTAACTGTTTTCTATCGTGTTTCTGTAGCAACATCTATGTCCGTCTGTCCGTCCTGGGTGAAGGATCCTCCTCTGTCTCTCACCCTCAGCTTTCCCCTGGTTTGTCTTGGGAGTTTGTCCTCAGTGGATGTGAGGGTCTAAGGACAGAGGATGTTATTATGATGCTGAGACAAACTGTCCGTCCGTCTGTCCGTCCGTCCATCAATTCATCTATCTCTCTCCTGATTCCTTTCTACCCCTCTCTCTCTATCTCTGTCTCTTTCAAATGATCCATCCCCCTCTCTCTGGCTTGCTTTCTCCCTGTCTTTTTACTTACTACTTTCTTTCTTTCCTTCTTTCTTTCTTTCTTTCTTTCTTTCTTTCTTTCTTTCTTTCTTTCTTTCTTTCTTTCTTTCTTTCTTTCTTTGTCTTTTTACTTCTTTCTTTCTCTCTGTATTTCTTTCTTTCTATCCTCTCTGCATCTTTTTACTTCTTTTTTTCTTTCTTTCTTTCTACCCCTCTCCATCGTTATCTATGTGCCTCTTTCTATCTATCCATCCCCCCTCTTTCTTTCTTTCTTTCTTTCTTTCTTTCTTTCTTTCTTTGTCTGTCTTTTTACTTCTTTCCTTCTTTCTTTCTTTCTCTTTCTTTCTTTCTTTCTACCCTCTCTGCATCTTTTTACTTCTTGCTTTCTTTCTTTCTACCATTCTCTATCGTTATCTATGTGCCTCTTTCTATCTACTGTATCCACCCCTCTTTCTTTCTTTGCCCGTCTTTTTCTTTCTTTCTGTATTTCTTTCTATCTTTCTTTATTTCTTTCTACCCCTTATCTCTGTCCTTTTTACTTCTTTCTTCCTCACTACCCTTACTTTTTCTTTCTTTCTACCGCTTTTCTTTCTTTCTACCGCTTTTCTTTCTTTCTTTCTTTCTTTCTTTCTTTCTTTCTTTCTTTCTTTCTTTCTTTCTTTCTTTCTTTCTTTCTTTCTGCAGGTAAACACTCCAACTCTCAGATGAAAAGTAAATGGACGGAGTGTGTGAGTGTGACATAGTAAATGCAGATGACGAGAGAAAGCGTTTCTACGGAAACACACTCATCTGAATCCACTTCTGCTCTTAATGAACAGCGCGCTGCCATATTAGTGTGTGATAGAGTCAGAGTGTGTGTGATGTGGAGTAATGACGAGCCGAGGGGAGTTAGTGATAAAGCTGTGGTAATGCAAAGTAATTACACTGTGATGGTGACGGGACTGAAGTCTGTCAAAACACTGACCCCTGCTTTGTGTGTGTGTGTGAGGGGTTATTAATCAGCCGGGCTGACCCTGGGTCTGCCTGGACCTTCAACTATCCCTCATTACACACACACACACACACACACATAGATCAGCAGTAATTGAAAAGCAGCTGGTGTATTTAGGAGAATCATTACTGCTAAAGAAGAGCAGCTGCCTTTACATTGTGTGTATGTGTATGTGTGTGTTTGTGTGTGTGTGTGTGTGTATTACTGTGTTGTGATCTCAGGAGTTTGAGAAAGAAAACAAGGAGATGAAAGAAAAGAGAAAAGAGGAGAAGCCCCTGAGAAAGAGTGAGAGATGGTCTAGTGAATTTAATCTGCAGCAGCAGGGCTCTGCTCTCTGTCAACACCTCTACACTCCAGCTGGGCTGTGTGTCTGTCTGTGTGTGTCTGTGTGTCTGTCTGTGACTGTGTGTGTCTGTGTGTGACTGTCTGTGACTGTGTGTGACTGTGTGAGTGTGTTTGTCTGCGCAGGGGCCGGGCCACACACACACACCCACGAAGGCATCTAGGGTTTTTGGTTTGTTAAGATGTTCAGATGTCTCTCAGCTTCGCTTCACTAAGCACAGAGTGTGTGTGTGTGTCAGTGAGCCCAGTGCGCTGCATAAACTCTGAGACAACCCAGCACACACTATGCTGTCAGAGAGCCACACAGTGTCCACACAGTGTCCTCATTAAGTCTACACACTAATATTAGGATGTCGTGGCCTAAAATGCCTGATTTTGCGGCCACATTTTGAAAAAATTGCGGTGCATGTTTCGTTGCAATTAAATTGCGGTAGACAGCGAAAGTTGCAAAAAAAAGTTGCAGTTTTGTTCTGAATAATTAAAAATCAAAAGAAAATTGATTGTTCCTTTGAGGATGAGATGTCAATATACATTCAGTCACGTAATCCAATTGGGCTGCCACCCGGTGATGTCACAATATGCAAATTAGATGAGTAGATTTACTCCCATCACAAACCTTAGGTCATTATGAATATTTTTCTCATTTAGAATTATCTCTCACCACTTACTGTGAAATCTTGAACTCCAAAATTAATATTTTCCTGAATAAACTCTGGCGCCCAGAGGGTTAAAAATCATGGTAAATGTACTCAAGTCCAGGGCCGGGGCCTTAGGATGGGGGAGGGGGCACCTGGCCCTGGCTGCTCTGCTCCGGCCCTGTGGTGGCGTACTATTGCATAAGTTGGTGTTCCATTTCCATGGGGAAAGATTTTCAGCCACTTCCCTCAACGAGGGGAATTTAAGGTTGAGGGCACTCCAAGCCAAGTGCAAGTTTTAAGGGGGAGAAATGGAATGGGGCCTAAGTTAGCGTCCACACAGCGTCCACACAGCGTCCACACACAGCGTCCACACACAGTGTCCTCCCCCCTGGTTCTGGGTCTCCAGAGTAAATAATAGTTTGACAGATCTCCACCTAATCTCCACCCGATCAAATTTCACTTTGCACTTGTGGCCATGCTGCCACACTTTCCAAATGATGACATCACACATACTCTCATTTATATCCTGCTGTCTGCACCTGTCCTCACTTGGACCATTACTTGTAGTAGATCACCGACAAAACACACAGAATGTTCCCATGAACTTGAGATGTATTGTAATGCTCTTTACTTGCGCTGCTCTGCCCTGGCAACGTTCCAGTCAACATGTCTAGTGAAGTTAAAAGACTTAAAGGGATAGTTCACCCAAAATTCAAATGTCACTCTATCTACTCACCCTCATGTCGACTAAGAGCTGTGAGAATTTTCAGAGTCCTCCGTTCCTTCTCTGAGTTACAGCGGGGCTCCGTGCAGCACTGCCTGTCCATATGACAGTAGCGAAGGGATTCACTTTTCTTCGTCCAAAAAGACACACCAAAAAAAGCTTGTTTTGTAGCGGAAGCTCCCAAACAAGCTTATTTTAAACTTATTTCTTTTTTTTTGGAACAATTTCTCATGTCGGGGCTTCAATACAAGAGGGACATTACAGACAAGCAGTATGGAGGTATTTGGATGTTTTTTGGTGTGTCTTTTTGGACAAAGAAAGTTGGTGTCCATTGACAACCATCATATGGACAAATATTGCTGCACGGACCCCCCTGTAACTCAGAGAAGGCAGGACTCTGAAACTTCTCCCAGCCTTAAGTCGACATGAGGGTGAGGAGATAATGAGTGAAATTTGAATTTTGGGTGAACTATCCCTTTAACAACAGCTGTGTGTGTGAGTGTCACACTGTCACACTGATTTCTGTGTGTGTCTATGTGAGATTGACTAGTGGATCAATAGTGCTGTTGGTAACAAAAGATGCTATTTCATAACTCACTGGACTGCATGGACACACACACAACCACACACACACACAGTTGGTGGTCCCCAAGACACAGGCTGCTAGTTGACATGTGGACTCTCTTGGTCTTGGTCTTGACTCGGTCTGGTTATATTTTTGTACATTACCTTCCTCTTTTAATTCTTTTTTATATTTCTCCTAAAGGGATAGTTCAACATTTTGGCAAATTGGCCTATTGCCATAATCCCTATAGTCATAGCAGTAGGTTCGCTACCTTTAAATGTCGGTGCAAGGTATTTTTAAAACGGCAGAGCAGAGCTGCGAGCTGTTCAGAGCTACGCTACGGAGGCTCATGAGATTTCTTGGTTTCCCTCATCAAACTCATCAAATACACAACCCAACAACTCCACAACGCTCTGGTGGACAAGTTGTGACCTGCACATTCACCACGCTATGAGATAATAACACAACGTTACCAGACAGAGTTATTTTAGAGGGAAATTCATGCAAAACCACTGATGCACGTTGCCTTCAGGGACAGTTTTTCAGCAAGAAGACTCTGTGTTTACTACTTACCTCGTAAACAGCACCATTTCGTAACGTTGTGTTATTATCTCATAGCGTGGCGAATGTGCAGGTCACAACTTGTCCACCAGAGCGTTGTGGAGTTCTTGGATTGTGTATTTGATGAGTTTGATGAGGGAAACCAAGAAATCCCATGAGCCTCCGTAGCGTAGCTCTAAGCAGCTCACGGCTCTGCTCCGCCGTTCTAAAAATAGCTTGCACTGACAAATAAAGGTAACAAACCTACTGCTATGACTATAGGGATTATGGCAATGGGCCAATTTGCCAAAATGTTGAACTATCCCTTTAAATAATCTTTGTATAATTCTTGAATCTCTTTTTCTCTTAACTTCCATTGAGCTTTATTGCTGAAATTGAATTGATTATTGATTTGTTGTATTCCTTGTGTTTTTTATGAAGTTCTGACTTGTTGACTTTGCATGTGTTTTTGAAAAAACTGGTCACCATGGACACACCTGATCTCTCGCCGACGCCTACAGGTGGTACTGTGTGTGTGTGTGTATGTGTGTTGCTCCCCACCTGGCTGCTCCTCCCTCCGTCTCCTCTCCTCCTGCTGCTCCCTCAGTCTGTCCTCCTGTCTGCAGGGTCGACCCTCCTGGTCTCGAGGAATGATGGGGCCGTGGAAAGGACACTGGGGGAAACAGAGTCACAGTTCAGACACACACCCCAACACACACACACAAGCAGTCCAGAGGGGTATTCTGCGAAGGAGGCTCAACATGCCCGGGCTTTGTGTTCACCTTCCAGCTCAACAAAGCCTCAAGTGGTTGTAATGTCTGTTATCAACTTAGTTTGTCAAGTCCGGCTCTCAGCTTTATGTTCTGTGCGCGTTCACATCAAAGGGGGCGTTCGGCGTCATATGATTCTACTTCCGCACGAAATTGATCCACAACGGGCTGATTTCAGCCAAGAGGAGGGCAGTGTTTTATTGGAGAGAGTATGAGTGATATTTAAAAAAGCACCATCGCAGCCTGAAGCAACAGTGTTGCTGCAAATACGGTCGACTAGACTACGACAAGAGAGGATGCTTTTCATTTTTCTCACAGCTCTTGCGCTACTTATAAATTATATGTATAAATTGCTAAATATGAATATAACTAAATATGAAGCTTGTCCATTTCAACTAAATAAAGTAGAGCAACATCAACTGTCATTTTAAATTGTGTTTTATATAGGCCTATTTCAATGATCGCAATTATAACGCGAGTGGGTTTTTATTGGAAGCGAGTCTCAGGTTACAGTGGGTTTTTTTTAGGTGCTGCAGCAAATTTCATATAGTCTCTGTACAAACACAACAAAGAGCATTTTAAATGTGAAAACAGCGGAGACTTATTCAAGATTTGCGTCTGGGCAACACTGATAGAACAGGCGATCACATTGGAATTAATTTATAAATGGACACATTTAGTAAAATTATTAACTTTACCGATTATCATCTGTTTGTCTGTCCTGCCGCCAGCGGACAACTTATTTCAGTGACTGACTGTACAGCCTACAATAAAGTATATACGCTATAGTCTAGGCTACGGCATCTGTAGGCGGGGACAGCTCAGCAGAGACGCTCCGGGAGAAGTAAACAGCCGCTGATCAGCTGATTTCTCCCTCCGTACAAACGCTCAGTTTTGATCCAGATCCACTGGACTTTCAAAGTAAAGGTGACGCCAGCTGAAAATGAGTTAAATAGTGAAACAGCGGCGCTTTTTCATGATTTCTGAACATAACCTGGTCGGGACTGGATTAAGTTACCATGGAGATCTAGCCGCGCTAAAAGAGAGCCACCTTTCCAGTACAGGCAAGCCTTGCTTTAGACTCAACACAGCTGGCTAACGCACTAAACTGGCTTCGAAGAATACCCCTCAGATGTCCTGGTGTCTGTTACCTTGAGCCGGTCCTGCCTCTGACACAGCTTCCCGTTGCCGAGGGGAGCTCTGCAGTGATGGCTGACAGGAACGAAGCTTCCAGGGAAGGAGATGTATCTGCTCTTACTCTCCGCCAGCAGCTGCTCATTCTGGACCTCCTCCTCCACCTCACAGGGAACCCAGAACTGATGCTGAGAGGCCGCTCTGCATGAAGAGCAAACACAGTGTCCAGCGTCATCCACCTCCACGTTTCAATTCTGTCTGACTGGATTAAAGGAGACATATTCTGCTGCTTTTGTACAAATTAAAATAGTTCCCAAGTGTCTTAAAGGAGAATTCTGGCAATTTCTGACCCCAAAATCGTTCCAGTGTTGTTTCTTTACAAAAATAAAGAGTCTGAGATATTTTGGAGATTTTGGAGATATTACCACTGCACTCCACCGTTTATTTTTGTAAAGAAATCATCACAACAAGGAGAAGGTGTTTGTTTCTGTGGCGGGGAGAGCAGGCGCTCTGTGATCAGATAGTAATGTCTTTCCAGGACGTTTCAGAGTTTGGCTATCTGAGGTGAGAGACTACATGCAAAAACACAAAGTTTAGACTGTTTATACTGTAACTATATGAGTTCAGTGGTGTCTCTAAGTATTCCAGTCATGTACCAGAGATATTTGATTGTTTCATAAGTGTTTGTTGTGGTTGAAAGAATTGCCCCAATGGGTTAGCGTTGTTGCTATCCCTAGCGCCGGGTGTAACTCTGGTTTGCCTGCATCAACTTTAGTTGTGTTTTTTGCTCCCCCCAACACTGGGTGACCATCAGGACAATGATTTAGTGGTCAAAATTTGCCGGAATTCTCTTTTAAAGACATGTCTGTGACATGCTTTGGTCAAAATCACAGCTCTGTTCTCCTGTTCAGCTGCTTTCAGTGTCTGTCCCTTTAAATGCTAATGAACCACTGCTTGCCCCGCCCCTTCTACAACGACAACTGAGGGAACAGCTCATAAAACCACATGGATTTCAACCTAGGGAGTCTAAAAATTACAGATTTTTTTCATCAATTCTCACATTTTAGGAGCCAGAAGGCAAAACAAACACCTAAATATATATTAGAGAGCCTTCAAAAAGTGGTATTTCCATAATATGTCCCCTTTAAATATAAAAATTTTAATTCTCAAACAGCAATGTAGACTGTTCATAAAAAATGGGGGAATACTTAAATCGTGTGTGTATGTGTGCGTGTGTTGTTCTTACTTGATAATCTTGCCAGCGTTGGGCTGCTCCTGGCCCCAGTAGTACAGGTCCAGACCAAACGGAACCACAGGAGCATCAACAGGCCTCTGATCTGAAGCTGACTGAGATGAACTGGGACCAGTGGAGCTGCTGCTGCTGCTGCTGCTGCACAAGACACACATGGGGGGAGGGTTCACACAAACACCTGATGGTTAACATGACTGACAGTGAGCAGAGGGCTTAGGTCATGTACATTGGATGCAGAGAGGTCCTCTACTGCCACCATGGGATCAAGTCCCCTGTCTTTCACAATGGAGGAGGTGAGGGCAGGAAAGGAAGTGGCTTGGGTGATATGTGTCTGGGGCTGTGCAGCTCTCCAGAAGGTCTTCAATCTAAGACCAAGTTCATTTAACATCATCTGATCCCCGATTCTGAAAGACAAGCTCAAAGCATGGAGGTGTATTCCTGCTTCACTTCCTGGCTGGGGGACTGTCTGTGGACACAGAGGACTAGGACTAGTGCATCTACACAGTAAACTGCTACTTTTCCTCAGTGAAATAAGGACTTGTTACCTGGAGCCTGCAGGCAGAGACAGGTTCTGCTTGAGAACCCTCAGGGTTGCAGCTGCACATGTTGGGTCTTGCTCCTCTTCTGTGAGTCGCTTCAGACGCCTGGAGGAGGAAGAGGAGGAGGAGGAAGGCTGAGGGGGAGGAGCTGCTGGCCTCTTAGCAGGAGGGGTCTTTGTAACAGGTGCTGCTGAGGTGGACGGAGATGGATCCAGCCCTGAGAACACAGACCAGACCGAGTTCAGATCAGACTGCAGACTTAATAGGGCACACAGAAACAGGCAGTGTGTGTGTGCGTGTGTGTGTCTTCAACACAGAGGGTAAGATCAAAGGGAGCACTAAGCTGTGAACTGCTGATCCCACACATAATGAGATGTGACCTGCCACAGTCCACTGAAATTGAACCAGTAAAAGAGTTTTTTATGAAAAGCCTAATTGGTATATGATTATGTCCCCAATGAAACAGCATGGTCCAGCATTACCATCATTATGACAATAGGGGGGTTAAATGTGCAGGATTAGACATTTAGGGTTCGTTAGGATAATTGGTTAACAATCAAAAATGTGTTAAAATGATCCACCTGCAAGTTTCTGGAACTCAGCCTGGTTTCTGTCAAGGTGCTGGTGACTGTGTCTTGACAATTCATTCGCTTTTGTTGTGCTTTTGTGTTGTTGTGTGTTATGCATTTGCACTTACACACGTGCATTCTCTAATTCCACTTATGTTCTAACGCTTACATCGACAGTGTATTCTCTAGGATTTTTGATGTGGCTTATAACTTAGACGTTACAATGCAAGGTTTGATGGTGAACTCACCTCTGTTCTAGACTGAAAACAACTGCTAATGCTAATGCTAATGTTATAGCTCTATTAAAGCAACACTGCGGAGTTTTTCGGCCTTAAAATAATGTTTCCAGACTCATTGCAATGGTAGAAAATTGGTTAATATGATGAATGGTGCTGCCGCTGCAGCCTGAGCCGGGTCGCGTCGGCTGAAACTGCACGATATAACTTCCCTGCGCGGGTACGAACCCCCCCCCCTCCTTCCCCTCCGCGTCAAGAGAGAGACGTGGTGAGTGCATGCCACCCGCCACACAGTCTCCTTGCAAACAAGTGGGAAACACAGTCGTTTATTAATGGGAATAAAGGCTGGATGCGCTGGCTGATAAGTTTTGTTTTCGTTAAGTTTTGTTTTTCCCCCCAGACGATAGCGCTTCTCAACCAGATGGTGGAAGCACTGAGCTGAAACTCTGCAATGCTGCTTTGAAGAGGTCATTCACACCATAAATAGTCACATCATCCATTTGTCTCACCATGATAGGACAAGCTTCTCACTAGTGTTTCAAAACACACACATACACACAAAGGTCCAACCAGCTGATTACTGATGACAGTATATGAAAATGTAGAGGGAGAAACCAACAAAAACACATGGGTCCTATCTTACACCGCCTTTGCTAGCTTCAGTCTGACGCAGTTCTGAAGAGCAACACCCATGTTCTATATATAGCAAATATTTCACTGTAAATGGTATGGCACAAGACATGCACTCAAACAATGCCCAGCTTATGGGAAAGCCTGCAACTAAAGGACAGAGTCACCTTGCAAAGCTATGCTTGACTAAAGGTAGACCAAGTGAATGGTTTGTCTGGTGGCACAGGAGGAATCCAAGCCTACAGAGATACAGGAAACACTAAGTGGAACAGGACAAGTGGACAGAGACATTGCTTGTGAATGGAGTCGTCTGCACCTTCAAGCAGGATACAGGGCTGATGGCTACTCTGGTCAGTGAGCATGACGTCAGGGCCATGAAGGTGAATGGACAACCCACTGACACAAAGGGAAAATGAAGACTTAAGGTGAGGATAAACGGGAAGGATCACAGCCTTATGTTTGCAGCTGTTCCAGAGCGGTTCCACAAACGGTAGCTTTCTCACTGCCCCTGAATGCACTGAGCACGGCAACAGGGTCTCGCGCGAGACTCACGGAGACTTTGAATTTAGATCTAGTTTTACAAGCATGTCGGCTTGATTGAAGTAAATAAACTTATCGGTACATGTTTGAGTCGCCATCTGACGCTGTCTGTGGAAAAAAATTGCAGCTTTGAGGGATGTAAACAGGCTAACCAGCGGAACTTGCATCTGCTCCCATTCAATGCGACCGGAGCGATCCAGGGACAGACGCAGCTACTGCAAAACAGGAGCGATTAAACTGAAAATCTTCACATTCCTTCTTTTAGACCTAAAATGATAGTAACATACACCCCCAAGTTGAATTTGCCTGGAATTGTCCTTTAATGGGCCCATTTTCGATAAATATCCTATATCATTTTGTCTCTATATCGTTATTTTGTTATTATTAGTGGTGGTGGAAATGCTGGGTGAGCCAACCAGCGTTTCCTTACTTTCGGTTTTGCGGCGAGTCATGAGAATAAAGCCGCCGAATCGCCGTTTATGGTTGGAACTACGGCGGTATCTGATCGTCTTTGAACCTCTGACTTAAATTCTTGATGAATTGAGTCCATCTTGCGCCGGTCAAAGAATCTCACGGTGCCTCACGGTGTGCGCGGAGGCTCAAAAATGTAATGTGAAAACATTTTGTTTTCCAAAACTCCTCATTGTCCCTTTAAGGCTCAGTTTCCGGCATTTTGTGCTTTTCTTTGAACTGAGGCTTTGACATTTTCACAGATCACTCCAGAACCTAGAGCTGCTTTAAAATCAAACTACCCATCCACAGCTATCTATATACTGCATAGGACCTTTAACTGTACATATACCATAGATATTAGCTTGTTGTGAGTTCAGTTGGTAAAAAAACAAAAACTAACTTTTAAAAAACTCACCTGTTGATGTCGTTGTAAAGGGGGTTCTATTATATAGACCTTTTAATCATTAAATATTCAAGATGGGAAAATAAATTCACACATGCATTTATTTAAAGGGGGTTAGACCTTTTAATAATCAAATATTCAGGATGGGAAAATAAATTCACACATGCATTTATTTAAAGCAGATATCAGTGGAATGTTTTTCATTCATATAAGGATAAAAGTCAGATTTTCAAAGTCAGCAATCACTTACATGGAGTGTTTCAGACCATAACACGAGTCTCTCCGTTATTCTGCTCTGCTGCAACACGAAGAGAAAACCTTTCTTGTGGGATACAAGTGTTATCCAATGAGGAATAATAACAAAATAATGATAGAGACAAAACGATATATTGATCGAAAATGGAGCCATTAACAAGTGTGGGTAGCATAGATTCATCCACATTAACGTGAGACTGTTTTATAACCGAATAGAAACTCCTCGTTGTCCCTTTAAACTACATACTTAATAAATAAGGGATGAAAAAAAACACAACAAGTGGTAGTTGTTTTCAGCATGTAACCAGCATTAAAAAACCCTGCTTTTTTTTTCTCCTCTTCTTTTTTTGTTTTGTTTTCTTGTCTTCTACATTTTGTTGTTGTTGTTTATGTTGTATTATTGTATGTGCTTTATGTGTTGTATGCTGTGTGTTTATTGTAAATGAAATCGAAAATTAAAAAGAAAGTTAAAAAAAAAACCCTGCTGTGGTCAAAGGGCAGATATGACAGTTGACAGTGAGGCGTTCTCTACCTCACCTTGGCTCCTCCTCCATCTATCACACCTCCATCTCTGACTGTCACATGATGACACACACACTCAACCTGCTCATTACAAACCAGGAAAATGGCAGAGGTTGGTCTGGATTCCACAGATGCTACAACACTCTGATCAATGGGAGGAAAGTGGTGCAGCTGTAGGTGTCTGACTGTGGGGTGCGTATGTGGAAAATGGGTGGGTGGAAGGTGGCAGAGGCTCAAAGACAAGGAGAAGAAAAAAGAGAAAGGAGGGTTCAGGGGAGAGAGAGAGCGTCGCAAAGAGAGAGGAAAGGTGGAAAGAGGTATTGATTTTTGGGGGGGTTAAGCAGGGCCTGTAATTAAAATGTTAATTTGAGAGAGAGAGAGAGATAGTGTCCTGACAGCAGAAATGGGGATAAGACGACTGATAATCAGAATGACAGAACAGGACAGAGGGGAGGAAAGAGGAGAAGGGAAGAGATATACACTCGCCAAGCACTTTATTAGGAACACCTCCTAGCATTGAGTAGCTTCACTTCTCCATCTGCTGGAGCTGATGGAGCAGATGTTGACACGTTCCTGACTGCATGGCATCAGATTCCACAGCTGCACATTGTGCTGTGGCTGGCACCGTGGTGGTGTTGCCTCTCAGCAGAAGGTTCCCAGGTTCTGGGACCCAGGCCTGGGTCCATGTAGTCCAGTCAATTTATGAAAAAAGGTTGAACAAATTGCAACAGAAGCAAACTCAACTGGTTTTGTATCCTCAACATGTCCTAAATGAGAGAAAAAAGCCCTGAAGAATCCCATTAGGGGAAAGTTTAGAAAAAGACCCAAATATAGCCCTAGTCGTAACTTTTCTCACGTGAATAGGGTAAAATTTTTAACCATTAGATATCTCCATGAAAATGACTGAGTTGATTAATTACATTAAGACAAACAAAAAATGTATTACAAGTTTTTTGAAATTCTTTGTTAACATGAGCAGATTTGCATAAATTCCACCATTTTACCGGCACATGTATACAGAGCCAAAGCGGAAGCAGGAAGTAACAGCGCTTGCCATGGGTCCTTCATTCAGAAAAACTCTCCATGCAAGTGAACTGGAGTCAAAGTTTTATTTCGTGATCCGTTTGAATTGTGCCATGAGAAAAAAGTATGTCCTCTAGCTGTTGAAACATCACGTTTCATGCAGAGAAATCAGCAGTTTATCGAAAAAAAGGCAACAGAAGAATTGATGCTATACGAACTACAAATCTGGTGTCCCACAAAAAATATGTCACCAACTGACACGGGAAAGGGCAGCATTTTGTGTGTGACATCACCTACACCACCTAGAGTAGTAATTCAGTAATTTTCATGGAGATATCTAAAGATTAAAAATTTTACCCTGTTCACGTGAGAAAAATAATAATAAATCTATAGGCCTAATAATAATATTAATAGGTGTATGAATGGACTATATTTGGGTATTCTGGGTGGAGGTTGCATGTCCTCCCTGCATAGGTTCCCCAACTCCCCACAGTCCAAAGCCATGCACTCTGTTCTCGATTCTCTGGCCATTCTAATGCTGCGTTCAAGACAACTTGGAAGTCGGAGAAAATAAAAGAGCTACGAGTTGTCAAAAATGAATTCGAACTTGGAAATTACAGGTCGGAAACTCGGGTATCATTTCAGACCTCCAACTTTCCAACTTGACGTCACAACAACAACAAAACATGGCGGCCCTTGTCTTAAATGGTTAAAATGTAGGCATTTTAAGTTATTTGTTGAGGTTTGAATGCATATTAGTTATAATAATTAGTATTATTGCAGTAGCCTATATGAAATACGTTGATATGATAAAGGGATAGTTCACCCAAAATTCAAATTTCAAATTTCTCTTGTATTGAAGCCCCGGCATGAGAAATTGTTCCGAAAAAAATTCAATAAGTCTATATTTTAAGCTTGTTTGTAGCGGAAGCTCCCAGTGTCTCAGTTCACTGCTCTTCCTGTGTCAGTGCAAATCTCGCGTGATTTGAATGTTTTTTGGTGTGTCTTTTTGGATGAAGAAAGTTGGTGCCCATTGACAACCATTATATGGACAAATATTTCTGCACGTCCCCCCCCAGTAACTCAGAGAAGGAACGGGAGATTCTCACAGCTCTTAGTCGACATGAACTATCTCTTTAAAGTGAAACTCAATTTTCATTTTTAATCAATGAAATCAATTTATCTGCCAGCTCGATAGGCTAGAGCCTTGAATTGTAATTGGTCAGCTAATGAACCAATAACAGCTCTGACCTCTCCTTCAGGGTTTGTAATGAGTTAACCAGACCAGATGTTGGTGGGAATGTGTGGAAGCAGAGACGGCTAGCAGATCTGGAGCTAGTTGGTAGTTTTGAAGCAGCCCTATGCTTGTATTATCTGGCTATTTAGCTTTGGGTGCCATTAACCCCCCCACCCCAACACCCCACCCTCTGTGTGTGTGTGGGAGATGGGAGGGTTAAATGTGGTGTGGGGCTAATGGGGGCTCATTACAGAGGTTATATTGTTAATTTGGTACGGTCCCTGTCGATGGTAATGGTCTAGCCCACTAATCACCCTGACACACACACAGCTGTTTTGGACCCATCAGATACAATCTAATTACTTTTGTGTCTAATTGATTAGTAATGGAGGGAGGGGTGGAGGGGGGTGGGGGGTGGAGGGGTGGTGGATCTCCCAGGTAAAGAAGAGGCTCAGTGTGAATAGAATCAGTCAGTGGGCTGTTCAGGAGCAACACAACAACAACACGGCTGACCCAGCAATAACAGCACAGCCAGCATGTCGTTAACACACACGTCATTAACACACACTAATAAACACACACATAAACTTCAGACGGAGCAGCGCCGTCCTCCACCGCCTGCAGCCTCAACATCATATCAATAGGATTCATATCCATCTCATATGTACAATAAACATGTTGCCGTGGAGCTGACGCAGCAATAACATGAGCGTGCAGGTGGTTAATGACCTGGACATTTAACCCCTGACCTGCTGTGCTGCCTGGAGGCCAGACAGGATCCACACCAGGGACAGGACTACAGTACTAGAGCAGACAAGCGGGGTGGGGTGGGGGGGGGCTAAATGTGTTGACAGGACAATAACCATCAAAGATACACAGGAAAAAGACACAATCAGTCTCCATTGAAAGGCTCAGCTCGTTGTTTCTCACACACTGGGGATAACACAGTTTAAAGGGATAGTTCAACATTTTGGCAAATTGGCCCATTGCCATAATCCCTAGGCTTGTCCCTTAATTGTCGGTGCAAGCTATTTTTAGAATGGCAGAGCAGAGCCGTGAGCTGCTCAGAGCTACGCTACAGAGGCTAATGAGATTTCTTGGATTCCCTCATCAAACTCATCAAATACACAATCCAACAACTCCAAAAGTTGTGACCTGCACATTCACCACGCTATGAGATAATAACACAACGTTACCACACAGAGTTGTTTTAGAGGGAAATACAGAGGCTGCTTGATGAAAAACTGTCCCTGAAGGCAACGCACATCAGCTGTTTTGCATGTATTTACCTAAAAAACAACTCTGTCTGGTAACGTTGTGTTATTATCTCATAGCGTGGTGAATGTGCAGGTCACAACTTGTCCACCAGAGCGTTGTGGAGTTGTTGGATTGTGTATTTGATGAGTTTGATGAGGGAAGCCAGGAAATCATGAGCTTCCGTAGCGTAGCTCTGAGCAGCTCATGGCTCTGCTCAGCTGATCTAAAAATAGATTGCACCGACAATTAAAGGTAACGAACCTACTGCTATGACTATAGAGATTATGGCAATGGGCCTATTTGCCAAAATGTTGAACTATCCCTTTAAAGATTTATTTCAGAAAAAACAAAAAACTAAAATCATTCCTTGAGCTAAAAGCAGAATATAACATTCCCAACTCTGATTTTTTTAAGTATATGTAAATCCAGAGCAGAAAGCAGTTAGATGATACAGTATCTAAGGATGCCACTCAAGTTTCCCTACCTTACTAAAAAAACTGGGAGACAGACATGGCAATAAAGCTGGATGAAAACGTTCCCAGAGCATCTGTGAATGAATGCACTTCCCATTTATGAGCATAAAAATCAAATAAACAAATTGTATATTCATTCATACATTTTATGACCCCCATAAGAATTTGAAAGAAAGCTCACCACATTGTTTAAGATGCAGAATTAGAGAGGGAACACTGGTGCACATGTTGTGGTACTGTCATAAATGAAATAGTTTCTGGAATTTTATTATCTTCCTTTTTTTGTAGGTGTACTGTATGTGGGGACAATTAAAATAATTCACATAAAACACAGATGATGTTTCTGTTCTCTTCTTTGACTGAAACCTCCAATCTGGTCTCACTGACTGACCCCAGGTCTGCTAACTCCTGCCTCCTTCACAGAGAGTCCATGACAGACAGCAAAGGGCGTGGATTCCAAGTGAAGCAGCTGAAGAAGACGTTCACCTGCTGCTGGAGGCTGCCTCTTAGAAGTCAGAGTGTGTTTGTTTGTAGAGCGTGTGTATGGATCTTAACAGATTAGCAGAGCAGCAGCTCTTCCTTTGTAGCTTAACCTGACTGTTTATCCAGATGTGTGTGGGTCTGGGCTGGCACGTGTGTGTGTGGACCTGGACTTACCATACTCTGCTCGTAGATGGTCTGGAATGTGGGGCTCATATCCCTCTTTCTCCGGAACCTCATCAAAATCATCGTCGTCGTCGTCGTCATCCTCTCCATCTGAAGAAGCCTTCATCTGAGGAAGAGGAGGGAAGATGGTGTTTGATGTTACATCAAAAAGAAAGAGAAGAACATTCTACATCTCTGTCCTGAGGCAGTGTGGATGGATCCAACGGAAGAATTAATAATAAACAATAAAAACTTGATTCATGTCTCAGTGTTTAAAGGGGTAGTAGCATTTTTTTTAAAGTGGGGTTGTATGATCTCCAAATAGCCTCTAAGTACTTTAATTGCAGTAGAAGACTCTCTGCACTCCTCCCGTTAGCAACGCCAGCCCATAGCCCTGCCCAGAGATTTACAACATACATTGTTGTGAATGGACCCAAAGAAACGGCCTATTTTCACGGCCTAAAAAAGGTTTTACATGAACAATATATACACAGTTCCATTGTTGGCTATAATATAATTTAGATCATACAACCTCACTACTATTCCATTAACTTACAACAGCCACAATTAGAAAAAAATATATTATTTTAATTTCAAATATGTGTAACAGTTATTTTTTTGTAGTATTTTGTTTAGTGCAGACAACAGCTGGTCACTAAACACAACACAAAGGTTAATACACTAAAGCCTTCGTTATCTGCTGTGTGCTCTTTATGCATCTTTGACATCCTTCACCTACTAATAGTTGTCAGTGGTGATAAAGTAAATATGTGTATGATATTAATCCCAGGTGGATGGACACCAGGATAACTAGACTAGCTGGGGGAGGACATGCTGTAAAGATGCTGCTTTGGGGCAGAGGATGCCCATCAGGACGTTCTCTGCTCTAACCACATTCAGCCAGCTCACCTGCTGACCCATTGTTTACTCTACTTTAATAAAACACGTTATTAAATTAGAGAGTGTGTTGTCTCCTTCTGTGGGACCATGACTGGAATAAAAACACAGATTTGTTGCAGAGTGGAGCTTCTTCCCTCATAAACAACAGCCAAGTTTAATCTGGTCAAGCCTTCTGTTCTGAATATGTGGCGCATACTGTATGACACCTCCTCTTCATCTTGTAATAACTGCACACATGCTCCAACGCCAACTCTGACCGGCTAACAGTGTGGAGTCCAGCTGTCTTAAAGGGATAGTTCAACATTTTGGCAAATAGGCCCATTGCCATAATCCCTATAGTCATAGCAGTAGGTTTGTTACCTTTAATTGTTGGTGCAATCTATTTTTAGATCAGCGGAGCAGAGCCGTGAGCTGCTCAGAGCTACGCTACGGAAGCTCATGGGATTTCTTCGTTTCCCTCATCAAATACACAATCCAACAACTCCACAACGCTCTGGTGGACAAGTTGTGACCTGCACATTCACCACGCTATGAGATAATAACACAACGTTACCAGACAGAGTTGTTTTAGAGGGAAATTCATGCAAAACAGGGACAGTTTTTCAGCAAGAAGACTCTGTATTTCCCTCTAAAACAACGCGTATGCAAACATCCAAATAAATCCAGATGTTGCATGTACTGGTTCTGGGTTTCATCTGGATGTCAGGAGAATAAAATTAATCATCTTTAAACTCTAACACGCAGACTGAGGAGGAGAGGAGGTTAACTCACGTTCTATGTCAGTCCTTCTCTCTCCTTGGCTTAAGGGAGATAGGGATGACTGTGTGTGTGTGTGTGTGTGTGTGTGTGTGTGTGTGTGTGTATTTGTTGAGCTACTATCAACGCTAAGCAGAATTTATGGTTTTTAATTTCCCAGTCAGGCTGTTAGCCACTGCCTGGGCTACAATGCAGAACACAACACTCCTATACACACGGGGGTCATACATACAAATGTGCTTATGGAAATGATGACCCACACACACACACACACACACACACACACACACACACACACTCCAGTCCAGTTCAGCATAATGATCACAGTGATTAGCGTTATGAGGAGCAGTAAAACCTAACGTTAAGCTAACCTCTTATTCCCAAAGGCCTCTTTTCATTAGTGTGTAATACCTATGTGTGTGTGTGTGTGTGTGTGTGTGATAGGAGGCTGCTGTGTTCCTGCTGATGAAGCCCATTAAAATGTTAGAATTAGTTTACGAAGGCAGAGTCCTTAGATGATTAATGAAAGATGTTCACACACACAGGACAGTCAGTGAACATTGCTCAGCCCTCTGCTAGTCTCTCTCTCTCACACACACACACACACGCAATTAAAAGACCTCATAATACGAATGCCACTATTCTGTTAACCAGCATCTGAACAATTAACGCCTAATTAGATGTCATTAAAGACAAAGGCAAAGAGCAGACAGGTGGACTCAGAGAGGAACTAGACTTCATTCATAAAATCTGAAGATGATGCGATCCGATGTATTTCATGTTAGGCAACAAAATGCAAACGCTTCACTCCTGCATTAACAATTAACATGTTTTTAACAAATAAGGCTAAACACAGAGACTGCTTGATGAAAAACTGTCCCTGAAGGCAACGTGCATCAGCAGTTTTGCATGAATTTCCCTCTAAAACAACTCTGTGTGGTAACGTTGTGTTATTATCTCATAGCGTGGTGAATGTGCAGGTCACAACTTGTCCACCAGAGCGTTGTGGAGCTGTTGGATTGTGTATTTGATGAGTTTGATGAGGAAAACCAAGAAATCCCATGAGCCTCCGTAGAGTAGCTCTGAGCAGCTCACGGCTCTGCTCTGCCGTTCTAAAAATAGCTTGCACTGACAATTAAAGGTAACGAACCTACAGCTATGACTGAAGAGATTATGGCAATGGGCTAATTTGCCAAAATGTTGAACTATCCCTTTAAATCCAAACTACGTGATGGTCCAGTCGGATCAACAAGACACCAATCATTTAGCTACAGACTGAACAATGAATAAAACCCCCCTGTGCATTTCTATTTTCAACACAACTCTAAAAGGCAGCTCACGGCTCTGCTCCGCCGTTCTAAAAACAACTTGCACCGACAAATAGAGGTAAACCTACTGCCAAAATGTTGAACTATCCCTTTAAGTAGTTAATTTTGTGTAGTTTTGGAATAAATGGTGCAGTTACATCACATCTATGTAATCTAAGAGAAGTCCCACCTTCTTCAAATGACAGTAGATTAGGTGATCTATATGTGTGAAGCAGAGCTGTTATTACAGATGTTCCTCTGAATCCAGATGTTGCTCATCCTCAGGAGAAACATTTTCCACAGCAAACTTTCTCCATCACCCGACTCCTCTACTGCACATATTTATCCTCACAGTACAATGGATTCACACGCAGCACACGTACACGCACACACTCACATCCACACAGATATAGACTATAGGTTTTGTGCTTGTCTGCTTTAATCCTGCCTGGTTTATTCTGCTCTGATCAATGACCTCAGACTAAGAAGTGATCACCCAGCTGGAGGAAAATCCTGCCCTAACATCATCCCTTTTTCCCCTCTTCCTGCTGCTTTGTCTCTAATTCACCTTAATTTAATCCTGATAGCATCGAGTCCTGTCTGCCGGCCTGGCAGAGCTGTAAGTCTCACAGCAGAATTAGCTTTCCTCCAGAAACATTTTGCTGACGGGGATCATGGCTAAAAAATGGCCTCTATTCCCCCACATGGCTGCATGGGGGGCTGCTTTGCATTTAAACAGAGCTTTAGTTTACTCTCGAGGAGAAAATCACACAGAGTCGCCCGGAGGAGATAAAAACTGCTTCTTTAAATGAAACTCAAGATTTAGCAGACAAATTAGAAGTGATGGTCTCAGAGAAGCAGGGCCATGTGTCACTGTAATAGGAATGAGACAAAACAAATATCGCCAACTTCAACATTAAAAACCTGCGCAGATAGAAATAAAATAGTTCCTGAACAGAGCAGAATAAATAAAAAAGTTGTTTAAGTAAAGCAGGGTTATGTGTTACTGTAATGGCAAAGCAGAAAATATGGGATGGAACAACAAACCACACAGCACAGATCTGTTGGCTCAACTGTGGATGTATGGATGTATACAATATTTATCCTCTAGGGGAAATCCATATGCCCAGCAGCTCATTAACAACAACAACAATACAAATAAGAATAAGAATGGACCTGTCTGGTTTTTCTCTATACGGCTCTATATGGAGATATTGCCCAACTCCAGTGGTGGACAGTAATGGAGTACATTTACTTGAGTACTGTACTTAAAGCAGAAGTCAGCGGAATGTTTTTGTTAATATAAGTCCTAAATAGTCTTATTTTCCGAGTGTTTCAGCCGAAACACGAGTCTCTCCGTCACTCTGCTCTGCTGTAAACCAGGAGAAAACTTTCCTTGTGGGATACAAGTGTTATCCAATGAGGAGAGAGAACGGCATGAAGGGCTGTGTGTGCAGCCAAGGGATGCGCGTGAATGTGGTGACGTAGGGACGAGGACCAATAGATGCCTGACGAGGGCGGGGGCTGATAACTCATGGTGCGTTCAAGGAAACTCGTAACTCGTGTTTTTCCGACCTGTGAAGTTGTACCAGTTCGATCTGGTACGAGTTCACGGATCGGAAGTTACAAGAGGCCGTTATAGTGACTTTCACAGGCAACAGGATGGAAAAACACGAGTTACGGGTTACCTGCAAAGTCATAGTCGTGACTTGAAGCCGTAATTTATGGTTTCAAAAGCCTGCCTGGAACGCAGCATTAGCCAAAACCACCGGTTCGCTGACTTCTGCTTTAAGTACATATCCAAAGGATTAGTACTTTATTTTAGTATTAGATTTCTTTGCTACTTATTACATTTCAAGACAAATATTTTTACTTTTACTCGAGTTAATTTCTAGGAAGGCTGAAAAGTACTTGTTACTTTCAGGTCTGCTCTTTTTTTTTTTCTAAAATCCTATTGGACACAAGCTGTGTTTGTCATAGAAGGAAACTCTAACCTTAACCCCTAAAAGCAGCTCATCAGTGCAGCTGCTTTAAAAGAGTTAATTCTCAGAAACAAGAGTTAAAAGCTCCTTGAATTCATTTAGAAAAAATTGTGATTCATCTCATGTTACTATATCTGTCTTCTAAAAACCATCACATGAACTGGTTTGTTTCCATTCATCTGCCATAGACCTGCATTTAAAAAAACAGACTTTTTCCAGTCATTTCTATTTCAACAACCCAACACTAATGATAACAATAGTAACATTTATTTGTAGAGCACTTTTTACACAACACAAATAAGAAGGTTTCCAATGTGGGCCCGTCCCAAACCATTAGGAGCTTTAAAAGCAAGTCCAGGGAACTTCAAATCTATCTCAAAGATAACGGGAGCCAGTAGAGTGAAGCTGTAATCAGGATAATATGATCTCTCTTCCTTAATCTAAGTCCTGCGGTGCAGCTCTAAATAAACTGCACTCATCCCGTTGCCTGCTTCATGAGACCAGTAGGAAGAGCATCATCTAAATGCCGGAATATGTTTTTCAGCATCTTTATGGACGCCAACAATATCCAACACCATCCATCATCTCACACCGTCCAACAACAGCCAACACAGGCTGCTGTGGCAGAGGACTACTGCCTATTAAGGATAATAATGTTGGGATGTCAACATTCTTTTGGTGTAATGCATCTTCTGCGGGGCAGAGTCCCAATAAAAGTGTCAACCAAAGGAAAAAGTTTGGTTTGTGCTGTTTCCACAGGTGTCTCTAAAGCCTCCACCGCCCCCTACTCCCCCTGAAATAAGACTCTTACCCTTTATAAAAATGATGTGAGGGCCCCGCCTCAGACAACTGCTCCCCTGACTTCATTTGTCTCTTGGCAAGTTTGATGGCACTGCATTTAAAAACCCATTCAATCTTATAAACCAAAAATTAAATGTAGTCGACTGTGATGGGCACTCAGTGCATCTGCTATTTATATGCTAATGCACACTCAGCCTGCCAAGGTCTGGCAAATTATTACTGCACAGCCATAAGTCAGGTGTATGGCAGAGAGGGGAGGGGCGTGCTAACCATCACATACACTCACTTATATAGGAGGAGAGGAGGAGAGGAGGGGAGGGGAGAACACAAGGAGGTGAAAAAACCTTTAAAGATGTCTCCATTGTCTGCCCTGACAAGTTAATATAGCTCTCCACCTGGCTACACACACACACGGGCGCATGCACACACACACACGCACACTAGATGATTTCACTCTGTGTTTAGGGCTGAAATGGAAAATGTCTTCTTGGAAAAGTGAGCGTCTCAAGCACCGCCATTATCACAGAGAGGAACAATTAGCTTAATGGAAATGTTATGCACACACGCTTTTATAAACACACACTCGCCTTCCACACACAGTGTCCACACACACACACATCAACGACACACCCACAGGGTTAAACTCACTGAGTCTAGATCCTTGGTGCATTCTTAAAGGGATACGCCAACATTTTTTTTAAATGTTTGCATCACTCCTGAGTCCATGACCAGCAGATAGACTCCATCCTTTCCACTGTGTGTGCAGTAACAAGAGATAGAGCCGTATCACCCGTAATTAGCTTAGCTCAAACACTGAGAGCATCGTGGAGTTGTTGGATTGTGTATTTGACGAGTTTGATGAGGGAAACCAAGAAATCCCATGAGCCTCCGTAGTGTAGCTCTGAGCAGCTCACGGCTCTGCTCCGCCGTTCTAAAAATAACTTGCACCGACAATTAAAGGTAACAAACCTACTGCTATGACTATAGGGATTATGGCAATGGGCCAATTTGCCAAAATGTTGAACTATCCCTTTAATGTACATGTTTTGTTACTGTGCGTTCAGACCAAAAGCGTTGGGAGCGTTTCGGCGGCCGGAAGTCATTCATTTTCAATGGAGACTGGCATTGAGGGGCGTCGGGAGCGTCGATGCGCGAATTTGCATCGAGAGCGTTAAATTAGAAGTTGAGAGAAGTTAAACTTCGCGGAGCGTTGCGGTGGCGGCGGCAGCCAGTTGCAGACCGGGAGGGAGAAATTGAGAGCGCCTGAGTGGACACATCTTCCGCGCTTCCCGTGAAACATTACAGGTATATGAGCAGTTAGCTATTAGATAAATGATAGAATGATCAGAAGAGATCACATTCCAAACACTGCAACACCTTCTGATGTGATGGGTTAACATGATTGGGACAGTGTGAGGTTAAAGGGATAGTTCACCCAAAATTCAAATTTCACTCATTATCTACTCACTCTCATGTCGACTAAGGGCTGGGAGAAGTTTCAGAGTCCTTCATGCCTTCTCTGACTATTATCCCAGCCCTTAGTCGACATAAGGGTGAGTAGATAATGAGTGAAATTTGAATTTTGGGTGAACTATCCTTTTAAACGCGCAATCATTTTTAGGGCCCGACCGATTCTCAGATTATCGCTCTTTGAGAATAATTGCCTATTGGCCAAAAGTTGGCCGACAGACGCCGATGTTGACACTTATATCTTCACTAATAATGTAAAGGGAATATGACTGGCTTTTACTTAGAAATGATACGTACAGTAGTAGCAATTTATAGTCCCCGTAGGGAAAATGGGTAAAAAATTCAAAACATTTTTGATATTTTGATTCCATTTTTATTTGGAACATTCTCCTTTCTACATTAAAAGAAAGAAGTTTCTTTAGGTGGAACATTCTTGTTGAGATTTCCACCACCACCACCAATAATAAAATAACTATAGAGACAAAACAATATATTTATATAAACGCTTCGTTGTCTCTTTAAAGGAGTCATCACCTGGTTTTTTACGTATCCAGCCCCCCTTGGATCGCTTTGGATCAATTCGTAAAACTTATTAGAAAAAATAATAATAATTTGAATCAAACATTGAGCTTGTTCTGACCCTTTTTCCTACTGCGACTTTATCACGCGAGATTACGCGCGAGGTTTTGACTGGTCCGGATGTGCACTGTATGAGGCACGCGTTGATTCGCCGCAGGAAGGACAGAGCCGGGGGGGCTTGCCTGCATGCAGACTCCAAAACATAAACAGCCCCCTGGTACCGCTTCGGCGATTTCAGGTAGCGGACGGGGCGGGGTTGGGTGGTGAAAGAGGCAAGTAGCCTCCTACGGTGACGTCACCGTAGGAGCAGAATCAAATTCTCATGCTTTAGGAAGGCACACCCTTGTGTGCTATTCCTGTTCGGAAAAAGAGCCGAAGCGAAAAAACGGCGCCGCTTTCAAACTCCAGCTTTTCAGGCAAGTTTCAACTGAGGTCAAACACCAGCATGTTTTAACAAGAGAAATTGCGATTTCCGGGTGATGACTCCTTTAAACACGCCATCATTTTTAGGGCCCGACCAATTAATTGTCAGATTTTCGCTTTTTGAGAATAATTGCCTATTGGCCAAAAGTTGGCCGACAGACGCCGATGTTGACGCTTACATCTTCACTAATAATGTAAAGGGAATATGACTGGCTTTTACTTAGAAATGATACGTACAGTAGTAGCAATTTATAGTCCCCGTAGGGAAAATGGGTAAAAAATTCAAAACATTTTTGATATTTTGATTCCATTTTTATTTGGAACATTCTCCTTTCTACATTAAAAGAAAGAAGTTTCTTTAGGTGGAACATTCTTGTTGAGATTTCCACCACCACCACCAATAATAAAATAACTATAGAGACAAAACAATATATTTATATAAACGCTTCGTTGTCTCTTTAAAGGAGTCATCACCTGGTTTTTTACGTATCCAGCCCCCCTTGGATCGCTTTGGATCAATTCGTAAAACTTATTAGAAAAAATAATAATAATTTGAATCAAACATTGAGCTTGTTCTGACCCTTTTTCCTACTGCGACTTTATCACGCGAGATTACGCGCGAGGTTTTGACTGGTCCGGATGTGCACTGTATGAGGCACGCGTTGATTCGCCGCAGGAAGGACAGAGCCGGGGGGGGGGGCTTGCCTGCATGCAGACTCCAAAACATAAACAGCCCCCTGGTACCGCTTCGGCGATTTCAGGTAGCGGACGGGGCGGGGTTGGGTGGTGAAAGAGGCAAGTAGCCTCCTACGGTGACGTCACCGTAGGAGCAGAATCAAATTCTCATGCTTTAGGAAGGCACACCCTTGTGTGCTATTCCTGTTCGGAAAAAGAGCCGAAGCGAAAAAACGGCGCCGCTTTCAAACTCCAGCTTTTCAGGCAAGTTTCAACTGAGGTCAAACACCAGCATGTTTTAACAAGAGAAATTGCGATTTCCGGGTGATGACTCCTTTAAACACGCCATCATTTTTAGGGCCCGACCAATTAATTGTCAGATTTTCGCTTTTTGAGAATAATTGCCTATTGGCCAAAAGTTGGCCGACAGACGCCGATGTTGACGCTTACATCTTCACTAATAATGTAAAGGGAATATGACTGGCTTTTACTTAGAAATGATACGTACAGTAGTAGCAATTTATAGTCCCCGTAGGGAAAATGGGTAAAAAATTCAAAACATTTTTGATATTTTGATTCCATTTTTATTTGGAACATTCTCCTTTCTACATTAAAAGAAAGAAGTTTCTTTAGGTGGAACATTCTTGTTGAGATTTCCACCACCACCACCAATAATAAAATAACTATAGAGACAAAACAATATATTTATATAAACGCTTCGTTGTCTCTTTAAAGGATCAAAAGCAGTTTTTGTTTTATTTATTTTTTTATGTAAAAATGTAATCTGCCAATATATCAATTATTGGAATGTTTTATTCCATTATATTGACAACAGCATCAGCCCCCAAAAATCCATATCGATGGAGCCCTAATAACTTTAGATGAAAAAGGTGCAATCCTGCTTTTTAATCCCAGACATGTAGGGATGCTGCAAGAACCAGATAGTTGTAGGCTGTTCCAGTCTGACATGATGTGGTTGATGAGGTTGTTGATATGAAGTCATTAACATCTCAACGTGTACATTTATCTATAGAGACCAACAAAGGCTCCTTCCAGGGTTCCTGGCTCAGTCACTGCAGAGTTTGCAAGACATGTGTTCATGAGTGATAAGTATTAATGGTGTTTTTATTGATTGATCCATGTGATACATTGTTTATTTGTGTGTTGCTGACCAGTGCTGGACACTGTTGGTTGTATTACATCTCCTGAATGGCTTCTTTTAGGCAACATTTAACATTTGGTAACAGAGCAACAACCATGACATGTCATCAGGGACTCAGAAGGGTCCAACAACGCTACAACCAGTGTGTTCTTCTACGTTTCTATTCAAGAGCAGAACATCTGTTTGGGTTTGTCCTGTGTGTTCTTGTCCACTGTCTCTTAACACAGCCAATGTCAGAAAGCAAAGAACTGGACTGACAGATGTGACCTCTGGTTGTACTCATGACAAAAAGCCTCAGCGTCCAAAACTGAGTTGGCTCATTTTCTCCTGAACAGGCTGAGCTTCAGGTAAGGTTCTCTTTATCTATCTTTATCATACTGTGTTTATTTATTTATTGTGTTCTTACTGTGACAAAAATGTCGACAGTGACAATAAAGGATTCTATTCTATTCTATCTACTGTAAAAGGGGGTGGCTGTTTAAAAAATGTCAACAATTAAAGGTTGGAAAAAAAATGTTGTTGTGGTCTTCACGAAAGGAGCTCCAGCTGCAGCAGGTACAGTATCTATCAAGCTGTTTGAAAACCATCTTGGATGCAGGCTCTGGATCGAGGATCCAGCTGCAGCTGGTTTCGGAGCAGGACTGACTGGTTCTGGTTCCTGTCCTGTTTTGTGTGAGCCTCCATCACCGGCCTGCTGAAGACATTATTTTCAGAAACAGGGGTTGTACGGCAGGTCAGCTGCCTCTGATTGATTTCAACATATTTACAAACTAATTAGGCCTCAAGCTTCCACGGGACTCTGACCTATTCACAGCTTGATTTGCCACAACATCCCAAATCTCTATTACCACCTTGCACTGCTATTCATTACTACACACCCAGGATCCCCAGGGATCCCAGACTAATGACAAAAAAGCTTTCGTCTACCAACCCCCCCCCCCCTCCACTACAGTCTTTCCTCTGCTGCTTCACCCCATTATACCTCTCCACCCCCCGCACCCGCCCTCACACAGAGACGCGCCCTCCGTCTCTGGGGAGCAGTCAGCTTATATGATGTATAAGGTGACATCTTTATTTCACTAACCTAGCGTGGCAGGTCTATTAGCCAGTCCACAGCTTTCCAAACCTTTCCCTGTCAATGAGCTTATTCTCAACTATCTAGTTCACTTCCCCCTCCCAGCCTGTCTCAATCTGTGTTTAAAACGCTTATTATACGCATTATTATACATTCTCACCTAGCACCAGGCTGAGATTACCCCGGGCCCCTGAATACTCAGGGAGGACACCACCTGAAAACATGTGTGTATGTGTGTGTGTGCCTTTTAAATGTTTTAAAGGGGTAGTAGCATTTTTTTTTAAAGTGGGGTTGTATGATCTCCAAATAGCCCCTAAGTACTTTAATTGCAGTAGAAGACTCTCTGCACTCCTCCCGTTAGCAACGCCAGCCCATAGCCCTGCCCAGAGATTTACAACAGACATTGTTGTGAATGGACCCAAAGAAACGGCCTATTTTCGTGGCCTAAAAGAGGTTTTATGTGGAAAAAAAATACACAGTTCCATTGTTGGCTATAATATAATTTTTTCCAGCCCCTCAAAGTGCAGGAAAAACACAGTTTTTATTTGGAGCTAACCAACTGCTGATCAGCGGGCGCTAACCCTGGGCGGAGGGATACGTGAGTTGGTTAGGTCCAAATAAAAACTGTGTTTTTCCTGCACTTTGAGGGGCTGGAAAAAATTATACTATAGCGAACAATGGAACTGTGTGTTGTTTTTTTTCAGGTAAAACCTCTTTTAGGCCACAAAAATAGGCAGTTTCTTTGGATCCATTCACAACAATGTCTGTTGTAAATCTCTGGGCAGGGCTATGGGCTGGCGTTGCTAACGGGAGGAGTGAAGAGAGTCTTCTACTGCAATTAAAGTACTTAGGGGCTATTTCTAGATCATACAACCCTACTTTAAAAAAAAATGATACTATCCCTTTAAGGCTGAGTTTCCCTGTGGTCTGAGGTTTTGATACTGTCGCAGTAGTAATATAGAACCTAGAGCTGCTAATCAATGAAGACATGGACATCTACCTTTATACTCAGACCTCAATAAGCTTCAAGTCCTCTTAACTGTGGAGGATACTTCTGTTTTATTCCACTCCTTTAATATCCACATTTCTATTGGTTTATTCTCCACATGCATTAACGAGGGAATAATTGATCAGAGAAAAGAGAAAGAGAATTAAAGAGAGAAATAAAGACAACTAGTGCGAGAGAAAAACACATGGGAGAGAGAGACAGAGTACAAAAGAGGGAGTGTTAGAGGAGAGAAATAGAGGGATAGTCTTTCTTTGTTTATCTCCAGTGAGAAACAGGCGGCCACATCCATTGTGCTGTGATAAGATGGGTTATCAGCAGTAAACAAGGCCTGGGCCTGTTTGAATGGAGCCCAGAGTGACTGAATACACTCTTAAAAATAGATATGTTCTAATAAGTCTGCACGTCTCATCCTTCTATAAACACACGCCTATGCTTTCTGTCAGCAGCTCTGCACAGATTCATACAGGTTCTCCAGTCACGGGCGGGATTGAAAACTGCTCCAGACAGATTCATCGGCCTGGATATTCCCACAGCAGCTGCTTGAAGATACTATATTTAAAAGTTTGAACAGAAAGCTTCCATTTGATCGAAGACAGAAGAAATTTCCACTAAATACTATATCACAACACTGCAAACTAGAGCTGAAAATATACTGTGAGTCTTTTTTCACACTTTGTATGAGTCAGGACAATGATCTGTAGACTGGTCCTTCCCCCACGTTTTACCTTTTTGAAAATGTGACTACAGCTTATAAGATCTGGATATTGTATTTAAAGGACAGTTCCGGGCAAATTCATCTCGGAGCTGTATTTTCCTAACATTTTAGGTCTAAAAGAAGGAATCTGAAGATTTTCAGTTTAATGTCTCCTGTTTTGCGGTAGTTGTGTCTGTCCCTGCATCGCCACGGCAGCAATGAATGGGAGCGGATGCAAGTTCCGCTGGTTAGGCTGTTTACATCCCTCAAAGCCACAGACAGCATCAGATGGCGACTCAAACATGCACCAAGAAGTTTATTTAGTTGAAGCAAGTCCAGAGTTGATATTCCTGTGTTTATGACACAAACGGGAGCTCCGACTGCACCTGAACACACCGAGCGTCAACTTGGGTCTCTGGGAGACTTTGAATTAGATCTAGTTTTACAAGCATGTCGGCTTGCACGGACAGACACAACTACTGCAAAACAGGAGCGATTAAATTGAAAACCTTCAGATTCCTTCTTTTAGACCTAAAATGTCAGGAAAATACAGCTCCAAGATGAATTTGCCCGGAATTGTCCTTTAAGTTCATGTTACAATTTTAATCATTTTCCAGTAATCATGCCATAGAGAACTGGATTTTATTTGTTTTACAACAACAACAAACAACAGTCCACTCATTTCTCCTCAGTTTTTTTCACATCTCACTGCAAAGACCAGAAATCAACTATCGTCACTGAGACACTGAGGGAACTCCATCCAGTGACAAAAGTCAAGGAATGTGGCTGAAAGCTAAGGAAGAGCTGCTGAGTCAACTGTGATTTATTTGCTACTGAATATTTCCACAATCAGATTTACCTGATAAATAGTAGAGATGTGCCAAAAAATTGATTCACATAAGAATCACAATTATCATTTCAGAATCGATATAAAATGTCCCAAAATCGATTTACAAAAATAAAAAAATGAAACAAATCTGCTGGCTGTCGGACTTTAAAAGGCAGCATGTTTAACTGCACTATTTTTTTTGTTTAATTTAGAGTTGTTTTGGTTGTAAATTAACGTCTATGGGTTATTATTTTTGTTGACATCATCAAGGGTGTAGATGAGTTTGCAGGTGACTGGAAGTGACAGACCATCTGGGATTCTCTGAGTTTAAGTTAGGGGCAGCCAAGTGTCAAAAACAGTAAATTCAGTCTGTTTGCTAAGAAAGAACATTAACACTGAGATTTGACCCACAATATTAACAAAGTGCAACCTGCAGAGGTCCTCTCCAGGACTGCTCACACTGACCAGAGATCAGAGCTGATTGCCAGACTCATAATGAGGCAGGGTCACCACTTAGACCAGCTGCTCTCAGCTAATCCGGTGTCTTTTAAAAATTAAAGGGATAGTTCAACATTTTGGCAAATTATCCCATTGCCATAATCCCTATAGTCATAGCAGTAGGTTCGTTACCTTTAATTGTCGGTGCAAGCTATTTTTAGAACGGCAGAGCAGAGCCGTGAGCTGCTCAGAGCTACACTACGGAGGCTCATGGGATTTCTTGGTTTCCCTCATCAAACTCATCAAATACACAATCCAACAACTCCACAACGCTCTGGTGGCCGAAAGTGATGAAAGTGATGGCAAACAAACATTGCATATCTCCAAAATCAGGCTGGTTTCCAGGATGCCAAGTAGCCGACACAATTGCCGATGACAAACGGTGTCAGAAAGGTAAAAAGAAAGTTTAAAAAAAAACAATCGATCATGGACTTCATGATCGATTACCATGGCAACGAATGAAGCTTCGATTTTTGGGGGTCTGTCCTGGTTATTATCTCATAGCGTGGTGAATGCGCAGGTCACAACTTGTCCACCAGAGCGTTGTGGAGTTGTTGGATTGTGTATTTGATGAGGGAAACCAAGAAATCCCATGAGCCTCCGTAGTGTAGCTCGGAGCAGCTCACGGCTCTGCTCCGCCGATCTAAAAATAGCTTGCACCGACAAATAAAGGTAACGAACCTACTGCTATGACTATAGGGATTATGGCAATGGGCTAATTTGCCAAAATGTTGAACTATCCCTTTAAATCCAAACTACGTGATGGTACAGTCGGATCAACAACACACCACTCATTTAGCCACAGACTGAACAATGAATAAAACCCCCCCTGTGCATTTCTATTTTCAACACAACTCTAAAAGGTGGATGCTTCTCCTCTCTATCTTCCACACTGCCCTCTTATTCTCAGCTCCCCAGTTAGAGGAGACTTTCTTCACAGGCCTGTTGAGACACAAACCAATCGGTGTGTAAGCAGCCCGATAGAGAGGGACCCAGTAATGGAAGGCCTTTTAAGGCTAAAAAGGAAAAGCTAATTATGATAAAGGGGCTGTAAGTTGTGTGGTTATCGCAGTGCTGGGCCTGCTGGTGCAGCAAACTGGTCCCTGACAGTGATAACCACGCAGAGCGAGACGCCCGGCGCTCTGTCACTGTCACTCCGCTGCTCTGTTCGGCTAAAGATGGATTTACACGCTACAACTTTTATGTCTTTTTTTTTCCAACTCATAAAGCAGCCCCTTTTCATTGGTCCTTTTAAAAGTGGAGGCTGCAGCCTGCGGGAGATGCCTCTGGATTCTCTTTGTTCTGAGCCTCAGCACCACCAGAATGCACAAAGCACCACTTAAACATATCTCAACAGCAGTGTATCCTCTAATTAGCAGTAAAGTAACTTTCATGAGACGCCACCGGTGTGGTCCGTGCCTCCACTTCCAGCAGCTGACAACACTGAGCTTGATACAGCAACGCCCACAAAGACATATCAGCTGTCGAGGCCTGGGCTGCATTAGTAGTGTTAAAGTGAATAAATGTGAACATTCTCCCCCTTGCACTCTGATGCATTATGCCACATGGCCGAGCCACGCTACCTCAGCCCTCCCATGTATCAGGTTTGTTTAGCCACCAGTACTTTCTATCACTTTTTTTCTAGAATTTTTTTTTAAATGTATATATTTTTTGAGAATTTTTACCACTTGTTCTAGAAATGTTTAAATGTTTTTGGAGAAATTGTACCACTTTTTTCCATAAATTTCTATATAATATTTCCAAAAATTCACGCCATTGGCTCTAATTTTAACATACGTTTAATAAAAATGTAACATTCTTCAGTCTCAGAACAAATATATGTGTATTTCTGGCATTTGCTTCAAAATTTTGTACAATGGGAGTCTGTGGTCTAATTGGGGTCCTTGATGTAAAAACCTTTGAGAACCACTGGTGTACATTATGCTAGCCTCACACACTATATGATGGCCGACATGTTATTTTGTGCAAACGTTCAGAGGTTCAGGTGGAATCAGGCCATTTCAAAGTGGATGTTGTGGAATGGGATGCAGTTCTATCAGTGGTCACTAGATGGCAGGGATGAGAGATGGTTTTCAATTTTAAGACATTTGCAAACATGTGTCTACTCTCTGCCAGGATGGATTACCGACTGATTTTATCCAATAAAATAAAACCCACTACACAAAGGGTTTAGGTGAGGTGGTGAAGAGTCTCGCCGTCTGAAGACTCTGCAGGAATGTACAATGTGACACCTGGCTGTGGAAGTGGCCACGCATCCACTGGCTGCAGCAGCCTCACTCACCTATGGAGTGGGTTAAGTCTGTTTGAGTCTTCTGTAGCTGACAAAGATCCAGTTTAGGATTTCCTCATGTATTTGATTTTTCCACAATATAAGACTGTCCCTCGCTCTGATGTGTGCGTCAGTGTCGCTCTACTAGAGAAATATTCAGTTAGAACAAACCAATCAGACGTATGGTAGAGTCAATATAGAGAGTTATCTATACACATGAAGCTGCTCCATCACAGCACAGAGGCATGTCAGATTATTATTCAATCAAAAATAAATAAATAAATAAATAAAAAAACATTTTCAATCAAAGAAAAAAAAGTGTTTGAATGGAAAAATTGCATTTGAACACCTTTTTTCTTTGAAAAGTTTTTTTTTTTTTTAATATATTTTTTGATTGAAGTAATCTTTTTTGTGTCTGGCCCATATGGATAGGACATTTGTTTCTTTATTATTCAATCCCAAAACAACATCACTTCAATCAAAAAAAATATTTTCAACCAAATAAAAAGAAAAAAAGTGTTCAGATGCATTTTTGGGGGGATCTCGAATATTCTTTTTATATTCAAACACTTTTTGATTTGATTGTTTTTGTTTTGTTTTTTTGATTGAATAATAAAGACCCTGTCTACCTTCACAGTCTGTGGGTTGTAGCCATGTTGCTCACCCTCTGATGTGCTGTAGGCTGCTGCCACCTGCTGGCCTTGTTCCATATGAACAGCAACTGACATGTGAACACATGTAGCATTTACTTCTTCTTCCCCAGGGTGTTTAAAAACTCTACACAACTTCATTTGACCTCTGATTAAATCCAAAAACCTCTGAAAGGAGCCGAGTTCTTTCAAAGCTGCAAAATTCCTCTGACATGTGAAAATGTGGTGATATGAGCCTGTAAGTAAAAGACATATTTCTTCTTCTACTGATATTATTATGTAACATTTTGGAGGGAATCAGTCTGATAATATCTTGTACTGAGTTGATTAGATATTAAAGGTCCAGTGAGTAAAATGGAGGGAAAACCGTGACATCTACCGTTCATATTCTAGATTGCAGCTCTCACTCACCCCTCCCATCAAAAAAATGATGGTGGCCTCTTAGGATAAAAAAACTTGACAGTCCATCCTTTAGGGTTCAAATACTGAAGCTTTGCGCAACACTAGGCTGTGACAAAAGGGACTATATATTTCTTTGTCCACACAGGAAGTGTTTATAATTTCAGAGCACTGAGCAGCTTGTCATAGGTGACCTTTGGTAACATCCGATAACAGCTGATTACAGTGATATGTCTGTCATGTCATTTTCAACCCATCAAATACAACATGTCTGTGCTATTCATTTCAGACAGTCAGCTGAGGGGTACAAGAGGTGCTTTGTCTTTATGAACCTGTTTTAAAATCTTGTGTTACTACTTGTTATTTCAACTGGGACAAAACTGTGTGAACTCACCACTCTGCGGCGCCTGGTCTTGTAGTCGATGTGAAGCTCTTTGTGTTTCTGTAGAGCAGCTTCCAGAGACTTCTTCAGATCCAGTGCTCTCCTCAGTAGCTGCTGATCTGCTCCTGCCTTAGTGAAGACCTGAACACACACATTTGTTAGCAGGGGTGTGTATTGGCAAGATATCAAGCAAGATATGTATCATGATGATGCAGGGGCAACAATACGATATATTGTGAATAAAAAAATCAATACAGTGCTTTTGATTATTGATACAATATTATCTAATATTTCAGTGTATCAATATTTAAAGGGATACGCCAACATTATTTTTTTTTTTCGTGTCTTGCCTCACTCCTGAGTCCATGACCAGCAGATAGACACCATCCTTTTGACTGTGCGTGCAGTAACAAGGGAGATAGAGTCATAATGCCTGTAATTAGCTTAGCTCAAACACTGGAAGTGTATGGGTAGTGTTAGCCTGCCTGCACCTAAAGTCATCAGAGACACTCTTCAGCAACTCTAAACGGACCGTTCTTCGTCTCAGAGCTGACAAAACTCTGCGGTAAGGCATCTTGAGCGGTCAAATGCCGGTAACGGGATGAGATCGGTCAAAACAGAGGGTTCAAGCAAAGACGGTTTATTTTGGTTCAAGCTAGCTACATCAAGGCTAGGTTAGCTTCCTATTTCAAAGTAAAAGCACTTCTGTATGTAAAGGGCAACGGGTGTTTTATTTTGTGAAAGTAACCAGAAGTGAGTTGGTCACAACGACTAGCTTAAGTAGTGCC
This sequence comes from Decapterus maruadsi, assembly GCA_030347415.2. Lineage (NCBI taxonomy): Eukaryota > Metazoa > Chordata > Actinopteri > Carangiformes > Carangidae > Decapterus > Decapterus maruadsi. Next base: position 32,321,689 of record CM064903.1, on the reverse strand, counting down.
GAATTCGTCCGAACAAATTAGTAAACAGCTGGTATTTAGACAAATTAACGACACACTGCTGATCTAAACGGATACTTTCTCACCTAAAAATGCTTGAAATGTTGATAAAGTCATATATTTACAGAGTTTAGAGCTAAAATGAAATCAGCTTCTGACTGCTGATTTCAGCTCGGGTAGGAGACAGGCTAACACTACCCATACACTTCCAGTGTTTGAGCTAAGCTAACTACGGGCGATACGGCTCTATCTCCCTTGTTACTGCATGCACAGTGGAAAGGATGGTGTCTATCTGCTGGTCATGGACTCAGGAGTGAGGCAAGACATGAAAAAAATGTTGGTGTATCAGACTGGTGGAGGCCTTCATCAGCAGCCTGTTACTGTAGCAGTAGATGACACAGTGGTGCTGTGCTATCCACCACATGCATTGCTTCCATGTGAACATTGGTGGTAACAAATGGGAGCTCCATGCGGTTACTGACCTGAACCCAGCCCTGCACGGTTGGTAGATGTTTGGTTGTTATCAGTTTGTGGAGGTCTATTACCGTGGAAACCACTGCCTCATTATCTTCTGTCTCCTGCAAATGCAAACCTGAAAGAGGAAAACAAAATTAAAGGAAAGCCAAATACACATTTTACTGATACAGCTGGCTGATAAAAACATGTCTCATCCCTGGTGAAGAGTTCTACAACATTTTGTCACCAAGACCAGAAACCTGAGTCTGCATTGCACAGACTCACCAACACTAGACAGTTTAGGACCTGGTCTGATGGATCTGAATTTGTGCTGAGCAACGTCAGAATGTGAAGCCATGGAGGCAGCCTGCCTAGCGTCGACAGGCCAGGCTGCTGCTGCTGGTGTGATGGTGTAGCTTCTGACTGCTGATTTCAGCTCAGGTAGGAGGCAGGCTAACACTACCCATACACTTCCAGTGTTTGAGCTAAGCTAATTACAGGCGATACGGCTCTAGCTCCCTTGTTACTGCACACACAGTGGAAAGGATGGTGTCTATCTGCTGGTCATGGACTCAGGAGTGAGGCAAGACATGAAAAAAAAATGTTGGTGTATCCCTTTAAGCCACTAATGCTGCCCATAGTACAGACCTGAAGTCTGAGCAGCTCCTCCTCTAACACCTCTGGCCTACAAAACCATGAGGTGTCTGTCACTCAAATGTGTCACACGAGTAAGTGTCAATGTGATGTGATGTGATGAGTCAGTCAAGTCATCATGGAGCACAGTCTCCGACATGTAGTGGATCCATGACCTGAGGAGCTACCAAGCGTAAGTATGATGTTCCTAATAGTGATCATAGTGTGTGTACCTGGTGCATATACAGAGACTGTGTAGCTGCTCCACTCACCAGGACTGAGGTTCAGGTCCAGATTGTAGGCGTGAGAGATGAGCCCCGAGTTCCTGATGAATAAGTCTTCATCAAAACACTCCTCCTCCTCCTCCTCCTCCTCCTCTTCTTCACCACTTCCCTCTTCACCTTCTTCCTGCTCTCTCTTCTCCTGTCCTTTCTCAATCTCTTCCCCCTTCTCTTCTCCATCTCTCCTCCTCTCTTCCCCCTCCTCCTTGTCATCTTCAAACCCTCTCTCCTTCTTCCCCTTCCCCTCTTCTCTGTCATTCCTCTTTCCTCCCCTCTTCTCCGACATTTCTTTCTCATCGTCCTTCTTTTCTGTGCCACAGCTGGTCTTTTCTTCCCTGCTCCCCTCTCCCTCTTGTTTCGCTCCCTCTCTCCCGTCGTCCCTCAGGTCTCTGCTGCAGCAGGGCTGTTCATCGTCTGACGGACTGTGGTTGGCTGGTCTGGAGTTTGGAGGTGTGCTGTTTGAGTCTGAGAGGCCAAAATCAGGCAAAAGCAGCTTCATACAGGACTCCATCTCTGTCAGCGTGGCCTCAATCTCCTGCTGCGACTCTGACAAACAAACATGATTTATATCCGGTGAGAAATAGAGTTCAATCTATTTAGCAGGTCAGAATACTTGTTTTAGAGAGCAGCTTGTATCTAACCAGGACAGTGGACTTGTATGATGTGTATACAAAAGTCTTGTGGAAAGTGTTTCAACTTAATCTTTGAAGTAAATAATGATGCTGTTACACTTTAAAGGGATACGGCAACATTTTTTTTTTTTCGTGTCTTGCCTCACTCCTGAGTCCATGACCAGCAGATAAACACCATCCGTTCAACTGTGTGTGCAGTAACAAAGGAGATAGAGCCGTATCGCCTGTAATTAGCTTAGCTCAAACACTGGAAGTGTATGGGTAGTGTTAGCCTGCCTCCACCTAAAGTCATCAGAGAAACTCTTAAGCAACTCTAAACCGGTCTTCGTCTCAGAGCTGATAAAACTCTCCAGTAAGGCATCTTGAGCGGTCAAATGCCGGTAACGGGACGAGATCGGTCAAAACGGAGGGTTCAAGCAAAGACGGTTAATTTTGGTTCAAGCTAGCTACATCGAGGCTAGGTTAGCTTCCTATTTCAAAGTAAAAGCACTTCTGTATGTAAAGGGCAATGGGTGTTTTATTTTGTGAAAGTAACCGGAAGTGCGTTGGTCACAACGACTAGCTTGAGTAGGGTTGAATTCGTCTGAACAAAATAGTAAACAGCTGGTATTTAGACAAATTAATGACACACTGCTGATCTAAACGGATACTTTCTCACCTAAACATGTGAAATGTTGATAAAGTGATATATTTACAGAGTTTAGCGCTAAAATGAAATCAGCTTCTGACTGCTGATTTGAGCTTGGCTAGGAGGCAGGCTAACACTACCCATACACTTCCAGTGTTTGAGCTAAGCTAATTACAGGTGATACGGCTCTATCTCCCTTGTTACTGCACACACAGTGGAAAGGATGGTGTCTATCTGCTGGTCATGGACTCAGGAGTGAGGCAAGACATGAAAAAAAAATATTGGCATATCAATTCAACCAACACACAGTGACTGTCACAAATGATTTGTGATTATGTGCTGTGGTTTCAGAGTGCTGTATAACAGCTGATATCATATGTGGTGACATCATGATTCATGGTGTATCATTTTCATATCACTGTAACACCAGGACCCTGCTCCTGCTCCTCTAACAGGTCCACACTGGACCATCAGCACATGTTTTAACTGTCTGTTCTTAATGGATGACAGAATCATGGAGAAGCCTCAGTTTAGCATTAATAGAAAATATCAAATCACAACTAAGTCATCTAATATTAAACCACAACAAAGTATATGATGACAGATGTGGTGTTTACCCTCCATTTCTCTGCATGCTGCCTCCACTCTCTCCTTATAGATCCTCTCCATCTTCCTCTGTCTCTCCTCCTCTCTGCGCCGCTCTGCCACCGTCCTGGCCTCAGCATCCTGGAAGTCCACCTGACCACACGGACATGGCTCTCATCACAACATGGAACTCAACATGGGAAGCAAGTATTGGCCATCACCTCATAATGCTGGCAATTTTTTGACACATTTTTTTTGGAGTAACTTTTTTTATATGAATTAACTAAATTTCAAAGTCCCGCAAGAAGCTCCCACCTGCAAGTAACGTAAGGACTGATTTCAAAATAAAGGTGCTACATCAGACTGCTCTGATATTTTCTGAATGACACTCTCTGAGGTTGTGTTGTGTAATGACAGGAAGACTCAGGAACATGGTGAAAATCACCTCGTAAATGCAATTTAATCTGTTTTGGAAGGTCACTTTTATTCTGAAGTCAGTCCTTACACGCTCTATATACAGTACATGTAGCACACTCCATGAGGGAGAAAGGTACCATGGAAAATGGAGGTAAAAAATTAAGCATTTGTCAGAAAAACTGAAAAAAAATTAAAAAAAACAAACAAACCAGAAAATAAATTACTCAGAGAAAGAGTTTTTTTTTCTTTTTTTCAAGTGAATACAATACGCTTCCCATAAGAAGGACCTTCATGTCTGCTTTAAAGGTGTTCAGAAATGGCTGTTTGTCCTGTTTGTCGCGCAGAGTTGTCACGAGTTGCCATACAAGTTTACCAGAGTAAGAAAAACAAATTTGATTGGTTGTTATCGGGCGGGATATTCAAAGCTTGGGGCGAGACCGAGCTCCGTGTGTGTCTCATACGTTTAACGGATGACGGATCCAATATCTGTGGCTGATGAATCGTGAACATTGTGACGTATAATCCGTGCGCCTGCATTATCCAATGTGAAAAAAACAACACATTTTCATCCCGGATTTAATCAAAAATAGAATTTTGCACAAAGTTTGGGCTCCATCGTCTGATAGATGAGTTATTACAAGACCCACAGTGGGATCAAATTCTATTTTCTTTTTGAACACCTCATAATATTTGATCCTATAATGACGTCTCAGCAGACTCCTCCTCTAACCATCTTGATACTCTCTGCTCTTTCACCTGGAGGGCGGGGCTCAAGGCGTGTGTCACATTTCTCGATCAGGAAATGATAATAATAGATAAGTTTTGATTTATTTTCAACTTTTAACTAAGAACCATGTTGAACAATATACTAACAGAGTTGAACGTGTATCTGGAAAGGAACTTTAAAATCATGTTATTATAGCTGAAGCTATTTTAGGTCAGGGAGTAGAAGTGAAACACCAGGTGGATGCTTCAGTCTCATTCAGTCGTATCGGTATCTCACCTTTTTAACTTGTTTGAGGAAGTGGTAGCCAAGAGCCAACTTCTTATATGCCGTCCCATAAGAGCTCTGCCACGACTGGACTGTCTGGATGGCCAGTGACCTCAGCTTCCTGGCTACTTCTTTAGGTGGTGGGAGGGGTTGATCTGAGTCAGTCTCCACTGTCAGCTCCAGGAAGTCCTGCAGCCGGAGTGAAGGCACAACAATAGTCACATTTCTCACACATTAAAACGCCTTTTTTTTTAAAAACTCAGACTGATGACTGTACATGTTGACCAGAGTAAGACCATCGTTGGTTTATTTATGAACATGAAACTCACACAACATACAACACTCTCTAAAGCAAGACCCTTGCTATGTGTTTATATAAAAGAGGAATTGTAAAGCTACGAAAACCAAACAAACTTTAATTTATAGTGATTATACACTTATACAATTCATATGTAGTATATTCAGATTTTGCCAATAAACCTTGACGAATATTACACACTGGACCTTTAAACACCTGTCACAGGTCAGTTGTGGTCTGTACCTGGAAGTTGTCGACCAGCAGCGTCCTGAAGTGGTGTGATCTGGAGAAGAGCTCGCTGGCTATCTGGAAGGCTGACAGCCTGATCTCAGAGTGTTCCTGGTTGAGCTGGGACATCACCAGGTGGTACAGGTGGTCTATGCAGTCATTAGACACTCTGAGGGAAGGGTTCAGAAAGCCATCATCAGCACCGGGGTTTTTATAGAGAAATCTATACTATCTATACAAAGGTTTTCAAAGACATGATTAATATCCTTGTTTATAATGTGTCAGATTATCAGGAACACCAAGGTGGATGAATGCTGTCTATAACACTGTCTTATAATACTGCAGTAAATCTAAACTTGTGAAGATATGTCTGCTCCTGTGCTGAGGCTTTAATCATGTCCCTCACTTGGATAAAAAGAAGCCTGTCAAACAAGTTCATCTGTGTTACACTCTCACCACAATTTTATATTGTTAGCTGCAGCGGCTTCAACTAGTTTCATATTATTTTCATTTATTTAAATTTTTCATTTTTTTGTTGACACATAATTTGTGCAGATGTGTTTAAGGGATAGTTCACCCAAAATTCAAATTTCACTCATTATCTACTAATTTTCAGAGTCCTCTGTTCCTTCTCTGAGTCCATGCAGCAGTATTTGTCCATATAACGGTTGTGAATGGACACCACTTTTTAGCCCCAACAAAAAACATGAAAATTACTGCTCGTCTGTAATGTCCCTCTTGCAAATCACATAAGAAATTGTTGCACGGTGACACAGGAAGAGCAGTGAACTGAGACACTGGGAGCTTCCGCTACAAACAAGCTTAAAATATAGACTTATTTAATTTTTTCAGAACAATTTCTCATGTTGGGGCTTCAATACACAGGGCAGTGTGGAGGTATTTGAATGTTTTTTGGTGTGTCTTTTTTGGACCAAGAAAAGTGGTGTCCATTCACAACCATTATATGGACAAATACTGCTGCGTGGACCCCCCCGTAACTCAGAGAAGGAACGGAGGACTCTGAAAATTCTCACAGCTCTTAGTCGACATGAGGGTGAGTAGATAATGAGTGGAATTTGAATTTTGGGTGAACTATCCCTTTAACCTCTCTGTGTTTGAACATACTTGCAGATCTTCTTGATTTCCTTCATCTTGTCCTGGTGGAGCTGAGGCTGTCCTGACGTGGTCAGCTCCTCCACCAGCTCCGACAGCCGCTCCCTCTGAGACAGCTCCATCACTGCTCAGCAACACTAAACCTGTCACCAGGGAGACACACTTAACTTCACGGAACATAGACACACAATGACAAAATCCTACCAATGAAGAGAGTGTGTATCTGATGACTGTTTTAAAGAGATAAATAAAGATAAATAAAGCCCCTGGCTGCAGATAGCACCTCCTCCGACGACAGAGTCGCTGCTTCATTGTCACCGCATTATGAGGAGAGTTCTCTGACATACAGGGTTAGCATTAACTCAGCTAATATGTTAATAACTGTAGCCAAACACGCGCATTACTCACCAGCTACTAGCCTGTTTTTAAAGGAACACGTGTATTAATGTTGTCCGTATGATTCCTTCTTCATTCATGTCCCTGTAGCTGTTGTGTCCTGTTGTTTACATCTCACCAGCTTCCCGAAACACACTTACTTCCGGTTCCGCGTGTACTTCCGGGTGGGCCTGTCAGAATAAAACTTTAAAGCGCTAACGACAGATATTAGTGCGTGAACCGAACACGGAGGAAAGTCTGCAGTCTGATGCGAGACTACAAAATCAGAGGAATTCTTTTGAGATTTTTTTTCAAAACTTTGTTGTGAGATAGTATGTTTTCAACCTGTTATTCCAACACAGCTAATTTATTAAAGGAACCATTTCTTTTAATCAAAAAATGTGTTAATTTATGTTCAAAACTGAAACATTCATCATTCATAGTGCTTTTTTCACATTATCATTGAAAAATTTTAGTAAGAAAAATATAATCCTTTAGTAAAAATTCTGTCAGAAGTTTATTTTCAATGCCAAAGTCACCCTTATAGCCATACTCCAAAAGACTAGACATCACGTCTTAAATATAAATTTATTTTTAAATTATCACAGCATGATAAAATATTTCCGTGAAGGTTGTCAGTCATCCAGGTCATCTTATTCTTGTGGAGCTGTAGTAAAAAGCAACTGGACTTCTTCTCTTGCTTGAAGATGTTTCACCCCTAAGTCCAGTTGCTTTTTACTACAACTCCACAAGAATAATAAAATATTTCAACAGAGCCCTCTGTTTTCAGAGCAGCCAATTTTGACATGAGGAGTTTTTAAAGCAGATATCAGCGGCACGGCCGTTTCGGGGAATGCTGCGTTCAAGGCAGGCTTTTGAAACCGTAAGTTACAGCTTCAAGACACAACTACGACTTTGTAACGTTCCAGGTAACTCGTAGCTCGTGTTTTACCGTCCTGTTGCCTGTGAAAGTTCACTATAACGGCCACTCGTAACTTCCGACCCGTGAACTCATACCAGATCGAACTGGTATGACTTCACAGGAAGGAAAAACACAAAGTACGAGTTTCCTTGAACGCACCATGAGTTAGCAGCCTCCGCCCTCGTCAGGCATCTATTGGTCCTCGTGCTCCGTCACCACATTCACGCGCACCCCTTGGCTGCACACACAGCCCTTCATGCCGTTCTCTCTCCTCATTGGATAACACTTTTATCCCACAAGAAAAATGTTCTCCTCGGTTCACAGCAGAGCAGAGTGACGGAGAGACTCGTGTTACGGCTGAAACACTCCATGTAAGTGATTGCTGACGGAAAATAGGACTATTTAGGACTTATATTAACAAAAACATTCCACTGATATCTGCTTTAAGCATTAAGACGACTTCATTCCTTTTAGTTGAGCTGCTTTCAAGACTTCCAAGGTCACTTGATGGAACGAGGCCTCCTTTATCTTATTATCTAAACCTGGGCTTTGCCTTGATGAGTCCATGTCTCCCTCTTGTCCTGAGGGGTTTGTCCCTCTGTGGTTGTTGTATGTCCACAGTCCATCAGTCTGTCCACTCCTCTGCACTGTGGTCACTCTGGTCATTTTCTTCTAATTTTGATTTGCAGTGCATCTATAAGTTCAACAATCTCTATAAAGTAGCTGTTCTCCTCTCCCAGGATCATCTCTGACTGGACCATGTCCTGGTACTGGTCTCGGAGCAGCACCAGAGAGTCCAGCAGAGAGCTGTCTGAGCGGTACCGGTCTAAACACATTGGAGCCATGGCCAATAGAGCCCGAAGAGCCTGAGAGACAAACAGCAGCAACAGTCAGGATGAGATGAGTGAAAACTGTTCCAGTAGCACTGCAGCTAATTAGAATCTGTGTTAAAGGGATATTTCAACATTTTAGTGAATTCACCTATCGCTAGAATCCCTATAGTTTTAGGAGTAGGTTCATTACCTTTAATTGTCGGTGCAAGCTATTTTTAGATCGGCGGGGCAGAGACGTGAGCTGCTCAGTTGCACTGGAGGTGAACAGTACTTCTACGTTTCCCTCAACAAACTAAATACATAATCCAACAACTCCAAAACACTCTGGTGGACGAGTTGTGACCTGCACATTCACCAAGCTATGAGGTAATAACGTATAATTATGTAACATTACAACACATGAAGCAAATACTTGGAACTACTACGATGAAATTTGGTGAATGTGCAGGTCACAATTTTTCACAGTGTTTTGGAGTTGTTGGATTGTGTATTTGATGAGTTTGATGAGGGAAAGGCGGAAATACTGCACGCTGTATAGAGTTCTCTGCCCCACCGATCGAAAAAACAGCTTGCACCGACAATTAAAGGTAATGAACCTCTTCCTAAAACTATAGGGACAAAATGTTGAAATATCCCTTTAATTATCAGCATTTCTCTCACCTTCTCTCTGTAGTCATGCTCTGTGGAGTCCAGCAGCTGTGGGACCAGACTGCACCAGCCCTTCTCCATCAGCTCCCTGTCCAGGGACACCTTAGAGTACTGCCGCACTCGCTCTACATGAGAGGCGTCATGGATCAGGTCTAGACCCTCCTGAGAGATCAGCTCCTAGGTGAACAGACCAGACCAGCATTAGGATCAGCATGCACATCAGGGTTAGAGTCCTGAAAAGGTTTTTTTTTTGTACCTTCTCACTGATCATGTCATATAACATGGTGACAATGCGCGTTCCCAGAACTCTGCCTTGGTCTGCCCTGAACAGCTCTGATAGGACCGTTAGGCCCCCATGTGACAGGAAGTTACGCTGCGCGTAGGGGAAGTGACGTAGGAGGGAGGCCACAGCAAACAGGACCTGAGAGGGGGACAGTCACGGAGGATGTTAGTGATCAGCTGGGTGGGTTTGACCTCCTGGACTGTGATGTCAGAGGGCGGGGCTACCTTCTTCTTCACTCTGAGCGGTTGAACGGTGGCCAGCACAGTCAGCAGCGTCTGCAGAGCTCCACTCTCCACGGCTTTCACCTGCACCTCCGGGTTACTGCAGGACATCCCATACACAGCGTGATGTGATGTCAGGGGACACAGAGACATAAGAGCAGGTCCAACTCCTACTGTCCATCAGTTCTACTGCTGACAGAGGGAACAGCAGATACCTGCTCCACCTGCAGGACTTAGTTACTGCAGCATCTTCTAACCCCTTCTCCTGTCTTTTATTTGAAGTGTTGATTTTAAAGGGATAGTTCAACGTTTTGGCAAATTGGCCCATTGTCATAATCCCTATAGTCATAGCAGTAGGTTTGTTACCTTTATTTATCAGTGCAAGTTATTTTTAGAACGGTGGAGCAGAGCCGTGAGCTGCTCAGAGCTACGCTACGGAGGCTAATGGGATTTCTTGGTTTCTCTCATCAAACTCATCAAATACACAATCCAACAACTCCGCAATGCTCTGGTGGACAAGTTGTGACCTGCACATTCAGATAATAGCACAACATTACCAGACAGAATTGTTTTAGAGGAAAATACAGAGACTGCTTGATGAAAAACTGTCCCTGAACACACCGCGCATCAGCTGTTTTGCATGAATTTCCCTCTAAAACAACTCTGTCTGGTAACGTTGTGTTATTATCTCATGGTGTGGTGAATGTGCAGGTCACAACTTGTCCACCAGAGCGTTGAGGAGTTGTTGGATTGTGTATTTGATGAGTTTGATGAGGGAAACCAAGAAATCCCATGAGCCTCCGTAGCGTAGCTCTGAGCAGCTCACGGCTCTGCTCTGCCGTTCTAAAAATAACTTGCACCAACAATTAAAGGTAGCAAACCTACTGCTATCCACTGATGCAATGTCTCTTCATTTATTCTTTGTTTTTCCTGCTTGTCTCCTGGGGTGGGGGTCAGAGAAAAGTTTGTTCTTGTATTTCTGTAAATATGCTGTTGTTACATTTCCAATTCTGAAAACCAATAAATAAAATGTCAAAAAAAGAGAAGTTTAAACAGATCAACCAGTGATCATGTGGATGTGTTGAGCTAAACACAGTCTTGTTTGTACCTGGACAAAGCTGATCCCAGGACGAAGGCAGAGTTCTCCTGCAGTCTGACATCAGAGCTGTTCAGACCATCGAGGATCACCTGGAGCCCCCCCATGGAGCACAGAGTCTGGGCATTGTCCACCTAACACACAAACAGTTACTCAGTGTGGATGTGCCAATCTTTACGTGTGTCACTGTGTGTGCATGCGGTGTGCCGGTTTACCTGGTGAACCATGTACTCCAGCTCCAGGAGGATGCTGACTCTCTGCTCTGCCGTGGTGTTGCTGCTGTTGAACTGCTCCAGCAGACGCTTCATAATCTACACAACACCACACATCGACATGTACAATGTAATGGGGGGGGGTGTTAGGTTCCACATAGCTACAGCCACAGTGTGTCACTGGACTCAGATCAGTTTTCACATACAGTAGCAGGAGCTGAGTGAGGAACAGCTGTGACTGGGATCAGCAGAAAAACACTGGGGCTGAAGCAGTCAGGGTGTTGTGAATGAAGTACAACTGAAGTACCTGAACATCCGTCTCCACCAGCAGCTCCAGCTGAGACATGTCTCTCTTTAACTCCTCTAGAGGGCGGTACTTAGAGGCCACGGTGTCCTACACACACACACACATACAAAAAAAAAGAAAGAGACCATGTGTAAGTGTGATGTGCTGTGTTTGTGTGTTGAATCCACAGTCTCAGATTGACGCTGGTCTGGGTCTCAGCTCACTGGCTTCATGTCCTCCTTGATCTTTTTCATGGCCTGTTTCAGTTCATCGGGACTGAAGAGGGACTCTGCGTCCTGTGTGTCCCTGGGAAAGACAGACAGACTCACTGCTCATACAACGCTGGGAGCTCAGCCAACCGGGGACAAGCTCACTGCTGCGTGGTACCTACCTGTGCTCCTGGGTCCAGTATTTGAGCTGCTCCTCTCCAAGTCGGACTTCCCTTTGACCCGTCTGCAGATTGAGTCTGACATGAGACCCTGCAGGGACGGCCTGGTCTGAGGAGACACGCATGGTCAGGTCACAGGTCACAGGTCAGTCTGTCACCTACTGTCAGCACAGCATCCACTACATTACCTGGTTTGAGTGTTTGCCACTGGTCTGTGGGTTGGACCACCTCGAGATCCAGCTGCTCCTCTTCATCACCTCCTCCTCCTCCTCCTCCTCCTCCCTCTGTGTTTTCCACTACAGTCAAAGCACCCTCAGACTGTGGAGCCACAATAAGAATATCACTGTTTCATATGTGTGGCTCATTCAGAGCTGAAAGGAACACTTCACTTTGTTGATGAGGGGGATTACTGATTCATGAGAAACAGACTTTTGAATGAAATAAAAAAAAATCATGAATAGGTAACAGGAGAAGTTACACAATGTACCTTTACAGAGATATTTCAACATTTTGGCAAATTGGCCAATTGCCATAGTCCCTATAGTCATAGCAGTAGGTTCATTACCTTTAATTGTCGGTGCAAGCTGTTTTTAGATCAGCGGAGCAGAGCCATGAGCTGCTCAGAGCTACGCTACGGAGGCTCATGGGATTTCTTGGTTTCCCTCATCAAACTCATCAAATACACAATCCAACAACTCCACAACGCTCTGGTGGACAAGTTGTGACCTGCACATTCACCACGCTATGAGATAATAATAATATCCCTAAAACGTTAGTGCACTGTCTTGTGTTACATGTGTGTACATACTGTTTGTATGTTGCTGACTGTATTGATTCTGTGCTGGCTGTATGAAAGATTGTCCTGCATGGGGATAATAAAGTTTACAAAGACTAAGATCAGACTGCACAGCTGGGAATGGCGTGTCCAGAAGAAGAACCAGTGGTGCGTTCACTGCACACATGAAGCTCTCAGCTCCCAGGACTCGGCGATATGAGCCCCTACTGCTCATCAGTGTGTTCACTCAGACCGTCAGACCAATCAGAGATGAGCCGGTGAACTCACCCTGCTGTGACCGTGGATGCTGCTGATGTGAAGGCAGTGCAGCATCAGGAGGAGAGCCAGAGTGACGCAGCTGGAGCTCATCGTCATGGAGACTGAAACACAGGGGGACACGCGGACACCTGAGCACAGATGTCCTCTGTCCTGCACACTCTCGTTCACTCACTCACACACACCGGACCTGGAGGATACACTCGTGTAGCCTACCATATGTTAGCAGTGAACCCAGCACTTCATCAGCTGCTGACCGGACTGTGACGTGTCACACTCACCTGTCTGTTTCATGACGTCAGGCGCTGACTCCTCATACACGTATATATCTATATGCCGACTCCTGAGCAGTTTACAAATCAAACGGACTGTCGCTACCCGATCTGCAACTCTACCCGATCTGTAACAAAACTGATCTGCGCATGCGCAGACCGGCCGCCATCTTGGACGGCTGCCTACGGCAACTCCACTTGGACAAACCTCATTTGGGCACTGCCCGATTTGCGTACATAGTGGAAGTCGAAGTCTGCTTAAAGTTCTGTAAATTTACAATATGATAATGTGAAAATGATTTTTTAAAATAAAACCGCGGACGTCCGTCACAACACGCCGCGGCAAACTCGTTTATTCAGTGAGTTTTGTGGTAGTTGTGATTGTTTGTGGTTGTCACGGTGATGAAGCCGGCGAGAGTAAAGTCCGCCTCTGTTCCTGTTTTCTGAGTATCAAGATCCACACCACCACAACGAACCCTCAATTTACATTACTAATAAAGTTTGTCTTTAAAAAATAAACAGATAAACCGTCTCTGGCGACGCACATAGGGCACAGAGATAGGGCAGTGATTCTAAGACCTAAGTCAATTCAACCAAGTTTGTCCAAGTGGAGTTGCCGTACGTGGCTGTCGCAGATCGGGTAGCATCGCAGATCGGGTAGCGACCGTAGCGACACGGACGGCTGTTGACCACCAGACGCTGTTTACCAGCAGGCTTCCGTCACCGTCTACTACGTCACTCTCTGATGTGTACCAATCAGAAGCAGCATGTCTCACTACCGCCACCTGCTGGTCCGGAGACACTAATAATCTATATTCTAGGCTACTAGTTGTATGAGGTACATGGTGGGACACTACAGGTCAAAAGGGTACAATTTTAAATTAACAGATATCACCATGAATTTTCCCAAGTTTATCACCTACATTAAGACAAATATTTTTTGTATTACAGTACAAGTTTAGTCAAGATTTATGTTTATGTAAATGCGAAAATATCTGATTAAATATGCACTAATTTGCATTTCCAGAAAAGAAATCTGAACAATGTATAAAGCTACTTTCAAAATTGTTTAATTTTGTTGACATATTAGAGTCAGAAGTTTTTACAGAGGGGATTCTGGATATCTCTTTTTGTCACTGTAAATGAGAAAATACTGTCACCAGCCCTAAAAAAAAAAAAAGAAAGGAAAAAAAAGAAAAGAGATTCCCTATGTTTTTAGGAAAATGTTGTATAAATCAGGCTGTGAATGATTTATCAACAAACCCTTCTGTAAAAACCTTCAGAATACAGACAGGAATAAAACTGGAAGGTTTTGTCTGTAGGTGCTGCTGAAGTGGAGACACAGCACAGTATGTCAGTAGCTGTGGAGAAATCTACTGACGAGAGACAAAATGATGTAAAATAAAAAACCTTCGTGTGGATTTTCTACCAGTTCCTTCCATTTTTCTGAAAGACATGTGAAGGAAGAAAACTAGCCCTCAAATCTCAAAACTCAAAAAAAAAAAAGTTTTTGCCTGAACAGTGTTTATTGTATGAAACAGACTGAAAAGCCAATCAAGTCACAACCTCACCTACTGGAGTCACAGTTGCATCATTAATTTGACTAATAATGGGAATTCTGAAATTTTGGTTATAAATATGATTTGTGAGGTTATAGTAACGTCACCTTCCACAATCAAATTCTGATCCATTTCCAGTCCAAGTGAACTTGAAGAAAGTTGCTAAAGCTTTTCTTGAGATGTTGTCTTCACGAGGACTGGACACAAAGTGTAGTCAAGTTACACATGATCCTGATACTTGAGATAAAACCATAGATAAAATAGAAAACACGGGAAACATTACGCATACAATTTAACAAACCGAATTCAAACGCTGTTTCGTATAGTCATGTATCTTTTTATTTTGTGTTAGATATGATAAAATAGTGAAATAAGAAGACAACAGTTAGATAATCACATGCATGACAGTCAAGCCTATGAGAGGCTCTAGCAGCACCACATGAGGCCTACTGCTGCTTACACTCCTGCTCCAAGGTCTTTTGGGAGCTGACACGGATCACCTCAACAGTTTTACATTTCCTCCCCTTCTCCTCCCGTTTGTTCTCCGGCTGGTTCTTCTCCTCTGCCATGGGAGAGCTTCAAGGACCAACACACACCAAACTTATTATAGAAATATACTGGAGTCAGCTATACTAATCTGTAGTGTGTAATAATGAAAATTAAAAAAAAGAGAGAGAAAATGTCCACAGTGTTTGTGTCTGTGCTAACATGAGTTCAAGGATGTGAGTACTGACCTGGGGATGGGGATCACAGCCGGCTCCTCTTCACTGATCTTCACACACTTAGCTGGCCTCGCTGGCCCAGTCAGCTCTGAGCCTGTCACACACACACACAGTCATTAATGATCCTCACACCACTGAGCTCTGTGTTCATGTTGGAATGTAACGATCATACACACACCTTGTGTGGAGCTCAGTGCCTTCCCTGCAGAAGGAGCGTCAGCCTCGGGGCCTGCCGTCTGATTATGTGTGACATCCATCGCCGTGGTAACAGTCTGCTCCTCCTTGTTAGGCGCAGTGTTCTCAGAGGAGTGTGCGATGTCCACAGGAAGTTTTTCTCTCTTTCTTGTCTGTAACAGATTCTTCTTGGCGTCTGCAGAAAGAAGGAACCCTGGTCCAGTTGGTAGATTCTAAATGTGCTGAGATACATGTGTCTCTGGTGTTCATCTACTGACCTTTGGGTTCATACTTGTGCTGCAGCTCCTCTACTCTCAGGTGGAGCTTGATCTTGTCGCTCTCAGCCTGCAGCACAAGTAGACACACAAAGAAACCGTTCAACAGACATGCAGTAGGAAGCATCAGAGAGAGGCAACAGACTCAGCAGGAGAAATGTACATGTATCTGACTCCTCCTCCATCACAGACAGAAGGAAGCCTGACAGTCAGAGCACTGGCCTGTTTGAGCCGCCGTTCAAATGAGAAGAGTTTCCTCTCCAGCTCCAGAGCTCTCTGACTCTCCGACAGGGACTTCATCCTCTGCAGGGAAAGCTCATCTCCCAGACGTTCTGCATCCTTGCTGAGGAGACACACACACACACACACACACAGACACTGACTTTCTCTGAACCAAAGAGCCCATGCATACAGACTGTCTATAAAAAGTATTCCCCCTCTTGGATGTTTTCCCTCTTCATTAGGGCCACGTGCCACCGCACTGGGCACTGGCCCCTACAGCTATGAAATAATCTAATAAATAATAAAAAATCCAACTTTATAACGGTTGTGTATTGCGTCTAACAAGCAGAGCTTAGAGTGCGTGACATCATCGCTAGAGTCAGAGAGACCCCGAAAACTGATTTTTTTCTGGCTGAATTGTCACCACGGCCACAATTCAACTCTACACACAGAACAAGTGTGGCTACAAATGTGGAGAAAATCCTGTCTCATGTGATGTGCTCAAAACAGCAGACATATTTACATAATTGTTATTACTGAGCCTCTTTGTGCAGCTAGACCTGCTCCAGTGGCTCATTGACTTCAATACAAAGGTAGGAGCTGATTTTTTGCGACATAAGTCGACAGTCGATAGCTGTACTACAAAGGTGGCTCTTTTAACCCAGTTTGTAGATCATCATGGTAATTTATGCTTAGCTCATAATCTGGTCCCGACCAGGTTATGTTCAGAGTTTCATCATAAAACCGGCTGTAAAAGCGCCGCTGTTTCACTATTTAACTCGTTTTCAGCTGCGTCAGCTTTATTTTGAAAGTCCAGTGGATCTGGATCAGAACGGAGCGTTTGTACTGAGGGAGAGATTGCGCAGAGCAGCTGTTTGGCAAATTTAAGGCAGATTTAAGGGGATTTAACATGTCAGGGGCAATTAAATAGGGGTCGAAACCCAAAATACCAATTTACCAAGTATTTTTGTCAGCCATCAGTTAACACTGAGCAGTGTAGCATCAGTCAGTGAAGATGTAAAAAGTCTCTGAAGGGGCGGTGCGTGGCGCAGTGGTTAAGGCAGCCGCCCCATGTATATGCAGACGCAGGCGTCCCCGGTTCGCGTCCCGCATCCTGCATGTCATTCCCCTCTCTCTGCCTCCCCCTTTCCTGTCTATCTCTACTGATCTATCAAATAAAGGCATAAAACGCCAAAAAAATATACTTTAAAAAAAAAAAAAAAAAAAAAAGTCTCTGACAGTAAAACAGATGCTCAGACTCAAGGTGTGTTTCTGCGCCCCAGCAGACGTGAATGACACAGCTAACATTACTCACACAGCGTTGTTGAGCTTCATCTTGAGCAGGTCGGTGTAGTAGGTTTCATCTTGACCGTCACTGCTCTCTGCTGGAGCTGGATTGGCCGGCTGAGACTTCAGCAACATCTACACAGACACAGACAGACATAATAGTCGTTCTACAGTGCGATAATCATCTTGATCCTCCTCTTTGACCGTTTCTCTATCAGCTGGGAGTTGGATGATGGGATGGTCCACTCAAAACTGCTCTTCAGAAAATGTTAGACACAGAGGCTACGTCCATCTTCCACAGAGCAGATAGCTTTTGATTTTATTTGTTTGATTAAGAAAATAAAAGAGGCCAATCAGTACTCACCTCCACCTTCTCCAGTCTCTGTAGTTTACTCATCAGGTTCTGGATCTCTGCGTTCCTCTCAGAGAGCATGGACTGGAGTCTCTCCAGCTGAGCAGGGTCGGCCCTGGAGCCCTGCAGCTGCATCAGAGTGGCGATCTGACCCTAGACCAGCGCCATTTAACATTCAGTTATGAACAAACCACAGCATGTGAACGTAAAGACTGCATATGTCCAGTTCTGTGACACTTGGTACCTTCATGCGCTGCAGCTGCTGCTTGCTGAAGGCATTTTGTTTCTGCAGGGACTGATACTGGACCTTCATACTGATCAGCTGTCTCTCCATCTCAACACGTTTATCCTCCAGCTGAAAGAGACGCATACTGGTTTCTGCCTGTCATTTGTTTAGCTTGCATCCCAGAAATGTTGATGCATGACAGTGTGTCTACCTCAGCAAACAGGGAGTTCCCTTTGCTATTGGGATCCTGGGCCTGCTGCAGAGCCTGGTCCAACTGGACCTGAAGATCCCGGTTCGCCTCACGAGATTTCTGCGGAGTGACAGATACACAATCTGAGCATGCAGAAACAAGGAGAAGATCTAGACACCAGTACCATGTATTTCTTGTACAGTTCATCTTTATTTACCTCTAAGGAATTGAAGCAGTTGACAGCCTCTTTCTCCCTGTCCTCCTTCTCCTCTGTGATTCGCTCCAGCTGACGCTGCAGGCTGCTGTTGGTCAGCTCCAGCTGCTGCTCTCTGTACTGACACTGCTGCAGCGTCTGCTCCAGCTCCACCTGTTACACAGAGGCCCATGTTATCTGCTGCTGGGAGAGAAGCTGGTGTCCCAGGGCTCAGGAGGCAGAGCAGGACATGCACTCAATAGAAGGTGGGTAGATCCCGGCTCCTCAGGCTCTACCAGATGGGTACAGTCCATCTACCATGCACCAACAGTTATTCTCCCGTACCTTAATGTTCTCCAGATCCACAACCTTCATCTGCACCTCCATCACCTCAGACGTCATGGATACTTGTGTGTGTTCGCTCAGCGCTCGCAGCTCTTCCATTTTGTTATTCAGCGTTTCCGTCTGCACCTCCAGCTTGTGTTTCAGCTGTTTCTCCCTGAGCTCAGATTCATCCAGAGTCGACTGCAACCTTAGCATCTGAGAGCAAAACACATCACATGGTTATTCATTTACCTTGTGAAGTGGTGACACACACACATTCAGTAGCTTTGACCGTCTCATGTTATTGTACTCTTAAAGGTAGGGTTGGAGATTCTATTCTGCAGCATTTTTTTTTACTAAATTGTTTGCTGCTCCAGATTCCCATGTAGTTTAGCTACAGTTCAGTACAGTGAACAGAAAGTGAAATCCTGAAATACTAAAGAGGAGGCAGAGCCATGTTCAGGTCAGTCAGGTGTGAGGAGTGCAGTAAACACAAGGTTTTCAGTGCAGATGGTTAAGACTTAACAGCACTGTTAGGTTTGTTTCTACCACAGTAGAACCCAGTAGAACACAGGAGAGTTGACCTTGTTGTGGAGCACACCGAGAGCCGTGCTGTGGCTCCTCTCCAGATGTTCCTGCTGCTCCTGCAGCTGCTGTCTCTGCTGGCTCTTCACACAATCATGGTCCGACTGCAGCGACTCCAGCATCCGAGTCTTCAACTGCACTTCTTTCTGCAGGGAGTACTTCTCCTGTTCCAGGGCCTGTGAGGGGAACAGGTGCTGTGGTTTAAAGCTCTAGTCTGTCTGGATAATAAGTTTTTATCCTGAAGAAGTAGTTATTACATAAACTGTTGACCCAGAATTTCATATCTTAAAGGGATAGTTCAACATTTTGGCAAATTGGCCCATTGCCATAATCCCTATAGTCATAGCAGTAGGTTCATTGCCTTTATTTGTCAGTGCAAGCTATTTTTAGAATGGTGGAGCAGAGCCGTGAGCTGCTCAGAGCTATACTATGGAGGCTCATGGGATTTCTTGGTTTCCCTCATCAAACTCATCAATCCAACAACTCAGTGTGGTGAATGTGCAGGTCACAACTTGTCCACTAGAGCGTTGTGGAGTTGTTGGATTGTGTATTTGATGAGTTCGATGAGGGAAAGCATGAAATCCCATGAGCCTCCGTAGCGTAGCTCTGAGCAGCTCACGGCTCTGCTTTGCCATTTTAAAAACAGCTTGCACCGACATATAAAGGTAATGAACCTACTGCTATGACTATAGGGATTATGGCAATGGGCCAATTTGCCAAAATGTTGAACTATCCCTTTAAACCCAGGAACAGAATTTTTTGCATGGTAATTGCTCTACAAGTCAGAGTGAAAATGTGTGAGGCTGTGATTTGTGTCGGCTGAGTCATACCTCAAGTGCATTTGTCATCTCTATTCTCTGCTCATCCAGTCTGCTCTGCAGTTCCATGTGCTGGTTGAGCAGGTCCAAACCAGCCTGAGCAGCCTGCTGGACCTGCTCCTCCTTCTCCTTCAGCTGCCTCTGCAGCAGCTGGATTTGCTCCTCTGCTGACATCTGGAGTGAAAAGGAAAGGTGTTTGTGAAATCTGCTTCATGATTCAAGCTGCAGACTGCAGCCTGCCTCACTATATATCCAACACTGTGCCCACATTGGTGGAATGATGTGCTATGCGAGGTCCCTCAAAATGAAGAAGATTAATGAATTAATTGAACAATAATTGATTATTAAATTAATTGTCAACTATTTTGACAATCAAATAATCAGTTTGAGTAGTTTAAGAAAAAAAAGGCCAAATTCTCAGATTTCAACTTCTTAAATGTGAATATTTCTGGTTTCTTTGTTCTTTTATGACAATAAACTGAGTATCTCTTTGGTTTGTGGACTAAACAAGACATTTGAGGACTTCAACCCTAACAACTAATCGATTAATTGTTCAAACAAATGACAGATTAATTGATAATGAAAATATTTGTTAGTTGCAGCCTTAAAATGATGCAGCACAAGGAGACGACACAGCATGAGACTGACTCCTGGTCAGATATATATAATACCAGAGATGGAGGAAAGGCTCCTTATATTATGGAGGCTCCACCTGCTTCTGTGTATGGTAGTTACAGCAGGTTCAACGCTCTCAGTGCTGGATGTTTTTAATACTTTCAAGTAAACAACAATACATAAAAACTGTTTTGTATTGTACAGACAGACAGATAAATAGATTCAACATCAGAGGGTGTGCATGAGGTTGTGTGTGTGCAGACAGACTGCAGTGTATACCACACAAGGTTAACAACTGTCACAAGTGGAGTCGCGCACGCGCATCCAAACACACTACAGGTGCAGGACCAACAAACAAAGTCAACTTAAAGAAAAAGAAGTGAAGTCCGCACTCTGTATTAAGCTCCTCTGATGTTTATTGTGGAACGATCAACGTTTCGATCCCTTGTCAGGATAACAAGGCAAAGCAAACATTTCATTATTATGGTCAGTTGGTCCCACCCGTGTCGGTTCAATAGGAGGTCCAACAAACAGACTCAACGGCTGTAAACGGACCGGTGTCAGTGAACTAACGAACCTCTGTTGTCTCCCACCGGGGACACGAGCACCATATAATGCATGGATGTACATGGTATGTAGTTGGAGAACACAGTCTCCTGTGGACATATCACTGGAGACGTCCCCCACCAGACCATAGAGACCCAGGCCGACAACAACAAGAGCAGACGGTTCAATGACGTAACTAAGTTACCGTCGACATTACTGACGCTACAGAGCCGCTGACAGTTTTGTGTTCCTTCTGGTGACTTAAAAGTAGAAACAGATATCAGGCAGACATTTTCTATCATTATGAAGTGGATATAAAGTGGAAATAATCATTTTACCTCGTCTGTGAAAAGTCTTCCGTCAACACAACTTGCCGCCACTTTGGTTAAATCAGAGCCAACTATCGCGATACGAGAGTGGCTCGCCAAGAGTTGTGTCTGATTGGCCAGTGAACCGTCAGGGGGCGGGAAAGAAGATACTGCTGCGTTCGATTGTACTCGGAACTCGGAAAGAGTGCTTCATTGCGCAACCTCTGAAAACATGACCGGCCACAGTAAGCTGATGTCTTTCGGGCATCAAAAAGTACTGCTGGGGAAGAACATTAGCTGCTTGGGGGAGAGAGAGAAAGAGAAGCGCCACTTCTGCAACACACAGTCTTGAACGCACCAGAGGGGAATCCTACATGCGTCACAGGCATAATACATGGTCACAGGGTCACGGCCATACATCAGCGAGCCATGCAGATTCAAGAGTGACGAGCTGGAGATGTTGCAGACTAAACATCAAACAACAAATAATGTTCCTTTGGGGATTAACTGTAACACACTTCTAAGTTAAACCAGAGAAGGGCTTTGGTTAAACTCCTCTACATAGAAAAATAAAATTGTACAATGTTTTTCAGGCCACAAGAGGTCAGTGTTGTACCATTTTAGGCTTCTGTTGAACCCTGAACCTGCTGAGCCATGCCCTCCATACGTAGTGTGCAGTTTACCATTTTATAGGCTACTGATTTGGATTTATCATATTTTGTGTATTTCATTTATTTGCAAATATTTTCACTCAGGAACATTGAAAGGAAAAAAATATATTTGGAGTTTTGTGATATTTTTGCTGAAAGATATTTTTTTCTGATTCATATGCCACTTTATTTATTTAAGTGTCATACAACCTCCTTAGTTGTTAATCTGGGCACAATTCGGGTGAATTTGCTTGTCAAATTTTTTGGGGCCATTTTGAATTTCTGAGAGCCTTTTTTTAATCAAAAGATAGCATAACACCAAAGAAGGGATTTATAACAATTAACTGTTTTTTGTTTGTTTGTTTGCTTTTACTGACAATAATTAAATGTTTGTAGTATAGAAGGGAACCCATGCAGACCTCAGCAAGAAGAGTGTACCACTGCCCTGGTGTTGGGGTAGGCCTAATCTTCTCAGCTGGGATATCTGTTTTTCTGTAATTTTCCATGAACTATCAGTATCTGATCTGCAGGTATGCTAGGCTTTTTTTCCCTTTTTTCTTGCCATGGCTTTCTTCACAGAGCCTCTTGTGCCATGTGTCTACCAGAGCTTGCTTGGTGTTCCTCAGAGATTCCAGGGTGCAGAACTTTTCTTTTTTTTTGACACCAATGGAGCCTCTAGTTGTGCTCCACTTGCTGTGTCTTGCTCAGACTCTGGATTTGACTTGATCAGATCCATAGGCCTTGTGGTCTGGGTAACACATCTACTTTAGATGGGGATAGTGAGTTATTTTGTCGTTGTTGATGTTGCCGTTAGTCTATAATTTAATCACAGTAGGTCCATTGATTTAACATGTTTCAATGATAATGATTCAGAGTGAATGAATGAATAGTATAGGCCTACACTGACAGCTCCTTAAAAATTACAACCGCCCTTTTTCTGTTCACCTTCAAGAGTGTATATGTGGACAATAAACAACTAAACTCCTGATCTGGAAGTGGTTCTCTTCCTCTTTCTGTTGGCACAGGCCATTCAGTTGTCATCTCCATGCTGGATCCTATTCCAGCTGAGCTGTCTGGCATGAATGAGTGTCTTCAACTGCATGTTGCTTCTGAATTTACAATTTTAAATGGAAAACCCACAAGATAATGTCCCTGCCAGTGCCTCTACATATAGCTATACATGGAGTAAACGTTACTGTAACCTATCAACCACTGTTTTGTTTTGTTTTTTACTACAGTAACATGTGTAATGGAAAATTCTGGTGTAGTCCATAGTATGTTGACAAAGTGCTGTATAACCATGTTGTAGGTGAACATTCTTATTCTGCTTATTCAGTTAATTCCTTGGATGGTAACAGTGTGAGGTACATCAGGCACAGAAATAGATTGAAGGACAGAAGCCGAGGAGCTCTGTCCTCCAGGGCTCTGCATGCTTTGTAAGGTGCATCAACAGATGATCGGCGCCGAGCATGAGGTGGCACAAAGTTATGATGTAGCCTATGGCCTCCAAACAACTCTTACAGCTCAGGGAGGATGCCATTCACATGACAGGGGATCAGCAGTTACACACACACATGGAATGTATGAATTTGGTTGATAAACAGCAAAGACAGTAAGTCTCTGCACCTAGTGCAGAGATGATGTCACCTAACGCCAGAAAGGCTGTAGAATGCAAAGGGGGGTGTGTGCCTGATCTTTTTCTCTGTCTGTGTCCTTGTTTTGTCTGCCGTAGCAGGGCCACATTTTACTATAAACATAGAGTGCCTGAGAACATCTTCAGGCCACTCACTCACAGACTGTACTCCTGTTCGGTTGTGTTTTGGGTGACTCCATTCATGAATGCTTTTATTAAAACTCCAGAAAGACAGCTGACGTGTCAAGATATTCTTCTTTTCGGACGAATAATCTTTTTTGCCACCACAATTTTGGCGACCACGAAGGGACCTCATCCGTGAGCGGATTCTGGGACTTCTGGACCGACGGTGTTAGGCTGTGCACGCCAGGGGCCAAGCCCTTGGAAAACCTCAAACTCCCCCAGAAAAGGAAGGTAGAGAAGAGGGCCTGACGTCTGGAAGGACGGGATCCCCTCACTGTTGGGGTCCAACGAACTCGGTGGCTGCAGAAAACACCTCGCTGTTCTTTCGGGTGAGTTTTAGGAAAGGAAACGGCCGAGATAGAAATTGCGCAAGAAGTCTCCTCTCTGCCTATTTAGTAGTGTCGGCAGACGTGCCGGGCATCTTGACTTCCCCAAGAAAGGAAGACCCAAGTGTCTGAGAGTGGTAGACTTCCCCCGAGAAGATCTGTTTTTTTTTTTAAATAGGGCTCGGGGATGCCTAGATCTGGGATCTGAGGCACCAGATTGGAAAAGTGATCTGAGGGCACTTAGAGGGCCTATATACAACTCTAAGACGGAGGAAGGAGAGGCGAAGTAGAAAATATAATTTGGCTTAACCATTTTTGACTGTCTTGATAAATAAATAAAGTTAAATTGGAGTCTGTTTCTTAGAAGAAAGAAAATTCTCCTAAATTTATAAGTATCATTTCCCCTGTAATTAAAGGGGAAAACAATTTTTTATTATTTCAAATTTTGAATTTTTTTTGTTGAATAAAATTGCAAACGTCTGAGAGAATATAACAATGGGAGCAAAACAAAGTAAACCCTCTGGAAGTAATCTATCCGAGGGACCAGATTACGAAGCCCACGATATAAAGTACATGTCAGTTAGCTATGGGAAGGAGGCCATAGCCCAATTAGATCTGTGGGTCAGAAAATTTCAATTTCCAAAAAAATAGGCAGCCTGAGCGTTAAAGACCTGGAGGTTTTACGTGTGAGGCAAGACAACAGATGCATCGAAGCAATAAGAGTAAGAGGAAATTAAGATAAACTGGAAAACTTTTGACATGTGGATGCATGAAGCTGGGTGTAGGCAGGGCTCCAACAGGACCGTGCCCCGGTGTCTGAAGCTGGATCCAGACTTGGACCCGACCGCACTGTGCCATCCACCTCCACCTTCATCGTCACTTCAGGACGCTTCTCCTCATCATCATCATCAGTGCCGTTTCCCTGTCTGATCTTCGGACGATGTGAGCAGCCGGTGTACATGCCATGGACAGTGGCTGACATACGTGCTGTCTGTGCACAGCTGCAACCAGTCTCAGAAGGAGGCAGAAAGTTTGAACACCCGACAGTGATACTACACAGACCAACAATTGATGAACTGAGCATTGAAGCTGAACGCACCATCCAAGGCAAAAGATGAAGAACAGGTCGTGGTAACAAAAGGAGGGACCGTTGCTTTCGGTGCGGAAAGAAAGGACACTGAGTGCGGGACTGCCGCAAGATCAAAGAGGTGAGGATGGATGGTGGGAGCGGGGGCCAGTGTGGATCTGGTGGGGACACTGGGCCGGCAGCTGGGAGCGTGCAAACACGTGAGAGCACCTACACCAACACACACACTGATACACGGACACATGTTGCATCCTAACACTGACACTGAAACTGAGCTCATGAGTTTAAACTCAGCCCCACATATCAGAGTGGACAGTTGGTGTGGGTGGGAAGTTTTTTTCTTTAAAAGATACAAAGCTCTACTAAAATGTATTGAATCCTGATTTTGAGAAATATTCAAATACCTAATTTCCTTAGTTATGATAGGTTGTCCAGTTAAAGAATAGTTGACAAAGATTTTATTTGTTTGTTGGATTTTTCTTTGATTTGTCCACCACGGGGTATATGTGGGAAAGAAGAAAAAAAAAAGTAGAAAGGTACTAGCGTTTTTTATCAACACCCCGACACACAAATCATGTTAGAGAGGGAGGTAACTCTCCCCTGCTCTGTTGTGCTGCAGTTTTGAGCACACACACACACACACACACACATTGACGTCGTAGCCTATGCCCGCGTTGAAGTAGGCTACACGCATATATTTTTATGAAATTAAGAGTATTATTGATGAAATAACGCTGGACGAGGATTGTTTGAATTCAATTAGACTATTTTGGATAATGTTAAATGCATTGCCTCACCAACAGCGCCAGCATGAGTGTTAAATTTTGTAAACTCATAACATCTGACCCTCACATCTCATTGGTGAATCGAACATGTACAAACTTGGATTATTGGGTGTAAAAGCTGAATGTCTCCTCAAACTGGAAGGATACAGCTGATCCTCAGGTGCACTTTAAAGAAGTCCTGAAGGCTAATTGTAAATTGTTGAATCATGATGTTGAAGTTGCAGATGTAATCATATCTTTTGATTATCCCAACTTGACATTGACAAGAAAATGTTTAAGTTTGTTGAAGAGATCTCAGAATTACAAGACATTCTCAGTCATTTTTGGGCTAAAAGGTGAAACATGATGCTTTCCTGATTAAGAAATTGTGAGCCTGTTGCTATGACAATTAAATTAAATTACAGGCCATGTAGTAACCACTATCCTCTCAGACGGAGCAATTGAAGGCGTTAGGCCTGTGTTTGATGCTTTGTTGAAAGCTGGAGTAAGTGTACCATGTGCTGGTTCTCCAGTGAGAACCCCCATTTTTCTGGTACGTCATATTCAACGTGAGGGCGAGCCTGTGGAATGGAGATTTGTGTAAGACCTGCAAGCTGTAAGCGCTGCTGTGCAGGCCAGGGCGCCAATGGTATCGAATACACAAACTATTTTGTTTCAAAGTCCAACAAACAGTAAATGGTTTTCAGTTGTGGATCTTTCGAACGTTTTTTTATGTAGAATGACAGTCAATTTTGGGTTTGCCTTTTGTTTTTGTTTGTTGTTGTTTTTTGTGTGGAAAGAAGTATGCGTTCACTCGGTTGTGTCAGAGTTGGTGTGAATCTTCGTTTCTGTGAAACAATTTATTACTTTGCTCTGATGGACAGCCTGGAGACTCTGGAGTTGCCAGAGGAACGTGCCTTTGTTGCGGTATGGTGATGGTATCTTGGTTGCGAGTGAGACCAGAGAGAGATGCGTTAAAGCTGCTCTGGTTCTTTGACCCATCTGGCTGTACAGGGGCACTAGGCCAGCCTGTCCAAACTGCAGTTTGTTGCCACAAAGGTCACATTTTGGGTCATGTTAATTCAGCGGAGGGAAGATCCCTCCCATTCAAAAGAAATTAGGAAAACAATTTAAGTATGGTAATGTTTTTTGGCCATGATAAGCTAGCAGACATTGGGTCATTCATTGTGCAGTAATTCAGGCACCATTGGCAGCAATTGCTTATGGAAAAGGCCTAAGAGCTCAGACCCTGTCACTTAGATTTGACTCTGACGACTGTGAAGGCTGACAAAGTTTCCAAGTGACTTTAATGTAGTTGTATGAAGACCATGACACTTGGACTACCTGACTGTTCATGACCTTTGACCAGGACTGTTGAAGAGAAGGGTGGGATTGTTATTATGACTATGACTGAAATCTACTGCTTTTAACCCTGCTGCTCTTCTGCCAACAGCCAGGACAGAAAGCCACATGACTATGTGGCTGCTATAATATCTGTTTGCTCCCACAGGCCAAAGCTAAAGGATGCTCTATTCATTATGTGGTTTCTGACTTATGTTTTTGTAGAATGTTCATTTTCAGATGTTGGACGCATTTGGGTGAATGGAGACGACTTCAACAAAATTTACATGATCAGCATCAGATGATGTTTTTGGATGAAATGTTGATGCCAACAGAACATGTTGCTGTGTGAATGTTCACATTATATTGACCTTTTCTCTTTAGGTGTTACCAGGACAGATGCAGCTGTACACGTAGCTTCAAGGCTACTTTTGTCTCATGAATTGTATGTCTGTTGTTTTTCTCTAACATCATTCCCATCCCCACAGTTGTAGCTACCACTGAGATAGCCCACCTGGTGATAAGAGCCTCTCTGGGAGAGAGGGCTGTTGTGGGGAACCACACTGTAACAAAATTACCTTAAAATTTACAGTAACTTACTGGCAACAATTATCCAAGTAATTACTGTAAATATGTTTTACAGTAGAGATACTGTACTTCCATTTACAGTATTAATTTATTTACTGTACTTCCATTTACAGTATTAATTTATTTACTGTAAATTAAAAAACAATTAAACACTGTGATTTCAGTTGTATTTACAGTATTGTTTTTTTTAACTGTAAAGTAAATACCAATTAAATACTGTGATTTCAGTTGTATTTACAGTATTGTTTTTTTTAACTGTAAAGTAAATACCAATTAAATACTGTGATTTCAGTTGTATTTACAGTATTGGTTTTTTAAAACTGTAAAGTAAATACCAATTAAATACTGTGATTTCAGTTGTTTTTACAATGCTGGTTTATTTACTGTACAAATAAAAACAGTTAAGCACTGTTATTTTTCATGGTTTGTATACGGCAATACAGTAACAGAAGGTAACAGTTGATCACTGTACAAATTAAATACTATACAGTATTTAGGGTCTGTAACACACAGTTAATATATCCATTCATTAATAGAATGACCCATATTCTAAAATATTTCAATTAGCTAAAGAAAACAAGAAAATTGTTAGCACAATTATTTATTAAAGACATTTGGTGGAGGGGAACATGATAAAGCACAGGTTACCAAACTTTTTAGCCCAAGTACGGTACCACTGTACCAAACCAAATTACCACTTCAGATACCAGGGGGCGCTGCTCTGATCAGTGGACATAGAGGAGAAGAACAATGCAGGATATTTACCTTATATTTAATTTTTACCTTCATTAAAACAGCTTCAGACCAATTGTGATGTTAGATAAATGGCTTGTAGCTTGTTACAGGAACAGTGGAGTGGAAACAGCCCAACAGCAACACTATTAACAGACTAGCTTAGCTTCACATTTATACATTAAAAAAACACACACACAATAGCAATATCTTGTAAAATACTTAATATTTGCATGAACAATGCATCTGGACACAAAAGAAACTTCTTTGAGAAGAGAAATCCTCTCATTCCTCTATGAAAGGTCTATGGCCTCTTGCCTGCCCTAAAGTTGACGTCATGTCAAGACAATCCTCCAAACTACATAGGGAGCTTGAATCGCTGTGTTGCACGGTGGAGAGCCTGGCAAAACGGTGTATAATCTCTGGCCCCATCCCAAACGCCTCCAGAAACTCAGAGCGTTTTAGCCGCCTTTACAGCCTCCATCAATGGCTGCACGGATTCTGTTCAGCGACAGGTTTTGATTACATTGCCAATTTTGACTCGTTTTGGTCCAACCCTTTAATGTACAAAACAGACGGGGTGCACCTTAACACAAGAGGAACTAAACTGCTTACAAAAAATTTCATAAATTACATAGCCTTTAGCATAAAACAATGATGTGTTCCTCAGCACGACCTGTTTCAGGGTCACGTATCTCCCATCACTGTATTCAGTCCATACAGTATGGGTCCTGCTGAGGATATCTTTCCACCCTCCTCTTCCCTGCTCAGTAGCTCCCCCCACAGGCCTCCTCGGGCATCAGCTACTCCCGCACTACCTGCCTCTCCCTGTCCTTCAATCCCTGTAATAATTACCCAGCGGATCTCACAATCTTGCACATCCTCCAACCTCAGAAATACTAATAACCTTCACTTGATTTCGACCAGTACTCCACATGTCACACCCGAGGCAACCACCCTCAGAATGTCACTGTTTAATGTTAGGTCCTTGTCTAACAAAACCTTTATTTTGAATGATTTTATTTCTTCTGACAACCTGGATTTTATGTTTTTAACTGAAACGTGGTTGCAAGGTGCTGACTGTAGCCAACTTGTAGAACTATGTCCTCCTCACTATGAGTGTTTTAACCAACCCAGGGTCAGTGGTCGTGGTGGAGGTTTAGTCTGTGTTTATAAGAAGAGTTTTAAATGTCATTTATTACATTTTAACATATTCTCTTCTTTCGAGGCTCTGACTTTTAAACTAGCTGGTTCTTATCCGATCTTATTTGCTCTTATTTATCGCCCTCCTAAATTTGCCAGCAGCTTTTTAGCAGAATTCTCTGAGTTTTTATCCTCCCTCGTCTTAAATTTTGACAGAGTGGTACTCTGTGGAGATTTTAATCTACACATAGACGACCCCGCTAATACTCAGGCTGCTGATTTCCTGAACATTACAAGCTCTTTTAACTTCCAACAGCATGTCCATGGCCCAACGCATAATCGTGGGCACACACTGGACCTTGTTTTTACCCTTGGCATAAGTTTAACATCTATAGATGTGCTAGATCTCACAGTCTCTGACCACAATTGTATAGTTTTTAATAGTGAATGTCCAGCTTTTGAGACATCCGCCATACACTCCTGGAGTACCCGCGTTTTTAATGAAAATAGCCCGGCAGAGTTCAGTGCTCAGTTCAATCTCAACTACTCTCCAGCACCTGATCCTGCCAACTCCAACTACCTGGTTGCTCATTTTAACTCTGTCTGCCTCTCTACCCTTAATGCTATTGCCCCCCAGAAGCTTATAACCAAGTCCTCCAACAAGAGGCAACCTTGGTTAAATGACAGTATCCGCAGTTTTAAAAGAGAGTGTAGGAAAGCAGAGCGTTTGTGGAAAAAATCACGTCTCCAGACTCATTTTAATACTATGAAGAGCCTTTTATTGAATTTTAACTGTATGATAAAGGAGGCAAGAAGACAATTCTTCTCAAATCTGATCCACACTAATAAAAATAACCCCAGGATTTTATTTAAGACTGTTGATTCCCTGGTCAATACTCCACCCCCCTCTGTCCCCATTGAATCTGATGCCGACTGTGACCGGTTTTTATCCTATTTTAAAGATAAGGTGGAGTCTATCAGAGCCTCGATTACACCCAGTGCCTCTTTTACAGACGCTTTTAGTGATGCTTTTAGTGATGTCTTTTATCCCCCAAAGGACATTTTAAACCAGTTTTACCCTATAACTCTACCTGAACTTTTTAATGTTGTTTCACACACTAGAGTGTCAACCTGCCCTTTTGATGTGATTCCATCTAGGTTTTTATGTCAAGTATTCGATTCTGTTGGGCCCAGCTTGCTGTCTATTTTCAACAGCTCGCTGACTACTGGTTGTGTCCCGGACTACTTTAAAACAGCATGCATAACCCCCCTTTTGAAAAAACCAAAACTGGACCCTTCCCTGCATCACAACTACAGGCCAATCTCCAAACTGCCTTTTATGTCAAAAATTTTAGAAAAAATTGTGTCATCTCAGCTTTTAGCAGCCCTAGAGGAAAATTTTATCTTTGATAAATTCCAGTCTGGATTCCGGAAGTACCACAGCACTGAAACAGCTTTACTCAAAGTAACAAACGACCTTTTAATGGCGGCTGACAGTGGATTGTGCTCAGTCTTGGTACTTCTGGATCTCAGTGCGGCGTTTGACACAATTGACCATGGAATTCTTTTAAATCGTTTGAGGCACTGGGTGGGTATCTCAGGTACAGCTTTGAAATGGTTTTATTCATACTTCTTAAATCGTACGTTCTGTGTCGCAGCAAACAACCACAAGTCCTCCTTCTCCTCTTTGAAGTACGGCGTGCCTCAGGGGTCTGTTTTGGGACCTATCCTTTTTTCACTATACATGCTTCCCCTGGGGCACATAATACAAAAATATGATGTATCTTTTCACTTTTATGCTGACGACACCCAGCTGTACCTGCCCGTAAACGCCACTGACCCTGGGAAATTGAGTGCTTTTTTAGACTGTATTACTGCCGTTAAAGACTGGATGTCACAAAACTTCCTTCAACTGAATGACAACAAAACTGAAGTTCTGGTCTTTGGGCCCCAGCAGCTGACCAACCAGATCCTGTCAGCTGCTGGGCCATTAGTAGACGGCATCAAACCCTCCGCCAAAAACCTTGGAGTCTGGTTTGACAGTGACTTGAGCTTTAAACATCACACGACCAAACTTGCTCAGTCCTGCTTTTATCATCTTAGAAATATTTCTAAGATTCGCTCCTTTTTATCTTTTAAAGACACAGAAACAATTTTACATGCTTTTATTTCATCACGACTGGATTATTGTAACAGTCTTTTTACTTGTCTTAATCAGAAATCCCTGGACAGACTCCAGTCAGTGCAGAATTCTGCAGCCAGGCTTTTAACCAGAACCAAGAAACGTGAGCACATTACGCCTGTTTTAGCTTCACTGCACTGGCTTCCAGTTCGTTTTAGGATTGATTTTAAGATCTTATTAATCACTTTTAAAGCACTCAATGGTTTTAGCCCAGCATACATCACTGACCTTTTATCTTTGCACATTCCTGCTCGTACTCTGAGATCGTCTGATAAAGGTTTTTTAGCTGTCCCTGGGGCCCGACTGATGACAAAGGGGGAGAAAGCATTCTCAGTTCGGGCCCCAAGGCTCTGGAATGAACTACCGGAGGACATTAGGTCTGCTTCATCAGTGCTGTGTTTTAAATCACGCCTCAAAACTCATTTTTATCGGAAAGCTTTTCCTGATTTTATTTGATTGATTGTTCTGGTTGTCATTTTAATTGTTGTTATTTTATTGTACAGCACCTTGTAACATTTGTTTTGAAAGGTGCTATATAAATAAAGTTTATTATATTATTATAAAGTTGGAGACCCAGATCTGAGTTGGAGCCCTGAAATTAAAGAAGAAAACACAATTAAATTGATTTATAATTACTGTAATGCACCACGTATGTGATAAGGGTCTAAGATAGTGATGTTGTGTCAAGATACTTATTCCTGATAGAAAGTGTCAAATATGAAAAGATGACAGTGCTGCATTCAGTTTAAAGCAGATATCAGCGGAATGTTTCGTTAATCTAAGTCCTAAATAGTCCTATTTTCTGTCAGCATCACTTCCATAGAGTGTTTGGTCTCTCCGTCACTCTGCTCTGCTGTAAACCAGGAGAAAACTTTCCTTATGGGATACAAGTGTTATCCCATGAGGAGAGAGAACGGCATGAAGGGCTGTGTGTGCAGCCAAGGGATGCGCGTGAATGTGGTGACGTAGGGACGAGGACCAATAGATGCATGACGAGGGCGGGGGCTGCTAACTCATGGTGCGTTCAAGGAAACTCGTAACTTGTGTTTTTCCTTCTTGTGAAGTCATACCGGTTCAATCTGGTATGAGTTCACGGGTCGGAAGTTACGAAAGGCCGTTATAGTGACTTTGACAGGCAACAGGATGGTAAAAACACGAGCTACAGGTTTGAACGCTATACAAAGTCGTAGTCGTCACTTGAAGCTGTAACTTACGGTTTCAAAAGCCTGCCTGGAACGCAGCATTAGCCAAAACGACCGGATCGCTGATATCTGCTTTAAGATAGCCCACAATCAGGATGCAGTTGAGTTTAACAATGTGTTAAAATGCTTAAAGACATGTTGAACTAACTGTGTTTTTAACATGTTTTTAATTGACCATGAATTACAGCATGTTAAATTTTTCCTGCTGAGGTCGACTCAAGAGCCTTCAACAGTGGACCATTATAGTCTCAATCACCATTCAATCACTGACACAACAGTTGCTTAAAAGGATAGTTCACCCAAAATTGAAATTGCACTCATTATCTATTCACCCTAATGTGGACTAAGGGCTGGGAGAAGTCCTCCATCCCTTCTCTAGGTTACAGGGGGTCTTGGCGTAGCAGTGCATGTCCATATAATGGTTGCAAATGGATATGAACTGTCTTTCTAACAAAAGCATACACCAAAAAACATCCAAATACCTCCATGCTGCTCATATGTAAAGTCCGTCTTGAAGCCTTAAAAAATCTTGCGAGATTTGGACAGACCAGGAAGAAGAGCTTCGGGACAATTTCGCCTTTTGGGGCTTCAATACAGGAGGGACATTACATACGAGCAGCATGAAGGTATTTGGATGTCTTTTTGATGTGTCTTTTTGTCACGAAGTAAGTTGGTATCCATTTACAACCGTCATATGGACATGGAAACATTAAATTTCAATTTTGAGTGAACTATCCCTTTAACACACATTATTTAATAAAATGTTTGAGATAACGTCATTAAATGAACCATCTTGAACTTTCAATGCAAAAGATAGAACCTCACCTGCCAATCGAACTCAGGCCTTGATGAAGGAGGTTGCATGGGGGTTGAAGTCTTCCATTTCACCACTCTCCCAGGCTTCTGGCTCATCTGCTCCTTACTTGGTGGAGTCAGGAAATGCTGTTCAACCAACCACAAAAAAATAATTATAATAATATCAACAGCTGCACTAAAAACAAAAAAAACCACAAGCATAATTTCTCAGAGATTTTTGACAATCTGAAGAAAACGTAGCCTATTAAACCATACGTGTATATATCTATGCTTAAACAGCCATGCGTCTTTTTCCGGACAGTCGTCATGGAAACGTCACAATGATCTATGTGAAAACACACGTGTGAACATGAACCTTACATGCTGAAAAACAAAGCAATGGACCAGTTTCACGTCTGATAAAAGCATCTGGGCTCACATAAGTCCGGAGCTCTGATGCTGCAGGGGGGGACGTGCTAACAGCTAACAGTCATGCTGCAGCAGCTGGCTGAGCCGCAGCGGCTCCGCTCGTTAACGACAACGAGGTCGACGTGGAGTGGTCCTCTCAGTCAGCTGCAGCAGCAGTTAGCCTATGTTGTGGTGATGAGTAACGTTAATTCATTTTGATGGCAGGCTAACTGGTT
Source organism: Decapterus maruadsi (assembly GCA_030347415.2). Taxonomy (NCBI): domain Eukaryota; kingdom Metazoa; phylum Chordata; class Actinopteri; order Carangiformes; family Carangidae; genus Decapterus; species Decapterus maruadsi. The sequence goes on along the minus strand of CM064903.1, from coordinate 32,287,177 downwards.
AATACTTAGCTGTATACCTGTGGTTCATCATCACAGCCTGACAAGAAGTGTAAAACTTTTTTGCTGCTAGTAGCCTATCGTACTTACCGATTTTCTGGATGTTCTGATGTGGGATTCCAGGAGGAAACTCCGGCAGAGGCAAAGGGTGGGGGGAAAAAAACTCCTTTCCCGTGCAGCCAAACAAAAAAATAAATGAAAAACGACATCACGCTCCAGGAGCAAGCTTTCAACAGGTCTCTGTCTCAGCTAATGTTAAAAAAGGACCGTTCGGTCAGCTAGGCTATCACCATGGCTATCACTACATACTAAGCTAATGTTAGCTACCTGTGTTAATATTATACATCCATGGTAGACATCTTGGTAAGAGCTGTCTCGGTGACGTTTCCGCTGAATTCCGCTCAGGCAAAAATTAACACAGACGACGCAAACGCACACAAATGAAACTAAACTCAACACAAGCACAAAACACAGCTTTGTGTAGGCTAACGAACTGCTTCTGGAGGAGCTTTCCTGTCAATCTGAATCAGAACTGCAGGTGCTGTGTTCGCGCTCCCCCATGTCGCTACAACGTGATTGGCCCATTTGAAGCACGACCGTTGAACTCTCTTGAATCTCATTGGATGAATTGAAAATGCAGGGGAAGGAAAAAAAAAAACTTACAGTTGATACCATACAAAATAAAATTCCTATAAGTCATTATGAGTTAAAAGTCACAATTATGAGATAAGAACCAGAGCGGCTCTGATAAGAACCATGATAAGATCAGATAAATAATCTATGATATAAAGGGTCAAACTTATGATGATAATAAAAAAAAAGAGATAAGCATTTTATTGAGACACTTTTTTGATCTAAATGAAAAATACAGTAGTTTACTTTTCTATTTACAGTACTATGTGATTTTCTTTACAGTAACCATTTGTCTACTGTGATTTTCACAGTAATACTTAAACTACTGTGATTTTGTCATGTGGAGAAGGTTTTATTGTAAAATTTACAGCATTCTACTGTAAAAATCATACACAGTAACGTTACTGTGTTTACTGCAGTAAATAACTGTAGATTTCACAGCCATTTTTTACAGTGCAGGGAACAGCAGTCTGTGCTGCTTCCCTTGTTTATGTTTTGTCTGGTGTGTGAAGTTGACACATGGGTTGGACCGTGTGTCAAAAGGGGGAATAATTGATGATTGACTGATTGAAGTATGTATGGAATCACTGGCCAGTGTGTGGATGAATGATATGGTATTGGGTTTTTCTGGTTGTTGTTTGGTTGTTTGGTTTTCCTGTTGTTAGTTTTTTCGTAAAAGTTTACCAACAGGTGGAGGTTGTCCTGCAGGAGCCAGCAGACAAAGCTGAGTGACCACAGGTCAGACGACTATATCGTGGTGAACGACCATGGCATCCCTGTGAACACATTGGGTGCAGCCAAGGGGTGGCGACCAGCTTCCTGCTGGTCATCTCCATCACAGCGGGGCTGTTGGTGCTGATACTGAAAGAGATCTACAACCGCGGGACGAGCAACAACAGCATGACAGATTCACCTCACCCGGACCACCGATCTACACCTACACCACTCTCTTCACATTCCGATGAAGACATCTACTGTTACTGTGAGTAACACAACATCGAGATTGGAGGACAACGTTTGATACAAGGCAGTGATGAGATCTGCAAGCTGCTGACCAACGCAAGCTGCCATGTTTGCACTGCCCTGGCACAAGAGAAAGGTGTGTCACTGAAACCACATCCTAAAATTCTGGGGGCAATGATTGCTCTTACCCAGAAAGAAAGGGCCCGAGCTCGTAGTTCACAACCTGACAGAGGAACGCTGAGGATTCAACGCAAGTGTTGTGAATTACGAGGGGCTGAAGATTTGTTCTTGGGAGTGTTTCTACAGTAGGTTGGGAAGAACTTCACTTTTCCCTAAGGACCACAAATCCCACTGCTCAGAGATGCGCAGTTTGTTTTCACTTGGGATCGTGCTACTGTACACCCAGAGAGCACTCTCTGGGTACATCAGCATGTCAACAACCTGTGATGGCGACAGGTCATGTGACATGACGACATGGACATCTTCAGATGCGACCTGACCTGGTCACAGGTTTAATTCTCACGGACATTCATCGATCTCACTCACACAAGAAATACAGAGTTGCAGGACGAGCTCCTTTTCAGTTTTCACATTCCGAGGTAGTAATTTTTACATGAGTGATGTAAGTTGATTATTCTTTGATGTTTTTTATTTAGTAATAATAATCAATAATCACAAAGAATTATGTTTTGATTTCTATGCATTGCTATATGTGTGAGTTTGATGTTTGTTGCATATGATTTCTTTTGAAGTGGTACTATTCCATTTTGAGTTTGTGTTTTCAGTTGTTGTGATGACTATGTAAATGCTAAAGGGGTGGACCAATCCATTTTGCTTTATACTTTTGGATAATTGTGTGCGGTATCTTTAATAGTGGTAATTTGTCATTACATATGATTTGGATTTGTAATGTTTTTACATGACAGTCAAGACTGAAAGTGCGAGTTTCACAAACGCAGGTTTTTGATAGCTTTGATATTTTCATGTTTTTACATAATCATGTCATGTTTGATTTATCTTTTCACATATTATTTGAAGTAGATTAGTTAAATTTCGGATTATGGGATTTTTTCCTCATTATATTGGAGGTTTTTTTCCCCTTTTCTTAGGTTGAGTGTAGCTAGACAGATGAGTCTTTTGCCCTCCTCTTGTCAAGTGAGGGGGGGGGATTTTGGCTTTTCTGTACCTATGGACTGTGTTTTCCTGCCTAGGGTTTTTTTTAGACTCCCTTGTTGGAGACTGGGTGTGCTAGCGTTTGGCTGGCGCAGGGCAGGAAATCAGAGAACATGGGGTAGATGACTACATAATTTCCCATTTTAATTGTGGTTTAGCATAAAAATGCTAAAAGGGGTGGAATGTAATGGAAAATTCTGGTGTAGTCCATAGTATGTTGACAAAGTGCTGTATAACCATGTTGTAGGTGAACATTCTTATTCTGCTTATTCAGTTAATTCCTTGGATGGTAACAGTGTGAGGTACATCAGGCACAGAAATAGATTGAAGGACAGAAGCCGAGGAGCTCTGTCCTCCAGGGCTCTGCATGCTTTGTAAGGTGCATCAACAGATGATCGGCGCCGAGCATGAGGTGGCACAAAGTTATGATGTAGCCTATGGCCTCCAAACAACTCTTACAGCTCAGGGAGGATGCCATTCACATGACAGGGGATCAGCAGTTACACACACACATGGAATGTATGAATTTGGTTGATAAACAGCAAAGACAGTAAGTCTCTGCACCTAGTGCAGAGATGATGTCACCTAACGCCAGAAAGGCTGTAGAATGCAAAGGGGGGTGTGTGCCTGATCTTTTTCTCTGTCTGTGTCCTTGTTTTGTCTGCCGTAGCAGGGCCACATTTTACTATAAACATAGAGTGCCTGAGAACATCTTCAGGCCACTCACTCACAGACTGTACTCCTGTTCGGTTGTGTTTTGGGTGACTCCATTCATGAATGCTTTTTATTAAAACTCCAGAAAGACAGCTGACGTGTCAAGATATTCTTCTTTTCGGACGAATAATCTTTTTTGCCACCACACATGATTCTGATCTTATTGCATAGGCTACACACAGGGGAGAAAGGTGATGATAATTCTAGGGGCCCAGAGCCCAGTAGGGCCCACAAAAAACCCAGTAGTCTAATCTTTGTATGACTGATTTATTCTGCTTAGACCCTGACTAATACTCATAGTAATGCTGCATTAGCATCAAAACAAAGTAGGCTAAATAAAAAATGATAAATACGTACGAGTGGAAAAGTCAGGGGCCCACTGTAGTGCTATTCTTTCAGGGGCCCCAAAATTCCTTGCAACGGCCCTGGCTACACACTGGGTTAGAGCTCGTGTTGGTGTGAGGAGGCTCTCTCATCAAACTCTGCATTGATGATACGAAGGCAAATTACGTATCTTATTTTTCTTATCCTCCGGTCCAATCGGTGGCGTTACTGCACCTAAAGGTTTGTTTACCAACCGCCATTTAATACTATCAGAAGAAGAAGTGGAGACGGTGTAGTGATCTGACGGTGGTCGCCCAGACACACAGCTGACAGGACACCCAAACACACACTCTGTAGAGGACAGGGTGGTTCAGCAGCAGTTGTTGTTCTTCACTTGCAGAGGTTTGTGTTATGAACACACACACTGTTCATCCCCGGAGCGTGTGTTGCAGATGGAGCTCCACTGTCCCGTTAGTGGCTGTTAGGCTAACAGCTCGGTGGCTAGCTGCTAGCTGCCGTGGTCCAGCTAACAAGCTAACAGGCTGACAGAACATTGCAGTGTCGCTCCTTCTGCAGCTTTATCATGTTTGTGAGTCAATGTGACGTTTTAAATGATAGGCGTAAAGGAGACTCGGACGGTTCAATATTTAAAATAATATTAGTTTATATTATGTAAATAAGAGAGTCTTTGTTTGTTGTTGTCTGTAAACCGACCATAGCTAAAACACATGAAATGATGTCAGTGTATTTAATGAATGTGTCGTAAATGTTGCAGTGTCCCTGACAGTCGCAGCCCTGCATTCCAAAGAGGAAGACGAGTATTTCACCATGAGCTCAGACGATGGTGAGTCAACACACAAACACACAGGTGCATTCTTCATGGCAAATGAAGCAAAATATGCGGGGCGTTGTTTTAACTGGATTTGCTCAGAAGTGGAACCCTGAACTCTGGCCTCACTGACCCTGAGCTGAGCTGTCACACTCTGATAATGGGTTTCAGAACAGGTGATAATGTTGGCTCAATCAACTCTGAGTTAATTTGAGAAAAAAAAAGAAAAAAGAATAATAATAAATAAACAAAAGCCCTCAACAATAAAACACAGATAACAAGATTCACCAAGGCAACAAATGAAAAAGGATCAATCCTCCTGCTGCTGTCCAGTGGAGATAGATGAGCACATATGCAGGTGCAACTCAACAGGCAGCAACTTAGAGTTCAAACAACCGGGTGTGGTATAATGTCATTACCAACAGTAACAATGTTGTTGAACTTGCCCCCAGGGCCTGCATTCAACAAGACATGCCAGAATTGGAATTACAGTATGGATACCTATAGGGGAATTATTTTGTTACAAAGCTCCTGAACAGAAAGGCAAAGCAATTGTATTTGTACAGCCCAAGTCTCCAAATCCTCCAAAGTGTGTACTGATATGTTCATGTGTGTACTGTAATATGATGGGGATGTACCGATACCTGTTTATCTGTCAAAGTGCTCTCTGATGAATTCCTGAAACCACTGTGAGTTTTCACTAAACCTGCTTTCTGAAACCGGTCCTGCACATGTGTTGTGTTTGTGTTTAATGGCTGCAGGTGACTTGGAGAACCAGGCTGAGCTGGAGGAGAAGACCAGGCTCATCAACCAGGTGCTGGAGCTTCAGCACACTCTAGAGGGTACACACACACATACACTCACACGCATTGTACAGCTTTGAGTTTGTCAGTAAAACTGCCCAAATAGTGAGGTGACCAGAGGAACAGTAACCCAGCTGGGTTTTGAATTGATGAGCTCAGATCTTTAGCAGTTCAGAGTCTTAAATTGCTCCCATTCATGTACAGTTTGGACATTCCTGGTCCAAATGTCTGTTCATGTGAACAGTTCAGCAAGTTGAAGATAAAATGATCTCCTAAAGACATAAACTTATAGATGACACATTCCCTTTACATTTTAAACAATACTTCCAGTCCACTTGCTGAACTGTTCACATTAACAGAAATGTTGACCAACTTTTGCATGCCACTGTACATGGATTAAACTGTACAGCCTCAGTGCACTAACATTAAAGGGATACGCCAACATGTGTCTTGCCTCACTCCCGAGTCCATGACCAGCAGATGGACACCATCCTTTCCACTGTGTGTGCAGTAACAAGGGAGATAGAGCCGTATCACCCGTAATTAGCTTAGCTCAAACATTGGAAGTGTATGGGTAGTGGTAGCCTGCCTCCACTTAAAGTCAGAGACACTCTTCAGCAACTCTAAACGGACCGATCTTCGTCTCAGAGCTGACAAAACTCTCCAGTAAGGCATCTTGAGTGGTCAAATACCGGTAACGGGATGAGATTGGTCAAAACGGAGGGTTCAAGCAAAGACGCTTTATTTTGGTTCAAGCTAGCTACATCGAGGCTAGGTTAGCTTCCTATTTCAAAGTAAAAGCGCTTCTGTATGTAAAGGGTAACGGGTGATTTATTTTGTGACAGCAACTAGAAGTGCGTTGGTCACAACGGCTAGCTTGAGTAGCGCCGAATTCGTCCAAACAAAATTGTAAACAGCTGGTATTTAGACAAATTAACGACACACTGCTGATCTAAACGGCTACTTTCTCACCTAAACATGTTTAAAATGTCGATACAGAGTTTACAGCTAAAATGAAATCAGCTTCTGACTGCTGATTTCAGCTTGGCTAGGAGGCAGGCTAACACTACCCATACACTTCCAGTGTTTGAGCTAAGCTAATTACGGGCGATACGGCTCTATCTTCCTTGTTACTGCACCCACAGTCAAAAGGATGGTGTCTATCTGGTAGTCATGGACTCGGGAGTGAGGCAAGACACGAAAAAAAAATTGTTGGCGTATCACTTTAAAATAAGCTTCTCCAGGATTGGGCGGCAATATGGTAAGCCAGGTAAGGTATACCGCCGTATCTTAAAATAGCTACTGTATCAGTTCATTTTTTTAAAAGGCAGTGCACTAAATATGATTTATTTTACTGCCTAATGAGTGTATGTCCAGCTACATGTGTGTAGTTGAGTTTTCAGTTTTACTCCAGTAGCATCATGTTTGTTTTAAAATGTTATACAACAAGTTGTGTGTGTTTAGACTGAAGCTCCATATTAGGTAACCTTACAGCTACAGACTGACTGCTGTGTTTTCAGCTTGGAGCTCATCTTTCTACAGGATCTCTCACCATGACTAGAAAGATGACTTACGTCTACACAATGAGTTTTCAAACACTGAGGATAGGGACTGAAAAACTTGCTTGACAGGGTTTGGTTGGCTAAATACCTGTATGTTGTGTGTGTGGTTGTGTGCTCAGACCTGTCTTCCCGGGTGGACGCCGTCAAAGAGGAGAACCTCAAACTGAAGTCAGAGAACCAGGTTCTGGGTCAGTACATTGAGAACCTCATGTCTGCCTCCAGTGTGTTCCAAACCACTGACACCAAGAGCAAACGAAAGTAAGACCCCCCCCTCCTCCCCCCATTAAGTGGACTCTGAACTCCTGCTGAAGCCTGAGACATGTCTGTGGCTCTGCCCGTGTGGATGTTTGTCCTGATCTTGATTTGACGTGTTGCATTCATCAGACATGTACAGGAAACAAAAGAAATCCCCAACTGAGTCCGGTTCCTCTCAGTTCAAGCGGAGACCGAGCAATCAGCACAGAGGCTCCACGGGTTCTTACTGTGTGAGCTGTGAATGTTGCATGCAAACATTTAGAAAGACCCAGATGAAAGCCAGTCCCAGGACCCCGAGGACCCCTACTTGAACTATTGTGTAAACTCACTTCTACCAGTTCCAAACATCTCCTTTCTCTTTCAACCACATGAACCCTTCCCTGTTGTTTGGTGCTACTAGTCAACAGAGGTTTCACTGATTACCATGGAAACAGTGATCGGTCAGTAGACCTGTGCTACCAGGGGTTAGGTGTTTCTGCTTTACTTACTGTCCAATTAAAACTGTGAGCTGCTGTTTAGTGGCAGCAGCTCACATTCAATACAGTAACATTATGATTGTCATACTAAAGGTTTGATCAGTTTACTGTTCTACATTCTCTCCACGTGGCTACCCACATTTCTATAGCGTTGTTATTTAGGCTAAACTTTAACAGAGATATGACCAGGGATGTAGTCACATCACAACTTAAAGGTCCAGTCTGTAAAATGGGGGGAAAACTGTGACATCCAGCGTTCAGATTCTAGATTGCAGCGCTCACTCGCTCTCACTCCCCCCTCTCATCGGCGAAGTGACAGTGGCCTCTGAGGACAAAAAAACTTTTTGTTTACCACAACTGGGAGTATTTCAGGGGCATGGAGCGATGAGGTGAAGATCTAAACCATTTTACAATATGTCTGCTGTTTCCTCCTCCTTCTTCTTCGTTGGTTTATTTATGAACCTGAAACTCTTGAATCGTGCTCTCTGGTTGGCTGGACTTTCCGTTCAGGCTGTCGTACAAACATGGCAGCACAAGATGGCCACACTCTCTGAAGCAAGACCCTTGCTATATATAAAAGAATAATTATAAGCTTTAATTTATTTATAGTGATTGATCATACACTTAAATATATTCATGGGTAGTATATTCAGATTTTGCCAATACACCTATCCAGTTATTACACACTGGACCTTTAAGATGTGTCAGAACAGACCGCCCCAGTCTGTAAATGATGTTCTCCTGTATCACACATCACTGAGCTTTTTCTTTTTTAAAGATTGTTTTTTGCATATTGTTCAGCTTTGGCTAAAATAGTTGGTGTTGGCCTGTGGGAGGCTGCTGTCTGTTACTCCTTGTCCCCGCTGTGAAACAAAAAGTTTAGTTTGTCTTTTAGTTTGTCATGAGTCAGTGTTGCTGTCGCCCATGGACTGTGTTTTTGTTGCGACCTCATTAGGAAGCTGCTCAGTCTTGCCATTTTTTGCACAACCTCACTTTTTGTTTGTCACCACTCTGTCGCTGATCCCTGAACAGTTCAAGTGACTGACGTCTCAGAGCTGAGACCGTGACGTGACCGTGGACTCAGTCTGGTGTGTCGGATCACTCACTGTCACAATGAAGCAGCCACAGACGTGTGTTGTGTATTTTAAATGCTATGACTGCTAACTTGTTACTTTGTACATCATTGTGTTTTTGTTGCTCCTTTGACACTATCTGTTTAATAAAGTGATGATTGTTTTTAATGAGATGTCTCCTGAATTACTTTGCATTGTGTGTTTTCTCTTTTAGTCCAAACTGCACATCCAGTACAAATGGAAGCGTATTGCATTCACTTGAATTTAAAAAAAAAAACAATCTGGTTTTTCTGAGTAATTTAATTTTCAGCCATTTTTCCCCCTATTTTTTGAGTATTTTTTCTGTTTTTCGTGCTATTTTTTTCTCTGATACTTCTAAATCTCATGAGAACATCCAACCTGCAAGACTCACATCTATGGCGACTCCTGCTCTAGTCTGCACATACACTATGCCTCGTCTTCTTAAGGCATGTGATTAGTTCCACACAGGGTATGATACTCCTGTTATGTTTCAGACTTTATCCTTCTGTTGTAAGCCTGTTGCTCAATGTAGCAGGGAAGGAGTAGACCATAAACTGGAAATGAGGAATAGATGAAAAACAGAAAAAAATACAAAAAAAAAAAAAAAACCCTGGAAAAACAGATTTTTTATATACTTAAGTGGATGCATTACATCTCTGTATGTACAGGCAGTGACAAATCAAAGATGGAAGCAACATGGATGAGGAGACATGGTAATGGATCAAACTGTCAGATGTAAATGTAGAGTCTCACTGGGATCAGTGTTGTCCCTTTACATTAAAGAGGATGTGATGTAGTATGAACAGTAAACAGCTGAGGGAACAATTGAGAACACCTTAAAATGATCAGTTTCTCTGGTTTTACTGTTACAGGTATGTGTTTGAGTAAAATGGTCCCTTGGTGTGACGTCACTAGTGTGGGCGCGACCAGGCTACCCTTTTGTTTCATCCAAGAACTGACAACATTTCTCCCAAATTAGAAAAAAAAGAATTTATTTGCAGAAAAATAATAACACACAGCACTAATGTTTTAACTTAAGAGTTCAGAAATCAACATTGGTAACTGAGACTGTTTCACAGCAGTGGGTTTCATACTTTCCCTCATTGAAGAGGCTATGACTTGGTTCAGGTGATAGAAAACGTGGAGAGCTGTATCTGAAGTTTAAATGTCCATGTCCATGTGTAGCGGGACTGTAAAGCAGGTCTGAGTTCTTCATTTAAACCGTTTTAGTATCACAGTGTCCACAGAGACATAAAGGAGCCTTGACAGCAGGTATGGAAGCTTTTTGCAACATGGTTAACCCACTACAGAGCTATACGACCCCTTTTCCATTGCCAGTCGAGTTTTGGACTGAGGACGCACAACTGCAAGGAGAAATATCAACACATGCACTCACAGAGCGCACTGCAAAAACTCAAAATATTACCAAGAATATTAGTCTTATTTCTAGTCAAAACAAATACGACTCATCACATAAAAAGTAGCTTGTTTTTAGACACTTTTTTAAAAACTTCTTTCAAACATATTTTCACTTGAAATAAGTAGAAAAATCTGATAGTGGGGCAAGTTTTTCTTTCTTATTACAAGCACAAAAAACTTGTTTTCTTCTTCTCGTCCTACTTAAAGCAGATATCAGCGGTTCGGCCGTTTTCGCTAATGCTGCCGTAAGTTACAGCTTCAAGTCACAACTACAACTTTGTAGCGTTCCAGGTAACCTGTAGCTCGTGTTTTTACCGTCCTGTTGCCTGTGAAAGTCACTATAACGACCAAATCCGACCCGTGAACTCTACCAGATCGAACTGGTATGAAAACAGGAAGGAAAAACAATTAGTTTCCTTGAATGACCATGAAAGCAGCCCCCGCCCTCGTCAGGCAACTTGCTACGTCACCACATTCACGCGTACCCCTTGGCTGCACACACAGCCCTTCATGCCGTTCTCTCTCCTCATTGGATAACACTTGTATCCCACAAGGAAAATTTTCTCCTCGGGTTACAGCAGAGCAGAGTGATGGAGAGACTCGTGTTTCGGCTGAAACACTCCATGTAAGTGATTGCTGACGGAAATTAGGACTATTAGGGACTTATATTAACAAAAACATTCCGCTGATATCTGCTTTAACTATTTCTCCTTTTTTTACTTTCTTAAACAGACTATTAATTTATGCCATATTTGTAACACTTGAAATGTCTGTAAAGTTATGTTAAAACAAATAAAAATTTGAATGACAAAAACAAACTTGCTTTCACTGGCAGATTTTTCTACTTAATTTTAGTAAAAATTTGTTTGAAACAAGTGAAAATTATATAAAAACAAGTTAATTTTTAGGTGATGAGTCTCATTTTAATAGAAGAAATGAGACATTTTGAAAAGCAATAACACAAATATATTCATAATAAATATATTTCATATAAATGGAAATAAGACTTTAAAAGGATATTTCAACATTTTGGCAAATTGGCCTTCACCATAACCCCTATAGTCACAGCAGTAGGTTCATCACCTTTAATTATTGGTGCAAGCTGTTTTTAGAACAGTGGGGCAGAGACGCGAGCTGCGCGGTACTTTCCTATTGAAATATCCCTTTAATTCATAACAAAAATATTTGAGGACCGTTCACCAGTCCAACAAGTGAGCTGTTTGAACTAACAGTCAACGTGGTCGTCCCTCCTTCACACACTGGAGGTGTTGCTCGTACAGTGAATCCAGCAGCGAGCGTCTCTGTCCAGCAGGGGGGGCTCTGTTCGGCACGCTTCCTCTCCTCTGTGGTCCTCAAACTTTAATGAGAATCTGACAGACAGGAACAAGAACAAGTGTCAAGCAAACGTGACACACACACACCCACCCACACACACACAGAGGCTGCACACGAGTTCAGTAGATAGCGACCTTTGGGCTTTTCTTCACAGTACAAGAAAGCATGTTCTTATCTAAAAGGCCTCAGACAAACAGAGCTGTTCAACACTGGTTTCCTCTTCCTCCTGCTCAGCAGCCAGCTCTGACAACATACACACCTGACCAACTTCATACCTGGTAGTTTTTCTCAGTTGGTTTGGCTCGTTTCTCTGATCAGAAATGACATTCTCAAAACTCTAAGATCATTTGGCAGAACAGAAGCACAACAGCAGATCACTTGCAAAAGCATCTCTCTCAAAACTAAATTTGCTTCTCATACAAATAGTCAGTGCCCCCAAAATGCATTGTGCCTTTGGCATTAGTGAGCACTGCAAGACAAAATGTTTAGATGTTTGTCACTATGGCAGAGGAGCATTGACATATCCCTCATATCCACCTCTCAGTCCAGTCCTTCATTGACAATAGTTACTGGACTAGTTTTTTTGTCTAGCTAACAAAATACAATTGTGTATAAAACTTTTTTTAAAAAAAAGGATTTTAGGGTAAGGCTATAAGGTTTGACATCAAACATTGGTAACCATTTGTACTTCCATTCATCAGAGTAAGAACATGTATTCAGCATAATACACTCTTAGAAATAAGGGTTTCAAAAGTGTTCTTCTACAAGGGCTGAACCATTTGTTTCTGAGAACCATTTTGATCCAGACAACCCTTAAAAACTCTTTCCCCAAAAGAGATGGCTTTTCAAGGGTTCTTGGTAACACTAAGGTTTCCAGTAAAAGGGTTCTTGGTGGAACTCCCTGTGTGGGTTCTAGATGAAACCGTAAGAAGTGGGATATTTTCTAGATGAAACCCCCAGTAAGGCTTCTGGGTGAAACACCATAAAAGGGATTTTTGTAGAACCTCTCATTGGGGGTTCTAGGTGTAACCTCTCACAGATGGTTCTCGGTATAACCCTTTAAGTTGGGTTCTAGGTAGAACCCTCCAAAAGGGTTCCAGGTAGGTTCTACCTGGATAAAGAGTTCCCCAATGAGGACAAGCCGAAGAACCTTATATGGTTCTACATAGCACTTTTATTTCTAAGAGTGTATAAACACATGAACAAAAACAAGGAACATTATAAATAGCCTACAGTGCTGTAAATACATATATGGTATTCATGGTATTATGTTCTTGAATAATTTAGACAACTGAACAGACTATTGTGCATGTGATGACTTCTAGAATGAAATGATGCTGACATGGTTTAGAGAGAACAACCATCAGACTGAGAATCAATCGATCAGTTTAGATCAACAAGATCTATTCACTTGGAAATCTGCAGATACCTGTACTTGATCATCTGCAAAGATGTAGCTAGATGTAGATGAGAAATACAATTCTGTTGTGAACATCTGGCGAGTGGTTTGGAGGTTTGTCCATGTTGTTTGGAAAATGTCATTTCTGTTTGGAAAAATGAGCCAGCCCTATAGAGAAAAACTGTAAAATGTCATGACTGAGTTTCATATGGGTGTGTGCAGCAAACACCCTTCACGGTGCTGCTTTTCATACTGTTTTACTATTATTGACACCCACACACACACACACACTCTCAGGTCATACCTCACTCAGCACAGCCCAGACGTCAGAGTCAGAATGAACCACCAGGCGCAGAGCGGCGATCGGCTGCAGAGCCTCGTCAACCTCACCCTCAGCTACTCCGTTGTCAAAGGCTCCTGAAACACACACACACACACACATGAACAGACAGAAAAGTGAAAGAAACAAGCAGCTACTCTTTGTAGAATGTGTATGAATGGGTTTACCGATGATGATGAAGTCGTTATCAGACTGTGTGTGGTGAGATGAGCTGTTTGCTGCTGTCGCCTGCAGGGAAACAACACAGTGTTTGTCAGTGAGGGGCAGAGGGAACGGTGACTATGACATCACTGCAAGCTGATGTCATCAACCTGCTGGTTGACAGGCACACCAATAGAGCAGATCCATCAGGATGTGTAGTATTTTCCGGATTATATGTCGCAGTATTAGTCGCATCTGTCAAAAAATACGTCATGAAGAGGAAAAAAACACAAGTCCAAACATTTAAATAAAAGCCGGTCTTATATAATGGCCTTTGTTTACACAAAAGGTCGACACCAAATAGCCTGCCACAGGCCGAGTCTAAAAAAAGAAAAACAACTCTGTCGCCTGGAGCAAATTGACAAGGATAGAAACTCCGGGGTTAGCTGTTAGCAACATCCGGGGTCTGTAGGTTGACCTGCTGACCTCTGACCTGGATGATGTCATCTCCGGCTCATTCTGATAATAATCATTCTGCTTCAGCATTCAGGTCCATTTTTATCTCAACTATCCAGAGCTTTAGTGAGTCCAGGTTGAGGAGAGGAAGCCTGTGGAAGCTGAACTTCATCCAGCTGATCATTTTGTTCTGACAAGTCAGAAACACGCAGAAACGGACCGTAGAGTCCGGCAGTGGCTCAGGTAGTAGAGTGGGTCGTCCAATGATCAGATGGTCGGCGGTTCGATTCCCGCTCTCTCCCAGTCTCTGTCGTTGTGTCCTTGGGCAAGACACCTTACTCACCTTGCCTTGTGTGAATGTGTATGAATGATCATGGTGGTGGTCGGAGGGGCCGTTTGGCGCACATTGGCAGACACGCTTCCGTCAGTCTGCCCCAGGACAGCTGTGGCTACACACGTAGTTTACCACCACCGGTGTGAATGTGGTATGAATGAATAATGGTTGCTGTATGCGCTTTGGGTATTGGGTAACAATAGAAAAGCGCTATATAAATGTAATCCATTATTATTATTATGTAGCATTAGCGGTAGCAACAAGCAGCGCCGCACCGCAGTCAGAGATGACATCATCCAGGTCAGAGGTCAGTAGGTCAACCTACAGACCCCGGATGTTGATAACAGCTAACCCCGGACTCAGAGGGGAATAGCACTAGTGTATCATAACTAAATATTGGTGAAATGAAGGAGTTTCTCATCAGATAATGTGTTATTTAGAGGCTGCATTGCACTGCCCCGTGTTCTCACATTATACAGATATACGCGGCTCTCGGATGGAGATCATTTCGTCGGAACGACTCGTAACACCAAAGTTATCTGGGTGAGGAAATGATCATATTTTATGCTGGAAATAAGGTCCAGATTGTAAAAAAAAAAAAAAAAAAGTTAATTACCCTTTAACATTGTTTATACAGCGATTATGGTCTTGTAGTCCGATAAAGCGAGAAAAGCTCCAGAGCTACAGGGAGCCTGGTCGCGCTGGGCGACCCAGGACAGGGTGCTGTATGTGGGGGAGAGGAGCAGGAAGACCGGTGTCTGTAGCTCCGCGACCCCGCTCAGGCTGCAGTGGTGGTGCTGATGCAGCAGAGTTTATGTTGAACAGTTATCTTTGGTTTTATTGTGGAAGTTGTGACTGTGAATCCGACATTTTTACTTTCTTTCTGCTGGCAGCAGGCTTGTTGCTCTGCTCTGCTCCGCTCTGCTTTTTCAAATTTTTCTCATCATCTTTCAGACCGTAGACCACAGCTTTAAGTACAAAGCTTGGTTTCTTCTTTGCTCAGTTTGGTTGGTTTCACTTCTTCAGCTGTAACCTGGACCTCTAGCCTGAAGGTTTCCTCCTCATCTCATCTTCTACACATGTCTGTCTGACTTTACTTACAGGTCAGCACAGCACACACGCACAAACACACACACACACACACACACACACACACACACACACACAGAGGCAGCTTACTCACATTGCTGGGCAGCACCTCCACTGTAGTGTTGAAGAACTGATCTTTACTGTTCTGAATGTTTCCACAGCGAAACAGGTACCTGCAGCAGAGGAGACAGGGTTGGAGACCAGCATCCAGTGCATTTTTAACATAACATACCATAATGACTGAACCACACAGTAGGTCTTTTTGACCTCTGGAAAAATCACTTCTATTTTTTGCAAAGTGGAGATTGAAAGCTGGTCAGCTGCTCTGAGGAGGATAACGCCGGTCAGTCAGTCCACCACCATGCTCTCAGTTGTACCTTTGTGCAACTGAACATGTAAAAGTATGTAAGTTGATTTTATACATTTCCAGGTCTGTAAACGTATGGAAAATGAAATATATTTATTGTATTTATCTTATCTTGGTTTGGTCTTATCTGAAGTTATTTGGGTTAATTATTTTGTATGGGCTTGGGCTATTGTATCGAGCTACAATCTCCTGGAAATTATTTGGTTGCATAATGGAATACCCTAAACAAATGATAAATTGCATGCTTTTTTTTACTGTTTATTTTACTGTACAACTCTTTGGAAACATTGTGTTTATTTAAAAGTGTGCTTAATAAATAAAATGGATTGGATTGGATGTTAGCATATAAAACAAAAATGGTGAACATGGCAGCATTACAGCAAGGCTCGATTTCCATTTGACGTGTTTTTTTTTTCATCCAGATGAGATTTAAGACTCTTTACAAATGCACAGTTTATATTTTATGTGCATCTTATGTTTGTGTCTGGGTTACATTACTGAGATAAGTTTGTACTGTATGTGTTGATCTTTGGGGCCTGTAACTGTGAGTTAATTAATCTGCTGTTGTTTAAATACCTGTTCTAGTATTTACATACATGTCAAAGATCACATTTGTTTTTCTGATGGTATTTGCATTGTGTGTTTGCTGTGTGTGGGGTGTTGTTTCTGTGCAAGCAAAGATTGCATTGTCCCTTTGTCTTTGGAGTTGATGGTGAACAAAGAGATGAAAACAAACAATTCAATCAATGCACGTTTAAACACACCGGAAGCGGATTCAGGACATGTACTATTCTTGAAATGAGTTAAATGTCATTTCATTACAGAGCTGTGTGCTGAACCTCTCCTGTTCGCTCTCACTTCCTCTTTTGCTCTGTCTCCATCAGTCACATGGCCAGTCACCTACACTGCACTTGTGTGCGTGAGCCAGTGAGAACAGGAAGCATACTGTGTATTATGCAGTTTATTAGTTACACAGATGAAGATGAAGACCAGTAAAGATAGGTGCAACATTAAAGGGATACGCCAACATTTTCTTTTTCATGTCTTGCCTCACTCCCGAGTCCATGACTACCAGATAGACACCATCCTTTCCACTGTGCGTGCGGTAACAAGGGAGATAGAGCCGTATCGCCTGTAATTAGCTTAGCTCAAACACTGGAAGTGTATGGGTAGTGTTAGCCTGCCTCTTACCCAAGATGAAATCAGCAGTCAGAAGCTGATTTCATTTTAGCTCTAAACTCTGTAAATATATCACTTTATCGAAATTTCAAACATTTTTAGGCGAGAAAGTATCCGTTTAGATCAGCAGTGTGTCGTTCATTTATTAATTTGTCTTTGTCTACTCAAGCTAGCCGTTGTGACCAACGCACTTGGCACTGTCACAAAATAAAACACCTGTTGCACTTAACATACAGAAGTGCTTTTACTTTGAAATAGAAAGATAACCTAGCCTCGATGTAGCTAGCTTGAACCAAAATAAACCGTCTTTGCTTGAACCCTCCGTTTTGACCGATCTGGTCCCGTTACCGGCATTTGACCGCTCCAGATGCCTTACCGGAGAGTTTTGTCAGCTTTGAGACGAAGATCGGTCCGTTTAGAGTTGCTGAAGAGTCTCTCTGATGACTTTAGGTGGAGGCAGGCTAACACTACCCATACACTTCCAGTGTTTGAGCTAAGCTAATTATGGGTCTCTCTCGTTACTGCACGCACAGTGGAAAGGATGGTGTCTATCTGCTGGTCATGGACTCGGGAGTGAGGCAAGATATGGAAAAAGAAATGTTGATCTATCCCTTTAAAAGTGCATAATTCACCTCAAAGGCACAAGGTCACTAAGAGCTGTTCATTATCATGTTGCTTTCAGCTCTGGTGGTTGAGACACAATCAGTGACCATGTATCTGTATCGTCATCGTCCCCATCTGTCCTGTCTGTCCCATCTGTCCAGACCTCAATTACAACCTTGGCTTTCAATTTATAAAACAGGTGACTGGACTGACCCTGATATGTGGACTGGCTGGTGGAAGCTGATCAGGATGTGGTCACCCTGGACGGGGGTTAACGCCCAGAAGAAGTCCTTTCCTCTGTAAGCCCGGTCCAGACTGTGCTGCTGGTAGTGTTTCAAGCTGCTGCTCAGCTCCGCAGCAGGGTTCTGATGGGCCTGGAACAGAGGCTGCCTCTCAAAGCCCCGATCCTGCAGGGTGGGGAGCACAACCACACATGCACACACTGCCATTAGGACATTTTCATATGTGTTGGGTTTGACACATATGACTGCCACAGACTCACACCTTGACTTTAATGGCAGTATTACCATTATGTCTAATCACTGACATCATCCACTTCTATCTGAAGTGACCTGGTGACCTGGTTTCATCAGACCAGAGGATTGGCCCCAGCCTTTTAGCTGCTTCTTGATGGTGGGTAGATGTTCGTGTTAAAGGGATAGTTCCGTTTTTTTGAAGTGGGGTTGCATGAGCTACAAATGGGCATTTAGTACAACATCTGCAGTAGAAAGGACTCTGCCCCCCCTCACCCCCTACTGAGAAACACCGGTGCATCGCGCTGCACCAAGACACAGGCAGTACACTGTTGTCAATGAGGGACAATTAATCAGCGCATATATTGTATTAATACTGTGAAAGTATGAAAGCCTCGGTCCACAGAGAAATGCACACGGCTTGCATTCAGCTGTCAGGACTTCCTGCAATTTTGTGATGTCACAACAAAGCAGTCATTATTTTCAGCCATGCCACAAGCTCCGCCTTCCTGGATCCACCTTTCAAACTTGCTGAATTTGGTTTGTGCTTCCCTAAAATTTCATTTAGAAAACAATCAGCCAACCAGAAGGGAAGCTTAGTCCCACCTCACCTCTGATTGGCTCACTGACCTGTTGTTACTGGAGTTTATGAAAGTATGAATGAGTGTTCACCGGAAAAGGATCAGGTAGCCTCTCACTGAGGCTGTTTCTCATCAGAAGTTAGGTAACAGTGAACAGATAAGGCATGTCTCCACTGCAGGAACCTCCCCCACAGGGCCACTTACAGGAACCTTTACGAGATTTACTCTTTGCTGATTGGTCAGACTCAAAGCAGGATGTGACGATTACATGGCGATCGAGACAGAATTTTTTTTTAAGAAAGCGTCTATACTGACAGAAAAAAACAACAAGAGTATTAAAAAAAATCCAAAAACGCTGCACAATGACAATGTCTGCAGTGGAGACACAGCCACCGAGAGGGTGAGAGTGAGAGGATGGTTCCTGTAGAAGTTCCTACCCCCTCCTTTCACCAGGAACTCCTGCAGTGGAAACGCGGCTATAGTGTGGTCTGTGGTGAGATAGACGGTGGAGGTGTACTGACCCTCAGTTGCTGCACTTTACCACGTAGAGAGGAGTAGAGGCCCACGTGCTGGAAGAGGGAGGGCTTGTACCTCTGCTTCAGCAGAGCCTTCTGCGCGTCACAGTGTTTCTGCATCACACAACACAGACAGGAGGGCCGTTACACACAGCTAATCATTTACCACTGTCTCAGCTCTGTCGGGAACCTTTACAGAACATAATAATGATAGAAGTGGCTGTTTATGACGTGTGGACATTAGAGCTGGGAGAAATGTAACCAAAGGTGAACACAGATTAATAATAAGTTGTTACATTGTTAAAAGTGCATCTCTCTAGCTGTGTTTTTTCTTCCTGCCCTCTCAGATATCAAGGTTGCATCTTGTTGTTACCCCTCACTCACCTGGGTTTTCTCTGGGTGGCAGACTTTAACCCACAGAATGTGATCGAGCAGCCAGTCTATGGGTTTGTCTCTGTGGAACATCAGGAAGAACTCAGTGATCATCGGGAGGTCACGGGTCCGAAACAGCTTCCCTGATACACATACACACACAAACTATATTGTCAGCATTCAATTTAATACAAAAGTGGCTGAGGATGTTTGAATAGAAATGAAGTTTTAACTGCAGTAGTCCAGGTTAGAGATAACTACCACCTGGATCAGGTGTTGGGTCCTAAGGCAGGCTTTACTGACTAACTCCTGGTCTGACTTGTTTCAATGTTCTATGTGTGAACAAGGACAAAACAATGATTTGTGTATTATGATTAGTTAAAGGGATAGTTCAACATTTTGGCAAATTGGCCCATTGCCATAATCCCTATAGTCATAGCAGTAGGTTCGTTACCTTTAATTGTCGGTGCAAGCTATTTTTAGAACGGTGGAGCAGAGCCGTGAGCTGCTCAGAGCTACGCTACGGAGGCTCATGGGATTTCTTGGTTTCCCCTCATCAAACTCATCAAATACACAATCCAACAACTCCACAACGCTCTGGTGGACAAGTTGTGACCTGCACATTCACCACACTATGAGATAATAACATGTTACGAAACTGAGCTGTTTTCGAGGTAAATACAGAAAAATACAGAAAAACTGTCCCTGAACACACCGCGCATCAGCGGTTTTGCATGAATTTCCCTCTAAAACAACTCTGTGTGGTAACGTTGTGTTATTATCTCATAGCGTGGTGAATGTGCTTTAGAGATTTTAAACGACGTGTTATGAGTTACCAGACAGAGCTGGTTTAGAGGAAAATTCATGCAAAACAGCTGATGTGCGTTGCCTTCAGGGACAGTTTTTCATCAAGCAGTCTCTGTATTTACCTCAAAAACAACTCTGTCTGGTAACGTTGTATTATCTCATAGCGTGGTGAATGTGCAGGTCACAACTTGTCCACCAGAGCTTTGTGGAGTTGTTGGATTGTGTATTTGACGAGTTTGATGAGGGAAACCAAGAAATCCCATGAGCCTCCGTAGCGTAGCTCTGAGCAGCTCACGACTCTGCTCCGCCATTCTAAAAGTTGCTTGCACCGACAATTAAAGGTAACAAACCTACTGCTATGACTATAGGGATTATGGCAATAGGCCAATTTGCCAAAAATGTTGAACTATCCCTTTAAAATAGATGTGTTCATTATCGTGAGAAAATCAGATCATGAACGAGGACACAGTTCAGTCTAAAGGTTCACTGGCACAAGGAGACTGGGCAGACTGGTCAAAGCAGGTCTCAGTTTGCACGCATACACAAACCTATGAATCCGAGCTGGGAGAACTCCAGGTAGAGCCACGGCTTTGAAGCTTCCTGGGTGGCAAAGGTCTTCATGTCGTTGTAGTATCCTGTCTTTGCAACAATATCGTCCTCTAACTAGAAAACACAGCACAAAAACTCAATTCAATCAATGACAGAACATCATTTAAAGTGCAACAGGGCTCTGGTCCCTGTCCAAGCACAGACTGCCACACTCCACTGGTGTCTGTGGTGTCGTCTCCATCCTTGGTGACATTGGGTTTCACTCTGCATTGCAAGTCAACGTGGACAGCAGTTAAACAACCTAACAGCCATGTTCTACAGGGGATTAAAGAGATCATTGCAGGTTGACCACTGAGGGTTAGTCACTAAATTTCTGATGTTTATCTTTTATTTAAATAACCTATTCAATTTCCGCCTATATGCAATCTATATAATGGGTCAATGATAAATAAAGCTTCTAAAGAGGTATTTTTCAATATAAATGTAAGACATATTTTTGAGTCCAGAACAATGTGTTTGAACAATATTGAATAACCTTTAATTAAGTTTTAACTAATTTTTTAACAGTGTTTTTAACATCAAGACAAAAAAATGTCAGGTGGCGCAACCAAATATTTATAAATAAATAAAAATTACTATTATTTATTTTAAGATGAATTCTTTGGCATAATTATAACTACGCACATTACATTTTAGAAACAATTTGGTCACTTTAACCTATAATTTTTTGGTTTAAAATAATCCGGTGTATTTGCGAATATCAGCAGGGCAAAACTGGTGATTGCTGTCCAGAGAGATGCCTTGTACATGAGGCTGCTTCTGGATCAGATTCAGTAACAACTTCACATCACCAGTCGTTGCTTATGCAGCTCGGCCCACACTGAAAGCAGACGGTGATGCTTAAGGCAAAGAGAGGAGTTGTGTTTATACTCCTCCTTAGGGTGCACACTGAGACTGTGTGTAATTTCATTCACTCCATTATTGTCAGACCCCAGACGCAGCACCCATTCATCGCCATCCCAGGAGACTGTAACTATGCAACACTGGACTCCACACTGCCAGACCTTGATCAGATTATAAGCTGCCCTACAAGAAAGACCGGGACATCAGACCTCCTTTATGTAAATGATAAGGAAGCCGATACTGCCTTCACTCAGAAATCCATCCCACGACCACACACTCCCTGAGGACATGGTCTCCTGATGGACGCTTGAGGAGGCCGTGAGACACTGGGGCGTCCTGCATGAGGTCCACTGTGAGGACATGGAGGCAGTCACACACTGTGTTCCTGATGAGCTGAACTTTATGGATGTTGTGTTTCCCATCAAAAGTGTGCGCTGCATCCCTGACAACGAGCCCTGGATTACTAGTAATGTCAAGAACATTCTTAAAGGGATAGTTCACCCAAAATTCAAATTGCCTTCTTTGAGTTACCGGGGGTCTCGGCGTTGCAGTACCTGTTCATGTAACAGTTGCAAATGAATACCAACTGTCTTCGTAACAAAAAGACACACCAAAAAACATCCAACTACCTCCATGCTGCTCGTCCGTAATGTCTGTCTTGTATTGAAGCCCCGACATGAGAAATTGTTCTGAAAAAAATCAAATAAGTCTATATTTCAAGCTTGTTTTGTAGCAGAACGGATCCTCGTTCGTCCAAATTTGACTAACCAGGAAGAGGAGCTTCAAGGAGCTTCCGCTACAAAACAAACTTTTTGGAACAATTTCGTATTTCAGGGCTTCAATACAAGACGGACATTACATATGAGCAGCATGGAGGTATTTGGATGTTTTTTGGTGTGTCTTTTTGTTACAAAGACAGTTGGTGTCCATTTACAACCGTTATATGGACATGCACTGCTACGTCGAGACCCCCTGTAACTCAGAGAAGCCACGGATAACTCTGAAACTTCTCCCAGCCCTTAGTCAGCAGTATGAGTAGATAATGAGTTCAATTTTAATTTTGGATGAACTATCCCTTTAAAGGAGCCATATTCTGCCCCTTAAACAGTGGTATTTCAATAATATGTCCTCTTAAAGAGGGAGAAGAAGGAATTCCAGGAGCTGATGAGCAAGGGCAACTCCAGGTGCAACGGAGGAAGACAGAGAGAAGGTGGAGCAGACAAACAGCTTGAGGGAGGTCTGCAGTGCCATGGCAACCATCACAGGCTGCATTAAGGACAACAACAGAGGAGGGGGATGCTGCAAGGACAAACTGGCTCTACCTGTTTTTGAACAGGTTTAATGATGCAAACAGCAGGATGTCCATCATGTCTCCCAACACCACCACGCAGACCGCCTCTGGCCAGTATCTGCTACACACAGCTCACTCTCATGCAGACAACTTGTTGACAACTTGAGCTGGACTGCTCAGAAAACATCAATGTTCTGCACAGTCTGGAACAGAGCTGTACTTCTTGTGAACATTGTTCAACAGTGTTGAATATTTTGGCAAATTGGCCTATTGCCATATATAGTCATAGTAGTAGGTTCATTACCTTTCATTGTTGGTGCAAGCTATTTTTAGAACAGCGGAGCAGAGCCGTGAGCTGCTCAGAGCTACGCTACGGAGGTTAATGGGATTTCTTGGTTTCCCTCATCAAACTCATCAAATACACAATCCAACAACTCCACAACGCTCTGGTGGACAAGTTGTGACCTGCACATTCACCACGCTATGAGATAATAACATGTTACGAAACTGAGCTGTTTTCGAGGTAAATACAGAAAAACTGTCCCTGAACGCACCGCGCATCAGCGGTTTTTCATGAATTTCCCTCTAAAACAACTCTGTGTGGTAACGTTGTGTTATTATCTCATGGTGGTGAATGTGCTTTAGAGATTTTAAACGACGTGTTATGAGTTTAGTACAGTTTCTCATCTACGTTGCTACTGAATGTCTGAATTACCCTCTGGATCAAAACAGTATCTGTGAATCTGTCAGTCTTTCTAGTAGACTGACAAAACAGACATGACCTCAATGCAACAAATAAACTCGTGTTTTGTCGCCTGATTACAACCTGATTACATGCATCATCACACAACACCACACCACACAGCTGTTCCTTGACAACCGTGCACCAGCTGTGGTGTTCTCCTGCCAGCCACTCAGCCCCTGTACACTGACAACGTTACATGATAGCATAATATCAATGTCTTCACTGAGCCCGTGAATTATTATTATCATTGATGACACGCATTGCCAGGAAAGATCCCATCTGTCTGTTTAGACTGCAGACACATTGGCAGATATCCCATTTGTATTTGTATATTTATTTCCACATTGGGGGTCTGAATCTGATCTGACAATATCCAATTAAATGCGTATTTGTCCCGTTTACACGTTCATGTTACAGATCCGATCTGAGCCACCTGAGAGGAAAAAAAGGGAATTGGGCCACTAGAACCATGTGGTGTAAAAACAGCCTAAAGGTCACAAGATTTACCTCCAACTTTCATTTTTTACTTTCTGCACCTCTGCATTTGTACTATTTCAACTTGTTTCATGTGGGATGGATGTACTGAATCACATAATGACCTGTGCTGCTATAGGAGACACTGACCACAGACACTGTCACCACTGGGAAACCCGACCAGAATCTAATCAATGGTGTAGTCTGGCCTTTGACCCCTACCTGCACATAATAGCTTCCTTTGTCCTGAGCATACAGCATGAGGAAGCTGAAGTCCAGGTTCTGCTTAGTTCGCCACCTGAGGACACACACACACACACACAGACACACACAAAAGTATCTTTCAACAAACAGTGGTGCTAAATCATCATTTCATCCTACCATGATGTATTAAAAGGAATCATTTTATTTGCCACAGCTGCATAGAGATGATCTCTGAGATATCTGAGGCTGTATCTTTTATTTTATTTTTTAACCAAAAAATCATCCGTAATCTGTATTGGGTTTTAAACCCTCCTTCCCCCTCCTCCCTTTCTAGCTAGACGGACGGACAGACACTTCATTCTTCTGTTCCAAATAAAAACATACATAAATTTGCCTTTAAAACGCCTCCGTAAGGCATTAGAAGCACAACTAAAATCCACACCCAGGCATTTAAAAACATACAGATGAAAACATTGAGCACAAATCTGAGCTGTTATTGCAGAGAAAGATAAAGATCTGAAGATCTTATAAATGTTTTCATGCAGTGACAGCAGCATGAAGGAGTGGTGCCACTCCAGAAGAAACAATACAAGACAAGTTATGTTCATTCAGGCCATGCAGAACACTTCAAATCTTCAACCTGCCATGAAAAGAACTAAGATACATTTTCTCCCTTTCTCTCACTATTCTTATTTTAAACATAAGTTCTGTGATTAACTTCAATAATGTTGAATAAATGAATTTTTGAATAATTTCAATCATTTTTGAATGAGAACTATTTTTTCCTATGGCTGCAGCTGCAGCTCTACAATGTCTTGTTATCTGTGTCTTCAGCCCTACTCACACAGGATTAATATCACCTAGGGACGTCTGGTAAATAGTAAATGACCCCCCCACGTCTGTGTTTCTTGTGGTGCATTCACACGGGACAAGTGAAGTCTGTATTTTACTCTAATTTACTGACATTCAGGCTCCGATATGACGTCACGCACGGCGTAACATCCGCTGCTGTCACATCCATGTGAGAAGCAAATGGAAATAAAATGTCAAAGCAGCAACGTGACTTCACAACAGTGCAGTTGTTGTCACAGTAGCTGTGATGGTATTTCAAATTGCCGCTCATAATTTCCACCGCAGCCTCCATGTTTCAACCAGTACAGTATGGTTTTAACCGGGGAAGAAGCAGAAAAGGCGCGCAATAAAAACAAAAACTGCTCCTCAATTACTGAGATGCAGATTCACACGTAGTTTTACCACAGGACGTCGGTGTTTGGTGAAATATAGGAGGTAATTTGCGGGGGAATTTTTACTTTACAAATTACTGACATGGCGCATTCACATGGGATTAAGATTAAGACGTCCTCCGCAATTATTACAAGAATTACAAGACCAGAGGTCCCCAGGTAATACTAATCCTGTGCGAATAGGGCTTTTGACAGATTTGGACCCACCCCAGTTCTTCACCTTCATCTGCTCAGGTACAACAGGTAGAAAAGACACATTTTCAGCTCTGTAAGTAGACTACAGCTTCAGTGGCCACAACCAAGACTGATACTGATTTCATTTCATGGTCCCATCCATATAAATGGAACTAGAAATGTCAAGGTTAACACAAATGTCTACCTTTTTTTTTAAAGGGGGGGGAACAGAATTGTGAACATACTTGACTCTGTCCTTGGAATCTCCCAAAGTCTCTTCCAGGTTGCTGAGGTCGGGGTAGTAATACGCTGAGGGAGAGATGACTTCCAGTAACCCCATCTGCACCTCGCGGGGGAAGCTGAGAAAAAGAAAGGTTTAGTGCAGACCCACAGACATCAAACTGCACTGCAGTCATTTTCTATGTGTTGCTGTAACAACATCTATGTCCCGTCTGTCCGTCCTGGGTGATGATCCTCCTCTGTTGCTCACCCTGAGCTTTCTCCTGGTTTTCCCTGTTTAAAGGGTTTTCCATGGAGTTTTTCCTCAGTGGATGTGAGGGTCTAAGGACAGAGGATGTTGTTATGATGCCATGTGAAGCCCTTTGAGACAAACTGGTTGTAAAAACGGGCTATACTAAAAAAAATTGCCTTGCTTTGTCTGTCCAACTGCACATCCACTAAAAACATACCTACACAGGGCCGTTGCAAGGAATTCTGGGGCCCTTGAAAGAATACTACAATGGCCCCCTGACTTTTCCACTCATACATATTTATCATTTTTTATTTAGCCTGCTTTGTTTTGATGCTAATGCAGCATTACTATGAGTATTAGTCCGGGTCTTATGCAGAATTTTATGTTTACGTTTCCATGGTTTCGGTAGTCGTGGTAAATGCGTGGATTTCTTTTCTCTTTTTTTTCAGTGAAAATTTGTAAAACGCATGGATCATTACACCAGCTTTTAACAGTGGATATCACACAAATTGACATCCGTGTTAAAAGCCAGCGTTAATAGATCCATGCGTTTACCGCAACTATGACAACGACTAAAAAACCATGGAACGTACAATTCCACCAAACCGGCAAAACCGGCTTCCGGTTTTGTCCATAGATGACGTTGGAAACTTGAGGATACAATGACCCTGCACGTACATGGTGACAAACTAGTTTGTCTAGTCCAGTCTGGAGAACAACCAAATATGGCAGCACGGGAAACAGAAACCTTTCCATCAGATTGATTTCATGTGATCAGTTCAGAAGAACAGCATCACACTGAAAGCTGTGCTCCTGTACGTCAGTGGACACTGCATTTACCTCACGGTACATGACACATGTTTAGAGATCCACACATGAACATTTGTGATGTAGATGACCTAAGAGCCTGTCAGGGATGTCTGAAGTTTGTAAATGTAGGTAGGCTACAGACAGTAAGAGACGATGCAATGACAACTGTCATCTCAAAGACTAATTACAACCAGTTGTGGAAGTTATTATGTCTACTAATTTAACTGAGTTCTTTTGGTTCCTTTTTTAGACAATATAGGGAAGGAAAACTCACGTCGAAGCTGTTAACAAGGTAACGACAACTTCCTGTTGTCTAACAAATGAAGCAAAAATCTAAATCACAGTAGGATGCCTGACTGTAATTTAATTACTTCTTAAGTAACAGTGTAAGGCGTTTTAATTTCTAATAGTATTTAGGTCATAGTTACAAGTCTTTCTCCCTCTGGGCTTGTGAACCTGGACTGGACTTGTCTGGATTTGAGACTTGAGATATGGGATTCATTCAGTGAACAATCTGTCTCTCTCAGCGTAGCAAAGATGTGTCGCAGAATCTCATTCCCTTCTATGGGCCAGATCTACTAAAGGTTTGCGTGGATAAAAACAGATGCAAACTTGATATCATCTGTAAAAAAAATGTGCAAGCTGACTTTCAGACAAGCAAAACAACACGTGTCTGTCCATCGAGAAGAGCAAAACACTGGGAGGAGACGATGTATTTCTCTCAGATAATCATCCAGATACAATATGTATTTGCCCCTTTCTGTTATTTCACTGGATCATATTTCATTGTGGCAAGGTCCTTCCAGACTCTTTCAACGCTCATTTCAGTACTGCAGTTTTTAGGCAGTCACCACTGTGCCATGTTAAAAGAATAGTTCACCCAAAATTCAAATTGCACTCATTATCTACTCACCATTAGGGTTGCAAAGGATGGAAAATTTCCAATAAATTAACGGTAAATTTCCGGAAGCTTTCCATGGGAAATTAAGCTGGGGAATTTTGTAAATATTCCAAATTGGAAATTTTCCACGGGAATTATGGGAATTTATGGGAATTTATGGGAATTTATGGGAATTAACTAGAAATTGGGGGTCATTGAAACAAACTGTATCAAAAAAAAAATCTTGTCTTTAACATTATTTTGTTATTATTTAGTGGTCGGGTCGCCCAGCATTTCTTAGTTTTGGTTTTGCGGATGCTGCCCTGTGGGTTATGGGAATAATATCACCAAATCACCGTTTATGGTTTGTCTGTCTTGCGCCGGTCCAAGAATTTCACCGTGCACGGAGGCTCATGGGAAATGTAGTGTGAACACACTTTGCTTTCAAAAACTCCTGGTTGTCCCTTTAAATGAAAGGAGCCCTCCTATTGTGCTTTGGGCTCAAAAGTGTGGCCTCCAGGGTTCAAGGAATCATCTGTGCATGTGATGGAGGAATGCACAGTGCATGTAGGGGGCGTGGCCTAACAGCCCTGCAGGAAGCAGTGTGCATGGAATAGCAGAGATATTCAAGTTGCTTGCATTAAATCTGGTTGTTTTAGCCAAGA
The DNA here is from genome assembly GCA_030347415.2 of Decapterus maruadsi. NCBI lineage: Eukaryota > Metazoa > Chordata > Actinopteri > Carangiformes > Carangidae > Decapterus > Decapterus maruadsi. The sequence goes on along the minus strand of CM064903.1, from coordinate 32,258,533 downwards.
TTATGCTACAATATATTTTCTCCAACTATATTAAAGTTCCCTGTTAAGGGCCAACCTTCAATTTTGTAAATTTCCGATTTATTCCCGTTAATTCCCATATATTCCCGTTAATTCCCGTTAATTCCCATAAATTCCCGTTAATTCCCATGGAAAGTTTCCAACTTTAAAAATTCCCGGAATTTTGCAACCCTACTCACCATCATGTCAACTAAGGGCTGGGAGAAGTTTCAGAGTTATCCGTGGCTTCTCTGAGTTACAGGGGGTCTCGGCGTAGCAGTGCATGTCCTAACGGTTGCAGATGGACACCAACTGTCTTCGTAACAAAAAGACACACCAAAAAACATCCAAACACCTCCATGCTGCTCGTATGTAATGTCCGTCTTGCATTGAAGCCCCGAAATGTGAAATTGTCTCGGAAAAAATTAAATAAGTCTATATTTCAAGCTTGTTTGCAGCAGAGGCTCCTCTTCCTGGTCCGTCCAAATCTCGCGAGATTTGCATCGGCGTCAGACGCAAATCTTGCGTACCTCAGAGAAGGCACGAAGGACTCTGAAACTTCTCCCAGCCCTTAGTTGAATTTTCAGTGCTGAGTGAACTATCCCTTTAATTAAGGCACTACACATACAAGTCAAGTTTAAAAGAAAGCTTTCATTGTGCGTTATTTTATATCTACTTGTGTACGTGATGAAACAGGGATGATAATGTAGTACTTGGGATGCTTTGAAATCCTTAGCTATATCTATGCAGTGTTGTGTGACTGACTGGTCTGTAGCAGAGGAGAGCTGCTAGCTGAGACTGTCCGTCTGTTGGTCACAGAGGACAGTAAACCACACAAAACAAACAAGGATTTGTTCATGATTGGAACTCACTTTGTCCTGATGGTCTCTGCTATGCTGTTCACATAGACCAAATCCGTCTGGGAAGAAAGAGAGGGGGGAAAGACCGTCAGTGATGAAGGTTCTAATGTGGTTAGTTAATGTATAAACACTGATGGAAGACCTATAAACCTTGTTACCTCACCTCCCCCTCCCTGCGTGTGTGTGTGTGTGTGTGTGTGTGTGTGAGAGAAACAAGCAGCAACTACAGGTTCTAAGTTCTTCCTGGTTTCTTTCTTTAATCTGATTCAAGTCTGCGTGGGAATTCTCTGTAAACTACCACACCAGCCTGACAGGAGGTGGAAGAAATGGTTGAGTGAAATCGAAACCTGGTCCAACAAACAGGTTTTGCAAAACAAGTTTGTAATAGTGTTAACAAGAGATGCAAATAGTTCCATTTTAGCTGTGAGTAAGATGAGAGCAATGCCACTGCCATATCTGTGTGCTGAATCTGCAGCTGAAGCCAGTGGGGGTGGGGATGTTGTGTGTTACCTCTGCCACAAAGATGATGATGAGCAGGTCTTGTTGCTGAGAGGGCTGAAGGCCGTAGAGCAGAGAAGTGAGCGTGCTGACCAGGTAGCTCTGCTTGTCACGCTTCACTGTGGGAATACCCAGCACCATGGACACTGAGGGAAGACAAGACACACATCCAGGCAATGTTAAAGGGATAGTTCAACATTTTGGCAAATTGGCCCATTGCCATAATCGCTATAGTCATAGCAGTAGGTTCGTTACCTTTAATTGTAGGTGTAAGCTATTTTCAGTACGGCAGAGCAGAGCTGCACGCTGCTCAGGGCTATTCTATGGAGGCAAAGGGAATTTCTTGGTTTCCCTCATCAAACTCATCAAATACACAACCCAGCAACTCAAAAGCGCTGTTGTGGACACGTTGTGAGCTGCACAACCACCACGCTATGAGATAATGACGGAACGATACGAAACGGAGCCGTTTTCGAGGTAAATACAGGGTAAACGCGGCGACTGCTTGCTGAAAAACTGTCCCTGAACGCAACGTGCATCAGCGGTTTTGCATGAATTTACCTCTGAAACAGCTCCATCTCGTAACGTTCTGACTATAGCGATTATGGCAATGGGCCAATTTGCCAAAATGTTGAACTATCCCTTTAACTGCTTCTCACACTTTCTGTGAGCTCAGAGTGTGTGGTGCATTGTCGTGCAGGTACAGTTTTGTAACATTTAACATTCATCCGGGGTCTGTAGATTGACCTACTGACCTCTGAACTGGATGATGTATATCATTATGTAATACCTGGCTGAGCAGTATTCTGTACATAATTGCTAATAAAGCAATTTTTTAAAGGCTCATTTACACTTTTTTTTTGCGACATTCGGCCTGTTTACTGGGAATTTGCTACTGCTAATTTTGTGCACCATGGCTGGATATTTGTCAGATTTTGAGGTTGTGGTTTAGGACTTTGAACATGATGGACGTTGAACTATCCCTTGGCAAATTGGCCCATTGCCATAATCGCTATAGTATAGTATATATAGTAATCGCAGTCTGTCCCGTCAGGCTGTCTCCTCCCTAGAGGACACTGGCCACCACAGACTGTGAAAGGATTTTTTGCAAATTGGCCCATTGCCATAATCCCTACAGTCATAGCAGTAGGTTAATTACCTTTAATTGTTGGTGCAAGCTATTTTTAGAACAGCAGAGCAGAGCCGTGAGCTGCTACGCTACGGAGGCTCATGGGATTTCTTGGTTTCCCTTTGCACATTCACCAGGCTATGAGATAATAACACAACGTTACCAGGCAGAGTTGTTTTAGAGGGAAATTCATGCAAAACCGCTGATGCGCAGTGTGTTCAGGGACAGTTTTTCTGTATTTTTCTGTATTTACCTCGAAAACAGCTCAGTTTCGTAACATGTTATTATCTCATAGCGTGGTGAATGTGCAGGTCACAACTTGCCCACCAGAGCGTTGTGGAGTTGTTGGATTGTGTATTTGATGAGTTTGATGAGGGAAACCAAGAAATTCCCTTAACTTCCATAGCATAGGGGCGGTGTTTAGCTCAGTTGGTAGAGCACCTGCCCCATATGCAGAGGCTACAATCCTCGCTGCAGGCGGCCCTGGTTCGAGTCCCACGTCGGACGGCCCTATACTGCGTGTCATTCCCCCCATCTCTGCCTCCCATTTCCTGTCACACTCTCTACTATCCTATCAATAAAAGGCATAAAAAGCCAAAAAATATACTTAAAAAAAAAACAAAAACCTCCATAGCGTAGCCCTGAGCAGCCTGCTGCTCCGCTCCGCCGTACTAAAAATAGCTTAGACCGACAATTAAAGGAAAGGTAACAAACCTACTGCTATGACTATAGCGATTATGGCAATGGGCCAATTTGCCAAAATGTTGAACTATCCCTTTAAAGGCAGAGTATATGGATAAGGAGCTCTTTGAAAGGAGGATAGAGGAACATCTGGCCAGAGAACAAACCGCTGCACGTCTGTGAATAGATGGTAACTGGTGGTGTTCTTTGTGGAATAGAACTAGTGAATCATAATAATAATAGTAATAATCTTTATGTATAGAGCACTTTTCATGTATAGAAGCAGCTCAAAGTGCTTGAACAAAGCAGAAACAATAATAAACAACAACAGTTTAAAACACAACACGTCATCAACAAACAAAGCCAAGCAATAACAGTGATAAAAGATAAAATCAACCCCTATTAAAAGCCAAATTAAAAAGATACGTTTTCAGTTTCTTTTTAAAAATGGCCAACGAGTCCGCTATTCTCAAGTCCAAGGGCAGAGCGTTCCAGAGTCTAGGACCGTTACAACAGAAGGCAGCTTCGCCAGTTTTCTTGGACACCTTAGGAATGGTTAAAAGACAGGCAGTGGAGGACCTGAGCGTTCTTACTGGGGTATAAAAAGAAAGCAAATCGCCAATATAGGATGGTGCAAGGTTATTTAAAACTTTATAAATGAGTAAAAGAACTTTAAAATCAATCCTAAAAGAAACAGGCAACCAGTGCAATGCAGCAAGTTGGGGAGTAATGTAACAACATGTTGGTGAAATAAACGAGTTTCATGGCAGTGTTATTTAGAGGCTGCATTTCAGTGCCCCAATGACTCCCACTATACAGCTTTTGAATGGATCTAAATATCATCCAAAGGACTCTTAATGACACCAAAGTTATATCAGTGAGTAAACCACTATAATAATACCAATAATAAACCAAATAAGGTCCATGTTGTATAAAACGCCACTTCTCCTTTAATTTGACATTTCATAAACTATCATCAATGCAGAAGTTCAGCTCAGATAGTGGCTGATGGCTGCGAAGTCAACTACATCAGGTTATTGTAATCTATCCACCTTATTTTGGAATGCGGAAGTAAGGTGAAAATGAACGTCCGGATTCACTTCCGGTCAACACACTGCGCTACTTTTAAATATGAAGCTTAAATAAATAGAGCAACAACAATTGTCAATTGTTGAATTGTGTTTTATTGTTTTCATATTCTGATCACAATTATGGAATGCGATAATAATATTATCGCATCAAGAGTGCTGGACCAGAAATGTCGCACAAAAGGCTGGGCCTCCATGATTACGTGAAAAATAAGGTGGATACACAGAGATAGACTGTAATATATCTTATCAGTGTCCAACATTTGATTGGACTGTTATCTTTTAAAGGGCCAACAAGGAGTTTCTATTCGGTTATAAAACAGTCTCACGTTAATGTGGATGAATCTACGCTACCCACACTTGTTAATGGCTCCATTTGATTGGTCTCTATCTGTGGTGGCGGAAACGCTGGTCGAACCGACCAGTGTTTTATCTTTTAATGCATTAATCAAGTGAACCTCTTTGAACCTCTGACTTTAATCCTTGATGAATGAAAACATGAGTCCGTCTTGCGCCGGTGGAGGAATTCTACGGTGCGCGCGGAGGCAGCATGAAAACACTTCGCTTTTCCAAAACTCCTCGTTGTCCCTTTAATGTATGTGAGCTATTAATCATTATCATACATATTATCAGCCTTTTCCTGCTCCAAACTAACCTTGTTCTAAAAATCCACTATCAGTCGACCTCTCCTTTCAACAGTTATGTGTGTGTGTTTTACTGGTGTGTTCATGTGTGAGTGCTCCATACCTCCCCTGCGCCCCTGTCCCAGGACCACGTTGGGTTCCAGGCTGCCTGGCTGTTGTCTGAGGTGGGGCATGTACAGGTATATGTTGGACTGGAACACCTGATTGCCTGTTTGTGTCCCTGGGAGGTGGGAAGTGGAGGTGTTCAGTCAGTACAAAGGCCAGCCATTAACTGAACCAGGGCTTTGTGAGTTACTCATAACTCTTTTTATGGTGCTTGTTTATGTTATGCCTTTCAGAGGTTCTTCCTTCTCTTAGTGTGTTACAGCTTTGGGATATAGATGGGTTTACAATGATGGTTGAATATAATGTAATATAATATACATGGGTCGATGACATGATGCAATCCAATGTCAAGTGGTGTGACTGGTATTTTTTCATAAAGATCTGATAGGAAAAATAAATCTGGACTCAAATGTGAAAATGTAATTCACTTTTGCAATATGCAACACTATGTTTCTTGACAAATCTTTACATAGTTTGTCACATTATTTCGAATAAAAGTGGTGTTTTTAGGATAAGTCCTGCCCAGTGTTGCAAAACGTTTTAGAAATACAGCAAAAAAATGTATATCAGTTATAAGTAAACTTAAATGCACTGTAGGTGATAAAATATTTAATATTCATAATTTGTAGTTACACCATTGACAGTTTAAGGGGATTCAGTCTTACTTTTTGTTTTTTTAATACAGAATGTACACTTTAAGAAGTCTGATACTTGCTTATAGCACTTATACACTTGCTATATATATATAGATATACACACTATATTAAAGCAGATATCAGCGGTTCGGCCGTTTCGGCGAATGCTGCGTTCAAGGCAGGCTTTTGAAACCGTAAGTTACAGCTTCAAGTCACAACTACGACTTTGTAACGTTCCAGGTAACTCGTAGCTCGTGTTTTTACCGTCCTGTTGCCTGTGAAAGTCACTATAACGGCCTCTCGTAACTTCCGACCCGTGAACTCGTACCAGATCGAACTGGTACGACTTCACAGGAAGGAAAAACACAAAGTACGAGTTTCCTTGAACGCACCATGAGTTAGCAGCCCCCGCCCTCGTCAGGCATCTATTGGTCCTCGTGCTACGTCACCACATTCACGCGCATCCCTTGGCTGCACACACAGCCCTTCATGCTGTTCTCTCTCCTCATTGGATAACACTTGTATCCCACAAGGAAAATTTTCTCCTCGGGTTGCAGCAGAGCAGAGTGACGGAGAGACTCGTGTTACGGCTGAAACACTCCATGTAAGTGATTGCTGATGTAAAATAGGACTATTTAGGACTTATATTACAAAAACATTCCGCTGATATCTGCTTTAATATAATATAGTTATAATAATATATAGTTAAGAAATGCGTGATATGCTCCACTATCACAACCACAAGATGAAGATATTCAAACAGAGGTGCAAAAACAATTTACAATTGATCAGATTATGGGAGATGCAGTAAACATGGGCTCTTTGGGGCCCCGGGGGTCTGGGCTTTACCTGCTTTATGTAGCGGCTCCTCCTTCCCTGGGGAGGAAACAGTGGTGGAGTGGGTGATGTCAGCATCGTTTGACGTGTTCTTCAGCTGCTCTATGATGAAGCTGAGGTCTTTGCTGATGTTCCTCTCCCACTCCTCAGCCAACAGTAGACGGATCTCCAGGTCCTGCACCGGTGAACCGGGATTCACTGACAAAATACACAGAGGGCCTGTTAAAACTATGAAGAGCAGGTCTGTATGTGTTTGCACACATCACTGTCTAAATGTTATGAGCAGAGGGAACCTGGGGAGTTTACATGTTCTCCCTGTGTCTACAGAATTACTCAATTACTTATTATATATATATATATTATTTTGTTATATGTATTTAAGGGTTGGTATATTTCTGTTTAATTTCTGTAGGTTGTTATTTATTTGAGTCTGATGTAAAGGATCTATATCCTGTATCAGATGTTTTTTCATTAAAACACATGCACACTGGTTTAATTAGTGACTCTAGCTTGAGTTGTTTGTGTAGTGACCCTGTGACAGACTGGTGACCTGTCCTGTACCCTGTCCTCGCCCTCTGTCAGCTGAGACTGTCTCCAGTCCATCCACCACCCTAAGACAGACTAGACTATCCGCCCTGTGTAATGAATGTAAATGATATTCAGTTTGATCCTACTCACAGCACTGAGACTGATAGTGAAGCTATGAGAAAGGAGTATTTGAATAAGAGAGAGATAATAATTAATTATTAGCTCTTTCCATGGTACCCAAAGTGCTTTACTGAAACCATCACAATCATACATAAGCTCCACCCGTAGCCACAGTCACAGCTGCCCTGGGGCAGACTGACTGGCACAGGAGTAACTTGTTTTAGTATTAAATAGGGGAGTGTCAGTCAGTCAGACTCTGTGACATCATGATTTTAATAATGTCAAACATCATCTTGGTGAAACTCAGAAGTAAATGGCAGATCAGACAAAACTTAAAACTCCATCAAGGATAAGACTGTGTGGTGGGAGGTCAGTATGTTGGCCCTCTGCTGGCATCCAAATTCACAGCGTGAGGTTACATCTCAATAAAACACATTCTTTTCAAAAGCTGGAATTCCCCAGAAGTTCCTCAGAACGAGTTACTCCCACAGCCTGAACACAGCAGGTTGAGCTGGTGCTTGGGCACAGTTGTTCCAAAGTAGCCTAATATATAATTTGTTTTCATTTACTGTATTTGCTGTGGGTCAGATAATGTCTGGCTGTTTGAAAGAAAATGAAACAGAGAATACAAATAGCCCATACTGCTAGGGTACAGACCCGGCAGCCTTTAATGTGATATGCACTCCCATTTAACACTAAAGTTTGTATGTGGATCAGATAGCTACTGACCCAATCCCATTTTGCTTTGAACAACTGGGGTAAAATTTAAGAAGGACTATGATCCTGGAGGGGAAAACAAGGGATTTCAACTCCAGTCTAGTCAGTCAAGCCTTAACGCGCAGCTTCCTCTTGGCTATAGATTTAGAACCAGGCTTACTTCTCTCTTTACTCACCTCCATCACGTGGAACCGACGTGATCCAGGTAACCGACAGAAAACACAGAGCAGCCAGCAGACATTTCAATCTGAAGGACTTCAACCTCATCTCATTTCTCACGGACAGACACCGACTCTCCGCCGGTCTCCAGTGGACAGGACAGCAGGTGGATGTGAGCGGCACAGGTGAGCTGCAGGTAGTGACGGCTTCATGCTGTTACAGCGGCGCTTCAGGGTCACAGCTGTGGCTCCACCTAGCGGCGGCCTGGGGAGCTGACTGGGCGGCTCAGCTGCTCGGTGTCTGCGGCCAACACTGACCCCTGCTGGTGAAACGGGGAAACCGTGTGTCCTTCACAGACTCACTGACAAACATAGTTTGATAGTAACGTCACAATGAAGTGACAACGTGTTTATGTAGCCTATAAAAAAGATAAAGTAACGGCGGCGTTACTGACAACAAAATAAACAGCCTATACGCCGTTACTCATAGCCTACACATTTTTTTCAGTCCATCAACTAGTCGGATAAATGCCGAATCTGGAACTAACCTTTTCAGTATTCCTCCGCACAGGTAGACTCGCACTTACGTACTTACATGACCAGACATATTTGATATTTCATCTATCTCCATCAAGCCAAGTTATCCAGTCGCCATTTATTCTAATGTTATTTCTCACCCTATCTTTTTTTCTTTTTTTTTTTACACCTCCCATGTCCGAGCTGGTGCAGCTGAACTTGCATCATCCAAGTAGTGCAGAAGTAAGTTAGTAGCCTATGTAACAGAGATAAATCACAACAGAATAAGAGCAGGCAACTGTGCTCCCTATCAGCTGGTTTCTCTACCTCGCATGAAGGGGATGTAGCTCAGTGGTAGAGCGCATGCTTTGCATGTATGAGGCCCCGGGTTCAATCCCCGGCATCTCCACTGTTTTACGCCGCACCGAGCTGTGGGAATATGTTTGATTTCATTGGTTTGCTCATGTTGTCCGTCAACTAACCACTGAGTCCTGTCTTTGTAAGTAACTGGACCTCAAAGGGAGTGTTGGAGTCGCTCAAAGTTAATGGATATGAGAGTTCTTTACAAGGCACAGCTTCAGCAGAGCTCCTCATTTGTAGTAGGTAGTGGTAAGCTGTGTTCAATTTAAAAAGGATCATTAAGAACCTAACTAAACATTTAACTTAGATAGAGGTCCGAGGTCACTTGCTGTTTCAATGCTCTCTATATAATGAACTGAGGAAATTCAGGTGAACAACCCAAACTTAGCTATGTCTGAGGGTGAGCTGGTTTTTCCAGGAGGAGATCCGTATCATGGCCAGATTTAATGAAAAAGCACAAGACTACTTTCTATTATTGTTTTGGTTATTTTGGAAAAAGTAATGTGCATGACACTCAAATAAACAAAAATCAGTCAATACACCCTATGGTGAAACATTGTTCTCCAACCCAGAGCATCAACGGCAGACATGAAGGGGATCACAGCATTACTTTAACAACTGGGAAAATGCACACTCAAAGAAAAGCTGGGTTGTTTTTTCAACCCAACCGCTAGGTTGAGCCTGTTTATTTAATTGGGTTATTTTCATTGAATTGGGTATTCTGAGAACGCAATTTGCTTCGTTATTTATGTTGGGAATTGAGTTATTAGCTGTTGGGTTGTAATTTGATGTTGCATTGGTTTGTTTTGGACTAGCCAACACATTGGGTTGATGTTCGGTGGGAGGAGTTTCCCAGCATCAGGGCCGTTGCTAGGAATTCTGGGACCCCTGAAAGAATACTAAAGTGGGCCCCTGACTTTTCCACTTTTTTTTCTAAGATTACGCATGTATTATCATTTTTTATTTAGCCTACTTTGTTTTGATGCCTCTGTGCCTTCTCTGAGTTACGGCGGGTCCGCGACTCCGCACAGCAGTATTTGTCCATAATAATGGTTGTCAATGGATACCAACTTTCTTTGTCCAAAAAGACACACCAAAAAACATCCAAACACCTCTATACTGCTCGTCTGTAATGTCCGTCTTGTATTGAAGCCCCGACATGAGAAATTCCGAAAAAAATTGTAAGTCTATATTTTAAGCTTGTTTGTAGCAGAAGCTCCCAGTGTCTCAGTTCACTGCTCTGATTTGCACTGACCGGTGGAACAATTTCTCATGTCGGGGCTTCAATAGGCTACAAGAGGGACATTACAGACAAACGATTATGGACAAATACTGTTGCGTGGACCCCCCCGTAACTCAGAGAAGGAACGGAGTGTCTGATTCTTTTTTGGCTTTGAGGTCTTCCATATACATTGGAAAATAATGAGAATTTTTTTGACATTGTTTTTAAGTTCTTCCAGTTGAGCCCTGACTCATTGTCTGTGTCAATGTGTTTTTGAGCCTTTTCTACTTCTTTTTGCTGACATTCCATTTTTAGATTTTCTTTTTTCCTCGTCGATTTGGCTGAACTTCTCTGAAGGTTGAAGAATTTTAATCCCCTAAACTGCCAGAAATGAAGTGACTCCGATCGTAATAAAATAGACTAATGAACTCAATTGACCTATGGCTAAGCCCCGCCCCCTCCACTCACTCGGACAAACTGTCAACATTCAGTGACAAGCGCTATGCTAGCAGTCACAGTAGGAGACATTTCACAGGAGGCAAATGATGGTTGTTGGAGACAGAAAGATTAAATATCATCTCGAAGTCACCAAAACTTAACTTAAAGCCCCAGTATGTGACATTTACCCCCATCTAGCGGTGCGGTTGCATGTCGGCACGTATTCTTGCTGTTGCGTTTACGTAAACTCGGGCAGAAGTCCGAAAAACAACCGACGCTGCATGTAACAGGATAAACAAGCCTCTATGTAAACAAACGGTCCGCCAGCACGAGGCAAAACAATACCGGCGTGACAATATGTTGTCATGGTAACGACGTATTGTTTACCTGACCCACGTTTTACCGTCTTTCTCTCGTCAAGTAAAATAACATCCAGTTGGTTTGCCGACGGCGTCACTCACGGCGTCATTCAGGTGTCTGACTGCACCTGAAGGCAACACCAGTGCCGACGTCCTTCCTCACACTAGCCTGCACAGTGGTGACAGTTTTAACAGGCGCTGTCTGGAAAACTTTCTCCCCGAGCCGACAGCTCCGCTGAGTTTCCGTGGTTACCTACGGCCACGGTGACACTGAACGTAAAACATGGCGATTCAACATGGCAGAGAAGGTTCGGTGAACCCCCCCCTGTATGTTTGTAACGACTTGTAACAACTCATTCTACGGTACGAGAGAGCGCTCGTTTGTATGCAGGCGCGATTCCACTTCATTGAAATACGTATTTATGAAAGCGATATTTGATTTTTGTCAATAAAAAGCCAGTAAAGTCCCATACTGTCCCTTTAACTTTACTGCTCTGGCTGCCGTTTGCCGCGAAACGCCGATAGCGACGAGCTCTGTTAGCCTGTCTATGGAGTTTTGCATTATACGTTAGCATTAAGCTAGCGGACTTTATGCTTAGTTGTGATTCTGGCTAACATCCAAACATCTCTCACAATATGTTGCCTCAAATACGTTGTTGACTTAACTTACAATAGATGTACACATCCTTGTTAAGTTTATCCATGTTTAGTTGGTGTTGTGGGCTACTGCATAACTTTATCCAGAGCAGACACTTCTCTAGGTTGAGATGTGGCTTAGGAAAAGGTAGGAAAAAAATACACCAGAGAGGCTGGGCGATCCCAGCCTCACAGGATACCTAGTGTCAGAGTTGCATGTAACCCATGCACACCATCTGACCATTTTAAACTTAAAATGTCAAGAAAAAACACATAAAAACGATTGAAAACTGACTAACTGCAATGCATTTCAATGGACGTGGAAGCAGAGAATGTCCGAGTGTATGGGCTAGCTATGCGCACTGTGATTGGCTCATCGTGTTTGGGGGCGTGGCTTAGCCATAGGTCAATTCTTGGGTTGTCCTTTGAAATGTATGACATCACTATGATGTCATCATTGGGATGACATCATAATAGTATGACTCCTTTGAAATGCATGACATCACTATGATGTCATCATTCCATCTACAGACCATAGTTCTGAATTCTCAAATAGAATCTTCACGGCATTACTAGCTGGTTACTGAGAGGGAAAACCCCACACTACTGTGTGATATCATTAACTGTCATCTTTAATTGATACTTAACGTAAATAGCCCCTATTTTATGTAGGCTAGAACACACAGTTTACACAGAGACCGAATTGCATAAGCAGACAAATACACTGCAAACTGAGTCACTTCATTTGAAGTACAGTAATAAAAATACAGTACTTGCACAAAAATGAGTGTACATCAGGAAGAGAGGACAAAGAAAATTGAGAAACGGCTATTTGACGAAAACAAGGATTTGAAGAGACAGAGTGCCCCCTCTATTAAAAATGAAAATTATTTGAAAAAACTACAGATGGAGAATGCTAAACTGCAGCAGAACGTTAAAGAACTGAAACTGCTTAATAACAACTTCAAACATAAACTGCAGCAGGCTGAGGCTAGCTCAGCTAACTATAAGGGCGCGCAAACCCATATAAAGGCTGATTTAGAGCAGAAAATTCTGAATCTGGAGTCAAAAAACCAGCACCTCAATAACAAATACTATGTGGAGAGGTCGAAGCGAAAGCAAATAGAGAAGGAACTGAAGAAGTTCAGCCAAATCAAAGAGGAAAAGGAAAAACTGGAAAATCCGACTTTGAATCATAAGATTGAAGAGCTCTCAGGGTATAAACAGTGCAAATGCAAGTCAGTACAAGAAGTGAAACAGCTGGTACAACAGAAGGACAAAACAAAACATGAGTTGAGAATTGAAGGTGAACGCTGTCACGAAAAAACAGATAAACTTGAGGATGTTGGCAAAACAGTCCAGGGGCTGAGAGATAAAATGAAAAGATATCAAAAACAGCTTGATATTGAGAAGACAAACAACTATAAATTGAAAAGAGAAAACTGCCAGCTCACTGCTGAGCTTGAGAAACAAAAACAGTACGTAATAGACGCAGATCGAAGGGCTGATGTGGCAACTGAGGCTTGTAAGGAAAAAGACCTGGAAATAGATTGTCAGCAAAAAGAGTCAGAAAAACAGCGCATCATCATAACAACATTGGAAGAGGAGGTCAATGACCTGAAACATAAACTTAAAAACCTAGATGATGAAGCTATTGCATTCAGCCTTGAAAAAGACCAGATAATCAATGACATGAAGAATCAGATGAAGGATGTGGAGGCTGAGGTAGGACGGCTAAAAATGCAGATTTCATCTCAAAAGGTTACAGAAGACGTCACCATTAAAAACTTGTCCAGAGCTCAGTCAAAAGTCAGTGAGTTAGAGAGAACAATTGAAGGTTTACTTGAAAAAATCAGTAAGTTAGAGCAAACAAATGAGACTTTGGCTAAAAACTTGTCCACAGCCGAGTCAAGGACACACAAGGACCAGGCACAGTTGAAGGAAGACCTGGTACACACCAAGGATCTTTTAGTTGAACAGTGGATGAAGGAAAAACTCCAGGAGTTCAAGGAGGTCACACAAGAAATGGGAGACATACAAGTACAGCAAGCACTCACGCGTATTAGGATAAATATTGAGGATCTCAGGCAACTTAACAATTACATGATACGAAGGATTTATGATTCACTGACGGGACCTAAATACAATTTCCGAAATTTCAAGACAGAAAACATATCATATGATGTCAAGACATCATATGACTTGCTTCGCGAAAATTGTGTTCTTTTCGAATTCGTTCGGGGTGCACTTCAGGGGAGAGTGAAGTGCCGATTCTTTTTGAGAGATGTACTGGCCATGAACCTTGACGGCATGGAGCATCTATTTGTATCCCTGCCTGAGATCAAGGCTGAGATCCAGGCTGAGATCACGGCTGAGATCAAGGCTGAGATCAGGGCTGAGATGAAGGCTGAGATGAAGGCTGAGATGAAGCCTGAGATTGGTTGGACATCAAGACAAACGCGTATTGCACTAACATCCACCAATCCACAGAGCGAGTCCAAAGAGAAAGTGAAGACACCCCTCCTTCCCCCCATCCAGAAAAAACCTTTACAGCTGCCCAGAGCATCCACTCAACCCCGCCTCCCCTCTCAGGGCAAATCTGGTTGCATCTCAAGACCCCCCTTCTCCCCCCTCATACATGGAAAACAGCTGCCCAAAACGTCCACTCAACCCCGTCTGCCCTCTGAGGGCAAATCGGGTCAGATCTCAACACATACTCCCCGAAAACTGCCCCTTCGGCCTCAACTTAACCAACGGGTTATCTTGCCTCCAAAATGAAGAGCAGCACCTTCTGACGTGATGCACTCATGCTAGAAAATGAATGGATTCAGGCTACATTTACACGGAAACGATCTGAACAGAAAACATGAAAGTGGTGTTGCACCGGGTTCCAGGGTGCCATTCCGAAGGGCCGCCAATCCGAACGTTTACTTTAATATGTCGGAATACCGACCTTTAATTATTTATGGAAAAGGGGTGCCATTCTGAAGCTGAAAAAAGTCCGCAATTGAATGGTTTAACCCACAGGGTACACTGATTTAGTAAAAGCTGTGGTAGTACAGTAGTTTGAGCATCTGTTTTTGGATCAGGGTTCGACTCCTGGATCATTTACATATTAGCAGAGGTTTTATTGGCCTTAATCTTTTTACTAAACTTAACCAACTCCTTTCTACATTGCCTAAACCCAACCAAAGCACAGTGCAAGGACATTTGTTTTTCAGCAGGAGCGCCGCGGCTGCATCAGACTCACACCTGGGTGAAACTTTGGAGGGGGAGGGGCCCCTTGCCCCTCCCCCGCTGTCCCCGCGGCGCGTCGTGTCAAGCCGGGCAGGAAGTCAAACCACGAGAGAATCTGGTCAATTTTCAAAATAAAACTCATTCGGAACGCCGGCCCCTCTTTGGGAATTTTCGGATTGGCAGACTGTCGGAATGGCGGTCCTTCGGAATGGCGGTCGCCCCCCCGTTGCACCGTCGCCGTCTAAACAAAAGGCACATCCGATTAAATATTTAGCGATTTTCATCAGCGAGCGTTGTGTAAAAGGGCCTCAGTGTCAGGACTGGGTTTTCTCCAGGTGCTCTGGTTTATCCCACCTATGTTTGTGAACATCTAAAAAAAACAAAAAACTACAGTGTAGTCTACAATTCGTATCAATCTGTGTATCATTGGTTCTTTCCATCTTCAATTGGCAAATCAAAAATCTGTTTATTCTTCAGGCAGGGACTGTTTTCAGTGATTGAATTGCGGCACGGTGACGCAGTGGTTAGCACTGTCTCACAGCAAGAAGGTCCTGGGTTTGAATCCCCGGTCACCCAGGTCCTTTCTGTGTTTGCATGTTCTCGCCGTGTCTGTGTGGGTTTCCTCCGGGCACTCCGGTTTCCCCCACCACTAAAAACATGTTAAACTAATCCTCCAGTCAGCGCCCCTGACCAAAGCACTGCATGGCTCATGATCTGGAGTTGGTCCCCTGCTCCTCAGGGATGGGTTAAATGCAGAGAAAGAATTTCACTGCACAGCTGTATGTGACAAATGAAGAACCTTTAATTAAAGCATTAAATCATTGACTTTGATACTAGCTTTTAGCGATTTCAACGGTTTAAACTTGAGTAAGGCTGAAGTGTGCTCTTGAAATGAGAAATGACATGTCCAGACTGCAGGTGATACATGATGATGACCAGAAATTTAATTCTATACTGGAAGTTGATATGTACCTCTCCGGAGTGGTATCACAGGGTTGGTACAGATCTTTGCAAACTCTTAAAAGGCATTGAATTCATTAATATAACAATAAGGCTGTAATTGGCATTAAAATGTCTTAACACTAGAACCACCAACTGCCGTTCATTGGACGACTTTGATTTTCATTTGTGCATAACTTTATTTTAAAAAAACATTGAAGTCCACCAGTCCGTGACTTTTCCTAAATTGATGTTGGGCAGCACCACCTTTTGTTAAATACAATAAATATTATTCACAGAAAAAAATATAATAAAAAAAAATTAAATTAAATAATTTGTAAAGCCAGTATTTAGGAGCAAACTAGTGTAAATGCATAGGGGACAAAACAGAGTCGCTATGCTTTTCATGTGGCCCGACGTGAGCGCACATGGGTGCAATCCTGCGTCGGTATTATGGACAGCTCCACCTGACAAACACATGGAGTATGAATGTTGTTGTAACAATTATAGGTATATAGTGTCCAACGGCGGTGCATCCTAAAATGAGACCTAAAACAAAAAACTACTGGGTCAAAGTTGACACAGTTGTTGTTTGTAGTGTATTACAGTTCAAAGTTCATTTTGTATATTCAAATGATTTTATCCATGTATATTCTCAGTGCCTTATTGAGTAAAAACCACTAAAAATTAAATTCTGTTTTTTGTGTTTTTCTGTTATCACACCTGCCAGACAACTGCCAGATGTTGAAAGAAGAAGCTGTCCTGAAAAACGGGACATAAGCACATACTCATAACAGCCTGACTTTTACAGCTAAAAAAAAACAAAATAAGTGGTGGACTGACCTTTTAAAAACCAAAACCAAGCCTTAAGGCCTTTTCTCTCCATAACATGAGTATATCTCTGCAACCACATGGTCTATTTGAATAATTTTGGTGTCATTGAATATGGGACAGTTTGATGATTGTTGTATCATGTACTTTTATTTGTAAAAGTAACATTATAGTGACATTATGCAAATAGTTAAAGTAATAGCTACATACTAATTAATTTTTCACAGAGTTACGAATGGTTTTTTTAGTGACGATGACTGGATCACCATCTACTGCACTGTAACTGCAGCCAGAGTCAGAGCAAGTTGCCCATTTCAATATGGCCGACGGTGAGCTGCGCCTGCCTGTAGTTCGATCTACCCCCTTGGTAAAAATAGCTTACACCGACAATTAAAGTTAACAAACCTACTGCTACGACTAGGGATTATGGCAATGGGCCAATTTGCCAAAATGTCGAACGATCCCTTTAATAATAAAAAAAATACATAATTACCTCAGCTCTGACATCCACATCAGTCATCACTGTTTACACCGCTGTGTTAGTGCCTTGACCTCTCCTCTCCTCCACTCAGCGCTCCTCTGGTGGTCCACCACCATGTGAACACCATTCTACCACAGGTCGGCTTCATCACAACCACGTCATTGTCAGTGATGCTCTTGTACAAGACACTGGCCTGTTGTTCCATCATCACATATTCAGAGACACTACCTCCCAAAATAGAATTATGTCATGCATTTCAGCATGAAGTTGAATATTGCAACAAAGTATTGTGTGTTAAGAGTTTCAAAGTATCAAAGACTCTGAGCAAAACCTTGTATCAGCAGATGTGTGCAGGGCTTCCTTTCAGAAAAATGAAGGAAGAATGAGAGACAGGCAGGCAGCCCAGAAAGAGCATTCAGTTGCTATGGGCAACAACAGGAACGCAACAGAGTCGCAGACACACAGCTCAGCTCACATATTTACCACCAGAGCCACCCACCCAGTACCCATCACCCATTAACCCCAAGTGACCTTTGACCTCTCCCAGCAGCTGCATTCACAAGGAAGTTGCCTGTTGTCATGGTGACAGAGGAAATATTTTATATTCATTTATCCCACAAATACTTACCCCTAATGTTTCTCTTGAATAAAGGGATGCAAATGAAGAGGGCCCAGGCGGGGATTGAACCCACACCTCCCGAGTAATAGTCATACGCGCTTGCCAGTCACCCAAAGGGACATCCCCTTGGCAAAGGAGCCAGGACACATGATCAATTGGAGGCATAGTGACAGGGCACGTCAACTGTCACACATACAGTATAAGGTTCTTCGGCTCGTCCTCGTAGGAGAACCCTTTTTGGCTCTTTTGGAGGGTTCTACCTAGAACCCAACTTAAAGGGTTATACTGAGAACCCAACATAAAGGGTTCTACCTAGAACCATCTGTGAAAGGTTACACCTAGAACTTGGTTTCACCCAGAAGCCTTACTGGGGGTTTGATCCAGAAAATATCCCACTTCTTACGGTTCCACCAAGAACCCTTTTACTGAAACCCTTAGTGTTACCAAGAACCCTTGAAAAACCATTTCTTTGGGGAAAGGGTTTTTAGGGGTTCTCCCCTTAGTGTTACCAAGAACATATCTTGAACCATTTGCTTCGGAAAAACCCTTTCATGAAGAAAGAGTTTTTCAGAAGTCCTTGTGGAAGAACAATTTTGGAACCCTTATTTCTAAGAGTCTATCTATCTATCTATCTATCTATCTATCTATCTATCTATCTATCTATCTATCTATCTATCTATCTATCTATCTATCTATCTATCTATCTATCTATCTATCTATCTATCTATCTATCTATCCTCACACAGAACATAAAAAAAACAAACAAAACAAAAGAGCGACCGAATCCTGCAGCCAGATTTTCACCGGTTTATTATAGTGAGTGATTCAAATATTGACAGCTAATTTCACAAGTAAAGTAAAACGACCCCTCACCCAGCAGGTCAGAGGTGTCATGGTGAACATCATCAGTCAGGATCTGCTGGTCCTGCTCCACAGACACAGCAGAAGACTCGGGTTTCAGTCCTGGAGAGACAAAGAGCAGATTAGATAGAAGTTAATGATCCCAGTGGGACACTGCAGCAGCTGCAGAGAAATGATCACTAATAGCATTAGTATTGACATGAGTCAGCGTGTTGCATTATGGAAAATATGAACTAGATCAAGAGGCACGGATCAGCCTATAAAGTCTCTGCTGTTCAAGATTGAACCTATAGGGATGACTGTGTTTATCTGTAGCTACAGGAGGAGCTCAGTGTGCTGACATATTGACCCCAACTGTCAGTTCAGTGACTCTCAAAGAAACACAGAGTGGGACAAATCTGTTTGTCTTCATTTGAGTTTTTTGTTTTAATCCCCCTGTTAAGAGGATTGTGGGTAAAATGTTAATGCCATGATTAGAGAAGATACACATGTTGCACACATGCAAACATGTGCACACACGCACACGATCTAAGCCCATCTTTGTTTAATCTTCCTCGGGTCAAAGTCAGGATTTCACTGATGAGAAAATGCAGCGAGTGTTTTAGAACAGAGACATTTCATTTCCTAAAATATAAACTTTTATCTTCAAATACATTTCATGCAGAAAAATCTCCTTAACTGGAAGAAGAGATTATTTCTGCAAACGTGGAAGCTGACGTTTGTCAAGGCATTGTGGCAGTGGGTGGGGTGGAGAGCAGGGCTGGGGGCTGGAGGGAGGGTTAGGAGCCAGGCTTTGAGTGAGGAAGCAGAGAAAGGATCCATCTGTTCCTCTTGTGCCAATGAAAAGAGGGAGAGGGAGAGAGTGGACGTTACTGAAGCAGGGGAAGGTAAGATATGGAACTTTCTGTTTAATGCTGATTGCAGCTCATCTAATGTGTGTGTGTGTTAGTGAAGGTATGATGGCAGAGGGTGACAGTAGTGCATGTGTCAGGTCCATTGGAGCCAGGCTGGGATGCAGCGGCAGGTATTCAGTCACAAGGTAGAAGAAGACGAGTCAGGCTTTTATTCAGAACTACAGCCATGGGTTGAAGTTTCCACAGCCAGGTATCAGAGATAATGTCTCAGTAATGATTCTGTTCTCGGTCCACTTTGATTCTGTGTGAATGATTCCTTTAAACCCACAAGTTTTGGGAGGAAAATGGAAGATGTAAAGGTCCGTCCCTTCTGTCAGGAGAGTTGGAGACAGAAACTACGGTGGCTCTGAGAGCGCAGTACTCCAAAGAAATGTTTTGTAACCTTTGTAGTTAAAAGCATTGAACAGCAACAGAACTGTGTTGTAATTCCTGGTGGTTTTTGTTGTTCTGGCTTATTCTATGTGTCTGTTCATTTCATGAGTTGCAGTGTTTTGAGTTGTCAGGGTCACAGTAGTTAGGTAGACGTCCAGAAACATGCGACTGGTCTGTCAGCTGGGTGATTGAATAGGCTACTGGCTGTCAGTGTGTCAGCATGATCATGTCTGTTGTGTTACAGTAATACTGTTGTGGACACCACGGTGAGCCTGTGTTTAGTGTTTATTTGTGTAGCACACATTTAAATTCAATGGTGCACGGAGGGAACGAAGCCGATTGGCTTGTACTTAAGTTCCACCCCATAACATATTACAACAAAACAAATTTCTATGGCAAACAAATAAACATAGAAAAAAAGGAGATAAAGTGCACACATAATCCATGTTATATGAACAAAAATAAGAAAAAATAGGGAGATAAAGAGCAAAGTGATCAGTAACAATTAGAGACAATACAAATAAGGTACAAAAAGTTCATTAATTGAAATCATGAAGGTAAAGACATTTTGAAAAGTGACAGGGAGATCTTGGTCCCTGTAAATACACTTGTGAATAAACAAACACATCTGATAGTTATTCAGTTTGTGAATTGGTAGAAGAGAATGCTTTGTGTTGACGGAGCATATCTGTTTGAATGGGAGATGAATCCTAAGAACCACTTCTGAATAGTACATCATTTCTTGAGATGTGTAGGAGATGTAGCTGCCCAGAACATGTTACAGTAGTTCAAGCAAGGAAATAAAAACCTATAATAGAACTTTAAAGGAGTCATAACCTGGTTTTTTTATGTATCCAGCCCCCCTTGGATCGCTTTGGATCAATTTGTAAAACTTATTAGAAAAAATAATAATAATTTTAATCAAACATTGAGCTTGTTCTGAGATCACGCGAGATTACGCGCGAGGTTTTGACTGGTCCGGATGTGCACTGTATGAGGCAGCGTTGATTGCCGCAGGAAGGACAGAGCCGGGGGGCTTGCCTGCATGCAGACTCCAAAACATAAACAGTATGTCAGGTAGCGGACGGGCCGGGTTGGGTGGTGAAAATAGCCTCCAAACCGTAGGAGCAGAATCAAAATCTCGTGCTTTAGGAAGGCACACCCTTGTGTGCTATTCCTGTTCGGGAAAAGAGCCGAAGCGAAAAAACGGCGCCGCTTTCAAAGTCCAGCTTTTCAGGCAAGTTTCAACTGAGGTCAAACACCAATATGCATGTTTTAACAAGAGAAATTGCGATTTCCGGGTGATGACTCCTTTAAATGGGCAGAAGGATGAATTAATGGACACATTTTTCTTAATATGCTGCGTTGTGCCATATGTATCTCTGCTTCAGTCCAGGCCACACAGCTGTATATATACAGTACAGTATGTATAGACTCTGTGACCATGTCATGATAGTGATTTTCCACCACTACCGCCTTTAACTGCTGCTGTTGTAAAATCCAGATTATTAGGAGAACTGTGTTGGAGATAAAGCTCTTTATTATTTAATCTTCACTCTGACCCACTTCAGCTTCCCCTGCAGTTGTTGCGTGGGGTCCATGTCAAACCATCAAACAAACGGCATCTAAACATTCAACAATAAGCAATGATGACACCCTGTCAGTCTACTAGTCCAGGGCCGTTGCTAGGAATTCTGGGGCCCCTGAAAGAATACTAAAGTGGGCCCCTGACTTTTCCACCTTTTTCTTAGACTACATATGTATTATCATTTGTTATTTAGCCTACTTTGTTTTGATGCTAATGCAGCATTACTATGAGTATTAGTCAGGGTCTTAGGCAGAATAAATCAGTCATACAAAAATTAGACTACTGGGGTTTTTTGTGGGCCCTACTGGGCGCTGCTGGGACCCTTTCTCCTCTATACAACGGTCCTGTACCAGTGCCCTGAGCCAGGTCACCTCCATCCTTGAGGCTGCTCATCACTAACTGTGAGGTTCATTCAGTCTTATACTGCATATTTGTTTCCCGTCTAAGTTTTTTTCTTTCATCAAAATTCACAAAGAATTAAAAAAAAAAATCCACAGTGATCCTCCAGGGTGTCTGTGAGACAAAACAAAGGGAACTATACATTTTCATTTCACAAAGGTTACCAGTCTCTTGGCCTCTGCTGGTTCAATCTCATTACTCTAACACGGTTCCTCAGCACATCTCATCCACCCTCCTTCCCATCCTCTCTGCCCTCCATGCTTTAACTGGAACGGTATACAACCTCTAACTTAATTAAAAGAAGCATCCTCTTCCTGACACAGGCACACTCTGCACTCTGCCATACCCCCCTCCCTCTTTTATGGTAATGTCCTTCCATCTTCTGATTGCATCCAGTAGACTGTCTCCCCAGTGGGAATACATGTTGGATGTTTTCCGTCAACTCTCACTGACAGCTTTAATGCATCCATGATTCTGTGACACTGGATGTCATGGTGTCTTGTGGTGATTGTGCAGAGAGAAAATGAGCTGCTGTCTAGGTTGAAAACATTTATTAGATTTATTAGTACACTCTCTCTTCTCTTAGGTCTGTGAGGACTGAATATGAATGAAGGGTGTGTTAGTAAGCAGTGTAAGTTATATTCAGATCTTTTACTTTTATTTATGTAATTCTATTGTTGAAAACACACTAACACACTATCAAGCATTTTATCATGACTTATAAAGTCAGGTATTACAATAGGTTATAATTGTTAATAACTCACTGACAATGACCACATTTATAATACAGTACATTATAAATATAGTTATAATGTGTTATAATTGTCTTATAAACATGTATAACTGTGAGTTACTAACAATTATAACTATTATAATACCTGACCTTATAAGTCATGATAAAATGCTTTATGGTGTGTTATGATTATTGTTATAAAGCATTATGATCATTGAGTGTTTATAACTATAGTTATACAGTGTTATAACTGCATTATAACTCATTATAAGTATGGTTATAATGTGTTATAGAGATTGGTGTCAAGTAAAGTGTTACTGGAATGATTCATGAGGGGGTTGAGTGTCATGATATTATCAATACCATAGTTTGTCTAAATGATAGATTAAATATTCTGGCTCCTCAGAGAACCATTGAGATAGGGCTGTCAAAGTTAACCTGACTATAGCATAAATTCCCTGTAATGTTTACCATGCAATTTTGAACTGCCAACGTTTCTGAAAAATCTCTGACCATAGGCCTTTGCACATGGACCCAAGGACCCAAAGAAACCCAAATATTGGCTATAATATAATTTTTTCCAGCCCTTCAAAATGCAGGAAAAACGCAGTTTTTATTTGGACCTAACCAACTCACATATCCCTCCGCCCAGGGTTAGCGCCCCTCGATCAGCAGTTGGTTAGCTCCAAATAAAAACTGTGTTTTTCCTGCACTTTGAGGGGCTGGAAAAAATTATATTATAGCAAACAATGGAACTGTGTTTTTTTTTTTTTCCAGGTAAAACCTCTTTTAAGCCATGAAAATAGGCCGTTTCTTTGGGTCCATTCACAACAATGTATGTTGTAAATCTCTGGGCAGGGCTATGGGCTGGCGTTGCGATCATACAACCCCACTTGAAAAAAAAAAATGCTACTATCCCTTTAATATTACAGTATATTCTGTATGGCTGATCTTCTCAGGTTAGTCATGCAGTGCCATTAATGTTATAATTATTATTGCATTTTACACAGAGATGATACACTATCTCAGACTCCAGTGGATCTACCTCTACTGATGGACTGAACATGCAGCGAAGATGAAGATGTGGATTCTTTTCTTCTGCCTGAGTTGCTCATCTACTGTTGCTGTGACTCCCACACTCTCATCTGCACGAGTGACACCCACTGAGGATGAGAGCAC
Organism: Decapterus maruadsi; assembly: GCA_030347415.2. Classification (NCBI taxonomy): domain Eukaryota; kingdom Metazoa; phylum Chordata; class Actinopteri; order Carangiformes; family Carangidae; genus Decapterus; species Decapterus maruadsi. The sequence goes on along the minus strand of CM064903.1, from coordinate 32,234,852 downwards.
CCAACTGGTGGTAATTTATTTTTATAATAAGTTTTTTTTTACATAATGTAGCTGCAACAAAGATAACAAACAGAAACAACAACAGCAAAAAAAACAACAAGACATGAATGGAAGTTCATGAACACATTCATACCACACCACACTTACACACACGCACACAACACAGAGGGAGTGGTCCCGTTCTGAGACTGGGGGACCAGGACCAGGCACCACACAGAGAGTGCTGAGAAGGATACACTGAGGCTATCGTTCTGCCTGCTCACAATGAAATGCAACATTTTAACATTTGGAAACATTTAAAGGGATAGTATCATTTTATTTAAAGTGGGGTTGTATGATCTACAAATAGCCCCTAAGTACTTTAATTGCAGTAACCAATTGCTGATCAGTCGGTGCTAACCCTGGGCGGAGGGATACGTAAGTTGGTTATAGTGTTGTTTTTGGCGGCCTGTTTTAATTTTAGTTTTAGTCAAGTCTTTCTGTCAAACTGTCATTTTAGTTTTTATTAGTCTTAGTCACGTTCAAACTCCTTTTTGTTTAGTCAAGTTTTTCACTAAAACTCTGAGCATTTTAGTCTTATTTTAGTCAGAATAACCCACGACTATTTTAGTCACAGAGAAAACTGATGACATTTTAGTCTAGTTTTAGTCAATGATTTTAATCTCTTTTTAGTAATGTAATTTTGTTTAAACCAGTTCATATAGTATAATTACCTAGTATAGTATAGATGAAACCATTTTTTTCTTTTAGTCCAACTCATTTCACAAAACAAACATGGTTATCTTATTATTATGTTATTGTTACCTTATAGACTCAAGAAAACATCTATTCCAGACGTGGAAGATGCTCTGCTGAGCAGACCGCTCAACATATTTATTTTACCAACAAAACATGTAGGTACACAAACATAAATTTAAATTAAGTAAATAAAATACTGTAGCATCACATCTGACAATGCAACAAAAAAAGTAATAGGCCTACATTCAAGTCATAAAGAGAAACAAGGATTCTCGAGCTACAGTAACATAATATAAAGTGCAAATGTGTGTGTCTGTGACCTGCTTGTAAACTGAATTTTGCATGATGATGATTTTGCATCATAAAAACTAACTTTAACACACACACACACGGTAGGCTAGACACACGCTTCAAACCCACGCACGCACACACACACACACACACACACGGTAGGCTAGACACACGCTTCAAACCCACACACGCACGCACGCACGCACGCACACACACACACACACACACACACACACACACACACACACACACGGTAGGCTAGACACATGTTCTTTTTCTTCCCGACAACCCGGCCATGACCCGCCGCATCTAGTTGTATTTGCCGCGAGTGTGGAGCAGGTGTGGAGAGGGGATTGAGGAAGTGACGCCGCCTGCGTCTGAGCAGCAGCATCCATGAACTGAAACAGAAAACAATAATAACACGACTAACTTTATTTCGTCTCGTCTCGTTTTAGTCAATGAAAATGTTTTCCTGTGACAACGAGTTTTTGTTTTGTAAACCACATTAGTCTCGTTTTTATTCGTCAACAATATTGCATTATATATTTAATTATAGTTATCGTCACAAGACCACCATTTACGTTTCGTCTCGTCTCGTTTTCGTCACGTGATAAAGGTTCGTTGACGATGATATTTCGTCATAATTTTCCTTGACGAAAGCAACACTAGTTGGTTAGGAGTCTTCTACTGCAATTAAAGTACTTAGGGGCTATTTGTAGATCATACAACCCCACTTTAAAAAGAAATCTACTATCCCTTTAAATCTGGTTCCAAAGGGTCTGTATGGAGTATAGTCTGTGTTTTAGTCCAAGACCCCATGATGTGTGAATACTGGCAGATGGGAACTAAACCTGTGATCCTGTGGTCAATGGATGACCTCTGATGCTGAGGTGCTGCTGTGTGCCTCAGCCTGTTGTGGCTGTGTGATCTACCTTTGAGCTGTCAGTTTTCAAATATTCACATGAAGGTCCTCCTCCTGTAATTCCTCAGAGTATAAAAATGTGATTGCAGAGTCCAAGCTCTTTCGCTTATTATGGAAAAATGTAGTCTAAAAATGTATATCACCAAATCATAGGGCAAGTAATCTTTTTCTTTCTCACTTTATGAAAGCACCACGCCACCTCTGCTACTTCCAGCTCCCGTACAGATTGTAATGACTGGTGGCAAACAGGAAATCAAAACTATTTAAAGGGCCAACGAGGAGTTTCTATTCAGTTATAAAACAGTCTCACGTTAATGTGGATGAATCTACGCTACCCACACTTGTTAATGGCTCCATTTTCGATCAATATATCGTTTTGTCTCTATCATTATTTTGTTATTATTAGTGGTGTCGGAAATGCTGGTCGAGCCAACCAGCGTTTCCTTACTTTCAGTTTTGCGGACGCAAATGAGAATAACGGCGATTCGGGCGGCGTTACGGTCGGAACTACGACGGTAACTGAACCTCTTTGAACCTCTGACTTTAATCCTTGATGAATGAAAACATGAGTCCGTCTTGCGCCGGTTGGAATTCTACGGTGCACGTGGAGGCAGCATGAAAACACTTCGCTTTTCCAAAACTCCTCGTTGCCCCTTTAAGTTCATGTCCAGTTTGGATCATTGCTAAGATAAGTGCTTTATGAACACATATGGGCATGTGAATGTCACTATAGTAGAGTTAAAGGAGAATTCCAGCCATTTTTGACCCCTAAATAATTTTCCTGATGGTCACAGAAACAAACACTTTTTCCTTCTTGTGATGATTTCAAAAATAAACAGTGGAGCAGTGCAGTGGAATATCTCCAACCGTTTATTTCTATAAAGAAATCATCACAACAAGGTGAAAGTGTTTGTTTCTGTGGCGGGGAGAGCAGGTGCTCTGCAATCGGATAGTAATGTCTTTCAAGGATGTTTCAGAGTTAGGCTATCTGAGGTGAGGGACTACATGCAAAAACACAAAGTTTAGACTGTTTATACTGTCCACTATATGAGTTCAGTGGTGTCTCTAAGGATTCCAGTCATGTACCAGAGTTATTTGATTGTTTTTGAGTGTTTGTTGTGGTTGAAACAATGGCCGGAATTCTCCTTTAAGCACTTAAGTGGTCATTGCAACTAGAGAACCATATAAATGTATTCAATTTACCTGAAGACATAGCAATATGCATTATAATAACCTCTTGAAATCAAACTGCTGCCAACCTGATGCTTCATGTATGAATGCACCTAGTTGAGATGATCATCTGCCCTTTCTTACAGGAATGGTTGATGAAGTATGGCTACCTCCCCCCCTCAGACCCCTCCACTGGGCAACTGCAGGCCTGGACAGCTGTCACTACTGCTGTCAAGTCCATGCAGAGGTTTGCAGGCCTCAAAGACACTGGAGTCGTTGGTGAGGATTACAGACAGTTGCATACACTCTTAGAAATAAAAGTGCTGTGTAGATCCATATAAGGTTCTTCAGATTGTCCTCATAGGAGAACCCCTTTTGGCCCCTGCCTATCTACCTGCCTATCTTGTAGGGTTCTACCTAGAACCCAGCTTAAAGGGTTATACCGAGAACCCAACATAAAGGGTTCTACCTAGAACCATCTGTGAAAGGTTACACCTAGAACCCCCAATGAGAGGTTCTACAAAAATCCCTTATATGGCGTATTGGTTTCACCCAGAAGCCTTACTGGGGGTTTCATCCAGAAAATATCCCACTTCTTACGGTTACCGAGTTCCACCAAGAACCCTTTTACTGGAACCCTTAGTGTTACCAAGAACGCTTGAAAAACCATTTCTTTGGGGAAAGGGTTCTCTGGATCAAAATGGTTCTTACTGGAACCCTTAGTGTTAGCAAATGGTTCCAGGTAGAACCTCAACCCTTGTAGAAGAACACTTTTGGAACCCTTATTTCTAAGAGTGTACTCTGTTCCCTCCAAGGCTTTTCTGTGGTGAATCAGTGTGTGACTCCCTCTGTTCTGTGGCTGCTTCAGATGACGAGACCATGGCTTTGATGAACAGCCCCCGCTGTTCTCTGCCTGACCAGGAGGAACCACCCCAAGCACTGGTCAACCCAGAGGAGAGGAACATGAAGAGGAAGAGGAGGAGGAGGAGGGCTATCTCCATGTGGGCACACAGGATCATAAACTGGAGGTGGGACACAACAACCTCTTCATTACCTTGACCAGATGATGATCTGCTAAACTTACCATCACTAGGATATTAAAAAAAAAAAAAAAACAGAAAAGGTTTACAGATGCAGATTTTCTCATTTTCAGGTTGCATTCATATCCCTCCTCTTCCCATCTGTCACGAGAAACAATCCGGTCCCTGGTCTTTTATGCTTTAAGAGTGTGGGCGGAGCCGACCCCCCTGGAGTTCCATGAGGTCAGTGTATCTTGACTGATTACAGATGGAATGATGGTGGATGAGCTGTGCTGTATATTTGCCCTGAACGTGACAACTAAGTCTATAACCCTCTGTCCTCAGGTGAGAAGTGCAAAAGCAGCTGACCTGCAGATAGACTTCCTCCATGGTTACCACGGTGATGGCTTTCCCTTTGATGGGGTAGGAGGTGCAGTTGGCCATGCGTTCTTCCCATCAGATCCTGCTCGGGCGGGGGGAGTTCATCTGGACGCAGAGGAGGCGTGGGCCTTCAGACAGCCAGGTAGAGCTATAGTTTATTCATCCTCTGATAATATGACAACTTCAGGCTCCCGTAGTTTCCTGAAAAACCTGGAGGTATTCAAGTTTCCACTCTTGGAGATCACATGGAAAATGATAAAAGAACTGTGTCCTGGCCAATCATTTTGACTTTGGAATCTGCTGCTGTGAGAGACAGGGGCGGGTCTTCCATGGTGGCACAGGGGGGCACCCCCCCATGTGACCGCTCAATGATCACTCAGTACGTTTACATGACGCTTGAAAAAAACAAATTATTGCCTCAATCCGACTATAAGAGTTTAACTGGACAACTGAGTGTAAACACATTAGTCCGACTAATGCGATTGGAATTCGACTTTCTCTGTCATGTACAGTAAACGCCGTAATCAGAGTTTAACTGGACAACGCATGTGCGCATGCTCCACACCCCCCACGCTGTTGTAGCGTTATGGCGTTCTTGTCTGCCTCTCGAAATCACCATGACCATGAATGGCGTGCGCCTTATCTGTACAAGAAGTAACACGCACATTACGTTCGAGATGAACAAAGCTGTACGATTAACCATCTCACTGTTGTTTGGAAATGCCAGTTATCTGCCTGGCTAATAGGTCAACCGGAAAAGGTTCCATATTAACCCGCTGATACAATGTGTATCGCCACCTTGTGTTGAGGAGGAGGACACATTCCCGTCAGTTATTCCATTTTCTCAGTTGCATGTAAACTGGGACAAAGACAGAAGTCTGATTAGACGCCACAATCTAATTTTTTTTTAGTATAAGTATATTTTTTTGGCTTTTTATGCCTTTTATTGATAGGATAGTAGAGAGTGTGACAGGAAATGGGAGGTAGAGATGGGGGGAATGACACGCAGTATAGGGCCGTCTGACACGGGACTCGAACTGGGGCCGCCTGCAGCGAGGACTATAGCCTCTGCACATGGGGCGGGCGCTCGATGAAGCTGTGCATGTACGTACTGATTGACTTGTGGCTCTTTACCACTGCTATGTTCACTGTACAGAAACAGCAAACATCCCAGTGTTCAGTAAATAAAGAAAATGATATAAGATTGTTATTGTTCTCAATTTCACCATCTGAGTAGGAACGCCTATTCTGGTTATTCTGTGACTGTTACACAAAACACTTACTATGTTTATTGTACAGGGCTGAGCTCTAACTACTGGATAAGAGTACAAGATATTGATTTTTACTGTCAGAGTATATTGTGTTTCTTATTCTGCTAAGTCTGATTATTGACTGACTACAATTTTAATATTGACAAGTGGAAGAATGAAAACATTATAGGCATCTTCTTTACAATGTGAAAGATTCACTGTGGCCAATAAAAGCAAGATAAAGACATACTGTAAACAGTGTGTAACTGTACAATATAAATGTTCAAGGCAGCGATCAGTGGGTGACAAAAGTAACAAGATTCAGTGTTTACCCCCAGAAAATACTCTGGACCCTCAAGGAGCAGATAAGATAAAGTTTTCCCCTGTCCATCAGCACCATCTTGTGTTTTGTAACATTACTGCCTCTAGCTGCTTGTGGGAATTAAAGGGATAGTTCATCCAAAATTCAAATTTCACTCATTATCTACTCCCCCTCATGTCGACTAAGAGCTGTGAGAATTTTCAGAGTCCTCCGTTCCTTCTCTGAGTTACGGGGGGTCCACGCAGCAGGATTTGTCCATATAATGGTTGTGAATGGACACCACTTTTCTTTGTCCAAAAAGACACACCAAAAAACATCCAAATACCTCCATACTGCTCGTCTGTAATGTCCCTCTTGTATTGAAGCCCCGACATGAGAAATTGTTCCGAAAATAATTAAATAAGTCTATATTTGAAGCTTGTTTGTAGCGGAAGCTCCCAGTGTCTCAGTTCACTGCTCTTCCTGTGTCCGACGGAACAATTTCTCATGTCGGGGCTTCAATACAAGAGGGACATTACAGACGAGCAGTATGGAGGTATTTGGACGTTTTTTGGTGTCTGCGTGGACCCCCCGTAACTCAGAGAAGGAACGGATAACTCTAAAAATTCTCACAGCTCTTAGTCGACATGAGGGTGAGTAGATAATGAGTGAAATTTGAACTACTGGGTGAACTACTCTGTCATTAGTAAAGGAATGATTCTCTCAACCACTCTCTTTCCATCTGGCTCATTTCCTCTCTTCCTCTGCCCCCCTCCCTAGACTCTGAGGGGACTGACCTGTTCACAGTACTGGTCCATGAGTTTGGCCATGCACTGGGCCTCTCTCACTCCTCGTCGCGCCACTCGGTGATGAGACCGTACTACCAGGGTCCTGCTGGAGACCCCCTGCACTACCGCCTGGGAGCGCATGACCTGGAGCACATCACCCAGCTCTATGGTGAGACCTAGAACCAAACCACAGCACTGCACAGCACTGCACTGCAGCGTCACAGAGAGAAAGGCTTCATTACTGTGATGAGGACAGCTGTGAAGACTGGCCTGCCCTGCGCTGACCTCTGGTCTGTTAGAGAGGAAGTTCAGATGGACACAGTGTGAAAGCCCTCTATTGTAGAGACTCAAGAGATCCAAAGGGTGAAGGTCTGTGTGATGTAAAGTGTGACTGCACTTATTATGCACCGCAGACCTCTGTTCATGGAGCAGCTACTTTCTATGAATTGAACATAACATTGTACTTGGTTACATTTTAGATGCAGGAATTTAAACTCAGGCCACTTCCTACCGCAATTACACAAGCTGCAGTGTGCAGATCTGTTAATCAATCATCAAAAAGACAATAGGATGGATTCCTGAGGAACACCATGGTTACGTACTGAAAGACGGAGCCAAACCCAACTTGCTTAGCAGTTGGCACTGTGCAGTTTATTACATCAAGTTCACATGGTCAAAAGAGAAAAAACGAACAAAACGCAGACTTTCTGCATGGCCAGATGGGTTCACACCTGATGGTGTGATGACCCTGTGGGATTTAGTACAATTCTTCACTCTCTTCTTCCATTTTGTTGGCCTTAAAGAGATAGTTCACCCAAAATTCAAATTTTACTCATTATCAACTCACCCTCATGTCGACTAAGAGCTGTGAGAATGAGTTCTCCGTTCCTTATCTGAGTTACGGGGGGGTCCACGCAGTAGTATTTGTCCATATAATGGTTGTCAATGGACACCAACTTTCTTTGTCCAAAAAGACACACCAAAAAGCATCCAAATACCTCCATACTGCTCGTCTGTAATGTCCCTCTTGCATTGAAGCCCCAACATGAGAAATTGTCCCGCCAGTCAGTGAACTGAGACACTGGGAGCTTCTGCTACAAACAAGCTTAAAATATAGACTTATTTAAATTTTTTTGGAACAATTTCACATGTCAGGGCTTCAATACAAGAGGGACATTACAGACGAGCAGTATGGATGTATTTGGACATTGAGGCAAAAGAGCTCCAGGACCTGGACACTCCAACTTTAACCACTAAATGAATTGCTTGCAATTGCTTGAGTTAGAGATGAGCCTTTTTCTGTGTAAACGAAAAACTGTTTTTTTCATTTAGACCTTGTATGTAGAGTACCTGGATATATTTGTTCCATGTGTCTGCAGCCATGTTCTCCCTGCAGACCAAACGTCTAAGTCATGGCTACGATCCACAGCTGCTTTGACTGGTGTGGTGTGAAGGCCCACTATTTGCTGCTTGTAGATTTAATTATTGTTTGACTCTGGAAACTCCCGCACTCTTTGAAAAATGAAGCACCTTTGTCCATAGTAGGCTACCGTCAGAGACCTGTTTCTCTGCTATGTGGGAAATGTCAAAATGTCAAGCCTCAGTGTGTGTCAGGGGAGAAAGTCACAGTATTAGTCTTCTCAGTGTTACTAGTATTAGTCAAAGACCTATGTGTCAGAATCTTAATCAGCTACTTTGACATTGAGGAACCTTCATTTATATTAAAGGGAAACTTCGTTTTTTTTCAAACTTAGGCCCTGTTTTCCTATGTTTTTCTGTATAGGTGAGTGATGGATAATACTTTAATTGAGGTTTCTCCAGTATTCATTGCCTAAACCCAACCAATGGGACAATTCCACTTATCACTCAAAGTCACAACTCAACTTCTCACCCAAAAATAGGCAAAAATCTGCAAAGTCACAACTCCACAGGTATGGGTACAAAAATTGCATGTTCCCCGGGTCCTTTTGGGAAAAAGAGGGGAACATAAGACCCTTTTTCTAAAAAAGGGTTCTATGTTCCCCGGTCTGGACACAGAGGGGAACATAGGAGCCTTTTGGGGAAAAGCAGGGAACATAGAACCCTGTTTTAGAAAAGGGGTTCTATGTTCCCTGGTTCCATACAATGTGGGAAACATAGGACCCGTGGAACATAGGGATGACCCTGTGCAATCCACAGGAGTGTTAGCATCCATTTGTAGCACAGCTAGCCATGAAAACTCTGTGAATGCTGCATGAAGTCTAGCCCAACATTATGTTGTTACAATTAGTAAATTCTCCGTCGTCTCTCTTCACCTCAGTCAGGTAACAGTATTCCCCACCGGTGTTTTGCTGCGAGTTATTGCGAGATTTAGAACGAGATTTCTGGCGTGGTGAGATTTGGACACAGATCACAACAAACAGCGACCTCCAGCTAAAGGTAGAGACTATTAGGTTCATTTCTCCTTTCTAGTGTGTTGCTGGACTCTTATTGTAACTATCTGAGTCTGTCAGTGTGAACAAAATGCAGGTTGAACTTTGACGGAGCCACTTGCCTGGTTGAAGAGCATTAGCTGGGCTGCAGGCTGCCTGCCGCCTCAATACTGGCCCAGGTTGACAAAAAAGTTTCCCTTTAACAAATAAATGCAAAGTTATGTCTGTTCTGATGATCATGATCTCATTACTATGACATCATTATCATTTTATGATGTGTACGATGTGATTGTTTCCTGTAATTACTGATACAGACTGTGGGTTGTCTCTCTGCTCTCATGAGCTTCATATAGTTTCTGTTTGTGATTCAGGTAAAAGGAACCAGCTGCAGTCAACTGATGCTGCTGACCTGGTCCCAGAGCCTCAGCTGCGCCACAGAGCCCACCAGCCCCACCCCCACCACCACCATCACCACCACCGTGGGTATGGAGACAGAGAGGAAAACAGCTGCATCTAAATAAAGCAGCTGTCCGATGACTCATTCAAAAGCATATGTTATTAAAATAAGGAGATTCACCAGAGAAGCTGTGTGATTCGTATGCTCAATGTGTTCCCCCCAGTGTTTCTACTGGATGGATCATTCGTACTAATGTTACTAAACTAAAGGGACCTAGAAGCTCATCTATGCCCCGCCCACCACCTGCTTGCTCCAGGTAGAGCATTAAAGGGATATTTCAATCTTTTGGTAAATTGGTGTAGCTATGACCATAATCCCTAGAGTCATAGGAGACGGTTCATTACCTTTAATTGTCGGCGCAAGCCGTTTTTAGATCGACAGGGCAGAGACGCAAGCTGCTCAGCTAACGCAACAGAGGCATATAGTGTTTCCATGTTTCCCTCATCAAACTCATCAAATACACAATCCAACAACTGTTTGGACCATGTTTCACCACACTATGAAATAATAATGTATTATGTAAGTAACATTACAACATAACAATACTCAGAACAACTTACGCTTTTGAAATCACTCCGCCCAGCAGCCGTGTCTGGAATGTAGTTCCGGCTACGCATTTGCCTTGAAAACAACTCTGTCTCATAATGTTCTGTTATTATCTCATAGCGTGGTGAATGTGCAGGTCACAACTTCTCCACCAGAGCGTTTTGGAGTTGTTGGATTGTGTATTTGATGAGGGAAAGATGCAGAGCTCACGTCTCTGCCCCGCTGATCTAAAAACAGCTTGCATCGACAATTAAAGGTAATGAACCTACTGCTAAAACAGTGGGGATTGTGGTGATAGAGGAATTTGCCAAAATGTTGAAATATCCCTTTAAGGTGGTCCGAGGAGGAAACATCAAAGGGACTAGTTTGTGAGTTAGTGGCAGTTCATGGTTGACACAGTCTCAGTGGGCGACTTGAAGTGCTGTTTCTGTCTCTGATTGTGTCCCTCTGTGTGTTTTCTCTTCAGTTCATTTGTTGATCGCTGCAACACCAGTTTTGATGTTGTGTCGAGGATCCGTGGAGAAACCTTCTTCTTCAAAGGTAAAGGCTGAATGCACATGAAACGGACTCATGAGACTTTGGCTGTATATTGAGGATGTGCAGATCCTGACTCCAGCACTCTGTGCCTCCCAGGTCTGACCATGTGGCGGGTCAGTAGTGCAGGTCTGGTGTCAGGTCGAGGGTCTTCAGTCAGGAGGCTGTGGAGGGAACTGCCTCCTGACTTGCCTCAGCTCCATGCTGTGTTGGAGAGACAGTCCGATCATGCCATCGTCTTCATCAATGGTACGTCCCAATAACTGAGTAAATGACCTGTGGAGAGTCATCATGTCCCAGAGTGTCAGTGAGTTGTTTCAAAACAGTTTCAGAGCTCTGTCTTTTTACAAGCCCGCAATCAAACCTCTCATTCATCCATTCATTCATATAGAGCTGCAACAATGAATCGAACGATAATCGATTATTACGTTAATCATCAACTATATCAATAATCAAATAATCGGTTTAGGTCGTTTTTTAAGAAAAAAAAAAGGCCAAATTCTCTGATTTCAGCTTCTTCAATGTGAATATTTCTGGTTTCTTTGTTCCTTTATGATAATAAAGAGTCTCTCTTTGGTTTGTGGACTAAACAAAACATTTGAGGACGTCATCTTGTGTTTTGGGCAACACTGATTGACATTTAACTTGACCAACAACTAATTCATTATCAAAAAATCGTCAGATTAATCAATAATGACAATAATCTTCAGTTGCAGCCCCACATTCATACATTCATTGTAAAATGATCCGAAGCCTGTTCAGGCAGACAACTCAAGCCACACCTATCCTGATCAGCTGATCAGTCACATGCTCTACTTGCCCAAATAGGGCAGGTTATTTAACCCCCCCCCAGTTTATCTACTCATCCCTGGCTATGCTGCTGCTACTCTGCTGCTGCTCTGCCTTTCTCTACTACTGCTGCTGCCTTGCTGCCCACGAGGTTTTGCAAACCCACCACCTCCCCAGCATCCACCTGTGGGCTCTGTCTCTTGATCCCCTGTGGGGGTCTGCTTCATTCCCTGTAATGTCTGGCAAAGCAGATCATTCAGGGAACAAATATGAGTCAGAGCCTGACGCCAAACCTGCTGCAGCCATGCTCAAGAATATGCTCTCCATGCTGTGCTTCATCTTGCTATGCTTACGCTCAATAAATGAGTTCTTCTCATTCCAGACTGTCTGATTGAACTAACCAGGTGACCTTCCATCTTTCTGCAGGTTCTCACCACTGGCTGTTCAAGGAACTGTCTCTGCAGGAGGGCTACCCTCAGCCCCTCCCGGACCTCAGGGTGAAGGTGGGAGCAGATGATGATGGTGGTAACAAGGAGGAGGAGACAGCAGCGTGGAGGGGGGGCCTGGTCTGGGACCCAGAGGAGGGGCCCGTGTGGAGAGACCAGGGAGAAGCTGAGGAGGAGAAACAAGACAACACCTGGACTCAGCTGCTCAGAGAGGGAGTCAGTGGCATCACCACAGATAACAATGGTGTGTGATGTGTTCCTGTTCTGGGGGGGGCACTAACATTAACTCTAGTGTCTCCTTCTTTACAAGTCTTTTCTATGCATAATGGTGGTCAATGTGTCAACTTTCCATACAGAACTCACATATGTGTTTATATAGTAGCGTACAGTAGGGCATCAATTCCAAATATAGTTACATAATAATCATATTACAGCCTGGCTCCAGCAGAGACAAATGATCATGAGTCTACTGTATAAGCTGAAACCATAAAAGGTCACAGGTTAAACCCAACATACAGTGACAGTGTCTAGTTTGGTTTTAAAGGGATAGTTCACCCAAAATTCAAATTTCACTCATTATCTACTCACCCTCGTGTCGACTAAGAGCTGTGAGAATTTTCAGAGTGCTCTGTTCCTTCTCTGAGTTACGGGGGGGTCCACGCAGCAGTATTTGTCTATATAATGGTTGTCAATGGATACCACTTTTCTTGGTCCAAAAATACACACCAAAAAACATCCAAATACCTCCATACTGCTCGTCTGTAATGTCCCTCTTGTATTGAAGCCCCCACATGAGAAATTGTTCCCCAAAAAATTAAATAAGTCTATATTTTAAGCTTGTTTGTAGCGGAAGCTCCCAGTGTCTCAGTTCACTGCTCTTCCTGTGTCAGTGCAAATCACCGGCAGAACAATTTCTCTTCTCAACTTCTGGGTGCATGTTTGAATAGCCCCCTGACACTGTCTATGGAAAAAAAAAGTAGGTTAAAATGATCTGCTTATGAAGTCATGATGTCCTGGATAACATTTCCTTAAAAATCAGTTGTGATTTTAATGATTCGTTGGACATTGAACAGGAAACATCACCAGTTATCCTGTCAGGAATCTGAACGGTGGCAATGTATTTGTTGGAAATCCACTGTAGTAGATGGGCAGATGTCATCTTGAGATTATTAAGAATACAATTGTACTACAATTGTATACTTAATACTAATACTTGTACTACAATTGTATTCTTAATAATCCTAATAACTGTAGAATACTCTGATCAGCGTGTCCATTCGATCCTCCTCTGCAGGCTCCATCTATCTCTTCAAGGGAAACTCCTACTGGAAGTTCATGTCTCCAGGATCCTCACCACTGGACGGATACCCACGATCCTCGGCTGTCGACTGGCTGGACTGCCCGGACTCCACCTCGCTCTCACCCGTTGTGGACGACCCGTCCTCGACGCTGTCTCCGCCAGGTGGAAGACAGGAGCTCAGAGAGAGGTGGAGGGAGGCCAGAGAGGGGGAGCAGGCAGGAGGAAGATGGAAGGACAGACAAAGAGACACAGCGGAGTCACACATCAGGAGGAAGTGCTCTTGTCAAAATAGAGCCGTGGCTGAGAGGACGACATCCTTTACTGCTGCCCTGCTGCTGGGAACATGGATCATTTTGGTTGTTTAAAACCATAGGCTGTCTCTTAAGATCAGGGGCCGTGGACAGAGAGGAGCATTCCAGCCACACAGTTCTTGGCAATGTCATGACATTGGCCCTTTAAACATACTGGTCTCCTTTTAGGGAAACACATATTTTCCATCTTTACAAGAGGGAAATTGGAGGCGTCAGGGCATAGTTAACCCAGCCTGGAATAAAGACTGTCAACACAGGACACTAACTTATTAATGTGTTAATCAGTAAGCTAATAAAAGGGTGTTTATTGGACTTTGGACTGAGCCAAGTAAGTTATTAATAAACCACTAATGATCCTGACTCCAGTATAACTACAGTATGCAAAGCAGATGAAGTCGTATTTGTCCTGCAGCAGTCATGAGAATCAGGTTTACACTCCTGTTCCATCCCAGTCACACGGTGAACAGTGAACCTGACCCCCATCCCACAGGATTCATCAAACATTTCAAGTATAATTATCTGTGAATCAATATTGTGCAAAAAAAAAGTCAAATGCTACAGTGGGAGTCTTTATCACCTGTATATATGTCTGGTTGTTTTATATCAATCTCTGAGAGGTCTTTTTTTTTAAATGTCCATGAAACATCAGTCTGAATAAAGCTGTAACATCAAGTCTGAAACATTTAATTGTATTAATGATTTGTATATAATGTTAGAGGAGGGCTGCTCAGTCTGAGGTGAGGTCAGAATGAACTCATCAGGACATGGTGGAGAACAATACAGACTTTGATATAAAAGTTGTACTCTTCAGAGGTGTTGAACAGGATCGTGTGCTGTGAGGCCACTGCACCACTGTGCCGCCCCCAGGGAGTTTGAACCTGCAGCCTGCCAGGGCCTCCCTGAGGGGGGGTCTCCATGTTCTCCTTGTGCTTGTCCTGGTGGATTTCCTCTTAAAGTCACATACACGTGACGGTGACTCTAACCCAGGGCTTCAGACTAACTTTTTTTACTAGCAGTACAGTGGCCCCTAACTTAAAGGTATAGTTCAACATTTTGGCAAATTGGCCCATTGCCATAATCCCTATAGTCTTAGCAGTGGGTTTGTTAACTTTAATTGTTGGTGCAAGCTATTTTTAGAATGGCAGAGCAGAGCCGTGAGCTGCTCAGAGCTACGCTACGGCTCATGGGATTTCTTGGTTTCCCTCATCAAACTCATCAAATACACAATCCAAAAACTCCACAACGCTCTGGCGGACAAGTTGTGACCTGCACATTCACCACACTATGAGATAATAACACAACATTACCAGACAGAGTTGTTTTATAGGGAAATTCATGCAAAACCTCTGATGCGCATTGTCTTCAGGGACAGTTTTTCCATCAAGAAGTCTCAACAACTCTGTCTGGTAACATTCTGTTATTATATGTTATTACATTTACCTTTAATGTGTGGTGAATGTGCACAACTTGTCCACCAGAGCATTGTGGAGTTATTGGATTGTGTATTTGATGAGTTTGATGAGGGAAACCAAGAAATCCCATGAGCCTCCGTAGCGTAGCTCTGAGCAGCTCACGGCTCCGCTCTAAATAGCTTGCATCAACAAATAAAGGTAACAAACCTGCTATGACTAGCGATTATGGCAATGGGCCAATTTGCCAAAATGTTGAAGTATCCCTTTAAAATTTTAGGAGTGCAACCAGAAAATGTAGGGGTTTCACACCGTAAATGGACTTGCAAAGCAAATATTCACATTTCCTTTTAATTCATGATCCTCACACACACTGGCCTGCCACCTGTAATGGTAACAGATACCAGATACTTTGAGCTTTCTTCCATTTATTATAGTGTTTTTTTATATATTGGGCTACTTAATTGAAATTGATGGGCTTGCATTTAATGGCACTAATTCACAGGTTTGGACATGGTCTGCTGCTAGAATGTCAAGATCAGACATCCAGAAGAACAAGGTCAGCATTCTGAGTTCTTTTTTTTCAAATGATTCAGTGCAGAACCAGACAGTATTCCTTCTAACAGAAGAAGCTGCAGTTGGTCAGTGGTTGGTCTCGGTGTGATCTCCCTCACTGGAACTCCCCCAGCTGGATTACTGAAGTACTTGAAGCACTGAAAAGGGGAATCCTCCACATCATCTACGCGATTTACTGCAACTACAGCAGAGAGGTTGCTGTGGTTGCCCCATTACGCTCATAACCTAACCAGCGGTGAGATAAGCTCCAGCACTCATCACGGCTTCAGCGCTGTGAGCATTTAGGAAAAATGTGAACAAGTGTGACCATGGAACATGTTGCAGGGCTGAAATCAGAGCTGTGTACTTGGAACACCTGAACAACACTCCCGGAGATTTGACCCTTTTTTTTTTCTTTTTCTTTTTTTTTTTGAAGAGCAACGTAGCTCACTGGACAAGTTCTCTCACTCCCAAGCCGCTCTCAAACAGAGACAAACTGACTGAACTGTAGAAGTTCAGAGGAATTTTCCCTTTTCATAAACACTCAGTCAGATGAAAAGCAGTGAGGTGCAGCTCAGACCAGCAGAGATAAGAGCAGCCAACTGCCTCCCCTCCCTATCTCAGCCATCATATTGTCGCAGGCCACATGAATCCCTCTGCACCTTTAGATTAGTCACACACTCAGAGCTGAGAGATCTCTCCATTTTCACATTGACTGACAGCCGTCTGAAGCTGGAGTTTCAATAGGTTATGGGATTCCAATGCTTACTCAACCCCTGGACAAAGTTACACTCCAACAATATGAAATGATCCATGTTGTTATCATGCAACCAAGGAGACACAACAACTGTGACTCATGAGAGAAGCACTGATCCAAACTGCCTTCACCACCTCATTTAAAAATGATTATGATTAATTGATATATTTGAAAAGGACACAACATTGAAGTCAGTTCACAAAATACCTTTATTGTAACTGAGGAAGTCAAAACCATAATCAGGGCATCAGAAAATACACAGACAAACCTATAAAAAGCCTATATCTGGACCTATAAAGGTCCTATAAAGCCGATATCAAGCATTGCTACCAGTGCTTGATATAGCATTTCTAAACATAATTCAAACCCTATGATTATATACACATGTAACAAAAACGTGAAAATTGAAACAGGCCCAGGAAGTTTGTTTGTTGTTGTTTTTGTTTCTTTTTCCTTTGTTTGACACCGCAAACATAGCTACATCTGCTCCTATTGCAAAATTGGGCTTATCTTATACTTGGCTATTCATGTAAACTATGTAGTATTTCAAATTTCTATGCGCATTTTGTATTAGTAAAAAAACTGTGAAAATGTGAAGAGGTCTGTGTGAAAGCCAAGCCAAAAACAGTTCACTACAGCCTATGTAGGCTAACCCTGAGAAAGGTCAAAGTCCACCTGGACAGAATCTGTGATATAAAACATCTGTAAAATTGTTACTACTTTTGCACAGTTACTCAGTTACTTAGATATTACTTTACTAATTCTTAGATTCACTGGGCTACTATCCCATGATTCAAGTTATTTTACTCTAAATATTGCAATTTTTTTCTGTGTGGAGATGAAAAATTGACATACTGTTCTCCAGATTATTTACACCTGTCTTCATTCTAATCTGTCCAAAAGAGTTGAAATTTTGAGCTTGTGGGCAACTTTTGCTGACATCCTGTGCAACTCCAGGGGGCTGAGCCCCCCCATCCCTAAAACCTAGTGACGCCCCTGGTGCTAGGTCTCTACAAAGCTTTTTGGCCTTTAGGATGTGTCCAATCCCAGGAAACTTTGCACACATGTTTAGAGTGTCTGAATTGGGCCTGGAGGGGCTCCTCAGCCCTGTCACATCCCATATGTCTTTTGGCAATTTTGAAGAAGGGTTCACATCTATCGGGCCTGGGTTAAGTAATGGTCCTTAGCCACAGGTGTAGAAAAATGACTCAAGGTTGCTCCTAGAATATAGATGTAGTGACCCCTTCTCTATGTCGATACAGATCCTAAAACCCTTGGAGCTGTATCTTAAACTCAACCAGAAGTCTGCCAATGTGAATTCAGTGGGCATTTTTTTCAGATCTTGAACTTAAACAAATCCATCCTCGACACTTCAAATTTCTTCAGTAAAATCTTAAGACCTTTGTAAAATTAAAGAGAAAGTTTTCAGTGCTTCCATGCTTAACCATGACAATAAGGTCATTTTTTTAATGACTAGGACAGGGAAAGGAACATACAGTTTACTGAAGTAGCCTACTAGTATACTACAGGAAAATGCTGTGAAAATCCCAGGAGATATTTAGTGTGATTCAGTTGTATACATGTCTCAATAAAGCAACTGACATCATGTCTTCATATAACTATCGTCTACTTTGAATCAAGGTTATTATAGTTTTACAATTTTCATTAGGTTTTGTTTTTATTTAGTTTTACAGTTCGCTTTTTAAAATGTGTTTATTTCACTTTAGTTTTAGTCAGTCGGACGAGTGATGAAGCAGTTTTACTTTAGTTTTTATTTTGAGAAATTGAGTGGTTTGTCAGGTTTTAGGAGAAAGACTCTGTCAGAGCTTCTGAAGATGAACTTCCACATTTGTGGGATTTTTCCCTTTTAGTTGCATCCCATAATGTTTCCATCAGTCCTCCTCATCAGGTTCCTTTCACTCTTATCTACCTGTGGGTCGTACTCCAAGTCGTCCCATATTGAGCTATGGCCTTTTCTTCCTATTTTGATTTTGATTTCAGTTTACTGAATTAGTTTGAGTTTAGTCATAGTTTTACTCCACTATAATAACCCTGCTCTGAATGTGACCTTAATCCGACTGAGGTGAAAAATGTCTTCTTCAGAATATGATCTTTTTATTTATTTTATTAACCTTTATTTATACAGGTAAAATCTTATTGAAACCCATGGTCTCATTTAAAAGAGAGACCTTTATTCCTATTAATCTAACAAACATTAAAATAATCTAATCCAACGTAATGAGCCTTTATAACCTGTGTTGTGCCTCACTGTGTGATGAAGTGTTAGGATGTGCTGAGCTGCCACTAACAGGCTGCTGCTCTCTGACTCTGTGCAGGTTAAAGTCAAGGACCCTCAGAGGACCAGCTGAGACAGAGGGGACAATGCAGCCTGCTAAAACCGTCTGTGGACAAGAGCCTGGAACAGAAAACAGACACGTGATCATGGTCAGGCCTCAGCCCTGCTGGCTGAGCACTGACTCACTCTGACTGTGGAGCTCATCAGTTCACATGGGCTCTACTGATGCTGTGCCCCTGTGATACGCTGACGTACTTCTAGAAAGTAATCCTTCACCTTCCCACTCACATTTCCAGATGCTCCGAGGAGGATCAGGACCAGCACTCTGTGGACCGTTTTGCTTTCTTTATAGTTCCAGACAGGAGAAGAGGAGACCCACTCTCTGGACTGAGTCCGGCTCTGATGCTCATCTCCAGCTAGAGGAACAAACTCAGAGGAACCTCTTCCCCGGCCTCAGACCAGAAACTCTGAAATGATTTACAGGATGATTCATGATCTCCTAAGATCAAGAAGCACTCCGATCTTCAAGAGGGTTTTTGGAGACGTATGTTCCTTCTCTTTTCTGCCTGACTTTCCGTTGACACTTGTCGAAGTCCAAGGCTTGTAGGGGATTTTCAACAGAAGAAGGAAGGCCAAGACTGTGAGGTGAAAGGAGAGTCAGACAAGGAATCTGATTTATGTTCTTCATTTTATCCTCAGAGAATACAACAGCGTAAGAGGATTTTGATTCTCATCAATAAATCAGACCGAATTACGGATCATGGGTCTTTGCACAAGTAGGACCGCGGTCATCCTGCATCCCAGCGCTCACACCCTGAGTGCAGAGCGAGCCAGCCAGGCCACAGGGGAGAGGCTCAGCCTTGGAGGAACCCCCATATTGGATGAAGGCATCCTGATGGTCCAGCCTGTCAAAATGAAAGCTGAATGTGGAGGTGGAGGAGGAGGAGGAGCAGGGGGAGGTGGGGGAGGAGGAGGAGGAGGGAAAAAGAGTGGGGTGGTCAACCAAACAGCTAAGGGCTACCTAGAGCTCGGGGGGAAGGGAGGAGAAGGGGAGGCGCAGACATCGCAGGAGGCTGAGGAGGAGGATGAGGATAAGGATGGTGATGAGGTGGAGGAGCTCCTCAACTTCTCAGACAGCGAGGGGAGTCTGAGGAGTGAGTTTCTGGAGTAGCCGACTGACATGACAAACACATGTTCTATGTTGTTCCTGTTTCTGTGTGACATGAATAAATTTCATTTCCTCTTACAGAGCTTCATTTGCTGACTTTTACGTTTGTTCCTATCATAAATTATTGTGTGCAACTGCAATCAAGTCTTTGACTGTTCACATGATGCCATTTCTATGAAAACATAACATGCACTGTTGTGATTAAGAGGAAAAACTGACTAATGATAATCTCTCTGTTCTGACATTTTCACAGTTGTGGATTTGAGATAAGTGTTGGGCAACACGGTTGAAGAATGTCACATTAAAGGTGTCTGTGGGAAAATCAAGCGTTGAAGAACCTGGTTAGAAACCTGTACACATGGTGTTTCTGATATTTACTCAATGAATGAATGAATTAGCCTCATAAACCAGCCTCCCCCGGAAATGCATTTCATTTCATTTCACAGGGGGAGTCTGGCCTCATCTCCGTTGTAACCGTTTCGCCGAAACACTCCGCCTACCGAGCCAATCAGGGACCGAAGAAGAACAGCGATAACGTCTTTTCAACAAGCGCCGACTCTTGCTCTTGTTTAAGTTCTGTAATTGATGGTATTTCATTTAGAACTTCCCTTACTGCTGTTTTTACGCCGCTGTTTGACGCTCCGCCATGTTTGTTGTAGGTGAGTCCAGTCCATGTAGTGATGTTTTCAGGCCCTGATTGGCCAACGTGCTGTGTCAATCACAGCGGCGACGCTGATTGGCTCGGTAGACGGCCGATTTCTGGCCCTGAGAAATGAATTAAATGCATTTCCGGGGGAGGCTGGTTTACGAGGCTATGAATGAATGAATCAATCAATCAATCTGTCGTGGCTCCTACACAATCAATCAATCAATCAATCAATCAATCAATCATTGTATTTCCCTTTTGTCCCCCTAAGGGACAAAAAGAACAGATCAGGGTAGACGGTGGCCAGTGTAACAACATGAAATGAAACTGTACATTCATTTGACAAAATACTTAAAAAGAGTTTAAACAAATTTAAAGGTGTACAGAAAAGAACTGAAAAGAACTGAATTTGAGCCACTCTGGGTCATAAAATTAGTGTAATAACTCATCTATCAGACCATGTAGGCCAAACTTTGTGCAAAATTCTATTTTTGATTAAATCCAGGATGAAAGTGTGATTTTTTGTTTCACATTGGACAATGCAGGCGCACGGATTATACGTCAGTCTGTACACGATTCAAAAGCCACTGATATTGGATCTGTCATCTGTCATTCAAACGTCTGAGACACACACACACACGGAGCTCGGACTCGCCCAAAAATTTGAATATCCCGCCCGCTCGATAACGACCAATCAAATCTGTTTTCCTCACTCGGGTAAAGTCGTGTTGCAGCTCGTGACAACTCGGCGCGACAAACGGGACAAACTATTTCTGTACGCCTTTAACAAAATCTTTGTATTGTAAGATGACATGAGCTTTTGAAATCATCGTGTATTTGTTTCTTCTTTGTGATTCAAATTAGTTCATCTTCAGGTTCTACAGAGTAAATGGGCTATGTATAGAATAACATATATATAATACAGAGTACATTCATCTCCTCAATCAGCAGTCAAACAGAGAGTACTTTGTTGTGGAGTGTTATCATCACAGTCATCCCTGTGTAACCCCTTGTCTTTCGGTGTGGGTTAGGAGAAAGGACACCGCACGGGAACAGTTGGTTGATGGTGTTTACTGACAACTGACAAACAGAAAGAAACAGGCTGGTGGTCACTTCTTGGGTACACAACTCGACTTCTGCCCCGGTCTTTTAAGACACAAACGGAAAGGGGCGGCACACAAGGATTGTGTAGTGGACTTTTACATAACAACAACAATAACAATGATCACCAACAACCATAAACCAGGAAAAGAAAATACACACACATACACGCTTATATACATTAACATGACGAGGCGAAACAAAACGATACTTATACACAAAATGTAAACATACCTGACAAACAGAAAGAAACAGGCTGGTGGTCACTTCTTGGGTACACAACTCGACTTCTGCCCCTAAACATAACATAATACACAACAAACAAACTCGAATAAACTGAAATGACCGGCTAACAGCTGACCGTTACAGTAAAACTTACTGTAACGGCCGAAATGATAAACACGGATATAATTTACAAAATAAAAAATGACAACACTTAAAAACCATCACAAAATGTCACAAAATACATCCCCAAACATAATATATAAAGTTTTCCCCAAAATGCAGATTAAAAAAATGATAATTAATGGAAAACACACAGAGCAGATTACAATACATACCGGTCTTTTAAGACACAAACGGAAAGGGGCAGAGCGAACGCGTCCCCGTTGCTAGGCAACCACCAGCTGTAAAAATAAACGACAGAAAAAACGCCTCGCATGGAAATGAATAAACAAACAAAGATTAAAAGAATAAAAGCCAGCAGCACAATAACTTGCATGACCAAATAAAATTTTGACGAACTTCACACAATACATACAATAAGACCCTGTTACATTCTCCTCCCCTGAATTCGGCAAAATTACAAAACATACACTATGACATATTTGATATGTCAAATGAGTCCCATAAAAACTCTTAAAACAACACTTTGAATGAATAACACACATACAACTAAAATGTGCCCTGTCAAACCATAAGGCTGTTCAATGAAGAACTCAGGAGGGTAGTGCAGCGCTTATCACAAACCCATCACAGATGACATAAAAAGTGCCTGAATACACTTCTCGTATTCAATTCAAACTCAAACTAATCTACAATATTATGACTCAGAGATATGGGACAAAGAGAAACATTAAAAAAAACACACAACCGTTCACTGGGGGGAGTGTTCAACAGGTTACACTGTGTTCACACTAAACAAAGAATTTGCCCATGTTCTCAGCTTAGCAGTCTGCGTGTGCAGTGTCTGGTTGTTCATGGTTTGGATAAACCTACTGACAGGTCTAACAACACGGCCAGCTCTAGTCCTGGTAGTAGTAACAGTCTCAGGACATGGGTCATGCACAGCCGTCTGAGAAGTGTGAACTGGGTCATTCAGGAGGAGACCTCTAACTGAAGATGAATCATCTGCATTCACATCTTCACAGATATTATCAGTTGCACAGCTATCTGCAGTTACTAGAGCTTTGGGCAGATGATGTGTGTGCACCAGAGGAATCTGAGAGACCCAGTGCTGGGTGCGGGCAGTATGATCCACTGTACAGTCAGGTGTGAGTTGCTCATTGGAGAGATTCACATCTTCATTCTCATCTGAAGCACAGGAGGGAGTGAGAGAGGCACATCCAGGTTGTGAGTGTTGCTCAGAGAGATCCACAGCGTGATTTTCATCTGAAGCACAGGACGAGATCAGAGAGGCACTTTCAGCAGCTTCAGGCAGGACTGGAAGGAAGTTTACACATAGCAGTAGATTACGATGGACAACTTTTGTCTGGCCCGAGATGGGATGGCGGACTTCAAAGGTGTGGGTCTGAGGATTGCTGCTGACCACGTTATAGACCACATCTCCCCAACGGTCTGCCAGTTTTCTTCGCCCTCTCTCTCCCTTGTTTGCTATGAGAACTCTGTCACCAGTTTCAATCTCCACTCCTTTGACTCTCCTGTTGTATATTTTAGCCTGACGCTTTTGCTCATCACTGGCATGTTTCTCTGCTGTCATTATGGCTTCATGGAGATCTTTTCTCAGCTCTTCAATGTATTGTGGGAATGAAACTTCACTGTCGTCTCTCAGAGCAGATTTGAACAGGACGTCGACAGGTAGGCGGGGGACTCGGCCAAACATGAGATAGAAAGGTGGGAATCCTGTAGTCTCATGGATGGTGCTGTTGTACATGAATGTCAAGGTGTGCAGCATTTGAGGCCAAACATGTTTTGCTCGTGGTGGGAGAGTTCTGATCATATTTCCCAACGTGCGGTTGAAGCGCTCAGCTGATCCGTTCCCCATTGGATGATAGGCTGTAGTGTGGGACTTTTTTACTCCAGAAACCTGAAGGAGAGCTGCTATTAACTCACTCTCAAAGTTGGCACCTTGATCTGAGTGTATTCTTTCAGGGAATCCATAATAACAGAAGAAGTTATCCCACAGTTTCCGTGCTACTTGTTTGGCTGTCTGGTCAGGGCAGTAGAAAGCGTGTGCCAGCTTGGTGAAGTGGTCTGTCACGACCAACACATCAATGGGGCGATTTTTGGAATCTTCTGCTGTCCAAAAGTCTATGCATACTAATTGTAATGGTGCTGTTGTTTTTATGCTCTCCAGTGGTGCACGGCCATCTGGCTCTGGTGTTTTTCCTGCTACACATCTGGCACAGCACTTAACGTGATCTCTTGTATCCCTCTCCATAGAGCTCCAGTAGAACCGTTGTTTCACGAGAGAGAAGGTTCTGTCTTGACCTTGGTGACCTGCTTCGTCATGACAACCACGTAAGGCATCCTCTCTTAGTGATGTAGGGACTATGTATTGATGTCTCTTCTTCCTGGTGACTGGATCTTTAGACACACGGTACAGTATACCATCTTCCATCGCCAGTTTTTCCCACTGCCTCATTAATCTCAGAGCACCCACAGTTTCTTTGGCCCTCTCTCTTCTTGATGGTCTACGATGCCGTTCAACATAGAATATCACTCTTGCTAGGTCAGCATCTTCCTGCTGTCTTTCTCTGAGATTTTGTTTGGAGATGGATGGCAATACGTCTTGGCCAGTGGACATTACACTCTGGATATGGTCAACCAGCACTGTAGATCTGATTCTCACAGCTGTATCCCAATCATTATGGCAGTCTAGGAGAGCTGACACCTCTTCTGCAGACAGGGAGCTGACTGATGGAGCTGATTTCTCTGCCACTTTTCCTTTCCTTGAAGTTTTCTGGACATTTTGACGGACATTTGACCACCTGAAGACCTCTTGAATATCTCCTCCAGACAGGCTCTCAGACTCCTTTAACAGACATGTGTATGGCTCACTGATTAGGCGCTCACTGATTCTCTTCCCTGCAAATGGCTCTCGACTAAGGGCGTCTGCAACTACATTTTTTGGCCCGGGGACATATTTGATGTCAAATTCATAGGCAGCTAGCTTTGCCACCCAGCGTTGCTCACATGCATCTAATTTTGGTTTGGTGAGGATATGGGCAAGGGGGTTGTTGTCTGTCCAAGCGGTGAAGACATGACCTTTAAGCCAATGACTGAATTTCTCACAGACAGCCCATTTCAGTGCTAGGAACTCTAATCGGTGAGCAGGGTAATTACTCTGAGCTTTGTTCAACGTCTTACTAGCAAAGGCTATGGGACGAGCTCGCATATCACCTGGAGTAACTTGGGATAGTACAGCACCTAAGCCATCAGACGAAGCATCAGTGGAGAGGATGAATGGCTTGGAGAAGTCAGGGTGAGCCAGTATGACATTATTGAGCAGGGCATGTTTAAGGTTTTGTAGAGCTTGGTTACATTCAGGGGTCCAGTCAGCAGCAGTCAGCTTTTTGTAAGTACCCACACGCTTACGACCTCTGCTTTTGTTTGTCTTGTTCTTCTTTGTTTCAGATGTCAACGCGAAGAGAGGTTTTGCCACAGTAGAGCAGTTTGGAATGAAGCGTTGGTACCACATGACTAAGCCCAGGAAGGATTTGATTTTCTTAGGGCATGGTGTTTGGCCATCAGGAAACATTAAATCTGTCTTGGACACCGTAGTTATGGCTTCTACTTTGGCAGGGTCTGTTGACACACCACTGCTATCAATGACGTGGCCCAGGAAGTGGACTGAGCTACGCAGCAGGTGGCACTTCTTGGGGGCCAGCTTAAGGTTGTGTGCACGCAACCGCTCAAAGACCATCTCTAGCCTCTTTACAGCCTCCTCTTCAGTAGGTGCAAAAACCAGCAGGTCATCGAGATAACACAGCAAGCTCATGAAGTTCTGGTCTCCGAAAATCATCATCATCATACGCATGAAGCTTGCCGGGCTGTTACACAGTCCTTGAGGTAGCCTGTTATACTCATGAAGGCCAACAGGTGAGGAAAAGGCAGTGAATTTCTTGTGCTCTTCATGCAGGGGAATGTTGTAGAACCCAGACGTGAGGTCCATAGTGCTGAACAGTGCATTACCTCCAAGAGCAGCAAGGCAGTCTGCCTGATGAGGAAGAGGGTGGGCGTCTTTCACTGTACGAGCATTGAGCCAGCGGAAGTCGGTGCAGATGCGCAGTTCTCCATTTCTCTTCCAGACTAAACGAGTGGTGAAGCAAACTCACTACATGACTTTCTGATGATGCCCTTCTCTTCCATTTCATTCAGGGTCATGCGCAGCTTGTGGTAGTGAGCTGGTGGCACACGCCTGTAAGGGAGTTTGAAAGGTCTCTCATCCACTAAGTGGATTTTGTGAACAAAGTCTTTTACTTCACCGCAGTCTAGTCTGTGTTTTGAGAAGATGTCAGTATATTTTAGAACAAGCTTGCACATTTCTTTTTTACAGCCATCTGACACCTCACAGGAATCCAGATCCAAGTCACTCAAGCCACATTTTGTCAGGGCTTCAGCCATGTCAGACAAATCTGAAGTCTGTTCAACTGTAACATGTAGACTGTTAGACTTCAGATATGAACTGTCATTGAGCTGGAGTTCCTCAGCAGCCAGGCATGGGTACACATCAGCCAACTTTGCATTTCTCTTGATGGTGATTGATTTATCTGTGGGGTTTATGACTTTCAGCGGGATCCATCCATCACCCCACAGGGGAGTCACCACTCTGCCAACAAGAACATTTCTTGGGATGGAACGAGACTGTGTTGGCTCAACAACCACAGTGCAGCCTGGGACCCCACGTGACTTTTCTGGGAGCTTCCCCCACACCAGGTGTTCATGTCCAGGTAAGAGTGTTACAGCGCTGGTGAGTTTGACTGTGCCCACGATGTCAGGCACATCTTCACCTTTCCACTGATGAACACCGGCAAGCATGGCAAGGAAGTCATCATGCCCTGCAGTGTTAGGACCAGTCATTTCAGAAATAATTTGCCAATATTTGTCTGATTCTTTGAGTTTACGTGTCAGATACTTGATTACATTTGTTCCTATAATAAGCTCATCCACTTGACCAGGAACAACTAATGTGGGCACAAACACTGTACATCCATAAACTTCAAACTGCAGCTCACAGACTCTCTTTGGACGGACTCTCTGTCCTCCACATCCTATTAGAACAATATCTAAATCTTGCTCAACATCACTGCTCAAAGTGCCTGCAGCAATGAGTTTTTCTTCCACAGCCTCACTCACAGAACATGCCATAGAACCTGTGTCTAACATAGCAGTTACGGTTACACATTCACTAATAACAACAGGTGTGTAAAACAAACTATCACTGCCATTTAAACGCTGTGTACTCTGGAGGATAACTGTCTTATGGCTGGGAAGACTCTCACACACTGACTCATATACTGACTGTAAATCATCACTGAGGGAATTCTCACTAAGGACCACATTGTCCCTCTCAAAATGTGGCCTGTCTAGTTTTCCTGATGGGGAGGGGGGGCTGGGGTAGACTGAGCCACAGAGGGTGACATGTTGGGGCATTGAAGTTTCATGTGGCCAGGCTGGTGACACAGGAAACACAAGCGGTGCATCTGGCAGTGGGCGATGGTGGAGTGAGAGTGGTCACTGCAGATACTGCAGCCTCTAGGCCCTGGAACCCTCCTTCTCTGGAATGAGTGACTGTGGCCTCGGGAGACAGCAGGCCTTGAAGAAGCAGACAGAGTACTCAATACAGCACCAAGCATCTCAGCCATCTTATCCATACTGTTCTGTATTGCAGTTAATTCCACACTTTGCTGGGGCTGGATCACATTTTGTTTGTGGGAATGCAACATGACTTCAGGCTCAGTTCTCCCTACTTCCTGTGTGTCATTGCTCACTACTGCCACAGCTTGTCTGGAGTGGCGTTCGGCTGCAGGTTTACTCTGTCTGGATTTCAGCTCTCTGTGATATTCATCAATCCTCTCTTGGACCTCTTTAGCTGTCCAGCTGTCGGCTAGTTTGCTTTTGAACACAACTGACAGTGAAGGTTCATTGCAGTGTCTCACGAACATCATAGCGACCTCTTTGTTGATGTTCCCCATGCTCTTTCTTTGACGCTGGAGACATTCTTCAGCTACATCAGCTGCTTTATTGAGACGGACCCAGTAATCAATGGGACTCTCATGAGCTCTGGGAAGTGTACTGTAAAAGTCTGCGAGAGGCATGCATGAGTAAGACAGGTCACTAAAATGTTGTTTAAGGATGGTGTAGATTGCATCAGTTTGCTGTTCAACACTTAGTGATGGGTCACTGCGTATGCCTATTCTCACTACATCTCTGGCTCTTCCCATTAGCTTGCTCATAATCTCATCAGGCTGATTTGTAATGTTAACATTTTTCTTTTTCAGATACATTGACATCAGATCAACCCATTCAAGCACAGAGCATTTGTCAGTTGCCTCACCACGGAAGATGGGGGGTTCTTTAACATCTGACTTAAGGGCCATGGTGAGCTGTGTGAGATCTACTGTAGCACCACAAGCTTGTGCACATTGGCCTTCTTTGCTCTGGTTGTTGATTGTTTCTTTGTCTGACAGTAGCCTTGCTGTGACTGAATCTCCTATTTGTTTCCCTAGTTCTGTGATTAAAACACCCAAATGTTTCATTGTGGCGTCTGTTTCACTGGGTTGGGGATGAATTGGGGAAGACGTAAAAGGAGTCTGGGCATCCTGACCAACCAACAAACTAGCCCCACACTCATGAGTGTTAATAGGAATTCCCCTGCCATAACCTGGAGAACCCATATAACTTAGCAAAGGTGGTGATCTAGTGGATAACATTGTTCCTCTGCCAAAACTGACTCTAGGACGTGTGTCCATGTTCATTAGTTCTGTGTTATCAAGTTGTACATCAGTTTCTTCTGTCATGTCTATTCAAATATGTCACAAATAAAATTGTGGGGGAAAAAAATATCTTCTTCTTATTATTATTTTTTAAAACCCCAAAGATTTACCAAAATGCACAGAACAATGTGCTGTATCAAGATAAAACAGTTATTTTCTATTAATCACAATAGCTGATAATAGATTCAAAGCAACTTTCACAAATAAAAATAAAAATAATATCAGGATGTTCAAATCACTGTTAAATAGGCTATGTGTGACATAGACAGCTTATATAGTCACCAACAATTTTTTTTAGAACAGCGCTGGAATAGCTGTATTAACTCTTTGATCCACAAATCACTGCGTCAACAGTGAAACCTGAATGTCCATGCGGAGTCCGACTGTAACCCACGGCAGATTAGCGGTAGGCTGATCTTCTGAAGTCACGGAGTCACGGCACCAGATGTAACCCCTTGTCTTTCGGTGTGGGTTAGGAGAAAGGACACCGCACGGGAACAGTTGGTTGATGGTGTTTACTGACAACTGACAAACAGAAAGAAACAGGCTGGTGGTCACTTCTTGGGTACACAACTCGACTTCTGCCCCGGTCTTTTAAGACACAAACGGAAAGGGGCGGCACACAAGGATTGTATAGTGGACTTTTACATAACAACAACAATAACAATGATCACCAACAACCATAAACCAGGAAAAGAAAATACACACACATACACGCTTATATACATTAACATGACGAGGCGAAACAAAACGATACTTATACACAAAATGTAAACATACCTGACAAACAGAAAGAAACAGGCTGGTGGTCACTTCTTGGGTACACAACTCGACTTCTGCCCCTAAACATAACATAATACACAACAAACAAACTCGAATAAACTGAAATGACCGGCTAACAGCTGACCGTTACAGTAAAACTTACTGTAACGGCCGAAATGATAAACACGGATATAATTTACAAAATAAAAAATGACAACACTTAAAAACCATCACAAAATGTCACAAAATACATCCCCAAACATAATATATAAAGTTTTCCCCAAAATGCAGATTAAAAAAATGATAATTAATGGAAAACACACAGAGCAGATTACAATACATACCGGTCTTTTAAGACACAAACGGAAAGGGGCAGAGCGAACGCGTCCCCGTTGCTAGGCAACCACCAGCTGTAAAAATAAACGACAGAAAAAACGCCTCGCATGGAAATGAATAAACAAACAAAGATTAAAAGAATAAAAGCCAGCAGCACAATAACTTGCATGACCAAATAAAATTTTGACGAACTTCACACAATACATACAATAAGACCCTGTTACACCTGCGCTCTGAAAACAGCAGCAACCTGACATACAAACCTCCATATCATCTGTTGCAGGATTCAGTCTTATTCTTGTTATTCTTGAGCAAACTTTATTCATCCCAATGTCCCAACGTGAGAGAAGTCCCAACTGTGTGACACAACATCGCACATCAGCACAGCAAACGTTCAGCTTTACTTAACTCAACCTGCCAATGGAAAACAATTCCACTCCCAAAACAGTTGATTCAAATTTATATTTTTGACACACACTGCAGAATAAATGTGGGAGCGATCAGAGCCCTCTCGCATGGTACTGCATAATGAATAAGAATCCAAACATCTGAAGTGCCTAAAACTTTTGCACAGTAGCTTGTGTACGTCATAAGGTCTGAGACTGAATAAATGTGAGACCTTGTCAGAGTTGTGGCTGTCAAACGATTCAATTTCTAATTGCGATTAATCATATTTTTTATAGTTAACGTGTGATTAATATATAAAAAAAAGCTGCTCGCAGCACGGTCCAGCACTGTCTGCGGTGCAGGGGCAAATCGTCCAATTGAACCAGGAAGAGGACGGACCCTGGTTTGTCTAAATTTAACAAACCAGGAAGAGGAGCTTCTGCCTCAAAACAAGCTTGAAATACAGACTAATTAAAAAAAAATTGGAACAATTTTGCATTTCAGGGCTTCAAAACAAGACAGACATTACATACGAGCAGCATGGAGGTATTGGACATGGACATGCAATGCTACGCCGAGACCCCCTGTAACTCAGAGAAGCCACAGAGGACTCTGAAACTGTTCCCAGCCCTTAGTCAACATGAGGGGGAGTAGATAATGAGTGCAATTTGAATTTTGCATGAACTATCCCTTTAACAGCACACAGCGAGTGGCACACAGGGGGGAAACAGCATCCTGAACCAAAGATACGAGCAGCATTAACTTGTATACATGTCTACTTACATATACAGTATGTAACTGACATATCTCTGCAGGTCATCAATCACATTAGGCTGATTTTTAAACCCATCTGCCAAATATCCAAACAGCTTTCTACAAAAACAGCTATCAGCAGCATCTCTACAACCATTCACCTCAAGAAGAGCCAAGCGACACTGTGTGAGTCAGACACAGAGAGAGAGAGAGAGAGAGAGAGAGTTAGACTGTTACTTTTAGCAAGGTGAGGTCATGTTAGTTAATGTTATTAATCATTACTTGGATATTTTATGTGTGTGCAATATGTCTTGGGTACGTTACAAAAAGTCATGTGTAGCTACTATATATACTTTTGGGGCTTTCCACAAACAGCATCAGTATTGTCAGTTCAGGTAAGTTTTTGTATCCAGATAGCTGTACACTCTTAGAAATAAGGGTTCCAAAAGTGGTCTTCTACAAGGGCTGAGGTTCTACCTGGAACCATTTGCTTCTGAAAAACCCTTTTCTGAGGAAATCGTTTTTCGAGGGTTCTTGGTAGCACTAAGGGTTCCAGTAAGAACCATTTTGATCCAGAGAACCCTTAAAAACCCTTTCCCCAAAGAAATTGTTTTTCGAGGGTTCTTGGTAACACTAAGGGTTCCAGTAAAAGGGTTCTTGGTGGAACTCCCTGTGTGGGTTCTAGATGAAACTGTAAGAAGTCAGATATTTTCTGGATGAAACCCCCAGTAAGGCTTCTGGGTGAAACCAATACGCCATAAAAGGGATTTTTGTAGAACCTCTCATTGGGGGTTCTAGGTGTAACCTTTCACAGATGGTTCTAGGTAGAACCCTTTATGTGTTGAGTTCTAGATATAACCCTTTATGTTGGGTTCTCGATATAACCCTTTAAGTTGGGTTCTAGGTAGAACCCTCCAAAAGGGTTCCAGGTAGAACCTTTATGGAGCCAAAAGGGTTCTTCTATAAGGACAAGCCGAAGAACCTTATGGTTCTACATAGCACTTTTATTTCTAAAAGTGTAGGTTACTATTCCACAGCAGCCGGGCCATCAATAAAAACAAGTCAAAGACGCTGAGACGTTGGTTGGATACAGCTAAAGCAATAAACAAAATGGAGAAATGACATTCTGAACACACATAGAATCCTTTCATATTTCAAGGCTTTCAACTACAACTCACAAGGGGGCTATAAAAATATCCCTTTTCAGAGGGTGTCACCAATAACCCTCTTGTCTTCTGAGGGTTCTATGAATAAACAACAACATTGAACAATAATGTATTCTGTAGGTTAGGCACACAAATAATTGAATCCCTTATTAAATTACGTCATATTAACCCTTTCATGCATGGAGGTCACTACAGTTTACAGCTGTTTTAAAGTGTTTTTCTCTACAGTATGCTTGCAATTTTGGGCACTGTTGCATAGTCCACTCTAGTGAAAGCTATTGCATCATCCCATACAAAAAATCTCATTGCCTGGTCATTGCAATGGGAAAAAGTAGTGAAACCAAGATGGCAGACACCTCCACTCTTTTGGTTTCTACCTTCTATAAAAAGATGC
The DNA here is from genome assembly GCA_030347415.2 of Decapterus maruadsi. Classification (NCBI taxonomy): domain Eukaryota; kingdom Metazoa; phylum Chordata; class Actinopteri; order Carangiformes; family Carangidae; genus Decapterus; species Decapterus maruadsi. The sequence continues at coordinate 32,202,290 of CM064903.1, read as the reverse complement.
CATTGCAGGTAAACAATATATATAATTACATCAAGTAACACCTAAGGTGACATATTATGTATTTTCCAAATCTTGATTTTACATTTGGAGGAAATACCGATTAATCATCTGTCCACTAAGTTGTACATCATGCATTACTTGCTATGTTTCAACTTCAATGCAATGTCAATTACTACCAATGCTGTTCTTGAAAATAATCCATATCCCGTAATGTTTTGGCTAAATCAACTTCTTTATGTTTTTGGAATGTAATTTTAGTTTTTTAAAGGGGCATTATCGCAAATACAGCAGTAATGGCATAAAATAAGCTGAAATATGCAAAAGATGGGTCGGGGGGAGCCATAATTAAATTTACCCAAAAAATAGCCACCAGTGTAGTTTCCGTGGGGCAAATGCATGTGTCGGAAATGTCTATCCTGCGTGTAATTCCCCCTCTCTGCCTCCCATTTCCTGTCACTCTCTGAGCTGTCCTATCCAATAAAGGCATGAAAAGCGACAAAATATACTTTAAAAAAAGAAAGAAAGAAAGAAATGTCTGGAAAGCTAAGGATAACCAGCTTGCAGCGGCTCTTCCGTTCCTCCGCTCCTCACCTGTGCGGCCGGCGGAGCCTGGCTCAGCGGGCGACCGCGCCTCCAAGCCGGCCACAGAGCGACGACACAGCGGAGAGCTGCTAATGTTTGATAGCATGCTACGTTGCTAATAACAATAATGCCGGCACACCCGCGAACGTCAATACGTGATGCCTACATACCATGGCAGGCGGCGGCGCTCCTTATGGTTTATGGTGTGGAGCAGTGCATCTCTGAATGCAGCGGAGACAGCTCTGTGACACTAACTGACAACTGACAACCACTAAACTGTTAAAAACAGCTGCAATAACGTCCTTTCGGGTCCAGAAACGTTAGGTAATATCACTGGAAAAAGTCGCTAGATTTGTCGCTAGTTGCTTTTGACAAAAAAAAAGTCGCCAAGAGGGTTTGGAAAGTCACCAGTCACAAGTTGGCAACACTGCCTGTTTGCTTATTGTGGGTTCTTTGTTTCATGATCCAGTCTACGCATAGGAGGAAGAGGAAAGGGGAAACCAGGCACCCCAGTGAGCATCTTGAATGATTCTAGTGCGCAACCTTGGTGGAGCACTCGGCATTTCATGTCCTGGTACATGTTCTTGATGTATATGTACTTCACGGGGATTCTATCAATTTCCATAACAGCTCACAGTCTACACTGTCAAATGCCTTTTCAAAATCTATGAAAAACAGATGTGTGCCATTCTATGGATTGCTCTATGATGATCCTGAGAGTGGCAATTTGGTCACTGCATGATCTTTCATTCCTGAAACAGCAATATGATCCCTTGGTAGCTGTTGCAGTCCCTCAGGTCTCCCTTCTTAGGTAGGATAGCGATATACCCGTCTTTCCAATCTGTTTCCTTCCTCCTACCAGATATTCTTAATGGTGGTTGAGGTTTCAATGTCTGCCTGCAAAGCCTCTGCTGGAATATCATCAGGCTCTGCTGACTTGCCACGTTGCAATGCCTTGATGGCTTTCCTAACCTCAGATCTTGTTGGGGGGGGGCACAGTTGATCTCCAGCATGTGTGCTGCTGGTGGGATTTCTGCCTCTTGGACTGGTGGTGGTCTGTTGAGAAGTTCCCTGAAGTGCTCTGTCCACCTCTGCTGTTGCTCTATCTTGGTGGTAAGTAGTCGTCCCTCCTTGTGTATTTGAAGTTTTCTGGTGGCCATATTTTATACCTTTGTCTTATTTCTAGCATCAAATATGATCATTTACTCACCCTGACAAGTTTGGTGTAGGTCAGCCTGGTATTTGCGAGTCTGCAGCCTCTAAATAACACATTATGTTCATTTCCCAATATTTTGTGATGATACACTAGTGTTATTCCCCTGGTGGTAAGTTATCAACATCCGGCTCCTCTAGTCTGAATGTCTCTGTTTGTCCCTAACTTGTGTTTTGCGTGTTTCTCTTGTCTTGGATTTTAGCTTCCTCTAGCCTGTTTCTCTGGTGCTAAAAAGGACCCAAATGCCGAAGCAGAATGTCCATCATCCAGATCAGAGGTTAGTAGGTCAGCCTGGAGGAGCCGGATGTTTTTAACACTAATGTATCATCACAAAATATTGGCGAAATGAACAAGTTTTTTGAGGTTATTTTTTCTGCCGCCGCTCGATTGGGGCTAATTTCATCAAAAAGACTCCAAATGACACCAAACTTGTCAGGGTGAGTAATTGATCGTATTTGATGCTAGAAATAAGGTCCAGGTTGTAAAAAACGAAAGTTATCCTTTAAGGTTATTTTTTCCTGCCGCTTCCTCTGCTTCTCGTGCCAATGCGTTGATGTAGTTCTGTTTGTCCCGTTTCACGCTCTTCCTCACCTTCTTGTTTGCTGCTTCATATTCTCTGTGGGCTGCTGCCTTCTTTGTCCGGGTCTTGCATGTGTTCAGTGTGTCTTTTTTTGCCCTCCTCTCTTCTATTCTTTTCAGTGTATCTGTAGATAGCCAGGGTTTATGGTTTGTTTTCTTTTTCCCTACCATTTCTGTCTCCTTATATGTTTTTCAGGCTGGTCCAGTACTCCTGCGTTGGATTTTCTGCTTTTTCTTCCTGCAGTGCTTGGAACTTGTTCTGTAGAGTTAAACGCTTAGTGAAAAAAAATCTTAATTGACCCAGTTTATCAATAGAGCTCAAATAGAGAGGCCTACAGGGTAGTGGAGGAACCACCATTCCAACATTATACCATATTACAACTGTATAACTAAATTACAACTACCATGTTGTTACATTGATGTTTTTTTACAAACCACATGAAGTACACTTGAGTGGACAGATAAATATATCTTTACAGAATAATGACAGAATTTTTATCAATCTAAAAATGTATAAAAACACTTATACATACATTATACACTATAAAAACACAACAAAAAATCCTGACTGAGCTTATCATAATTAATGCATGAGATTGTTATATTAGTTTATATTATAATGGTCAGTTAAATGTTAACATTAACAAACATTCAAAACACTCAAAATATTCAAAAAAATATTTTAAAACTTCGTAACAATGGTGGATAAGGAGGGGAGGACAGTCCAACAGAACACGAGAAGCAGTATCTATAAACAATAAAATAATGCATGGTCCAATAAGAGCAGTTATTGCAGAGTATAGGCACATACTATTAATATAGCTGACAAGGAATTGTATTTTGCATCGTAAGTGTTGTCAGGAAGTATGTTCCTGATGACACATGATCTTATACACAGGGCTGTTGCTAGGAATTCTGGGGCCCCTGAAAAAAGACTAAAGTGGGCTCCTACCCCCCAACTTTTCCACTTTAGACTACGCATGTATTATCATTTTTTATTTAGCCTACTTTGTTTTGATGCTAATTCAGCATTACGAGTATTAGTCAGGGTCTTATGCAGAATAAATAAGTCATACAAAGACTACTGGTGTTTTTTGTGTAGCATCGCCTTACACCCCTATACAACGGCCATGCGTATACTGTACACATACCGGTAGCCTACTTTCAACAATCCCTGAAAAACTCTTCCTTCCAAAAAAGAGTTCTCTGGATCAAAATTGTTCTTACTGGAACGCTTAGTGTTACCAAGAACCCTTGAAAAACCCTTCCATCAGGAACTGAATTGAATTGAATTCCTTTATTGTCATTTATACCCAGGTATAAACAAAATTCAAATGCAAACCTCCATGTGGTTAAAAACATCAGTGAAGATAGAAAGAAGACACACAATCAATAACGATAAAAACAATAAAATTCAATATTGCACAGTCTCTAAAGTGCAGCAGCCATTCAATTTTTAAAGTGCAGTCAGTGTTGCCACTTGCCAGTGTGGAAGTGCATGTGGCAGTCTATGTGTATGAGTTCAGTTGCCTGATGGCGCTGGGGTAGAAGCTGTTGGTCAGTCTGGACCTCTGAAATGCTTTAACATGCGTCAATAAACCAATCTGTGTTTCCATTACAGATTTTCGCAAAAGCGATATTTCTGGAACTTCGAAAAAGTGCAATTGCTATTTGCGGGTGTTTCCATTGAAAGGTGTTTTGCGAATGAGCCGTAATGCGTCTTGCGTTTCTATGGTGATGGCACAGTGATCTCAGCTGCCTACAGCTGTTGCTGTCATTGTTTTTAACAAAGACGAAAACAGCACTTGATTGCTGAAAGGCAAAGCCTGTGTGGCGCTGCAGCGGCCACAAGGACGCACTCACACTATAGGGCCAGTTGTTCTGTGCTATGCTGAAGCACGAAAGCCCCCCCTCCTCTGTCCCCTGCTGGACCCCACACTCGCACTTGCCTCCAACACATATGTTGATATGGAGGGATTATTTGTTTACCAACACGGCGGATGTGCGCTTTAACCTTATTATTATTGTGGCAAGTTGAAGAGGGTCGTGCGCACTTGCCAGTCAGCCAAAGGAACATCCCCTTGGGCCAGGGCACATGATCAATTGGAGGCATAGTGACAGGAACCTCAACTGTCACATTATTATTATTTCAATTTATAAAATCGTAAACAAGCTGGATTTTAGCTACAGGCTAATTTCCATCCTGACTGCAGAAAGAACGGAGCCTTTTAAACACCAGCGGCGATGAGGTGCTGACAATAGGAGGTTGTGTCCACACACACGTACTGGTTTATGTGACTAAAGGGGACATTTCAGCGCAGGAGGGAGTGGAGCATGGATGAGCCAATCTCCTTCAACCATGCACGGAAAAGGGGAATGATAGGAAAGGTTTTTCTAATTTAGAAACAATGCCCAGGTCAGCAATGCATGTGGTCCATTTGTCTCCTCCAGTGAAATACACGTTACACGTTTGTATCACCCCATGTGCAAAGACATTAAAATAGCCTAATTTTACACATGATCCAATACAAAAAACAAAGAGGAAATGTAGGCCTATAGGAAAAGACCCCCCCCCCCCCCACCAAAAAAAGAGAAAAAAAATCACAAATCGTGTTTTCAGGGCAGCTCATGTCTCATCAAGGGAGGCTATGACCCCCCTGGCTCCCCCATAGTTCGTACCCTGGATGTGTTGGAGGAAATGCCAACATGGCAGCAAACAGCACTGACAGCATTATGTCCATCTTGACTCAACCATGTCCATGCACCAACAGTCAGAGTCAGTGTCAGTTCAGATCAACATTAAAATTAAGGGCCTTGAAACATCTGTTTTTTTTTATAAAGAAAACAAGTTATATGTGGAATGCAGCAGGTGACACATAAAAACATTCTTTTCATTTTAAAATGCTACGAAAGGCCACAGCTTGGTGAATGGTCCTCTGAAGGGCCAGGCCCCTGGACTGAGACACATCACCTGCAGTGGAAGCAGCCCTCTTCACATCCCTGACACCACCAGAAAGTAACTGATAATGAGTGCATCAAACAGAGTCTTCAGCCTGAGTTTGAAAGGTGTCTTTCAGCTCTATTTACTCACTGAGTAAAAGAAAACCACCGTGGCAACCTCTGTTGGTTGAGATCAGCTGATTAGATGATTCCTCTGATTCGTTGGTGATTATTGAACACTTATCACACACTTCCTGTGCTCCTGCACACAAATTAACGCCAATAATGCTGATGAGTTTCTGGAGTTTCCAGCAGTGAAGCTTCAGCCAGAAGTATGGTTTTGTGTCAGATTTTCCAGAAGCCAGAAATGCCAGCGTCATGGTGTGATCTACAACAGCCTGTGCATATTCTGCGGGAACATGAAAGGATCTACATCAACAGGTAGTTCCTCTGTTCCTAATGGATCCAGCAGGTGCTGAACCGTCCTGCATCACACCAATCACCTGTTCTAGCTCTTCTCAAAGGTTCTGCAGGAGTTAGACAGGGTCATATCCAACATTTCTAGGGATATTAAGGGGTGCTGAATCAAAATCTGCTGTACTGTATATGAAGCACAAAATTTAGAAATCCAACATGGCCGCCACCGCCAGGCTCAAAACTATTTAGGACAACATAAAACATGTCATATTATCATTATCATCATTATTATCACATGAGACATGACTTTTCAAAAATACAAAAGTAAGTAAAAATAGCCTGATAATAACAATAATATTTGAGTAATTATTCATAGTTAAAAATGAACAACATTTTTTGCAATGTTTAAGCAGTTTCCCCACCTTACTTCTCAAATCTTAATATGGCATCAGATTGCCAGATTGTAGGAAAACTTACAAAAGCACAAGTTCATGTTTGTACCTTGTTTAGTCAAAAAAGGTATCTACCTAAATAGATTACAGCCTGGCGGTAGCAGCCATGTTGGGTTTTTCCATTATGAAGGAGTTTGGTAAATCTTTGAACTTCATATACACTCTTAGAAATAAGGGTTCTTCTACAAGGACTGAGGTTCTACCTGGAGCCAAAAAGGGTTCTCCTATGAGGACAAGCCGAAGAACCTTATATGGTTCTACTTAGAACTTTTATTTCTAAGGGTGTACAGCAGATTTAGATTCATGAACTGTGTTCACGAAGGGATTGGACATATCATGTCATTGTTATTCTGACCATGAGTGATTGGCATTAAGAAGAAAACATTTGTACGAATGTGCATGAATGTTTGGTGGTGGTCAGAGGGGCCGCTTGCTTGGCCACCACTGGTATGAGTGTGGGAGGAATGAATAACAGTTTCTGTAAAGCGCTTTGAGTGCCTAGAAAAGAGCTCTATAAATCCAAGCCAATATTATTATTATTCCCCACACCACCAGCAGAAGCCTGGATCCTAAGCAGGTTGGGTCCGTAGATTCAACGTCTGACCCTATCATCTGCTTCCTCAATCTTCCTCCATCAGAGCAGCTGCATTTTGAGTAAAAGTTCTACAAACTGTGTAAGAATCCAGAGATCAGCAGTTGCAGAAACACAACAATCATACTGAGATTACGCCCATGTCTTTGTGTACAAACCCTGAAATTCCACAGAGTCAGAGACATGTAGACACAATCTTGCAAGAATGGTTGGACATTCTGAGGTTTAAGTTCCAGGTTAGAGGAAGATATTTCTTTCCAGTGGTTTTGTCCACAGCAAGCTCACAAGCCAAAAATGAGTCTTCCAGCGCCTCCACAGTGTCCATGCTGACAGCACAGAAGCTGTGGCAAGGTGGTTTTACTTTCTAAGAAAAGCACCCGCTGTCGCATGTCAGAACTTTCTTTCTTTCTTTCTTTCTTTCTTTCTTTCTTTCTTTCTTTCTTTCTTTCTTTCTTTCTTTCTTTCTTTCTTTCTTTCTTTCTTTCTTATATAATAGATTTATATATTTATATATTATTATAATTTTGTGCGTCTCTGATGTTGCAGCTATGGATCATGGCACTGTGCTCTCTGGAGGTAACTACAGGGAGCATGACGCATGAGGGCACATTTACATTTAATAATGTATATGTATACATGTATACAGGCTACACACACACACACACAATACATATGTATACTGTACACACATGTATGTGCACATGACGTGTAAAGTACACACAACCTCTAAACTGCGGAACAACTGCTTGTTTTCCTCTGTGCAGTGACGACCTGGTCTTCAGAGGTGAGGAAATGCCGTAACAGTCATAACCAATGAGATCGCACTGATATGTGGCTGTCATAGCAAACACGCTCTATCACTCTTGCCACCATGTCAGGGTCCTGTTGACTAGGACGTTCTGTGTGGGAGCCCTTTGACACTGACACAAATGATCAAACCATGAGAAGAAAAAAAAAAAAGACACAGGGATTCCCCAATCATTTGGAAATGTCAGATCCTGACATAAAAGCTTCACACCTGCCACATATCCTTCAACAAAGTACCAGGAAGGGGTTCAGTGAGTGTAGGCTCAGTACGTTTGATAAAAACCAGCCCAAATCTAACAGGCATTAAGATACACAAACAAAACAAACCAAAAGGTTTGATCCACATTGTGCCTTGAGAAGCTCTTAACCATGACTGGCTCCTACACCTTCTCCTCCACCTGGATGTTGCCTCTGCTGCTGCCTCTCTTCATCACCTCTATTCATTCAGCACCCTTTCATGAAGAGTTTGACAAAGACCTGCAACGCTTTAATACCAGTGTGAAGGTAAGGATATTGTCTGTTCAGTGTATTGTAGGTAGACTGCAGATGAAGTCACAGCTTCAGGTTCATGTGGCCTGCAGCTCCTGAGCTCACACATCATGAACCTGTGTTGTTTACATGTTGCAGTTTTAGGGAAACACATATTTCCCATTGTCCTTGTTTATTAGATAATAACAGTTGCTTAGGTATGCCCATGTGTGTGTGTTGCTGATGATTTTTATATCGTCTTGTTTGACAGGACTGTGGGAGTTGCAGCTCCTCTCGCGATGTAAGTCTGACATGATTGATGCTGCAGCTCTGTTTCACTTCTGTCATTATCACTCACTATGTTTGGATTTTCACTTCCACCTGATTCTCAATTCCCCAACTTCCCATGAATCCCATCATGGCGTTAAACGGCTGAATAGTGGGTTCAGGCTGCTGGGTCACAGGTCAGATAGTATTGTCATAACATTAGGTCAAATATTGTGACCCAGCATGAAGAGCTGAGGAGATCACAGACTCAGACATCAGACACTCTTAGCAATCTGTCATTTTTATGCAGTTCAGAAAACAACATGATGAAACACATACATAAAGGCAAAACAGCAGAAAACTGTATATTCATCCTCACAGAAACACAGAAATGTCTTTATCATGGCTTTCTTGCTGAACTCTGCAGTGCACACACCACTTCCTGCTTTGCTGTTATCTCATCTGAAACAATTTCAGTTATTTGTGCACAGCTCGGTTGTCTGGTAAATGCATCATTGTGTTTTTTCTCTACCTGTGTGTAAATCTCTGTAGGAATGCCGCTGTTTCAGCTACAACATTTCAACAATGGTGAGTTCTGTTTGTTTTTGTAAATAAGTCGCAGAGAGATCATAAAGATTAACAATGGAATCCGATATGAATTATTTTCTATGAAAAAAGGGATGGAAAACAATCCACAACAGCAAAGATTCCACCACGCAAGAAATATTTTTTTCCACATCTGTGAAAAACCTGACTTGTTAAAAAACAATGTCTGTCAGCAAAAACTTAACTCAGCCTATAATCCATTCCTCTTTATCTTTCTTATTTCTCTAAATAAGTTTCAGTTACCTACAGTAACATCTGCAAGCATTTTGTTGCTTTTATATTCTTAAAATGGTTCATTTATCCCTAGTATCCTTGCATTATCTCTTGCTGTCCTTTACATTTTATGAAAAGAAAGAAATTTTCCTTTTAGCACTTTTTCTTATTGTCTCATTTCATCACACGACTTTATTGAGCTCTGCTTATCTGTGTCTTACTGCTTCTACTTATTATGCCTTCACTTGTTTTAATTCTATTTTTTTGTCCATTCTGTACATCTTCATGTTGTTCCCTACTTTTTTTGTTTCTATCTCCTTTAATTGCATACATTAGTTAAAGTGGTGGGGTTTCCTTTTGCCTGTGTTCAGGGGCGTCTCTAGGATTTTGACACATCGGGGGCTTAGCCCAGAAGAGTTAAGCAGATGCGCGTGCAGGGCACGTGCTGAAATTTTTAGACATAGAGACATTCTCCATCACCGGTGAAAAAGGCTAAAACGATGCAATCCCATAACCACAGATCATCAAATGAATGACCCATTTTGAATTTAGTTTGCACCTATGTACTGACTTTAGCTAGCTAGGTAACAACACATTGTTTTTCCATTTAACACATTAGCAGCTACAGTAAAAGAGGCAGGCTGTGCAGGATTTTACAAACAAAACATTCGGGGCTTTAGCCTAGGGACGCCACTGCCTGTGTTGGGTTCGGGTTGTCTGGGTTTTGCAGTAGGCTATGTCTCCTTTGCTCCTTCTGCCATTGTTCTAGTGTGTTCCTGCTTTTCCGTCAAAGCACTTTACCCTTGATTTTAAAGGTACTATTTAAATAAAGGAATTATTAGTTTTAATATTATTGTTAGGAGCCCAAGAGCATGTAGTCAATTAGCACCCAGCTGCTACACGGTGTAAAGACTAATCCTAACAGGAGCGTTCCCCCAGGTTCTATGTTCTCCCATAGGGGAATATACAGTAGGGTCCTATGTTCCCCGGTCGCAATACATAGGCTACTGGGGAACATACAGTAGGACCCTCTTTCTGAAAATGGGTCCTATGTTCCCTGCTGTTACCAGGGAATATAAGATCTTTTTTCTAAAAAAGGGTCCTATGTTTCCTGCTGTTGCTGGTTGATAGACTCTCTCTTCTTATCTGGACTCTATCTGTCTGTCCTCTAACCTCTACCTGGTCTTTTTTACTAAACTTAACCAACTCCTTTCTTCATTGCCTAAACCCAACCAATGGGACAATTCCACTTCTCACTCAAAGTCACAACTCAACTTCTCACACAAAAAAGGCAAAAATCTGCAAAGTCACAACTCCACTTCAGGTACAAAAATTGCATGTTCCCCGGGTCCTTTTGGGAAAAAGAGGGGAACATAGGAGGCTTTTTCTAAAATAAGGCTCTATGTTCCCCAGTCCCATGCAAAGTGGGGAACATAGGACCCGTGAAACAAAGGGATGACCCCACCCTTAACCCTAACTCTAATTAACTAAGCTGTGACAAAGTGTCAAAGCTCCGAACAGCAACTAAATGGACTGCTTGTTTCATGTATTTAGGACATTAAGTTAAAGTTTATACTAATTCTGTCATGTTCTGTCAGTCCGGAAAGGACTGTGGTTTTCCTGATTTCTTCATTAAGAGCCTGGAAGGACTGCACCCCACATTACCCCATGTCCAAATGATGATCCGTGGACTAAAGATAATGATCGACAATAAAGACCCAGCTCTGGTGAGTGATCATTATAGATCATCAGAACAGGACAGAGCAGTTATCAATTCACACAGGGCAGTTACAAAATTATGTTTGTGGTACAAATTCTAAACAAAACACATAAGTGCACTGTTCACTGTTGACACCGGTTGTTCAGATCAGTAACAAATTTACGCCAGTAGGTGTCAGGGTCTCACAGATTTAGGGACAGGAAGCATTAGATGAGAGAAGAAGAGGAAAACGAGATGGCACATCTCAAGGGGCTATCCGACTTGAACTGAATTGAAAGAGTTCAGGCAAGCAGTTTAGCTTCATCAAATATTTTATAACGATACAGAATGAGATGCTGTTTTACATACAACATTCATGCCCACTGTTTGTTTTCTCTGTGCAGAATAACACCAGCTTCTGCTCCCAGTCTGCAAACCCCGTCATCTCTCCAGTGTGCCTCCATAAGAAGCTGGACCATGTGAAGAGTTACATTAATGACAAGAACACCAACAGCAAAGATTCATCATCTAATCCATATGTGCCAGTGAAGTGTTGACTCGCTTATTCAGCAGTCTAACACCTCAAGATGAACATGAATTACAGTGTAGGCTTGCAAATAGTTTTTGACCTATTATTTATTCTATTTATTATTAACTTATATTTGTGTCAAGGATCCATGCCAACCGATGTACCTATTCATTATCTTCCAGGAAAAACACTTAAAACATATGAAGAGTTCATTTGCAAAAGCAGATAAGTGCCATTTTGAATTCTTTGCATAGTGTTGTTTTCAATAAAACTTTATTTCTTTGAGATATGTCTGTTTTGTTACATCTCAAAGTCACTCAACTTTTGTTTGACTGATATCACCTTATGTAAATTAAAGAAAAAAAATAAGCCGAATCTGGAATTTTTTATTGGTTTTTATTTACTTAACCTAGTTTTTATTGGACCTAACCAACTGCTGATCAGTGGGTGCTAACCATAGACTGTAAAAAGAATGGACGTAGCATCCGTGACGTCACCCATTGGTTTTGTGCAGTCGTTTTTGTGCCTCAAATATGGCGGTTTGAACAGCGCCATGTTGGATTGGCCGGCCGAGAACCCGCCCACTGGCCTCGAAGCAGCCTGTCTCTGTGCTGCTACGGACCTGTAGCTGAACGTTTCCGCACCCTGATTGGCCAGAATCTTATCCGAATAACAGCAAAACGGTAGCGTTAAAAAAAAATTCACCCCCCTCAGAGTGTGTACGTAGGTAGACACTATCGATTGAGACCAAAAAACGTTTTGGTACCAGGCTGTAAATATGTTTTTGAAAGCTGTAAAGTCGGCGATTTTAACATGGGGGTCTATGGAGAGTTGCTCACTTCCGGTACCAGCCCCCACAGGAATCGGCGGGGATTGCAGTTTTTTGAACGCGGAAGTGAGCTTCACTTCTCAGACCGACAACTGCCCCCTTGGTGCTAACCCTGGGCGGAGGGATACGTGAGTTGGTTAGCTCCAAATAAAAACTTTTTCCTGCAGTTTGAAGGGCTGGAAAAAATGATATAGCAAACAATGGAACTGTGTATTTTTTTACAGGTAAAACCTCTTTTAGGTCACGAAAATAGTCTGTTTCTTTGGGTCCATTCACAACACTGTATGTTTTAAATCTCTGGGCAGGGCTATTATGGGCTGGTGTTGCTAACGGGAGGAGTGCAGAGAGTCTTCTACTGCAATTAAAGTACTTAGGGGCTATTTGGAGATCATACAACCCCACTTAAAAAAAATGCTACTATCCCTTTAATGATCAGAAGCAATGGTTGACCTGAGAGAAGATTAGAAAATAACCAGCAGATATTGAAGTTTGAAATGAACTAGTGCTAAAATGTACAGTGGGTTGACCACTGTTTCAGGGAGTGGAGGGGCTCTGTGGGCTGCACCAGCTTCTCCACTGAATTCCAATATAAGATTTAAATACACCACAGTGGTTCCATTGAACAAGTTATACTCCAGTTTAAAGAGAGAGACATTAGCCCGAGGCATTGAGAGGGACCCAACTGCAGTCAATATGGCGGACACGGGCGGCGCCATACATCCAATCCATACCGGAAGTCCCAACCGGAAGTTTCTTCTGTTTTGCTTAGAAGTTAGCAGCATTAGCAGCAGAGCAGCTAACGGTCCGCTGTTGCACCGCTAAAACGTTACTTTATTCGTTTCTAATGTGTTTTCATGCGAGAAAGTCACACATTAGATCAGTCTGTGTTCAGTTTATATGACGGCTGTTTGGAAGTTTGCTCCAATGTTTTGGGAGAGGTGCACAACCGGACACAGCCGCTTAGCACCGGAGCTTGCTGCTAATCACAGAGCAAGCAGCCGATTACAGCCACCGCAGCCCGGCTCCTAACAGGCTGCAGCACCGGGGGAGAACCAGAACGCCAGCAGTCACTTTATGATTAGTTTGTCAGTCAGCTGTAGTGGTGTCTTTGTTCTAGTGTATATTTTTCATACATGTATCATAGATAGACAGTGAGATAGCTTTGTTCTAGTGGGCATACACTCTCTAAAAAACGTTGGGTTATTTTTTCAACCCAACAGCTGGGTTGAGACCGTTGGGTGGTTTAATTGGGTTGTTTTCATTAAGTTGGGTAATCTAAGAACCCAATTGGCTGGGTTATTGTCGTTATTAGCTGTTGGGTTGTAATTTCCATTATACTGTGTTGGGTTATTTCGGACTACCCAACATGTTGGGTTGACGTTGGGTGGGAGGAAATTCCCAGCATGCTTTGGGACAGTGTTTTGTGATTCAAATTTAGGTTATTTCTGTTAAATATCGCCATCAGCTTCACAATCTTTAGTGATACTGTTCTACACACTAATTTACTAATTCAATGTTCTACTCAGTTTACAATTACTGCTATCGAAAAAATCACTTTGACACCATAAGTGAAGGTATGTTTTTGGTTAGTGGTCTCCCCTCCTTTGTGCAGTTCACGCGTATGTTTTGAGGATAACAAACAGCATTCTCCCTCTAAGTGGTGTGTGAGGTGCAGAAGCTGTTACAAGATCTAATGTTATTCTCTATTTAAGTTAATGTTAAATAAAACCCTAATCTGCCACAATATAAGCAGTGTAGTCAATGTGAACCCTTAATAGGGTTATTTACCCAACTGGGCTGATAAACAACCCAACTGTTGGGTTAAGGAAATCAACCCAACTCGTTGGGTCAAAATAACCTGGCATGTGTTCAGTCCAATATTTAACCAGCATTGGGTTAGAAAATAACCCAGATTGGGTTGTTTTTAACCCAACGTTAATGCGTTTTCAGTGGGCATGTATAAGTTACTAGTATACGCCGAGCATCACACAGCACTGTCAAAGTGTGTGCTGCTGGTCAGACGAGCAGACTACCTCGGCTCTCTGTAGCCTATGTACACAAATCACCACATTTACATCAATAAATAAATGTTTTACAATTAACTGATCGATCTATATTAAATTGAATTCCACCAGAAATACAACAGTTGCGGGGTCAGACGAGTAGCTGCCTCGGCGCTGTATGTACACAAATCATCATCATCATATTTTTTATCAATAAATATTTTAACTGATCGAGCAACATAATTCCATCAGAGAAGTTGTGGATGGGGGGGGGGCTTATGTATTGTTGATATATATTGTATTGTATTGCATTGACCCAAAAGTGGAAAAAAAAAGAGAAGTTGTGGGTTGCTGGTCAGTACCTTACACAAATCACCAAATTTACATCAATAAATACATTACAATAAATACAATTTATGTAGCCTACTCTTTAACTCTTTACAATGTTTTTATTTGAAACTTTGTCTCTGCTGTTTATTATCTGAACTGTAACCCCCTGGCAATGTTGTGTTGGTGTATTGTTTTGTATTGCACCTTGTTGTCTTAAATAAAGCCAACCTGATCTCACAGAAATCCGTGAAATGACCACGAATACTTAGCACCAAATTCCGTGCTCCTTTCACGTAATGTGTTAAAATTACGTGCCTCCGACACGGAAACAAGTCTCCACTGAATGAGTCCAAATTCCGTGAGATGGCCACGCAAACCGTGTCGTGGTGGATGCACGCATTTTCAGCTTCAATCAATCAATACATTACGTGAATACGACAATATTTATTCAGCATTTTGGCCGCAAAAACAACATTTCAACATACTTTTATGACATTTATAACGAGAAATGTGTGTTTTACTTTCAAAATCAATGTTGAACGAATTCAAATTATGTTTTGTTTGGCAAAATGTGTATATTGAACGTTATATTTATTCAGCTTTCTGGCCGTAAAAACAAGCTTTCAGGATATATCTGGCATTGTTTGAGGACATTTCTAGCGAGAAATGTATGTTTTACTCTCCAAATATATGTTGAATGAAAGCAAATTGTGTTTTATTTGTCCTGTTCATATGTGCTTGTGACTGTCGAGCAGAGCGTCATGTTGCCATAACAACGGGCTCCAGAGACTCCGTTCCGGAGTCAAGACCATGGATGTATGAAGCCGATCGGCCGTGATGACGGATGATGAGGTACCTGCACGCTTTTCCAGCCTGCTAAGAAATGTAAACTGCGATGTGACCTCAGAGTATATCCATACGAGGAGATTTAGCCTACAGCCCGGACCCATTTCACCAGAGAGCTTCCGTGTGCTGCCGAGGATATGACGTCACTGCCATGGCGCCAGCGCTGAACGCGACAGCGCCACCTATGGCGTCTGGAGCAGAAGGCATCCGTGACCATGGTCTGGAACTGTCACCATGAGGAGTGAAAATTAAGCCATGTTGATTTAATTCAACAAAATGTGAATAAACAGTGAGGAATCAGAGTACTTAGAAAGCTCTTTATGAATAAAGTCCAAATGATTGAAAGTTAACTCAAGTCCTGTATATTTTTTTATTCCAGAAAACACCCCCCACCCCCTCCTTCTCCTTCCTAGGAACCTAAGTTTATAATACAAGTCCAAAGCATGAACCCATCCACTGTAGCAATGTTTATGCACAGCCACTCACTCTCCTTTATTTCTGGTTTCACATTGGACAAACTGAGGCCTACATTTTCAGGAGACATATTTCCATACCTTCCACATGCTGAAACGTTCAAGGCCAGGGTCATCCAGTGTTTGCAATTACATCCGTCTGATCATCACAGGGGTCAAAGGTCAACTTTTCATGTGAAATTTGACAATGCACTAATTTTAGGGCCAATGCTTTGAGCTGGGAAGGTGAGCTGTTGTGTCCTGGTTCAGACTGTGGAATAGATTGATTCTGCAAAAAAATCAGAGTTGTGCTCCATTCAGAAGGGTCAAAAATGGCCATGGTAAGTGTCAAAGGTCACAGGGGTCAAACATCAAAGTGAATCCTAACAAAACACACACGCTTTAAGTAATCATCATGAAATTTGGGTCAGTTGTATATCAGAGTCCTCATCAGAATATTGTGTTCCCGTTGCGCTGGGGCCCCCATCCTGCAAGTGCTTTCCCATGCTCTCAAGTTGGGAGAGTGATGGATAAAGGCGTCCCTATGAGTCCACACGCCAAGTTTCAAGTGATTTGGTTGGTTTCTATGGAAACAGCAGCCTCAAGGAGACAGAGGAATGCAGCCTCTCGAAAAGTAATGGCTCAATCAGGACCGAAAGCACATCAACGCGTTCGTCTTGAACTGAACCACTGATATCAAATTCAGAACCGTGCGACTTTTGGAAATATTTTTCATCCATTTTGGCTTTTCTGACTCAGAGGGTCTCTCAGGCTATAAGTCTGACAGGCTCTGAATCTGAAAAGCAAAAAAACACAAAAACACATTTCCAAAAGTCGCACAGTTCTGAATTTGATATCAGTGGTTCCGGGGCCCCAAGACGAACGCGTTGATGTGCGTTCGGTCCTGATTGAGCCATTACTTTTTGAGAGGCGGGGCTTTTAACAGCCGCATTCCTCTGTCTTCTTGAGGCCGCTGTTTCCATAGAAACCAACCGAATCACTTGAAACTTGGCCTGTGGACTCATGGGGACACCTTTATCCATCACCCCGACACCCAACTCTGTGAGAGCATGGGAAAGCTAATTCTAGCGCAACGGGAACACAATATTCTGATAGAGGACTCTCTGATATACAACTGACCCAAATTTCATGATGATTACTTAAAGCGTGTGTGTTTTGTTAGGATTCACTTTGATGTTTGACCCCTGTGACCTTTGACACTTACCATGGCCATTTTTGACCCTTCTGAATGGAGCACAGCTCTGATTTTTTTGCAGAATCAATCTATTCCACAGTCTGAACCAGGATATAACAGCTCACCTTCCCAGCTCAAAGCATTGGTGATTTTCCCCTAAAATTAGTGCTAAAATTGTCAAATGAGAAAAGTTGACCTTTGACCCCTGTGAAGATCAGACGGATCTGTAATCACAAACACTGGATGACCCTAGGCCTCTGAACGTTTCAGCATGTGGAAGGTATGGAAATATGTCTCCTGAAAATGTAGGCCTCAGTTTGTTGTGAAACCAGAAATAAAGGAGAGGAGTTAGCTGTGCATAAACATTGCTACAGTGGATGGGTTCTTGCTTTGGACTTGTATTATAAACTTAGGTTCCTAGGAAGGAGAAGGAGGGGGTGGGGGGGTGTTTTCTGGAATAAAAAAATATACAGGACTTGAGTTAACTTTCAATCATTTGGACTTTATTCATAAAGAGCTTTCTAAGGACTCTGATTCCTCACTGTTTATTCACATTTTGTTGAATTAAATCAACATGGCTTAATTTTCACTCCTCATGGTGACAGTTCCAGACCATGGTCACGGATGCATTCTGCTCCAGACGCCAACGTTGGCGCCATGGCAGTGACGATCGGCAGCACACGGAGCTGTCGGCCGGTCGGCTGGTGAAATGGGTCCGGGCTGTAGGCTAAATCGTTTGAAACCTACGTATGGATATACTTTCGATTAAAATGAGGTCACATCGCAGTTTACATTTCTTAGCAAAAAGCTGCAGGTCCTCATCATCCGTCATCACGGCCGATCGGCTTCATACATCCATGGTCTTGACTCCGGAACGGAGTTCTGGAGCCCGTTGTTATGGCAACATGACGCCAAGCGGCTCGACAGTCACAAGCACATATGAACAGGACAAATAAAACACAATTTGCTTTCATTCAACATATATTTGGAGAGTAAAACATACATTTCTCGCTAGAAATGTCCTCAAACAATGCCAGATATATCCTGAAAGCTTGTTTTTACGGCCAGAAAGCTGAATAAATATAACGTTCAATATACACATTTTACTGATTCAATTTGCCAAACAAAACATAATTTGAATTCGTTCAACATTTATTTTGAAAGTAAAACACACATTTTGTTATAAATGTCATAAAAGTATGTTGAATTGTTGTTTTTGCGGCCAAAATTGAATAAATATTGTGAGTAATGTATTGATTGATTTGAAAAATCCAAGAGATCGTGGCCATCTCACGGAATTTGGACTCATTCAGTGGAGACTTGTTTCCGTGTCGGAGGCAACACATTACGTGAAAGGAGCACGGAATTTGGTGCTAAGTATTCGTGGTCATTTCACGGATTTCTGTGAGATCAGGTTGAATAAAGCTGTATTTAAAAAGAAAAATCCACGGCGTCTGCCGGAGGAAGAGGGGGACGGATCGTGTTCCGGTCCCGATCATACAAATCAATAGATTTAGACATACATTTATTTTATTTTGGCTCTGAGCGGTGTTAAGTGTAACTTCCGCTTGAGACTTCCGGTATGGATTGGATGTATGGCGTCGCCCGTGTCGGCCATATTGACTGCAGTAAGGTAGGCTACTCTTGGAGGCATTAGCGGACTAAGTACCTGCTTGGGGCCCCATGACTATTGGGGGGCCCCAAAAAGGCAAGTAACTTTAAAAAAAAAAAAGTCAATCCTTAGAGAAACACTGCATAATTACAAAAAAAACTTTAATTATTGTTGCATTTCAAATTGTTGTTGCACTTTTCTGTTGCAGTATATTTAAAACCAAACATTTTAAAATGCAGATGATGTGGTAAAAACCTTTCAGGATATGATGATTATAATGACTAAAAAATGAATAAAAAATGAAATAGTATTATTGGCAGTAATAGAGGGCACGGTAACACTTTACTTGACGCCTATCTCTATAACGCATTCTAACCATACTTATAATGAGTTATAATGCAGTTATAACACTGTATAACTATGGTTACAGTATAAACACTCATAAATGATCATAATGCTTTATAACAATAATCATAGCACACTATAAAGCATTTTATCATGACTTATAAGGTCAGGTATTATAATCCGCTGGTAACTAGCTGACAATGCCCACATTGATAATGCATTATAAATATAGCTGTAATGTGTTATAATTGGCTTATAAACATGTATAACTATCATTTTAAACACTCATAAATTATCATAAGTCTTTATAACAATAAGCATAACACATTATAGAGCATTTTATAATGGCTTATAAGGTCAAGTATTATGATAGAGTTACAATGCTCTATAATGTGTTATGCTTATTGTAATAAAGTCTTATGATGATTTGAGTATTTAAAATGATAGTTATACACATTTATGAGACAATTATAACACATTATAACTATATTTATAATGTATTATCTATGTGGTCATTGTCAGTGAGTTACTAACAATTATAACCTATTATAATACCTGACCTAATAAGTCATGATAAAATGCTTTATAGTGTGTTATGATTATTGTTATAAAGCATTATGATCATTTATGAGTGTTTATAACTATAGTTATACAGTGTTATAACTGCAATATGACTCATTATAAGTATGGTTATAATGTGTTATAGAGATAGGCGTCAAGTAAAGTATTACCTAGGGCACCAAAATAAAGACGTCAGACAGAGAGAGCAAGAGAGAGAGAGAGAGAGAGAGAGAGAGAGAGAGAGAGAGAGAGAGAGAGGTTGCACATGTGAAACCCAGAGGAAGTGAGTCGAGGTAGAGCACCACAGCTGAAACCAACGGACACCTCAGCATCTGAACATGCAGCCACCACCCAGGAAGGTAAGACACACAGCTGACGCTACAACAAATGCATTTCATGCACTATGCTGCCATATAGAGATTTATTAGTTATGTTTTACTTTCGGACACGAGGCAGGTTCAGATTCACCAACATCCTGCAAGTGTTGAAATGAGAGCGAGACAGAGAGACTGTCACTTCTAGCAAAACAGAACTGATAAGTCCAGTCAGATTTGAACTGAACTTTTCGTGCAGGTCATGTTAGTTAATGTTATTAATCATCTGACTTACGTGGACATTTCACTTTGATGGCAGGAGTGTGGCAGGCAGCGTGGTGTATTACACATATCTGAACCCCAGTCAGAGTTAGTCTTCATATCATCCCATCTCTGTTTCTCATGACATGTTTCTGAGCTGCAGAAAGAAAGCTGATGGTTGTGAAACAGTTTACAGAAGCTAACCAGTGATGGTTCTCTAAAGAGATAGTTCAACATTTTGGCAAATTAGCCTATTGCCATAATCCCTTTCAGGAGTAGGTTTGCTACATTTAAAAAGCTATGTGTAACGTAATGTAACGTTACGAGATGGAGTTGTTTTCGAGGCAAATTCAGAGACTGCTCGCCGAAAAACTGGTCCCAACGGCATGCATGAATTTCCCTCTAAAACAACTCTGTGTGGTAACGTTGTGTTATTATCTCATAGCGTGGTGAATGTGCAGATCACAACTTGTCCACCAGAGCATTTTGGAGTTGTTGGATTGTGTATTTGATGAGTTTAATTTGAAACCAAGAGATCCCATGAGCCTCGTAGCTCTGAGCAGCTCACGGCTCTGCTCCGCCGTTCTAAAAATAGCTTGCACCGACAATTAAAGATAACAAACCTACTGCTATGACTATTGGGATTATGGCAATGAACCAATTTGCCAAAATGTTGAACTGTCCCTTTAAACTGCTGAGCTGGTGTTGTGAATCAGCTGATTCCTAAATTATTGTTTGATTGTAGAAATTGAAGGTGTCAAAACATACAGTACATCTTCATTCTTTGTTGTTCTGGTTTTTAGCTGCATGACCTCTATTGCTCTTATTCTGTCTCTTTTTTAATTATGATATGGATCCCCTTGAGTCTGAATAAAGACTGAATTGAATTGAATTGTATCATGTACTCATGTCAGTGAAATGTGACTGTGTGCAGGTGAAGGAGAGCCAGCAGGTGAAGCTGGTGTTCTCTGAGCAGCTCAGTAAACTGCAGACCAAACACCATCAGGACACTGACCTGCTGGAGGAGATCAGGTACCGGACTCTGTGTGTGAAATGCTCCACACCGTTGCAGGCAGAGAGATCAATACAGAAATTGAGCATAAAAGCGTGTTAAGTTCCATGTGTGTTGGTGTTGTTGTGTTGTTGTGTTGTCCCCCAGGTCCTTCAGTAAGCAGCGGGCAGCTATAGAGAAGGAGTACGGTCAGGTGAGTGAACAGAATCTATTCTAGTCCACCCATCAGTTCTGTTTCTGTCATTTTTTACTGGAAGTGCTGGTCACGTATTGATCTGAGCCCAGGTCAGCGTCAGAGCGCTGGTTCTGTGCTGGTCCTGTCATGTGACTCTAACAGAGCTCTCTTTGCTCTGCTCTCATGAGATGATCCAAGTCTCCACCTTTTCAGGAAAGCTCTAGTTTTTGCACCACAGTGGAGAATGTGTTGTGTGTATGTGTATGTGTGCGTGTGTGTGTGTTGCATACCCAACTTTGTGGGAAATAACAACAAGGAGAGTGGTGTTTCCAAATGTGTATGGTGGCCCTGGCAGCTCAGCGCACTGCATCTTGTATTAAAGGGATAGTTCAACATTTTTGGCAAATTGGTCCATTGCCATAATCCCTATAGTCATAGCAGTAGGTTCGTTACCTTTAATTGTCGGTGCAAGCTATTTTTAGAACGGCGGAGCAGAGCCGTGAGCTGCTCAGAGCTACGCTATGGAGGCTAATGGGATTTCTTGGTTTCTCTCATCAAACTCATCAAATACACAATCCAACAACTCCAAAACGCTCTGGTGGACAAGTTGTGACCTGCACATTCACCACACTATGAGATAATAACACAATGTTACCAGACAGAGTTGTTTTAGAGGTAAATACAGAGACTGCTTGCTGAAAAACTGTCCCTGAAGGCAACGTGGATCAGCGGTTTTGCATGAATTTCCCTCTAAAACAACACAATAATCTCATCCGACTCAATGTAACCCCTGTTTCCAGAACAAACTTCTCCCATCAGGGAGAAGATTGCAAATTCCACAAAGCAGATCAAACGGCTTTAAGTTATCCTTTGTTCCAGCTTCTATTGCTGTAAGCTGTTGAACAAGAAAAAGGTGCAATAGAGCAATGTGCAATCTAACTTATTAACTTTCTACACAGCGTCTTGTGCTCCAGTGTAGATACCGTTATGTGATGTTGTTTATTTGTGTTGTTTTCTGTATTTAGGGACAATGCTTTTTCTTTTTTATGTGATGTGTCATAATGTCTTTTTAACATTTTGAAGCAATAGACTGTAGAACTGTGCCCCAAACTAATTTCCCCATTGAGGGACAATAAAGTTCACTTTGCTGCTATTTACTTCTGGTAGACTGTGGGCAGGTGGCCAGTCTGTCACACCAAGGAGTGTCCAGTACAAAGCCCCAGTGTGTTGTTGCACCAACAACACTGTGTTGTGGATGCATGTTGCAGTGTTGTCACAGGGTTGTGATGTGATGTGGTGACCTGTGTTTCAGGCTCTTCAGAGGTTAGCTGTCCAGTACCAGAAGAGGGACTGGCAGAGAGGCAACACAGATACTATCACGTCTGGGTAAGTCCACACACACATGCGCAGCTATCTCACCAGCTGTTGAGTTCCATTTGTGACACAGATGTGCACACTTTTGTTGTCTGAACATTGAATTACCCCTTCATGTCTGTTCTGCTTTTAACTAGGCTGTATGTCAGTACAGCCTTGACAACCACACACTAAAAACACTTGGGTTAAAAAATAACCCGATTTTAACCCAACTGCTGGTTCAAATAAGGACAAACCCCTTTTGGGGGGGTTATTTTAACCCAACAGGTTGGGTTATTGTTTCTTGACCCAACTTTTGGTTTCAATATTCAACCCAAGAGTTGGGTTATGGTAACTGTGAACTGTGAACTGTAAAATGTTGAACTATCCCTTTAAATTCATAGCCCTATAACCCTGAAAATGGGTTACACTCTGGAAAAATAACCCAAAAATTTAACTCAACACCAATAACTCAGAAATTGGGTTACAGAGATAACCCAACATTTTTTAGTGTGCATTCGGCCACATGTTCAGTTGTCATAGATACGTTTGGCACAAAGGAACCCCCATAGTTTCTGTTTCACTTTTTTCAGGCTGACTCCTGCCCCTGGCTGTCCTGAGATCAGTGTCAGTAGAAAGGTGTATGAGCCAAACAGTCATAGATTTACAGTTTATTTTTTTCAATTGCTAACAAGCATTGGTCAAAAACTCTTAACACAGTCTGCATTTCCATCAGGCACCTCAGCTAAACAGTTCATCTCATCCCCAAAACTGTTTCTCACAACAGAACACTGGCTCATTCATCCACAACACTGGTGAAAAGTCACAAAAACACTGTCACTCAGCACACTGAACTACAAGATACTAACAACAGAGAGCAGTACATCAAATATATTTTATATTTGAAGTTTATATTTGATGTTTTCAGATAAATCAGTATTTTATCATAAAATTAGATCTTTGCACTTTGAGTGTTCTCAATTATTGTAATAAGAATGAATCAGGAATGCAGCAATTGACTTCAAGAACATTTATATGAACATGTTTATGTGAACACTAATGCAGGGATGCCTACTCTTGTTCTTGCAAGTTGAGAGTTCACATTTTCATGCCACATACCCATGTGCCTTTGATCAGCCCCCTGCCCACTACACAGGGTACCATAATGAGTATTGTGCAGGTGCATGGGTTTGCACTGTTAGTTTCCACAGATAATGAGCTTTGTTTTTCCAGGAGTGTGTTTTGCGTGTGGCGGTCGGTGGTGGATGCTACAGCTCAGACTGCTGCATCACGACTCGCTGCTGCAGAGGAGTATCGCAGACTGACGGCTCAGGCCTTCAGGAGCTTCCGCAATGCAAAGGACATCCGTGCTAAGAGAGTGAGAGAACCACACACACGCACAGTGACAAACAGGAAGTCATGTTTGCAGCTCACCGCACTATGACTATGATGACATAGCTACAAAAGTGTGTGTGTGTGTGTGTGTGTGTGTGTGTGGTAGGGCCTGGAGCAGCTCCAGAAAGTCCAGAGCGAGGTGGTGGACGCTCTGCGGGAGCTGCACACCATCAAGAAGACTTACCACCAGCTCAGCCATATCGCCAACGTGGCCAGAGAGAAAGTTGCTGACACACAGGCCAGGTGTGTGTGTGTGTGTGTTGAAAGTGTACAGAAATGGCCGTTTGTCCTGTTTGTCGTGCCGAGTTGTCACGAACTGCAACATGAGTTTACCCGAGTAAGGTAAATGAATTTGATTGGTCGTTATCAAGCGGGCGGGATATTCAAAGCTTGGGACGAGACCGAGCTCCGTGTGTGTGTGTGTTGTATCAGACGTTTGATTGACAGATGACAGATCCAATATCTGTGGCTGATGATTTGACTGGCGGTAAATACAAATCTCGCCATATTCCGTCATGATTTGGCCTATCTAACATTAAACCTCCTGCAATAGCTAACGTTTGTCAGGCAGACAGCTGTATCATGTTGTGCTTCTATGGCGGCGCACCAACGTTAAAGGGATAGTTCACCCAAAATTCAAATTTCACTCATTATCTCCTCACCCTCATGTCGACTAAGAGCTGTGAGAATTTTCAGAGTCCTCCGTTCCTTCTCTGAGTTACGGGGGGGTCCACACAGCAGTATTTGTCCATATAATGGTTGTCAATGGACACCAACTTTCTTTGTCCAAAAAGACACACCAAAAAACATCCAAATACCTCCATACTGCTCGTCTGTAATGTCCCTCTTGCAGGGACGTGCACATGATTATAGAGGGGCAGGGGCTCAAAGTCAGAAAAGGGCAGGACATTTTTTTTTGGTCCTTTACACAATATGGAAATTAATGTAAAATTTAATTTGCTAATAGGAAGCTAACTACTTAGCTGTGTGTCCTTTGTAGGTAAAAGTGATTGCCATTTCTTTTGTGTCAACAAATTATTGTCATAATGAGTTAATTCACATTATCATAGGCTTGGAAGACATAAACTTTATATCTAAACCTCTACTGTGAGAGAAATGTGATCCGCCGTAAACACAGTGCATATTATTTTGAAAATTAACCCGGTGTTTTATTTTGTATTTTCTACACTACTTCCTGTCTCGCACGGTCTGCTCTGCTCTGTGCGGAATTGATGTGCCGCGCTCAATTGATGCGCCGTGCTCCGACGTCCGGCAAAAACAGAAGCTGACACATTGAATAATAGAATAATACAGCGTTTTTCTGAAATATTACCCATATTAAATGCTGAATAAGTGGACTGCGACTAGACCATAACTCACAGGTTCAAGTTGCTCCACTGTCACGTCTCCTCAGTTATCCATGGGGCGCAGTTGGCTCTCTCTCCTCTCACTTACTCACTCACTCGCCCTCTCTCTCTCTCTGGCGGAAGCGGCAGGCTCAAACAACCCGGTATTACAAGAAAACGTGGAGTTTTTGTACCGCTGTTTTTTGTTTTTGTTTTTACTTACATCCCTGACAGGAATTTATTAATGTTGTTTAAAAAAAAACAAAAAAAACAAAAAAAAACACACACACACACACAGGCAGAGGGCACTTTTTAAGACGAGGCAAAAAAGGGCAGGGGCTCAAGCACCCATAGGGCCCTATGTGTGCACGTGCCTGCCCTCTTGTATTGAAGCCCTGACATGAGAAATTATTCCGCCGGTCAGTGCAAATCATGAGAGATTTGCACTGACACAGGAAGAGCAGTGAACTGAGACACTGGGAGCTTCCGCTACAAACAAGCTTAAAATATAGACTTATTTAATTTTTTTCAGAACAATTTCGGGGCTTCAATACAAGAGGGACATTACAGACGAGCAGTATGGAGGTATTTGGATGTTTTTTGGTGTCTTTTTGGACGTAGAAAGTTGGTGTCCATTCACAACCATTATATGGACAAATACTGCTGCGCGAACCCCCCATAACTCAGAGAAGGAACGGAGAACTCTGAAAATTCTCACTGTTCTTAGTCGACATGAGGGTGAGTAGATAATGAGTGAAATTTGAAATTTGAATTTGGGTGCATTAGCGCCACCTACTGTGTTGGAGTGTGAACCAGATTCAGCTGGTTATGTGCTGTTGCTGATCCAAACGCTTCTTTGTCTTTAGAAAAAAGCTCCCAAATAATGAGAAAAACTTCGGACAGAAAAACTATCAGGGATCGGGATCAAAGCATTATTTGTGTACTTCCGAATACCGTATTGGAGTTCGGGCACATCCCTAGTCTAAAGGTCTCTCAGAAACAATAGCACCGCTGCACTCTGAATTCTAAAAGTCATTCTTAATGAAAACCTGGTGATGTTTCAGGGATTGAAGCAGGAAACATGTGTATGTACATGTATATGTATGTCTGTTTAACTTTTCAGAGCCAGAAAGAGTGAACATGGGATCTTCCACTTTAAAACTGGCCTGCAGAAGATGAGCGCTAAGGTATGAGCTGAATGTGTATCATGTCAGAAACACAGAACACATGTGAGCAGGAAAATGAGGCGAACCACTATGACCCATTTCTCAGACTTTTTCAAAACTTTTAACACCAGTGCAACTAAACACAGACACACATAATACACTAACACAACTCACCAAATCTGCCAGAACACTGACACATGTTGTCTTCAACAGAAACATGGAGTCAGTCACAGGCACAGCACAGTGTCATTACAACTGAATAACACAAACTTTACATGTGTCAGCTCTACAATAGACTATCAATTGTATTGATCATAAATTGATGTTTGTGTAGTTAATTTTGAACCCTTCTTCTTTTTTCATTTGTTGGGCATGAATTGTGTTCCTTTTTTGTAACACTCGGTACAAAAAGTGAACGACCCATCTCAGAGCAACTTTGCAGAATGTAGAGTTTATGAAAGAAGATGACAGGATTTGCACTAAACAATGTATTGTATTTATGTAGTATTTGCAAAAAGTAATGAAACAAAATACAGGACATAAATTAGTTTTAGTCTGAACTGCTGTTCACTTCAGCCTTTAGCTTTGAACATGAGGTTTTCTGTTTTGACGCACAGTGTGAAAGCAATTGAATTGAAAATGTACCAGTTAACTTCTACTGTTTTGGCCTTTGTTGAGCTTGTGTGTAAAAGAAACTAAAACAAATTTGAAATGTGATGAATGTGTCAAACGAACAAGAACTGTGTTAACTGTGTAGCCCAGAGTTTTGAAAAGTGTTAAAGTATTTTAAAAAATGGGTCATAGTGATTGTAAAAACAACTGACAGCTGTGCAGGACACATTTGAATAGTGAAGTGAGGTGACCTGCATGTGTGTGTGTTTTTGTGGTAGTGACCTACAATTCTCTTATCTATGATGTGTGCAGCTCACAGCCAGGCTGAAAGAATGTGACGACCATTTGACTGAAGTTCGGAATGAATATCTCCTGGCTCTAGCTGCAGTGAATGCCCATCAGCAACATTACTATAGCAACAACTTACCACGCATCCTGGAGGTAACACACACACACACACACTGACCACATCATTTGCTGATGTCCTGTCTGTGGACAGTGTTTCTCTTTCTGGAGTGTCTTTGTAATTAAGTTGTGTTCCACCTGTGTTAGTATTAGATCAAAACTCATTTCTGTTAGCATTCATGTTAGGAAAGTGATCCTGACTCATCAATTCCAAAGGGAGAGAAAGGTTGCATTTATCAAATAATCAGAAATAAGTTGTCAGCATAGGAAAATCTGGTAGTAAGGTGGGTTCTTCTGACAGGTCAGGTATGTTCCAGACTCCCTCTGTGGAAGCTGGCTCAATTTCTGGTTCTCATGTCGCACTGCTCAACCCAGTGAGCTATAGGCTACAGCCCCCCAGAGTTGATTTCCTACACTCTTAGGGGCCGTCCCCACGAACACGGGTATTTTTGAAGCCGTGTTTTTCTCTTCACGGTTTGGCCTTTCACCCACACGTAACCGCAGTTGTGGGCTCCTGAAATCAGAGTTTTTTGTGACCGGAGTCCATGGTGAACTTTTTTGAAACGTCCGGTTTCAGCAGTCATGTGTGGACAGGAAAACCGAGGAAAACCGCAATTTCATGTTCTATGTCACACTGTGGAGCACTCGTGACCAGCTGACGGAGTTGCTGCAGAGCCTCCAGTCTCTGGTTGCTGTTAGCATTTAGCATAACCATTGTTGTTTTTCCGGTATGAATTTTTCCACTCTTGTGATTGGCTAAAATGGCCATCCTGTTAGGAGTGCTATCGCCACCTACTGCTTTGCGGATTTTGCTGTCTCATGTGGACAGAGATATTTTTATCACACAGGTGGTGTGGACGCAAATTTTTTAAAATGCCATAAAAGTTTGGTTTCAAAAATACCCGTGTTCGTGTGGACTAGGCCTATGAAATAAAAGTGCTATGCAGAACCATATAAGGTTCTTCGGCTTGTCCTCATAGGAGTTCTAACCCAACTTAAAGGTTATACTGAGAACCCAACATAAAGGGTTATATCTAGAACCCAACATGAAGGGTTATACCTAGAACCATCTATGAAAGGTTACACCTAGAACCCCCAATGAGAGGTTCTACAAAAATCCCTTTTATGGCGTATTGGTTTCACCCAGAAGCCTTACTGGGGGTTTCATCCAGAAAATATCCCACTTCTTACGGTTTCATCTAGAACCCACACAGGGAGTTCCACCAAGAACCCTTTTACTGGAACCCTTAGTGTTACCAAGAACCCTCGAAAAACCATTTCTTCAGCAAAACACTTTTGGAACCCTTATTTCTAAGAGTGTACAGTCAAATCCAGTCTCCCACCACCCTGCCCTGCCCTAACCTCTGTCTTCACAAAGCTGCTCTACAAGAACCATGTTCATCTCTCCTAACTGCTCTGACATTTGTCTTCATCAGCAAATGGATGGGAATATTTATGATGATCTCAGAAGTCACTTCCTCCGTCTGTGTGGGACGGAGCTGGACACCTGTGTGTCCACACAGAAACTGTACGGCAACATATGGGACAGTGTAGCCAAGGTACGTGTGCAGAGAGTGCTGTCTGGTGCTGCTTATATAAATGTAAAATGAATGACACATTAGGAGCAAATAGAAATGACAAAGTGCAGTGATGTAGGAGACCCATATCAGCAGGAGGCCGTGGAGCACGCAACACAGACAGTAGCTGTTTTTGTTGTTTCTGCTATTATTGTAACCAAGGCAACAAAGATTGTCTAATGCCTAATGAGGAAGTCTGTATTTTAACCTAAATACACAGTACGGTACCAAAGTTGTAGACACTAAAAGTAAATGCATCATCTAAAGTTCAGTCAACAGAAGAAACCTAAATAAGTAGACTATGGTGTCTCCTTGCACACTTTCACACAGTTCTTCAAGCTGTATACTTGACTGGCAGGTTGTTGAAGCTTCTTGTCAAAGTTCTTGGGTGGATTGAGGCAGTCTTGTCTCTTCTGTCTCTTCATGTAATCCTAGACTGACTCCATAATGTTGAGATCAGAACATAGGCGTCACCAAACCCCTTTTACTGGGGCACAAGTATGTTTAACTGGCACGATGAGCTTTGCCCAGCATAAATGTCACATAGGTAGTACACTTTAATGCTTAAGACAGGGACACACCGGCCCAACCGTCCGGCGTCGGGCCTTGTCGTACAGCATCAGGTCTTTGTCTGATCCGACATTCTCAGTCGGGACTCGTCGGCCGTCAGGAGAGTAGATTCGTTGGGTACTCTGATGCTCTGTGCTAGCTATGGCAATTCTGATTGGCGGTGCCCTAAGCGAATCAGCGTGGTGTGTGGGAGGGACGGAAGTGACCACAGTAAACAAACGGTGTCCTAGCCTGTCCTACAGTAAAAATGGCACACAAAATAAAGAGTAAAACAATATATTAAGCAGCAATATATATTTAAGCATCAAAGATGTTCAATCAAACCCATTTGAAACAACGTTCAAAACACACACAGCGTGTCACAACTAAGTATATAAAGTCCGCTAATTAATGCTTAATGCTAACATATAATGTAAATTTACGTTTGTTCGCTGTAATATAATTTTTTCCAGCCCTTCAAAGTTTTTTGGACCTAACCAACTCATGTATCCCTCCACCCAGGGTTAGCGCCCGCCAATCAGCAGTTGGTTAGCTCCAAATAAAAACTGTGTTTTTCCTGCACTTTGAGGGGCTGGAAAAAATTATATTCTAGTGAACAATGGAACTGTGTTTTGTTTTTTGTTTTTTTTTCAGGTAAAACCTCTTTTAGGCCGCAAAAATAGTCTGTTTCTTTGGGTCCATTCACAACAATGTATGTTGTAAATCTCTGGGCAGGGCTATGGGCTGGCGTTGCTAACAGGAGGAGTGCAGAGAGTCTTCTACTGCAATTAAAGTACTTAGGGGCTATTTGTAGATCATACAACCCCACTTTTAAAAAAATGATACTATCCCTTTAAGTGTGAAACCTGATATTGTTTCAGACTGATTTGTTGAGACTGGGGTCCACCCTATGGGTCCACCCATCAGCAGGAGGTGGTAGCAGTAGGAGGTCAGGCATGGCTGCTGTTGTATGGTGCAGCGGGTGGTGATTGGATCAGAGGACTGTGAGGAGCCATGTCAACCCAGGCAGAAACCATACATCAGACATGTTTCACTTTGTCTCTAGAGAGTGACTGGCTGTTGTGTTGTCAGGTAACCAGAGAGAAAAACATCAAACAGTTCCTACAAGAATCTGCTTCCTTCAGCAAAATGACTGACTTCACCTTCCAGTCTGCTCCACATGACAAGGTGAGTGTGTGTGTGTTGTATTTCATAGTGAACCATTGTTTAAAGGGATAGTTCAACATTTTGGCAAACTGGCCCATTGCCATAATCCCTATAGTCGTAGCAGTAGGTTCATTACCTTTAATTGTTGGTGCAAGCTATTTTTAGAAAGGCAGAGCAGAGCCGTGAGCTGCTCAGAGCTACGCTACGGAGGCTCATGGGATTTCTTGATTTCCCGTTACCAGACAGAGTTGTTTTCAAGGGAAATTCATGCAAAACTGCTGATGCGCGTTGCCTTCAAGGACAGTTTTTCATCAAGCAGTCTCTGTATTTACCTCGAAAACAACTCTGTCTTGTAACGTTGTGTTATCATAGCATGGTGAATGTGCAGGTCACAACTTGTCCACCAGAGCGTTGTGGAGTTAGTGGATTGTGTATTTGATGAGTTTGATGAGGGAAACCTAGAAATCCCATGAGCCTCCATAGCGTAGTTCTGAGCAGCTCACGGCTCTGCTCCACCGTTCTAAAAATAGCTTGCACCAACAATTAAAGGTAATGACCCTACTGCTCTCGGGATTATGGCAATATGGGCCAATTTGTCAAAAATGTTGAACTATCCCTTTAAAGAAAACATAAACTTATCATATTAACTTTTACCTTTGTGTAGTACACACATTTCTGCTTCAGTCTGCTGTCACGGTCACACAACCAAAGCATAATGCAGTCACACAGAGACAGTATGATAGCTGCCATGTGTGTGTGTCTCCTGTGTGCAGGTGTGTTCTCTGCAGGAGGTGTGTTCATCGGAGACTGACGGCTGTCTGGTCAAAGAGGCCAAAAAATGGGCAACGAAAGCAGCCAAAGACTTCAAGATCCTCACCCACGGAGAGAGGGTGAGACTGAGAGTTGCTGCTACTGCTGCTCAGAATCACAGCTCACTCTTTATTCAGCCTCTTCCTGTTTACATCACTTTGACGACACATTTCATTTCATTATCAAGATGAGTGTTTGTGGTAGTGGCCTAAATTTCCCTTATTTATTGACACTCTACATTATCTTCTTCTACGTTACTTCTTCACACAATTCACAATTCTCAGCTGGACGAATCCTCCATCAGATAATTAGAGTGACATTAGGATTTTCCACATTAAAGGAGACATATTATGGAAATATCACTTTTTGAAGGCTCTCTAACAGAATATTTGGGTGTTGGCCTTGCCGTCTGGTTAACCATTTTCAGACTCCCTAGGTTGAAATCCATGTGGTTTTATGAGCTGTTCCTTCAGTTGTCTTCCAGTGATGTAATTAACTTTTGAATTTGCATAACCCCACCCCTACCTGGTACCAGTAGAAGGGGCGGGGCAAGCAGTGGTTCATTAGCATTTAAAGGGACAGACACTGAAAGCAGCCGTTCTGAACAAGGCTGCTTAGAGAGGATGAAAAGAGCTGCGATGTTTGATCCTTGGGGGATTTTGACCAAAGCATGTCACACACATGTCTAGACACCTGAGAACTATTTGAATGTGTGGAAAAGGGGCAGAATATGTCTCCTTTAAAGTCTATGAGATGAGACTGTTTAATCAGCAGTTCTTTGAGAGCAAAAAATATGTGCTGCTGTGTCATATGAAGAGCTTTATGTGTTGTGTGTGTGTATGTGTGTGTGTGTGTGTCATGCCAGGCTCTGCAGATGTTGGAGAGTCGGCTCAAGCTGTTGTCGGGAGAGACAGAGCTCAGAGTTGAGCAGAAGATAGCAGAGGTGCAGGACAGTGTCCGGAAAGCCAGGGTATGATCATGTTTTCTACATTTTCCACCGTATTTCCCTCCTCCTCTCATCCACAGATGAGAACTGTTCTGAGTTCAGCATGTCCATGCTTTCATTCACATTCACATTCCTTGTGTGATTACAAAAAGTGTTTTTGAATGTCTCCATTCCCGTGTGGTACTGGGATTTCAGAAGCAAACCTAAACTTAACATTTTCCTAATTCATGCATACACTCTAAGAAATAAAAGTGCTATCTAGAACCATATATGGTTCTTCGGCTTGTCCTCATAGGACAACCCTTTTTGACTCCAGGTAGAACCTTTTATAAAGGTACCTGGAACCCTTTTGGAGGGTTCTACCTAGAATCCAATTAAAAGGGTTAGGCCTAGGCCTAAGAAATAAAAGTGCTATGCAGAACCATATAAGGTTCTTCGGCTTGTCCTCATAGGAGAACCCTTTTGGAGGGAGGGTTCTACCTAGAAGCCAACATAAAGGGTTATATCTAGAACCCAACACATAAAGGGTTCTACCTAGAACCATCTGTGAAAGGTTACACCTAGAACTCCCAATGAGAGGTTCTACAAAAATCTCTTTTATGGCGTAGTGGTTTCACCCAGAAGCCTTACTGGGGGTTTCATCCAGAAAATATCCCACTTCTTACAGTTTCATCTAGAACCCACACAGGGAGTTCCACCAAGAACCCTTTTACTGGAACCCTTAGTGTTAGGAAAGTGGTTTTTCAGAAGCAAATGGTTCCAGGTAGAACCTCAGCCCTTGTAGAAGAACCCTTTTGGAACCCTTATTTCTAAGAGTGTATGAGCTTCACACATTACTCCATGAAAAATGATAAAAAATCAGCTTTACCACACATCACACCTGGAGACATGTGAAAATCACATGTGATGGTTGTACATTTGAATTTCATCTAAAGGAAATCATCTAAACCAGGCCAGATCCAGACCTGAACCCAGACCCAGTCCTCTCTGGACCCAGACCAGTGACCTATAAAATGCTTAATTATTACATTTTGCCATCTTTTCAAGACTTTACAGCACTGTAACATAAAGATTCTCACCCAATCACTGTGACTAAAGACACAGAGGAGAGACAGGAGAAGTAATGGGGGAAAGAGGAAATTAACATAGAAGGTGCTGTTTGTTCTAAAAATGGTTGCCATAGTTGTGAAATGGAGATAAAACAAAAGAAACTAATATTTCACTTTTTAAGTCATTTTCTCAGAATTTAACCATTGTCCGTTATGTAGTTGTTACTTACAGTATTCGTGTTTATTTTCTTTGAAATTAGGAGAAAATATCAAAAAATTGAAATATTACGAAGGCATTTTAAAAAAGGTTTGTTTCACATATAAACTTGCACAGAAACCTCTTTGTTGTGTCTCTTGAAAGGCGGCAGACTGAGCTCAGATCAGCTGCTCTGACTCAGTCATGAAGTGCACCCACCTACTGTATGTTTGTATGTGTGTGTGGTGTCTCAGCTGAACAGGGTGAAGGCTGAGGCCCGGCTGGCTCTGCTCGCACTCAGAGTCACAGGAACTGACCTGTGGCTCCACGATGCCATGAACCAAGCAGAGGAGGAGCTGGAGAGAGAGAGGAGGCTGAGTGAGCAGAGGAGGTCCACCGAGGACTTCTCAG
Source organism: Decapterus maruadsi (assembly GCA_030347415.2). Lineage (NCBI taxonomy): Eukaryota > Metazoa > Chordata > Actinopteri > Carangiformes > Carangidae > Decapterus > Decapterus maruadsi. The sequence continues at coordinate 32,168,009 of CM064903.1, read as the reverse complement.
TATGCTGACACACACACACACACACATACACATTCTGTCTGGCCCTCGCTTTGTTCCTCTGTGTTTACTGAGTTTGTCGTGTGTCAGGAGGACGAGTTTGAGCTGACTGACTTTGAGGACTACAATGATGAGAATGGAGACATCTTCATAGACCCAGTGTCAGCCTCAGGAGTGTGTGTCTATCCTACAGCCTGCAGAGTCATCTACAGCTATCAGGTGCTGCACACAGACACACAACATGAAGAAATTCACTCAAGTCCCCAGTTCCAATGTTTCCTCTAGTTGTATGCATTATTAGTCAAAGTATTGGAGCTGAAAGAAGATGTACTGAGACACTGGGTGTTGATAACAGGAGACAGTTGATACTTAAAGGATAATTACCGTTTTTTACAATCTAGACCTTATTTCTAACATAAAATACGATAATTTCCTCACACAGATAACATGGACAGATAACAGGAAGAAGTGTGCAGTTACAGCCTTGTGACCTGGTGTGATCTGGTGTCATTTCCTTCAGGCCAGCCAATCGGATGAGCTGTCAATCAAGGAAGGGGAGGAGCTGCAGGTGATTGAAGATGGAGACATGGAGGACTGGCTGAAGGTATCGGCTGCTTTGATCCTGGTAGACCAGGATGTGTGTGTGTGTTCTCCAGTCTCACACCTGTGTGTCCATCGCTCCGCAGGTGTGTAACGCCTGTGGACAGGTGGGCTATGTTCCTGAGCGTTATGTGCAGTTCCTGTGTCTACCAGCAGAGGAGGCTGCTCAGCTGGACAGCTCCTTCAGCTCCACATCGTCCACTGGGAATAAAGAGAGGACAGGGGGCAGAGGTAAACAGTGTTAGAGAGACAGAGACACTGCTGTACCGGAATATACATGTATACAACACATGAAATCAAGGCTTGTTTACAGTTACTAAAGGGATAGTTCAACATTTTGGGAAATTGGCCCATTACCATAATCCCTATAGTCGTAGCAGTAGGTTCATTACCTTTAATTGTTGGTGCAAGCTATTTTTAGAACGGCAGAGCAGAGCCGTGAGCTGCTCAGAGCTACGCTACAGATGCGAATAGGATTTCTTGGTTTCTCATCAAACTCATCAAATAATCCACCAACTCCAAAACACTCTGGTGGACAAGTTGTGACCTGCACATTCACCACGCTATGAGATAATAACACAACGTTACCACACAGAGTTGTTTTAGAGGGAGATACAGAGACTGCTTGATGAAAAACTGTCCCCGAAGGGAACGCACATGAGTGGTTTTGAATTAATCTCCCTCTAAAACAACTCTGTCTGGTAACATTGTGTTATTATCTCATAGTGTGGTGAATGTGCAGGTCACAACCTGTCCACTAGAGTGTTTTGGAGTTTTTGGATTGTGTATTTGATGAGTTTGATGAGGGAAATCAAGAAATACCATAAGCCTCCGTAGCGTAGCTCTGAGCAGCTCACGGCTCTGTTCCGCTGTTCTAAAAATAGCTTGCACCGGCAATTAAAGGTAACGAACCTACTGCTATGGCAATGGGCCAATTTGCCAAAATGTTGAACTATCCCTTTAAGGCCAGACGGCGCCATAAAGAAGCCTATAGAGTTATGAATAGAATTATAAATATACCATCACTACATATGAACCAACAAAGACTGTCTTTAAGTAAGACATTCCACCATATAAATGTGTATGTTATGTATTACCACTAAAATCCCATAAGGCAGGAAAAAGCAGCGGCTGACTCACACTTTGCAAAGTGCAAAGTAAATAACACACCATGGTTATGAAGCTCATATGATTTAGATGTGATGTGTTTCAGGTTTAGCCAGAGCTCTGTACACCTACCAGGCCCAGAGTGCAGAGGAGCTGTCTTTCCAGGAGGGGGCGCTCATACACCTGATCCGCTGTCAACAAGGAGAGGTGCAGTAGATTTCAACTCGTGGATGTTGTTGATGTTGTTGATGATGTCTCTTTGTTTTCTGGATCTGAACTTTGTACCCGGAGGTGAATGTGACTCAATACTGATATATATGTAATTCACAAGATGCTGAATATAGATTCTACACTGAGTCATGACATCTCACAGAGGATGTATATGACCCTTTGATACAGACCTCACCGGTCAAACTCACAGCTGCTGTGTCACTGTAGCTACCCAACAGCTCCACCACCACAGGTGAACGCTGTCAGGGGTAGATAGGTACGGGCTATACAGATAAGATTGGCTTGCCTCGCCTCTGCACCACGTTTCAGGTGGATGACGGTTTCTGGGAGGGAGAGCTGAATGGACGGACCGGTGTCTTCCCATCGTTGGTGGTGGAGCTCGTGCATGATGAAGGCAAGGAGGAGGAGAAGCAGGAAGAGGAGGTGAGCACCGTCCAGCCCCTCCCCACCACGACCACAACCACAGCCACGCCCCTCCTCTCCCTTCCTATCCCAGTCCCCCTCTCTCCTGGCTGTAGCTCAGCGACCCCGCCCACCAGCGTGGAGGACAGGCCTGCAGACAACACAGCAGGTGAGACAGTGTCCAACGGAGCTGAGGTGATCATCACTTGTTAATAATGACTGACGGTGTGCGGTTGTGTCTCTGAACAGACGCTGGAGGAGGCAGCCACAAGTCTCCAGACCTGTGCAGCAGTCGACTGAGACCAGTACGTAACAGCAGTGTTTACAACAGCCACTACACAATGTGTGTGTTTGGTTAACACCTCTCTCTTTCTCTCTCCTCCATCTGTTCTGTTCCAGTGTCGAGCTCCTCCACCTCCTCCAGCTCAGAAGCCTTTACCTCAACCCTGAGGCACCTTCATGCAGACACGCATACACATCTTAAAGGGGAAGTGCTGTTTTTTTTTTTTACAATCTGGACCTTTTTTCCAGCATAAAATACAATCATTTCCTCACCCAGATAACTTAAGTGTCATTACAAGTCGTTCTGATGAAATTAGCTCCAGCCGAGAGCCGTGTATATCTGTATAATGTGAGTCTACAGGGTAGCAGTATGCAGCCTCTAAATAACACATTATCTGCCACGAAACTCGTTCATCTCACCAATATTTAGTTATGATACACTAGTGCTATTCCCTTCTGAGTCCGTTGTGGCATGTTATCAACATCTAGGGTCTGTAGTTTGACCTACTGACCTCTGATCTGGATAATGTCCGGCTCATTCTGATAATAATGATTCTGCTTCAGCATTCAGATCCATTTTTATCTTAACTATCCAGATCTTTAGTGAGTCCAGGTTGAGGAGAGGAAGCCTGTGGAAGCTGAACTTCATCCAGCTGCTCATTTTGTTCTGACAAGTCAGAAACACGCAGAAACGAACCGTAGTATTAGCGGTAGCAACAAGCTGATCCAGGTCAAAGTTATCTGGTTGACCCTGAGTCCTTTAAATTGATCGGTTCTCTGCTGGAGCTAATTTCATCAGAATGACTTGTAATGACACCAAAGTTATCTGGGTGAGGAAATGATCGTATTTTATGCTAGAAATAAGGATTGTAAAAAACGGCAACTCCCCTTTGATGTGTCATTGTTGTGCGGTATTTGAGAGGAGTTCACTTTGATCAAACATACAGCAGAGACCAAGGTCAAATGGTGTGAGTTACTGAGAGTGGACTGTAACCACCAGGCAACACAGACAGTATGAAGTAAACAGATTCAGATTCAAAAAATACAAAATGTACACTACAATCCTTCTATATTTTACTGCAATGTCATTGTGTTGATAAAATTGTTTAATTTTGAAATATTCTCTGAATAAATGTTTAATCACTGTTCTTCAGTGTGACAGAGGTTCAGTGTGATGGCGGATCCTTGCAGTGTCAAACTGGAAACTGTTGTCTTACTATAGACTAAATGATGCTGCATCTGACTGCAGGAAGAAGAAAGAGAGTTCATGTTTGGATTTACACACACAGCACCCCCTGTCAAACACACAGAAAAATAGAGAGAGATACTTATTGTATCCTGTCCTTCCAAGTATTTTCCACTGAGCTGATCAACATCTATTGAGATACTTCACCTGCTGCACCTCCATATCCACTATTGCACTCTTAGAAATAAGGGTGCCAAAAGGTCAAGGGTTCTTGGTAACACTAAGGGTTCCAGTAAGAGCCATTTTGATCCAGAGAACCCTTAAAAACCCTTTCCCCAAAGAAATGTTTTTTCAAGGGTTCTTGGTAACACTAAAGGTTCCTGTAAAAGGGTTCTTGGTGGAACTCCCTGTGTGGGTTCTAAATGAAACTGTAAGAAGTGGGATATTTTCTGGATGAAACCCCCAGTAAGACTTCTGGGTGAAACCAATACGCCATAAAAGGGATTTTTGTAGAACCTCTCATACCCCTAGGTGTAACCTTTCACAGATGGTTCTAGATATAACCCTTTATGTTGGGTTCTCAGTATAACCCTTTAAGTTAGGTTCTCAGTATAACCCTTTAAAGGCGTACAGAAATGGCCGTTTGTCGCGCCGAGTTGTCACGAGCTGCAACACGACTTTACCCGAGTGAGGAAAACAGATTTGATTGGTCGTTATCGAGCGGGCGGGATATTCAAAGTTTGGGGCGAGTCCGAGCTCCGTGTGTGTGTTTCAGACGTTTGAATGACGGATGACGGATCCAATATCAGTGGCTTTTGAATCGTGTACAGGCTGACGTATAATCCGTGCGCCTGCATTGTCCAATGTGAAAAAAAATACCACACTTTCATCCTGGATTTACTCAAAAATAGAATTTTGCACAAAGTTTGGCCTACATCGTCTGATAGATGAGTTATTACACTAATTTTAGGACCCAGAGTGGGCTCAAATCCAATGTCCTTTTCTGTACACCTTTAAGTTGGGTTCTAGGTAGAACCCTCCAAAACGGTTCCAGGTAGAACCTTAAGGGTTCTCCTATGAGGACAAGCCGAAGAACCTTATATGGTTCTACATAGCACCTTTATTTCTAAGAGTGTAATGCAGTTTGTAATAAACACGTCCTTATTTTAATGAAAATACAGTTCTAAGAAACCGTAAGGAGCAACCACTGTCTCAAAGTGTTATTTTTTAAATAATTATAAAACAATTCACAGTATGTAATTTGTCTATTCAGTCAAACATTTACATTGACCTACATGATTCTATTGAAAGTGATGGCATTCCACTGACTCTGACTCAGTTTCCCAGGAAGTGATGCTGATCTCTGACCTGTGCCTGGTGGCTGTTGCAGGACTCTCCAGGGCCAGAGGCTGGAATGTAAACTAGTGCAGGAAGGACCCAAAACAAATACAGATGACATGGTTTCAGTCTCCCTGCAGATACAGAGCCTACTGTATGTAGATGTTAGATTACATAGAAATAGACATAGAAATGTTCCCCTCAGTGTGTGTGTGTGATATCATGACCGTAAGCTCTGAGGGGAGAGACTGAGATCCAGTATGACAATATAAAACATGAGGCTTTGAGAGTGAGGTTGGAAATATATTCATATAGCTCAGGCTATTTTTGATTCAGCAAAAAAAAACACAGTGATCTAACAAAAATCAACCGCTTTGGGAACAAAATGTCTCATCAAACTGGTTTTAATGAACCTAATAAATGTTTTAAACTCTGGGTTACCCTTATCCTCATGCTTTTTCTGAGTCACTCATACGATGTCATTTGTCAGATGCCCTACAGAACACATGCACTGAGGTAAGACTCACTGCAAATCAAATGGTATGCAACACGTGGTTCCACCGCACGGTTCCCTCAGCAGTTCTCCTCCATTATGGCCTCCTAGAGAGACCACAAACCCTAACCCAATGCCACGAGTGCTAGTTATTGAAGCCACTTCCTTTTGTGCTACTTTAAGGCAATAAAATTATGTAATGTATGTGCAACATTCCTGTGCTGGACCTGCATCAGACAAATCAGGATCTTTGCAAATAGCTGATTAATGGGAGGATAAAAATAAAAAAAAAATTAAAATTGAGCATCACTTAATGTGTGTGCTTACCCAATCTCAAGACAAACCACCTGCTCTCAGGAAAGCCATTATCTTATAATGTGTATGTTTAATATTATAGGCTAGTTATATGTCTGTGGTTGACTCTGTGTTATAAGACAACCTCTTTGATGTTATACCAGGAACAGACTTTGTCCAGGGTTCATTTTCACCAGTTGTTATCCCTTAGCAAAAAGTAGATTAATTGATTGAATTTATTTTATTAAGTATGCTTGAGTATACTATGGAATGTATAGAATACTAGAAAGTATACTAATTTGAACCGGAAATGTATTTCTCTTGTTAAAACATGCATATTGGTGTTTGCGTTGAAATACTAGAAAGAATAGCACACAATGGTGTGCCTTCCTAAAAAAATGTTGACCTCACCGTAGGCTACTTGCCTCTTTCAATAAAATGTTTTGGAGTCTGCAAAAGGGATAAAGTATACTCAAAATTTAGTCAGAACAAGCTCAATGATAATTTTTTTTTTTTTTTTTTTCTAATAAGTTTTACGAATTGATCCAAAGCGATCCAAGGGGGGCTGGATACGTAAAAAACCAGGTTATGACTCCTTTAATACTTCTTCGGACTAAACTGGAACATTTTATGTTTATAAAAGTATACCTTATAGGTCATTTTAAGTTTACAAAAGTACACTTTCATATATACAACACTACACTCGTCTATATATTCCTAGTGTACTATACACTTCTAGTCCATTTTTAGTTTATTTAAAGGGATAGTTCACCCAAAATTCAAATTTCACTCATTATCTACTCACCCTCATGTCGACTAAGAGCTGTGAGAATTTTCCTCCGTTCCTTCTCTGAGTTACGAGGGGGTCCATGCAGTAGTATTTGTTCATATAATGGTTGTGTATGGACACCACTTTTCTTCGTCCAAAAAGACACACCAAAAAACATCCAAATACCTCCATGCTGCTCGTCTGTCCCTCTTGTATTGAAGCCCCCACATGAGAAATTGTTCCGCCGGTCAGTGCAAATCACGTGAGAATATCTCACAGCTCTTAGTCGACATAAGCGTGAGGAGATAATGAGTGAAATTTCAATTTTGGGTGAACTATCCCTTTAAGTATACTTTATAAGGTCATTTTAAAAGTACACTTTCAAGTATACAAGTACACTCATCTATATACTCCTAGTGTACTCTACTTCTAGTCCACATTTTTAATTTATTAAAGTATACTTTATAAGGTAATTTTAAGTTTACAAAAGCACACTTTCAAGTATATACTGCCTCTGTTTTAGTATAAAATGAGTATACTTGAAGTACACTTTAATAAACTACTTTCTGCTAAAGGATGTAGAGATGCTCATGTATTGGACCAGACTGTAAGTACTGGTATGGTTTTCTCCTTTTTGATAGTGTTTGTAATGTCTGTTTAGAACATGATAACGTATGTCAAGCACATAGACAAAGTTCCTGTAGTTACTGTGTAGTGAATTGCATTTGTTTTTTTAGGATGTTGAGATTCTTTAGTTTGACCTTTTTCACTTTGTCCCTCATGTATCTATACCTGTGATTTATCCCACAATGCTATTGTGGAATGTGTGACTGCTAGTGCTAACTCATCTCAGAAGCAGTCATGTCATGTCTTATATTTAATTCAAAAAACAAACAAACACGAAGTATGACTTTGTGACTCTGCAATGAATTCAACATTGTTTATGACTCAGCTTTAATCATGAACATGAGCAGTCAGACAAACATACAAGCTTTCAACAAAAAAACAACCTGACACACTCAACTCATCAGACTTTAAAAGTCCACCACAGTCATTCACTGCAGAGTGAGCAGTCTTACTGTCTACTGTTAACGCATATAACACTCATCAACTGTCTGTAATGTGATGGAGAAGCTCTGCAGATTAGACTTTAAAATACTCCATTATACTTGAAAATACACATCAGATTTTAAAATGCATGATTTATAAGTTTCACAGCTTTACGGACTGTAGAGTTTGATGAACAGCCAGTGTTTCACAGTCTCCTGTCACACAGAGACAGAGCGTGAGCAGAGAGAGGTGGTGTTAAGAACAACATGAATATATGAATGAATATGGATCAATATCACAACTGCACTAAACTGATAAGACAGTCTGTCTGAGCTGGTTGTAGTGTATTACCCAGTGGAAGCACCTGATTACATTAGTACAAGAACTTATTCTACTGATAATATGTGTACTAACTGTATGTGGTCAACAGAGCAGTTAAAACAACTGGTGGAAACCAGAGAGGGGTCCAGTCCTCACTGAGCTCCTACGGTGGCCCTGAGGACTCAATACACTGCAGTACACTCTTAGAAATAAGGGTTCCAAAAGTGTTCTTCTACAAGGGCTGAGGTTCTACCTGGAACCATTTGCTTCTGAAAGAGTTTTTCGAGGGTTCTTGGTAACACTAAGGGTTCCAGTAAGAACCATTTTGATCCAGAGATCCCTTAAAAACCCTTTCCCCATAGAAATTGTTTTTCAAGTTCTTGGTAACACTAAGGGTTCCAGTAAAAGGGTTCTTGGTGGAACTCACTGTGTGGGTTCTAAATGAAACCGTAAGAAGTGGGATATTTTCTGGATGAAACCTCCAGTAAGGCTTCTGGGTGAAACCAATACACCATAGAAGGGATTTTTGTCTCATTGGGGGTTCTAAGTGTAACTTTTCACAGATGGTTCTAGAATCCTTTATGTGTTGGGTTCTAGATATAACCCTTTATGTTGGGTTCCCAGTATAACCCCTAGAGTAGGTAGAACCCTCCAAAAGCCAAAAAGGGTTCTCCTATGAGGACAAGCCAAAGAACCTTATATGGTTCTACATAGCACTTTTATTTCTAAGAGTGTAGTACAAATGGCAAATATATCCGTTCCAAGTGCATCCCAGCCAGCCTGTTTATTCCCTGGAAACACTTCTGTTGTATTGTAAGTATTAGCAACATATGCAGTCAAAGTCATGAGGGTTGTTTGTGTGGAGCTGAGGGCCACCGTATCACTCTCACAGTAGAAGCAAAATGAAGCACACACTGTCACCAGAGAATTACAAATCAGATGATTGTTTGATCCAGATGTAAACACACTGGACTGTACTTGTCAGTTGTAAGCTGGGAAAATGACACATTTACATGCAGCATTAAAATGGACCCTCTAGTCAAATGTTAATTTTCTGTATTTTTTTTATTTCCTGCAATCAAAACGTAAAAACAAAATTTAAACAGTGATTGTGGCATATGTTTAACCACTATGTGCTTACTAAACACACTTGTGAGGGAGGTGAAGACCTGCCATCAGGGTCAGGGTTAGCTCCTTTCATCAGCTGCCTGAGAATCTGAACATGAAGCTACAACACAGAGGAGGCTAGAGAAGATGCTGAGTCCTGATGTGAAGACCCAGAGCAGTCTGGTCTGCAGCAGAGAGTCCAGACCTCTGGACCAACTATACATGTCAGTATTAATGTTTAATTCTCCATTTTTTCCAGTTCATAAAATAAAAATATGATTGTGCATGACTCATCTTTAATATTTTCTCACTGGAGTTATAATTTCTTGTGTCATCTAAACAAAATGAATAAATACAAACTAATAATTTGCCATTTGCACAAACCTTTGCAAACAACTGTAGTATGGAGTTAGATATAATCACTGAACTGGTGTAGTTTTATCAGTCCAGCTGCTGTGGAGTGGCTTTATACCTACTCTGCATATTAACTGACAATCAGGATGATCAGTAGGTGAGATTAAAGATGAGATCTGATGGTAAAACCTCAGTGCATCATAAAACTATAAATACTCATTATTTTCAGTGCAGCAGTAAATGAATGATCACACAGCTCAAATGAGTCAGTCCAAACCTAGGTGTTCACTAATAAGCAATAATCCAACTAGATGGTATTGGACTATTGGTTGACCACTGGTCATCTACCAATTATCAATATTTTATTACATTTAAAAAATACATTGTGCATAATGTTTTTCCAATAACATTATTCCTTAATCTTACCCTGAAATTATCTGAAGCCACGTTTCAGGGTAAGGAATATGTTATTGTATGAAAGAGCACAGCTCTGACACTGAAGTAAAGCTTTATCCATTTAAATAGTAAAATATTTTTCAATGACATTGTGTTGGGACTACTAAGACTGTGGCTGAGGATGTGGCTGAAGAAGCAGTTGGTTCTTCAGTGTGTCCCAGACCTGTGAATGTAGTCTGAATGATCAGAACCTTCAAGGAGAATTGACTTTTTTTTTACAATCTGGACCTTATTTCCAGCATAAAATACGATCATGTACTCACCCAGATAACTTTGGTGTCACTACAAGTCGTTCCAACGAAATGATCTCCAGCTGAGAGCCGTGTATATCTGTATAATGTGAGTCTACAGGGCAGCAGAATGCAGCCTCTAAATAACACACACTGCAGAGAAACTCCTTCATTTCACCAATATTTAGTTATGATACACTGGTGCTATTCCCCTCTGAGTCCAGGGTTAGCTGTTATCAACATCCAGGGTCTGTAGGTTGACCTACTGACCTCTGACCTGGATGATGTCATCTCCGACCGCTGCCTGGCTCATTCTGATAATAACTATTCCACTTAAGCATTCAGGTCCATTTTTATCTCAACTATCCAGAGCTTTAGTGAGTCCAGGTTGAGGAGAGGAAGCCTGTGGAAGCTGAACTTCATCCAGCTGCTCATTTTGTTCTGACAAGTCAGAAACACACAGAAACGGACCGTAGCATTAGCGGTAGCAACAAGCAGCGCCGCACCGTAGTCGGAGATGACATCATCCAGGTCAGAGGTCAGTAGGTCAACCTACAGACCACGGATGTTGATAACAGCTAACCCCGGACTCAGAGGGGAATAGCACTAGTGTATCATAACTAAATATTGGTGAAATGAACCAGTTTTTCTGCAGATAATGTGTGTCAGAATGACTTGTAATGACACCAAAGTTATCTGGGTGAGGAAATGATCGTATTTTATGCTAGAAATAAGGTCCAGATTGTAAAAAAAACAAACAAACAAAAAACAGCAATTGTCCTTTAAATGTGTCCTGACTGTACCCTGGGTGCATTTACAGCTGAGCTCAGGGCTGACCTTGTGATCACATCACCTGAGATGGATGCTAACACCAGGCCTGAACAGGGATTATAGTGAACCTCATGGTGGAGACGGAGGGAGGTCAGGGAGTCACTGGAATCAGCAGGATTCTTCTTCTGGGAAGCTAAAATTGTTTTATTGAGGGCCAACGTATGTTTCATCCTCAGAGCAGTGGACAGCTAAAAATGATATGTGTGTAATTTGTGTTTAAATGGATCAGAGATCAGAGTGGTGGTCAGTCATTGAACCAGCCAGGTAGTGCCAGTGCGATCTATTCACAGCTGTGGTTAAATACAAAGACGTTTCCATCATTTTCTCATAGTCCAGCTTGGAAATGTGGAGAGTTAATTTCTCAGTCTGAAGTACGTATTATCTCCTTTTCCTCCTCCTCCTCCGTCCTCCTCTCTCCTTCCTCTCCCTCCGTCACTTTGCAGTCTCTAATATCCTCCATTTCCACCATGTCCTCTCTGTCTTGGCTCAACGTGGGCCTCTCTGCTGCAGCAGTCTCTGCCCTCTGAGTCTCAGGCGGTCCTGTACCTGAATCAGACCCCTCTCCAGCAGCTGGACTAACTCGGTCTTTTCTTTCATCCTCCGCCATGGTGGAGACAGAGAACTCTCTCTTGCTGTCAGGACTGGCCTTGACAATGGTCACACTGCTCACTCTGCTGCCTCCAGGTGAGGAGGGGGACAGTGGGCTGGAGGGGGACACGGGTAAGCTGCTCAGTCTGTCTTTAGAGAGCTGATCAGAGGGAGAAGACAGGGCAGAACCTTTAGACCCCTCGCTGGGTGAGAGGGCAGGTGTTTTAAGAATCCCTTTCCTCTTCACATCTGCTGTCGTGGTCATGGACATCCCAGACATCACACTTCCTGACTCCAAAGTCAGCTGAGACCTGGTGTCAAGTTTGGGACTAGGACTAAGAACAGGGGAGTGAGTTTGTAATGGACTGGCAGTTTTTGATGGGACGGTGGATTGGATGGACACTGCTCGGCCTGATGGGAGTTTGGGACTTGGGGTGAGGCCACGTGAGGAGGCAGCCTCTGAGGGTATGGGGGAGGTTTTTAATGAAGAGGCTGGAGATGGGCTCTTCATTTGGAACGAAGATGAAGAAGATGAACCTAAACTTATTAAAGCTAGGCTAGCACCAAAACTTGGTTCCAGGTCTGAGCTGGAGCTCGGGTTGGGGGGCGTCTGGATGACTGGAACATCTGCAGTAGAACAGGATGCAGTGGGAACAACAGGAGAGAAACCTGGAAGGGAACCTGGCATGGGGAAGATTGGTGTGGAGGTCTGCTGAGGTTCAGGATCAAAAGCCTCCATTGAGACTTTATCCCCGACATGTTGGAGTGAGCTGGGGGCGGCGGGGGCTGAGGGTTTGAACTGGAGGTTGGGCTGATGTTTAGGTGAGCCGTCGGGACCAGGGCTAGAAGCATGGGTTTCTTTCTCATAGCCTGCTGTCTTGGGCTCATGTCTCGGTGAAGTAGGCCTTTGGCTCTTTGAGGGATCAGTCTCAGACCTGGAACCAGGTCTTGTACCACGTTCAGGTGTGGTCTTACTGGTCTCCGTCTGCACCTGTTCCTCCGGCACCACAGGTGGCTGCTGGACAGAGAACTTGACAGTCTCTCTCATCGCCCCCTCCACTGCTCTAATGCCCACTGGGTCACTGCCGCGCCTCAGCCCAAATATGGTCATGCTCTTCCTTCGTTTCCCCACAGGTGGCGCGACCCCATTGACGTTCTCTGTGGGAGGTCGTACGTCCTTGAACATGCTCCTCAGGTTGTACCCACCCTCCTTTTGGTCCTCGCTGTCCTGGGATTGGTCCAGTTGGTCTGAACTGACCATTGGATTGGGACTTCCCTGGGGTTTCTTATCAGTGTGAGTCACCCGAAACCTGAAGAACGAGGAGACACAGAGGATTAAAAATAGTTTTCGGGTCAAGGGGTCCTTGAGAAGGTTCAAGGGGGTCCCCATGTTTTTCTTGAAATTTTACCATTTTTTCTAGAACTTGAAAACTATTTTATTTTTTAAGAAATTTTACCACTTTTTCAAGATTTTTTTTGTTTTTTTGCGAATTTCTTTATTTTGTTTGTTTTTATTTATTTATTTATTTATTTATTTATTTATTTATTTATTTATTTATATTCACACCATTAGCCCTAATCTGAACGGACATTCTTCAGTCTCAGAACAAATAGTTGTGTATCTCTTGTGTTTGCTTCAAAATGTTGTCCAGTGGGGTTGTCCATGGTCTAATTTGTGTAAATTTAAGTGGTCCTTGATGTAAAAAAAAAGTTTGAGAACCCTTGGTTTAAAGGTCTGCTCTTACCTGCCCACAGAGAATACAGTCTGTTCACCAGGTCTGTGTTTGGACCGGGGGGTCCTGCTCTGTCTGCGACCCTTCTTAGATCGGATCTGGGCACAGAGGTGGCAGGAGGTGTGGTCAGCGCCTGAGTGGACGGTGTGATGATGAGGAGGAACACCACCAATGGACTCCTTACGCAACCTGGAAATGCACATTATCATCATCATTGTTCCAACACAAATACTGTAGCAACCAGCAATGAGTGGTGACAAACACACAAAGACAAACTGAAAGACTTTACATGGAAATGTACATGGCCTCACATGTAATCCCATGCAATCTCAACTGTGTCACATGAAATCTCATAGGTTTTACATTAAAATCCTGTTTACCTGGGGTCATGGCGCACACAGATATTGCGGCTTCCCAACATCTCATTGAAGGCTTCCATGTTAGCTGGAGGAAACCAAAAGAACTGACATTAGAGCCACTCATCAAGTGCCACCTGAGCTAAATTAAACTAACTTCAACAGAAATGTAAAAAAAAAAAACGTTTAAACCCACTAACAATCGGCTTTTGGTGGCAGTGGGAAAGACCCGGCAAGTGACGCGGGTTAAAATCGCCTTTAATCGGCTCGGCTCTGATCGGCTTGCAGTGGGAACGCCAGACCCGGGTCAACCATAGACTGTAAAAAGAATGGACGTAGCACCCGTGACGTCACCCACTGGTTTGGGTCTGTTTTGTGCCGCTACTACACAGGTTTGCACTGCGCCATGTTGGATTTGACTTGCCATATTTTTAGAGGTGCGGCCACTAGCCGGCCGAGAACCCGCCCACTGGCCTGGAAGCAGCGGTCTCCAGACCTCAACGTTTCCGCGCCCTAATTGGCCAGAATTTTAAACCTAATAATAGTAAAACGGTAGAGTTTTTTAAAAATTCACCACCCTCAGAGTGTGTGCAGGGGTAGAAACTATCGATGGAGACCAAAAAAATAGGCTAACACATACCCGACTGTAAATATGTTTTTTTTAAGCTGCAAAGTCGGCTATTTTAACATGGGGCTCAACTGGAGCCAGCCCCCAGAGGAAGCCGAGGGGACTGCAGTTTTTTGACGTTGAGCGTTACGTGACACCTCATCATATCACTCTCATATCACGTACCAAAACAAAGCTCTGCTTGCATTCCAGACTGGGATCAAAAGATCAAACAACACTGACCGAAAACGATTGAAAAAGGAAAAGAAACGACAGTGTGTTTAACTGACGGGTGGACGTCCATCATACGGCCGTGGCAGGTTCACTGTCCTCCGCGGTCCTGGTGCTCCGCAGCCGACAGACCTCCGCCCTCTGCGGCGGGCGGCTGTGGCATGACAGTGTTTCTCGCATGGCGGATGAGAGCGGGGCGACTGGTTTATGCTCTGTTTGATCTCCCCATGGGGGGTCAGACTCGGCTCATTTTTATCAATGGGAAAAAGGCCAAATGTTGATTGTTAGCGCGTTTAAAAAACCCGCGTCGACCCGCTAAATTTAGTGGGAAAACAGCTTTAGTCACCTTCATTTTCAATGATGCACTTGAGGATCTGCTCCACTGTGTCCTGGTTCTCCTCATCCTCATCTGGAACACAAAGAGAAACAAATCCAAGTCAGGTTACCAAGGTACCAGCCGGGTAAGAGAGCTGGTTCACCCGTTGAAGATTTCTAAACTGATGAATAATCTTGAAATCAGTAGAGACAGAAGAGGAAGCCGTGCAGCAGCTGCTGTTTATTACAGAAACTACAACATCCTCTCAGCTTAATATGACAAAACCCCAGTTACAGTCAAAGGTCTGGGTTGTTTACACGATGGCGGTTAGTTCACTTGGAGCTAACCCACCCAGATGGTTCCTGTCATCGACTTCTTTTCAACACAGCACCCTGTTTCCTCCACTGAGCCTCACGACTTCAGAGGATGACTTAATTTGCCTTAATATAATGTAGATGACTGAGACTGTTGCTCTTCCTCCAGACTGTCAATGAGACAAGTCTTGGAGAAAATAGTTCCACTGACCATTGTCAGATCTTTTATCCTTTGTTGTGTTTCTTCTGTTCTTCTAGTGTTTCCTCGTGCTTGTGTTGTGTGCCTGTGGTTTCCTGTAGTTGTGTGTAGCTACCTGCCTGTCCCTCTGTGGGACTCTGTGGCATCGGACTGATACCTCACTAAACACTGGATGACAACACCAGGCTTGTAACTCTATAAAGTTCTCCAAAGGTAGCTGATAATTACTTTGAAACTTAAGGTTGGGACATTCTTGTCTATTACAATTTGTTTCTGAACCCACCGTCTGTATTTTCTCCAAGTTTCTCCTCCTCCTGCTCGTCATCATCCATGTCTCCAGTCCGGCAGCGGTAGCCCTTCTTCTTCAGCAGGTGACAGATGAGGAAGCCCAACAGTCCGGTGATGAAGAAAAGGAAGACCACCAGAAAGATCATATAGGGTGGAGGGTGATCCCCCACACCGGAGGCCTCTAATTCAGTCATAGTGTGGGTTTAACCTGCCATAAAGAGAATTAACATTCATTAATGCTGCCAGGCTCCACTCAGCACTTTAACTTTTATTGTTATAATGTAAAAAGGTGAGACTAAGCTCTACTCATAAACACCTTTCTCCACATGCATCTCCATCAGATCTAACATTCTGCATGTCAAATCAACAGGTATGAGTTTGTGAGGGGGGCGGGGGGGCAGTGTGCAGCACCAATGCCCTGTGCAGAGCTGATGGGATCTCCACAGCCACAAGCAAAGCACACTAGGCCACAAACAAGCTAAAAAGAAAAGTCTAACTGTTCAACTTGCACTAAACCAATACAAACGTGCACTCAGACTTGAATATGAAGTGGAGTGCTCTGTGGCTCAAAGACATGTTGCAGCTTAAAGGGATAGTTCACCAAAAAAATACATTCATTTCAATTCAGTCATTAGTGACTCACTCTCATGCTGATGAATACTTTTTATTCCTCAAAGTGCATCTGGAGACGCAGGAGCCAGTTCGCAGTCCAACCAAAACTTTATATAAGAGTTATAGGGCCCGACACAAAAAGGTCTATAAAACTGCATAAAAACCATTTAATATTCCTCCACACTGCTCGTCCGCTGCAATCCAAGTGTCCTGAAGGGACTACAAGGTCATTTACATCAATGTAATTTTTAAAGCCTGAACAGTCCTGTATTGAATTTGCCTGGGGATCATTCTCACGTTCACGCGATTCACATGATGCAAACGAACGTGACCAGACTTGCCCGAATGACATTGTTTCGAGTAAACTCATTGCAGTGGATGAGAAGTATAGAGGAATATTCAATGTTTTTTGTGTAGTTTTATGGACCTTTTTGTGTCGGGCGCTATTACTCTAATATAAAGGGTTTTTTTTTTTTAAATGACCCCGGAGTATTCATCAGCATGCATTTCATTTTTTGGTGAACTTTTCCTTTAATATCATCACAACAACATGGGCATTGATGGATCTTTCCAACCACAGCCCGATGAAACAACATGAAGCCGTGGCCCTGTAGGCTCACCACCACCCACAGGCAGGCAGACCAGGCAGGAGGTGAAGGCAGGGAGCTCAGCATTTAGACCCCCGGTAATAAAGACAGGCCCTGGGGACATGGAACACTCCATGTCCCCAGGGCCTGTCTTTATTCCTCGCTGGCAGGGAAGTAACCTGAACAGGTGGGAGGTGGAGCGTTAGCAGCTCCCCTCCACACACAGTAAGGCCACTGGAACCATAATCCTGGAGAGGGAATGGACTCTTAGGGGACTTCAAGTGCCCAAGTGGGCACTGATGGAGAAGCCTGTAGGGGCGGCTCATAAGTGTACTGACTCAGGTCTCTGGTGAGGAGCAAAACTGAACTCCCTTTTGAAGGCATAGTAGCATTTTTTTTTTAAGTGGGGTTGTATGATTTACAAATAGCCCCTACCCAACTCACGTATCCCTCCGCCCAGGGTTAGTGCCCACCGATCAGCAGTTGGTTAGGTCCAAATAAAAACTTTGAGGGGCTGGAAAAAATCATATTATAGTGAACAATGGAACTGTATTTTTTTTTTCAGGTAAAACTTTTAGGCGACAAAATCGTCCGTTTCTTTGGGTCCATTCACAACACTGTATGTTGTAAATCTCTGGGCAGGGTTATGGGCTGGTGTTGCTAACGGGAGGAGTGCAGAGAGTCTTCTACTGCAATTAAAGTACTTAGGGGCTATTTGTAGATCATACAACCCCACTTTAAAAAAAATGCTACTATCCCTTTAAATGTCCAACTTTGCAGCAGAAATAAACATGTGTAGAAGACCCGTTTGGTCATGATTCCTGCTCTGTGGCATCTGACTGTTTATATCACTCACCTGTTCGCATTTTATGAAGGTTTGAAGTTATTTTAAAAAATAAATAAAAGTAAAAATTCTACTATCCCTTTAACCTTCCCTCTGCAAAATGTTTGGTATTACAGGGTTCCCACTCTTTTCCTCAAATCATTTTCCAGGACTTTTCCAGGACATTTCCTCCTGCTACAGAATGACATCACGCCAACACATCCTCCGTCCTATTTCAACAGTTGGAGCTTACATTTACACTGCAACTTTACACAAAACTCAACATCTTACCAAGAATATTTGTCTTATATCTGGCCAAAATGTCATTTCTAGTCAAAACAAATCTCATTATACCTAAAATCACATAAAAAGCAGCTTGTTTTTAGACACTTTTTACTTCTTTCAAGCATTTTCACTTGAAATAAGTAGAAAAAAAGTTTTTCTTTCTTATTACAAACACAAAAAACTTGTTTCACTGACAGATTTTTCTACTTATTTGAAGTGAATATTAGATTGAAACAAGTGAAAATGATCTAAAAACAAGTTCATTTTTAGGTGATGAGACTTATTTTAAGTGGAAAGAGATTAGTTTTGATGATAATGTTTTGATGGGATAAATCATTTTCCAGGACAACATATTATCAAAATGTTGTTCTTGTCCAGTTCTCTGTCACTATCTATGTCCCTCATCAGAGGAGACAACAGGTCCAACACTGGAAACATTTTTCTATTTCCATGTGTTTTCCATGACTGGAAAAGAACCCTGTATTAATCTGAATGACGACAGTATTATTGTGAAGAACAAAATCACTGAGGCATTCAGAGACAGTTTAACACCTGGAATCTTTTCTCCTTGTGTCTGACTGTTCAACAGAATACTGTATAATATGACAGTTTGACTCCTTTAGACCAATACAGTGAGTGCACATGCCACACACATGTAGCCATGAGACCAATACATTATCATATAAATGTTCTGCATCATGATTAATCAAATCAAAAATAATAAATCTGAGATTACTCCTAAACAACAGCCACAACAAGTGCACAAATAATAAACAAATGAGATAAAAAAAATAATATAAATGTGTTATATTGTGTTATCTTATTCTATATTAAAAATGATGTAAAGATTCAGGTGACATTAAAGCTTTGCCATTAAAGTTTTTCATGTCATATGCTCATTATCCAATCAGAACATTACCCAAATAGTTTCATATTGGGGGCCTGAGCACTAAAGGGTGAGCACTCTATTGAAACTGTTGTGTTTCTTCTTCTTATCCTGGTTCACAAAACTGAATTATTTGGGGGCTTCAACATTTTTCACGCATGTCAGTGCTGCAGAACATTAACATGTGATAGAGTCTCGTTCACGGACAGGGAAAAGTGGCTCTAGAGCAGTGGTTCTCAAATTATTTTAAATCAAGGACCCCAAACTTGACACAAATTACACAGACCCCCATTGGACAAATTTTGAAGCAAACAAAGCACCAGAAACACAAATATTTTGTTCTGAGACTGAATAAAGTTTTGTACATTCAAATAAGGGCCAATGGCATGAATTTTTTGGAAACATTATAGAGAAATTCTCTGGAAATAAATGGTACAATTTCACCAAAAACATTCAAACATTTCTAGGAAGAAGTGGTAAAATTCTCAAAAAAAAAAAAAAAAGTAAAGGGGTGGTGCGTAGCGCAGTGGTTGAAGCAGCCGCCCCATGTAGAGGCTCCTTAAAAGATTTTTAAAAATCTAGAAAAAGTGGTAAAATTTCTAAAAAATAAATAACAATAAAAAACTCTCCAAGAACAAAAAAATTAACAAATCTAGAAAAAAGTGGTCAAATTTTAAGAAAAAGTTGGGGACCCCCTTTAACACTGACAAGGACCCCTAAGGGTCCCCGGACCTCACTTTGAGAACCACTGCTCTAGAGCTATAGACCCCTGCGACCCCATACTTTCCTATAGGCAGGACTTTGGTGGACAAAATGCATCATTGTTACATACAGTATAACATGTCAAGATGCACAAAAGCCTTTTGCAACCTTCCACTGGGAAGTTGGCCATTGTCTTTCATTTTGGCTTTGATTCTGTGATTGAAGGACGTTGTCTTTCTCCATTTTTTGGTTACTTTACACATCATTGTTGTTTTGTGTTTGTGGCCAGGTTTACTTTTTATAACAACATGCCCACGACTAAATCCTGGAGAATGACTTCACTGCACCATATGCCCCACACCTAAAACATGAACACAGCTACAGGTACGTAGTTAGCTAGCTGTAGTAGCCTATGTAGTTAGCTCATAACTTTTCATTAGTTACTTCTCTCCGTTACCACTGGTTTTTACATTAACAGTTCTCTTCTTTTTTCCAGTGAAGGTAGTTTGCAGCAGGGACCATTAGAGTTTAGCTTCACAACAGTATGTCTATTATTATATCATACTGTAGGTAGAAAATCATTATTTGCATTTTTACCCCAAATATCTAGATTTACAGATTATGTTTTTTTATTCTCCTTTTAACCATCAGGTACTGACCATGCATGTACAGTACCTGTGCAGCTAATTTTATATTTAAGCCCTGCTTTAATGTGTGCATACAAGTTCATCAAGTGATTATACTCTACTTAATGCATGAGTCTTCCATCTTTAACTCTGTCTGAACACGTCTTTGTGTGTGTGATGGTCCTTACCTGTGTCTTGTCATCAGTGGATCCGTCCACCAACACGTCTGAAGTGTGAAGTCAGAGCAAACGGAGAAGCTGTTGAGATACAGACGATAAACGATGTGAAAATGTGCGTGTTGGATAAGAGGCTCAAACACGCACACAGGCCCCTCCTGCAGCCTGGGTCCCCTCGGCCCCCTCGGCCCCCCCGGCCCCACCTCTCCTGTCTATCTTTGGGCTGGAAGGGGGAGGGGCACAAGTCAGTGTCACTCTGCTCTTCCTCATTAAATGAAGAAACACATGAATCTGTGATCCTGCAGGAGACTATAAATATGATTCAGGCAAATACACACACATACAGATATGCAGGCGCACACACACACACACACACACACACAGCTACAGTACCAAGCTAACATTTAGCTGCTTATCAGCTCTGCCCTTACGGTGGCTTATCAGCACCCTACAAGACCCTTCACACACACGTGAGTGTGGACACTTACACATGCACGTGCATATGCACAATTTGTGCATGCACACACACACAGACTTAGTCTAAGTCTAAGTTTGTGAGGACACTCTTCCCTCCCTAACACTAATCTTTTTTTTTTTTTTTTTATTCGTTTATTTAAAAGAGGACAGTGCACTTTGATGAACATAAAAAATGTAAAAGTGCCAGTTTTAGCCAATGGCTAATGTCACACCGTAGTCCTCCTGGCAGGTGTTAAAAACCAATTTAAAATAAACATGTAGACATAACAAGATTCATGCATAAACATACAAGAAAACAACAACAAAAGAACTACAGAAAGAGGTAATTGACACTAAGCGACTATAAAGAAAGAAGAAAAAAAAAAAAAAAAAAAAAAAAGAATAAAGGAAAAAAAGAAAGATGCAAACAAACAAATATTTATGGATGGGTGGATAATGGATGAAAATGCAGCAATGCAGACCAGAACAAGGTTTCTTGATGGAGTTGTGCTAGGATGGATTGAGAACACAACGAAACCAAAAATAATCCAGTATAATAAGAAATATTACAGTATAATAAAGTGTTACAGTGCACAAAAAAGCTGTCAGGGATGAGTAAGTGAGATGGGGGTGCAGCAATGCAATGGCCAGTACAAGGTTATTGTTGGAGTTGTGCTAAGATGGATGAGAAACACAGACAACAACAACATACCATATGATAAACTTAGTGCTTAAATATAAGGTTGCAGTCTTAAATAAAAGGTTACAGTGAACTTATGAGGTAGTACATTTGTAAAGTGCTGCAGTGCTCCTTATGGTTTCCCTCGCTGCACAAGTCCGTAGTGGTCATGTGCAGCGGCATGGGGACCAGTGTATTCAAAAGTAGAAATTTAAAAATGGTTACAGGTCTGGTTGGATTTGAGCCAGTTTTTTAGCTGCTTTTTGAAAACGAGGAAGGTTGAACAGTCTCTTATGGAGGCTGGCAAGCCGTTCCAGATCTTGCTGCCTCTAACTGACATGGTAGACTGTGAGAAGGAGGTGCGCCTAAAAGGGATTGCACAGTCTCCTCTCATAGCTGCCCTGGTGTTTGTGCCATTGGTTGGTTTGCGCTCAAGAAACTGACTCAGGGGTGGGGGTGTGAGGCCATTCAAAATCTTATAAACGCAGCAAACAAGTTTAAAAGTAATTAGACTGTCAAAGCTCAAAAAATTATGGCGTGTGAGAATGCCACAGTGATGATAAGTGAAAGGTTTTCTTAACATGAACCTCATTCTAACCTGAGCCTAAAACCAGGTCTGAGCCCACAAACACATCTGTTTAGTTAGAATAAATCAATAATTACACATTTTATTTGTAAGCGCTTTTACAGACGCTCAAAGACACTTCACACTTTAAAAATCATGAAATAGAGGAAAGAGTATAACACATAAAAACAGTATAAAACACAGAAATTATATTAAAAGCTCATTTAAAAAGGTGTGTTTTGAGCATGGTCTTGAATGTTGGGAGGTGTGTGCAGATATAAGAACCACATTAAATATTCTCACCGCCTCACAAACACACTAGCACGCAACTACACACACACTTTCATCAGCAGTTCCCTGTCAAAGTTAGTGGGTGGTTGAGCATTGATAACAGATCATGAGTAAAGATGTAGCCTCTGACATCACAGCCGGTGGTCTAGATCCTCAGAGTGCTGTACCACACTCACACTACACTGCCATCTAGTAGCAGATGGATGGTGTGGAACAAGCATTCAACCCCTGTCACTCAGAGGAAATACCATCATTAATTATACATAACTTTAAACCTTCATAAAATGTGAACAGGTGAGTGATATAAACAGATGCCACAGAGCAGCAATCATGACCAAACGGGTCATCTACACATGTTTATTTCTGCTGCAAAGTTGGACATTTAAAGGGGTAGTAGCAATTTTTTTAAAGTGGGGTTGTATGATCTCCAAATAGCCCCTAAGTACTTTAATTGCAGTAGAAGACTCTCTGCACTCCTCCCGTTAGCAACGCCAGCCCATAGCCCTGCGCAGAGATTTACAACATACATTGTTGTGAATGGACCCAAAGAAACGGCCTATTTTCATGGCCTAAAAGAAAAAAAAATACACATTGTATAATTTTTTTAAATTATATTATAACGGGAGGAGTGCAGAGAGTCTACTGCAATTAAAGTGCTTAGGGGCTATTTGTAGATTATACAACCCCACTTAAAAAAAAATGCTACTATCCCTTTAACATGGAATGGAATGCATGGTGACTGACTCACTGTTTGAGCCACACTCTAGTGGTCATTAGTGGAACTGCAGCTTTTGTCAATAAGTCTTGGCCTCATTTTTTTTAGCCATTGAGGTTGTTTTGTTGGTTGTACTGTATATCCCCCAGCGCCAGACACTTAACAGCTCATTGTTAACAATCATTGTGAGTTCCAGTTATTAGAGTTATTCAGCTCTGCATCAGGTGGAGCAGTGACAATGATGATTATGCACTAAATGTTGGCCTGCCACACAAAAATGTGTTCCCTTATAATAAAGAAAAGGTTGCGGTTTGCAGCTCCCCACATAATAGAGTTTACATGTTCTCCCTGTGCCTGACTGGTCTCTCTCTGTGTACTCCGCTTTCCTCTCACAGTCCAAAGACATGCTCATGTGATAGATCTGATGGAGTGATGACCTGTCCAGGATGCACCCCTCTATCTATGTCAGCTGGGATGTGCTCCAGCCCCCTCATGACCCTGTATGGAGAGCCAATGGATGAGTAGATAGAGGCCTTGACCTCATGCTGTAAAGGACATTGAGGTAACGCAGGTCTTGACTTTTCATTAACATTTTTAACATTCCAACTTATACAGTATGTCCAAAAGGTTCATGATGCAGGACAGTACAGACACTGCGACTGATTGGTCTATTCCAGGCTCTCACCTAACCACTGCTGTGGACAGATGCCACAGTGTCACACCTTCAATCTCTGGAAGGCAGTATTTCCAAACAGCTCCTTTAACCATGAGCAGAACCTTCACTGGGTTGTTTTAACCTCAGCTCAACTGCCCTGCACTGCACCTCCTGGAATAACATGTCAGAACAATATTCACTGGCTAAAGGGATAGCCCAACATTTTGGCAAGTTGGCCAATTGCCATAATCCCTATAGTCACAGCAGTAGGTTTGTTACCTTTAATTGTCGGTACAAGCTATTTTTAGAACAGCGGAGCAGAGCGGCGAGCTGCTCAGGAGCTACACTACAGAGGCTCATGGGATATCTTGGTTTCCCTCATCAAATACACAATCCAACAACTCCACAACGCTCTGGTGGACAAGTTGTGACCTGCACATTCACCACGCTATGAGATAATGTATTTGTATGATTGTATTTTGTATTCTGTATCTTTTATCTTTCTTTAGCCTGACCAGGGACAAAGACTGCAAATTAGCTGAAGCTAGACATCTTGTATGCATCACATTTTTCATTCTTTGTGACAATATTGTATGTATCGTCCCTGTTAAATAAACATTAAAAGTAAAAAAAATAATAATAATAACCAAACGTTACCACACAGAGTTGTTTTAGAGGGAAATACAGAGACTGCTTGATGAAAAGCTGTCCCTGAAGGCAACATGCATCAGCAGTTTTGCATGAATTTCCCTCTAAAACAACTCTGTCTGGTAACGTTGTGTTATTATCTCATAGTGTGGTGAATGTGCAGGTCACAACTTGTCCACCAGAGCGTTGTGGAGTTGTTGGATTGTGTATTTGATGAGTTTGATGAGGGAAACCAAGAAATCCCATGAGCCTCTGCAGTGTAGCTCTGAGTAGCTCACGGCTCTGGTCCGCTGTTCTAAAAACAATTAAAGGTAACGAACCTACTGCTATGACTATAGCAGCACTATAGCAATGGGCCTATTTGCCAAAATGTTGAACTATCCCTTTAAAGCCTTCAAATAACCCTGCAGTCATATTCAATCATAGTAAAACCATTTCCTGTTTTCTTTGAGAGGGTAAGGGGTCAGGCTCTCATTCACACACATACACACACACACAAGTGTACAGACACATATGCATGCACTTACAGTGCTTTTAGGCTGCACAGCAAATACACATGCACAGAACTTTTCAACTTTGCTCTTTGCAAAACATGAAGTGCAGCTGAGCAACATAATAAACAGTGCAACATAAAACTCTCCTCTATTGTCCTGCACAACACTGCTACCAAGTGCCCAGTGTAAAAAGAAGAAGTTTTCACTATTTGATTATTTTTATGATAGTTTGACAATCCAACTAAAAGTGAAAAAATTCAATACTGGATAATGACATGTAACAACTTGGATCATGGCTCTCCATAGAAAATTCAACAAACATATTTTTCCCCTTTAGCTTTTGACCCTGTTTTGAATATGCTGGTAGGGGGGCTGTAGGGTTCAGGACATAGTTAAAACCATTGGTAACACTTTATTTGAGACCTACTGTACTATCGCATTATAACCTAATGAGTTATAATGCAGTTATAACACTGTATAACTATAGTTTTAAACACTCATAAATGATCATAATGCTTTATAACAATAATCATAACACACTATAAAGAATTTTATCATGACTTATAAGGTCAGGTATTATAATACAGTTATAACTGTAACTGTAACTGGCTGTCAATGACTACATCGATAATTCATTATTAATATAGTTATAATGTGTTACAATTGGCTTTATAACAATAAACATAAGACATCATAGAGCATTTTAGAATGGCTTATAAGGTCAAGTATTATAATAATACTTATAAATGCTATATGATGTGTTTATTGTTATAAAGCCTAATGATAATTAATGAGTGTTTATAATGATAGTTATACACGTTTATAAGACAATTATAACACATTATAACTATATTAATAATGTATTATCAATGTGGTCATTGTCAGTGAGTTACTAACAATTATAACCTATTATAATACCTGACCTTATAAGTCATGATAAAATGCTTTACAGTGTGTTATGATTATTGTTATAAAGCATTATGATCATTTATGAGTGTTTATAACTATAGTTATACAGTGTTATAACTGCATTATAACTCATATAAAGTGTTACCATCATACATAGTCATGCAGGCTGAAAATAGATGAGCTTACATGCAATATGTAAACTCATTATGGCCTTATATGCCTCTGACATGTTGTTGTATGTTCCTAAGATGTGCAGTGCATGACAGCCTGAAAACTACAGTGACTGAAAAGTGCAGACACCTGCAGACACAGTCTCCCGCTTTGTCCTTTAAACACACTGAGCTACAAGAGGCAGGCAGCTGAGGGAAGCAGAGAGATGACTCAGCATCATCATGACCTCGACGGAAAACTCCTCCCTGTGACGTCTGTGTGCGTGCTTGGTGCTTTAAGACTGCAGTGTGGTGTCTCATAAAAAATAAAGACTGAGTGAGATGCAGTGATGCGGGAGGGGGAGGTGTGCAGCGGTATGGAGAAGTCTGGAGCAGGAGATCGAATGAAGATACAGATTAGACATCAACACTGTCCCGCCAACTGACAGCTACACAATGAAGTATGTTCCTTCCTCTGTTGTCCACACAGGACAGCTGCTCTCTCACCTAGCAGGACATCTCTGGGTATGTCAGTAGCTTCTGCTGTAGACCTTGTAGTCTTTTTGAAAAGCTGGTTTGTTACATTATCTGGCAAGTTGCAGTTTGACAAATGTCCCACAGACTTAAAGCAGATATCAGCGAAATGTTTTTGTTAATATAAGTCCTAAATAGTCCTATTTTCCGTCAGCAATCACTTACATGGAGTGTTTCAGCCGAAACACGAGTCTCTCCGTCACTCTGCTCTGCTGTAACCCGAGGAGAAAATTTTCCTTGTGGGATAAAAGCATTATCCAATGAGGAGAGAGAACGGCATGAAGGGCTGTGTGTGCAGCCAAGGGATGCGCGTGAATGTGGTGACGTAGGGACGAGGACCAATAGATGCATGACAAGGGCGGGGGCTGCTAACTCATGATGCGTTCAAGGAAACTCGTAACTCGTGTTTTTCCTTCCTGTGAAGTCGTACCAGTTCGATCTGGTACGAGTTCATGGGTCTGAAGTTACGAGTGGCTGTTATAGTGACTTTCACAGGCAACAGGACGGTAAAAACACGAGTTACAGGTTGCCTGGAACGCTACAAAGTCGTAGTTGTGACTTGAAGCCGGAACTTACAGTTTCAAAAGCCTGCCTGGAACGCAGCATTAGCCAAAACGACCGGATCGCTGATATCTGCTTTAATGCATGGATAAAAGATATCAACATGGGACAAATATGGTATCCAAGTCAGATTAATAGATTTTTTTAAAGCAGAATAACAAAGCCTATTTTAAAATCAAATATTTCAAGACTTTTGAATTTTATCCTCACTCATGATGCATAAATTCCACTGCTATGTTGATGACACCAAACTATTCTTACCATTCCCACCAGACAACTCCACTGTCTCTAAGTAGATCTCACCCTGTCTCTCTGATATATCCAGGTGGATGAAGGAAGCACCTCCTTCTACACGTCTCAAAGACTGGACTCTAGCTGTCCTGGCCAGTGTCTCTCCATCATGATGTCCATCTAGGGAACATCTCTCCTTCCCTGATCATACTGCAGCTGTCTCCTGGTCGTGTCTCGTTGAGATCTCATCTGACTCAGTACTCGACCAACGGTCCAGACCGTGGTTGTTTATCAGCTCATTAAAATTATACAAAGAGCACAAAAACAGAAATGTCTATACATTTTTTAAATCTTAATTATAATACCAAGACCCACTAAAAATGTGCCTACATGTATGTATATTATGAAGTTAAACCGACTGTGTTTGAATGAAGTGAAGTATGAACGGGCTGCTTTAGTTACTAATCACAAATGAGAACAACACACGTTAATCACAACAAATCTGAGAACACAACCACAACGTCAATCCAGAAATAGGTGTTAGAAACAGTGACAACTGACTGAATGAAATATGCACAAAAATCAGTTTTGATTATATGATTTGTTGATGACAGTTGCAAGATCTTCAAAGATGTAGCTATAACTATTAAAACAGTAAGAAACAGTTTACAGAATAACAATAAATAGATAAATAAGGATATTAAATGATCCTGAAGGGAAAATTGACACAGTTATTTCACTATATGAATTGCAATCTTGTTACTGCTGTATAAAAAGCAAAAATGGTAAATATATTATTTTTGTTTGAAAGGCTTTGGAAACCTGTGTGTCACACTGCACGTTCTGGGTTTAAAAATACCATATGGTTTTTGTGCATACACATCATTTATATATCTGGCACACGAACACGAGCCTAACAAGTAAAAGTCACTCTCACCTTGGGATTTCTGAGTCTGCTCCTTCTGCTTAAAGGGATAGTTCACCCAAAATTCAAATTTCACTCATAATCTACTAACCCTCATGTCGACTAAGAGCTGTGAAAATTTTCAGAGTCTTCCGCGCATTCTCTGAGTTACGGGGGGGTCCACGCACCATATAATGGTTGTGAATGGATACCACTTTTCTTGGTCCAAAAAGACACCAAAAAACATCCAAATACCTCCATACTGCTCGTCTGTAATGTCCCTCTTGTACTGAAGCCCCCACATGAGAAATTGTTCCGCCAGTCAGTACAAATCACGTGAAATTTGCACTGACACAAGAAGAGCAGTGAACTGAGACACTGGGAGCTTTCGCTACAAACAAGCTTAAAATATAGACTTATTTAACTTTTTCGGAACAATTTCTCATGTCGGGGCTTCAATACAAGAGGGACATTTTTGAGTGAACTATCCCTTTAAACTCAACTCAGTCCTGTTCCTTCAAAGAATGTGCTCTATACCACTGTCTCTCTCTGCACAGGACAGTCTCAGTCCAGTCTGTTCTGGTCTGTGGTTCCCCTGTGGTGGAACAAGCTACCAAGGACTATCAGGACATGGTGTCCCTCTCCTAGTCCTCCTCCTGTACTGACGCTTTAGTGATGTCCATCACTGAAAGGGTTGCTTTGGATAAAAGCGTTAGACAAATATGAATGCAAATATATAGAAGCATCTAAGCCATCATTTTCATCAATGAACAGACTTCTCATTGTAGTCTCACCTACAACACACCTTTAGGTCCTATAGCTGCTCCCTCATAGGACACTGACTGATCTGAACCACTTATTCAGCTGTAAGCCAAGTCGTGTCACAAGTTGAATATGCCAAAGGAAAAGACAAACTGGAACATTGCACTTTCACATTTACTAAAATAGATAATGTGTATGGAAAATTATTTTGTGGAATCACATTTTCAAGTGTACCTTATGGTGTGTACTTAATAAGGTACATTTAGTGATGACATGTCAGCTCTTGTCTAATCTCATCTAGTCTCAGCTTTGTGTGTATTGTATACCTCATTATTAGACTGGCCTTTTTCACTGTTGTGAAACCATGTCCTCCACTGTTCTGACTGGCATCGAAATTGACATTTAATAGTTTTTCCACGCAGTCTTTTTTTTCATCACCGTTAAACTCCTACACACTGTTGACTTATGCCTGATAGGTGTACAAGGAAGTGACTTTATGAGCATTTAACAGGAAACTTGAAAGGATGCAGTAACAGCAGAATCTGATATTCTAAAGTGTTTACGTACCAGTGTTCTTCACCAACTAACTTCAACCATTTCCTCTAGAAAGATGAAGAAAAGCATCAAATAAAAAGACCACTGCTCTGTGTTCTGTATCGGCCAATATTAATGATTTGCAAAATCAAATCCCTCACAAACATAAAACAGTATAATGAAGTTATAGGATCACACCATGTTAGAAGTCCATTCACTCTATAGCCTCAGCCACACTGTTTCTTATCATATCAGTCAGTGCTGTAAGTCTATGATTCACTTATCCGTTTGACTTGATGGAGCTCCCATGTCTGTGGTGTGTTTGAGGCTGGTCATGTAACTCAGGCAGACAGAATCTTCGGGGGCTCACATCAACAGTGTGAGTGTGTCTTTGTGGTTTTCTGGGTTCTTTTTGCTTAGTTTCCTCTCAGTGTGGTCGGGAAATAAACCGTAGCATTATTATCATTTCTGTCCTTATCCACTTGCACACTCAGAGTGACAGAGTGATATTAATGTCACTGTTTTCCTGATAAAGATGTGGTTGGATGTAGGCCTACAGATGAATTACGTGCATAGATACATGAGGTGCATGGTCGCCGACTCGCCTATGTGTTCAGGTCTCTGATATGTTTTAGGTAATTTGGTGTGAGATGAAAAGACTAGATTAACTCATGTAAGTGCAGCCTCCGTGCTTGTTTTTCTGTTTTACAGCACTACATGATAAATGTTTGACTAACTTCCCATGGGAAGGCTGGGAACTCCCGGACTGCAGTTTTCCCTCGACTATAGCTCTTGTCTACTCTGGGCCACATGAGTAGGAAACATCCCTGACCATGACAACTGTGA
Source organism: Decapterus maruadsi (assembly GCA_030347415.2). Classification (NCBI taxonomy): domain Eukaryota; kingdom Metazoa; phylum Chordata; class Actinopteri; order Carangiformes; family Carangidae; genus Decapterus; species Decapterus maruadsi. Next base: position 32,137,699 of record CM064903.1, on the reverse strand, counting down.
TATCCAGTCTCATCCAAGGTCATTAAAGGCCTCCAGTTGCCCCCACACCTACAGCCACACTGGTTCATCTGAACTTGATGCCTGCCTAAGGTGGACCTCCTGTTCTATACTGGGGGAAATGAAGCAGGCCTCCTGAACATATCTGATCTCATCACATCTTTACCTGTCAGGACACACCGCTTAACAAAGCAGCCAACACATGTAGCCTACATCAGATGGATTACTCTAGTTTAATGGAATGTAGCCTATTTTAACTTGAACTTGGCTGAAAACAGTGTCCTGAGTTTGGGCTGGAGATGTAAAGTTAAACAATAGGCTACTACAATAAAGCGAGGTAAAATAACTTCTCCTATAGGCTACAGGCTCTTAGAATAACCTGGGTGGTGAGCCCCTGCAGACCAGAGGTGTCCTGGTGTGTCAGGTAGGCCATCAGGTCCGTGACTGTCCCGTCACCTGCTGAAGCGCTGATTCACCGCATCGTCCTCCGCACCCAACCAGCAGCCTGACACCCAGCTCCACCATCATCCTCATCACATCAGCCCCATAGAGCAGCCCCGAGGCTACTCACAGTCCTGCAGCGACCACACCGCGCACCGCAGCGCTCCTCGTCCTTAAACTCACACTCAAACCGTCTATGAAGGTTAAAGCCTCACTATAGAAATAGCGAATCCACACACACGCGGTAGCCTACAAACATCTGGGCGGGCACTCACCTTTAGTCACCCAGGAACACGGCTCGGTCCTCCGCGGTGGTCCCGCAGCTGGGATGCTGCTGCATCGCTTCATCCGGCTCCGTGTGCTGGGGCTGGGGCTGGGGCTGGGGCCGGGCAGGAGGATCAGGATGCGGCTGTGAGCTGAGAGGAGAGGAGAGGAGGGCAGGCTGACAGGAAGCAGGCGCATCGCTCACTGCTCCCGCAGCAACTTTGAGTTTAACCTGTGTCTATCCAGAGAATCAGCTGACCGGCCCCGGCTTCACTTGGAAACACCTATGTTGCATAAATGCTTATATAGGAGCCACATCTGGTTATTTTGTGTCTTATGGGTTTACGTCAGGTCTCCACAGGTGGCAGTGTAGAGTTTCTTTATCAGCACGGGGACAGGGGGTCAGGTGATGCATGGGGTGGAGGATCATGCGGTTTTTACCGCTCGCCACGCTCACCACGTTCACTCCTTTGTTTCCAGTTACCGCACTTTATTAGTTTATTTTTGCATTAATCAAGTCATGTTTTGTAGTTACTTTTTTGTTCATTAAATGGGAACCGCACCCGACCTTGGATCTTCGTTTGGACAATCATCTTTTTTGAGCGCGTAAGAACAGTCTCCCACTCCCATGCAGAGTGACTACAGGAGGGCAGGATAGTCGCTATACAAGTAAAAACCCGATCTCACCTGGAGACTTTTGGAGCTTCATGGACAACATCTCGGCACTCGGCAATACCATCATCGCCATCCCGAAAGGAAGGAAAAGTTTGTGGGCACCGACTAACACCTGGAGGTCCGGTAGGCTACACTCACCTGAGCAGATTATCGCTCGTTTGGGACAATTTTGCGCTGATATGGATCGGCCGCTTTGATGTTGATGTTTCTCATGCAAGACTTTATTCATTGTGAGGACTTGTGCATTCATGAAACTGGAGGAAAAGAGACAAAAGTTCAACTCGTTGTGTGACTGTGATTGTGTCGTATGGATGAGGGTGCGCAGGCCGCGCGCATACAGGAGTCCAGCACAGCGCAGCATTCCGTGTTGATTAACCCTGTTGAAGCGTCTCCCTTTCAAAGCGTCAATACGCTCTCGTTGGAAATGAATGAAATGAAATGTGTTAATGCTGAAACCAAATCAGGACTGGAGAGTGATGTCTCTGAGAAAAGAGCAAGGAAACCTACATTTAAAGGAATCATGTTTGTTATTGAACAGCTTCAAAAGGAAAGGAAGACTCATTTTGCACAGGCAAGCAAATTAAAGACAAAAATTGAAACTCTCTTGGTGTCTAAGGAAAATGTCTCTGCTGTTCAATATAATCTGAAAAGGTTCAAACAACTATGTCAAAAGGCCTCTGGGTTTCACAACACATTGCTCACTCAGTTTTCTCTCCCAGAAAAGGACAAGAGAAAGCAGGAAACATGGTTTCAGTCCAAAAAATCCAACAATGATGTGTTTATTGAAGAAATATCAACATGGTTGAAAGAGAATGGAGTTGCACTTGATGATGGTGATGAAAATGATGATGATGCCGATGTTGATCAAAATGAAAATGATGATATTGATCAAAATGAAAATGATGATGATGGTGATGTTGATAAAGATGATGTGGATAAAGTTGCCAAGTCTGAGTGTCAAGACGATGTTAATCCTGAGGACAGTGTGTCAAATGTGCCAAGTAAAAGGTCGAGCAGGAGAAGCCATTCCAGAACAATCACATCTAGCACTTCCTCTGCACGCATAAAGGCAAAGGCTGAGAAAGCAGCTTTAATGGCAAAGGCTGCTGCTCTGCAAAGGAGACATGAACTTGAGGCACAAGAGGAGAAACTCAGACAGGAAAGTGACAAACTGAGGAAAATTAAAGAGCAGCTGGACATTGATGCACAAATAGCTGCCGCTGCTGCAAGACTTTCTGTTTTGGAGGGAAGTGATGTTGGAGGAAAATCAAGTTCAAATGGAATGAATTCTTATGTGACAAAAGGACTTAAAGAGCAAAACCTGGAATTCAACCCAAATGCAAAGGAGTTTGTGCCAAAAGGAAAGCTTCTGCCTTTGGACCAGAGCCTAACAGCGCCACCTGTCTCATCCAAGCAAGACGTGCGACCAAAGGTTAAAGTGCAAAGACAACCACAGGACCAAATCCAAAATGGCACCTCAATAGGAATGGACAACACACTCAGGTCACAGTTTCAACCAAGCACTGACAGGTCACATACAACCACATCAAAGTACCAACCTCAAAATGTTTTCACAACCTCTGCTGCTGCCTCCCTCAGGTCAGTAGCTGCACAGGAACAACATCTGCACAGGCTTCAGGATGGACATTTACCAGTGCAAAATACAGCTGAGCACAATGTCATTTGTGGAATCATGCAAAAACAAAATGAAATCACCACAATGCTTGTACAACAACAAATGTCTGCTGCTCTACCACAAAGAGAAATTGCAATTTTTGATGGTGATCCACTGCAATGCACTTCGTTTTTGAGGACTTTTGAACATTGTGTTGAGGAGAGGACCAGCAGTTATCAAGACTGTCTGTATTTTCTAGAGCAGTACACCAGGGGGCAGCCCAGAGACCTGGTGAGAAGTTGTCTTCACATGGCCCCACAACAAGGTTATCAAAGAGCGAAAGGTCTGTTGAAAGAACACTTCGGCAACGAATACCAGATAGCAACAGCCTACATGGACAAAATGTTTGCATGGCCTGTTGTTAAAGCAGAAGATGTTAAAGCGTTGAATGAATTTGCTCTGTTCCTCAGAGGATGCTGCAATGCTATGACTGAAATACAGTACATGGAGGAGCTGAATATCCCATCAAACATGAGGAATGTCATCATGAAGTGGCCATACAAGCTAAGGGAAGGATGGAGGTCGGTAGCATGTGGCATTCAAGAACAGCGAGGCTACAGAGCCACATTTCCTGACATGGTGAACTTTCTGGAGAAGCAAGTCAAGATCTTGTCTCATCCACTCTTTGGTAATATTTCAGATCCACGTCCAAGCACATCAACCCAGCCTGTCAATAGGAGCAAGCCGCTAACCAGGAGCGACATCAAAGGAAGCAGCTTTGCAACAACCATTGCAGTTACCAACCACACTGCACCTTTTAAGCCCACAGAGTATAATGTGCAAAGTCAGACTATAACATCTAAAGAGCTGTCATCAGAACTCTGCCTTTTTTGTGAAGAACCACATCTGTTATCTGAATGTTTAGAACTGAAGAAGATTCCTCAAGAGGAGAGAATTGAGTTTCTGAGAGGTAAAGGAATATGTTTTGGATGTTTAAAGGCTGGTCACATGAGTAAAGAATGCAGAAGTCGTCTGTCATGTGATGAATGCAACCTAAGGCATCCAACCCTCCTGCATGTCCACAAAGACAAAGCCAGCAAACCTCAAGAAACATCGGTGAGTAGTGCACTTGTCTCCCTGCAAGCAGGTAGTTGTACTGGGGCCGGAGACTGTACTCTTTCCATCATTCCGGTCCAGTTGAAGTCTGTGAAAGGAGATGTGGTGCTGCAGACATATGCCTTCTTAGACCCTGGAAGTACAGCAACCTTTTGTACAGTCAGTTGCATGAAGAAGTTGAATCTACAGGGAAGAAAGACTCACATTATGCTGCGCACCATGGGCCAGGAAAAGGTGGTTGAAAGTGAAATTCTCTCAGGACTGGAGGTGTCAAGGCTGGACAGTAATCAATTTGTGGAGCTCCCAGAAACATTCACACAAAAAACAATTCCTGTGTCAAAGAACAACATTCCAACTCAGCAAGATATTAAAAGATGGGAACACCTGAAGGAGATTAGGATCCCAGAGCTGGATGCTGATGTTGAACTCTTGATTGGGACTAATGCACCAAAACTCATGGAGCCATGGGAGATAATCAACAGCAAAGGTGATGGACCTTACGCCGTGAAGACCCTGTTAGGGTGGGTCATCAACGGACCTTTAAGGGGCAATAGTGGTCGTCAGAGAAGCTGCTCGACCATATATGCCAATAGGATATCCATCATCACATTGGAGGAGCTGTTGGTGTCTCAGAGCAACCAGGATTTCAGTGAGAAAATCATGGAGGAAAGGCAGGAGATGTCAAGGGAGGATCCGAGATCCATGAAGATCTTGGAAAAGTCAATTTGCATGCAGGAAGGTCATGACTGCATGGACTTACCCTTTAAAGTGGATGACATCACCATGCCAAACAACAGGTGCGTAGTTGAACAAAGTGTTCCAAGTCTCAAGAGGAAATGTGAAAGGAAAAAGATCTATCAGGAGCCAGCAGTGGTTTCTCAAGACCAACTGGAAGGTAAAAGCTGTGCTTTGAGAGCTGCAACAGACAGTAAGGATGACTTTGAAGTGGAGGTGACTGACACCATATACAAGAACATTGATGTGGATGATTGTTTGGAATCCCTGCCCACAGAAGAGGATGCACTGTCATTGGTGATTGATCTTGTTGACATTTGTGCAAAGGGAGGATTTCAGCTGGTAAAATGGACCAGCAACAGTCAAAAGGTGAGGTCATCTGCTCCAGAGGTCAAGCAGTCCAGAACAATCATGCAGCTGCACTTGGAAGAGGACAACTTACCGGTGGAGACAGCGCTGGGGTTGAGTTGGTGTGCTGAAAGTGATGCTTTCACATTCAAGTCTGCGGTGGAAAAGAGACCACATACCAGGAGAGGTATTCCTACAGTTGTCAGTTCCATCTATGACCCAGTAGGATTTGTGCCACCGCTCACCTTGTTACCAAAGATGATGTTGTGTTGGAAAAGTATGTCATGGGATGATCCTGTACTGCCCACGTTCTCACAGCAGCAGACAAAATGGCTGATGGATCTGGAGAAGGTGGAGGAGTTTAAAGTGGATCCCTGCATCAAACCAAAAGGATTACCCGGACAAAAAAGGACTGGTACGTGCAGTACAGTTGAAGACAAAGACAGGGCATTTGGAGCGGCCCATATCCAAGCTCTTCTTGCTTCAAGAAGCAGTGTAAAGGTCATGACCCAACGTTGAGTCACACGTGTTGGAGGATTTTGACTCAGAAGAAAGAAGAAAGAAGACAGAGGATTAGATTAGTTTTGTGACTCCTTGTTTGTTTGATTAATTGTTTTATTATCACAATTAGGGGCCGGTGTATAGGAGCCACATCTGGTTATTTTGTGTCTTATGGGTTTACGTCAGGTCTCCACAGGTGGCAGTGTAGAGTTTCTTTATCAGCACGGGGACAGGGGGTCAGGTGATGCATGGGGTGGAGGATCATGCGGTTTTTACCGCTCGCCACGCTCACCACGTTCACTCCTTTGTTTCCAGTTACCGCACTTTATTAGTTTATTTTTGCATTAATCAAGTCATGTTTTGTAGTTACTTTTTTGTTCATTAAATGGGAACCGCACCCGACCTTGGATCTTCGTTTGGACAATCATCTTTTTTGAGCGCGTAAGAACAGTCTCCCACTCCCATGCAGAGTGACTACAGGAGGGCAGGATAGTCGCTATAGCTTAGTTATGGATCTATAATAGCCTATGGTTATCTATAACTAGGTTATATCTGTATTTTTTCTTTTTTTCTTTTTTGATGCAGCAGTTGATTTGCAGTAGGCATATGGGAGCTACACTTTTTCCTCCTACCTGTCCTCATGTGCTGACATCATTGACAAGATTTCAGGAGTAGCTAGTCTTCTGAAATGGGGACATTGATTCCTTTTAGACAAATGGTCCAGCAAATCATTCAGTCAGATAAGAGTGTCCAGGCTGAGACAGCTTCAGTCTGTCACCACTGTGTGGCTCTGCCAACTCAGTGTAGCCTATCCCTTTTTACAACAATCCTATTGGTTTAGGCCTACTAATTTAATGCATTTGCATAAAGTTCCACCTAGTCCACCTACCTCTGGCCCATGCTCACCTATTAATTGGCCTTTCTTCACATACCCATCACTATTTCTTATTGTAGAGTCATAAACACTTGGGATTTTCACAGAAAATACAAGACACCAACTGAGGTAGGCTATTAATGCCAGCTTTATTTTAAAACCAGTGCTCCTCGCCCTTCCAGATCGGGGTTTGTTGCTCTAATAAATTCCACCAATGCAGAGATCCACCTGGCTGTGTGGGTGTCATGTTTTCAAACAATCATGTTAGATTAACATGTCTTAACTCTGGTAATAAAAACATAAGATTTATTATTCTCAACACTTCCTAAGGCTGTCACACAACAACAAATAGGCTACTAAACTGAGTAGAAGGTCAGAGATTATGTAGGCCACATGAATGTTTTCTTCGGAAAATAAAGTGCAGGTATTTTTAAGATTATAATTATCATCATAAAATCACAAAGCCTATTGATTCTTTTTCATTATTTACCTTACATAAAATTATGCGGTCAAGTGGCCATTTAATTTTGAAAAGCCGAACCGGAAGTGTTAAAATTAAGTTCTGACCAGGTAGCTAACCAGCTAGCCCGGCTGTTGTTGCTGCATCAACTGCTGTTGAATTATCTGTCTTTTTCTGGATGTGTCGAGGTTGACACATTGGTGTCTAGTTGTCAGGTGGTAACTAGAGTTGGAGCCGAGCTCAAACGAAGGCAGGCAGCTTCAAACTAAAACTGTACTGACGTTTATCTGCTTGTCAAATTCGTAACCTCGCCCACAAGCTAACGCTAACAGCTAGCCTTATGAGACAAGCCTTCGCTCTGCTCTAGTTTGGTAGCTCGAACTAACACGGTTACCGGTTCACCTAAAGTAATGCAGCTGAGGTATGTTACTGTCTTATCTATCAATTCGTTTTTACAGTTAATGTAACTGTGTTGCGGATTTAATGGCAATGCTAACAGGATGCAGCAATGCTAGTAACGTTAGTCGAGTGAGGTTATCTTACTTCCGCTTTCGTCTTATTGGTTTCGCTATGTATGTTTTTACACAGCTAGAAAAAATATGAACTATCTTCCGCTTATGGGATGCATGCCAGTTTGTTATATTGATAAAACAAAAACATATCTGTGCAAAGGCATTTGAAAAATCTCCACGTAAGTGATAGGCTAACGTGTTACTTGAGTCAGTACGAGAAACAAGTGTCACCGCTGGCTGCTAATTAGCTTCAGTGCGCTCAGCTGGTGCTAACCTCTCAGTCTTGTGACTTGTTTATGTCAGGTCAGCTGCTGTGGAAACATCAACAGCAGAATATTGACATCGGTTCTCTAAACGTTGTGGCGCTTTCTACAAAGGATTACAGCTTAGCACATTTTACATTGTAAGTCAATCAAGGGAGAGTAAGAAATGAAATACTATTTTTGAACCGACCTCTTAAACTGAGCTGTTGTTGTTGTTTACATCGTCGATAATAGACCAATGATCTGCCTTTCCCTTAGGTTGATCTCTAATAAAATGTATTCAAAATCATAACAATTAGACCGCATTTCTATGAGCAAATTTTGTAGTTTTGATTGCTTTATCAGGTTACATCCTGCCTGAAAAATGCATGACAAAAATGATCTAGTGATAAGCAGGGCTCCAGTCTGCCCCTAAAATTTGAGACAGTGCAAGCTAACTTTTCATCTACTTGCACATGTGCAACCAGTATATTGGTACAATGGTGAAACATGGAAGGGGCAACTCAAAGAATCTGGAATCTGTCATAACAGGTGGAAGGAAAATGTGTGTGAGGATCATGAATGAAAAGAAAATGTAATTATTTGCTTTGATTTATGTCAGTTTACAGTGTGCGCCCCTAAATTTTCTGCTTGCGCCCCTGACATTTTAAGTTATGGGGCCACTGTGCTCCTTGTGAATAAAGTTATTCTGGAGCCCTGATAGGATATCGTGACTTTCACATGCAGGAAATGTGCTACTCATTTGATCTAGTGCTCTGTCCTGACTGATGATGTTGCTCTGTCTTGTGCAGGGGTGTCGGTTGTTGAAACACCATGGCAGGTTCCCAGTGGGAACTTCCCCCGGAGCTATGTTGCCGGCCAATGGCCTTTGTGGCTCTAACCGGTCTGGATGTGGTGTACAATGCTGTTCACCGCGCCATCTGGGATGCCTTCTGTGCTAACCGTCGAGCAGACAGAGTACCCATCTCTTTCAAAGTGCTCCCAGGAGACCATGAGTACCCCAAGTGTCGCACTAAGGTGAGTGGAGGAGAGAGAGAGTGTGTCACCAGAGATATTCAGTGTAATACCCCATCTAATCTTAGTATGTAATTGGATCCTGCTCTCTACGTTAACACTGTCACGTTAGTATTATTACAGACAGTGCAAACAGCAATAAGGATAGTAAATAATGTTGGCTTTTATGATCATGCCAATTTATTATTCATAAGATCAAAAGCACTTGCATGGACTTGGTAGACCAGAAAACAGCGTTAGTTATGCACAAATCCAGAAATAACCTGCTTCCTTCCAACATACAATCCATGTTCAGAGAAAGAGAGGGGCGTTACACCCTCAGAAACAAACTAAACTGGAAACAGCCCGTCCACAATACAGTTGTAGGTGCATTTCTGTTTGGAATGCATTACCTGATGAACTAAAATACACAATGTTCTAATATTTAAATAAAGGTACAAAGACATGATGATAAATATGGACTTGCTTCAGGGTAAACAAACAATGGAGAGCATTGAGTATAAACTCTGTGACCAGAGTTTATACTCTTGGAATGACCAATAAAAAAAATCATTCATTCATTCATTCATTCATGCATTCATTATGTCAGTGATACAGTCTATAATAAATGATGTCTTTTTCCTGAGTGCTTGGTAACGGATGTGTCCTCTGTGTGTCCTCTGTGTGTCTGTCTCCCAGCGAACGTCCTATGAGTGGTACATCCCCAAAGGCATTCTGAAAACAGGCTGGATGAACAAACATCTGAACCTGGTTCCTGCTCTGGTGGTTCTCTTCTATGAACTGGACTGGGACGACCCGCAGTGGAAGGAGAAACAATCTGAATGTGCCACCAAAGTAGAGATAGTCAGGTGTGTTTGCGCTCACAAAAGGTTTAAGTGAGAGAGACAATAACTGTGCAGCACACTTCACAGTTTCTATGCCCTGTGAAACCTTGACCATTTCCACTCAGTAACTTTAAATAAATGGCAGGTCATGTTGCTCTGATGGAAGGCTACCTTGTTCCAGTCTTCATGGAGCTTGTACTGAAAGCTTTCCTGGGAGCCAGCATACCTGGAATAAACAGGGTTATGTACAGCTATAAGAAGAAAGACAACCACAGTGACTTTTATCTGCAGTGTTGTATTTGTTTGTCTTCAGGACCAGTCTTCAGGGCAGAAACACCAAGGTGGCTGTGGTTCTAATCCAGAAGAAAACTCCTCTGCCTCCAGGTAAAGCCCTCCTCTAGACGGCATGTTTGCTGCGTCTGCTCCTGGGTTCTTTGCCGTGCTAAACCATCAGTGCTCTTCCACAGGAGAGGACCTGGTTGCTTCAGAGAGAGCATCAGCCCTTTGTAATGCTTGTGATCTGTCTGGCAAGAGTCTGTTTGTGCTGCCTCACACTGACCACCTGGTGGGCTACATTATAAGGTAGTATTCAATGAACTAATTACAACATGGTTCCCGATGGGGCAGTAAGAAGGGGATATAGGCATGGTACTCCACTGGTTCCACTCAGACGTCTGTTGTCCTCCAGGTTGGAGAATGCCTTCTACGAACATGCTCAGACGTACTACTACACCGAGATCCGTCGTGTCAAGTCGCACAAGGAGTTCCTTAACAAGACAACACATCAGGTAGGTAATGTGCAATACAGCTACAAATTCTGCCTAAACCTATGCTAATCAATGCAGCATAAACACATTGTACAAATCATCTAAGCATGAAAAGCCACTGTGACATGTCAGATCCCTCTCTGTGTTCCCAGCTGCTGTTCGTCAGGCACCAGTTCAAAATCGCTTTCTTCAGTGAGCTGAAACAGGACACACAGAATGCTCTCAAGTGAGTCTGAGGCCACAGATTCAGGAGTTCTTTCTACTGACACTTTGCCCTGATCTCCTCCTTGTAGGACCATAGACAGTAGTTTTCAGCCAGCTTTCAGGGGACCTGTAAAGAAAAGGTTGGGACTTGGGGTAAATATAAACCATGAAGCAGTGAGACAGTGAATAGAGGACTGGAAAATCTTTTCAAATGTGCCGTGCCATACCATACCGTACCATACCACCATCGCGCTGGTGGAAAAGCGCCGTTAGTTCCTCCAATATTAGAGATAAGAATGGAGAACCAGTTCCTGTTGAGAGTCTCATTCAATCCATCAACATTATTTTTCATTTTTGCTTATCAGTTACCTTATGTATGCCTTCCACTTTGTTTCCCATGCCTCGCAGAACAATGCCATTATAACTATAACGTACTCCACGAAGTGATCATAGTGACAGGAGACAGAGGTGGTCCAAATGATAGCGTAGTTTCACACAAAATGGCACTATCAGTGCAATTTGCAATGTCTGTAGCACGAAGATGTAAACAGCGGCTGCTCGCCAGTCTGTTACTAACTGCTCCATTCACTGAAAGAGGATGAGCGGGTCCGTGAGGAGCAGCAACTCACTGTAACTCACTCAACTGAGTGAAATTTTAGCAGTGGCACTGGCAATACATCAGACCACCTGTATGTCAGTCCATCATTACATTACACTGCAGCATCCGATTTATTCCTGTTATTAACAGCTATTACTATTTTTTATTTAAAAATGCAACTAATGTTTTCTTCTACCATAACATATCACATTGTCAAGGTGTTAGAGAGGTAGACATAATAATAATAATAATATGAGCGTTTACCTGTGGGTGTGTTTATTTTCACAGGTATTACAGAACTGCATACAGTCTTGTCCATGAGCTTCGAGCCCATGAGACCAACATGTTGGAGATTAAAACTATGGCTGGATTCATCAACTATAAGGTATGTTACTTAAGCAAATGTTTTAAAAGGGTTAGTCTACCTTGATCACTGATTTAATTCTCCACCTATTAAACACACAAAGTAACCCTTTCATTATGGAGCGAACATGTTGTATTCTGGGTAGTGGATCCTCCTACAGTAACCTCTACGTGTCCCTTCAGTGATGTCTGCCCAGACTTTGTGCTCAGAGGTTGAGTGAACCACAGTTCTAATTTGTCACTGAGAATAAACAGACAGAAATGTAACTTAATACATGTCTATAACACTTATCCTTTTGTCTTTCTCTTCTTTTTTTCTGTCTCTTCAGATCTGTCGTCTGTGTTTCCAGCACAACACTCCCTTGGATGCTATAGCTCAGTTCAGGAAGCACATTGACCTGTGTAAAAAGAAGATAGGCAGTGCTGAGCTGGCTTTTGAGCATGCTGCATGGATGTCTAAACAGTAAGATACAGACAGACATCTCTATATAGATTCATACCCGTGTTCATTCATGAATCACATGAATATGATGAAGATCTGTGCACATGTTTGTTTTTTTTGCTCAAACCAATTACTGTCTTGTTGACAGTAAGCACAGGTCCTGTTGTAAACCACTATTACATTACTATTAGTTTTTAGAGTCTGTAAACTAGTGTTTCAGAGTGAGGCCACAATATCCAGTTGTGTGTGTCCTTTTCCAGGAGCCTAGGGCGTATGAACTCTGCGATATTTCCTCACTCATGTCCCCCCTGTCTTCTCTTCCGTCAGGTTCCAGTCTTTTGGTGAGTTGTTTGATGAAGCCATCAAACTGGGTCTGACAGCCATCCAGACCCAGAACCCGGGTTTCTACTACCAGCAGGCAGCCTGTTACAGCCAGGAGAGGAAGCAGCTGGCTCAGCAGCTCTGTCAGGTGAGGCCACATAGTATTTACCTCCTGTTAGACGGTAAATCTAAAAAAGAAAGTTACTCATTATCTACAATACAGTTTATTTACCACTTTAAGACTGACGTGGAGGACAGATACTTTTTGAATGACCAGCCAATGACCTGTGGTTCTAGACTGGAGCGGGTTACCCCTCCCCCGACCCACTGGACACCCAGAGTGGAGGACTGGACTTCTATGGGCAGAGGCCGTGGAGACAAGGACACCAGAGTAGGAGCAGCATAGATTCTGTCTAATGAAGGAGGAGCAGCTCTTAGCATCACGAGCCTGTCACCATCTAGTCTGGCTAAGACATTTGCTCTCTGTGCTTCAGGTATTGATCCTCCAGATGCAGAGAAGGAGAAGACTGGGATTCTGGCCTTGCAGATTAAAGAGAGAGATGTCCCTCATTCTGTAAGTTCACACACCCAACAATCACACAGCTGTGGCACTGCTCAAGGCAGAAGTCACCAAAACATTACAACTAACATGTCTATCCTTGTTTTTATAATACTGTGTTCTGTTAACACAGTCTCTGTGCAAACCTGTGGGAAACACTGGTGTCGCTTCCGCTACTGTCGGTTTGCACTATGTATTAAAACATGATGGTCTTTCTGCTCCTACAGGAACTGATAATAGCACTGCTCAGTAATGCTGTGGCCCAATTTAAGAAGTACAAGTGTCCCCGGATGAAGAGTCACCTCAGTGAGTACCGCTGCACTCTCCTCATCTCTGAAGAGACTTTAATGCTTCTAGTGCAGCTCATCTACAACAAAAAGAGGAATGATTTGTGTTTTTTGCCATCTAGCCTATTGTTCTATTCTTCTTGTGGTCATCTAGATGGTGAAATAATATGATGGATCTCTGTTGTGTTGTGTTGTGTGTTTGACCCGTCACACTCCTGTCTTGGTTTCAGTGGTGCAGATGGGAGAGGAGTACTACCACGCTAAAGACTACACCAAAGCCCTGAAGTAAGAAAAACACTCTTCTCAACTTTGTGGACATGTTTAGAGGAACACCTGAGTGTCATAATCTAGGCTAGGCAAGGCAATTTTATTAGTATAGCCCGTTTTTACAAACAGTTTGTGTCAAAGGGCTTCACATGACATCATAACAACATCGTCTGGGCGATGCAGGCAGCAGCTGGTGCAGAGAGACTACAATTACTGCTAACTCTGGTTAATTAACTACAAGTTCTTTGATAACAGTCTGTTTAGTAGTAGTTTCATTCAAAATTTCAAACTTCATAGATTCATTACACAGTGGAATAGTTCAAGCTTTTTTGTTTCAATTTTGATGATTGCCTCTTCATATATCTTTTGGGAATCTAAGATCCACTATCTAAGAATATGTGAATATATTTGATTAAACCTTCTTTCTAAATTACATCCTTACTGTCATGGGGAAGGCAGCTTCCTGTTAGTGGCTGAAAGGGTTGTTGAGTTGTTTGAGTACTGGAAGGGAACAGTGTGGTAGGAACAGCTCCACAAGCAACAGGGGCAACCAAAAACTTCCACAATATGTCTTTTTTTTCAGATTCAGCTTTATACAGTGGATGGTGACATGTGAGCCGCCATTCTTACATAGATCATTGTTTAAGTTATGTTTAAAGCTGTTGTGAAGGTGTAAGCAGTGAAAGCTATGTCACTGATTTTATTTTACTTTTTTTTGTGTACGACATAAGGCTGCTGGACTATGTGATGTGTGACTATCGAACGGAGCGTTGGTGGGGACTCCTGACAGCCATACTGACCACAGCTCTGCGCTGTGCTTATCTTATGGCCAGTGTTAAAGACTACATTATATACTGCATGGAGCTCCTAGGCAGAGGTAAGCAACACATTCAAACCCCAACTGTCATCCACCTGCCTTTGGTCCAACCTTATACGACCTAGTATGACTTGATGTCTCAGGTCTGATAACAACAGAAAATAATTGTTTTATTCATTGTGAAAAATATTCATTCATAAATATTTTTATTTGCTTAATTTTCAAATTTCAAAACAGGACAGCTCCACAAATGAAATTCAAGAAGTCAAAACCCATCTTTTGTAATGCATAACAGCAGTTAGGGTTAACCTGCAAATCTTTTTGCCAAATAGTCTCATTTCAGAATAATAGTATGGTTTTGTGGCTGTAGTCGTGCATCATGATACACAGACCTATCACTTTGTAGTGACTGTGCTGCTAGAACACATCATCACATCATTCAGTCTTTAATGTCCTGTTGTCGTCATTAAAATAAAATAATGCTTGGAGCCCGGTTAGGCCTCAAAGGAGGGAATCAACCTGGGGGTAGATCTGCTGGAGAATGACTCATCACATGAAATTCTGCTCTAACCCTGTTGAATACAATTAGTTTGCATCACGTGTCCTCCATGTGTTTGACAGTTGAATATATAACAGCTTTCCTATCCATTAGTGTATTATTAGTTAATGTAATGATATCTTATGTTGTCTTCTAGCTTCAACACTGAAGGAGGATCAGAAGGGGAGGATCGAGAAGAATCTCATCAAAGTCCTGATGGTGAGAAGATAAGACATAAGTTCAGTTGGTCTTAAAATACATGAGGTTAATGAAAACAACTCCTGAGGCTGAATCCGCAGATGTTGTATGTTCGTTGTCTCCTATGGTGAAATGTGTCTCCTCTCCTCTGTCAGAACGAGGTTCCTGACCCTGAGCCCGACTGTGATCTGGCTTCCGTCACTGCAGCCCGGTCACTGTGGAACGACCGCATGTCTCTAGCTGGATCAAATGAGTTCACCATAGAAGTACAGGACTACATCCCTTTTAGTTAGTATTCACAGACTCACTCAAAGAAACACACTGTCCATTCTTGTCTTAATTTCACAGTTGTGCATCAAGTTTGGACATGATAACTAAGGTGTCTCTTTCCTGTGTCCCTCCGCCTCCAGTCCAGTGTAAGGCCAAGTTCTGCGCTCCCAGTTTCCATGTCGACCAGCCCATCCAGCTCCAAGTCTTTCTCAGAGCCGACTGTCCTCACCCTGTGTCTCTGAACAAGCTGGCCGTCAGCCTCAGTAACCAGGTACACACACACTAGCCACTACACACCCAGGCTCTGTCCTGGAGCTGGAATTAGTAACAAAATGACCGTGTGTCTGTCTGTGTGTGTAGGAGTACAACCAGTGGTGTGTGGTGGAGTCATCGGCGCAGGAGAGCATGACCTTGTTGCCAGGGGCAACCAAATGCTACAACTTTAGCTTCGTAGCAAAGACTGAAGACGTTGGCAAGAAGATTGAGGTAGGTGTACGTGTGTGTGTATGTGTGTGTGGGTGTGTGTTTGGGAGAAAGAGAGAGAGCTGATTTCTCCCTGTGTGTGTATGTGTGTCCAGATGACAGGTATTGAGTTGATGCTGGGCAGGGACAACGGCCGCTGTGTGTTTCTAAGCTGGAGAGGGGCAGGTGGAGATGCAGCCTCTACCCATGAGGCCTTGCAGGCCAGCAGGTCCTCACGCCGCTGGGGGCGGGGCATGGAGACGCAGCCAGATCTGGACTGGGACAGCCTGATCATGCAGCACAGCACCATGTGAGTCCTGATCACCTGCCAGTTCCCCTTCCATCATCACTGCCCCACCGTCACCAGCCTGACATGTTCATGTGTTTGTCTTTGTATGTTTAGGATCATCTCCAGAGTCCCAAAGATCTCCGTTCAGCTGAGTCACCAGCCTCCTGCCCTCAACAATGAGATGTACTGGATCAACCTCACTGTCCAATCACACGAGGACAGTGTGGCCAGAGACGTCAAACTGACAGCTGGCCTCAAACCAGGTACGCTGATGTAAAGCACAACTACTGTGACAGCATCACACTCATTGTGCTGTAGGAAGGAAATTCAGTGTTACCCCAGAAATATCAGATCTTTAAAGCCAACACATAGTTGGGCAGAGCATCCACAGACGTCCACGTGGACTCAAAGCGGACCTCATCTCAACTGGTTTACAGATATAACCTGTATAAGTCTTCATATCTCACTTCATACTTAGCAAATAATGAGGTTTATGAGATTGAACTAATACTGTAGCAGTATTAACAGTGTTTAACATAACTATAGTTATAATATAGGCTCTTAGTATGGTGGTTCCAGATGAGGACATGACGTCAGTGACAGTATGTGATGTAATGTTAGTCTTGGTTGGTGTGTCCAGGCCAGGATGCTAACCTCAGCCAGACCACACACGTGACACTGGACGGCTCAAAGGTGTGTGATGACAGTGCACCTGCTCTACTGCCTGACGTCCTGCTGGGAGACCTGAACCCAGGCCAGAAGGTGCACACACACACACACTCATTCATTGTTCTGACACTTGTATACAACCAGGGGCCGACTGACCAACAGGAGTACCCAGAGTTTTCTTGGTGGGCTGGTGGGTCAGTGGGCCGGCCGGTACGGCACGGTGCTGCAAGTGAAGCGCTGATCAGTGCATTCAAACCAGCGTATTCATGAAGCATAACAGACTGTTGCTAGGGACGCCGCTCTGATCAGAGGAGCACAGAAAAGAGAAACTATTCAGGATATTTACCTTATGTTTCATTTTTACCATCATTAAACAGCTTCAGACTAATAGTGATGTTAGATAAATGACTTGTAACTTGTTACAAGGAGAGTGGAGGCTCCTTCCACATCGTGGCTGGAAACCAAACCTGCGATCAGAGCCTCTGACCCGCTGTCACAGCTCTCCTCTCGTGTCGGTGGCGGAGGAGAGACCGGACTTGCAGATTTGCTAAATGATGCAATTTATAAGTTGATAAAAGTCGTATTTTGAACAACATTATGTTTCAAATGACTTATTTTATTCGTAAACCCCAAGAGGATGAAGGAACCCCTCCTGTCGGGGTTTATTTCTCCATAACAACCACCAAACTATACATTATCCCTTACTTAAATTGATGTCCACTGTTCCTCTGCCGTCCGTCATGGCGGTCATATTTCACACGAGAGGAATGTGACGTCACGTGCAAAGAGTTAATAGCCCCAGAGAGAGAGAAACACTGGTGTAAAAACGTCATTGTTGTGAATGGACTAGGACCAGACAGCGCTCAGTGACATCATCCACCGCCGCGGCCCCTGAGTCTGCCAGTCCCAGTCGCCCCTGTGTACAACAGCTTTTCATGCACTGTACCTGTATTAATGTGCCCACAGTAAAAAGTTGCAACTCACTTTGTGTGTGTGTGCTTGTGTCTAGCTGGAGAAAAGCGTGTATGTGAAGTGTGTGTCGACCGGGCCGAGAGTGTTCCTGTTCCACGTGGCCTACAGCATCGATACCACGGTGGAAGGACGACAGATCGTCTGCAAATGTCACAAGGTAGAGAAGTTGTTTGTGTTCATACCCACGTTAACATAGATGTTGACTTGTCGTCTCACCTGCTCCTCTCTTGCTCTGTCCTCCTCCAGGACGAGACGGCTGCAATAGAGACAGTTGTCCCGTTTGAGGTGTCTGTCAAGTTTGTGTCCACCAAGGTGAGTTGTTGGAAAAGATGCAGCAGTGACTGCCAGCCACGTCAGCATTTCTTCAGCTATGTCCCTCAGGAGGAATGGGAGGGACCAAGCAGTGTGGAACACGGTGAGTTTAACATAGTTTCTGTGTCTGTGTGTGATTCCAGTTTGAGCCGCTGGACCGAGTAGCGGTGGACATCCCCTTCCTGTTGATGACAGACATCTTCTCCTCGTCTCCCTGGCCTCTGGTGCTGGCCTCCTCCTCTCTGCAGCTCCTCACCATGACCAGCAACTCAGCACAGCTGCAGTCCCAGCTGCAGGAAGGTACAGGGCACTTTGACTTCATCACACTAGACCTTCTGCTGTCATACTGCTACCATGACGACAACAACTCTGTGTGTGTTCAGTGGTTTTGCAGACAGGGGAATGTGCCAGTGAGTGTTTCTGTCTGCGATGTCCACCACTGACCAACAGCAACACCACCGTGGCTACAGGACAGTACTTGATATCATGGAGGAGGTATGCACACACACACACACACACACACAGAAAAGAAAAGCTGTTGAATGTTTTGTTTCAATTCAATCAAAAAAAATCAATGTGAATCAATCAGTCAAACTATTAGAGGTGTAACAGTATCTGTACTCGTCACGGTTCAGTGCACACACTCACACAATGAATATGTCTGAGTGAATATTTAAAAAAAAAACAGACGAAGAAGAGAAGTGATGAGAGTGAAGAAGTTAAAGGGAGAGTCTGCCTCATTTATGTCACTGTGTGGCTTCAAACACGTTAACACATAGAAGACGATCACCCTGATATGTTAATCACTGGTGCAAGTTGTGTGCAACAACTTATCCTGCTGCTTTTAATTCTCTTGGCATGAACACAGACAGGACCAAAAACATCACCATAGCAACTGGCATCTAGCCTAAATTTTTTTTTTAGTGTCTGTTGTACCGGACCGTGACCTGTGTGTCCTGTTCCGCGGCTCCGCCCCTACAAACTAGTCATTATATTGTATTGTTGGGGTGACAGCCACATCTCTATCTGTTCTGTGTTGATCGTACTCTCAAAGTCATCTGAAGCCAGTGGAGGTCATCAGATGACCTGCATCTTGTGTTCAGTAGTCGATTATACCACAGTCTTCTTGTCTCCTTCAGGAAGCCGTCCAGTGCCGACAGTCCTCTCATCCAGACCACAGTCACTCTACCTCATGTCATCCTGGAGTCTGTTCCTCTCTACATCCACGCTGGTCAGTATGTTCTGAAGGCCCTCATGCTTCTTACAGGGAGGGGTCGTTGGACACATTTAGAATAGTCACTGTTTCTACACATTTCACATTTCTTTACCAGTGAGTTGTTCTGTGTGTGATGATCTCTGCTGTAGATTTGCCATCATTTGGTCGGGTCAGAGAGTCTCTTCCAGTCCGTTACCACATAGAGAACAGGACAGCTCTGGTGCAGGAGGTGGAGATGGCTGTTGAACCTTCTGATGCCTTCATGTTCTCTGGACTCAAACAGGTACAGCTGTGTTTTCTTTAAAGTGGTAGTAGACACTTTCATTTTACACAATTTAGGCCTCATCCTTTTGGAAATGAGAACATCATCAGGAAGATTAGAAATTCATCATGAATACAATAATTACAATATTACATTTTGGACATCACGCAGGCCTTATGCTGCACTCACATGGCATCAGATGGTGACGGTAAAACGTGAGCAGGTGAACAGCAACATCTCCTAACCCTCGCTATAAATGTATAGTTATGAAAATAACATACAATAATAAATAAATAATACACAGAATATATTTTTTATAGTTTATTCAATTTGTTGTGAAATCACCACTGCAACACAATGTCATGTGTGTATTGTGCTGTCATGCTGTTCTGTTGGACTGCGTGTTCGTTCTTCCCGTCAATCCAGTGGTTGTTATGTATGTTTTATTACACGGCTTTATTGAATGCTGCTCTCTGATTGGTCCATCGCTGCGTTCTACGGTCTGTTATTTCTGAGAAAACAGAAACTATGCAGGATATTTACCTTGTGTTTCATTTTTACCCTCATTAAACAGCTTGGGACTAATGATGTTAGATAAATGACTTGTAACTTATTACAAGGAGAGTGGAGGCTCCGTCCACATCGTGGCTGGAAACCAAACCTGCGATCAGAGCCTCTGACCCGCTGTCACAGCTCTACTCTCGTCTCAGTGGCATCGCGACTCCATAACACAAACGCCCCGTAAACAATAATGTTAATCTCTTGTTTATGACAGATACAACTAGACTAATAAACACACCGTAACACGTGTATGGTAATCCATTGATCCACGACCAGGAGGAGACTCAGTTCCCTCTAGAGTTGTGCTGGTGGACAATGATGTTGATGGCAGGTCTGAACCAGGGCTAATGTGTGTGTGTGTGTGTGCATGTGTGTGTGTCCAGGTGCGTCTCCGTATCCTCCCTGGCTCAGAGCAGCAGATGCTGTATAACTACTACCCTCTGATGGCCGGTTACCAAACACTGCCCCAGCTCAACATCAGCCTGCCGCGCTGCCCGGCCTCTAATACACACACACTAAGACGCTTCCTGCCACAACGCATCTTTGTCAAGGTAACACACACACACACACACAGAAAGGCATCCACAGCTCAGCTGCTGCGTGAGCGGGTCAGACTGAAGTTTGTGTTTGTTTCTCTTCAGCCTCAGGGTCGACAGCCGGACGACGCGTCAATCGCTGCAGCTTAACAAGAACACAGACTGTGGACGTGAGAAAGCACTAGCAGCGTTGTGTAACTTGTTCTAGTTGTACGATTCCTTACAGATGACAATATTAACATGATTTGTTTTACATTGTTCTGGAAACCATTTGTGGACCATCATCTGTTTGTAGTGTTTCTGTTCAGAGTGAATGATGTGAGCAGGAGGCACTGAGGTTCATGTAACAACACAAACCTTGTGTGAACTGAATGCACATGTGGGTAGAGTGTAATACATTAAAAACGGATGTGATGAAGGGTGAATTAAACTGAAGTGACAGATTGTCTGTGATTTATTGACATTGGTGTTTCAGTGTGTAGCCTTGAACAGTGGAAGCATGGATTCACACAAACACAATCTACTCACAACTGGAGGTTAGCAATCACAAAGTGACAACATGATGAAGAAAGAGCAGCGACACACAACAAGTATGTAACTTCACATATGCAGTGGTGCAGTTAATATGCTGGGCAGGAGTCTATGTTTTTTATGTTTGTAATAATCAGAAAGACATGTCAAGTTCAGAGGTTGTCAAGTGAAAAGTTACAAAAAGTAAACAACAAACAGAAAGAGGACGTCTAGAAGGGTACGTACAAATACATGAGCTGCTCACTTGGAGCTCAGACACTAGAGGGAGCAGCAAGAAGCAACTGTCACTGAGTGAGTGAGGATCCATGTTAAAGGGATAGTTCAACATTTTGGCAAATTAAATCCCTTTAAATGTCATCTTTGACATATTCATTGCTAAAAGAAAACAAAATGCATACACACTCTCACACAGTCCAAGTAGACGAGTCACTAGCTTTGTCTTTAATACAGCAAGTGTGACACCTGAATTCATCCATTTTTGCTACTGGACAGCACAGTCACTGTAACCATGGTAACACAGGTCTAAGGTTAGGCTTTGTTTTTAAACTTGGTAAAACTGGACCAACATTATAGAACAGTCTCAGGAGCCTGTGGACTGGATCAAAATTATCCAGATTTTGAAAATCAGTCTATTATATCGTGAGCCATGACCAAAAAAAAAACAATGTCTCCCTTTTAATTTAACTTTGACATTGTGCTACTACCAGATCAAATTCTCAGTATGAACACAAGCAGTAGACATGTCTCATCTACAGTACACATGAGATAATGATAGTATATTATTAATTAATTATCAGCCTCTGAGTGCGACCATGTCTGTCTCTTTTCCTCATTGACTCCAATACAAAAACTTTCTGAGAGGAGCAGAACAGACCGATGTTTTAAAACTGCCCGTGTCGCCAAAATATTTACTGTAGAAACACCAAATCGTACCAAAATTTTCAGGAAGGCCTTAGGGCACCGTTGATCCGTGTTTTGTTCTGATAGGAGCTACCGTTTTGTCAGAATAAGCCTAATTGTGAGACCAGTGCAGAGGCAGAAAATCAGTTTTTCTCCACGTTTCTGTCTGCCTCAGTCTGGGGGCCCCTATCGTCATTGACAACCAGCTCACGTTGTCATGGTAACCTCTGATCCTCAGGCCAGGGTCGTTAACTCCATAAACAATCCACCTGGAGCTCGTTAAGATGTTTGTAAACACAGACACACAGCTAAATCACACTGATACAGGATGCAGCTCAGTCACACACACACACACAGACTCTAGAACCAGCTTCATGCATGTCATTACAGTTATAGACACACAGACACACAGACACACACACGCTAAAAACACACATAAAATGCACGCGTCAGCGCGCACTCCTCTCCCACACTCTAACACACACAGGTGTCTGATCAGCTCTGTCTTGACCTTAAGATCGTGGGTTTGATTCCCATGTTGACTGAGATGGTACTAACGGCAGTAGCACCGGTGCCCTTTCAAAATTTCCCGAGAGGAAATTTTCTAGTATGACTATATTCTTTCATAATCAGTGCAGTGGTGGCTCTGTGATTGTCTGCATGTCTTAAAGTGTCCCATATGGGGGGCATTGGTTTTTAGCAGACTAACTGAGGACTTGTATCAGTTTGTAGAGAATAAAGTGAAGGAGTAAACTCACCACAGACACAGGAGGTCAGTGTGAGGAGCAGCAGGAAGCAGCACTTCATCTTCTCCCTGTCACAGGAGACCAAACAGACAGATTTTTTGTGTGTAATGTTTCTGTCACAAGATGGCGCTGTCTTATCAACTGATCACAAACTAGAAAATACAACACCATCAACTCAACTCAGTGGGTGAATGTGCATTTGTGCACTAAAAGGATGTTACAGTAGATACTGTATCATAAATGTATAATAAACAGTTTGAGGGCACTTATTTAGGCATAATAATTATTTTACACCTTCATTTTTGTCCTTCTTAGAACCAGTAAAGAGCAAAACTAAATGTCTGTCCTGGCCCATAAGAGACATGCAACTGGTTATTTATATCACAGTTGTTGTATTCTGACATTAAACTGCAACTCTATTAGGAGTTTCACACCGGTGGGAATTAAAAGTCAGCTAAACCAGGAACAGGCAGGAGACAGACGTGCAGATGGGACAAAGTAGTCTTTAATTGTTACCAGGCCTGGACAAAAGCAAAAATAAACTGAGGGAAAATGACTAAAACAACTTAAAGGGGGAGGCAGCTGGTCTTCCTCCCCACATGGCCAAGATTATGTTGGAAATGTAAAATTTGAAATGGATTAACAGAAATCCTTTCCCATTTTCAAAGTATAGCTGCATTTTTGCAGTTTCACCAAATATGACCTTGAGATGAAAAAGTCTTTCTGCCAATGCATTTTTTTTTTTAATTTCAAATTGAATTTCGGTAGCTTTTTTCTGGAGGATGTTGTGAAAATTACATCTTACATGTCCTTTTCTTTATTATTTTAATTAAGTCACAGAATGAGCAGTTTTTACGAAGAAAATGGAAATGCAGTTTGGAATATTGATTATTCATTTTATAAAAGAAGAAAAAGCAGCTATATTTTGAAAATGAAAAGGGATTTCTGTTAATGAATTTTAATTTCAAATATGAGACTTTAGTCAGTCAATGTGTCTCTGACTCATTAATTCAAACCTTTATTTAAGACTCGAAAATCATTGAGGTTTCCCTTGTTTGCAATGATGTTGTTGAGGTACAACAACAGAAAAATACAAATTAAACAAAAATGAAGATGAAATCAAAACATTTGGAGACAATGGTCAGTGCTGAAGCGAGGTGGTTTGAGATCAGTGTGGTAAAATAAAATAAAATAAAAAAATAAATAAATGTCCAGGAGTAGTGAGAGTGTCAACCATGAGTGTGTTTTGAAAATGGTTTCTTATGTAGTTGGTGCACAAAAACTACAAGCATGAACCCATGGAACTTGAAGGGTAAGAGGTAAGGACAAGAGCGCTGAGTGCGTTTGGTAAACTAGGTAAGTTTTTATCTGTTTATTTTGGACGTTAATTTCATTACAATACAAACAAAGAGCCGAAAGAGAAACGGGAGAAGCAAATAGCTTATCAGGCCTGAGTTCCAGCGGCCTGGGTGCATGACGTCTGTCCGACTACCCATTTCTCCAACCATACATTTCTTTATTTTTGCGTCCATTAGTCCGACCTCCCATTTCTAAGACTTAAAGCAGAAGTAAGTGATATATTTGTGTTAATATAAGTCTTAAATAGTTATATCTTCCGACAGCAATCACTTACATAGAGTGTTTGGACCAAAACACGGGTCTGTCAGTCACTCTGCTCTGCTCTGAGCCGAGGAGAAAACATTTATTGTATCCTACAGTTTTTATCCAATGAGGAGAGAGAACGGCATGCAGGGCTGTGTGTGCAGCCAAGGAACGCCGTGAATGTGGCGACGTAGGGACGAGGACTGTTATGGTGCGTTCAAGGAAACTCGTATTTTTCCAACCGTGAAGTGGTACCAGTTCGATCTGGTACGAGTTCACCGGTCGGAAGTTACGAGTGGCTGTTATAGTGACTTTCACCGGTAAAACAGGTCGGAAAAACACGAGTGGGTTACCTGGAACGCTACAAAGTCGTAAGTTGTGACTTGAAGCTGTAATTTACGATTTCAAAAGCCTGCCTGGAACGCAGCATTAGCGAAAACGACCGGACCACTTACTTCTTCTTTAAGTAGCCCTAACCCTTAACCTTACCCTAAACCTAACCTTAACGCTGTAGTCGGAGAAATGAGCCGTTGGACTTTGGGGCAGTCAGACTGACGTATGCTCCCCCAGCGGCCCAGCTTCGATGGTAAATGTCCAATAAGGGCTTTGTGGAAATAGATTTTAAACAAAGATGAAACCACACAGAAACCTTTGAGTTCAGGCGGAGACACAAACAGCAGAGGTTTCAGATGAAATTCGACACAAAACACACAGTTGTGTTATAGATACGACACAGTTCAGTGATGTAGAAAATACAAAGGTTTGATACTGAGCTTCATTCACAGTGTGACGTCCTTTTGTCCTTTTGTCAAACTCAACCCACAGTGATTTAAACAGGTGACATCTATTAAAACCCAACTACACTGTTACCATCAGTAAGTAAACCTCCTGTTGCTGCTGTGTATTGTGGGAAATCACCACTGTCAGTCTTGGATCAGTGGTTGTTGATAGTTGAATGCCAAAGCAGTGGAGCAACTCTGACTCCTTTAAACATCATCATGTTTACATGAGTTCATAGAATGAGACAAAGGTTCAATAGACAGAGGACAGTGTGTAGTGTTAGTTCTGACAGGTGGTCAGCAGGGGGCGTTCTACACCTACAGCTCATGTTTTGAAGTCTTGATAACTCAGTCTGAATCTGACACCACAGGAGGAAACAGAGTGAAAAGAGCAAATAGACTGAGAAACTGAAACAGCTCAGTAACAGTTTACCTGGAGTAGCCTATGTGGTAGCAGCCTAGGCAGCCGACACACTGAGAAACTCCACTGACTGCTCCTTTTATAATTATATTTACACTGACTCTGCAAAAATCAACCCTGGGTGCAGAAAAACCACTGAAAACCTTGTCGACCATTAGAAAGTTTGTTTCTCAGGAAAGTCCGATAGTTCACTTGCTTTGGTGTGGACTATATTTTTTACTTGGTGCAGTTTGTATTCACATTGCATTTTTTCACAAGTGGATCAACTGACTAAACACTAAACAAAACAAAAGCATGTGTGTCCAGGGTTCTAAATTAACACCCGCCAAATGCGGGTTAAATATCATTTTGGCGGGTGGTAGTAAATACTCACTAGCCAGTTTGGCCGGTGGTGCATGAAGCAATCAGGACGGTCAGAGTTCTCAGTCATTTGTCCCCCTGGCAGTACTTACTACATTTCCCATGAACACCGCGTGCTACGTAAGTATCAGATGGCCATTGGCTGCGCAGAGGCCGGTGTTCACCACAGTCTATGGTGTTCACGCTACAGCAGAGAGGGGACGCTCGCGACGCGACTCATGGGCGAGCTATCGGGCCGCTTACGGAGCCACTGTTCTGGTCTGCACCTCACAGGCTGTGGCCCGAAATAACTTTAACATCATAAATCTCCTGTGTTGGCTGCCTGGTTGATGCATTAACAGATTATTATCTCAGGCTGTTGGATGTGAAACACTGCTGACTGCTGTTTGGTTTCCTTTAACTTCTCCAACATGATTGTTCTCTGCGGTATGAAAGGCCTCATGAAGTGATAATCATATACGTATCATCCAATATCTGTTGATGTTTGACAGATTCCTGTCAGACAGATACATTATTGTCTGAGTGTTTCATCATCATACATCTGTGTTTTCTCTTTAGTAATTTCAGATGTTTGATGACTCAACCTGCTCTTGAGTTTGTTAATACTTTTGTATCAAAAGAGTCAGAACAACTTCACTCATACAAAAGGATTTATTTACATCATATCACAAATGTGAGCTGTGGACTGGTTATGGTGCATAGTAACAGTTTGATCAGTCGTCACAAGAATAAGAGTAATGATAAGTGTACAGTCTTTTTACCAATAAAGCTGTGTACTTTAAGTTCCTGTGTGTGTGTGGGTGTGGGAACTCTTGCGGACGCGTGTCCACAAACCAATGTCCATTCATGTGCATTCGTTTGCATAACAATACAACATCATCCAGTAAGTACAGTATTGCTGCTGATCAAACACTCAATTCTCAGTAACTCACTTTGCGTGTCCTCTACACGGGTTTCTCGGTCAGAACACGATAGAGCACGGTAGCACATTCATCACGGAACACAATAGCAGGTTCAGCACACGTTCATCACGGTCAGAAAATTTTGTGCTTTCCCTCCACACACACACACACACACACCTGAGGGCAATTACCTCCTCACCTTTATCATTTTGACCCAACACAAAACCCCCTTGGTGGTCAGACAGAAAATAGGCAAAATGGGCAAAATGGCTCCAACAGTAAGAATAACATGGAGGGTGTAACTTTAACTGGAGCCGCAGAATGAGACTTTTCACAACAAAAAGAAACAGTAATTGTTAATCTTTTTTTTGTTTGTTTGTTTTTTTGTTAATGATTCAAAGGTCATTATCTGAAACTTTATGAAAATTGATTAACACTTAAAGTAACATTGCAGAGTTTTGTGGCGTTTTTTCGGCCTTAAAATAATGTTTCCAGACTCATTGCAGTGATAGAAAAATGGTTAATAGGATGAATGGAGCTGCTGCCAAGGTCTGAGCGGGGTCGCGTCGGCTGAAACCGCACTATGTAACTTCCCTGCACGGGTGCGAAACACTGCCCTCCCTCCTCCCCCCTCCCCTCTGCGTCGAGGAGAGACGAGGTGGATAAAAACGAAACTTACGGTTCCCCTCCGGTCATCGTCGCCGCCGACCTGCCCCCCCCCCCGCCCCCCCCCACAAACATGTGGTAAATAGCCTACTGTCGTTTATTAATGGCAATCAACGCTAGATGCGCTGGCTGATTAGTTTCGTTTTCGTTAAGTTTCGTTTTCTCCCCAGAAGATAGTGCTTTTCAACCAGATGGTGGGAGCACTGAGCTGAAACTCCGCAGTGTTGCTTTAAAAATATAAATTTCATATTATTCGTCTATGTCTCCACTAGCAGCTGATCCAGAGTCAGTCCTGGTTCTGTCTCTTTGTTCTTTGACTCAGGTTCTGTTGATACGACAGAGGACAGTGGTTCAGACAGAGTCCTGTTGGATCAAATGGACTGAACCTTAGAGGCACTCTGAGTCTCTGCATCTGAGTTGGTGTTTTCTCTCTTAAATTTATACCAACGAAGACGGAGATTACAGTAGAGCAGACTGACAAACAGTAAAACTGAAACTGCTACTACTGTCACTATTGCATAGGCTGCGACCTTTCCCCAACTCCCTGGTCCTGGTCTCACTGGTCCTGGTCCTGGTTCTGGTTCAGCAACAGCTTCTGTAAAAGACATAAAACACTTGTTGGTCCTTCAGGTCCAAAGTTCAGATGTGACTGTTTGTGTTTGAAGCTCCTGATGTTTGTTTCCATGTGCAGTTTATTCTATGTTGTGTTCATTAATGACAGTCTTAGTAAATAATCTAGAGCTGAGCAGACAAACTCCATCAGGTCTAGTTCAGCAGCAGAGTCTGTACAACACTGGTAACCCTCCATCACCACAGCTTCTACTGACTCTACTCACCAGTGACGTTCAGGTGACATTCATCAGATCCCTTCCCATATTCAGTGACGACCTGACACCAGTACCGTCCTGAGTCTTCAGTCCTGAGTCTGGACACATGAAGTCTGACTCGTCCTTCTCTGAGGACGTCTCTGTCACACTGGACTCGTCCTGAAAACTGTTTATCCTGAGACTCTGAGACCTCAACACCCTCAGATAGATAATACAGGACTAATGGTTCCTTGTGGTCGTCAGTGGTCACTTCACAGTAGACGATGAGAGGCTCTGTTGACCCCTGAGTGTTGTTGAAGGTCCACTCCGGTGTGACGTGGTGGTTCTCCTCTGCCTGATAGGAGCTCTGTGTCACCTTCACTACAAATGTTGGTTCTGAGGAGACAGAGGGAAAGTGAGGAGCAGACTAACTGAGGACTTGTATCAGTTTGTAGAGAATAAAGTGAAGGAGTAAACTCACCACAGACACAGGAGGTCAGTGTGAGGAGCAGCAGGAGGCGGCAGATCATCTTCTCCACAACATCTTGACTTCATCCAATCAGGACCAGACTGCTTCTTCTTTCCACTAGCAGAACCACCAGACGGATGTGAGATCAGAGGATCGATGTGTGTGACTCTGCTAAAATGATACAAACTGTAGAATAAAGCAGTTTTAGTTTCAGAATAAAAATCTGTTGCAGCAGAAATGGATGATGGACCATCAACCAACCCTCACCCAATCACATTAAAATATCAGTGCTGCATTTTCTTTCTGTTGTTAACAGGGATAATGATAATGGTAACCGTAACGTATTTTCCTTAGCTTAAGTAAGACAGAAACCTGTATAGCTGCTTATTGCTGATCTATTGGTTAGGCTATATGTAAAACATAACATGATGCAATGTCAACCTTTTGTACAATTTTCATTTTGGCCTTCTCTGCACAGCAAACTGAAATTAAGTATGCTCCTACACTGTGCCTACAAATCCCTCCCTCATAGTTTCCTCTGACATGCCAAATGTCAAATATTAACAAATGTTTTTGTTAATATAAGTCCTAAATAGTCCTATTTTCCGTCAGCAATCACTTACATGGAGTGTTTCAGCCGTAACACGGGTCTCTCCGTCACTCTGCTCTGCTGTAAACCAGGAGAAAATTTTCCTAGTGGGATACAAATGTTATCCAATGAGGAGAGAGAACGGCATGAAGGGCTGTGTGTGCAGCCAAGGGGTGCGCGTGAATGTGGTGACGTAGGGACGAGGACCAATAGATGCCTGACGAGGGCGGGGGCTGCTAACTCATGGTGCGTTCAAGGAAACTCGTACTTTGTGTTTTTCCTTCCTGTGAAGTCATACCAGTTCCATCTGGTACGAGTTCACGGGTCGGAAGTTACGAGTGGCCGTTATAGTGAACTTTCACGGACAACAGGACGGTAAAAACACGAGTTACAGGTTACCTGGAACGCTACAAAGTCATAGTTGTGACTTGAAGCTGTAACTTACGATTTCAAAAGCCTGCCTTGAACGCAGCATTAGCCGAAACGGCCGTGCCGCTGATATCTGCTTTAATTTTGCATGTTATTAAAACTTAAATTTAATTATTAGTGGGTTGAAAACCAAATTCAAGTTGTCAAGTTAAAGGTTGAATATGGAGAATACGTATTCAAAGCTTTATTTAAAGGTTCATTGTGTAAGAATTTCTCCCATCTAGCGTTGCGGTTGTAGAGCGCAACCAACTCAGTCGTTGCTGCATGCTGCATTCACGTCAAATCGGTTAGATGGAGGACAGACGACCGCCGCTGCAGGTAACGGCTTGAACAAGTCTCTACGCAAAACAATACACGTGACAATAGTTGTCATGGTGATGTTGTATTGTTGACCTGACCCACGTTTTACCGTCTTTCTCTGGACTTCTGTGACTAAAACAACATCTGGTTTGTAACTGAAGGCCGTTTTTCCGACTTTTCACAGACGCCACCTGGACCTGAGCCGACAGCTCCGGTGTCTCCACTGAGTTTCCGTGGTTTCCTACCGTCACGCTGCCACTGAAGGTAAAAACATGGAGACAAGACATGGCAGCCAGCAGCGAGCTGACCCGCTCCATGGAGATATGAATGATATGAACGGCTCATTCAGAGCTGAAAGGAACACTTCACTATGGGGGGATTACTGATGAATGAAAAACGTACTTTTGAAAGGAAAATTAGATTTTCATAAATAGATAACAGGAGAAGTTACACAATGTACCTTTAAAAATATATATATATGTCAGTGGTGCAGAATAAAAGTATTGCTTTTCGAGAAAAAATTATATGTGGTCTGAGTTAATTAATTTAAAATTTTTGACGGGCTCGACAATGACTTCCTGTTTACATCCTATCCGCGAGCAGCCGCGTGAACAGGAACCGTTCATTCCGATCATAAGCATTTGTTTTCAGTGAGTGAAGCCAATCGGTTGATCAATTGTGTGTATTTTGTAGTCTTATCTGTATTATCTATCTTGGATGGTCAGGAACATCGAAAACTAATCTAGGGAAGTTACAACGGACTCAGAATAGGGCAGCTCGCCTTGCCCTTGACTGTACATTAAGATCCAACATTAATGATATGCATGTTCAACTTGACTGGCTGAAAGTAGAGGCGAGGGTAAAATCATCTCTTATCTCCTTTGTGAGAGACATTTATTATTTTAAAATTCCTGATTGTCTATATAAACAACTTAGACTCAGTGCGGAAACACACTCATATCCCACCAGACATGCAATAAGTGGTAAATACTGTGTACAAAAAGCAAAAACAAACTTCAAACAACAAGCAGTGCTCTACAGAGCCATTGTTGAATGGAATTCTCTACCAAGTCACATCTCTAAAACCCAGAGCAAGGCCTGTTTCAAAAAACAAGTGAAGAAACACTTAATGGCAGCTCACAAAAGGTAGCAGCGTACCCATGTATTTCCTGTGTGTGTCCTCAGTGCTTATATAGTGCTGTCGCTGTAACTGAGTGTGTGTTTGGACACTGTATGAGTGATGATTCACCACAAAATCACATGTGTCTCTGAGGAGATAAGGAGATCTCTGATTAGATGTTAAGTTACTGGCTACATACTATCACTTTCACACACTGTATGCTGTTTATGTAAATCTCTTGTCATGTTTTGATTATGTAGTTTTGAATTGTATTCTGATTTTTTTAATGTTATTATTTTCATTTCTGAATTGTATTCTGATTTTTATTTTACTATTTTTATTGTTACACTGATCGGACCCCAGGAAGAATAGCTGGTGTAAATTACATCAGCTAATGGGGATCCAAATAAACTCATAAACTCATCTTCAGCCACGATGTGGAAGGAGCCCACTCTCCCTGTAACAAGTCATTTAGCTAACATCACAATTAGTCTGAAGCTCTTTAATGACGGTAAAAATGAAACACGCTTTAAATATCCTGCATAGTTATTCTCTCTGCTACTCTGTTCAGAGCGGCGATCCTAGCAACAGGTCTGGCAACTGACTACA
The DNA here is from genome assembly GCA_030347415.2 of Decapterus maruadsi. Classification (NCBI taxonomy): domain Eukaryota; kingdom Metazoa; phylum Chordata; class Actinopteri; order Carangiformes; family Carangidae; genus Decapterus; species Decapterus maruadsi. The sequence goes on along the minus strand of CM064903.1, from coordinate 32,105,921 downwards.
GGAATTATTTTTCTGTTGTAACTCCTATCTCTGATCAATAGACCGTGTTCATTCTCTATATTCAACCTTTAAAGGGACAGCAGGCCTATAGCTTATTTGGCTTTTTGTTAGCAAAAATCAAATATTGCTTTCACAAACATGTGTTTACCTGAGTCTAATCACAACTGCAAACAAATGAAAGCTGTAGAATGGGTTGTTCACAAATACACAGGTGGTAGGTGCATTAGCTGAAGAAACTCAATGTTAACAAGGGTGAGAATTATTTCCTTTACATCTAATAGTTCTATTTGCATTCAGTCATTAAGTTTCATTCAGATATGTACTCAGGAAGAGAGTCAATGAGAAAAGCCTTATTCAAGTTCTGCTTGTTTGACCTTTTGACCATAAGCTATGTAATGTTATCTAATTACTAATTACAGCCACAGTTTTGAAAATCGTTTGTTCATTCACATAGATGTCTGTATTCTTACACTGTAAATGTGGTTTGATCAAACTGTGGATATTTCTTTGAGGGCTGTGAAACTGTGTACATTTGATTCCTCTACAAAGACAGGGTTAAAGCATTGCAGGTTGTGCCACTGTGGGGAAAATCTAGATCGACATTTGAAAATACATGAGTTTGTGACATACGTTTCTACGAATGGCAATTTAACATATTATAATATTTAATATATAATATATAATATTTTATTTAATATTTATGCCCTTCCACCAATGCTGAAAGCATAGGCTGGACCTTACTCCCTGCAAGAACACCTGCTAAAGAGATATTTTATTATACCATGAGTTTGAGGCCAGCCTTGATAAAAACTGTTGTCACTGGTGACCAGTCCAACCTTGCATCTGACCACAGGATGGCAGGTGGTGGAGGGAACAAAAAGATATCGCAAGTAAACAGTGTAGGCCTAACATTACAGCCTGCGCCGGTGTTTCTCAGTCAGGGGAACAGAGACCTGACTGAGAGTTTGAATTGGAGTGAAGATAAATAAATCAGTTAAAAAGGAAAACAATCAAGGCATTGAGGATGGTTGTAATCTATGTTGTCTGGCCAGTCAGTGTCATCTGTTTTGCTGAATGTTTTTACTTGTCAGTTCATAATGAACAGAAAAGCTATTTCAATGTAGTTTTTATGGCTAGTTTCACGCCCAAGGCAAACAATCCCTTGGTGCCCCACCAACGAACGAACACAAGAATATATTATTTGTGTTATTTTATTATAATCAGTGTTTGGAGGGTTACTTTTAAAATGTAGAGATTTCTGATTACATCTGTTGTCTGTGATATAATATTTGGATTACTCATGGATTCACCTTCAAAATCACCTTCCTGAGCACCTACACATGATCTTATAGGCTACAGTGGCTCATTTAAATCAAATAATCAATAAATGTGTTTGAATTTTTCGTTCTGCCACTGGAGAAACTCCTCGTTGTCCCTTTAACAACATGATCCTGTCGCAGTTCAGACCCAACACTGCCCAACTTCAGGGCAAGGAGTTTATAGCACCCCTCCCGCTTACCTCTTCTGACTCACACACACACACACACACTGTAGTGGGCTATAGCCTACTAGGTGACATTGGGGCGCAGCACCCACTCCACTAACTTGACGTGGAAATAGTGGTAGTTAAGAAAACTGGCAAGTTTTGTTTCGTCTTTTATTTTTGGAGAGCACTCGTACGTCTTCACTAAGATTGTGCCTCGGTTCGCCATTATTGCCCATAGCTAAAACCGGTCAGGGCCGGTTGTTTACAGCTGGTTAACTCTACACATACTGTAATGAAAAAGGGGGAAAGTGTGAGAGTAATGTGTGGCCTCTCTCTGTCAAAAATGCCAGGGCCTATATTTTTGGTGCTCGTTCGACACTGAAACAAGAGCAACAGACTGAAGATTAACTCTGATGGAAAGAAAATTACAGGAACAGACTTCTTACCTGAGGTGACTGAACATCAGAGCTGATTAAATCGATGGAAAACTTGATGGAAAACTAGAAAATCTGCATGACCAAACATGTCCTTACACCCCTCTCAACTGCCTGTTAAAAAAAAATAAGGAAGTGCCTATTAGGCAGCAAGTGCCCCTCCCTCATGGTGAGTCCCTCCACCTCCTCCCTCTTGTTGAATGACTCTATAAACTCTGAGGATCCGTTTCCTCTTTGAACTGACCTCAGTGTGGTGTTGTTGTTGTTGTTGTTGTTGTTGTTGTGTGTCTGTGTGTGTTGTGTGGTTCAGAGTCTGAAGAGACAGAGTGACGTCTGACCAGAGTCCTGATGGAAACACACTGTGTTCATCAGAGTTGTGTAACAAAACAACAGGGAAATGGTGGAGCAGAGTTTGTGTCGCAGCAGCTTTTTATTGTCTGAGCTACTTTCACTTTCATGTAGACTCACGTCATCCAGTTGACGTCAGAGTCTCACAGCAGCGTCTGAAATGCGTTTAAACATCAGTGTGAATCACATGAAACCCTCTGGTAACATGAATGTGATGATTCTTGATTTAAATCTGACAATGAGTTCAGTGAGTATTCAGGAAGTCACAGTTTGACGGATGTTCAGATGAATACGTTTCTCAGTTGTTTTTATATTTTATCAACTGTGCCTACTAAATTAAATGTAGTGGAGTAAAACAAGTAGGCTAACTTAACTAGAGTGGAATAGAAAAGTGAAAGTGCTTATTTTTCTATATTTGCTTGTTTAAAAGTGAAATTGTGTTTATTATTCAGTGTGAAGATGTTTATTTTTATAAGACTGCATTATAATATCAAATTGAATGTTCTTGACATTCTGCATCCAATCATCTCTTCATTTTGCCAGTTTAAATAACAACATATCCTACCACAGAGGAATCTAATCTATGAAATAATCATAGCCCATGAAGTTAAAACCCATTCAGTTCAGGAGTTCAAAGACAATAGAAAGCAGATTAAAATCAGATTTGTAGCTTTTCTCACGTTGAACTCTGAGAACAAGCTGTTGACACTCACATATCTCTCAGCATGAGCTTCTGGCCTTTACACTTATGACTCACTGGAAAATGGAAAATAGAAGGAAGAACAGGAAAATGCATTTTGTAAAACAAAGACAGTTCTAATAAACGGTCAGCAGAGGGCGCTCTAGACCTGTAGCTCACACTATTCAAAGTACCTGACTCCTGCACTGACTGTTGTTGTGAATGGACAGGGTTAAAGGTAGAGTCTGGAGTTTTGTCCCTATCAGTTTGTAAACAAAACAGTGAAACTCAGCCCCTCCCCTCAGGCTAAGCTGTGTAGCCTCCTGCTTCTGACAGCAACAGTTGTCATGACCATAAAGGAAAGGAATTACAGTCTGAAAGAAGTGCTGGAGCCGCGGCCCGATAAGCCGACCTCTCGCCAACACCCGGAGCCTCCGTGTATGTTGTTATTCCGTTGTATTGTGGTGAACTAGCGGGTGTTAGCCGCGGATGCTAAACGCGAGCGCTAGCCGAAGTTAGCATCGCGCTAGCTCACTAATATGGTCCTAATACTTGTTACCAAGGTCGGGAATCGGTCCACGGCTCCAGCGCTTCACTCAGACTGTATTTATTGTTCTTTGTTGTCCTGACTGCTGCTGCTGAGAGAGATAGAGACTCAGTAGCATCAGACAGCTAACACAGCTAACAGGCCTGAGCCTCCTGCTGCAGGTAGCTTCACCTGTAGCATCAGACAGCTAGCACAGCTAACAGGCCCGAGCCTCCTGCTGCAGGTAGCTTCACCTGAGCTCCGTCATTGGCTGGAGGATAACACAGACTCTCTCACCATAGGTATCTGTGCTCATTGGCGACTCTCTAGCTCCACCTAGAAACGTCCACGTGCACAGCTAAACATGAACAAAACAAAGCAAAAAAACAAAATAGGCTACAGGCAGGGGGAGGAGGGGCTGCAGACAGAGCCCCCACCACACAGGACTAGAAGCCCATAGGTGATGATTCAGACGGATTTCATTTGTAAAAGTCTAATTTTTATTTTTAGGCACAAAACTCCAGACCCTATACCTTTAAGTCTTGACTCCTTTCTGACATTAACACTCACACACAGAAGAGTCAGAACAACTTCACTCTGAAAATAGAGATTTATTTACAATTTATTCACGTAACAGAAAAACTCATTTATTCCCGTCTCCAGAGCAACAGCACTTTATGATGGATTATAAGTGTATTCTTACTGTGATGGATGTGTAAAATATACTTTAGCTTTAACTTTAAGGTTTAATTTGCAAGGTAGAAGTCTCATCAAAACTCAGAGGTGTGGAAACAAAAATCTTAGACTCAGGTTCTGTTGTTATGTTTGGGGACAGTGGTTCAGACAGAGTCCGGTTAGATCTCTTCTTGGACAAACTGAAAGTCTTTACAGTTTTACGGACATTTTCTCTCCTTCCTCTCTTGTATTTTTCCAAAACCAAAGCAATGATCAGATGGACGAGAAGCAGAATACTTGTTCTCATTAATGATATCTGTTAGACTCTCGGTTCTGGTTCAGCAACAGCTTCTGTAAAAGACATAAAAACACTTCCAGTCAGGACCATGTGCTTCGTCTTTTCAGTAAAATATGTTTCGCCTCAGTGGGTCGATGTGTGTGACTCAGCTACAATGATACAAACTGAAGGATACATCTACAACAAAGCAGTAAAAACCTGCAGAAAACACAGGAGGACGATGGACATTCACCCTGCCCCCTCCCAGTCACACCACAATAACAATGCTCCACCTTCACTCAGGCACTTCTCCGGGTCTTCTAATTTCTTCTAATAACTTCTAATTTGATGCCTCTCCACGCTCCCGACGCCCATCAACGCTCCTCAATTGAAAATGAATGACATCTGGCGGCCGCAACGCTTCCAACGCTTTTGGTGTTAGGATAAATTTATTTGTATGACCCCAAGGTACTTCCATGCCAAAGAGGACCTTTGCGTCATAAGTCAAAGGCCTATTTTTGGGCTTAACCTCCCTACTAAAAAGGTTAAAAGTGCTGGGTTCAGGCTGCAGGATGTGAATGAATCGGACAGAGGAGTTGTGTATGAAAGATTGTTTATATTGGTCAGGGCCATTAGGGCAGAAAGGTGGTGATAGTTCTAGTGGCCCAGCGCCCAGTAGGACCCACAAAAAACCCAATAAGGATAATCTTTGCACTGATTTATTCTGCACTAGACCCTGACTAATGACTCATAGTAATGCTGCATTAGCATCAAAACGACTTAGGCTAAATCAAAAATAATACATAGGTATTATCATTATCATACCTCTAGGGGGCTTGGAACCACTCTTTGTCTTCCTAACCCTATGAAGAAAAATACACCAAGGACATGTACGTCGCCCGGACTGGCGTTACCGGGGCCCCACCCTGCAGCCAGGCCTGGGGTTGGGGCTCGCAGGCGAGCGCCTGGTGGCCGGGTCTTGGCCCACGGGACCCGGCTGGGCGCAGCCGGAACAAGCAACGTGGGCCCGCCCTCCCGTAGGTCCACCACCCGCGGGAGGGTTCAGAAGGGGCCGGTGCTGTGTGATTTGGGTGGCGGTCGTGGGCGGGGGCCCCAGCGACCCAATGCGCGGACGACGACTCTGGCTTAGCTGAGCCGAAAGGCGAACTTCTCAATTCGGTCTACGTTCCCACCCTCACCTATGGTCATGAACTCTGGGTCATGACTGAAAGAGCAGGATCCCGGATCCAAGCGGCCGAAATTTGTTTCCTCCGCAGGGTGGCGGGGCGCTCCCTTAGAGATAGGGTGAGGAGCTCGGTCATCCAGGAGGAGCTCGGAGTAGGACCGCTGCTCCTCCACATTGAGAGGAGTCAGATGAGGTGGCTCGGGCACCTGTATAGGATGCCCCCTGAACGCCTCCCTCGTGAGGTGTTCCGGGCATATGTCCCACCAGGAGGAGGCCCCGAGGAAGACCCAGGACACGCTGGAGTGACTATGTCCCTTGGCTGGCCTGGGAACGCCTCGGGGTTCCCCCGGAAGAGCTGGAGGAAGTGTCCGGGGAGAGGGAAGTTTGGGGATCCCTGCTCCGACTGCTGCTCCTGCGACCCGGTCCCGGATGAAGCGGAGGATAATGGATGGATGGATGGCATATGTAGTCTAAGAAAAAGAAATGGAAAAGTCAGGGTGTAGGGGCCCACTTTAGTATGCTTTCAGGAGGCCCAGACTTCCTAGCAACGGCCCTGCTCTTGGGCAGTGAGGGCTGAATGGAGTTGAGACTGTCCAGGTTTAGACACTGTTTGTTGACACTCTGCTAGTGTCCATGTCCCCCCTCCATGTTTATTTATTTATTTATTCATTGGATCGCCATTAGCTCCAGCTGGCTATTCCTCCTGGAGTCCAAGTACCAGTCAAAGTGACCCTTCTCCGAGTTCACAAGACAGACAAGACAAAACAAAAACTGCAGCCAATACAGTCACAACACATATAATCATAGAGTCTGGCCAACATATACTGTATCACAGGACAGGATCACAGTACAATTAAGAGCATACACAACATACAGACACCATACAAACAGATACAGGATAGAGGAAAAGAAAAAGAAAGAGCATTCTCATAGAGTAGGATAATTGTTTTTTACAAACACTCACACTACTGTTGCTGCTACAGTAGCTCAGGCCCGGTCTCCCTGCTCCTCTCACCCACATCAAAGACGGTTTATCTGAGTGCTCTTTGTGCTGGGGCACACAGCCGGCCACACACACACACACACACACACACACACACACACACACACACCTGTTACTCTCTGGACTGGGCTGCCTTTACAGTAACTCGACCAGTGTGGGCGCGCAGAAAATTAGTCTCTTTTTTTTTCCAACAACCGCGGGTCACACAGGGCTTGTGTGTGCTCATCATGGTCTCGCTTGTTTTCCCCCCAACACTGCTTTTATACCCGATAAGCATTAACCTTTGCTTTAATAACGTATCCCTATAGGTTGTTGTGGTGTGGTGGTGGTGGGTGTTTTATTACAGTAATTAGTTTATTGTCGTAGACTGATTTTACGTTTTATGAGCATCAACAGCAGGTCAGAGGAGTCAGAAACTTAACTTTACTTTATTGTTTATTTGGGAGGAACATTGCACATTGATGAACATATTAAAAATAAAATATGTAAATGTGCCGGATTATAGTTTGATGCTAATTTCCATCCGGTGTCCCCAGACATAAAAACATACAGTGACAGAGACAAACATTAGCAACAACAACAACCACACAATATTACAAAGAACATGAAGCACAATAAGATAAACAACTTTAACATGATAAAAACATTGACATTATAAAAATATTACTTCTTTTTGTAGGGAGACCAGTTGAGTTTTAAGGGGTTAGGGGGGTAAAGTGCTAATGTGCAAAAGTGCAAAACATACTGGGCCAAAGTGACAGAGTGCTAAAGTGCATGGGTACTGAGTTAAATTGCATGGTACCCTAAAGTGCATATTAGTTTAAGGTGCCAGGTATATTGCACAAAGCCCTAAAGTGCACATCAGTGCAACTAACCAGTTAACAGTGAACAGGCTACGTTTGCTTTTGTGAATTAACTGACACGTGCAGAGAGAAAGCTTTGGCTGTGGTAGCCTGCCAACAAAATCATTCCTACTGTAGTTTTTCTGTCTGGATACAGATGGTCCCCCTCCTCCTCCTCTCACCCACATGTGAGCACTTTGTGACATGTAACATAAAAAAAATCCATTACATCAGTCACCTTTAAATGAGAATGAGTACAACTTTGAGGATCATCCATCTGCAGAATAAGCAACACAGCTAAATATCTAGATACGCATCTAAACAACACACCATGTGTCCACACCGCTGACGCTTTGTGCTGTGCTGTTACCCTGTTACACAGTGAACATGTGTTTCCCTTTATTAATGTTCTGTATTTCTAGTTTTAAATGATTTATTTCACATGTTTAACTAATAATTAACCTCTTAAACTTCAAACTAATTCTACAGCAGCTGAACGGTCTTGGGCCTTCTTATTTACCTGATCAAGCCTCTGTGAGCCACTTTGTGTTGCTTTTATTTATGAAAAGTGCCAAACAAATAAAATTTGATTTAATTTGATTTGATCTGTGTGTGTCCGTTCATTCAGTTGGAAGAAGTGTGTGTGATTTACAGTAGTGTTTGCGCTTGGAGTGGCTACAAACCAGATCTTGAGCTGGACCACTAGTTACACCCCAGAGACTTATTATGACCTCAGTGAGAGTGCAATTACAAGTGTAAACAGTAAATATATCCTGCGGGAGGAATGGTGTTTGTTTGGCCACACTTCATTACAGGCGTCCAAAAAACTGAGAAATTAGTTTTGCCCTCAAATTCTACAATTCATTAGGTTACTGTTACATTACTGTAGAAACCTGAGCCGAGGAGTTGGACATGTGGCCAACTGTGAGGAGTTCAACTGAGGACACTGAAGTGAGGTGAGCAGTTCACATGTCAGACTGAAAGAACTCCCCCAGGTCAGGGAGAGGGTTGGATATGAGAGAAAAGTGGAAGAAATCTCGCCAGAGTCTCTACGTGCCCCCACCCCACCGCCCGGCCCCACTGCCTCTGCCTCTCTGACCTTCCACTCACTCAACAAGCTTCAGAAAAGCGCCAACTTGTCTTTATTTAGCAGCTTAGTCAAATGAAGCCCTCCCTTGTCCAACATGGGGACAGCTCTCCATTCCGACACACCTCCACTAGAAGCAGAATGAACGTTAGGCCGTTTGACTCCAAAAGGGAAAATAAGGATCACTGTGCACTGAGGGCTTCCCCCAGTAGCCTCTTTAGAAAAAATAGAAAACCCCACTATTACGATGAATGGAAGTCTATTGTCGGAAAGGCAGGGCTTTGGAAAGGCGGGGTGTAACCGTCTAACATGACCTAATGATGGAGGATTTCTCTAGTTTTCTTTGGAATTCTGGCTGATTCATTGCACTGCACAAAGTTGCTATTGGCTGGAGAAGCCGTGCCTCCTTCTGTTGGCCACGAGTCCTGTGAGACGGGTTTTTCTCCCGCATCGCCAACTTCTCCTTCCCTGGCCTGCTATACGACTTGTTTAACTAGTGTTTTTTTTTTTTTATGGCATACAGTATCATCACTCTCAAAATGTGAAGGATTACTTAACCCCCCCATATTAAAGATGATATATATTAATAATATATGAATATATTTTTATTGATTAATAAAAATGGAGTTATTTATTACATTGAGACTGATGTTCAGCAGATTTATGTGAATTTCCAACAGTGCTTAATTATTTCGGAGTGCTTACATGTGCTTATTTATTCTAATTAATGTTATTGTTACAATGTCCAAGTATAGTCTGAGTCTTAGTTACTTTTTTCGAGTACTTTATACACCTCTGCATCCCACCCTTGACATGTCAGAGTTTTTCAGTGTAGAAGCAACTAGGTTTACGTGTCAGGAGTCACTGTGGGAGCAACAGTCATTTCATCCCTCTGCATATTAACCTGCCTGCCTGTCACTTTGCCGGTACCGCGATCACACTGTGTGTTACAGGATTAATTAAAACACACAACGTAACGTAAACAATGTGACTGTACATGTACAGTGCAGGAGGGGGGCAGATGTGGATCGGTGGACCAGGAAAACAGCTGCATAACGTTTTGACAGCAATTGAAGATTGATATAACCTATATAATTGAAGAAGTCTAGGACGTCCTGTTCAGCCGAAATATTTTTGAAAAGCACCCCGGGGGCATTATAAGGGTCGGTAATATTTAATCCATTTAGTTTTTTTATATTAAGTCCAATCTGTTGGAATTAAAGTTAGATAATGTGACCTCAGACGGCTTCGGCGCTTAGAGTCAATGCTTCTGCGCTGTACACTTTCCTGCCAAAATGGCCGCTCGACCGCTGGAGGTCACGTGGGGTCCGGAGCTCTATTGCCATAATCCCTATAGTCATAGCAGTAGGTTCATTACCTTTAATTGTCGGTGCAAGCTATTTTTAGTATGGCGGAGCAGAGCCGTGAGCTGTTCAGAGCTACGCTATGGAGGCTTTCTTGGTTTCAACTCAACAAATCAAAAATGCTGTTGTGGACACATGAGCTGCACAACCACCACACTATGAGATAATAACGGAGATGGAGCTGTTTTAGAGGTAAATTCATGCAAAACCGCTGATGCGCGTTCTGTTCAGGGACAGTTTTTCAGCAAGCAGTCTGTATTTACCGTGTTTTACCTTGAAAATGGCTCTGTGTCATATCAATTTGTTATTATGTCATAGCGTGGTGAATGTGCAGGTCACAACTTGTCCACAAAAGCGTTTTGGAGTTTTGGGATTGTGTATTTGATGAGTTTGATCAGGGAAACCAAGAAATCCCATGAACCTCCGTAGCGTAGCTCTGAGCAGCTCACGGCTCTGCTCCGCTGTACTAAAAACAGCTTGCACCGACAATTAAAGGTAACGAACCTACTGCTATGACTATAGGGATTATGGCAATGGGACAATTTGCCAAAATGTTGAACTATCCCTTTGCTACTGCATCATTCCTGCTATGCTGGTGCTGCTTCACTTCCACGAATAGGCTGCAACAAATCATGCTCTTGAACATGATTTTAGTGAGTTGTCTCACTAAACTTTAATTATTGCTGGATTGATACCAGATGTTCTGTAAAGCTGCTGTTTGAGGAGTGTGATGTGTCTGGAAACAAATGCAAAGAGGGGCTGCTGCTTCAGCCAGCTGGTTCTTTGCTAAGGTGCTGGAGACAAAAAAAGTCCAAACTGCAGAAGAGAATCTCCGCATACTTAGATCTGCAATGTCACTTCGTCTGGAAACAAACCAATAATTGTGTCGTGGGAGTATTAGTAATGAGGGCTGAGAATATTGTTTATGAATAAATATTGCTTTTAGTTCTAACACAAAACACTACACCGTAGCTGTCTGCCACTCCAATAACCACAAACTCATGCTTGTAAGGCCTGTGCAAATCTGTGCATCAGCCTACATTTGATATGAATTAAGAGCCACACGCACGCTGTGTTGACCTGCCATAACCTCCCAGTAGCTAACCCTGTTACATAAGGACTCCAGTCTGATTATTGACAGAATAATGTTTATTCTTGTAACAACGTCGCAGAACAATTTCTCATGCTCCTCTCCTCCCTCTGGAGTATGTGGCTGCCCAGCTGCAGGACCGGGACTGAGAGACAACAAGATAAAGAAACAACTTTATTCAACTGATTCCTTCCTTCAACCAACACTTGGCCACTAATCAGCTTTGCATTGCGTGTGGACGGTGTCATATCAGTGTTTTGAAAGAGCAAATTTGTATCTTTTTTGCGCACAACCATTCACCTGATGCGTTTGTGTTATGTGTCACAGAGGGAGTCCAGGAACAGTAGTGTTGGATGCTCATGTGCCACTTAACAGGTACTGTAAGCCTAGTGGGGATCTGTTCGGCCATGACTCATCCCTTTGTGACTCATCTGCAGTTTTGATAGATTCTTCACATGTTTCAGAAAGTATTTAAAAGGGAAAACAAAGAGATGGAGTAAACACAGATACCAGTTTGACTGAGAGCTGCATGTGATACTGTTCTTTACAGTCTTTAAATGTATTTAAGCCATGTTGACATTTATTATACTCTGTGTATTTAATTGCTCCCCTGAGTGCTACACAACACACTGGGTCTCATTCATGAAACATTAGTGAATCTGTGTGTAGACTTGCACATGAAAGTCCACGCTACTAAAACCCGGGCTAATGAACATTGTGGGAATCTCAGATTTGATTGTAATCATGTATAAGATCATGAAGATCAACCCATCGTAAACAGACAGCCATTTTTTAAATAATTTTTTTCAAAGTCAAAGTCAGATTTATTTGTCTCCCGTGGGAAAAATTGAGAGCTGTGCTGCTGGTACAAATACAAATATAAGAAACACAAAGATAAAAACACATAGCATCAACATCATCTTCCTTAAGTGCAGGGTGCCAACAGTTTAAAAGTACACACTTAGAAAATAATACAATTACACAATCGATTATCTTCATGCCCTCCCCCTCGCTGCTCATTAGCCTTATAGATGTCGGTACAAATGAATGTTTGAGGCGGTTGAGCCTGCACAGAGGGACCCTTCACCTCCTGACAGAGGTCAGAAGTACATCCTCTGAATAAAGTGCATGCATGCTATTGTAGAATTAGCCTGTCTAATGGTGGCCGGCTCAACTCAAACAGGTCTTGAGGAGTAAATGGTACGTTGGAACCCATGATTTTGCCAGCTGTCTTCACAAGGTTGAGTATTTGAGATTTGGATTTGGCAGCGAGGTTTCCAAACCAGGAAGTAATACCATAACTAAGAATGGATTCAATGGCTGCACAGTAGATGAGATAAGAAAAGAACTTTATTGTTCAATGGTTTAATAACAGTGGAAAGTTGCCTTTGGCATCTTGGTAGTCAGCCAACAATAACAGCTAGACACATCCAGCACAGTAACAAGTCAGTAAATAAACACATAAAATAACCTACAATAACACATGAAATATATACAACAATACATGCACATCCAAATGCCACCATATTCAACACCTGGTCCCTCAACCCGAGTCCCTCTGTGACACAAGGGTCACGAACCAGACCCCCCATCTTCCATTGTGCTGCATGTGAGGGTGTGCCCTCAAACAGATCCTGCTGCAGCTGCAGAGCTGAGCGAGCTTGTGTGCATGTGATGACAAATTCCATTGTAATAATATTTAGAGGAGTGTGTGTAATGCATGCGCCAAGTGTGACACAATCAGATTGTGTAAACAGTGATTCAGTTACTGGTTGTAATAAATCGGCTCTTTCCAAACATTGGACGAGAGTCTGATCAGACTGAGGACCAACATGGAGAAAAAACACCCTGTTGGAGAAAACACATGTTCAGTCAAAACAAAAACTAATAACATTAATACCATTACAATATCAATGTCACTGTGAGGGAGCTATCCTGGAGCACCTACAAATACCTGGGCATGTGGTCAGACACTATCACACCACATCTGTTGGTTAAGTCTGAACTATGAAATTATTGTCAGAGAATTCAAAATTGAACATTGAAAATGGACCTTCTGACAAATAATTAAAGGAGTCATCACCCGGAAATCGCATTTTCTCTTGTTAAAACATGCATATTGGTGTTTGACCTCAGTTGAAACTTGCCTGAAAAGCTGGAGTTTGAAAGCGGCGCCGTTTTTTCGCTTCGGCTCTTTTTCCGAACAGGAATAGCACACAATGGTGTGCCTTCCTAAAGCACGAGATTGATTCTGCTCCGACGGTGACCTCACCGGCGGAGGCTACTGCCTCTTTCACCACCCAACCCCGGCCCGTCCGCTACCTGAAATCGCCGAAGCGGTACCAGGGGGCTGTTTATGTTTTGGAGTCTGCATGCAGGCCTTACATAGACATATCTATTATGATGCACACATTTTCAACACGGTTCCACCATAAAATAAAGTAGTTTTACTTTGCATCAATGCAGTAACTATTCCTATTGAAGTTTCAGTAACAATTTGGATATCCCAAGTGAAGCCAAGGTCTGCTGGTGCACAGATTACTGCACCCTGGTGGTTTGTCTGATAATTGCATGCATGTGGTCTCATTAGTCGTCACCAGGCCACACCGGTTTTGCCTGCGACACGCTGAAGAGGATTGTTACAATTCTGTTATAATTCCCTGATTGGTATTTGCTTACACTGTCAATAACACAAGGCGGAAACTAAAGAAGCTAAATGTTATGTATCCTGGATCACTAAGAGGAAAATAAAGTCCTGAGTGTTACAGTATTTGGCATAGAGCCTAGAGCAGTTAGGTAATAGGCTATAAATATGTAGCTATAATAATAAAAAAAATAGCCTCAAAATAGCCCTTATACAAATCTACTCCCCTGTCTCCTCTGGTATATAGATTTTAATTAAATCTTTGTCATGAAATATCTTGAAAACTTCAGCCATGTTTTCTAAAGAATTTGCAGATGTGTCAAAAGGAGGGATATTAGATATGTTTTTGTTTTGTTTGTTTGTTTTATACAACAGATACAGCAAGTGAAAATCAGCTTTTCCACAACCAACGACAAGCGTCCACACTCCTCCATGATCTCCAGCTGTGAAGACCGCTGAAAGAGCAGCATTGATGCAGGAAGCCTGAGCCAAAGAGGGACCAGCTGTGAACCAGATCAACACAAAGAGAAACTTCATGGATTCAGCCAGAACCACCCAGACACATAGAACCTTCTCCATCACACCTAAAACTGTCAGCACATCTGAGGACCAGAAGAAAATGATGGACCCCATCAACATAACAACTTGACCTATAGCAACAGCTGAGGAGCAGTACAGAACTAACGGCCGATAAGAAGACGACAAACTTCTTCAAGGACATACACAACCACCACAGAACAACAGTGCAGGCATAAACAGATTGCCCAAGACATACACTCAAGAGGATTACATCAAAATTTTACTGCACACACCATAGCCTTCAACTCCACTGTCATGTGGGTAGATTACATGCGCTTCAACTGGGAGCAGCAAAGTCTGGTAGCTCTGAGTTTTTGAGTTTTTTACTCAACATTTTGCTTTATTTTTGTTGTGTTTTTGTTATCTACTGATGGATGCTTCTGTGGAGAGAAGAGATTCTTCAGAGATGAGCTTTTTTCATTGAAAATGGACAGATCTGGAGGACACCATCCTGTCTCAGAAGGGGGACAGCTCTCCATTCCGACGCACCTCCACTTCGACACCCCGCTGTTCCGAAACACCGCTGTTCCGACAGCCTCCGCTCGTGCTGACAGCTGACTGAGGGAGATGCTTTGGTTGGGCTTAGGCAATGAAGAAAGGAGTTGGTTAAGTTTAGTAAAAAGATCAGGTGGAGGCTAGACAGGCTAGAAGCAGAATGAACGTTAGGTCTTTATGTCATTAATATGAACTTCACTTCATGGCACCTTCATGGCACCTTGACTGACTAGGAAAGCAGCGGTGGTGGATGGCTCCTTCTTGCTGCAAGATGGAGGAATATAGTCGTGGGGCAGATCAGCAAAATGATTTGGCCCCTCCACCATTGATCCTGATCCACCCAGCTGCCCCTTCACCATCGCTCCTGCTCCATCCAGCGGTCCTGAGGCATCCGGTGACCTTTCTCCACCTGACGGTTCCTGCTCCATCCAGAGGCCCGGCTCCAACTTACTTTCTTATTTATTTATTTATTTTCTGTGTGTCATTGTCGTATAAGCTACTGGACTAATTTGAATTTCCCTCCTTGGGATGAATAAAGTATTCTCTACTCTACTCTACTCTACTCTAGATTAGATTAGATACTTCTCTGACAGCTGCTCCAAACATTCCAAAGGAAGCACTCAGCAAATGCATGCAAACAGATGTAATAATATAAAAGTAAAATAGAATATACATGCAAACTACACATGTACATACACACACACACACACTCTCTCTCTCTCTCTCTCTCTCTCTCTCTCTCTCTCTCTCTCTCTCTCACACACACACACCCACACCCACACACTCATTTAAAAGAGATACAGTTCATAAAATTTGGTTAGCGCAAAAGTTATTTGTTGTACAGTCTGACTGAACAAAGGGCTTCCTCAGTCTGTCTGTCATAAAAGTATGTTGAATTGTTGTTTTTGCGGCCAAAATGCTGAATAAATACTGTCGTATTCACGTCATGTATTGATTGATTGAAGCTGAAAATGCGTGCATCCACCACGACACGGTTTGCGTGGCCATCTCACGGAATTTGGACTCATCCAGTGGAGACTGTTTCCGTGTCGGAGGCACGTAATTTTAACACATTACATGAAAGGAGCACGGAATTTGGTGCTAAGTATTCGTGGTCATTTCACGGATTTCCGTGAGATCAGGTTGTTTTTAATCTAGTTGCGGTGTTTCCTGAGAATATGGCTGTTAAAAACACATTGTAAGATTATTAATTAAAATAAAATAATGTAGCCTATTAGTTTTCCAGGATGAAAATCAAATTCCCATCATTTTGATTTTTCTCCCATTTTTTGTTTGTTTGTTTTTCTTGGTTGTTTACCATATTGCTCCATGTTGTTTTGGCACAGAACATCTCTGGACCAAGTATTTTGTACATAATAAAGGCCAGCATAGCATAGCAAACCGCATGGTTTTCAATGGAAACTACTGTTTTCATCATTTCACCTCAGACTGCTCCTTTAACTGACGTCATGATGCGGTGACGTGTTTCAGTAGCTAGCTAGCCAAAACACCTGTGTTGTTCACTAGCCGTATTCTATATATTGCTGTAGCCTATTGTTGTGCTGTCCCTTTGTACTTTTTGATGTGCTGTTGCACAGGAACGTATACCTTGTTGGTTTTTGTAAAATCTATTCAATAAAAATTCAATTTAAAAAAAAAACAAACAAAAAAAAAAAACACCTGTGTTGTTCACCTGTTTGAATCGATTTAATTTTGAAAAACAATCAATGCAATTGTCATTTTACCTCCCTCCTCGTCTTGTGAAGGAGAAGAAGAGACGGGTGCAGGTGATGAGGTGAGTTACAAATCTGAAACCCGAGTTTGAGTTTTGGATTAAAAATTTGGTGCGGAGCTGAATTAGGCTAACACTCATTAGCAGTTAGCACCTGCTGCTTTCGTTAAACTGGGTTTTACAGGGTTGCCAACTCTCACGCATCTGGCATGTGTCACATGCTTTTAGGTCCTGTCTCACGCACTCACGCCACACAAACATTTCTCACGCCAAAATCAGCAATTTGGCAAAAAATAAATAAATAAAATACCTAATAAAAAGCAAGTTTTGGCACTTATTAAATTCGCTGATGACACCACAGTAGTGGGCTTAATCACTAAGAACAATTAATTATTGTACAGGAATCAAATTGCATTTCTTGTGGACTGGTGCAGTACAAACAATCTGGAATTGAATGCCTTGAAGACTAAGGAAATGGTTATAGATTTCCGCAGACAGAAAGTAGACCACCTACTTCTGGCCATCAACAAAATAGAAGTGCAGAGAGTGGACAGTTATAGATTCCTGGGAATTAACATATCATCTTCTTTGAAGTGAAAGGACAAAACCAGCACCATTTTAAAGAAAGCACACCAGAGACTGCTCTTTTTAAAACTATTGAAAGGGTGTGGTGTGTCCAGTAAAGGATTGCTCCAGTTCTACAGGGCAGCTGTTGAGAGTGTTCTTACATTTGGCATCACTGTCTGGTTTGGGAATGTGTGTGCGGAGGAAGAGAGGCAGCTAAACAAGGTGGTACGCACTGCATCTAAAATCATCGGACGTGAGGTTCCATCGACATCTGAGATCTATGAGGCCAGACTGCAGAAGAAAGGCGTTAATATTTTAAAGGACCCCTCCCACCCAGCTAACTTTCTTTTTAACCTCCTGCCCTCACAAAAAAGACTGAGGAGCATAAAATCCAGAACAACCCGACTCCAGAACAGCATATATCCACAAACTATCAGACTCCTCAACGCTTTAGAAACATTATATTAGAGGGGCAGGGTTTTGTTTTGTGCCACATGTATTTATTTATTTATTTATTTATTTATTTATTTAGGTTATTGTTACTGATGGTCCACTGGATGGACAGGGTATTGTTTTAATGTGCCATTTATGTATGTTGTTGGCCTGCCTGCAGCACCTAAAAACCAGACGACAGACTTTTGGCAGCAGGGTTGCCAACTTTTGTAGTTTCTCTCTCAGTTACACATAGCCCTCTCCTCCCTCCTCCCCAGTATGAATAGTAAACTTTTGAACTGAACTCAAAAACATCGGAATGCGAAAAGGGACTAAAATAAAGAAAAGAGGATCCAGAGGTGGAGTGAGAGACAGACTGAGGAGGCGCGGCAGCAGGCATCCTCTACCTGTAATAACTTTTTCTAATGTTCGCTCTTTGAGCAACAAGATGAATGAACTTATTGCCAAAGTTCAATATGATAATGAGTTCCGACAGAGCAACCTCATCTGTTTTACGGAAAGCTGGTTGAAAGAGGAGATGCCAGACCCCAACTTGCCGGGTTACACAGTTATTCGGGCTGACAGAGACATTAATTCATCACGGAAATCTACTGGCGGTGGTCTGTGTGTCTTTATGGACACACACTGGGCTACACATACACCGTGTGCACACATGACTATGAAATCCTGCTTGTCTCATTTCGCTCCTTCTACCTGCCAAGGGAGTTTGACCTATGTACCTCGGCCAGACTTCGGAGCTGCAGCCAGGATAGCCGAGAGCTATAACACCGCCCTGTCCCGTGCAGTTAACCAACCCGTTCTGTTACTCGGGGACTTTAACTCCTGTGACCTGTCCAATCATCTACCCACTTTACATCAATACGTGCCTGTCCCACCCGCCTGGCACGCACCCTGGATAAGTGCTATGGCAACATACCAGACGCCTATAAATCCAACTGTAGACCTGCCTTGGGGAAGTCTGACCATTATGTCATCCATCTACTTCCACGCTACAGGGCCAAGCTGAGACGGGAAAAAACAGTGACTAAAGAAATTGACATCTGGACTGAACGACTGTGCGGAGGAGATGAAATGCAAGCTGGAGACTACCGACTGGCTCTTCCTTAACTCATGTGACTCCCCCCATGACACTTTTACGTCATATCTGTTGTTTAATGAAAGTAAAATCACCCAAACTAAAACTGTTAGAATATTTCCTAATAATAATCCATGGATGTCTAGTGATCTTAAGGAATGTATTTGTGAGAAAAAACGTGCTTTTAAAAGTGGTAATACTGAGTTACTGAAGGAAAAAATATGTGAACTAAGATCTAAACTGAGTAAAGCAAAAATAGAATATAAGGATAAAGTTGAATGTCATTATTTCTTAGGAAATGCCAAGAAAGCGTGGGAAGGTTTAAATGTGATGATGGGCAGGGAAACTAAGAAAAAGTGTACCCCCCTGTCACACCCCTCTCCATCTTTTGCTAATGACCTAAATGTCTTTTTCAGCCGTTTTGACAAGAAAGATTTTAGTGCTGAACGTGATAGTGTGTGTAGGTCCATTCCGGGATATGCCCCTATTACACTGAATGAACATGAGATTGTAGCCAGCCTGTCTAGTATTAAGCCCAACTCGGCCCCGGGGCCTGATGGCCTGAGAGGGAGAGTTTTAAAAGAAAATGTACATGAACTTAAAGGGATAGTTCAACATTTTGGCAAATTGGCCCATTGCCATAATCCCTATAGTCATAGCAGTAGGTTTGTTACCTTTAATTGTAGGTGTAAGCTATTTTTAGTACGGCGGAGCAGAGCCGCCAGCTGCTCAGAGCTACGCTACGGAGGCTCATGGGATTTCTTGGTTTCCCTCATCAAACTCATCAAATACACAATCCCAAAACTCCAAAGCGCTTTTGTGGACAAGTTGTGAGCTGCACAACCACCACGCTATGAGATAATAACGGAACGATACGAAACGGAGCCGTTTTCGAGGTAAATACAGGGTAAATGCGGAGTCTGCTAGCTGAAAAACTGTCCCTGAACGCAACGCGCATCAGCGGTTTTGCATGTATTTACCTTGAAAACGGCTCCGTTTCGTAACGTTCCATTATCTCATAGCGTGGTGGTTCTGCAGCTCACAACTTGTCCACAAAAGCGCTTTGGAGTTTTGGGATTTTGTATTTGATGAGTTTAATGAGGGAAACCAAGAAATTCCCTTAGCCTCCATAGCGTAGCTCTGAGCAGCCTGCTGCTCCACACATACAGATACAGACACAGACAGACAGACACACATACACACACACACACACACACACACACACACATACAGATACAGACACAGACACAGACAGACAGACACACATACACACACACACATACAGAGACACACATACAGACACAGACACACACACACACACACACACACACACACACACACACACACACACACATACAGATACAGACACAGACAGACAGACACACATACTACACACACACACACACACACACACACACACACACACACACACACAGACAACAACAACTCTGCCCCTCATGTGTTGTATTTGCTGGTATGAAAAGGCTGTGTTCAATGGGGCTGATGTGTTAAGATGTATGTGTTTACCCTGAATGGGTTACATTTCTAGTGAAGTTAAAATGAATAAAAATCAATAGTTATGAAAAATCTTGCTTCATTTGTAAATTTGTTGATTTTTTCCCCCACTCATATCTTGATTATAACTGATTTTCTTGCAAAAGACTATTACATCTGAACGGGCCCTCATGCTTTAACCAAAGAGGCAGCTGTCTCAGATAGACAGAGAAACCCCATTACCTCATTAAAAAGCTCTGAAATCATTGCTTGTGACTTGTTACAGTGAGAATAGAGGCTCTCTGTCTTCCACCGGTGTCTCAGAGCTGAAAATCAACCTGGCAACATTACTTCGCCACCTCCACATTGACCCAGCCCCCCTCTGCACACCATCATCAAACGCAGTCATCTTTGTTTATTCTGCAGTTCCGCTATGTGTTCTCCTCCATATAAGTCGGGGCCCATAACACTCATTCAGGTCAGCGAGTCATTGGAGAGAGACGTGTCTCTCTCAGCTGTCTGAGAGGTTTCTCCAGCTAAAGGACTTGTGGTTTTCCACCACTTCGAAGATGGGAAACTTATGCCTTCGCCTTCGCCTCGTCGACTGGATTTACACCATCCCACCCGTTTCTGGTATGTCTTTTGAGTTATTGTTACAAACAGTAGCGTCAATTCAGCCAAAGGTATGGCAAGGCAGGTCGTCCTGTGTGTGTGTGTGTGTGTGTGTGGGACACATGCATTTGGATAAGATTAATGCACTTCGTCAGAGTTTGGGTACTCAACAGACTAACAGGGAGAATATCCGACCTCCCATTCATTAAATGCTGATCAAGATGAGACCCCACCAGAGTAGGGGAGAATGGGGTCAAGTATAACACTTTTGACTAAATTTCTGAATTTCTCTGGGATTGATTCAACTAGATAAGTAATTTTTGTTTTTTGTTTTTTTTTGTTAATTTTTGTAATGTTGTAGCTACACAAGTCTACTACTGTCTCATACATTTGTGCACAAAGAGTACAATGTTGATTTATTTCAGGTGAGTCAAATGTTACTTTTGACCCCGCAGGGTGAGGTCAAGTGTAACACCATGTCATGTGTAGCACACTACTTATCTTTAGTAATCATCTTAGCTTATTTAAAGGTTGAATATGTAGAATATTTATTAAAAGCTATATTTAAAAAAAAAATACATCCATGGTGCGTGTAGAGGTGTACAGAATGAAAGTATTGCTTCTCCATCATTTTTTTTCTTCTTTAGCCACACACTGCCCCTCTCCAAATCAAATCAAATCAAACTTTATTTATATAGCACTTTTCATACACAAACAACACAAAGTGCTTTACACACAAAAGAAAAGAGAAAACAAAGAAAGACATAGAAGAAACCATTACAAATAAGGCCCCTCCCTCCCACCCCCCATACTGCACACGTTCACATGCATACGCACACACAAACTCACGCTCACGTGCACACACGTGCACAGATACACACACTCACACATGCACACTCTCACTAGAGAGACATGGTATGACACTGAGGATTGAGGAAGCACCAGGGGGCACCGGCGCCCAGGCCCCCCAACCCTGACAGACCACAGTCAGCCGGGCTGAAGGGACACAGACACAGCTCCCAGTGTGGAGGACTCCACCGAGGAAACACTGCGGTTAAAGCTAAAAAAAAAAAAGGTCTCTGCGGTCCTGAGGCTCTCCGGCAGGCTGTTCCACAGGTGGGGGCCATAATAGCTGAATGCCGCCTCACTGTGTGTTTTGGCTCTGGGTTTTGGTATAGATAAAAGGGCGGTGCTGGTGGTGGTCGAGCGGGTCGTCCAATGAACAAAGGGTCTCTCCTGATGGGTCGTGGTTAGCACCTTGCATGGCAGCTACTGCCATCAGTGTGTGAATGGGTGAATGTGATGTATTTAGTCTGAATTAAAGGTCATAGCTACAACTTTTTCATCAAAAGGAAACATTTTTTTTAACACTAGAACAGCCAACATTCCATGTATACCTAGAACCGCCAAGAGGTCATTTTGACCTCCATTCACTCTAATGCAAAAATGTTAAATGGACTGCATTTATGTAGCCATATATATTATAAACCCAGCCAGACACACAGTTCAAAACACTTTATAGTAATTCTTCACATTCATATACATACACATATTTTACAAAAAATAACAAAAGTGGTTGCTAGGCAACCAATATAGACGACTCTTTATTTTTCTATTTTCGAACAGTGTGTGTATGTAAAAATTTTCAAAATTGTTTCAAATTTTTGAATTCATGTCCATTTCTCATGAGAGCAAGGGATTGTCATTGTTATGTTCAATGTTTATGAGTAATATTAGTTTTTTATCTGTTTGACCTGTTTTAACTGTTTGACAACTTTCTAGTATCTGAGCTCGTGTTGTGTTGTGGGATGAGGTCAAAATGACTAACTAACTAAATAACTAACTATAACTAACTAACTGGCAAACTGAGAGACTAAATGGACATTATTTAGCCCAGATTGCAATTATTGGAAAATCAATTTTATACATGTTTATATACACACACTATTCGAACAGTAGAAAAATAAAGAGTCATCTATATTGGTTGCCTAGCAACCACTATTGTTATTTTTGGTAAAGTATGTGTGTGTATATGAATGTCAAGTATTACCATAAAGTGTTTTGAACTGTGTGTCTGGCTGGGTTTATAATATATATGGCAACATAAATGCAGTCCATTTAGCATTTTTGCATTAGAATGAATGGAGGTCAAAATGACCTCTTGGCGGTTCTAGGTAAAACCACTCTTTTCTTCGCTCTCTTTTATATCAGAATCACGAAAACGCATAAGATGATGTAGAACACACTTTTAGGAAAAGTCACCGACTGGGAGACCTAGGGTTTTTACGCAAACAGAGTTACGCGCATTTTAAGAAGCGAGAGAGGTCAAAATGACCTCACGGCGGTTCTAGTGTTAAATAATGCCTCCACAGAATGTATTAATTTTATTGAAATTAAAAAAAAGAGTATATAAATAATAGTTTAATATTATATAATAGTAATTACCGACTATAATGCTAACTAGTCCAGTCCCAACTAATGAGGACCTCCCATTAGTTCCAACTCTCATTACTCCAATTGTCGGACCAATGGGAGTTCGAACTAATGGGAGGTCGGACCAATCCCATGGACCTACAAGTTTTGTGGTGAGTGAATTAATAGCCACGAAGCTGAAACCTCACGCTGAAGGAGAGTTTGTGAAAAACAGTTTCAGCCATCACATTAGGTGAGTTTAGAAATGCAGCAATCATGAGGCTTACACAGCAGTTAGGCTATGGACCTTTTTTGCCCTCGGAGGACTTTATAAAAATTGAAATGGCCCTTGATATGAAAAAGGTTCCCTCTAAAAATGAAACATAAACAAGATGTTGTTGATTGATGTCAGTATTTAAACCTCTTTCTCTTTCTCTCTCTCTTGATTAGGTCCACCCACTGGCAGCGCCACTCCGCCCGTCAATGTGGTGGTAAATCTCTCTCTCTTCCCCTCCCTCCCCCTCTCTCTCTCCATCCGCTTCACTATTTCTGTCCGCCTCTCCCTCTCTCCACTGAATCCACCCGTTGACCGTGGCACTCCACGAGCTGCGCCATGAGGAAAGACCTGATCAAGGCCAGCAACCGCACTTACAGATCTGATGACAGCACAGAGTGCAGCACTGCAGGCTACAAGCCAGCCTGAGGGGAGACATCCAGCATGCAAAGGGGACCTAGGAGGAAGATGGAGGGCCACTTCACCAACAACAGCCTGATGTTCCAGATGTGGGAGGGAATCCAGCATCATCGACCTCAGAGGCCTCAGCCCATCTAATTCAACAGCAGCGACACACCGGTGAAGGAGCCTAACAGCTTGCTTTGAGACTGACTGCTTCAACCACACACTGCCCCTCTCCAAATCAAATCAAATCAAACTTTATTTATATAGCACTTTTCATACACAAACAACACAAAGTGCTTTACACACAAAAGAAAAGAGAAAACAAAGAAAGACATAAAAGAAACCATTACAAATAAGGCCCCTCCCTCCCACCCCCCATACTGCACACGTTCACATGCATACGCACACACAAACTCACGCTCACGTACACACACGTGCACAGATACACACGCTCACACACTCACACATGCACACTCTCACTAGAGAGACATGGTATGACACTGAGGATTGAGGAAGCACCAGGGGGCACCGGCGCCCAGGCCCCCCAACCCTGACAGACCACAGTCAGCCGGGCTGAAGGGACACAGACACAGCTCCCAGTGTGGAGGACTCCACCGAGGAAACACTGCGGTTAAAGCTAAAAAAAAAAAAGGTCTCTGCGGTCCTGAGGCTCTCCGGCAGGCTGTTCCACAGGTGGGGGCTGAATAGCTGAATGCCGCCTCACTGTGTGTTTTGGCTCTGGGTTTTGGTATAGATAAAAGGGCGGTGCTGGTGGTGGTCGAGCGGGTCGTCCAATGAACAAAGGGTCTCTCCTGATGGGTCGTGGTTAGCACCTTGCATGGCAGCTACTGCCATCAGTGTGTGAATGGGTGAATGTGATGTATTTACTGTTAAGCGCTTTGGGTATCGTTGCAGATGGAAAAGCGCTATATAAAATACAGACCATTTACCGATTGTGAAATTCTGGGCTGATGTCGATGCCATTTCTGTGAATTATGTGGACAATGAATATATGATGTGGTCCCCCCTAATTATTAGGCTATACTTGATTGCCTGGTGCCTGTTTTATTTTCTGTGTATGTGCCGTTGCTGTACTGATCTCTTGCCTCCTGATGTTTTATTCTATGAGCCAGCCCTGTGCATGATTCTCTTCTTGATAATGTTAATCCATCTGTACTGTGGGTTCAGTTGTCCCATCCAAGGTTATCACAAAGGTAATTAATATGCTCAACTTAACCTGTTATTCCCTGGACCTATTTTCAAGGCCTTTCCTCGAAAATTGCATAACAATAATAAAATGAGAATATCTCTGCAACCACAAGGTCTATTTGAATAATTTTGGTGTCATTGAATAGGAAATAATTTGAGGATTGTTGAGAGATGTGTAATTATCAGTATATATGTTACTGGTGAAGACCAAATGATAATGGCACACAGCATAAATTGAATAAATTCAGTGCTCGCCTAAAAAAAAAAAATATTTTTGATGAGTGTCCTTTAGAATAATGCTAACATAGCTCAAACTCTCTATAAAATCATTGTACAACATATGAACATTGCCTCTGCAGTGGTTGATTCTGATTAATTGAAGCAGAATAAAATTATTGAGATTTTACTACAAAATATTCAGGCGAGCTTTCCAAAATATTAATTTTTGGCACAGCTTAAACCACCTGCCACTCTAAACCATTGTGTAATCTTTATTTTCACACAATTTGCAAAAAATTATTGAACAAGAATCCACAAGAATTATTGTACAAAAGTAGTCTTAAGATTAGGAGCGGAGTGACTGAGGGAGGGAGGGAGGGAGGGAGGGAGAAGGAGCGGAGTGAGTGAGTGAGGGAGGGAGGGAGGGAGGGAGGGAGGGAGGGAAGGAGGGAGGGAGAAGGAGCGGAGTGAGTGAGGGAGGGAGGGAGGGAGGGAGGGAGGGAAGGAGGGAGGGAGAAGGAGCGGAGTGAGGGAGGGAGAGAGAGAAGGAGGTAGGGAGGGAGGGAGAAGGAGCGGAGTGAGTGAGGGAGGGAGGGAGGGAGGGAGAAGGAGCGGAGTGAGGGAGGGAGGGAGGGAGAAGGAGCGGAGTGAGTGAGGGGGGCAGACAGGCATGAGGGGATCAGGGGACAGAGGCTGGTGATTGAGAAAGGCTTGATAAGCTATTTTACTTTTGATCAAATGTTCCTGTTGTTGACTTATGGATAATGAATTACTATTATACTGTGGAGCTAGTGTTCTGATATCATACACTGAGAGTTTGATATCATGACATGTCTTAATACTGCAATAAATGTCATGGGCTTGTTATTGAGGTAGAGTAATGCCTGCGTAGTAAACGTAATGAATGTTGTTCTTGCGGTCGGATTTTGGGCTGAGTCTCTCGCAGTGGCGGGGGCGCGGCGGGGGCACGTCAGGACACACACGCACACGCACGCACACACACACACACACACACACACACACACACACACACACACACACGCACGCACGCACGCACGCACGCACGCACACACACACACACACACACACACACACACACACAGGGCTATCTGGCCCTCGAAACGGAGATTTTTCAGGGGCACACTACAAACCGAGGGCTATGACCGAGGGCTGTGAAGTTTCCCAGAATGCATCTTGCGGCAACCGGCAGCTGTTTTATTTATCAGCGTAGCGCTGTTATAACGTCATTTTGTTAAGTTTTAATATCTTTTCATGCGAGAAAGTAGCTATTTAGACCCCCGATGTGCGGTCGGTTTATCCAAATGACGGCTGTTTAGACGTTTTTTCGGAGAAGTGAAGCTCCGCGGTGGAGCCTCCACCTGTGGAGCAGATCAGCGGCTCGTCACGGAGACACCACCCCGTCCGGAGGGCTTGTCAGCCGGCCACCCTCCCGACGTAACACCGGTAGAAAAGACTGTCGCTAATTAATTTACTCGCAGGTTTTTAACGGTTTTCCGCCGGATAGTTACATTCTTTTTAAGAGATAAATGCTGGTCTCATTGATGAAATGTAACAATTGTGGCAGTCGCATTAGTTTGTTTGAATGTGTGTTTTGGATGCAGGAGCAGCGCTGCCTGCGGCTCTAGAGCCTATGTACAGAAATCACCACATTTACATCAATAAATAAATGTTTTACCATGAACCGGTCAGTCTTGATTAAATGTTATTTTATTTTATTAAGTTAGCGTGTTTTTGAATATAGGATTTGTGTCAAAAGCTTGTCATGTCTGCTCGCCAGCATTGATGTATGGCCGCTGAAGTGGTGTCCCAATTCGTATGGGTTGACTTTCTACCCCTACCCCTTGTAGCTCCGTTTCAAGGGCAAGGGTTAAGGGCTAAGGCTAGGGGTAGGGATGAAAAATAGAATCGGAATTGGGCATAGATCTCGAAAGCGACGACTTTCCATATGGGCTTCTCATTTCAAACGGGGCTGGGCACTGTGGGGAAGAGAGATACAGACGGGTGCATGAAACAACAAAACTATTGTCTTATTGACAGTTAACATGGCTGAGCCCGCTGTCCCGTTGGGAATAAATGCTCCAGGAAAATTATAATTTCTCTTTCATTCTTAAGAGATTGGCCAGATCTTACCACACCCAATGAGTCTAAAACATTATAGCCTAATTGGTCACATATAACACAACTGAAACAGCCAACAACACATTATAACGGTTATCCATGAGATGCACATTGATGCTTAGGATGGTACACCTGTATCACCATTTATGTGCTCAGAGCTCCCTCTAGTGTCCAAAAACAAGAACTACATACTTGAGTTTTTACTCAACCTTTGGTTTTGTGTTTTTGCCGTGGCCTATTCTGTCAGCTACTGATGGATACCTCTGTGTGGAGAGGAGATTCTTCAGGAGAACAGATTAGTTCATTGAAAATGTCGCAGTTCTGGATGTAAAACCCTGTTCCAGCTGAGATTAAGAGGTGTTTTCATAGTTGCCGTGTGGCTGGGCATGGAAATGGAGATGTACTGTAGATCTTCTGCCATCAGTCATCATGGGAAATATATATGAAGTATCTATAATCTGTCCTGCGTATTATTTCTAACTACTGTAGTGCTTTTATTTTTGAAGGGATACACTAGCTACATGTATTTTGATCCTCTTTATGTTCTTTGATTTTATACATTAAGCAAATAAATTTGCAGTCCAAGACATGACAATGACGGTGAATAACGTTATGAAAACAAGACAAACTGGCTGATAAACAATTGAAAATTCAGCTTTTATTGATTGCTGATGCTTGGGGCGGCCATCTTGGATTACAAGCTCAATCACACCACTGTTTGAGTTTCTTTCTACCAACGTCTAAAATTGATTTAACCAGATTCATCTAAAAATCATCATCAGCTGGTCTTCATGAGGCTGGGAGGATGAAACTACATTACCTGTGAGCCAATTGTTCTCATGGTGGCACCATTTAGCACTAAAATCACCAATGTGATAAAAAAAAAAAAAATTATGATGTTTTGTGGACATTTGTGAAGTTTAAAAAAAACTTTACAAATAACTTTATAAAATTTGAGTTTAGCACAAAACAACTTAGCAATAATAAGTAAATTTTGATTTTCTTTGATAAATGTTGAGTTTTAAATCGTAACCACATGAAACTAAACTCTGAAGTCTCAGAAGTGATGTTCAGTGGTGACCATCATGATGTCATCGCTGTCCTCAGCCAATCTCTGCTCAGCGTGGTTGGTCTGTTCCGTTGCCATAGAGACAGTTGGGTCTTTTTCTGTCAGAAGAGTGAATGAAAACATTTTTATTTACAGTTTCAGCCTGAGCTCTAACGATGGGACCAGAAAACACCATGAGCTGATGATACCTGAGGCTCTCTGACGATACAGTGACACCATGAGGACGGTGGAGATGAAGTACGGACAGATCACCGCCAGGTGACGGAGAAGGATGACCATGAGCTGAAAAGGGGCGGGGTCATGGGGCGGGGCTAAGGAAGAGGTGGGTGGAGCTTCTGTTACTGGTTTTCCTGTGGAGAATCCCACCGGACCAGGTGACTATGTGGATGAAATAAGAGGTGAAAGCCCGTGACCTTTGACCTCCTGACCTGTGACGGTGATCCAGCTGGATGGAGACACATGACCACTGATGTCACAGCTGTAGAGGCCGTCATCAGACTTCTCCACATGGTGGATGGTCATGTGACATGTAGGCTCCGCCCCGATGAAGACGCCATCTTTGTAGAAAGCAGCTGAGAGGTTCAGGGACCCGGTTGATTGACAGCTCAGAGTGACATCACTTCCCTCCGTCACAGGGAGGGCGGGACTCTGCAGGATGACTGGTTCAGCTGGACACAGAGACAGAGGACAACAGTTGATCTACTGGAGCTGAGCTTCATCAGCTCTGACTCAGACCAGTCTTACCAGTCACAGTGATGTTGATGCTGCTGCTGGTTCCTCCCTCTGGAGACTCACACCAGTAAACTCCACTGTCCCTCGTGATGATCAAACTGATTTTGCAAGAGAAACCAACATATATCCCCCAGTCGGTTCCACACTGAGTCCTGTGTCGTCGGCTCGTGTTCCTCCTCACCATCCATCCACCAGAGCTGCAGCTCAGAGAAAAAGAGTCTCCTCTGAAGAACTGGGAGCTGCTGGGACTCACAGTCAGAGAGGCTGCATGAGCACAATGAGATAGATTTCTTGCTGCTAAGCTGCCAGAACACAATTCCAAAGAATTAGGGCACGGGCAATTGCACCGGGCACTGGTCCCAACAGCTATGAAATAGCTGCAAAGCCCTGGCACTACTGTTATTGTGTCGTTTTTTTTTTTTTTTTTAATCTTCCGCGTGATTTGCGGTTCGCTACTAATTAGTGTCCGGGCAGCGACAGCTGCCAAGGACACTATTGTATTTGCTGATATTCTTCTTCTTCTTCTTCTTCTTCTTCTTCTTCTTCTTCCGAGGAAGTCATACTTCCCATGGGCGAAAACTCACCAAACTTTGCACAAAGGTCCAGTCCCATGCCAGATTCACTCAACTCCAAGGACATGTGCCCCCCCCTCCCAGGGGGGGCACAATAAGCGTTTAAAATTAAAAACTTTAAAAATTCCTACCAAGCCAACGGTAGATGCTACAGCTGTGAAACTTCACCACAATGTAGCCTAGATACTGCTGAAACTTTTGTCAACTTAAACTTATTACAAATTATGAAGTCCATCACTCTGTTTTTTTCAATAAGTGTAAAACTTTTCAAATGTATCTCCTCCTACAATTTTTGCTCAATTGTCACCAAACTTGCTCCAGAGCATCTCCAGGCTGTCCTCCACAAAACTTGTTTCTCGGATTTTTGATTAAGCAAAAATTGAGCCTACAGTGCATGAAAACGTTTGACTGTAAACATATACCATCAAATTCCTGCTAAATACATTTTCTATCTTTCTGAAAAAAATTGAGAATATTGTAGAGTCATGGTTGATGAAGTTTGGAAAATATCAGAATTTTATCTCAAAAACTGAATTTTCTAGAACATTTTGAATTCTGCTCTCATGGGATCAACTGCAGCCAATGTAAAGGTGATGTTTTTAAACATCACATTTTCTCTTGAGAAGCAAAACACTTAAAATTACAAACAAATCACCAACATTTCCATGCTGTGTAGATGCCATTTATGTATTAACAGATTTGTGTTTAGATATTAGAATTTCTGACATTTTGACTATTTTTTAAATCTGCCTCAACAACAGCTGCCCGGGCGCTGACGTCATGAGTGTATTTGAGAAGACACACACCATGTCACACTACCAGATAATTAGTTCACTGAGTTGAGCGCTGCGCTGTGGTGCGAGGGGTTGTGGGTTCAAGACCCAACATGGGTGACGACGACAATGACACATAAAAATGCCAGAATCCTCATGGTGACATCACAGCAAGCCTCTAAATTAAAAACGCAAGCAGTTCGGACCATGTTCTAAAGCTCACCACAACCCGAATGCTGCTCTCATGGGAGCAACTGCAGTCAATCCACGAGTGACACTTTTAAACATCAGCTTTTCTCTTATGAAGCAAAGTCACCAACATGTCCATTGTCTAGATACAATTTATGTATTATCAGATTTTTTGTTTAGATATTAGAATTTCTGACATTTTGACCTTTTCTGAAATCTGCCTCCACAACAGCTGCCCGGACGCTGACTCTATGAGTCTGTTTGAGAAGACACACACCATGTCGTCCTTGCAGATAATTAGCTCAGTGAGTAAAGTGTTGGATCGTGATTCCAGAAGATGTGAGTTCGATCCCCAGTCTGGGTGATAAGTATGTTACATCAATATACCAGATAGTCTTTGAACAAAATCTTAGACTCATAGCAGATGATGTTTGACACAAACATCTGAATTTTACCTCAGAAACGTTGCCTGCACAACAGTGAATGGTTTACTTAATTTGTGAAGCCACCGTGGCACTGCCACTTGACAATTAGCTCAGTGTGATAGACAACAGTCTTTAGTTCCAGAGGTTGTGGGTTCAATCCCCAGCTTGTGCAGAAATGAACATTCCAAGGTCAATTAACCTGTCTTCCTGTTTCTTGTGCAAAATTTGCCCGGACACGACCCATTGCTGCGCAGCAGCTATAATTATATATCAAAACGTGTGTCCTGATCGGGATCGCTATGCTATTACTTTTCTCAATAGTTTATGAAAAACTGTGCAAAATTTTGCATTGAAGTCTTTGGGACGAGCGAAAAAAAAGAGCAAAAAACACCAAACATTGGAGTTTAAGAAACGTCTGCTGCCAGTGGCGTGCACAGACTTTTTGAAGGGCAGGGGCGGAAAGGAAAAAAAAGGGCACATAATAGCGTGTCCTTGCCACTGAAGAGGGCACTTTAGCACACGTTTTCAGCTCCTAGATGTGGCTCCTAGAGGGCACTTTCAGGGCTGCTCAGTTTCAGAAAATGAGGAGAGTGAGACCATAGTGACATGGTGCATTTTGCCGGCTCCTAGAGGGCACTTTAGGACACGTTTTGGCTTTCTAAAGGGCACTTTAGCATGCGTTTTGGCTTCTAGAGGGCACTTCAGCACACGCTTTGGCTTCCAAGAGGGCACTTAGCGCTCGCTTTTCAACAATTGGGCCACGAGGGGGGGCGATCGCCCTCCCTGCCCCCCCCAGTGTCTGCTGCTTAGGCATACTTTCACTTAGAGACTTCATTTAAACTTTAAACAGTAGACACAAGTCTTGTGTATTGTTGTATTACTCCACGTTTTGATATGTTGTATAGTTTTTGATCAATCCCTGATCAATGACCATGATCATTTTTGGAGAAATGATGAGATTATAATGAGTGTCTATGGCACGGAATGTTCGTGTCAGAGTGCGTGATGTCATCAGGTAGAGTGGGAGAGAACCCAGAAAAACTCCTGATTCTTTCTCTTTCCACACTCCTCATGGACACAATTTACACTGTACACACATAATTTTTCCCAGTTTTGTAGACAAACTTGTTATCTCTCTCACCGTGTGCTCAAATTATCAGAGAGACTTACAGAATTTGAATTATCAGCCTCCGAGTGCGGCCATGTCTGTCTCTCCTCCTCACTGACTCCATGTAAATATTTTCTGAGAGATCTGAGTCAGATGTTTTTTGTTGTTTTTTTCAAAGTATATTTTTGTGGCTTTTCATGCCTTTATTGATAGGACAGTTCAGAGAGTGACCGTCCGACGCGGGATTCGAACTGGGGCCACTATTGCACATGAGGCGGGTGCTCTACCAACTGAGCTAAACACCGCCGACGGACCGATATGAAAACTGCCCGCGTCTATATAAATATTTACTGTAGAAACACCAAATCGTACCAAAATTTTCAGGAAGGCCTTAGGGCACCGTTGATCCGTGTTTTGTTCTGATAGGAGCTACCGTTTTGTCAGAATAAGCCTAAATGCGAGACCAGTGCAGAGGCAGAAAATGGCTCTTTTTCTCTACGTTTCTGTCTGCCTCAGCCTATCGTCATTGGCAGCTCAAGTTGTCATGGTAACCTCTGATCCTTAGGCCAGGGCTCGTTAACTTCATAAACAATCCACCTCGTTAAGATGTTTGTAAACACAGACACACAGCTAAATCAGACTGATACAGGATTCAGCTCAGTCACACACAGACTCTAGAACCAGCTTCATGTCATTACAGTTATACACACACACACACACACACACACACACACACACACACACACATCAAAACACACAGGTAACATACAGGTAAGCCCGCACTTCTCTCCCACACTCTAATACACAGCTTCATGTGATTACACACACACACACACACACACACACACACACACACACACACACACACACACACACACACACACACACACACACACACACACACACACACACACACACACACACACACAGTTAACCTAATGTGATTACAGCTCCTCCATATCAGTGCATATAGAGATAGGATCATGTGTCTGATCAGCTCTGTCTTGACCTTAAGATCGTGGGTTTGATTCCCATGTTGACAGAGATGGTAGTACCGGTGTCGTGCCAAAAAGTGATCGTCTGCCAGAATCTGATTTGTGGCCGCGGGAGCGCGCACAGCAGCCCGTTGAGCGGTAGCGCTATAAAACGTCTGCTTTTCTTTGGATTAAACGGTCATAATGTGCATATACACACACACTTACCACACATTATCACAACTGTGGCCAAAAGAAGTGTAGTTTGTAGCGAAATAAGGCATGGCAATTACGTGATATAGACACGTCTCTACGGTATGTTTGATTTAACAGCCAGAGCACTATATAGGCCTATCAGAGTTTACGCCACACAGTGGCGCCTCCTTTGTTAAGCTTTCCTCCGACTCCAAGTTACAACGTGTTTTTTTTTTTAATAAAGTAATGGTCACTTTTGCAATGATCCTTGTGACCATGTGGAACTCTTTTAAAGGACCATTACAACACAAAATGGGCCATTTCACCTGCCAAAAATTGATTTGAGGCCAAACGCAGTTACTGAATGGTGATTTCTGCCTAAAAATGACTTGATATCACTCAGCAGAGCAACATTTACAAGATTTGACCTCAACCAGTGCTTTTTACCACTTGAAAAACGCATAAAGGGCCATTACAATGTAAAAATCAGGGTATTTTACCTGCCAGAAATTGATTTATGCCTCTGGTACTGCACAGAGATGAATATTTTTGGTCAAAATGACTTGATATCACTCAGCAGAGCAACATTTACAAGATTTGACCCCAACCAGTGCTTTTTACCACTTGAAAAACGCATAAAGGGCCATTACAATGTAAAAAATCATCCTATTTCACCTGCCAGAAATTGATTTATGCCTCTGGTACTGCACAGAGATGAATATTTTTGGTCAAAATGACTTGATATCACTCAGCAGAGCAACATTTACAAGATTTGACCTCAACCAGTGCTTTTCACCGCTTGAAAAATGCATAAAGGGCCATTACAATGTAAAAATCAGGGTATTTTACCTGCCAGAAATTGATTTATGCCTCTGGTACTGCACAGAGATGAATATTTTTGGTCAAAATGACTTGATATCACTCAGCAGAGCAACATTTACAAGATTTGACCTCAACCAGTGCTTTTTACCACTTGAAAAACGCATAAAGGGCCATTACAATGTAAAAATCAGGGTATTTTACCTGCCAGAAATTGATTTATGCCTCTGGTACTGCACAGAGATGAATATTTTTGGTCAAAATGACTTGATATCACTCAGCAGAGCAACATTTACAAGATTTGACCCCAACCAGTGCTTTTTACCACTTGAAAAACGCATAAAGGGCCATTACAATGTAAAAAATCATCCTATTTCACCTGCCAGAAATTGATTTATGCCTCTGGTACTGCACAGAGATGAATATTTTTGGTCAAAATGACTTGATATCACTCAGCAGAGCAACATTTACAAGATTTGACCTCAACCAGTGCTTTTTACCGCTTGAAAAATGCATAAAGGGCCATTACAATGTAAAAATCAGGGTATTTTACCTGCCAGAAATTGATTTATGCCTCTGGTACTGCACAGAGATGAATATTTTTGGTCAAAATGACTTGATATCACTCAGCAGAGTAACATTTACAAGATTTGACCCCAACCAGTGCTTTTTACCACTTGAAAAACGCATAAAGGGCCATTACAATGTAAAAATCATCCTATTTCACCTGCCAGAAACTGATTGGAGCCCAAATACAGTTACTGGTAGGTGATTTCTGCCTAAAAATGACTTGATCTCATTCAAGAGCTTCATAATATAGACACTAAAGCTCACAGGACCATGTGGAACTCTTTTAAAGGACCATTACAACACAAAATGGGCCATTTCACCTGCCAAAAATTGATTGGAGGCCAAACGCAGTTACTGAATGGTGATTTCTGCCTAAAAATGACTTGATATCACTCAGCAGAGCAACATTTACAAGATTTGACCTCAACCAGTGCTTTTTACCACTTGAAAAACGCATAAAGGGCCATTACAATGTAAAAATCAGGGTATTTTACCTGCCAGAAATTGATTTATGCCTCTGGTACTGCACAGAGATGAATATTTTTGGTCAAAATGACTTGATATCACTCAGCAGAGCAACATTTACAAGATTTGACCCCAACCAGTGCTTTTTACCACTTGAAAAACGCATAAAGGGCCATTACAATGTAAAAATCATCCTATTTCACCTGCCAGAAACTGATTGGAGCCCAAATACAGTTACTGGTAGGTGATTTCTGCCTAAAAATGACTTGATCTCATTCAAGAGCTTCATAATATAGACACTAAAGCTCACAGGACCATGTGGAACTCTTTTAAAGGACCATTACAACACAAAATGGGCCATTTCACCTGCCAAAAATTGATTGGAGGCCAAACGCAGTTACTGAATGGTGATTTCTGCCTAAAAATGACTTGATATCACTCAGCAGAGCAACATTTACAAGATTTGACCTCAACCAGTGCTTTTTACCACTTGAAAAACGCATAAAGGGCCATTACAATGTAAAAATCAGGGTATTTTACCTGCCAGAAATTGATTTATGCCTCTGGTACTGCACAGAGATGAATATTTTTGGTCAAAATGACTTGATATCACTCAGCAGAGCAACATTTACAAGATTTGACCCCAACCAGTGCTTTTTACCACTTGAAAAACGCATAAAGGGCCATTACAATGTAAAAAATCATCCTATTTCACCTGCCAGAAATTGATTTATGCCTCTGGTACTGCACAGAGATGAATATTTTTGGTCAAAATGACTTGATATCACTCAGCAGAGCAACATTTACAAGATTTGACCTCAACCAGTGCTTTTCACCGCTTGAAAAATGCATAAAGGGCCATTACAATGTAAAAATCAGGGTATTTTACCTGCCAGAAATTGATTTATGCCTCTGGTACTGCACAGAGATGAATATTTTTGGTCAAAATGACTTGATATCACTCAGCAGAGCAACATTTACAAGATTTGACCTCAACCAGTGCTTTTTACCACTTGAAAAACGCATAAAGGGCCATTACAATGTAAAAATCAGGGTATTTTACCTGCCAGAAATTGATTTATGCCTCTGGTACTGCACAGAGATGAATATTTTTGGTCAAAATGACTTGATATCACTCAGCAGAGCAACATTTACAAGATTTGACCCCAACCAGTGCTTTTTACCACTTGAAAAACGCATAAAGGGCCATTACAATGTAAAAAATCATCCTATTTCACCTGCCAGAAATTGATTTATGCCTCTGGTACTGCACAGAGATGAATATTTTTGGTCAAAATGACTTGATATCACTCAGCAGAGCAACATTTACAAGATTTGACCTCAACCAGTGCTTTTTACCGCTTGAAAAATGCATAAAGGGCCATTACAATGTAAAAATCAGGGTATTTTACCTGCCAGAAATTGATTTATGCCTCTGGTACTGCACAGAGATGAATATTTTTGGTCAAAATGACTTGATATCACTCAGCAGAGTAACATTTACAAGATTTGACCCCAACCAGTGCTTTTTACCACTTGAAAAACGCATAAAGGGCCATTACAATGTAAAAATCATCCTATTTCACCTGCCAGAAACTGATTGGAGCCCAAATACAGTTACTGGTAGGTGATTTCTGCCTAAAAATGACTTGATCTCATTCAAGAGCTTCATAATATAGACACTAAAGCTCACAGGACCATGTGGAACTCTTTTAAAGGACCATTACAACACAAAATGGGCCATTTCACCTGCCAAAAATTGATTGGAGGCCAAACGCAGTTACTGAATGGTGATTTCTGCCTAAAAATGACTTGATATCACTCAGCAGAGCAACATTTACAAGATTTGACCTCAACCAGTGCTTTTTACCACTTGAAAAACGCATAAAGGGCCATTACAATGTAAAAATCAGGGTATTTTACCTGCCAGAAATTGATTTATGCCTCTGGTACTGCACAGAGATGAATATTTTTGGTCAAAATGACTTGATATCACTCAGCAGAGCAACATTTACAAGATTTGACCCCAACCAGTGCTTTTTACCACTTGAAAAACGCATAAAGGGCCATTACAATGTAAAAATCATCCTATTTCACCTGCCAGAAACTGATTGGAGCCCAAATACAGTTACTGGTAGGTGATTTCTGCCTAAAAATGACTTGATCTCATTCAAGAGCTTCATAATATAGACACTAAAGCTCACAGGACCATGTGGAACTCTTTTAAAGGACCATTACAACACAAAATGGGCCATTTCACCTGCCAAAAATTGATTGGAGGCCAAACGCAGTTACTGAATGGTGATTTCTGCCTAAAAATGACTTGATATCACTCAGCAGAGCAACATTTACAAGATTTGACCTCAACCAGTGCTTTTTACCACTTGAAAAACGCATAAAGGGCCATTACAATGTAAAAATCAGGGCATTTCACCTGCCAGAAATTGATTGGAGCCCAAATACAGTTACTGGTAGGTGATTTCTGCCTAAAAATGACTTGATCTCATTCAAGAGCTTCATAATATAGACACTAAAGCTCACAGGACCATGTGGAACTCTTGTAAAGGACCATTACAACACAAAATGTGATTTTTCACCTGCCAAAAATTGATTGGAGGCCAAATACAGTTACTGAATGGTGATTTCTGCCTAAAAATGACTTGATATCACTCAAGAGCTTCATAATATAAATATTAAGGCTCACAGGACAGTGTGGAACCATTTTAAAGGACCATTGCAACACAAAATGTGCTTTTTCACCTGCCAAAAATTGATTGGAGGCTATTAATTTGCTAATGAAAAGTGTTTTCTTGCCAAAAATGACTTCCTATTACTCAACAGAGAGATATTAATCTCATTATAGATTAACCTTTAGTCTGTACCCTCTGGAAATTGTGTATAGGGCCAATGCTACATATAAAATGCAGTTTTTTACTTGCCAAAAATTGATTCCTGCTCCAAACTTTATACTTTAAATGGTTTTCTGCCACAATGTCTTCATGTAACTTTAGAGTCATATTTACCTGATTATATCTGCACACATATTATAATCTGCACACAGCTCTTGAATGAGATCAAGCCATTTTTAGGCAGAAATCACCATTCAGTAACTGCATTTGGCCTCCAATCAATTTTTGGCAGGTGAAAAAGCACATTTTGTGTTGTAATGGTCCTTTAAAAGAGTTCCACACTGTCCTGTGAGCTCTAATGCTTATATTATGAAGCTCTTGAATGAGATCAAGTCATATTTACGCAGAAATCACCATTCAGTAACTGCATTTGGCCTCCAATCAATTTCTGGCAGGTGAAAAATCACATTTTGTGTTGTAATGGTCCTTTAAAAGAGTTCCACATGGTCCTGTGAGCTTTAGTGTCTATATTATGAAGCTCTTGAATGAGATCAAGTCATTTTTAGGCAGAAATCACCTACCAGTAACTGTATTTGGGCTCCAATCAGTTTCTGGCAGGTGAAATAGGATGATTTTTACATTGTAATGGCCCTTTATGCGTTTTTCAAGTGGTAAAAAGCACTGGTTGGGGTCAAATCTTGTAAATGTTGCTCTGCTGAGTGATATCAAGTCATTTTGACCAAAAATATTCATCTCTGTGCAGTACCAGAGGCATAAATCAATTTCTGGCAGGTAAAATACCCTGATTTTTACATTGTAATGGCCCTTTATGCATTTTTCAAGTGGTAAAAAGCACTGGTTGAGGTCAAATCTTGTAAATGTTACTCTGCTGAGTGATATCAAGTCATTTTGACCAAAAATATTCATCTCTGTGCAGTACCAGAGGCATAAATCAATTTCTGGCAGGTAAAATACCCTGATTTTTACATTGTAATGGCCCTTTATGCGTTTTTCAAGTGGTAAAAAGCACTGGTTGAGGTCAAATCTTGTAAATGTTGCTCTGCTGAGTGATATCAAGTCATTTTTAGGCAGAAATCACCATTCAGTAACTGCGTTTGGCCTCAAATCAATTTTTGGCAGGTGAAATGGCCCATTTTGTGTTGTAATGGTCCTTTAAAAGAGTTCCACATGGTCACAAGGATCATTGCAAAAGTGACCATTACTTTATTAAAAACACGTTGTAACTTGGAGTCGGAGGAAAGCTTAACAAAGGAGGCGCCACTGTGTGGCGTAAACTCTGATATATAGTGCTCTGGCTGTTAAATCAAACATACCGTAGAGACGTGTCTATATCACGTAATTGCCATGCCTTATTTCGCTACAAACTACACTTCTTTTGGCCACAATTGTGATAATGTGTGGTAAGTGTGTGTGTATATGCACATTATGACCGTTTAATCCAAAGAAAAGCAGACGTTTTATAGCGCTACCGCTCAACGGGCTGCTGTGCGCGCTCCCGCGGCCACAAATCAGATTCTGGCAGACGATCACTTTTTGGCACGACAGACACCGGCAGTAGCCCCCGGTGCCTGTTCAAAATTTCCCGAGAGGAAATTTTCTAGTTTTGAATAATTGTTTACTTTTTACTCTATACCAGTCCCCTTTCTATGTCCCCTTTATTAAATCCTTTGAAGTTGTAGAGGCACCTGTTGGACAGAGTGGGTAAGATGCTTCTTGGATTTTCATTGTTCGTGTTGTCTTTTGTAAAGTTGTCCATTTCTTTTCACATACTGTGAAATAAACTGAAACTAAACTAACCTAACCCCCACCATTCAATATGAAACCCTTACCTGTTTGTTTTTACTTGAATGTATTTCACATAGTGATGGTGAAACCGAAGCTCAATTTTCACATGTCAGTTGAGTTGAGTGTGTGTACCAGTGTGGGTCTGTGCTGCGTACAGTGAGTCAGAGTGTGTGTCACATGCCGTCAGGCCGCGTGGACGCCCCTCAGTGACGGAGCAGCAGTGTGCGCGTGCCGCTCCGTGGTGTGGTCCAGCAGCATGGACAGCGATGATGACAACCTAGAGGAGGTGGTGGAAGGTGAGCGACGTCTCCTTACTTTACATTTCTATAGGCTACAGGCTCGAATGTGGTCCGGCTGAGACAAGCGCGTGTTTTTTGAGATCCGGATCGGGTCTCCGCAGACCTACATGAGTCGGTGTGTGTAGGCCTGCTGGCGGGGCTGCTCCTAGAGCCGCGGTCTTGATTTGATGAGGAAACGCGCCAGATGGGCGGCAGACGGCGGCCCGGGTCGTGGCTGCCGAGTGGGTTAGAGCCGTCAGGACTAAACCACCACGGGACGGCTACTGTCTCCACAGCCCCGCCACGCAAACAGCTGATCCAGACGCATGGTGTCGGTGTAGTATAGTGTGGAGCTGTGGACGGAGCAGAGCAGCTGCTGCTTCCCGTCAAACAGTTGAACATGACGCACCGCGCTGTGGGAACAACAGTCTGGGGCTGGGGAGTGGGGACACTGAGGCTTGTGTTGGTGGTGGACCCTCTGACCTGTGTGGTGGAAATTTTTAGCCGTTTGCTGTTGGTGAATAATGAAATAGAGACTTGGCCGGCCGTCATGAATTTATTCCAAGCATGGAAGGTCAGTTCATACCCGAGCGGATCATGGTAAAGAAAAGACAAAGATAATGGGGAAACCAAAAGACTTATACAGAATCTGAGGGAAGGAAAGCCCACCTTTTGGGTGTGTCTACACCTTCTGTTCTACTGTGGGGTCAGCCCCCAGTTCAGACATATGCATTGGCACCAACCCCCTGGAGTGTGAATTGGGGGGTCTAGACGATACAATTGCATTACAAAAGGGTTTTGAGTACATTAAGAGAAAGGTGAGAGGTTGGTGTCTTCGAAACTTAGAATGCAAATACACAATTGAGTAGTAAACAAAAGGAGATCTGATATCTTGGGGGGAAGCAGGATTTGGAACATTCAAATCTGCCACTACACCTGGAAGAAACCTGGTGGACACAAGAGCTTCTCCACATCCACGTCTACTAACAATCAGTGTTGGGGAGACTTCAACTACATGTTGAATAACTTATATATAAATATAATTTTCTGTAACCTGCTGGTAGTTAAACTATAGGCCTACATTCATATTTTGTATTTCAACTAGACTAGCTACTCAATTACAACCTGCAATTTTTTCTTTGTATTGGTTTTGTCGACTGATTTACATCTCTGATTTACAAGTAGGTATTGCGTAGGAGTTTCATTACCCAACAACCCAAATTGGTTTATTTGTTGCTCTGTTCGTGTTACCTTCAGTTTGTCTTTGTATGTATGTAATACGTCTTTGATTATATAGAGAGATAAAGATTAGTGATATGTTAGAATAAATCCAGTTAAACTCATAAATTAATTTATTGTATAGATTATAATGACAAGAAAGCTTGATAGATAACTTTATGAATTAGGGGTGGGAGTAAATATGTTTTACTTCTTCCCACTCCTTTTCGGATATGGAAAAAAAAGAAACTCAAATTATCTTTATTTTCAATTATTTTATTTTATTTCTGTTCATGTGTTGTCTGTGCAAAGTTTTTATTTATTATATCTGTCCATTACTGTATTACTTGACTTGTTTGTGTGTTTGATTATGTGTGTGTAAAGATTAGTGATAATATATTAGAATGTGTTGTGTAAATTAATTTATTGTATAGCATCTCTGTCAAACACTGACTTCAAATGTGACTCTGCTTCATTCAGTGTGATTCAGTCAGCTGGTGTGTGGACAACACACCACACTGCTTCATGATGTCTGTTACTGTTTTGATTGACAGACCTGAGTTCTGTGGAGTCAGCTGTGAATGCATTCACTGATCTTAACCCTGCAGCTCTGCTCTGTGTGTGTGTGTGTGTCCAGGTCCACTGGACGACGATGAGCAGCCTCATGGTTTCTGCACAGTCACCTACTCCTCCAGTGATCGCTTTGAAGGACACTTCACCCATGGAGAGAAGAACGGAAAGGGCAAGTTCTTCTTCTTTGATGGGAGGTAGGCTGAAAAACAGCATGCACATCCAAAAACCCATTTCTGGTGGCTGCTGGACTTATACTATATATACTATACAGTCTACTGTATGTGCTGGACCAACACAAGCAAAGCGTGAAAACAGAAAGAAGGGGTCCACAACACCATATTTAATACCCATGATCTGTGAAGCTGCCAGCTCTTCTTCACATGTTAAGAATACTAGATGCCATATTTAAAAGTAGCAGTTACTCGTACACATATTAAACATAATACACTAAGTGTATATAAAAATATAATTTTTGAGTTTAGGCCGTATAGGACGTCATAGCACATAAAACAACAAATTAGAGGTGCTTGTCTTTAAAGGGATAGTAGCATTTTTTAAAAGTGGGGTTGTATGATCTACAAATAGCCCCTAAGTACTTTCCTCCTGTTAGCAACGCCAGCCCATAATAGCCCTGCCCAGAGATTGACAACATACATTGTTGTGAATGGACCCAAAGAAACGGCCTATTTTCACGGCCTAAAAGAGGTTTAACCTGAAAAAAATGTTATTGAACAATGGAACTGTGTTTTTTTTTTTTTCACGTAAAACCTCTTTTAGGCTGCGAAAACAGGCCGTTTCTTTGGGTCCATTCACAACAATGTATGTTGTAAATCTCTGGGCAGGGCTATTATGGGCTGGCGTTGCTAACGGGAGGAGTGCAGAGAGTCTTCTACTGCAATTAAAGTACTTAGGGGCTATTTGTAGATCATACAACCCCACTTTTAAAAAAAATGATACTATCCCTTTAAATATAAAAAAGCTAAAAAGGGAATAATGCTATATCTTCAAGGGGAGGGTACAGTATTGCATACACATAACGTGATCATCAGCAGTGGAAAAAAACACCAATGGGCTCTATGCACAGCTCCACTACTTCCTGAACTTAAGGCAGCTCCTTTATTTCCTGTCTTAAGCCCTATTCACACAGGGTTAGTATTACCTGGGGACATCTGGTAAAGCCAGAAGCAGCAAAACCAGGGGCCATAAGACCATAGACTTTATACAGTAAATCAATCTTGGATTGATGAGAATTAAACACATTTCCCCAACTAGGATTTCTTAGGACTTTTAGTATGTTGTTCTGGACACCTCATAGAAATGATGGATGGTGAAAAACATCCTGTTACTAAGTTCTTTTTTTTGGTCCAAAATGAGTTAGATTGCCTGGACTACTACTGTACTACTACTGTAGTCCAGGCATCTGACATGTTCTCCATGATTCCTGCAGCTGTCTCCTCCCCCCCCCCCTCCTTCCACAGCACGCTGGAGGGTTTGTACACAGACGACGCTCTGCAGGGCCAGGGGGTGTACACGTACGAGGACGGCGGCGTCCTCCATGGCACGTACGTGGACGGAGAGCTGAATGGACACGCTCAGGAGTTTGACGGAGAGGGACGCCTGGTGTTCAAGGGCCAGTACAAGGACAACAGCCGCTGTGGGGAGTGCTGGGTGTACTACCCTGTGAGTCGCCTCAGCATCACCACACGGACACACAAGGACAACCCTCCTGTTGTCCTTCTGTTGCCTTCCTCCATCCTTCCTTCTTTCCTTCCTTCTTTCCACAATCCCTTTTCCCTTCCTTCTTTCCTTCCTTCCTTCCTTCCTACCTGTCGTCCTTACTTCGTCTTCCGTCCTCTTTTGACCCATCTGTTCCTTCCCTCCATCTTTCCATCTTTCTTTCCTTCCTTCCTTCCTTCCTTCCTTCCTACCCGTCGTCCTTACTTCTTCCTTCCTGATCTGTTCCTTCCCTCCATCTTTCTTTCCTTCCTCCTTTCATTCCTTCTTTCCCTTCTTCCTTCCTTGAATGAATCTGTTCCCTCCATCCTTCTTTCCCTCCCTTTTCCGTTCCTTCTTTCCACAATCCTTTTCCCCTCCCTTCCTTCCCTTCTTCCCCCCTTCATCTTCCTTCCTTAAATGAATCTGTTCCCTCCCTCCATCTTTCTTTCCTTCTTTCAACAATCCCTCCCTTCCTCCCTTCCCTTTCCCCTTCCTTCTTTCCTCCAATCTTTCTCTTTGAATTTCCTTGCTTCTTTCCCATTGTCCGTCCTTGTTACAACCAAAAACGTAATAACGGCCAATAACGTAATAACTGCCAATAACATAATAATTTTGGCCATTTCAAATGTAATAAAGCCAATAGTGTAATAATG
The DNA here is from genome assembly GCA_030347415.2 of Decapterus maruadsi. Lineage (NCBI taxonomy): Eukaryota > Metazoa > Chordata > Actinopteri > Carangiformes > Carangidae > Decapterus > Decapterus maruadsi. The sequence goes on along the minus strand of CM064903.1, from coordinate 32,061,631 downwards.
TGCCAATAATGTAATAAAACTTTTGAGCCAATAACGTAATAACTTTTTGCCGATAATGTAATAAGGCATTACATTATTGGCTGGTTATTACGTTATTGGCCTGGTATTAAAAAAAACCTTTCAAAATGTAATAACTGGTTAAAAAGTTATTACGTTATTGGCTCAAAAGTTTTATTACATTATTGGCACATTATTACACTATTGGCTTTATTACATTTGAAATGGCCAAAATTATTACATTATTGGCAGTTATTACGTTATTGGCCGTTATTACGTTTTTGGTTGTAACAGTCCTTCCTTCCTTCCTTCCTTCCTTCCTTCCTTCCTTCCTTCCTTCCTTCCTTCCTTCCTTCCTTCCTTCCTTCCTTCCTTCCTTCCTTCCTTCCTACCTTTCTTCCTTCTTTCCCTTTATCCTTCCTTCCTTTCGACCTTCCTTCCTTGACCCAGGAGGACAGCAGGAGGGTTAAGAAATGTTCTTAGACATGTTACATGTTGTTTTTTTAACCACCGCTATGACCTGAATCACAAAGTGTACACACAGTGTAACTAAGACAGACACACATTTCTAAAATACAATAATACACTAACACAACTCACCAAATCAAAACACTGACACATGTTGAGCTCAATCAACTGTTTTTCAAAAGCAATGAAACAAAATACAGCTCATACATTTGTCAGACATCTACAACGTGAACTGTTGTTCACTTCAGCCTCTAGTTTCAGTTCAGAATATGAGGTTTTCTGATTTGACGTACTGTGTGAAAGCAATTGAAAGTTTGCCAGTCTTTGTTGAGCTTGTGTGTCAAAAAAGTTAAAACTAATTTTAAATGTGTTAAATGTAGTATGTGATTTGTGTCAAAAGAACAAGACATGTGTTGTATAGCCCACACAGGCTGATGTTGTGACAACTGTGTGAAGACTTTTGAGAAAGTGTTATTAAAACCCAGGTCATAGCATCATAAAACCCTGTAAGCTCACGCTCCATACGTACACAACATAGATGTGAAGTAAGTGAATGACCTTTGTTGACTGTGGTGATTGTGCGTGTTGGTGTGTACTGTGGTGCATCTAGGACGGGGGCTGTGTGTTTGGGGAGGTGAATGAGGATGGAGAGATGACGGGCGACTCGGTGACGTACATCTACCCGGACGGACACACGGCTCTGCGTGGAAGCTTTGTGGACGGGGAGCTGATCCAGGCCCAGCTGGCCTCGCTAGTCTGCAGCGAGAACGGAAGGCCCCGCTTCCAGCTGACGCCAGCCAGTGAGTTCACACGTCAACTGTCTGTTTAGTAGAACTGAACCACAGACTTTTGCTTTTCTGATGGAGGCTGAATATTCAAATCACATGAACTTCCTGCTGTTCAATGTTCAATAAAAATGCATGGAGAACATGATAATTATATGAATTGACACCTCATGCTGATGGCCCTTTAAAGCTCCATGTTCTCCGTTTTTTTTAAGTGTATAAGAAGATATATTTATATATATAAGAAGATTATATAGAGAAGATTTGTGGTTTTTAGAACCAAAACAGAAGCTGTGAGCCACTCAGAGGAGAGGAGGATCTAAGTGACATCACAAAGATGCAAATGATCAGTTTAAAGGTGTCAGATGACATCTACGGATGAGGTATTTTTAAAGGGATAGTTCACCCAAAATTCAAATTTCACTCATTATCTACTCACCCTCGTGGCGACTAAGAGCTGTGAGAATTTTCAGAGTCCTCCGTTCCTTCTCTGAGTTACGGGGGGGTCCACGCAGCAGTATTTGTTCATATAATGGTTGTGAATGGGGCACACTTTTCTTCGTCCACAAAGACACACCAAAAAACATCCAAATACCTCCATACTGCTCGTCTGTAATGTTCCTCTTGTATTGAAGCCCCCACATGAGAAATTGTTCCGAAAAAATTAAACAAGTGCAAATCTCGCGTGATTTGCGCTGACCGGCGGGACAATTTCTCATGTCGGGGCTTCAAGAGATGGCAATCCCCCCAGTGTTGAACCCAAAGTGATGCAGTTGGATCAGAGCCTGGTCACTCGCCCCCCCCCCTTCCTGACTGTAGCACAGGAAGCAAGGCAGCGCCATCCTGACTATCTATACCAGGCATGTCAAACTGAGTTTGGGTCTGGGGCCGGATCAAGACCTTCTGATCTCATGTGGGCCGGACCAGTAAAATAATGGCAAAATGTCGACTCCAAATCTTTAGCTTTGTTTTTCAGTACTATGCTTTATCATCAAGCCTACATTTGTAACCTACATGTTATGATTACGGATCACAAGGGATCTATTCTAACAACACATTTATTCACAAACAATGGAATTGATCAAAATAAAATGATTGGTTTATTAAATACAGCTGAGTAAACAGTTGTAAACCACTGAATCAACTCACCACACTAAACAAAGTGGGAGCTATGAAGAAATTATTTTTGCCTTAATTGACATACTTTGAAAATGCACATTTATCAAAAAACAAAACAACCAATAAGGCTGGACCTATTGAGGCAAAAGTTACAGCAGTGCAAACAAACAACTTTGTAGGCTGGACCTACAGGGGCTGAGAATTATATAGGCTACAACTTCAAAATTGTATTTTAATATGAAACCATATTCATCTTATTTTCAGTTTGTGGTCTATTCATGTGTGCAAACAAAATCCACCCTTTTTCCCCTTCTCCCTCCCTCACTGCACTCCTGCAGTGCTGCTGCTGCTCCTGAAACCTGGCATCTTTTTTCCTTCACGAGTGCATCAATATCCTGAGTAGCAGCACATTTAGGACAAAAAGGTGCAATTTCCATTCTGTTTATGATGCGCATCTAGTTGATCGCATTAAAATGATGATGGAAACCCAGTGATTCGATCTGAAAACGTGTGGCCGGGAACGGTTGATTGAATGGGATGGAAACAGCTGGATGGAAATTTTGAATTTCACCCAGTCTGCTCCCGTGTTTGCAGTTCATTCACAAGACAACATCAGGGTTTCACTCTAAACAAAATAACAGCCCCCAAACACCTTCATAATGATGTTACTGCACAGTTCTTCATTCCTCCTCAGGAAAAACTAAACTTATCAACCAGCGATCCAGCGTTTATCATTAAGAAAGTCTGACTCTCGGGATGTTAACTGCAGTGGGCCAACATTTGCAGTGGGACAGCACGTCGATCTTGGCAGGAAGTCACACATGAAACACAGACGGACAGTCAAATGACATCAAAATAAAGCACTTTTCAACTCAATGTGCTCAAATCAGAGCAAGTTTGAAATTTACACGTCCACTGGGCTGCCCTCTAGCAGCTGGAGGGAACATTATGACTTTGAGGTATTTCTTTTAAAAAATCCTAACTTTTGATAGAAATGAGCTAGAGACAGGCTTTTTTTTTGACATACTCACGGATGAAATCATCCGGCGGGCCGGATCACGCGGTTTATGTTTGACATGCCTGATTTATACTATCAGATCAAATGAAGTACAGTTTCATGAGATGTGCTGGAGAGCAGATCAGTCCCAGTGTAGTTTTCGTCAGCTCAGCTCATATTAACTGTGTGATGGAGGGAGGGGTTTCTGGACTTGTACATTTCCTACTCATTATAAACTCGTTGTGTTTTGAAGGTCCTGTTTACTCCTATGACAAGTCCACATCCACATGTATGGCCACCCATGCCTTGCTTCCTGACCCCTATGAGAGCCTCAGGTGGGTCAGTTGTACACACGAGTCCCTGCTCCTCTGCTCAGAGCTGCTCTTCACTCTGTCCCCGTCTGCTTTCTGTCGCTCAGGGTGTTTGTGGCCGACTCCGCCATTCAAGGGGCGGGCCAGGGCTTGTTCGCCAAGACTGATGCTGAAATCAACACGGTGATGGCTTTTTACAACGGAGTACGCATCACACACTCTGAGGTAGGACAGTAATAAAAATGTCCTCACATGATTGACCTGTTGCAAATGTGCATAACCCAGTTAGAGAGACAGAGAAGGTTAAACAGCAGCTAAATGAATTTGTACTAAAAAGTTGTGTGTGTGTGTGTGTCCTGGCTGCATCCTCAGGTGGACAGCAGAGACTGGGCCTTGAATGGAAACACAATCTCACTGGACGAGGACACTGTGATTGACGTCCCTCAGCCTTTTGACCAGACTGAGAGATACTGTGCTTCTCTGGCTCACAAGGCCAACCACTCCTTCATCCCCAACTGCAAATACGACCCGTGAGTACAGAGGGAGGGGGGTCGGACCGGTTCAGATTGACAGTTAATTCTTGATCAGGACCAGAGAGGAGCTGCTCGTTATTTTTACCCACAAATAAAATGTCTGTCTTGGTCCTGTCCACTGGTGAAGACTCACACATAGCTGTGTATTAAGATAACCAGTGTGAGTCTGAGTAGATACGTAGCAGACATAGTGGGACACAAGGAATGTAGATGCACTCAGGTGAATTGCATGGTATGAGTAGTTCCATCCCATCATGCACTGGGGCCCAGCTGATGAAGAGGTGTCATCATTAAAGCTTCGGCTAGAGTGTTCAACTGGCAGGTGTTTCTATAGCAACGGAGACAAATATGAAATCCTTAATGTAAATAATATATATATTCACAAATATGTGCTTTTTAGCCTTTAAAGGGATAGTTCAACATTTTGACAAATTGGCCCATTGCCATAATCCCTATAGTCATAGCAGTAGGTTTGTTACCTTTAATTGTCGGTGCAAGCTATTTTTAGAATGGCGGAGCAGAGCCGTGAGCTGCTCAGAGCTACGCTACGGAGGCTCATGGGATTTCTTGGTTTCCCTCATCAAACTCATCAAATACACAATCCAACAACTCCACAACGCTCTGGTGGACAAGTTGTGACCTGCACATTCACCACACTATGAGATAATAACACAACGTTACCACACAGAGTTGTTTTAGAGGGAAATACAGAGACTGCTTGATGAAAAACTGTCCCTGAAGGCAACACACATCAGCAGTTTTGCATGAATTTCCCTCTAAAACAACTCTGTCTGGTAACGTTGTGTTATTATCTCATAGTGTGGTGAATGTGCAGGTCACAACTTGTCCACCAGAGCGTTGTGGAGTTGTTGGATTGTGTATTTGATGAGTTTGATGAGGGAAATCCGAGCTCACAGCTCTGCTCTGCCGTTCTAAAAATAGCTTGCACCGACAGATAAAGGTAACAAACCTACTGCTATGACTATAGGGATTATGGCAATGGGCCAAAATGTTGAACTATCCCTTTAATATGTAGGCTATCATTTCTAATGGACAGTGCGAGGTCTTTTATCTTAGTCATGTTTCTCTGAATATAAACCCAACAGAGAGAGTTTAGGGTCCAGTAAAATTATTTTCTAAATTGTGTTCCACCCTTTGCATCCATCTTTCTTCTCTGCCAAATATAGTGAAACAATGATCCCTTAGTTCCTTGTATCAGGTTGAATGACTTGTCTTGTGCAGGTATGTCCATCCTCGCTTTGGGCCAATCAAGTGCATCCGGACAGTGAGGGCTGTGAAGGCGGGGGAGGAGCTCACCGTTGCGTACGGCTACGATCACGGGCTGACAGGGAAGAACGGCCCGGAGGCTCCCGACTGGTACAAGCAGGAGCTGGAGGTGTTCCGGCAGACACAGGAGGCTCCCACCGGCCAATGAGCGTGCAGAAGAATACCTCTGGACAATGACATAACCCTCTACCTGTGCTACCACCTTACATGGCTCCTGGAGCATTGTGGCACTCGATATCCCCTGCAGCTGCAGCCCACTGTAGATATATGAGAGGTTGCTATGCTTCGTCAAGCAGCATAGTGCTTGAGCAGTTCAGTCAGATTGCAGTCTTTGGAGATCCAGGGCCAAAGCGACACAAGAACTATGCAAGAAACCAAACGTTCTGAAAGGACACGTCCGCAGCTGGAGGAGCTGTCCTCTTCTACACATACTACTCCTAGAAACATGATTTACTACATGCTGATCTGATAGTTGGTGCTTAGAATTGTAGGAAATTCTTTCTTTCTCTCAGTTTTCATTCTCCACATCTTCACTCGATGCTAACGTCAGTAGCTGCAGCCACCAGGTGTCTGCTTTAACAGCACTATTGGTACGGCAGTGTTTATTTAGTGTAACTCACACTTACTCTGCCAGCCCCGTTCATACAATACAATACTGTGCAAAAGATTTAGGCACTTCAGATGTTCAGACTCCTCTCCATCATCTTCAGGAGGCCTCTGATTGGTCCAGACTTATGCTGCACAGACAGTCAGTAGGAGCTGTCTCAGAGACCTGGAGAAGCAGGAGTCCCCCATGGAGCGCTCATCAACATTTGGTGCTGTTTTAAAGGGGGGGGTCACTAATCATTGATTTGATTCAGGTTTTCCTCTGTAGTGCACTTTGTATGAAATTCATTGATAAATAGCGATTCGTGGCATCACTGGACGAAGCATCCACATCATACAGCGTCTTTTCACAAGTGCCTGAAACTTTTGCACAGCACTGTACAACTACAGCCTGTAACAGTATGAAGTACACAATAGAAATCACAGTGAGTAATTTATTTATAATATTTGAAACTAGTAAAACACTGCATTTACTGAGATGTGTAATTGGAGGGGGAGATAATGGATGATCTGTTACTGTAGTACAGCTGAGCATGTTGCACTTTTCTAACCCGATGGTCTTCAGACACCACATTAAAGTCCACAACGCAGAGTCTGTCTGTCTGTCTCATTGATCACATTTCACTGTTTTAAAAACTGAGGTTTAAAAATGTTGCTGCGAGTATTCAGATATTTAATATATAGGGCACTAAAGGGTTAAAGACAATGAGTTGATTACACCTGAGAAATGATAAGGGAACACTATCAAATAGCCCACTGTTAAAGGGATAGTTCACCCAAAATTCAAATTTCACTCATTATCTACTCACCCTCATGTCGACTAAGAGCTGTGAGAATTTTCAGAGTCCTCCGTTCCTTCTCTGAGTTACGGGGGGGTCCATGCAGCAGTATTTGTCCATATAATGGTTGTCAATGGACACCACTTTTCTTTGTCCAAAAAGACACCAAAAAACATCCAAATACCTCCATACTGCTCGTCTGTAATGTCCCTCTTGTATTGAAGCCCCGACATGAGAAATTGTTCAGAAAAAAATTAAATAAGTCTATTTTCAGCTTGTTTGTAGCGGAAGCTCCCAGTGTCTCAGTTCACTGCTCTTCCTGTGTCAGTGCAAATCTCGCGTGATTTGCACTGACCGGAGGAACAATTTCTCATGTCGGGGCTTCAATACAAGAGGGACATTACAGACGAGCAGTATGGAGGTATTTGGGTGTTTTTTGGTGTGTCTTTTTGGACAAAGAAAAGTGGTATCCATTGACAACCATTATATGGACAAATCCTGCTGCGTGGACCCCCCGTAACTCAGAGAAGGAACGGAGGACTCTGAAAATTCTCAGCTCTTAGTCGACATGAGGGTGAGGAGATAATGAATGAAATTTGAATTTTGGGTGAACTATCCCTTAACAAAAGCTGATGAAGGCAGCTTCTGGTGGACAGACTGGGCCTCTCAGCAGGGAGAGAAGGCCAGCTTAATGGGAGGACTCTCATATAGAGACAGAAACAACCCATACTACAGTTCAGTTGAACAAAGTAGACCATTACTGTGGCCCTCCCCCGACACAACGACAGTATTCAAACTCAGCCAAAATGTTTGCATGTTCAGAATTGGACGAGCTCTTATTTGTTTAGGAGAAAGCGTTAACTCAACACCTGACCATGTGACATCTCTTATTGGTTAATCATTGGAGAGGTAACCTGGGCTTTAATACAGTTTCCTACTGTGAGAGCTATAGGCATAAACTAGGGACAGCTAAAGCATGTTGTGGAAAGTCAGTTAGAACAAAGTCAGAATCATAAATGCTGCAACTTTCCACCTGAAAAAAGCAACAGTCAAGTTTTCTTTGTTACAGTCACTCTCTTCACCTTCAATTTTCTCTCATTCTTCTGAGCGTTGTTTGTCTGAGTTTGATGCCCTGTCTCTCAGACACATGACTCCTCTTTAATCTTGGACCTGCAACTGCTGGGTTCTTGTGTCTTCATCTGCAGTATCCAACCTGTGGATGTGGTTGTTGTTGTCGTCATTAGGCCTAGTGTTGTGTTCCTGAGGTGCTGATGCTCTGTCATGGTGCTGGCTGGCCGCTGGGACATGTCTGTACTTTGAACAGCTTCGTCTTGCTTTTGACACCGAGGCGCTCAAACCAGGAAACAGTGTCACGGTGAGTTCCAGTCAGTGATTGGTCCACTGTGTGTACAGTGCACTGGCTCACATCACACTGCCTCAGCATGTGCAGCAGGAAAATCCCTTTGCTGTGCTTATCACAGGGTGAAGTCGGGTCATATGGGACACTTTTTGGTAGAATTACCAAACCATCATCAAAAGGTGGTTACCCTACTTCAGATCTCTTCAAGATTTCTGTTGTTGAATAATGTTGTAAAGTAGATTTGTTTAGAAACTATAAACTCACAGAGACCCCTTCTCTCCCCCTTCTGCAAGTTTCAGGTAATATGGTACATTTATTTCAGTTTTAAAACATAGAAGATAATAATCATTGATAATACAATACCAGAAATCAATGATCAATCAACTCAAAAGTTGATTTTTGCACATTCCTGCCCAGGAACCTCAGCCTAGGTTTCTGACCTGCTGCAATGGGCTCTATGCACAGCTCCACCACTTCCTGAATTTAAGGCAGATCCTTCATTTCCTGTTTTACATTATTGGACAAACTGATTAATCCAGGTGTGTCTGACCATTGTGACTACTCAGACACACCTGGAGTAATCAGTTTGTCCAATAATGTAAGACAGGAAATGAAGGACCTGCCTTAAATTCAGGAAGTGGTGGAGCTGTGCATACTGTAGCCCATAGGGATTATTGTAACTGTGTGAGGCAGAAAATACACAAAAATCAACAACACTAATAATAGGACTGTTCATCATAGCTGCTTACTGTAAACCTATGCAACTAGTTTATAAAGTGTCCCAATATAGCTGAAGTCTTTGTCCCATATAACACGTTTTGGTAATATGGGACAGTGGTAAAAATGCTAGTCAACGATGTCTATTTGACAAATAGGCTACTTTTACGTATCATAATTACACATCACATCATGGAAATACAATTTTGCAGATACTTAAAATGTTTTTTGTTTAGAACCTTTATTAGGCTTATGCAAAAATGAAAATCCATATGTCACTGCACTGTTGAGTTTCCCTCCTGAGCAGGGTCGTTGTATAGAAGAGAAAGGTGATGATAATTCTAGGGGCCCAGCGCCCAGTAGAACCCACAAAAACCCCAGTAGTCTAATCTTTGTATGACTGAATTATTCTGCATAAGACCCTGACTAATACTCATAGTAATGCTGCATTAGCATCAAAACAAAGTAGGCTAAATAAAAAATGATAATACAGACGTAGTCTAAGAAAAAAAAAAAGGAAAGGTCAGGGGCCCCCTTTAGTAGGTTCTTTTAGGGGTGCCCAAAATCCTAGCAACGGCCCTGCTCCTGAACTTCCTGGTCACCAATTACTGATCAAATTGATTGTTTCCTGTCAAGAGGTGTTATATGTCTATGATTATGGCAACTATTTAAAAACATTTTTGTGATAATATTTGAATTGCAAAATGCCTCAGACTTTATGTCCTATATGACCTGACTGACTTCAGCCTCACACAGCCAGCAGCAACAGTAGGGGCTTTCTGTGGCGGGATGGAGGGAGGGGCCATCGCCATGACGTCATCCCACTGGGCGGGGCCTTCCCGCCTCCTCTCCACCTGCTGCTGGACAGCCAGGTTAATGGATAAGCGGCTACCTGCGGAAGCAGCTGCAGGCAGCCCGGAACACACACACCGCTCTGTGAGATGAGCAGCAGCTTGGTGTGTTGACGGACTCGACCCCGCTGCTGACACCGTCACACTCCAGCTGTGGCCGACCGGACACGGGACTGTGGATCCTGGACTTTGTGGCCGCCGGACACGCGGACATGGACCGCTACAGGTACTTGATGCTGAACCAGAGGAGCCTGCTGGTCCTCGGGGTGCTCCAGATCGCCTGTGCCGGTCTCTGTGTGGTCTGCGGCTTCATGGACGCGGTTTTCCGTAAGAACACCCCGCTGAGCGCCAGCAGGACGCCGCTGTGGGGAGGACTGGTGAGACACTCTGGACTCTGGTCCACACACACTTCCGGTCGATCTGACCATGACGTCACGGCCTGGCTGCAGGGATGAATGATCTTGACGTTATCTGACATCTCACTGGAGTTGTTTAATCGATTAATCGAATAGATAGATAATTAATTGAGTGAGCACTTTATACAATTTACTGCCTCTAGTCCCTAGATGAGCAGTTTTCTCCCCCTGCTGTAGCTAGGCTATAGGATAAAAAGGTGAATGTCAGCTTTATGAACAAATTAGACATCACCTGGGACATTTCACTAATTGCTGCAGATTTTATTGGCAAAATAAACAATTGATACATGGATAAAATCATTGGCAGATTAATCAATAATGAAAACAATAGTCTCCATAAATAAAACAACTATAATAGCCTCTCCATAGCTACAGTATTTAATAATGATATTAGATGCCCAGTAGACAGCAGTGGTGTGTTAGTTACTGTTTAAATTTCCTTGGTAAGTGATGTCATGGTGACAGAATAGAAATCCACTAATGAGCATCATGTGGAGAGGAAGTCAGGAACTAAGAAAGAAGTTGTGATCTAAATAAAACTAAAAAGGATCTAGATGTTATCTGCACTGATTGTAAAGTCCAGCTGTGGTCTCCCTCCCTTCACCCTGGTCTTGTCCTGCAGGTCATGGATTCCTGGTGTCCTGGCCTCCCAGAGGAAAAATAAACAATTGATCCAACATAGAACTGCTACAGACACTAGAAAATCATCCTGGTTTCCTCTTCCATGGATTAATCAATAATGAAAACAGGAAGAACAAAAATCGGGAAAGGATAGCAGTTCTAACCATCTCTGTCAACATGGGAATCAAACCCACGATCTTCCATAAAAGAAAAGCTGATCAGACACATGATCATCTTTCTATAAGCACTGATATGGAGGAGCTGTAATCCATTACCTGTGTTAAATGATAATCATTTGATGTCCCAGGAAGTTAGTTAGACAGTTACCTGTGTGTTTTTAAGTGTGTGTGTGTTAACTGTAATGACATGAAGCTGGTTCTATTTACTGAGCTGCATCCTGTATCAATTTAGCTGTGTGTCTGTGTTTACAAACATCTTAACGAGCTCCAGGTGGATTGTTTATTTCCGACCCTGGCCTGAGGATCAGAGGTTACCATGACAACTTGAGCTGGTTGCCCAGAGGGGCTCCCAGGCTGAGGCAGACAGAAACTAGAAAAAAGACTGATTTTCTGCCTCTGCACTGGTCTCATTTAGGCTTATTCTGACAAAACGGTAGCTCCTATCAGAACAAAACACGGATCAACGGTGCCCTAAGGCCTTCCTGAAAAGTACGATTTGGTGTTTCTACAGTAAATATTTTGCACGGGCAGTTTTAAAACATCGGTCCGTTCTGCTCCTCTCAGAAAATTTTTGTATTGAGTCAATGAGGCAAAGAGACAGACATGGCCGCACTCAGAGGCTGCTAATTCAAATTCTGTAAGTCTCTCTGATATTTTGAACACATTGTCAAGTTTGTCAAAACTGTACAGTGTAAACTGTGTCCAAGATGTGGAAAGAGAAAGAATCAGGAGTTTTTCTGGGCTCTCCCCCCACTCTAGCTGATGACATCACGCACTCTAGCACGAACATTCCGTGCAATACACACCCATTATAATCTCATAATTTCTCCAAAAATGATCATGGTCATTGATCAGGGATTGATCAAAAACTATACAACCTATCAAAACATGGAGTAATACACCAATACACAAGACTTGTGTCTACTATTTAAAGTTTAAATGGAGTCTCTAGGTGAAAGTATGCCTGAGCAGTAGACGTTTGTTAAACTCCAATGTTGGGTCTTTTTTGCTATTTTTTTTCTCGTCCATAGACTTCAATGCAAAATTTTGCTACAGACACCGTACACTATTGAGAAAAGTAATAGCACACCGATCCCGATCAGGACGCACGTTTTGATCCTCCATCTGAGTTGCAGGGTTTCGAAAAACTTCCGGAAGATGAAAAATAAAAACTAGGAAAAAATCCACAGAATAACAATAGTGCCCGTCCTCTCTCCCAGTTGTCAGGACGACAACAGGAAGAACAAGCAATCACTGGAATTATTATCAAAATCACTGAACAGACAAGTTGAAGTAGAAATGTTAGAGGTGTGTCAAAAAGAAATGTTAGGGGCCCCATGTATATGCAGACCAAAAAATCAGACCTTTCCTGCATGTCATTCCCCTCTCTCTGCCTCCCCCTTTCCTGTCTATCTCTACTAATCTATCAAATAAAGGCATAAAAAACGCCAAAAAATATACTTTAAAAAAAAAAAAATCGATTCACATAAGAATCGCAAATCTCATTTAATACGATTCAGAATCGATATAAAATCTCCCGGAATTGATTTTTAAAAATAAAAATAAAACAAATCTGCTGCTGTTGGCCTCCGTTTCCTTAGAATTTAAAAGGCAGCATGTTTAACTGCAATATTTTTTTTTATAAAGAGGCACTTTAAATTTTGTTAGCTAAGTCATATGTGATATTGCTTTTTTGCAACAGTTTCATTCCATCTAAGCGTGGATAAATGTTTAAAACTCAGTAAATATGAAAAAGACTCTTTAGTCATTCTGTCTGTAGACTGGAGTAGGTCATGAGGATCCTTTACACACCGACAGACTGAAACAGAAATCATTAGGAATCAAATTGTTGTGAATCGAAGAACGATTTTGAATCGAATCGTGACTCAGAATCCAATCGAATCATGAGATAGTCAAAGATCCCCACCTCTATAAAACGTGTCTCAAGTAGACAATGAATCCAGTGTGAGAGAGTGTTAGGGCCACAATGAGGGGAAAACATGAAACTACTTGAGAATAAAGTGATACTGATATGCAAAGAACTGAGTGTAAAACATTTTAAAGTACATTATAAGCGAAGCAAAAGAGCAGTCAGCAGAGTCTGAGCTGCTTCAGCTGCTCTTTGGCTTTCTAACAATAGATAAGACTACAGTGTTCTGATGATGCTGATGCTGATGAGGAGGAGGAGGAGGAAAATGATGAAGCATGTCCTTATTGTGAGCTCTGTGACTGTGTGCTCCATGTTTGGTCGTGTCTCCTGTGTCCCTGCAGGTGAGTGTGATGGTGGCGGCAGCCGGCCTGTCCTGTGTGGCTTCTGTCGTCATCGCAGCTTACTCCTGTCTCACTCTCACCTACGGGGAGGAGGACAAGGACGTCTTCCACCACCATGACAGTCCCCATGTGGTAAGTAAGGCTCTCAAGTTTTATTAAAGGAATAGTTCACCCAAAATTCAAATTACTGTTACAAGTTTCAGAGTCCTCCGTACCTTCTCTGAGTTACAGAGGACTCCGTGCAGCACTGCATGTCCACATGACGGTGGCGAACGGGGGTCATTTTTCTTGGTCCAAAAAGAAACATACAAATACCTCCATACTGCTCGTCTGTAATGTCCTTCTTGTATTGAAGCCCCGACATGAGAAATTGTTCTTCTTCTTCTTCTTCTTCTTCTTCTTCTTCTTCTTCTTCTTCTTCTTCTTCTTCTTCTTCTTCTTCTTCTTCTTCTTCCTTGAAATCCTACTTCCCATGAAAAACTTTCACCAAAATGTAGCCACAATACTTTAGAAACTTTTGTAAATTTAGACTCAGCACCAATGAAGTCCATCACTCTGTTTTTTTATAGCTGTATGTTTTTTTTAAAAACTTATTTAAACCTTTCTTATTCCACAATTTTTGCTCAATTGTCACCAAGTGTGCTATACTGCGTCTTCACACTGTCCTCCACAAAGTTAACACCCAGATTTATGATAGCCTACAGTACATGAAAATGTTTGATATTTTCAACCTTCCTGGAGTCATGGTTGATAAAGTTTGGTAAATATCATAATTTTATCTCAAAAACTGAATTTTTGAAAACATTCTGCTTTCATGGGAACAACTAGTCATTGTAAGAGTTGTATTTTTAAACATCACATTTTCTCTTGTGAAGCAAAACACTTATCATTAAAAACATGACCAACATTTCCATGCTGTCAGTATGCAGTATTAGCTGATCTGGGTCTGGTTTAACAGCAGACAGTACATTAGTGGTTTAATAATAATAATACATTGGATTTTTATAGCGCTTTTCAAGGACCCAAAGCCCCAAAGAGGAGGGTAATGACAGAGGAGTGGGAGAGACAGAAGACACAAGCAGACAAATACAATGGTAGTTGGGGGTGAAAAGTGTGATTGGGAGGAGAGGATGGAGGGAGAAGGGGTGAGGTCAGGTGGTTACGGATAGGGGAGGCCATAGGCTTTGGAGAAGAGGAAGGTTTTCAGACTGGATTTGAATATGGGAAGTGTGGGAGAGTGGCAAACAGATTGTGGGAGGGAGTTCCAGAGTCGGGCTGCTGTGCGGGAGAAGGCTCTGTCTGGAATGGGAGGTGATGCCGATAGATTTGTTTTGCATTTGACTGCGTGTGTCTCTGCTCAGACATTCGTGCTGCATCGGATGGTGAAGGGAGCCAACGCCACCATCCTGCTCAGCTGCACCGTCGGCCTGCTCCTCTCCTCCCTCATCGCCTACCTGGGCTCCCGCAGTCTGCCGCGCTGCGCCTGCTACGACACCAGGACCGGACTGGTAGGAGCTCACATCTGCACTGAATGGAACAAAAACATTATGGGAATAACCATAAACATTAAGTGTAGAATGTGTTATAGAAGAGAAACACACTTTTCAGGACCAGGAACTTCTATCATCAGAACAGACATGTCTGTTGTGATTATACAAGTCAGCAGTGTGAAGCAGAGCTGTCGTGTTGTATGCAGTTATTAATTATTGCATATAGCCTACTCTACCTGTCACTCCTATTATTTCCAATGTACAGGTGCATTAGAATATCATGGAAAAGTTTATTAAGGCATATGTCAGTAATTCAATTCAAAAAGTGAAAATAATACATATACAGCTCTGGAAACCACTCCCAAAATGACCAGTTTCTCTGGTTTTACTATTTATAGGTATATGTTTGAGTAAAATTAAATTAAAAAAATAATTCTATCAACTACCGACAACATTTCTCCCAAAATTGAAAACATAAAATTGCCATTTAGAGCTTTTATTGGCTGAAAATGACTAAACTAGTCTAATTAACAAAAATATCAAGTCTTTTCAGACCTTGAATAATTATAATAATTTATATGTATTCCTAAACAACTCAGGAAGAGTTTATAAATCAGTTTTTGTGGGATAATGTCAATGTTTAATCCCAGCAGTGGTTTTTATATAAAACCAGATGTGGTTCAGGTGATGACCTCATCAGTGTCTCATTAAGTAGAAGGAGTTGTGTTTGTGTTGGTATTTAAAAAAGAAAAGAAAAGAATGACTGTAATACATGTAGATATGCTTTTAAGAAATATTTTTGAAAGTCTCTTAATTTTATCTTTTTTTTTAAAGTATATTTTTTGGCGTTTTATGCCTTTATTTGATAGATTAGTAGAGATAGACAGGAAAGGGGGAGGCAGAGAGAGGGGAATGACATGCAGGAAAGGTCTGCCCGATGCGGGACGCGAACCGGGGACGCCTGCGTCTGCATATACATGGGGCGGCTGCCTTAACCACTGCGCCACGCACCGCCCCTCTTAATTTTATCTTAATAAAACCATTTTTAATATGGAAAAGTATATCCCTCTATTCAATACTCAATACCTCTGTTGTTGTCCTGGTAACTTGGTAACTGTGGGAGGTTACCCTGGTAACTGGTAGGTTTGTTTCTCTCTGCCTCCTGCTGTGATTTAAGGAGCTTCTGACATGACGTGTCATTTCCTCATAAACACGGTCAAAGTACAGTCAGAGACATTTCATCAAATGAAGATATGCTGCAAGACGATTGAAGTTCTGAAGGGTGTTGAACTCATAACAGCATAATAACCTTTAAATAATGAGAACTCTAAATGTTCCCTTCTAGAGCAAAGAGGTGTGGCAGTAAATGAACTAACCTCTAACTAAACATATCATGACCTGAAATTTCTTGAGAAAAATATGTGCAGTTTCAGCAATATGTGTTCTGTCTCCGAGAGCTCATGAAAACGCTCTCGTTTTATCAGAAGTCTACACAAAACCAAAACTGACACAGTGACACACAAACATAAATCTGTGAATGTCTAAATCTAAAGCTCTTGTGTCTTCTATTCGTATGTCTTTGTAAACACAGTGCTGCTGAAACAGAATGTATTTCCTGTTGTAACTGTAGCACAGTTTGTGTTTGACAACATCTCACTTTGGCAGCTCTCCTTTTTGAAGGTCAGTCATGTTTTGATCAGAACGTCAAATCATTCAGTGTCTGATTCCTGAAGCTCTGTGTAAAAGAAAGTGAGTTCACTGCAGACGCTGTTGACCAAGCAGTCGGCTCAGTATTGGATGTGTAACCACTGTGTGTGTGTGTGTGTGTTGTAGGAAACACTTGTTCCTCAGTGTGACCCTGGAGACACAGAGATGGTCTGCACCTGGAGATGTAAGTAAGCTTTTACTTGAAAAATACAAATCATAGTACTCCAACTCCATACCGTGTACTGGGTCGTGAGTTAAAGGGATAGTTCACCCAAAATTCAAATTTCACTCATTAACTACTCACCCTCATGTCGACTAAGAGCTGTGAGAATTTTCAGAGTCCTCCGTTCCTTCTCTGAGTTACGGGGGGGTCCATGCAGCAGTATTTGTCCATATAATGGTTCTGAATGGATACCACTGACGAGCAGTATGGAGGTATTTGGATGTTTTTTGGTGTGTCTTTTTGGAAGAAGAAAAGTGTGCCCCCTTCACAACCATTATATGGACAAATACTGCTGCACGGAATTTGAATTTTGGGAGAACTATCCCTTTAAATAAAAAGTGGAAGTGAAAGTAAACATGTTTTTTTAAATTCCCAGAAAAAGAAAATCTATGTAATATTTCATTATTTCAAGAAGAATTGTCAATATAATGACTCCAATTATGTCCTGATTTTTTATTTTAGGCGGGAAAAATATTTCACCCCACTTTTTGGGAGCTTAGTTACCACTGAAAATGTATCAATCCAAAATTCAGTCAAAATGAGGTCATCATTCTGAGAAGAAAATCTATGGCATATCACAGAAAATGTAAATGGGTGGTAGTCCTGATTTATCACTTTATTTTGGAATGTTGTGTTTTTGTTCTTGTTGTTCCTCAGTGTTTATTTTGTGCACATGAAGAAAACAAACCAAACTTGAGTGATCCAGGCCGACAGAGTAACAGACGGTCTGTGATGCAGCTCTGCTCTGTGTCCAGCAGGTGGCGATGACAGGCTGTTCAACTCTCCAGCCCAGCCCACTGAGCAGGGCCCCCCCAGTCAGCAGGAGGAGGGCCCCTCCAACCCACCTCCATACATCCGGCTGGCCTGACACTTACCTCCTGTGGACTGATGTGGGAGTATCCATGGAGACGTAGTTTATAGAAGCTCCATCAGGACTGATTTAGTTTGTTCTTATTCATAAATCTTTGTATATTTTTATGTGTTTAATAAATGAAAGAATCAACATGGCTGACGTGATTTATAAAGAGAGACGACGTAGTGGGAAATGTTGAGAGAAGTTTATTGCAAGGTTACACATGACCAAACCTCTCTCCCATTCATTTATAGTCGCGTTTGGAATCAATAGCATTCTGTCTGACATGTCCCTTTGTGAGCGTTTGCGATGACAGCTACGCAACCAGTGTTGGTGGTTCGTGGCTGCGGCGACAGGAAATGACAGGACCCGGTCCAGTGTTGCACGTATCAAAATCAAAGGACACTTCAAAGAACAAGACACAGAAAGCAGATGCACGACACGTCATGATGTCTTTTCAACAGTGAGTCCTGAATGAAGGCCGGTGGGTTCGATGGACAGTCCAGATCCTGGTGATGTTTATGTACAGCAGAGGACGCCACGAGACCAGCTGTGGCTACGTCATGGCAACAATGTTCATCATACAACACACGCATGCAAAATATATCACCAGCTCAGAGTGGGGATGGAGCAATGTGCAGCACAAAGCCTCACACACACACACACACAGGCTGTTAGATACTCTACATGTCCATCACAGTGTGTGTGTGTGTGAGTGTGTGTGGGTGGATGTGGCCTACAGTGTAAAGTAATTGAGTGATGTACCGGCGCCAGATAAGTGCAGTCCACTTTACACTGTCTCCATGGAGAGCAGACTGACAGGGGGGAGGGGCCTGATTGGCAGATGGTATTTCAAGGAGTACAATCATTCACAAGTGTTTGATGATGACATCGCACACCGTTGGCTACGGTGCTGGATGCGTATCCTCCGAGATGTAGAATGTGTGTTATAGAAGAGAAACACACGTTTCAGGACCACTGACCTGTATCATCAGAACAGACATGTCTGTTCTGATGATACAGGTCAGGTACATTCAGACCTACAACGACGATGTCAGCTGTTGGAAATAGCAAATCTAGCCTATAGGTCCTTAATGTGTGAGACCCTACCCCACAATAATGACCCAGCTTCACCTGATTGGACCAACCCCCCCCATTTAATTTGATAAAATGAAAGTTCAGCACTTTAAGACAGTGAAGGTTGTACATAGCTGCTTGTTCAAAATCTCT
This sequence comes from Decapterus maruadsi, assembly GCA_030347415.2. Taxonomy (NCBI): domain Eukaryota; kingdom Metazoa; phylum Chordata; class Actinopteri; order Carangiformes; family Carangidae; genus Decapterus; species Decapterus maruadsi. The sequence continues at coordinate 32,042,831 of CM064903.1, read as the reverse complement.
TTGTTCATCCCCAAGCATGACATACAGTATATCTACATAGAGTAAGGCTCAATCCCAATTCTCCCCCTTAGCCCTACCTACCCCTTCATCTACCCCTTCATCTACCCCTGCCCCTTGGTTTTTAGTGACAAGGGCTAGAGCTAAGGGGGAGAATTGGGATTGAGCCTAAATCTCCCTGAGGCCCCCAGTGAGACCGAGCTCTGCCTGACATCAATGACCAGCCCCAGACCATAGTCAGAGCTTCAAGCAGGCACAAGTTGAGAACTGCAAACTAAAACCTACTGAAGACTGTAAAAAAAACAAACCAAAAAACAAAAACAAATGTGAGTTCTGACTTTTTTCCTCAGAATTCTGATTTTAAAGTTGTTAGTTTTTTTTTTCCTTTTCTTTTTTCTCTATTATTTAATAATTAGTTTTCTACTCTATAATTAATTGCTGGTAACTTTGTTGGTTATGGTCTTTTTCTGGTTTAGTTTTGCTTTTATGTTTGTTTGTTTTTTCCTATATCGTAAGAATGCTGGCTAGCTTAATTAGCTATGTAGGATAAACATTATGCTTCTGCCTGTGCCTCTTCAGTCACTACTTTGTTGATAGTGTTGATAGTTGTTGTAGTATGTGATGACTGAATAAAGACTTTCATCACCATCATGTAAATCAGCATTCTGTCAGAATTCCGAGAAAAAAGTAAGAATTTTTTTACAGTTTCGTAAAGACCATCTCAGTATGCACTAGTCTTGCTTGGTAAAACTCATCATTACATGCAATTGGTGACAGTAGTAAGTCAGTTAATACAGAGTGATGCTCACTTTTAACAGAGGAAGCTGAACACAGCTGTGTCTGTTTAATTCGAAGCAGACCAGTGAGCATGGTGTTGTGTAGTGATGAGGAGGAAGGCTGGGCCACAAACACCTCCACAGATAATGCTCTACAGCTACAGCTAACACTGAGTCAGACGCTAGCTGTTATTCTGTCTGCAAGCGGTGGTCACGCTGCAGTAAAGCTGCTCTGCTTCACTGCTTATCTGCTTCTTGAAGTCACATGACAGTGAAAGCTGAACTGAAAACTCAGATTTAAAGGATAATTACTGTTTTTTACAACCTGTACCTTATTTCTAGCATAAAATACCGCCGCTTATATAATGTGAGAACATGGAGCAGCAGAATGCAGCCTCTAAATAACACATTATCTGCAGAGAAACTGGTTCATTTCACCAATATTTAGTTATGATACACTAGTGCTATTCCCCTCTGAGTCCGTGGTGGCATGTTATCAACATCCGGGGTCTGTAGGTTGACCTACTGACCTCTGATCTGGATGATGTCATCTTCGACTGCTGCCTGGCGCTGCTTGTTGCTACCGCTAAAGCTATGGTCCGTTTCTGTGTGTTTCTGACTTGTCAGAACAAAATGAGCAGCTGGATGAAGTTCAGTTTCTGATTATTATCAGAATGAGCCAGAGATGACATCATCCAGGTCAGAGGTCAGTAGGTCAACCTACAGACCCCGGATGTTGATAACAGCTAACCTCGGACTCAGAGGGGAATAGCACTAGTGTATCATAACTAAATATTGGTGAAATAAACAAGTTTCTCAGCAGATAATGTGTTATTTAGAGGCTGCATTCTACTGCCCTGTAGACTCACATTATATGGATCTACGCGGCTCTCGGCTGGAGCTAATTTCATCAGAACGACTTGTAATGACACCAAAGTTATCTGGGTGAGGAAATGATTGTATTTTATGCTAGAAATAAGGTCCAGATTGTAAAAAAAAACGAATTATCCTTTAACTTTCTGACACCCTGCCTTCAAAAAAACATAAAATAAAATAAAAAAGCAAAAAAAGACACTTTATAATGCCACTGTGCTTCCATGAGCATGTGAAGATAACTGCCCTGACACTTGGAGGGTGCAGGCTTAGTTGGACTGACAGATCGTTGGATCATCTCCATGAACCAACAGCAGAGTTTGGCTCTCCAAAAACAACATTCACACTATGAACTGCCCAGAACCATTCAAAGTCATTTATAAAAAATCAAGCACAAGCACAGGAAAAATGGGTCACTTTCAAATGAAGGCATTGGTCTATGTGCTGTTCTGATTGTGAAGCCGTTTCCGTCTGATTCATCTGCTCCATCCAACTTGAGTTTGACTGGCCTCGTCCTGTTCAGCAGCCTGGAGCCTTGTTCTCCTCCCTGTTCCTGCTCCTGTTCCTCCCTCAGCAGCTGCTGCAGCCCCAGCTCCTGCTCCCCTCCCCTCCGTCGTGGCCGGCCCTGCTCAGGTTGATGGTGCCCACTGATCCGCAGGACGGCTGACTCAGCACCAGGGGCTTCTGCGACTTCAGCTTGTGCGCCACCGTCATGAAGATGGCCTCCACGTGGTCGCTGTTCCCGCCGCCGTGGCTCCCGTCTCCTTGGCTGTTTGGGTTTTTGGCCGACGTCTCAAACACGGGCATGGAGTGAGCATCTGCAAACTGCTGCGCCACATCCGTGCCCACCTGGATTGAGTCTTGGAGGTCGCATTTGTTCCCCACCAGGATCCTGGGTACTTCTGTGCCCAGAGCGTGCTGCTTGCACTCCTCGATCCAGGCGGGGAGGCTGCGGAAGCTGGCGGCGTTGGTGACGTCATAGACGAAGACGACGGCGTGCACGTTGCGGTAGTAGTGCTGCACCATGGACTTCCTGAAGCGCTCCTGGCCTGCAGTGTCCCACAGCTGGATCTGTGGACGACAGAATGGAAATGGATCAAACCCTACACAAAGTAACTGTGATCTTTCTTGTTCTTTTGTCACAACCTGCTGCTAAAAAGATCCACATTAGGAGCTTGACCCAAGCCAAGGCCTGGAGTCAGACCTGAGTGCAGCTGCTCTGATGTGGATCAGAACTGAACGGGCCTCTCTTGGTCTGTGACTCTGTGGAGAGGCCATGCCAATTTGGCTTTATTTGCTTTCTGCTGTTTACAATTCACTGCTCATCTCGATGAGATAGTTCAACATTTTCACCAACCCTATAGTCATAGGCTCATTTAATTATCAGTGCATGTTGTTTTGAGATCAGCGGGGCAGAGACGTGAGCTGCTCAGTGAACACAATGGAAGTGAACGGTACAGGTCCCCTGTCCCTCATCAAATGCACAATTCAACAACTCCAAAAGTTGTGACCTGCACATGCACCACGCTATCCAATAATAACGTATATTTATGTAACATTACGACACATGAAGCAAATACTCGGAACTACTACAACTGAAATCACAGATTGTCTATATGATGAGGGACAGGGGACCTGTACCGTTCACTTCCATTGTGTTCACTGAGCAGCTCACGTCTCTGCCCCGCTGATCTCAAAACAACATGCAGTGGTAATTAAAGGTAATGAACCTATTGCTATGACTAAAGGGGTTATGGTGATAGATGTCTTTGCCAAGATATTGAACTATCCCTTTAATAGTCTGAATAGAGGACAAGGAGCAGATGAGGAGTAAACTGACACCCCCGTGACCTTTGACATGCCCTTGAGCAAGGCACTGGAGCCTGGTGAGAGTGACGCTGGATGATGCCTCTCCTCCTCCTCCTCCTCCTCCTCCTCCTCCTCTGCTCTAAACGCTGTGACACGTCTGGACCACAGCTTCTTTATCATAGGAAACCACAGACACAACATCTGCACGTGCATCTGGACCGTGTCTACACAGGTGTTCCCACAGTGAGCGGTGACGTCAGTGCACAGTGTACTGCACACCTTGATTTTCTCGCCGTCAATCTCGACCAGCCTCTCCCTGAAGTCCACCCCGATCGTAGCCTCCGTCTTCTCGGGGAACTTGCCGGCGCAGAAGCGGTACGTGAGGCACGTCTTCCCCACCCCGGAGTCTCCGATCACGATGATTTTGAAGATACGGGTCCGTGGCGGCGGGAGAGTGGAGCCGGTCAGAGACCCGGACAAGTCCACCGACGAGCCGCTCTCCGCCATATCACACCGACTGTGCTTGGACGTTCGGCGGGCGCAGCTTCCTTCAGCAGCGGCCCCTCGTGCCGCCGTGAGCCGGGGAGTGAGGCTGCAGGCCTGCGGGGAAGCAGCGGCTGCTGAGCGGCTGGATCCAGAGGCGTGTCCGGGGTTCCGCTGCGTCTGACGGGCGTTCAGAAGCTCGGTGTGTCGCTGCTGCTGCTGCTGCAGACCACAGCGTCCCAGTAAACACTCCCAGTTGCTCAGCTGTCAGCCACGTACTGTTGTCAAGCAAAGTCTCGTCTCGCGAGATACGTCTATGAAGCGTTCACTTCCCCGGAGTAAAAACCGTAAAATGGAGCTTCCACCTCGAAGCCCATCTGTGACATGTCCAGAGGACGTGTCCTCCACTTTCACTCATTTACAAGGCGAGACCAACCCCCATGAACTGTAGGCTATCTGTCCTGTTCTTCCCTCTCTGTAATATGTTATGTTCATTTCAATCCTGTCCTTTTTTTTTTTTTTAATTTATCATCTTTTTATTATTTCGTAGATATTTTTGTCTTCCTGCTGTTCTCCTGTTGTACTGTTGTGCACCAAACACCAAAACAAACTCATTGCATGTGGAAAAGAGTGAAATATGAGCAGGTATAGTCTTTGATATATAATCTCTAGAGTCAGTCTTCGTTCACGTGTCTCCAGGTCCAATTCACAATTTTAATGTGACAGATTCAAATTAATGAATTCATTTTTTTCTGAAGGGGTGAGGCTAGTTCTCTACAACTCAACTACAACACAAAATTATTTTTTATACCTAGTTATAAAAGTTTTAAACTCTTATTGTTTGAACCTAACACACAAAATGATATTTTCAGATCCATGAACATCAAGAATCATTGGGTGTGAGATCCATTACATACATGACAAGGCCAGGCTGCAGGAGGAAAGGCCAGAAGATCTTTAAGGACACAACTTTATTGCTGAACATGGGAAATCATTTAATTGACATTTCAAAACTTATTTTTTATGAAAAGTTTTTGTTCTTGTTTGAGCCATATTATGCAAAAGATGTTTTTTTTTTCACTATAATTGACACACAATTAGGCTACATCAATTTCCTGTAGCCTATACATACAGTGTATGCTATTTATAAAAGAAATCCCATTACACAAAAAAAACAACCTGTGGCAGTTTAGTACAAACAAAAACCTTTGTCCCTCTTCACAGTGGGCTACAAAACACTACAGGTTCTCATCTATGGATGTCCTGCTGGTCTTGTTGGTCTGGCCACAGATTCTTGTCAGCATCACATCTGATGTTCTATACTCCAGTGTTTGTTTGCAAAAGGCAGTGAGTCATCCAAAATATTTCATGTCTGTCTCTTCAGCTGATTGTCCAGAGACAGAAAAATGAAATCACTTATTGGTGGACAATGAAAGCAAAAAGTTTCATACATGAACATGGGCAGTGAAGGACTGGAGATAAGAGACAAGAACAGAATTTTAACTTGCACTGAAGAACTTGGATAGACAATCACTCCACATTCAACCACCCCAACCTCTATCACACATCAGGATCATTAGTGCCAACATCATCAAACTCCATAAGCTGCATGACCATTCAAAATACATGATGGAAATCTACCCTCACATACCAAATGGTCTGTAATTAAATCAGAAGGGCATCTATTAGTGTGCATGTCAATACACTGTGTGCTCCAGCTCTGCCCTCTGACCTAACATAGGCTGCTGCTGAAGTAATGGTGAGCCATAGAGCTGCCAAATGAGATTAGAGCCAGTGAGTTGGCTGCAGCCTTGTTCAGAGGGAGACACAGGAGGAGAGAATGAGAGCATCAACTCATGGGGAGCGTGCCTATGTTCCCACAGCCTTGTTTCCACAGCCCTATGTTCCCACAGCCCTGTTTCCACAGCCCTATGTTCCCACAGTCCTGTTCCCTCAGCCCCAGTTTTTTTTCTTTTCAAAATTAGGCCCTATGTTCCCACATTTCCTTTATCATCAATTTGCATCAGGTTTTATCCCAATTTCTCCCAATCAGGTAGTCAATTACACCCAACCTATTATCCAGTAGCAGTTGACTACAGATGTAATGTAGCTTTTAGCTACATCTGGGAACATAGGGCTGACCCCTTCCAACACCGCAACTTCAACATAGGGACGAATCCTTATACCGAAATTAAACTCACCCCCATGAGTTAGTGCAATTTAAACAACAAACTTCTACAGTTGTACAAATAGTGTTAGTAGTAGTAAACAAAGCATTAGAAAGTTTGTATAGTAAGTACACCAGGAATTCCAGACATTATTAGTGGGGTAATTTAAGATATAGGGCTGTGGAAACATAGGACTGTGGGAACATAGGACTGAGGGAACATAGAACTGTGGGAACATAGGACTGAGGGAACATAGAACTGTGGGAACATAGGACTGAGGGAACATGGGACTGTGGGAACATAGGGCTGAGGGAACGTAGGACTGAGGGAACATAGGACTGTGGGAACATAGGACTGTGGGAACATAGGACTGAGGGAACATAGGACTGTGGGAACATAGGACTGAGGGAACATAGGACTGTGGGAACATAGGACTGTGGGAACATAGGGTTGTGGGAACATAGGGCTGAGGGAACATAGGGCTGAGGGAACGTAGGACTGAGGGAACATAGGACTGTGGGAACATAGGACTGAGGGAACATAGGACTGTGGGAACATAGGGCTGAGGGAACATAGGACTGAGGGAACATAGGTGGGAACATAGGACTGTGGGAACATAGGACTGAGGAAACATAGGACTGTGGGAACATAGGGCTGAGGGAACATAGGACTGTGGGAACATAGGACTGTGGGAACATAGGGTTGTGGGAACATAGGACTGTGGGAACATAGGACTGTGGGAACATAGGACTGTGGGAACATAGGGTTGTGGGAACATAGGACTGTGGGAACATAGGGCTGAGGGAACATAGGACTGTGGGAACATAGGACTGTGGGAACATAGGGTTGTGGGAACATAGGACTGTGGGAACATAGGACTGTGGGAACATAGGACTGTAGGAACATAGGGCTGAGGGAACATAGGGTTGTGGGAACATAGGACTGTGGGAACATAGGGCTGAGGGAACATAGGACTGTGGGAACATAGGGTTGTGGGAACATAGGACTGTGGGAACATAGGACTGTGGGAACATAGGGTTGTGGGAACATAGGACTGTGGGAAGATAGGACTGTGGGAACATAGGACTGTGGGAACATAGGGTTGTGGGAACATAGGACTGTGGGAACATAGGGCTGAGGGAACATAGGACTGTGGGAACATAGGGCTGGGGGAACATAGGACTGTGGGAACATAGGACTGTGGGAACATAGGGTTGTGGGAACATAGGGTTGTGGGAACATAGGACTGTGGGAACATAGGGCTGAGGGAACATAGGACTGTGGGAACATAGGGCTGAGGGAACATAGGACTGTGGGAACATAGGACTGTGGGAGCATAGGGTTGTGGGAACATAGGGCTGAGGGAACATAGGACTGCGGGAACATAGGGCTGAGGGAGCATAGGACTGTGGGAACATAGGGCTGAAGGGAACATAGGGCCTTATTTTCAGTGGAAAAAAATTCTTAGAAATGTGGCAACATAGTAACACTGTGGGTGTGGGATCATTGGGCTGTGAGAACATAGGGCTGACCCCCTACACATGTATGGCTCCCCAGCCTTTCATCCATGACCCAGGTTCCCAGGACTGTTGGGGCCAGTCAGTGTCACCGCCTCGCCCACACAGCTCAGGGGAAACTATGTTGACGAGGTCTGATGTCAGAGCAACTGTTGGTAAACGGTTGCTCACGTCACAACGACTGTGGGGTCTTCTCCTGGTGGGCTGACTAGTCCTTCACATGTGGACACACACTATCATTGCCTGTGTCTCTCCTCCTCTTTGTGAGCCCTACATGAACGCCTCGCTGACGCACCACATGTCACATGATATCAGCCCTCCGCTGCTGCTGTGTACGCTGCCGTATGTGGAGAGCAGATAGACCAACATTTGTTGGTATGAATCATATTGTTGTTATTTGTATGATGGCCGGCAGCAGCAGAGGAATGAAAGGCTGTCTACTGGAGTAAACACTGCACCTCACTGAGGACACTATATTTTAACACGTCCTTTGTTCTAAATGATATTTATAGCATAGAAATCCTTCCCCTCTTCATATTAAAATCAGACATCTTCACCTCTCATCTAATTATGTCTGTCTCACACATTGTTTCTCACGCCATGAAAATATCAGAACATTTACATTCCGAGAAGAGGTAACAATGGCTTTGTGTTCAAAGCAGTTTGTTCTCTTAATAGAATCTGTAAATGGAATTACATTTTCATTTGTTATGTCCAGAGAATATGTGACTGACCCAACACTGTACTCAGTGTAAACTGCAACAGCACTGTCAGCCAAAAATGTCTTCAGTCACTCAATACATTATGTTTTCCTGTCTTCCTTATCACTCATTATTCATATCATATCATATTATATCATATGAACAACTTGTTTTGAGTGAAATCAGACATTGTGACATGTTCAGTTTTTATAGATATTTAGCTACGCTGTTGCCCATGAAGTTGGACTATTAGGGTCTTCTTCTTCTTCTTCTTCCGAGGAAGCCATACTTCTCAGGGGGGGCACAATAAGCGTTTAAATTTTAAAAATTCCTACCAAACCAACAATAGATGCTACTGTACAGTTTTGAAACTTCACCACAATGTAGCCTAGATACTGCTGAAACTTTTGTCCTCTTAAACTTATTATTCCCACATTTTTAAATCTTCCTCCACAACAGCCCGGACACTGACTCCTTGAGTGTATTTGAGAAGACACACACCATGTCTCACTTCCAGATAATTAGCTCAGTGAATTAAGGTCTGGTTCTTAGAGCCAGATGGTGTGGGTTCAATCCGCAGCACTGGTGATAAGAATATTACATCAATATACCAAAATCTTAGATTCATAGCAGTTGATGTTTGACACAAACATATCAAAATTTTACCTCAGTAACGTTGCCTGCACAACAGTGAATGGTTTACTCAGTTTGTGAAGCCACCGTGGCATTGCCACTTGCCAGTTAGCTTAGTGTGACAGACAGCGGTCTTTGATTCCAGAGGTTGGGGGTTCAATCCTCAACTGGTGCATAAATGAACATTACAAGGTCAATTAACCTGTCTTCCTGTTTGTTGTTCAGAATTTGCCAAAATTAGCCCAGACCCGACCATCGCTGCACACCTTTGCAAACTGTGTATTCAGGCTTAAAGTTGAACAGATAAATGCAGTAAGACATCATTGTATAACCGGGACTCTATATTAACATCGCACTTGGTCAAAGGTGATTACTGATGTGTATAAATAGGAATAAAAAGAGTCTGAAAACAAAATTATTCCAACTTTATGGGAAACGGTATATCTGCATATGTCTCAGAGTTTCTGTCATACGTCCTTTCAGTCTCTTTACTTCCTGTCTAGTTTTTCTGTCAGTTCCACTATGTATGTATCTGATTCATATTGGACCTGTTTCCATGGTGTATCTCTCTTCTCACTTGCTTTCCACAGTTTCTTAAAGGGATAGTTCAACATTTTGGTAAAATGGCTCATTGCCATAATCCCTAGTCAATAGGTTTGTTATCTTTATTTGTCAGTGCAAGCTATTTTTAGAACGGCAGAGCAGAGCCGTGAGCTGCTCAGAGCTACGTTATGGAGGCTCATGGGATTTCTTGGTTTCCCTCATAAAACTCATCAAATACACAATCCAACAACTCCACAACGCTCTGGTGGACAAGTTGTGACCTGCACATTCCCCACGCTATGAGATAATACATAACAGAACATTAAAAAAATAGCTTGCACATAAATAAAGGTAACTATAGGGATTATGGCAATGGACCAATTTGTCAAAATGTTGAACTATCAATCAATTTGATTGTTGTCAAACATCAATTTGACAACACAGGCCTGATAATTCCAAGGGGAGCCTAACTAAAATGTGAGTTTGCAGGGAGGACTTGCTGCTCAATGCCCCAACAGTTAAAATAATAAAAACATGACTTGAAGTGTTTCTGTGACATTTGAAACCTCCTGCTACCAAAGCCACATCTGTGTGTTCAGGTCCAGTTGTGAAGCTCCAGAGAGACAGCTGAGGGGCGATGGGCCCTGAACGACTGCGTCACCACCGCGGACGCAGGTGACTGTGGAGTGTTGGCCGCGGGGGGAGGATGGCCATCAGTCCAGGCTCAGCACCGTCAGAGGGATGTCCAGTCTAAGCTGTGGAGATGGGAGTGGGAGTGGGCGGAGGATTTCCCTCTGTCTTCCCCGCTCACCCCTGTCGCCCTCTGTTTTCCAGCCTGCTGAGCGCCCTGGAGCTGGAGCTGTGTGGTGGGGGGTCGCTGGTGGGAGATGCTCCTTGGCTCCTGTGTTCCCACAAATGCAAAGTTGCATTTGACAGAGCCTCATGTGCAAATCAATTAGCTGCTGCTGCTGCTGTGCTTCTGTTTCATTGTGCCTAAGATTCAGTTAAACCAGTGTTTTTCAACCTTGGGGTCGGGACCCCACATGGGGCCGCCTGGAATTCAAATGGGGTCTGAAATGTCTAGGAATTGACAAGAAAAAATTCTGATAATTATTTAAAACTAATTATTATTCTATTTAAAATTATGATTAAAACACCTCACACAATCTTAAACAACAATATTCTATACTTTAACATTCTCGAACATAAACATAATGAGTTCAAATAAAATGCAGCATATAAAAATATCTTAGGGGTTGCCAGAAATTTGTGCTGTCAAAATGGGGTCACACGCCAAAAAAGGTTGGGAACCACTGAGTTAAACCCACCACTAACTTAAAGGGAGAGTTCAACATTTTGGCAAATTGGCCCATTGCCATATTCCCTATAGTCATAGGTTCGTTACCTTAATTTGTCGGTGCAAGGTATTTTTAGAACGGTGAAGCAGAGCCGTGAGCTTCTCAGAGCTACGCGAGAGGGATTTTTTGGTTTCCCTCATCAAACTCATCAAATACACAATCCAACAACTCCACAACGCTCTGGTGGACAAGTTGTGACCTGCACATTCACCACGCTATGAGATAATAACACAACGTTACCACACAGAGTTGTTTTAGAGGGAAATACATGCAAAACAGGTGCCTTCAGGGACAGTTTTTCAGCAAGTAGTCTCTGTATTTCCCTCTAAAACAACTCTGTCTGGTAACGTTGTGTTATTATCTCATAGCGTGGTGAATGTGCAGGTCACAACTGGTCCACCAGAGAGTTGTAGAGTTGTTGGATTGTGTATTTGATGAGTTTGATGAGGGACACCAAGAAATCCCATGAGCCTCTGTAGCGTAGCTCTGAGCAGCTCACGGCTCTGCTCCGCCGTTCTAAAAATAGCTTGCACCAACAATTAAAGGTAATGAATCTACTGCTATGACTATAGGGATTATGGCGATGGGCCAATTTTCCAAAATGTTGAACTATCTCTTTAGAACATGTCACCAAGTTTGAGTGTCTGGGCCTCTCCATCCTCTCAGAAAGCTCCACAGGTAGTTCTCTCTCTGTCTGTCTCCAGGGCACAGCAGCAACAGGTTGTCGTTTCATGTGAACAGAATGGCTCAGTTCACAGGAAACGACATGAAATAAATCAGATCAACAATAAAACAGTGACGTTGCAGGGTGAGAACGGAGCAGCGAGGACGAGGGTGGCCGCGCTGATGTGAAGGCTGACGTGGTGATGCTGAGACGTTGAAGTTTGATGAAGTGATTTGTCGGTGCCTGTGTGCACTGCATGTTCTTTGTTTTCTGTCACTGTGTGTTTTGTGTGTTTCTAGATTTGTGTGCTTCTACAGCATCTGTGACTCACAGACAAACAACACAGCAGGTGGCGTGTGATGTAATATGGGCCATATATAAGTGTGCTGTCTGTCTGTAGGATCTACCTGAGGAGGAAACCAAACCACTGGTCAGCTGGACCCTGGTGGGTTCAGAGTCTAGAGATGTCTCACTATGCAAACTGAAACTCCTCTCTGGGCTGTGAAGATCTGTGCACATGTTCAGGACTCTTCTTCCCGGTGTTTCATGGAAAGACTTGCTCTCTGTTGATACTAAGTGAATATTTAACACAGTAGCTGTGAGTTGAGGATGTCATCGCCGCGGTCCAAGCTGCTCCCCTTGCTCCTGTACGGGATCCTCCTGTGCAGCTCCGTCGCTCCTCTCCCAGTCTTCAGCGGTAACACTCAGACCCTGCAGAGCGCCATGCCGCTGGTCCGTGCAGCCTCCGGCTCCTGGGACAAGAGGGAGGCGGAGGCCGGCGATGGAGAATACCTGCTGGGGATCAAAAGACTGAGAAGACTTTATTGTAACGTGGGCATCGGCTTCCACATCCAAGTCCTGCCCAACGGGAAGATCACAGGTGTGCACAATGAGAACAGATACAGTAAGTAACCTAACCTTTGTTTCAGTTATTCATTCATTCATTTTCAGTAGTTTAAACAAAGAGATATTAACCTCCTGTTGTCCTTCTGGGTCAAATTGACCCAATCTGTTCCATCGTTTCTCATTCATTCATTCTTTCCTTCCTTTCTCCCTTCCTTCTTTCCACAATTCTGTTTCCCTTCCTTCCTTCCTTCCTTCCTTCCTTCCCTTCATCCTTACTTCTTCTTCCTCTTTTGATCCAATCTGTTCACATCCTTCCATCTTTCTTTCCTTCTCTTTTCCCTTCCTTCCTTCCTTCCTTCCTTCCTTCCTTCCTTCCTTCCTTCCTTCCTTCCTTCCTTCCTTCCTTCCTTCCTTCCTTCCTTCCTTCCTTCCTTCTTTCCTTCCTTCTTTCTTCCTTGAATGAATCTGTTCACTCCCTTCATTTTCTTTCCTTCCTTTTTCCCACAATCCTTTTCCCCTTCCTCCCTTCCTTCCTTTCCTTTGTCCTTATTTCTTCCTTTTTGACCAAAATGACCCAATCTGTTCCCTCCCTCCTTCTATCTTTCCTTCACTTTTCCCTTCCTTCTTTCCTCACATCTTTCCCTTTGTCCTTCCTTCCTTCCTTCTTTCCATTCATCCTTCCTTCCCTCCTTGACCCAGGAGGACAACAGGAGGGTTAAGTGTATATGACACTGACACTGTTACAGAGTGAATGTGGAAATAAAAAAGCTGCAGTGATGCTGTAGCACTTTATGATCCATTGCTTCTTTGTTCACTTCTCACATGTAAGTTATACATATTGATTATTATCATTCATATGCATATAGTTTGATTATTGTAAAAAAAGAAAAGAAAAAAGTTTTGAATAAGGGCGACCGTATTCAAAATCAATCTCCTGTGCTCACAGTTAGATGTCTGTTCGTGACCTGCTGTGATGTCATGCTGACATCAGCAGTGAGATCAAGGCAGCTGCACAAATGTCTAGATGTGTTCAGATTTTCACTGGCTCGGACGTTTGACCACAGATAGTTTTTAGATAAAATGGGGATGTTTTTTTACTTATAAAGATTTTATACCATGATGTTTACCCATCATGGTAGGGTGGGTGCCAGAAGCTGATTAAAGGCAGATCTCATCTACACCATCGGAAGTGAAAGATAAGATACAGTAAGATGTCAGTACACATGTTTCCCCACTGATTGTGGTTACTTTCATGCCTGATCAGTTGTCTGCAAAAAAAAATAAAAAAAAATAATTGATCCAAAAAAAGATAAAGATGTCTGTCTATCTATATATTCTATCTACCTGTATTTCATTATTTGAAGCATTAGAGGAAAAAGCCTTTGACAGAGTTCTGTATCAGAAATACATAATATATGATGATAGATATGATAGATATGATATGATAATACAGTAAATAAAAAAATAAAATACAAATCATATATTGATATATATATCTAACCCAAACAAATACATGTGTGTTTGCTTACACTTGACTGTAGACATGTTTTGTAAATATATTGTATATCCATCCCAAAGCCAGGCAGTGTACAGTGTGTTGATATTGTATACAGTGCAGTAAAAGTCTGAGAACTCTTACACAGGATGTGAAGAAACATGTTACTGTAAAAAATAATGAGGAATTTAGGTTAGGTTAGGGTTTTATATGTTGTTTTGATAAATTTGCATACGGTATCTATCATTACTGTAACATATAAGTTGCATATGGTTGCAACATGTTCTACCATATAAAAAATCATCATGTGTCGTGTATCATGTCATACCTGATGTCAGGATGGATGGATGGATGGATGGATGGATGGATGGATGGATGGATGGATGGATGGATGGATGGATGGATGGATGGATGGATGGAGACAGACAGACAGACAGACAGACAGACAGACAGACAGACAGACAGACAGACAGACAGACAGACAGACAGACAGACAGACAGATAGATAGATAGATAGATAGATAGATAGATAGATAGATAGATAGATAGATAGATAGATAGATGCCTGCTACTGACTACAGTCTTGTCTCACCCCAGCTCTTCTAGAGATTTCCCCGGTGGAGAGAGGAGTGGTGACTCTGTTTGGGATGAGGAGCGGCCTCTTCATCGCCATGAGCGACAAAGGGAAGCTCTACGGCTCGGTAAGAACTGATCAAGCTCCGATCATTGAACGGATGTTTTCCTTGATGCTAATGTCAAATTGTATCATCTCCATGCTGGAACGTGACAGTGACACTATCACCAGTATGTAGCTATGCAATATGTACACTGTGTGGCACAGAGAACATAGAGTATAGAATTCAAAAGTGCAGATACAAGTTAGCATTTACAAAGACTAATCTCTGACTGACTGATCTTTATCTAGGACACTAACAGAGGACAGTGTTGGTTCTGATTGGTTTTTCTCCTGTGATGACCACAGAGTGTGGTCCGTCAAAAAAAAAAGAAAGAAATTCCACGGAATAGCTCTGCTTCACAGTAACACCATCCAGGAAATGATATCAAACAGGAGCTGTGATCTCCACGACCCTGCAGTTTCAGCTGCAACAATAAGCAGTGAGTGGTTCACTCTGCAGCCACAGCTGACAAACATCATGTACTGTCATTTTTAATACTTACTTGTAAGTAACTTACAATGAGTTATAATGCAGTTATAACACTGTACAACTGTAGTTATAAACACTCATAAGTGATCATAATGCTTTATAACAATAATCATAACACACTATAAAGCATTTTATCATGACTTATAAGGTCAGGTATAATAGTCACTGACAATGCCCACATTGATAATGCATTATGAATATATAATCATTATAAACACTCATAAATCACATAAGTAAAACTTATACCTATAACAATAAGCATAATAACTCTATTATGATACTTGACCTTATAAGCCATTATAAAATGCTCTAATGTGTTATACTTATTGTTATAAAGCCTTATGATATGATTTATAAGCCAATAAAACACATTTGTTAACACATTGTTAGTAACTCATTGACAATGACCACATTGATAATGCATTATAAATATAGTTATAAACAATTATCACCTATTATAATACCTCACCTTATAAGTCATGATAAAATGCTTTATAGTGTGTTATGATTATTGTTATAAAGCATTATGATCATTTATAACTACAGTTATACAGTGTTATAACTGCATTATAACTCAAATAATGCAAATATTTTTCTCCAGTGCAAAGAAGGCATTGATCTTCATGGACAAACACACATACTATATTCAGTACAGTTCTCTTTCTGACTGATATTTTCTTCTATAAATTGAAGTATCCTTGACTTTCCTAACTCAGAGCATCACAACCTAACACTGTCAGAACCACATCAAATACTGTGAAGAAAAGGTCATAGCACATGTTGAAGGATCAGTGTTTACATCAGGAGCTAACACAAGCTTTAAAAACACAGCACATGCAAGAAGCTAAAACAATGACTGACTTCAACCTCCTCTTCCTCCTCCTCCTCCTCCTCCTCCTCTCCTCAGGGCCACTACCATGATGAATGCAAGTTCAAGGAGAAGCTCCTGGCCAACAACTACAACGCCTATGAATCGGCCTCCTACCCCGGCATGTACATCGGCCTCGGCAAGACCGGCAAAACCAAGAGAGGCAACCGGGTCACGCCCACCATGACCATGACGCACTTCCTGCCCAGGATATGAGGTCATGAGACTGAGGTGGAGATGTGAGGTTCACCTTCACCTCCTCCAAACACTCACTCAGCAAGGCAGGGAGAAAGGTGTGCTGCTGCTGCTGCTGCTGCTGCAAACACTGACCAGAGAACATCAACATGTCTGACAATGAAACATAAAATACAGTGTTCTCACACTGACATCAGTCAAACTGAGCTCTCCAGCACCAGGACAATCAGGCTTTAACAGATGAGTCTTTCACCACCGCTCCCTCCGTTTCTTTTTGATTCCTGTTGCACATGGAGTTTGCATCAACACAATACATGGGTCAAAGCTGCAGAACAGATCTTAACTGTCCATGTCCCCTCAGTTGATCTGATGTTACTGTATCACCACACGATGTGTAAACTCCAAGTCGTCATGCTATGAATCTCCTGCCATGTTTCCTGTGACTGAGGAGCTGAGTCAGAGTGAGGGACAAGACCAAAGACATGGGTAGATGTATGTTAATAAAGCAATATTTGCACAAATCATTTACAACTAATACTAGTAGTCCTCGTGAAACCTTTCCTTCGTTCAGCAGCACTTTATGAAACACAGGAGGGGTCCACACACACACACACACACACACACACACACACACACACACACACACACACACACACACACACACACACACACACACACACACACACACACACACACACACACACACACCAATCTTAATTTCACTGAAGGATAGAGCACTGTGTAGTTAAATTAGATTAGTCATTTTACATTTGCTGATTTTGTTTGTCCATGCTGGTCGACATCAGAAAATGAGCAAATCAATTTCTCATCATCTCTGTGTACTGGACAAGCAACAAGATGCATTAGATTAAAAAAAAAAAAAAAAAAAAAAAAACAGGAGGAGAGAGACCTTTCTACTGCATCTAGTGTACTTAATGAGCATTTTTAGCTCAACCCCCACTTCAAAAAAGCTGAACTATCCCTTTAATATCATAATTTACCATGGGAATGTCTTAAATAAAGCAATTTTTCAAATTAAGAACATATTTGGAGTAGATGCATGAGGCACCACATGGGCACAGCCGGGTCAGTGTGACTAAACATAAGAATACCCTCATGACCAGGGCCGTTGCCAGGAATTCTGGGGGGCCCTGACTTTTCCCATTTTTTTTCTTAGACTAAGTATGTATTATCATTTTTTATTTAGCCTACTTTGTTTTGATGCTAATGCAGCATTACTATGAGTATTAGTCAGGGTCTTAGCAGAATAATTCAGTCATACTACAAAGATTATGGGGTTTTTTGTGGGCCCTACTGGGCGCTGGGCCCCTCGAGTTATCATAACCTTTCTCCCCTATACAACGGCCCTGCTCATGACTACAAACTACTGCAGACTAAAACACCAAGAGGTAAACTGAAGAACTGACCTCAGAACAGCCATGAAGAACCAGTCAGGTTCCACCAGTGGCCACTTTCTTCAGCGTTGAACACTAATGGGCCAACAGTCAAATGGCAACCCTGGCTGTTGTCTTTGAATTAAACAGATAAAAACCTGTTGTTTGATCTAACTAGCCTACAGAACTCATTTCCTGTTAGCTTCATGCTAACAGCAACCTCTGTTACAATAAAACTTGTGGTGTGACTGTATTTTGTCGATATGATGACCTCAGAGACAGTGGAATTCTGGGTAGTTCTGGGTTATATCTGGCAGCCGGACACGTGCCACCTTTAGGCTACCTGAGACAGTAAACGTTAAGAGAACACAACACAAAAAACTCATTTAACAATATGAGTGATACACAGTTATGTATGAGATGCTTTGTGTTGAACCATGAGACTTGAAATGTAATTTATGGATGACCCACAATAAACACTGACCTACACCAGCTGTTGTTGTTGCTTTAGATGGATGCTGATGAGGCATCAAGCATCAACCTCTGGAACTGAAGCTCATTGTGCCAAAAGCTGCAGACTCTTTAGTGACCACCAGAGTGAGTCAGATACTAGACTGCCATGTTCAAATGACTAACTTTACAGCAGAAGTAGACACTCCCCCATACTTTTCATTAAGTTTAAAGTTATATCAAATTGAGTGTTTGAGTGGCAGGTCGGTGCTGTTGTATGTTTGCACTCACGAGCAGGAACCACACCTGTCTGATTAAACAACTTGTGAACTAACCAACCCTCCTGGATGAATGAGTGTTGCACCAGCCTCCAAGCAAGTTATCCTGCTAACAGGCCCAACAATCATCAACCATTATACATCAAAGCATCTCCACAATCCATATCAGATACCTTGTTGTTTTCTTGGGGCTGTGACTGACAGGTTATATACAGTATATACTGCTCTGGAAAAAATTAAGAGACCAAGTCCAAATGTTGTTAATAAATCAGCTTCTCCACATGTGGCAGCTGTTTGATTCCAGTGTCTATTGAACTCCATCATAGAGACATCTCACTCTGCTCTACCAGGCACTGATCATCTGCTCACCTGAGCCAAATCATATTAAATGAATATTATAATAAAACTGTTGAGATTAAAAATTGAGATTATTCCACAAACGTTGATTTCTGAAATCAAATAAATTTGCATTATTCAAGGTCTAACACTGGAACTTTTTTTTTTTTTTTTTTTTATAATTTTTGAACAGTTGTCGTTTTCTGCAAATAAATGCTCTTGATGACTTTTTTTTTTTTTTCAAATTTGGGATAAATGTTGTTACAGAATAAAACAAAATTGTTTATTTCACTCAAACACATTCCTATAAATACCAAAACCAGAGAAACTGATCATTTTGAAGTGGTCTCTTCATTTTTTCCAGAGCTTTTATTCACATGGCAATGATAAAACCTATCTCTTGTTTTTGGCACAAGGTTAACACCTGGCTGGCTGTCCAACCTTTTGCAGCTGTTCACATTATATCAGATGTCCCTTTCTAAAAAAGGGTCCTATGTTCCCCGCTTTTCCCCAAAAAGACCCGAGGAACATGCAATTTTTGGTCCCATACCTTTAGTGGAGTTGTGACTTTGCAGATTTAAGTGAGAAGTTGAGTTGTGACTTTGAGTGAGAAGTTGAATTGTTCCATTGGTTGGGTTTAGGCAATGAAGAAAGGAGTTGGTTAAGTTTAGTAACAAGACCAGTTAGAGGTTAGACAGGACAGATAGATAGAGTCCATCAACCAGCAACAGCAGGAAGCTCTTGTCTGTATGACCTCTGCTGAAGTTAGCAGCTAAGTGGCTAACCCTGGTCCCCTCCTGATGCTGAGTCACTGGAGCCTCCAGTCTGTCCTGAACAAGCAGCTGCTCAGAGGATGTAAGGATGGATTCCAACCTTTTCTCATGTAAACAGTGATATCTGAAGCTGTCTGTAAATAAAGCTAACACATAGCACCTTTAATTATTCCGCATTTATTCTCTGGTGTCAGTTTAGTACATGTACATGCTGTGATAGAGACTCTTTAGTGATGTAAATGACACTGGAATATTTAATGGATGAGCAGCAACACAACTGTGAGGAAAGAATGAGGAGGTTTAACAGAATAGTTGTTCATGGTTTATTTTAACATGTGCAGGACTGACAAAAATAAAATGCAGCATGACACATTCTGTGATCAATGTCGGGACTAATTTCCATAACACACAAAAAAATAAGAAATTATCCAGAAATAAATACCTGGACCAAACCTTTGGGCCTGAATTGACGAGACTAGATTGAGAGGGTGCGTCGGTTATTGTACAAAGAGTCATCCACAGTGACTTAGTGCTTTAGAACAAATTAACTTCTGCCGAATCTTCAGTCACCTTGAAAGGAGCGCGCCGGTGAAAATCTGCCTATCTGCCCCTGCAGCTGCTCTCCTCCATCCATCCTGATGCTCAATAGTCAGGTTTCCACTGGGCTGCTCCTTTAAGGGTTGCCGGGGGTGAGAGGCATCCTATGGAGCCTGGGTGGTTCCTAAGCCCACAGCGTTTGCATAAGCAGAAAGCAAACTGACAACCTGCCTGGTCTCCAGAGTGAGTCTGGCTTCATTCAGCCAGTCCTCCGCCACTCTCCTAGCCTCTCCTCTCAGCTGGTTCACCAGTTTAGCTGCCAGCTCCAGATCCCCGTGCTCTAAGCAGTAACTAGCGTAGGACAGAAGCCTGAAGGGGTCTAAGTCCTCGTTACTCAGCTGGGTGGGCGGGGCCTCCTGCTGAGCCTCAAACAGGAGCGCGGCTTGAAGGTAGGACAGGAAGTACTGGTACAGGGAGTTGTGAGACTCGTCGATGAGGGCGACGCGGCGGGCCAGCGATCGCAGGGAGTTGAAGCGAGCGCGCAGCGAGGCTTCGCTGTACACGCCGCGCCGCAGGGATTCTTCCGGGAGGGCCGACGCCAGGGCCGAAGCAAAGTCACTGTCCTGGCAGCTGTCTCGCACGACCTGAGCCGCGCCCTCCAGAGGCGCCGTGGGCGACCCGGCCTCGGCCGTCTTCAGAGCGTAGTTGAGAGCCTCCACGGAGAGCCAGAGCTGGTGAGCTTTACGGGCCTCCTCCTCCGCCACCACGTGGCCTGTAGTCAACAGACACAGCAACTCAACACTCAACATTCTGTCGACAACTTTATGCATTTGTGTCCAGATTATTATGCAGCAGGATCACCATAATCCCTATAGTCATAGCAGTAGGTTCATTACCCTTAATTATCAGTGCATGTTGTTTTGAGATCAGCGGGGCAGAGACGTGAGCTGCTCAGTGAACAGTACAGGTCCTCTGTCCCTCATCAAACTCATCACATACACAACCCAACAACTCCAAAACACTCGTGTAATTTTCAGAACTACTAGCACTGAGAAATCACTCCGCCCAGCAGCCGTGTCTGGAATGTAGTTCCAGCTACGCATTTGCCTCAAAAACAACTCTGTCTCGTAACGTTACATGATTATTTCATAGCGTGGTGAATGTGCAGGTCACAACTTGTCCACCAGAGCATTTTGGAGTTGTTGGATTGTGTATTTGATGAGACTGATGAGGGACAGGGGACCTGTACCATTCACCTCCATTGTGTTCACTGAGCAGCTCACATCTCTGCCCCGCTGATCTCAAAACAACATGCACCGATAATTAAAAGTAATGAACCTACTGCTGTGACTATGGGGATTATAGCAATAGGCAAATTTGCCAAAATGTTGAACTATCCCTTTAAATTGAACCAAATCATCCTGTATTTGTGTGTGTGAATGGGTCGATGTGTCTAATTGAGACTAGAAAAGCTCCATATAAATACATCCCATTCACAATTTACTTCATGTTGCAAAGTGTCAACAGAAAATCGGGGCTTAGGTCGAAGCCCACAGCTGAATGTGCTGTATCCGTGTGTGTGTGTGTGTGTGTGTATCTTACTGTCGATGGCCTCCTCAATCCCCTTCAGTCTTGCATAGGCCGTGTTCATATCCAGAGTGAAGTTGTCCAGCTGCTCCTGGCTCAGCTGGCGGTAGCGGGTCTCCTGCTCCAGCATCTTACTGCTCAGCACCTGAAGAACCCACAGCAGAGCAGTGAAGAGACAGACGCACACACACACACACACACAGCTGGAGGCTGTTTGGCTGTTGGTGTTTGTTACTGACTGATTGTTATACCCCTCATCTGTGTGTTTCCTTTACTTGTGTAAAGAACACTAACCTACTTGGTTTAATGTTGGATAAACAGGTATTGTGGTCTAATCACACTGATGGCATTGCGTCCAAAATGGGAAATGAAGGTGTTCCACTTATCGAACACCCTCGATTATCAATGAAGTGATACAGTCTTTGGTCTTTGGTCACTTGTAATGTAGTGCAGTCATATGGTCAGCGGCAGCAGAAAGACATTCAGAAGCTACAACTAGATGGTCATTATTAAACATCCAATGCCAGATGTCTGCCTTGTGTTTTTCTGTGCTGGACCGCAGAAGACTGGCTGACACCGAGACATCGACTGATAGGGAATGTGTGAGTGTAAAGTGTGTGTAAAGTGTGTGTAGAAAGTCAGTAAAGAGTGTGTGGACCTGCTCCGCCTCAGACTTCAGCTCCTGTTCCTGGACTTTGAGGACATCTTGGACGTGGTCTGTGTGAGCAGCCGCCTGGCGCCGCAGCTGAGTCCTCATCTCTGCCTCCATCACCTCCCTCAGCTCCGACAGCTACACACACACACACACACACACACACACACACAATCATAATTTTGTTAAATGAAATAAGGATTTTAATGGTGACAGGTGGTGGATGATTCTTGCCTCCTTGTGACAGCACAAGTGTCTTAGAACTTTTAATCAAACATTTTAGTCATTTTACTGAACATTTCCTCACATAGGGCTTCATGTAATAAATGACTGACAGGCTGTATAGCGATAAAAGTTACAATTAAATAGATAAAATAAATACATGAATTAGTTAATTAAATAATAAATAAATAAAAAGGTAATAAAACACATTTTTCCATACATAAACACACACACGCGCACACCTTCATGCACATATACACATAGTTTAACCCTCCTGTTGTCCTCCTGGGTCAAGGAAGGAAAGAAGGACAAAGGGAAAAGGAAGGTTGGATAGAAGGAGGAAAAAGGAAGGAAGAAAGACAGAGGGTGGAACAGATTTGTTCAAGGAAGGAAGAAGGGAAAGAAGGGAGGGAACAGATCAGGTGAATTGGATCAAAAGAGGAAAGAAGTAAGGACAAAGGGAAGGAAGGAAGGAATGAAGGAAGGGAATAAGGATTGTGGAAAGAAGGAAGGGAAAAAGGGATGAAAGAAAGATGGAGGGAGGGAACAGATCAGGTCAACTGGATCCAAAGAGGAAGGGAGTAAGGACAAAGGGGAGAAAGGAAAGAAAGAAGGATGGATGGAGGAAGGGAACAGGAGGTTATTTAATCATGACTGGAGCTGGTTCCAGCTGCAGGCCTCAGTGACAGGGCCTCTGGTGTGTGTGTGTGTGTGTTTACCTTCCTCTCCTGCTCCAGACGGCTGTCCTCCTTGTAGTGCTGCAGGGCCGTGTGGACAGCTTTCTCCTGGGCCTTGTGGTCCTCCAGCTTCTGCTGATCCAGAGCCGAGTCGATGTGGATCTGCTCCCTGACCCTCTGCTCGGCCAGCTCCCGGTTCAGCTGGTCGATGCGGCGGTGAGCGTGAGCGATGAGGGCGTTCAGGTCGTCTGGTGACAGTTTACCAGCTGAAACAAACACACACACACATCAGGTTGTTGTGCAGAGAAACTCAGTCATGTAGAGAACTCAGCTGTTGTATCTGATCATCGAGAGCTCATGTAAATATTAAAAATATATTATTTTCATGAAAAAAGAGCAACACACACATTTTGTGATCATTCTGTGCATTATGTAACAACTTATTACAAAATACTGCAACGTTTATTACATATTGCATTATTACATCATGAGGTGAAAATGTATTACACTGTTACGTGATGCGGCGCTACATGTGTGTTATTAAAATGTGAACACAGGTGAACGTCCAGATGAAGTGTGTGTGTTCTTACTGAGTCCCTTCCAGTTGGCCTGGATCTCTGGAGTCAGACTGCTCACTTCCCTTTGGAACTGTTGCTTTGCCTCGTTGACCAGTTCACTGTACTGGGAGACGATCTTAGACTCTGACTCGGCAGACTGCACCTACACACACACACACACACACAAAATATTAGAAATGAAGCTCCTCCAGATAAACAGTTAGTGGCTCCACTCATGTGTCATTAAACCACAGCAGAAGAAGAAGGGCACACAATGAGGATGATGAGAAAAGAGGAGGAAACAGTGATTAAATATGACTTTTCTGTTAGTTTCATCCAACTGTTCTAATACAGATGAATGGAAACCATTTCAACCAACACGCACAACAACTGCCATCAGGTGATTATATAATAACTGTAACAGGCCAGTCTGTACCTGACAGAACCCCCACCATGGCTGGAGACTCTCCCAGTCTCCCAGTCTGTACCCTCCTGCAGACTGGAAGGGGAGTTTCCAGTTCTGTGTCCTCACCTTAGTGATGACTTTATCCAGGTCCACCACCATGTTGTGAAGATTCTCCTCTGCTGCGAGGACCAGGGGGCGAACAGCAGACACCTTCAGACCTTTAGACTTGTCAATCACTGATTTCAGGCTGTCCAATGCTTCACTACAGAGGGGAGACGGGGGAGAGGACAATGCACTCAGTACACTAGTTCCATACATGGTGAAAGGTTACGCTACATGTGTAGTTAGTCTGTAACTGGACTAAATGGATAAACTCCTCCATCGCCACTGAGTAACGTTACAGGACAGAGATGTGTGCTTGTGTCACCAGGTGTGTGTGCGATGTGTGCAGATGTCCTACTTGGCTTTGGTCAGGGCAGATTGAGCATCATTTACAGCAGAGGTTCTATCAGAGAGAGCAGCTTCCATGTCCTTCCACTGGTCAGACTTCTCCTGAGGAGGAACCTGAATGAGAGAGGAGCTGTCGTCACACAGCTGTGTTGGGATCATTCACCACTCAGGAGCATACTCGCACACATTTGAGAGCTGACGCTTGTGCAAAATGACTGATTAAAGGGATAGTTCAACATTTTCACAAATTGGCCCATAATCCCTATAGTCATAGCAGTAGGTTTGTTACCTTTAATTGTTGGTGCAAGCTATTTTTAGAACGGCGGAGCAGAGCCATGAGCTGCTCAGAGCTACGCTACGGAGGCTCATGGGATTTCTTGGTTTGCACAACGTGGACAAGTTGTGACCTGCACATTCACCACACTATGAAATAATAACACAACGTTACCAGACAGAGTTGTTTTAGAGGGAAATGCAGAGACTGCTTGATGAAAAACTGTCCCTGAAGGCAACGTGCATCAGCGGTTTTGCATAAATTTACCTCTAAAACAACTCTGTCTGGTAACGTTGTGTTATTATCTCATAGGAATGTGCAGGTCACAACTTGTCCACCAGAGCGTTGTGGAGTTGTTGGATTGTGTATTTGATGAGTTTGATGAGGGAAACCAAGAAATCCCATGAGCCTCCGTAGTGTAGCTCTGAGCAGCTCACGACTCTGCCCCACCGTTCTAAAAATAGCTTGCACCGACAATTAAATGTAATGAACCTACTTCTATGACTATATGACCAACTTGCAAAAAATGTTGAGCTATCCCTTTAATCTGAATCCTGGTTTTAGTGTGTGTGCATGCACGTGCACGCACTCCCAGGATTATCAATATCATTTATGCCAGGTTCTTTGTTTTTGCCAGTATATCCTTCATATATAATGTAGAAGGTAATAATTGATTATTTCTCACAAATGTATCAATTTTACATATTTTCTTTGATTTCATCCTTCTGCTGTTGGGTCACAGTTTCCCGTTTGTCCAGGTTTTGTGCGTACGGCAGGGTCAGAGCGGCACCTTGTCCCGCCATGTTGGTTTTCTATAAGTCCACAAACGTTGCTTACAAGTGGCGTCTGCAGCGTTTATAAATGAGGCCTCAGGTGTTTGCACCTGTTGGCTCCAACACTGAGACCAAGCAGCTGCTCTACCATCAGCCAGTGAAGTGAGACCTCCCATAGTGGAGCTCTGTACCTCTGCCTCCATGGCCTCCTTCAGCTTGAGTGTGTGTCGTGTGATGGCCTGCAGCGCTGCCTCCTGGGCCCCGATGGCCTGCAGCGTGGCTTTAGCTGAGATGGACAGAGAGTCTTCAAGACTGTCTGATACAGCTGCAGGACAGACAGACAGACGGTCAGAGAGACAGGCAGTTTGACAGGGCCAGCGTGTGTGTGTGTGTGCCTACCTACCTGCCACCACATCCTGCTCCTCCTGGTCTTGCTGAGCCAGTCTGGCTGTCACCTCCTCTACTGGGCGCTCCCTCAGTGGCTCTGCAGCTGACTCCGGGTCAGGCTGAACGGCTGCTGACACTGGAGTTTCTGTGTGGTCGTGGCACTCTGTACACTCCTCTGAAGAAAACACACACACGTTTGCTAAGTGTGCGTAGTGACAGTATATACAGGATATTCATGGCCTGCATTGCTGAACATACAGACTTCTACACCCCATGGCTCATTGGTCTTATTTTCATATTGTTAATCTTTCATATGACTTTGAATGTGACATGAGGTGAGCCCATGTACTGAGCCTGAGTCCGTGAAGGTGAACAAGTGGGAGGAGCTTTGATGATGTGTGACCTGCATTGGACTGCAGCATTCATTCAAATAGTCCTCTCATTGTTTTTTCTTCATATCTGCATGGACTATTGGGAACTGGAACTCCAGCCTTACATTTATTAATATAATTATAGTGCATTATCAGTTATCAATTGCATTATCCATGAGCCTCCGTAGTGTAGCTCTGAGCAGCTCGTGGCTCTGCTCCACCGTTCTAAAAAAAGCTTGCATCGGCAATTAAAGGTAATGAATAGGACTATTTAGGAATTCCGCTGAATTATGCTTTCAAATTTGAGTTAGTTTCAGTGATTGTGGAGGGACGTTACCTTTGACTACTGCTGCCTCTGTGTCACATGGAGCAGGGACTGTTGGGACCTCACTGATGGCTGAGATAACATGAGTTGCCTGAGTCGAAGCCTCTGGATGGGACACACACACACAACAGGCAGTTTGAAACTAAACCCACGACTCACCAACAGCTTCAGTTGTAGTGTGGCAGATGTTCTCAGAGATAAATGGACTGGGAGGGGGGCTGAGACTAATCACTGATCAATCTGCTACATACTGATTTCTATTTAATCACTCAGAGAAAAGGGAATAATGGTCAATGTTCATCATCTAAGAAGTGCCGTCTAGCTACTTTTGTTGTGTTTGTTTCAGCTAAAGGACAACACAAAGCAGACACACAGGTCATGACTGGGGAACAGGACAGTGCAGTGGTTTTTAATTAATTATCAATTAATCAATTATGTATTGTATTATTTGACATTAAAATGCAGAAGACAAAAGCCCATATAAACACTTTACATGAGCCTCTGAATAAATGAATGGAATTCAAATTATTCATTTAAAAACAGATTAATAAACACTGAACCTGAAGTGAATGTAAAAACACAGTGTCCACCACTGGGCCTGTTTATCACCATGTCTGTGTGTGTCTAGTCTAACCACAGCAGAGATCAACAGGAAGCTACAGCTGGTCAGAGGTCAGAGGTCATCTTACCCTCAGACATCTCTGTGGATGGATGCACAGAACAACAGATGCAGATGAAACACACAGTTCAACAACACAGATCATCATATTATCATTAGTTTGTTAATCATGTTACTGTCACTGTAGCATGTGGTATCTGTTGTGATGTTGTGTAAAGCCCTTTAGAGTATTAGGGCCACTGTGGAAAAAAGGGAATTCTGAGAAAAGGTCTGAATTCTGACTTTAATCTTGGAATCCTGACTGTAAACTCAGAATTCTGAGAAAAAGTCAGAATTCTGACTTTAATCTTAGAATTCTGACTTTAATCTCAGAATCCTGACCTCAAATTCAGAATTCTGACTTTAATCTTAGAATTCTGAAAGTCTGAATTCCGAGAAAAAAATCTGAATTCTGACTTTAATCTCAGAATCCTGACCTTAAATGCAGAATTCTGAGAAAAAATTCAGAATTCTGACTTAAATCTCAGAATCCTGACCTCAAATTCAAATTCTGAGAAAAATTCAGAATTCTGACTTTAATCTTAGAATTCTGAAAGTCTGAATTTGAATTAAAAATCAATTAATCAACTTTAATCTCAGAATCCTGACCTTAAATGCAGAATTCTGAGAAAAAAATCTGAATTCTGACTTTAATCTCAGAATCCTGACCTTAAATTCAGAATTCTGACTTTAATCTTTGAATTCTGAAAGTCTGAATTCTGAGGAAAAAAAATCTGAATTCTGACTTTAATCTCAGAATCCTGACCTTAAATGCAGAATTCTGAGAAAAAAAATCTGAATTCTGACTTTAATCTGAGAATCCTGACCTTAAATGCAGAATTCTGAGAAAAAAAATCTGAATTCTGACTTTAATCTCAGAATCCTGACCTTAAATGCAGAATTCTGAGAAAAAAAATCTGAATTCTGACTTTAATCTGAGAATCCTGACCTTAAAGGGACAACGAGGATCTTTGTGAGAAGCCCTTTAGAGTTTACGGGCCACTGTGAAAAAAAGGGAATTCCTGAGAAAAGGTCAAGACGGATTCTGTTTTCATTCATCAAGGATTAAAGTCGGAGGTTCAAAGAGGTTAAATTGACCTTAAATTCAGAATTCTGAGAAAAAACGCCGCCTGAATTCTGACTTTATTCTCATTTCCTGTCCTTAAATTCAGAATTCTGACTTTAATCTTTGAATTCTGAAAGTCATTTCTGACCACTAATAATAACAAAATAATGATAGAGACAAAACGATATATTGATCGAAAATGGAGCCATTAACAAGTGTGGGTCGCGTAGATTCATCCACATTAACGTGAGACTGTTTTATAACCGGATAGAAACTCCTCGTTGGCCCTTTAAATGCAGAATTCTGAGAAAAATTCAGAATTCTGACTTTAATCCTAGAATTCTGAAAGTCTGAATTCTGAATTCTGAGAAAACTGGAGAAATGTTTCTGCATCCTTTTTAAATTCAATGTCATTCTATGGAAACTGAACATGCAGTTAGATATGATCACTTTGTTTTCTCTATCACACACTGAGATAGGTGTCCAACAGATCCCCTGCAGTGACTCCTCCCACCAACAGCTATAGCTGTCTCATGTACTGTATGTGGAGCCTGGTTGGTTCACTACCAGCAGAGAGGCCTGAGCCTCAGCAACCTTAATGTTTGACAATATCACAAACTGGGCTGAATGAGGTCAAGTCGCTCGTCTGTAGTGTGTTCTGGGATGATGTCATGGCACCGCGGTGCCGCGCTGACACGCCGAGCATCTGACTTTAGAGCAGCAGGGAGCAGAGTGACATCAGCGGACTTACCCTCCAGGCTCTGTGCAGGCTGTGTGGGGACAGGACTCTTGTCTGTGGCTGGACCTTCTGCCTCCTTGGCCTTCTTCTCTGACTTGGCTTTGGATGCCTTCATCTGTTTCTCCAACATGGAAGGAGGCTGGACCTTCACAGCACAAACCAGCCACATTCAGCATGTACAACAGCACATTTTAAAGAGATACTTCAACATTTTGTCAAATTGGCCCATTGCCATAATCTCTATAGTCGTAGCAGTAGGTTCATTACCTTTAATTTTCGGTGCAAGCTATTTTTAGAACGGCTGAGCAGAGCTACGCTACTGGGAGGCTATTGGGATTTCTTGGTTTCCCTCATCAAATACACAATCCAACGACTCCAAAATGCTCTGGTGGACAAGTTGTGACCTGCACATTCACCACGCTATGAGATAATAACACAACGTTACCAGACAGAGTTGTTTTAGAGGTCCTCCACAGCGTGGACAATAAACTGCACTTGACTCAAGAAGTCCCATCACATAATAATACACTCGTTAAAGTGTACGTTATACAGCCTACACTTTTTTTTCAGTCCATCAACTAGTCGGAAAAAAGCTGTTCATCTGGAACTAACCAACTGACTCAGTATTCCTCCACTTAGGCGAGGCAAGGCAATTTTATAGCCCGTTTTTCACAAACAGTTTGTCTCAAAGGGCTTCATATGACATCGTAACAACATCCTCTGTCCTTAGACCCTCACATCGACTTAGGCAGGCTGGTGCAGAGCCTGTGTGGAGGAATACTGAGTGAGTTGGTTAGCTCCAGATAAACAGGAGGTTAGAGTTATGATTAGAGGGTTAGGAGGGTGAGCATTTTATGAAAAAAACAAAAACACAATACCGGTGGTTACTTTACTAATTACTTTTTAAAAGGTGCCCAACACTGCAGGCCACACTGATAAAAGACTGCAGCTGGCCATGTGCAGCCCAGACCACCTCTGAACGATCGGATCTCCAACTGGTCCTGAATGTGTCACAGGTGCGTTGTGATGGGATCAGCTGTGACAGATATTAATACCAGCTCAGAACGGGGAGGAGGGTACGTGAGGTGTTTACTGAGTCTGCAGGTGTTAGACTGATGCCAACACAAACACTGACCGACTCTCTGTCTATGGTTCAGTCATTTGACATCCCAGTGAGCTACAGCATGTCTCTGCTCTTCAGTCTGAGATCAAGTTCACTGTTCATCTGAGAATGTGCCTTCACACATTAAGATTTAAAGCTCCAGTATGTAACTTATTTGGCTTTTTATTAGCACAAATCATATTGTTTTCATAAATACATAAAACTGTCACCACTGTGTAGTGTGAGGAAGGACGGAGGCACTGATGTTGCATTCAGGTGCAGTCAGACAGACGGCCGTCGGTAAACCAACCAGATGTCATTTTACTCCACCAGAGAAAGACGGTAAAACAATACCACATCACCATGACAACATATTGTCAGGCCTGTATTGTTTTGCCTCGTGCTGGTGGACCACTTGTTTATCCTGTTACATGCAGCGTCTGTTGTCTGTCTGACGTCTGCCCCATTTCACCTGAACGCAACATCAAGAATACGTTCTGATATGCAACTGCACCACTAGAAGGGGGAATTCCTACATATTACACTGTACCTTTAAACCAGGGTTCCCCAATTCTGGTCCTTAAGGGCCACTGCCCTGCATGTTTTAGAAGTTTCCTGCTACAACACACCTGATTCAAATGATCAGCTCGTTATCAGGCCACAGCTTGATGACGTCCTGCTACAACACACCTGATTCAAATGATCAGCTCGTTATCAGGCCACAGCTTGATGACGTCCTGCTACAACACACCTGATTCAAATGATCAGCTCGTTATCAGGCCACAGCTTGATGACGAGTTGATCATTTGAATCAGGTGTGTTGTAGCAGGAAACTTCTAAAACATGCAAGGCCCTCCAGGACCGGAATTGGGGAACCCTGCTTTAAGTCAATAACAGACAGACTCTCCTGTTGACACAACACTACACTACATTTCATTTGATGTACGTGCTGATTTCTACCCTGAAGCAGTTTGAACTAACGAAGAAAGAGATTCCACTTACCTGTTTCTTAACTGGGAGACCGGCATCTTGAGAAGGGGGGCCCAGGGCCAGACCCAGCACCCAGTCAGAATATGGAACATTGCTCTCCACAGCTGCTCGGAATTTGTGGTCCCATTTGGAGTAGAGTATTGTCCCTCCGACGCCGCCACCTACTGTCAACAGGCCAGCGACCACGAATTTAGCAGCTCCACTGTGGTGGGAAAGGACAGACAGAATTTAACCTGAGCTCAGTATATGATGTGATGGTGTCTCACTTTCCTCAGCAGCAAGAGTGTGTGTTTGTGTGTGTTGGTGTTTTACCCAGACTGTCCTCCTGTCGTGTAGTGCCGGGAGTGATGCAGAATGTTCAGAGGAACCCTCCCACAGTGCTTCTAAAGACAAACCAGGAGAGAGACAGAAAGAGAGGAAATCAGCATTGGCTACAACTAGGGGATGAAATGTTACAGCCTGACCTCAAATGTCTGAAAAAACAAACAGAGACCATATTTCCATGCTAAGTGAACATTATACTCGTCCCACCGCAAATCCCGATGTGTCAGAAACAAGTCCACTATCATAACCCAGAGATCAACAGACCCAGCCGCCTGGGCTCTCAATGGAAATGAAACATTCTTATCAAGTGTGAACTGTGAAGTAATGAATCGATGTGTGACGACAATTTACATGTGACAGTAACTGCAGAGCCAACACTTTGTTATGGAAACAGTCTTGGTGATCCTTTACTTGTGTTCTTAGAAGCAGGATGTTGTGAGCGTGGCTCATCAGGCCGATGGGTTTAAAGGAACCTCCTGCTGAGGCTAATGTTCAGCATTCACGCTCCACAGGGACAACTCAAAACGTCAAGATTACAAATGCTGTCTGAGGAGACTGATGTCACTGACGCAGGGGAGAGACCTTCACTCACATCTCTACCCTCTGACCATCATTTATTTCATTTTATTATTAACCTTAAAATCTGGCACCAGTGAGGGAAAAAGAACCTGCTGCGTCACACCTGAATGATAAGCCACACCCCCTGGTGCGTCACTCCGGGACAGAGTGAAGTATTTCAGTGTGGATGTGACCCACTTTTATGCAAAGATGATGCAAATAGTGTGCAAACACAATCCCTTCAAATCTGTCTATTACTAGAAGGTATGTCAAGTTATCACAACAAAACAAACACTAGAAAAAAAAACACTTAAAAAAAAAACACTAGTTACTTACTACATTAAACATTAGGATGTGAGACATATTAATTATATATATTACATTTAAGAAACGTCACAATCCAAAGCTATTTTCGATTTTGAACGCAAGGTGGCGGCAGCTGCCCGCAGTGACTGGGCTCAGACCTGGGCCGTGTCCCGGTCCCGGTCCTGGTTCTGACTGACAGCACTTTACGTCATTTATGAATGTCAAGGTGTCTGTCACACGTGAAGCCGGTGTGTGGCGGCAGACCTGCGGGAGTGAGGAACCGGATCTCCCGGGGCTTCTACAATAATATAAATACGTGCAAAAACGTCGTCACTTAAACACACCACAACAGTTAGCTGGACTCGTTAGCTTTGGCCAGCTGTCAGTGGACGTTAGCAGCGAGCTAACGGCCGGCTCTGACATTGTGCCCGCGCCTCCCCGGCTCCTCCCGGTGACAGCTTCGCCTCAGAGTCGTGTTACTGGTACCGTGTCAGGTTAGCGCGTGTTTTTAAGGTCAACAGCCCGCCCCTGCTCACAGTGGAGCCGCCGTGACACCTTGAGCCGGGCTGTGGGTCACTGAATGACAACACGCTAATGTTAGCATAGCAGCTGAGGGGCGTCTCGCGGGAGGCTGGCTGCGGCTCTTACCCGGGCTGTGGCGTTCGCTCCTCTCAGACAAGCCCTCAGCATGGTCCTCGGTCACTGGGTTTTCAGACACTGATCACTTTAGCCTGCACAGAGCACTGACTTCTTTCTCCTCGTCTTCCTTTTCCTGCCCTCACTGCCTCTTCCTCGCCTTCGTAATTTGGATCGTTCGGATGTTTGTGTGCGCCACTGCGCCCCCTGCAGGCACGTGAATCCTGCGCTCCTATAAAAACCACTGTTAACGCAACATACGGCATAAAGCCAGATGTTTGAGTTAAAGCAACATGCAGTATAAAGGTAGATGTCTATGTGTAGTGTGATTAGAAAGCAGCTCAGTGATCTGAGTTGTGTGCCTCAAATCAGCCATATTGGATCAGTCAAAATCCTTTGTTTTTGCTCTGTGCTGCTTGCATTTAGGGTTCCCACTCTTTTCTTTAAATCGTTTTCCAGGACATTTTCAGCTGTCTGACAGACATTCGTTTTTATGCCATATACACTGATTTATCCCGTCCCATTCATGCTTTGGAGAAGTGTTCTTTGCGTCAATGGTACCTTATTTTGTACATTTAATCAGTTTGTTTCTCTTTTTCCTCTCTCTCTCTCTCTCATTCTCTCTCCCAGAAATATGAGATTATGCAGATATAGATATATATGATATGCATTCTATGGCTATAACTTATGAAATAATCCATTGAATGCTAAGAAATGATGACAAAATGATCATAGAACAGCACAAACATGTTTTTTTTTAGGAAACAAAATCCTTAGCAGGGTCTGAAAAAGTTAAACAGAGCTTTGGTAGCTGATGTCATGATATGGTAACATGGACACCACAGCATGGGAACTGTTGTGGCACATTTCCTGTTCCTTTCATACTTCAGTTTACACTCAGAGACTGGACAAGCCAGCTGGACACATGTGGATCAGTTTGACAGCACAAAGACTTCCATGCAGCAGTAACAACCCAAAGACTCACGACAGTTTCAAGTTTGTATTTTTTTTATTTGAAAGTCTTCACCATGAAGCAAACAGCAATAAGAAACACAGCAACATTATTATTAAAAAAACAACCCATGTAAAAACTAATCACAGCCCAGTATCACCGAAGTCCTGCTCCTCTGTCTTTAAAACCAAGTCTTGTCCATATGAATCATTAAGAGGACAATACCTTTGTCTGCCTGTCTCACTGGAGTCCAGCCTAGGTATGGTTCAACATCATCACCTGGTTCTCTGCTGCTACAGATCAGAGGTCAGATCAACATGCAGATGAAGAGAGACTCCCTGAGCAGATTAATAATCTGGAAGATGTCTCAACATGTGGGTCAACAATGGCAAGGATTACAGAAAACTAAACATGTTACAGAGCCGAACTAACAATCATCCCAGACGCATGCAGCACCATGAACAGTCACCTCCAGTTCATCAAGTAGCTGGTACCTGGAACAGAGGCATTCTGGGAAACAGCTGAACCACTTGAGATGTGTGTGAGGTTTTTATGTTTGTTTTTGATTTTTGTTTTGGAGCGGGTCAGTCAGGAGCTACACCGAGTCAGGATCTTCTGTCTTCTGTAGTTTGTTTGGAGTTCCCATACAGTCGTCGGCCTGAGCAGGAGACACACACACAAGTTCAGTAAAAGCCTTATCTCTGTTACAGTTAGTGCAACACACCATGTTATACCTAAACGGATAGTCCAGCATTTCTGCAAATTGGCCTATTGCCATAATCCCTATAGTTTTAGCAGTAGGTTCATTTACCTTTAATTGTCGGTGCAAGCTGTTTTTAGATCGGTGGGGCAGAGTCGTCAGCTACTCAGCTAACGCAACAGTATTTCCGCCTTTCCCTCATTGAACTAAATACACAATCCAACAACTCCAGAATGCTCTGGTGGACAAGTTATGAGCTGCACATTCACCACGCTATGAGATAATCATGTAAGACAGAGTTGTTTTTTAGGCGAATGCAGCTGGAACTACATTCCAGACACGGCTGCTGGGCGGAGTGATTTCAAAAGCGCAAGTAGTTCCGAGTATTTACTTCATGTGTCGTAATGCAATACATTATTATTTTATAGCGTGGTGAATGTGCAGGTCACAACTTGTCCACTAGAGTGTCTTAGAGTTATTGGATTGTGTATTTGATGAGTTTGATGAGGGACAGGGGACCTGAACCTCCATTGTGTTCACTGAGCAGCTCATGTCTCTGCCCTACTGATCTCAAAACAACATGCAGTGGTAATTAAAGGTAATGAACTGCTATGACTATGATTATGGTGATAAGAGAATTTGCCAAAATGTTGAGCTATCCCTTTAAGACACTGGGACATATGGACTGGAGGAGGCAAGAATCATCCACCACCTGATTCATTTATTAGATTTCCTGTTTGATGAACTGTCTGATTTGGTTTGGAGAATCAGTTTGAGTTATATGAGGATATGTGGAGCTCTTTGTCCCTTTTGTTTTGTCCACGTAGCGCTCAGAACAAGAGAGTAAAATGAGAATAAAAGAGAAAAATCCTGCTGCATAATAATCTGGACACAAATGCATAAAGTTGTAGACAGAATGTTGAGTGTTGAGTCTCAAAACAGCTTGCACCGACAATTAAAGGTAATGAACCTACTCCTAAAACTATAGGGATTATGGCCATAGGCAAATTTGCCCAAAATGTTGAACTACTCCTTTAAAAACAAACATATAAACACAAATAGACAGCAAGTTTGTTTGTGTCCTATTTTTTTCATCTGGTGGAATGAGGAGAACAGGAAATTATAAAGTCCTATTAGTGTGATTACATCATTATCCAGCTGCCAATCAAAGAAGTTACTGTCAAATGTAACATCTACTGTAGGCGACATGCAGACAGATCTGCAAAGACCTCTTGCACTGACCTGCAATGCTCTGACAGAAAGACTGGGGGTCGTCATGGTGATTCATTTGAACTGAACACTGGACCAAATAGCTTTAACCCTGACTTGTCAAAGAAAGAGGAAGCACAACATTCCTGCAATACTCAGCACTCGGCTGTTAAAACATGCATCGTGTACATCATCTGTGACAGATTAAATTGTGACACAGCAGGATGAATGCACTACTGGCTCGCAGCTGAACCAATCAGCACTCTCTGAGGGCGGACTACTGTCAGCTACCTTAGATGTGATGACAGCTATATACTGACAGCTGGCTACTTACTTAGTGAGGAATTTCTTGATAAACCCTATGAAACTAAAGTATACTCTTCTTTTCAGTGCTATTAAAACCTGCTGCTAAATGATTGGTCTATAAACTTACTGCTGGGAGGTATTTATATCGGTGAAACTAATATCCTAGTGCTATATTAGGAATACTTGTAGTTATGTTACTGCCCCATCATCTCTGATGTGACTTGGTTAAACTCACCTCTAGTGAAATGCTGTGAGTGGTGACCGAGGCTGGGGCACTCTGGGAGTCTGAGAGCGTGGGGAAGTCCAGCTCAATGTCCATTACATCATCAAGATCCAACTCCTCACTGGAGGAACAGAGGACAGACAGCACATGAACATGACAAGCTGACTCTGGCTCCACATATCGTCTTCACAGCTGCAAGAATGCATCAATTAGCTGGTTAACTCTCATTCACGTACATGTTATCCAGCACTTTGTCCTGGCCTTCCTCGGTGGGGGGGTCCCAGGCGTGCAGTTTGACCTTCCACAGTTTGATTTGCTGATCCCATGAGCGGCGGCTGTACTTCCTGAACTTATTGGGAGTCTTTGGGTGAACGCCTGGCTGACGCATGTGTCTGGAGAAATGACAGGAGAGGAACGAGGACAAAAGACTGGTTGAGTTTTACTCATGCACTGACTGCTCACAACATGTGAATGGAAACCTGTGGCAGTACAAGGACAGAGACCTTCATTCCATCTCTGGTCAACAGTTTCTTTCTATTATGATGTTGCACGTAGCTTGTTTTAAAAATACATTTGAGCAATACTGACAGTTGTTGTTGAGGTTCACAGGAACAATGTGAATGAAAGAAATCTGTGAAACACAGCTTCTGACCTGATTCTGGTTTTTAGGCTTTGCTGCACTTTAGCTGAAGGTCATGGCTCCATTTAAAAAGAAATCAGTCACACATTCCTTCATTCCTATGATGCAGAGATGAATTAAATTAATTAAAATGTGGTTGCTTGTTTGCTTTTTGTTGGTTCGAAATACATTTATATTTTGTAGTTAATGTGTGTATGTAATTGTTTTTCCTTTTTTTGTTGTTTCTTTTTTCCTTGTGTACATGTGAATATACAAGCACAAGGTGACTTTAAAGGGACATTGTGTATAAATTCCTCCCATCTAGCGTTGTGGTTGTAGATCGAAAGGTATTTTTCATTGCATTCAGAAATTGCAACTGCAGGTAACAGGATCAATCGAGGCAAAACAATACACATATTTGTCATTGTGATGTGGTATGCTGCATCTTTATCTTCTTTCTCTGGACTTCTGTGATAAAATGACATCATTCATCTTGCACCTGAATGAATAGGTAATCCCTCCTCAGGAGACTTTTCACAGACGCCACCTGGACCTGAGCCACAGCTGATGTCCACTGAAGGTAAAAACATGGAGAAAATAAAGCTCCATGGAGATATGAATGATATGAACGGCTCATTCAGAGCTGAAAGAACACTTCACTTTGTTGATGGGGGGGGATTACTGATTCATGAAAAACTGACTTTTGAATGAAATAATCATTTTTTGTGAATAGATAACAGGAGAAGTTACACAATGTCCCTTTAAAAAATAAAGTATTAGAAAAAAACAATAAAAACATTTGAATAGTCCTGTATGTGATGCCAACAGCTGTAGGCCTGTGTGCAGCAGGTGTGTGAACCTACTTAGGGACCTCCTTGATGTATCGGTCATAGGCCAGTGTGTTTTTGCCATAGTTGATCTGTTTCTGTCGTCGTAGCAGCACGGCCTCATCAGTCTCCATGTTGTCTCCCTCTCTGGAGTCACAGCTGCAGCAGACACATATTCACCATCATTCATACACGTTCAGAAAAGAACTGGATTTAGTGTCTAAAATAAGGACGTTCTGGATACTGTGTTTACAACAGTAATATAAGTTTAGAGACAATGAGAGGAGACGTACCTCTCCGAGGAGCCAGAGGAGGTCTTACGTTCTCTCTGGGTGACATCTGCAGCCAGTATCCTCCTCCTGTAACTGAACACAGTGTGCACAACACAGTCAATAAAACCTGAAGGACGAGCCTTAAATGAGTCAAAAGAGTAAACCGGTCAACGGGAGCAACGTGGTTACCGCTGCATGTCTCTGTGAACGTCCCTCCTCATCATCTCCTCGTCTTCCACCTGGCTGCCCCAGTCCGTGTGCCGGCCCAGGCGAGACATTGGGCCTGCGCTCTCTGGAGTGGTGAAACTGTGGAGGACACACAAAGGATGCACACGCACATAAACAACCTGAGGTGCTATAGGAACACCTGCTGCTCACCATCTTGTTCACCCAGTGACACTGGGACTTTGTCATAGACATGTATATCTAGATCTATAACCTCCACATGTATAAATTCAGATCTGCTTCTGTTCTTACCTGGCGTGTCTGTCGTCAGAGTGTCTGTGGCTGCCGTTCTCCCTGTGGCCACTGTCCGACTCCCTGTTAGCCCTCAGGCTTCCATCCACCCCCCTCTTCCTGCAGTGGGAATACCGAGACGGGCCAGAGCTGCTACAGGGAGGAGACAGGAGAGAATGGGATTCAAATACACAACAGTAAACCAACTATGTTCTAGAGCTTGCATGTAAATTAGTAGCAAACGTATATGTCAAAGATGTGAATGTCTGATCCACAATTCCATAACAAAAACCTGCCACTTTCAGAGTGTAGTAGTAGCCTGTGGATGTTTTTGTAGTGGCGGGAACAGAGGAATAAGAAAGGGAGGGGCAACAGGTTTATACACAGTCACCATCCAGTGGCTCAGACTAGATAAGCAGTGATGCTGGTGAAGACTTGTCACCTCCCTGATAATTACAGCTGTCGTAAAAACTAACCCAACTAAAACCAGAACCTCTTTAAACATGTGCACTTTAAAAAGTTTACCAATTTATGTTTTTTTAATCATACTATCACCAACTACATTTTGAGTGGTCCTTTTTCATATACTAAACTTTCATAGTGATCAAGAGTTGCTCATCGTATCTATTCACTGACATACGCCACAGGGTCATGTCCCTCTCTCAGTTCTCTCATTTGCGTTCATTATGATGTAAATCCTCTGTGTCCTGTCGGTGAGCTGCACTTTTACAGGTTCGAGCCCGAGGACTTGTTGCATATCACCTCAACACAAGGCGGTTCAGACACTGGACTGTCTGGGTCCAGCTCAGCCAAACTTCTATCAGCTGTCTATTGTTTCACACAACAGAGAATCTCCCGCCATGACCTACTTCCGATTGTTCTGAACGGCTGCATCTCTCTGTTATCCACCTGTTTAGATGTGCTGAGTGCCTGGCTGTTAAACTGACGCACTTAACAGGCTAGCTGCAGATTTAAACAAGCATCTGGCTGGCCTTCTGTACATGATGACAAAGCACAAAGCCAGCCGACCCCCGAACAATGCCCGCCTCAGAGCTGCCGCCGAGTCGACAGCCCGGGACCGGAGTCCTGCTAGGCTACAGGGGAAGCTAACGGCGCAGGCTAACGCAGCACACAACTTCAAAGTAGTTTAGCGAACAACCTCTCGTGAATAGCTGAGAAATAAGTTAGTAACAAACACATGCAAGTGATACAGTTTGGAAACACGACTCTGACCGGAGCTACAAACCCCCGGGACGCTGGACACAGACAAACAGCAGCCGGCGGGGTCACTGATAGCAGGGCTCAGACTGGGGCGCCTACCTGTCGTGGTGTCGGCCACTGTGAGCGTCGCGTCGTCTGCCTCCGGTCCACTCAGACATTTTCAGCGGTACTTTGAGGAGTGTAGGACGGTGCTGCTTCTCTGAGGTCAGCCGTGGGGGTCTACTGTCGCTTTCTGCCTACGAACACCCGCCAAGACTGAAAGACGCGCGTCTCCGAACAATCCAGCGGGTCAGGTGACCGGAGGAGGCGGATACACCGCATGCAAATCAATCAGGCGCGCTGGAGGCGGGAGGCGGGCGGCGGAGGTTGACGCAACGACGCCGCAGCCGCCATGTTGAATATGGCGAACTGGACAGGTCGGTGAGATGCCACATTCATGTGCTGCGTGGATGTTCTAACCACAGACTGTGTGGTTCCAACCGGTCTGCAGTCGAAACCAGATCCCAATGCATTACCTTTCACAGGCAAGACTGAACAGTTACTTTTGATCGGTCATTATCATAGATATACACGTAGATGCCGCTTTCGGGCCCGTCAGGCACGTCACCACGGCCGCCATATTGAGAAGGAGTTCCTCCTGACCATCAAGATAATTTGTATGTCTGTGCTCCTGACAAGCAGTCAACGGTCAGACCGGGTTTGACAGCTGTGAATCTGGCAAAATGCCATCCTATTGTAGCGCGTATGGATGTTCCCATGAAAGAAACGCCAAAACGAAGAAAGATGGAATAACATTTCACAAGTAAGAAGTTGTTTTATATTATATTCTGTTATGAACTTGTTGAATTTGATGAACAAGTCAGTGTTGGTTGGGGTCGCTCACTTATCTAACTTTTTTCACACCAGGTTTCCCAAAGATAAAAGGAGGAGAAAGCAATGGGAAACAGCTCTCAGGTGGAAGAAGTTTTCTGCTGGGGATTCAACCACGCTCTGCAGTGCTCATTTCAGACCGGAGGACTTTGACAGGACAGGTCAGACAGTCAGGCTCAGGGAAGGAGTCGTTCCTTCTGTCTTCTCTTTCCCTGCTCATCTCCAACGGGTAGGTGTCAGTTAAGAATTAGATGCTGAAAATGCTTTTTCTGGCTGAATGTGAAGGAATCAATTTCAGTATTTTATCCTTCACTCCAGCGTGTGGTTACCAGGAAGAGTCAGACCTCAAAGAAGGCTCTGGAGAGCCTGTCAGTGGAGCGTCCACCTGTCCAAAAGACCGTCCAAAAGACCGTACCCCTGCCTCTGCCTGTGCCCACTGTTGTGAGTATTAAGTACTAGCTATACCTCAAACAGCTGTTACTCAAACCTCTTATCACCCCCATCCACTTCCACCACATCCCTCGCTCTGTCTCTCTTTCAGACAGACTCACATTCACACCTGTGCAAACACTGAAACATGTCCTTGAGACACACACATACAAAGCGCTCATACAATTGAAGAGTGATGAGATTAGGAATGTGGCAGAGTGATGTAATATAAACGTGACGTCTAATATTTTCTCTCCTTGGTTTTCTATCAGGACCACTCCTATGCACTACCTTCGTCACCTGATGAGCTGAAGGCCAGACTCAGTGAAGCCTTAGCGAGGGTGGAGAGTCTGGAAAAAGAGAAGAGGAATGCAAAGGAGAGAGAAAGGAGGGCAAAGAACAGTGTGTGTGTTCTTCTGAAGGGTCTCAGGGAAAAGAAATTTGTATAAATATAAATATGTATATACGTATGTTCTTTAGTGTGATTTTTTGCGCATAGATTTAAGTTTTATACAGTATATGTTCCTCATTGTGTTTATTTGTACATACAGCTGTGTACATAATACCCCCCCCCAACCTGTCGGGGCAGATGGCCTCCTACAGCCTTGTTCTGCCTGAGCCACTGTTGTGCTTACGTATATGTTCCTGCTCATGTTGGGTCTCTTTATACGAAATAAACGAGTACTGCGACCTGCACTTTGTAAAAGCCAGCCAGCCAATTGCAGTGTCTTATTTTGATTTGGATACTTTGTTCAGTTTTTTTGTCCCAGTGTCTGCCATTAGTAGTTAAAATCACTGGATAGAAAAACGATAATAAAAATCAGTTAAATGTAAACATCATATGCATTTTTTTGTAATCAACTAGAAGTGACAGACACGCACAAGCTGTCTGTTTACTCACACAAATTTCTGTTGTCCCAGTGTTCAGGCCAAACACAAGTTGACAGTGTTGAAATAAATCTCAGTATGTAATATGTAAACATGGAGGGTGCCAGGGTGATGGGGGCCTGCTTGATGGAGTTTAGTTTTGAAGTTGTATTTCTTTCTTTTGTTTAGAACCACAGACCTGACCATATGAAAGTATCCTGACTCAGAAACTTTATAATATGCATTCATATAGCCATAGGTATAGGGCCGTTGTATAAGGGAGAAAGGTGATGATAATTCTAGGGGCCAAGCGCCCAGTAGGGCCCACAAAAAACCCCAGTAGTTTAATCTTTGAATTACTGATTTATTCTGCATAAATAGTACACTAGTAATGCTGAATTAGCATCAAAACAAAGTAGGGTAAATAAAAAATGATAATACTTACAAAAAGTCAGGGGGTTTAGGGGCCCACTTTAGTATTCTCTCAGGGGCCCAGAATTCCTAGCAACGGCCCTGGGTAAGATATGGACGTAGATATATTTGATTTGATTTGATTTGAAAATCTTTAATGTCCCCGAAGGGCAATTCTGTTTGCAGCAAAAGTTCACCATCAACACAGTACAGAGCTCACATACAGTAGCACACACATGATACAATAATACATTTAGATACAGATTTAGATACATATAGTCATCACAGATTTCACTGAACATCCTTCCCAACAGGTTTGCCTACAGCGTAGAACGTCTCTGAGCGTATTAAGGAGTACAGCAGACTGGACAAAAGATTTTAAATATCTGTTCAACTTAGGGAACGTATACCTCCTCTTAGATGGGAGGAGTGGAAACTCTGCATTAAGAGGGTGGAGAGGGTTTGCCAGAATGGCCCTTGCCCTCTGAGTGACTCTGACCTGATAAACACTGTCAAGGTCATTCAGGTTGATACCAATTGTTTTTTTGGCAGAGTTTGACCACATTCTTAATCTTGTTCTTGTTTGACATGCTGAGGTTCCCAAACCAACAAATCATTGCAAAAGTTAAAATCAATAAAAGATGAGTAAAACAATTTAAGAAACTTCTTATCGACGTTAAAAGACCTCAGTTTCCTTAAATAAAGCAACCTTTGATTCACTTTCTTGCAGATGGCATCTGAGTTACTCTCAAAAGAGAGTTTATCATCCAGGATTGTGCCTAAATACTTATATTGGTTGACTATGTCCACAGCTGTGCCTGTATAGTAATATATGGATATTACTATGTGGTGCAAAAAGAAAGAAAAAAGGAAAACATTTGAAATACTGCTATTTTGTACATGGTAACGAGTCGACTCTTCACCGCGCGAGACTCCGCCTCCTCCTCCGTAACAACCGGGGACGCTGTCTCCTGATTGGCTGAGCCACATCTTGTGTTTTCCGGGCTTGCTAACAGAGTACGGTATGCTATTTTAGACCTCACTGTACTGGATTAACACGTCCGTCTTATGAAAGACCTAAGTCAGTAATAAGATTCACTTGGACAGACAAGAGCTCCTCCGTGGGAGTGGACCTCACTCAACACAAACACGTCGTGGTCTCAACTGTCGTTTCCCGGGTTCGGTCCGGACGGGTCTAACTGCTGGGAGGCACCGGGGACGGACGGAGACCTGGACAACACAGACTGCAGCAATGTGCAACTAACACACTGTTAGCGGACACCGGACACTGCTCTGTCAGATGGCTCTTGTCAGTGTGTGTGGATCCGGGTGGGTTGAACTCCTGTGTACGACCAGCGCGCGTGTCGGATGAAATAATGAGGACGCACAGAGTTATTAGCTCTGCCACTGTCCACGCTGCGTGTTCACAGTGGAGCTGCCTCCTCTGGGATGGAGAACAACCACCCAGAGACACTGAGAGATCCTGGTGGAGAAGCTGGGCTCACAGCAGGTGATGAACACACACACAGACACACAAACACATCACTAGACCTAGTTTCATACAGCAGCAGGTGTTTACATGTGAAGCAATTAATATTTATATATTATCTGTGTGAGTTACGGTGGCCCTGAGGCAGGGCCGGTCCAAGGACTTTGGTGGCCCTAAAAAAGATTTTGTTCGTGGCCCCCAAAACACTCCAAGTGCAAACAACAAATCTCACGCACTGCTTACAACTGAATGAAGAGACACACACAATTATGTTTAACTGAATTGAACCCCGGTCGGCACCTTTCTGATCATGCCCCCCCCCCCACCCCCCAGCAATTGTGGCCCTAAACAATGGCATGTGTTTATGCCAGCAGCCTTGCCCTGAGGTGCAAATCACAACAGCATATCAGAAAACACAACAAAAAGAGAAAAAACAACAGCAAAAGAGAAAAAACAACGACAAATTACTAAAAATAAAATAAAATAAAATAAATTGTCGTTGTGTTCAGTAATTTTTCATTGTGTTTTCTCTTTTTATGTTGTGTTTTCTCTTCTGCTGTTGTGATTTTCCCCTCAGGGCCACCGTAGTGATTACATTTATTTTGTACGGAGCTCACAGTTATAAACAGGTGCAATAAATCATGAATACATTACATACGTACACTAGTCACTAGTGTTTGTGTGCTGACAGTGACCCAAAAACCATTTAACACACTCACAGTGTTTGAGGTCATTTCCTGCTTGGCACAGTGACTTCACTGTGATGACTGTTGGCTGTGATGTGACTGTTGTGGCTCTTTAACTGGATTACTGAGGTCACCGTGGT
Source organism: Decapterus maruadsi (assembly GCA_030347415.2). Lineage (NCBI taxonomy): Eukaryota > Metazoa > Chordata > Actinopteri > Carangiformes > Carangidae > Decapterus > Decapterus maruadsi. The sequence continues at coordinate 31,998,234 of CM064903.1, read as the reverse complement.
AACTGGTGACACTGTGGTGTGATGAGATTAGTGTCGTCATGTTGCAGGATGACTGTACATTTTCTCCATGTCTCTCTTTCAGACTGGGACAACTGTGAGTGTGTGTGGCCAGAAAAGGAGCAGGTCAGTTGTTTAATGTGTCCACCACATCTGGAATATGTGCATTGTAAAAAAAAAGATGCTTGTACCAAACCCAGAGCTTGAATCTAAACCAAAGCCAGTGATGTATGTGACTTGTGTTTCAGAGGAGAGGCCCGGGGACAGAGGATGTGACCACTAACGGTAGGAACATGTGACAGCAGCAGATATGATGTCATATATCAGTAATGATGGCTGTGTCTGAACTCCACTGTTGGGTCCTCCAGGTTCCTGGTCCCAGAGCTCCATCTCCCGCTCCCTGCAGCGGGCTGAGACCTTACTCAGGAGCACCTTCAACCCCAGTCTGAAGTGGCTGTTCCACGGCCGCGGTCAGGACGAGGACGAGGACGCAGAGGAAGGACATTTTGTGGCGGCGCATAACCTGGTGTCCCGGTCCTCTGCTCATCTGCTGCGTTTACAACAGGCTCTTCTCACCGTGACACCGCAGTGGCAGCTGGTCAGCAGGGCACAGACGGGGTCTCCCCAGGTGAGTTTAAAGGAGCGCTGAGCCAGTTGCACAAAACACCCACACTTAAAGAGTTCTTTCTCCTTGGTTTGGTCTTTAAACTTTAAAGGGATAGTTCAACATTTTGACAAATTGGCCCATTGCCATAATCCCTATAGTCATAGCAGTAGGTTTGTTATCTTTAATTATCGGTGCAAGCTATTTTTAGAACAGCGGAGCAGAGCCGCGAGCTGCTCAGAGCTACGCTACGGAGGCTCATGGGATTTCTTGGTTTCCCTCATCAAATACACAATCCAACAACTCCACAACGCTCTGGTGGACAAATTGTGACCTGCACATTCACCACACTATGAGATAATAACACAACGTTACCAGACAGAGTTGTTTTAGAGGTAAATACAGAGACTGCTTGATGAAAAACTGTCCCTGAAGGCAACGTGCATCAGCAGTTTTGCATGAATTTCCCTCTAAAACAACTCTGTGTGGTAACGTTGTGTTATTATTTGATGTTTCCTGCCTTTTCCACCTTTGACCCAACCAGCCATCTTTTCTTTTACCATTTCTTTCGACAGACCACAACAGGTGAATGAGCTGATCTGAAAAAAGTCTTTGTCACCACTATAAATGCCTTAACATTTATGAAACTGTTATGTTTGTTATAATAAAAATATATGCTGTAGAAGAAAAAGGAAGAAAAAATAAATAAATACCTTAACTTTTTTCCTGAACTGAGGAACCATCTGAAGAGATTCTGAAGTAACTCTTTCAGCTATGGAGAATTAAAACTGAAGCGTCATACTTGGGTAAAAGAAAACATGCTAGGTTGGGTGTTTGAATAATATCACTATTTGTCACTTGACATCTCCTGTAGGGGTTCTCATGGAACTGATGATGAAATTTCTGCTGTCATTTCTGCTGCTGCCCGTCAGGTGTGTGTCAGAGGCATCCCAGCAGAGGGAACAGTTCTCCTCGTTCCGTCCTCCTCCTCGCTGCAGGGGCCCTACAAGACTCTGTGGAGGCTCCTGGAGCAGAGGTCCCTGCTGCTCTTCGTACACGAGTACACCAGGAGGGCTCGCCTGGCCGGGGCCTTCATATCAAGACTGACCCAGCTTCTGGAGGACCAGCTGAAGAGACCGCTGCTGACGCCTGACCGGGACCAGGTGAGGCTCCTCCATGGGAGCTAAAACCCTCTGAGATTCAGTGATGGGAATAACGGCGTTATAATAAACAGTGTTACTAACAGCACTCATTTTTTTCAGTAACAAGTAATCAAAAAAGTTACTGTTACAATGCCATTACCGTTACTGAGGACAAGATGTGCCGTTACTCACCGTTACGTGACTCAGGAAGTACCATCAGAAAATAATACACCTGTTGAAGTGTACGTTTTATAGCCGACACATTATTTCAGTTCATCAACTGGTCAGAAAAAAGCTGTTTATCTGGAACTAACCAACTTGCTCAGTGTTCCTCCATGCAGACAGGCTCCACTAAGCGCGTGGAGGAGGTGGAGTGATACAGTGTGATGTTGAGCCTGTCTGTGTGGAGGAATACTGAGCAAGTTGGTTAGTTGGGAGAGAAGTCCAAGTAACATATTTGAGCATTTTATCTAAACGCAAAAGCTACTTTTCCATCACTAACTCTGTTACTTGTTGGGGAATGTAACTTTAAAAAGTAACGTGCCAAACACTGCTGGGATTCAGCTCAGAGCTGTCTGTCTGCAGCTGAGCAGCAACTCCTCACAGCTGTACAATCATTTACTGTATTCATTATTTTTGTATATTAGACCAGTGGTTCTCAAACTTTTTTACACCAAGGAATCAATTGACACAAATTAGACCACGGATCCCCATTGGACAACATTTTGAAACTACTGAGACTGAATACTTTCTTAGTCAATGTTTGTTCAAATTAGGGCCAGTGGTGCGAATTTATGGAAAAATGGGTAACACTTTACAATAACCATAGTTTATAAGTGGTTAATAAACCATTCATTAATGGTTAATAGACCATTTAGAAATGTAAACAGATAAGCTCACTAACGTTGAATCATCATTTATAAACAGCATATAGACCAATTGTAAATGGTAAATAGACCATTTACAATTGCTTAATAAACCATTTATAAATTGTAAACAGATAGTTTACCATCATCTTTTAATAATTTATTAACAGCATACAAACAAATTTCAAATGGTGAATAGACCATTTATAAGAGGTTATTAGACCCAACTATAAATTGTAAACAGATAGTTTACTAATATTTAACTAACGTTTATAAACAGTATATAGACAATTTATAAAGTGTAAGTAGAACAATGTATAGACCAATTATAAGCGTAAGTAGAATATTTATAATTAGTCAATAGACCATTTATAAACGGTAAACAGATAAGTTATTAATATTTAACAATCATTTATAATTGACAAATAGAATCATTTATAAAGTATGTTGCAACTTTACAATAACCATTTGAGTAATGTTTATGGGTGGTTTATAAACCAATTGTTAATTATTTATAAAGTACGTTGCAACTTTACAATAACCATTTGAGTAATGTTTATAGGTGGTTTATAAACCAATTGTTAATTATTTATAAAGTACGTTGCAACTTTACAATAACCATTTGAGTAATGTTTATAGGTGGTGTATAAACCAATTGTTAAGGTAAATTAACTATGAACTTACATACATATATTATCTATTTGCCAATTATAAATGATTGTTAAATATTAACTCTTTCACTGCCAAAGACGAGTACAACTCGTCTTTGATCATCCATACGTGGTCTGCCAAAGACGAGATAACTCGTCTTTGCGTTTTTTTAAATTGCAATGCCATGCTGAATGTCTTGCCCTACTCCTCTGTGAAGATCAGACTTGTACTATCAAAATAAAGTGCAGAAAAAACATTTGGATTAACAGGTATAAAAAAATATAGCGTCGGTGCTTAACTGGTTCAACTCTGGTGCCTCCAAAGAACCACTTTGCTTTTCCACACACTCCCCCATTCAGGAGCTGCTCCTGTCTTTGCTGCTGCTACAGTTATAAACGGACCTGAAAATTAAAACCCGGTCCGACCTGCGGGTGTTGAACACCGGACCCGACGTGGAAACACAGACTAGGCTTTTAATTAAACTGTATGGGGAAAAAAGGAGGAAAAAGCGCCGTCTTAATTAATCACCACGACCGCGGCAACTGCGTTTTGACGGCGATATGTTTTGATACGAGCGACCGTTAGTTGCTGTTAGCCACGTAGCTCAGCTAATTAGCTGCTGTTAGCCGCGTAGCTCAGCTAATTAGCTTCACCTGTGTTTATCGATAAACAAGCTTAATACGTAGCGATAACGTGTGTGTATCTGGCGTTGATGAGTGAACACAGCATAACGCTGGTCTTGTTGCCGCTGCCAGCCCCTGGAAGAACCGGTTCTTAGCTCTGGCCCAGCAAGAAGTTGGTGCTGGTCTGGAACCAGTTCTAAGAACCAAGAACCGGTGCTTAGGCAGTGGAAAAGCAAAGAACCGGTGCTAAGCAGGCACTGGCTCCGAACCAGCACCGGAACCAGTTTCAGCAACAGAGAGCAGCTTGAAAATCCCGCGGTCTAGTGGAGGAGGAGCGGACGGCGCCGCGGCGAACGGAACGAGAGCTGCCTGCAGACCAGAGGAAGCTGGATCTGATCTCTCGGCAACAAAAACCTGTCGAACTGATCCGCGTGCGCGCGCGCGCACACACACACACACACACACACACACACACACACACACACACACACACACACACACACACACACACACACACACACACACACACACACACACACGTAGGCTACATGCAGGCACGCACACACACTAAAAGAAAGGAGAGAAAAAGTTGTAACTCAGAGAAAAGAAAGAAAAAGGCTGGAGCCTATTGTGTGTCAGTAGCTAAATGTTGTGTCGTCATCAAAAGTCATTTGTCAGTGTTGATTTCATTGCTGTTTACAAGAGAACAGCTGTACAGATGTTGAGGTGTCACTAAAGCAAAATATAATAGAGCCAGTTGTCCTGGTTCACCTGAAAATCACAGCCGACACAAAAACCTCTTTTTCTCAAGATTTTGCTGCCAAAATGGCATTTTGGGCTAAACCCACCTATATTCAACCGCCAATTTCACAAGACTGGAACAAGATAGAAACAAACAGGTTTTTTTGCTGGAAAAGAGAATCTTTCCTTTGATAGGCTGAATGTGTATTTATTAAAAAGGTAGGTACATGGTGGGTCTACCAAAATCAGTCAAAAAGCTGGAAAATGCCTGGCAAGCTGGAGGACGCTGCTCTGAGAATGGCTGGCAGTCAAAGAGTTAATAACTTATCTGTTTACCGTTTATAAATGGTCTATTGACTAATTATAAATATTCTACTTACGCTTATAATTGGTCTATACATTGTTCTACTTACACTTTATAAATGGTCTATATACTGTTTATAAACGTTAGTTAAATATTAGTAAACTGTCTGTTTACAATTTATAGTTGGGTCTAATAACCTCTTATAAATGGTCTATTCACCATTTAAAATGTGTCTGTATGCTGTTAATAAATTATTAAAAGATGATGGTAAACTATCTGTTTACAATTTATAAAATTAAGCAATTGTAAATGGTCTATTTACCATTTACAAATATTGTTTATAAATGATAATTCATCATTGGTAAGCTTATCTGTTTACATTTCTAAATGGTCTATTAACCATTTCTAAATGGTTTATTAACCATTTATAAACTATGGTTATTGTAAAGTGTTACCGAAAAAGGTTAGCAAATTTCTTGAAAAAACTGGTAACTAAAAAAAAAAAAAATTTTTTTTGAAAAAAATGGTAAAAATTTTTCCCAAAAAATAGTTTTGAAAAAATTGGTAAAATTTCGCAAAAAAGTTAAAAAAAATTCAACAAAAAAGTGATAAAATTTCGCAAAAGTAAGAGTAAAAAATTAATAAAATTAATAGATTTCTCCCAAAAAAGTTTTACAAAATTTTGAAAAAAAGTGGTTACGTTTCTCGAAAAAAAAATCAAGAAAAGGTCGTGAAATTAAAATAAAATAATAAAATTGATGAGTAATAAAATTTGAGAAAAAGTTGGGACCCCTGAGGGTCCCCGGACCCCACTTTGAGAACCACTGTATTAGACCATCATTTATAAAAAAGTATGGTTTGAATTAATTGTTAGCGAAACATGGTTGTCGTGACAGCAGCCCTGACTCTGTCCTCTCTGTTCCAGACCTGGTCCTGCTGGCCTTCATGGACGGTTGGTCTCAGCTCTCTGAGTCAGGAGCTCCGGGTCCATCTCAACCACTGGTCCTGTCTCTTCTCCAAAGTCCAGTCTGACCACCACCTGAGGCCTGCTCTAGTCCACCAGACCAGACTACTGGCCCAAATCAAAGAGAACCTGGACTCTGTTGGTCTGCAGGCCCTGGTCCTGATGGAGCGCTACGTCTGCGTCATCCTGTCTGCTCTGGCCCAGACTGAACTAGAGTCTGTACCACGAGAAGTCCTGCAGGATATTCTAGCTGGAACTGAGCTGTATAACCAGGCAGTGGAGGAACAGAGGGCGCAGCACAGCGCCACCCAGCGGAGGACTGGGGTATTACTCCGAGCTCATCAGTCCACAGTGGACGCTGGTCTCCCACACAGCACACAGCACCACCCTGCTGCCTTCTCAGTCAGAGAGCTGACCGTCATCTTAGCCGTGCATCATGCGCAGACGGCGGCCCAGTGGCTGCACAGCTGGGCCTCTGCTCGGAGCTGTCAGGTCTGTCAGGACCAAGTGGACTCTGTCAAGTCCAGCAGCAGCTGTGGGACCTGCAAACTGACATCTGAGTGGACCTGGGAGCAGCTGCAACACAGCAGCTGCGTTCCACCAGCCCTGCTGTCTGTGGACCCTCAGCCCGCGCTGCAGCTGCATCTGCATCTGCATCTGGACAATACTGAAAACCACCGTCCTGCATCGGCCAGACCCACCTCGGTCCAACGTAGACCAGACGGCTCTAGCGAAGACCCAGCCTACCAGTGCCAAACTCACATATCCCACCCCAGTCCAGTCCAGACTGGCGTGGAGCCACAGATCACTTCACCCTTGTCCCAGTCCTCCCACCCCCCCCTGGCCCCGCCCCTGCCTCTGTCAGCCGTCTGCCAACGGGAGCGGTCTTCAGTGCAGTTCCTCTTCCAGCTGCTGGTGTCATGCAGCGACCTGCTGGTTCCACCGCTCTCACACACAGAGGCTCCAGATGAGCGGCTGCTGCTGCCACATGCAAAGACAGATGTATCATCAGCAATCAGACCCACTGACCCACTGACTGGAGCTGCTGCAGCTCTCAGTGCAGCTGACTCTGTGGACTTCAACAGACTGAGTACAGACCTGAACCAGAACCAGAATGTGAAGGGAACTCAGGCGGATTGGGCTGAACTGGACATCATAAGCAGGCTGGAGACCACCTGCAGGTAAAGTCCAGAATGTGAATCGGTTCATCATTGAAGAGCAGTGTAACAGGAGTGATGCTTCTTTTTCCCATAGACAATCTTTGGTGAAGTCTCTCTAATCACATTTAGGGACGGTCTGTACATGAAACAGCTTATCAGTCATTGATCATTAGAATTTGAATAAAACATTAATATTACAATATTGATACTATATGACAATATAATAATTAAAACTTATGTGACTATATTGATTGTAAGAAAAAGTTTAATATCGGACTTTAGCAACATAATAATATAATATAACATAATGATTATCATGAATTCTGTTAGATTCAGCAGCAGCATGTTAAACATCTTCTCCTCCACCTGGGTTGATGAGAGCAGCAGGTGGCTGGACCCTCTGTGATAACACAGTCTGTTTGTGTCCCTCAGCCCAGCTGTCCAGAGGGACAAAGACCCAGAGAGAGAAGACACGGCGGGACTAGAGGGGACAACAGAGGAGCCACACGGCGCCCGGCCTCACTCGGTCCAGTGGTTGGACCTGGGTCAGTCCCTGTTGTTGGCGGATCTTTTGGGCCAGTACCGGGTCCTCCTGTGGACTCTGTCCAGCAGAGCTCTGTGGCTGCACATGTCTGTCCCACCAGCAGGAGACACGGCAGACAGCATCAACCTCCAAGGCAAACACAGAGCCTTTCAGATCCTGGAGCAGATGGGCTCTGCTTCAAACACAGGTCAGGACTCAGACACACACAGCTTGACTTGACTGTAACCACGAGGTTACACCAGTGGTTCTCTAACTGTTTTACATCAAGGCCCCTACATTTAGACAAATTAGACCACGGACCCCTATTAGACGAAAATTGGAAGCAAACACCAGAAACACACAAGTATTTGTTCTGAGACTGAAGAATTTTACTTTTTTAGTCAATGTACGTTCAAATTACAGCAGTGCCAATTGTGTGAATTTTTGAAAATATGTAGAAAAAAACTGGTACAATTTCTCCAAAAATGTTTAAACATTTCTGGAAAAAAGTGGTAAAAATTCTAAAAAAATCCCCCTTGAACCCCCTCAAAGACCCCTGGACTTTGAGAACCGTTGTATTAGACAATTTGATTCAAAGAGGTCTGATTCGACTTTCAACGTCGTCGTTGAAACCTCGTAAAGGGCCATTATGAAAAAAACATTGTACCATTCTGAATAAATAGGCAAGGCAAGGCAGTTTTATTAGTATAGTCCGTTTTTACAACCAGTTTGTCTCAAAGGGCTTCACATGACATCATAACAACATCCTCTGTCCTTAGACCATCACATCCACTGAGGAGAAACTCCATGGAAAACGCTTTGATGACAAATGTCTTGTGCATGTTTTGTGTTGTCTCCTCTAGAACTGGTTCCAAAGGAGTGCAGGGCCACGCTGGAGGAGGTCAGTCTGAAGCTCCTCGTCAACGCAGCACACACTCAGTGGGACGATGGTAGGTGCACACAGACACACAAACATACACCAAATAAGCATAACATTCTGACCACCGGCCTAATTGTGTGTTACTGACTCTGACTGTCTGTCCTCAGAGTTGTGCAGAGGTTTGGGTTCATCTCTGAAGGATAAGTGTCTGCCAGATGACGGCCACTCTGCATCCTCATCTAAGATGATGTCGGTTACCATGGAGCGCTTCCTGCTGCTAACTCCTCCTCTGGTGTCGTCTCTGTGCTGCCAGCTCTCAGGTAAACACACACAACACAACATTATGAAGTCACCTCAGCAGTGGGATTGTAACTCCTGTCAGCTCCAGTTGTTCCTTATCCCTCTGGTCCTAGACCAGTTTAACATATCTGACCACAGACGAACCACATGGACATAAACTTTAATTAACCAGCTCCTTAATTTCCTGTCTTAAATTATTGGACCAACTGATTAATCCAGGTGTGTCTGACCTCACAACAATGGTCAGACACACCTGGATTAATCAGTTTGTAAGTTAATGTAAGAAAGGAAATAAAGGAGCTGGCTTATTTCAGGAAGTAGTGGAGTTGTGCATAGGGCCCATTAAAACCCTTTTTTTTTTTTTAGAAAGCATCTATACTGCTAGAAAAAAACAATCGCTCTGAAAAAGGGCAGTAAAAAAAAGAAGAAGAAAGAAACCCGCTACACAACGACCTTGCAATGATGGAAACGGTTGCACATGGCCATCAGGTCCTGTCTGTCTGCAGTGGAGACACGGCCACTGGGAGGACCGAGTGATAGGACAGTTCCTGTAGAAGTTCCTACCCCCTCCTTTAACCAGGAACTCCTGCAGTGGAAACGCAGCTATTCATGTGTTAAGATTAGGGTTGCAAAATTCCGGGAATTTTCAAAGTTGGAAACTTTCCATGGGAATTAACGGGAATTTATGGGAATTAACGGGAATATACGGGAATTAACGGGAATAAATCGGAAATTTACAAAATTGAAGGTTGGCCCTTAAGAGGGTACTTAAATATAGTTGGAGAAAATATATTGTAGCATAATCTTGGCTAAAACAACCAGATTTAATGCAAGCAACTTGAATATCTATGCTATTCCGTGCATTCCTCCATCACATGCACAGATGATTCCTTGAACGCTGGAGGCCACACTTTTGAGCCCAAAGCACAATAGGAGGGCTCCTTTCATTTAAAGGAGCAAGACAGACGAACCATAAACGGTGATTTGGTGATATTATTCCCATAACCCACAGGGCAGCATCCGCAAAACCAAAACTAAGAAATGCTGGGCGACCCGACCACTAAATAATAACAAAATAACGTTAAAGACAAGATTTTTTTTGATACAGTTTGTTTCAATTACCCCGAATTTCTAGTTAATTCCCATAAATTCCCATAAATTCCCATAAATTCCCATAATTCCCGTGGAAAATTTCCAATTTGGAATATTTCCAAAATTCCCCATCTTAATTTCCCATGGAAAGTTTCCGGAAATTTACCGTTAATTTATTGGAAATTTTCCATCCTTTGCAACCCTAGTTAAGATGCTCTTGGTCACCAAAATCTGCACTGTGGCATCATGATATTGATATTATTTGTCTTTTTGACTAAATTTGAACAATACTTTTCAAATGGATGCTTCCTGTAGCCCTTATCTGTGTGAGCCTGAGCACCTTGGCTACAGGTGGCTCCACCAGACACAGTCATTATACAAGCTGAACCATGGAGCGGCCTGAGGTTATTATGGCCTGAGTCTTTACAGTTGAGTTTTATCATCTAGTGGCTGGCTCCACTCTGCAGCAGGCTCCTCCATCTCAATGTTCTCTCCTCTCTGTGTTTGCATTCTCTCGTGAAAGTCTAGGAAAGTGCTAAACAGATCAACCCTGTCCCTCCTCCTCCCAGGCTCCCCCAGCCTCCTCCCCCTCCACAGACAGTCAGTCAGCCTGGTGCTGGCCACGGTGCAGCTGTCCACAGTCTGGCTCATATCTAAGGCGTACCAGTTTCTGTCCTCATGGAGCCTGGACAGGTTCCTGCTCATCACGCAGGGGGACCTGAAGGTAGGTTCCTCATCCAGATCAACCCTGAGGACATTAAAGGACATGTTATGTAAATTTCACACTGAAGGAATACTTGAACATATTTGTCATTTTCAGGCTCCTCAGGTTGAAATCCACGTGGTTTGAGTCATACAATGATGTCATTAGTTTTTGAATTTGCATAATACCACCCCGACCTGTATGGAGCCACATCACTGACGTAAAAGTTCAGCATTGAAATCTGAATTTGGCATTGTAATAAAAACTTTTGGCATTGTAATAAAAAAAAATGTTATTCAAACCAAAACCCTGCCAGTAATTTGACGCTGAAAAAAAGAAAATTGAAACTGAAAACTTACTGAAAATAATGAATGAATGAAATAAGACAACTTCTGTTACAATGTTATTTTCAATGCTAAAGGTATTACAATGCCAAATTCTGTTATCAATGCCACATTTTCAGTCAGTGATCTAGAAGGGCTGGGCAGTGGTTCATTTACATTTAAAGGGACAGACACTGGAACCAGCTGTTCTGGCTGTTTTGAGAGGATGAAAAGAGCTGTGATGTTTGACCATTGGGGGATTTTGACCAAAGCATGTCACAGACACCTTTCCCACTGGCCAAAAAACCCCTTTAAACCCGCTAACAATCGGCTTTTGGTGGCAGTGGGAAAGGCGCACTGAGCTGTGTCGACGTGGGTCAAACGACTCGGCAAGCGACGCGGGTTAAAATCGCCTCGGTCATCGCGCCAGTCGCGTCTGGGAAAATGGCTACAGACATGTCTTTGAGACACCTGGGAACTATTTTAATTTGTGGAAAAGGAGAATGATATGTCTCCTTTAATGACAGGGGGGGGTCAAATGTGACATCCCAGGAGAGGACAGAGAGGATACAGATTTAAACATGCACCTCACTCCAAGTGTGTTTGTGCTGTGTCTCTGCAGGAGCTCCGAGAGGCATTAGAGGTGTTGGTGCATCAGACCAGGTCTCTGACCATGAGTCCGGACAGCGACCATCATTCCTCTCTCCTCCTGAGGCAGCAGCTGGAGGATCTGGACAGGGCCACGTGTGAGCTGCAGGTGAGCTGGATGCTGCTCCAGGGTTTAGTGGACTAGAGAGAAACAGCCACACAGTAGGAACTCTGTAGATGGAGCAGAGACATACATCTCCATTTCTTGTGTGGCATATAAAAGGTGATGTCAGGTAGAGAGTGAAGCTGCTGTCTGATCCTGGTGTCTGCTCCACATCCCTCAGACCTTCTCCTCTCTGGTGATGAAGACCTTCTCCGGCGACTGCAAGAGGATGTCGGTGGAGATCTTTGAACAGACGATGCCGTCTTCTGTTCACTGGAGACACAACCAGAGGACAGGTACTCAAGTCTGACACTTATCATGTTCACCAAACCATTTCCACCATTTATTGAATCCTTTCTGACAGCGATGGTCAGATCTAGAGGCCATCTGTCATATTGACTTATTAGAATAGAGTCAGAGGCATCGTCACCCACAGCTCATCACACCTGTGTTTCTCTGATGCTACACAGCTTTTCCCAGCAGCCCCAGCGAGTATGCATCGCTGGCAGCTCAGACTGTGATTGGTCAGGTTATAGAGGGCGTGGCTCCGTTTTCCGACGACGCCCGCGTCCAGGCTCTGAGCGTAACCATGACGGCTTTCCTGGAGGCGTGGATGGAGCACATCCTGAAGAAGAAGATCAAGTTCAGGTAGGTTGTGCGGCTCTGTAAGGACATCAGTGTTGTTCTGTGTGTTGTTCATTCTGTTGCACTGGAACCGGGGTCCAACATGGGCTCACTGTTGTGCTGTGGTTCCTCCTCAGTGTGCAGGGAGCTCTCCAGCTGAAGCAGGACTTTGACTCCATCAGAGACCTGATCCAGTCGGACAGATACGGTCTCTCAGCAGACCTCCACCAGCGCCTGCTCAGCCTGCGGTACGTTTTTTTTTTATGATCAATTTTTTATTGTTGTTTTTCATATTATTGAGGGCAGACATTTTATATTCACAAATAGGTCAGAGATAGCCATTTCTGCCCCAACCCTTAATCCAACCCTCCCCCCAACCCCGGTGGTGAACCCAAGGCAAGATCAACATAATCATACAAAACAATAGCTGCTATTACAGCAACAAAACAAAACGAACAAACAAAACAAACACACACAAAAAAAAAACCCATAATAAAAGAAAAGGGGGAAAAAAAAAAGGCATTAATCACATACAAAAGAACAGCAAAAGAAAACAAAACCAAACAAAAAAAAAAAAAAAAAAGAAGAAGAAAGAACGCAATATGGAAAATTTTCATTACAAACTTCAGCTTCAATCACACACACACACACACACACACACACACACACACCTACACAGTCATTCCACAGACAAGCTCAACATGAACATTATACCAAGTACAGACTACAACAGTAAGGCACATATCTTTTGCAGAAGCCTTGACCAGCAGGAGACATTCTGTGCTTTGACATGGCGAAGTTGTGCAGAAGACCGCTCCATCTGAGCAATCTCCTTGTAGCTCAAGAGCCATTCCCTCACTGACAGCATATGTGGCAGTTTCCAGCGACAAGCTATAATTCTTTTTGCAGCTGTAAGACCGGCTAACAAAAGTCGCTTTTCATTTACAGTAAGCTTTAATAATGAAGTGTCATTAAGCAGGAGCAATTGTTGCGAGTGAGGGACAGATATAGTCAGGAGATTAGACAGGGTGCTTGCCACATTTAACCAAAATCTTTCAACCTCTGGGCACTGCCAAACCATATGGATAAACGTACCCATTTTATTGTTTGTACAAAACTCACAATAAGGATCATCTCTGATCTTCATTTTATACAATCTCTGTGGAGTAAAATAAGATCTGTGGATAAAGTTGTAATGTGTCATCTGATGGTTAGCATTTCTAGATGACAAAGTTACATTAAGCCAAATAGTGTGCCAATCTATAGCAGAAGAACATTTTATGTCTTTTCTCCAAACACTATCAAGTGGAAGAGATTTGTAAGAGGCCACTGTTATGTATTTGTAAATGGCCGAGACAATTCCACCCTTTTCCTTATTTTTAGTCAGCAGTACATGCATGGGATGATTTTCCAAAGGTGTGCCCCATGGTACACCCTGAGCCCGCATAGCTGCACGTAATTGCAGATAGAAAAAGAATGACGTGCCCGGGAGGTTATAAGATTTTTGTAAATCATGGAACTCACGGAGACCTTGTTGACCCACAATGTCTTGGATTTTATGAACACCTTTATCAGACCATTGTGGAAAAATAATTGGTTTACTGTCTATTAAAAGGAAATGATTATTAAAAATGGGGGACTGAGAAAAGAATTTGTTACAAACTTTTGCTAGTTTCTGCACTTTGTGCCATACAGTAAACATATATGCAATGATTGGACCAAAAACTCGTTTTACTATCTTCTGTGGTGTATTTGAGTAAATAAGAGTTGCTAAGTTGTATGGATGTATTAATTGCTCCTCAATCGGGCGCCAAGACACCTGAGATGTTGAATCTACCCAAACAGTGAGTGGCCGCAAGGCAAAGCACCATGCATACCATTCAAAATTAGGAAGGTTAACACCACCTGCTGACTTAAATCTCTGCAAGGTGGAGGCCTTGATTTTAGGTTTTTTCTTATTCCACAAATAAATGCTAGTGAAGGATTTTAACTTCCTCCAGAAGCCGGTTGGTGGGTCAAGAGGTAACATTGCAGTGATAAAATTAATACGAGGTAATATGTTCATCTTTAAAACAGAGAGTCTCGACTGAAAGGAGGTAGGGAGTTTGCTCCATCTTTTCAAATCATTATGAGTGTCATTAAGTACTTTATTATAATTCTTATTGATTATAGCCTCCAGAGAAGAAGAGATATAAACCCCTAAATATTTAAAGTAGTTAACAACAGGAATATTAAGGGGAAGTGTATTATCCTTCAAGTCTCCCAGAGGCAATAATGAGGATTTCGTCCAATTAATTCTATATCCTGACAGATCGCCAAAATCTTCAAAGATCTTAAGCAAGTGAGGCAGTGACTTAGATGAATTTTTTGAAAAAATCAAAATGTCATCCGCATACAGGGAAATGACATGAGGTGTATCACAAATCATCACTGGCTCTAGTAAGTCTGACTGTCGAATAGCCTGTGCTATAGGCTCTAATGAAAGAGCAAACAAAAGGGGGGATAAGGGGCAGCCCTGCCGAGAGGATCTAGAAACTGGAAATCTGGATGAGCACAAGTTGCCAGTTAATACCACCGCACTTGGGTTATGATATAACATTTTAACCAGGGAAATAAAACCTTCCCCAAGCCCCATATGTCTAAGCACCGCCCATAAGTAATTCCACTCTAGACGATCAAACGCCTTCTCTGCATCTAATGAGAGAATGGCTGTTTCATCTGACCTTGAGGCTGAATGGATAAGATGGAGGAGGCGACGGACGTTATCAGATGCATATCTCGACTTCATGAAGCCAGTTTGGTCATGATGAATCAGGTGGGGTAGATAATTCTCCAAACGGCTTGCCAAAATCTTGGCGAAAAGTTTAATTTCGCAATTCAGAAGACTCAGTGGCCTATAAGAAGAACAGTCAGTGGGCAATTTATCCTTCTTCAACAAGAGAGTTATCACAGCAACATTTGAGCTGGTAGAAAAGGAACCCTTTGAAATAGAAAAATTCATCATGTTAAGAAGCAATGGGCCTAGTTGAGACCAAAAATGAACAAAAAACTCTGGGGGTAATCCATCCAGCCCAGGTGATCGATCTTTATTCATTTGTCTTATAGTTTTTTCCAGCTCTACCAAAGTAAAGGGTGCCTCCAATATATTAGTCGCCTCTGAGGTCAATTTTGGTAAATTTAAAGATTCTAAAAATTTTGTACAGGCTTGTTCATCATGGTTGATCTCTGATTTGTAAAGATTTTGATAAAATAGTTTAAAAGTGCTGTTAATTTCTATAGGGTCAGAAGATAAGATACCATCATTGGTCTCAATTGCTGCGATGTTTGCTCTATCTTCATTCGTCCTTAATTTAAGGGCCAGGAGGCGGCTGGGGCGAGCGCCATTCATATAGAGATTCTGCCTGGTACGATGAATTGCAAACTCTGCATTCTGTCTCAACAGGCCACTGAGTTCCTCCAGTAACTTCTGGCGCTTATTTATATTCTCAGCTGAATTGTCATTTAATATTGCTTGCTCGACGGCTGCAATTGCAATCTCCAAAGATTCAATGCGATGTTTCCTTGTTTTGTTCAGATTTGAAGCAAAAGAAATAGTTTTATTTCTGATGCAGCCTTTGACTGCATCCCACAATACTCGGGGATCATCAACTGAGCTGCCATTGATTTTAATGAATTCATCCAATTCAGTCTCAAGTTCTTGTTTGAAGGTGTCATTTTGAAGTAGGGTGGTATTAAATCGCCAGCGAGGAGCTTTTGATTTGACAGCTCTTATAGAAAAAGTGCACAAAACAGCTCTATGATCAGACAATGATACTGGGATCATATCAGTATTGCAAATATCACGAAAAAGAGTTTTAGAGGCAAAAATATAATCAATTCTTGAAAAAGTCTTATGTCGGGCCGAAAAGAAAGAAAATTCCTTAGTGGAAGGATTCATCATTCGCCAGACATCAATCACTCCATGATCATTTGCTAATTTCTGCATCGCAATTGATGCTCGCTGTTGCTCTGCACTTCCTCTTATGCCTGTGCGATCAATATCATGCAGCCATACTGAATTAAAATCCCCACCTATCAGAAGTTGGTATTCTGGGAGATCTAACAAAATAGAGGCCAGGGAGTCATAAAAATTCTGATCAAAGGAGTTAGGGGCATAAACACATATTAAAGCTATTTTAATACCATCTAAAACTACTTTGCAAAATGTAATACGACCATCATCGCTTCCACCTGTTCCCAAAATGGAAAAATTTAGATTGCGTTTTGCAGCGATGAGGACACCTTTGCTTTTAGTTGTATGGCATGAGGAGGCGATCACATGATAGTATTTATTTTGCAATCTACATACATCAGCCTCCAAAAAATGTGACTCCTGAATGAAAGCAAAATGGACATTTTTCCTATGAAACATCTCAAGGGTGCTTATGCGCTTCTGAGGAGAATTAAGGCCCCGTGAGTTCCAAGACAGCACTGTAATCTTATTTGTAGCCATTATTATTCATGTATAGAAATGCTGACACCAAGAAAGCCTGTACCCAATCCATCGCCCTCCCTTCCACACCCATACACATCCATACACAAATATGAAAAAAAAAGAAAAGAAAAATGAAATGAAAAAAAACAAACAACAAAAAAACAGAGAAAAGAAAAAAAAGGGCAAAAAAAAATAAAAAAAATACTGATACAATTTTCCATCCTGCCTTAAGTAAACCCTGTCCCCACTCTTCATTTGGAGAGAGAGCAGGCCCATGACCCCAAAACAAAAAAAGTACACCAGTGTCCATGAAGGAGCAGACTAATTCGCCCCCCCCACCCTCCATATGAGTTTCATTCAGACTACATGGCAACAGTGGGCTCTTCGGGCCACAGGTAGTCCCCATTATGACGTCATGTCGGATTCAAAGTATTAAATAAACAATTAAGTCCACAGGCAAAAAAAAAAAGGAAAAAAAAAGAAAAGAAAATGTAATTTAAAAGAATAAGTAGGGGAAAAAAAGAAAAAATACTAGGAAATAATGGATAGCCTAAGTAAAAGTAGCAAAAATTAAATAATTAAGTGGTCCGCTCATACAGGCCAAAAAAAAAAAAAAAAAAAAAAAAAAGGGGGGGGGGGCAATGAGGGAAAAAAAAGGGGGGGGTTAAAAAAAAAAGAAAAAAAAAAAAAGAAAGAAAAAAAAGAGATCCAGTCTAGTGGCCCCGACAGGGTTCAGTCTTACCATGTCTGGAATAGCCTACATTGTCCCCCTCACGGAAGTTTTTAGTCCTTGTCCAGTGAAGCTAGAAACTTTTCAGCCGCCCCCGGCTCCGCAAAGGTGTAGATGTCATGTCCCCGAGAAAGCTTGATTGTAGCCGGGTATAGCAGGAAAGCCTGGAAGCCTTTAATACGAGCTGCATGCATCACTGGATAGCAAGGTTTGCGGCGTCTGGTGGTCGCCTCACTATAATCTGCGGCAAACTTCAGGAGAGTGCCTGCCACCTCCGGGGGATTCTTCCTTGCTTCGTTCAGTAAACGATCTCTGTCCGTGTAGCGTAGACATTTAACAATGAGCGGCCGTGTACGCTGTGTATTCCGCGAGCCTGCCTTAGTTAAATGCCCGAGCCGGTGAGCTCTCATCAGCTCCGGAGGAGCAGACCCGAAAGCTGGAAACCACTTCGGAATATTCTCACCCAAGTACGCGAGTAGATTCGAGCCCTCGGTGTCCTCTTTCAGGTTGAAGATGAGCAGGTTGTCTCGGCGTGCCCGGTCCTCCATGTCCGTGAGCTTAGCCTCGTAAGCTTGCAAGTTCTTCTGACACACAGCTGCGGACTTTTCCGTGTTAATGACGCGCTCCACGAGGCTCGCCGTTTCAGAGCGGATGACTTTGATTTCTTCTGTGTGTCTTGATAAAACAGCATTCATACCGTCAATGCGCTTTTCGAGTCTGTTGGCACGCTCCTCTGATTTCTCCTCTGCCTCCTTGAAATGTTTGGTCAGGAGGTCCTCCATGAGATTCGCCAGGGCCGAATTCTCCTCGCCGAGCTCTTTGTGTAGATGAGCCATTCTCTCTTGTTTAGCGGCGGTTTTTTGTCTAGTGTCCGGCATTTACTTGGACTGAGAATGTGCGTTAATCTGGTTCTTCCAATATTCCAAAAATAGACGTGTAGTCGTGTATTTCTTAAAAAGATTAAGGAGGGTGGACGCCGAAGTTACCTACGCCGCCGCCATGACACCGGAAATCCTAAAAACTACAATCCCATCTCAGGTCAGCCTGCGGTACGTTGACCGTACACTGTTAACTATTCATCAGAAGCTTCACTGTAGGGACTGTGGTGCTCAGGGGACTTGAATTTGATTTTAAACATTTCCAGGTCTGGAAAAGTATGGAAATGGAAACTACTGTATGGAAATATATTGATCTTAAAGGGATAGTAGCATTTTTTTTAAAGTGGCATTGTATAATCTACAAATAGCCCCTAAGTACTTTAATTGCAGTAGAAGACTCTCTGCACTCCTCCCGTTAGCAACGCCACCCCATAATAACCCTGTCCAGAGATTTACAACATACATTGTTGTGAATGGACCCAAAGAAACGGCCTATTTTCGTGGCCTAAAAGAGGTTTAACTGAAAAAAAAAATACAGGGTTATGGGCTGGCGTTGCTAACGGGAGGAGTGCAGAGAGTCTTCTACTGCAATTAAAGACACTTAGGGGCTATTTGTAGATCATACAACCCCACTTTAAAAAAAATGCTACTATCCCTTTAATACTTCCCTGGGTTTGGTCTTATCTGAACTTATTTGGGTTAATTATTTGTACGCACTATTGTACCTAGCTACCATCTCCTGGAAATGATTTGGTGATATAATGGTATACAAATTCAGAATAATGAAAACTAATGATTAATTGCATGATTTATTTACATGATACACATCTAATTACTCAGGTATCACAAATTAGATCTTTACTGAGAAGTCTGGAAAAAGTACAGAATTTTGAAATGTCAAATGTGTAGGAACGCTGCTGCTCACAGATCAGTTCAATCAAAGACACTCATTCACAAATGTATAGAGTCATTGTAAACTAAAAACAATAGAAAGCTCAGCAGTTGGGCGTAGTTCTATGGTCTTAATTCATTCTATTACAATCTATTGACTGTGTCATATCTAAGACACAGTCAGAGTCTTGTGCTGTGTCTCAATTCCAATACTTCCATATATAATATACTGTAAGTATTTTGAGTATGTACTGTATGTGTGTCTCAATTTACAAGTCAAAATGCAGTGTGTGGTAAGAACCTGGCTCCACACTTCACTCAGTCAGTTCACAAACCATCCTCAACAGACAACAAGAATCACTCTGCAGTATCTGGAGATGAGACATGAACTGTCTCAGACCTGAATGTGAGTGTTTGACCTGTGTCCACCTCTTTGTGTCTGCAGGGTCTTCCAGCAGGTGGACTCAGCAGTGGTGTGTCTGCTCCAACAGCCTCAGACCAAACCCTACCTGCACTCCAGAACCTGGGAGCCTTTCACACGCTGCTGTGAGTAGGACTGCAGTCTCAGAGTGTCAGAGCAGCGCAGTGTGGAGGACAAGGGACGATTATTAGTATAGTCCATCTTATCAAACAGTCTGTCTCAAAGGGCTTTACACAGCATCATGAGAGGAGAGGAGAGGGCCAAGGAAGGGTTTGGAGAACTTTCAGTTCAGAGTCATCAAAACTCTTCTGGGGGGGGGATTATAGATTTTGGGTGAAGTATCCCTTTAAGTTGACTGTCCCTAATGTGAGTGTGTAACTGTGTGTAACTGTGCAGGTCCCGCTGGCAGCAGACACAGCTCTGATGCAGCCATGGGCAGCAGTATCACCAACCTGGGCTGTGTGGAGGGTGAGGAGCTGACCCAGGCTGACCCGTCTGTCATCATGTCTGACCTCCCCCCGGTGGACCCCCCCAGCCCCGGGGAGCCCTACCTGGCCCCCAGGTAGCTACGTGTGACTGACCAGCGAAGGCCCTCTGTCTGGAGGTTGTGAGTTCTCCAGCAGTAACGTCTCCTCTGTCTGTGTGTGTGTTCCAGTCTGGCTCTGGGTGCTGCTCAGCAGGACTGGTTGGACCTGAGGATCCACGGCAACAGTCGTCGCTGGAGGCTGCCGGGACTACAGTGTCTCTCCAAGACTGAACCCTGAACACTCACACACACTGACACGCACATCTGTATATACTGTATAAGAACCTCTGGAAGCTACTTTTTAAAGATGTGAATCTATTTATTAATTAAAATAAAAAAATACTTGTTTTACCAGCAAAAAATATTTTCATGTTCCTGAATGTAATAATTTTGTATTCATATGTTTCATCACCATAACTTTGTGATAAAGTGTTTTCTATGTGGATGGTGCCTTCTACACTGTGCTGTGAGCCAGTGGATTCAGCTGGAATGAAATAAACATGAAATGCACCATGATAACAAACACTGAGAGGCGTCTGTGGTTATTACAGAGGAGAGAGGCTGACAGACTTTCATCATGGTTTGTGTATCCAGAGTTGTTTTTTGACCTATGACCTATGAGGACAGACTGGACCAGGAACTGTCATCAGGGACTTATTTGTCTGGACCACCTGTGGTCCAATCAGCAAACAGAGACACATCAACTTGATTTACTGTAAAATGATCACACTCAGATACTGTTAGAAGAAAGACAGGAGATCTTTCCCTTTTTATGTTGGGTTTTTCGTTACACAGAGAAGGACCTGCAAAGCAAATATTCACATTTCCTTTTCATTCATGATCCTTACACACATTGTCCTGACACAACACCTGAAATGACAGATTCCAGGTTCTTTGAGTTATCCCTTCCATGTTTCACCAGTGTTAAAAACAAACACAGCTTATTTACTGGTTGCATATGTGCAAGTAGATGAAAAAATTACTTGCACTGTCTCAATATTTAGGGGCAAAATGCCTCCGTTCAGGGGCAGTCTGGAGCCCTGCAGGCTACTCATTCTGTGTGACACGCTGTCAACACCGATGCTGTCAACAGCCCATAATAACACAGGAGGAACTTGTCACTGGTTTTCAGTGAGTTACAGTCATGGATAATATAATACATCCATGGTTACAGTAAACAGGGTCTTCTCGGTCTTCTTCCGCACGCCGATCCACCAGGCGGCGGTAATGAGCCTGTAAGCCGCTGGGCAACCAGAAGAGGGCGGGGCCAACACGTTGGCGGAAATTTAGCAGGAGAAGAAGAAGGAGGAGGAGGAAGAAGTGGATTGTAAACATGGTGCTGCTCCACTGACCCGGGGTCCAGGTCCAGGTCCAGGTCCAGGTCCAGGATGGAGAGTCCGGAGCTCAGCTTCACTTTGTTCTACGTCGTCTTCAGTCTGTGCTTCGTGTTCACGCCCACCGAGTTCCGCTCTGCCGGTCTCACCGTCCAGAACCTGTTCTCGTCCTGGCTGGGCAGCGAGGACCTGGGCTTCGTCCAGTACCATGTCCGCAGGACCAGCGTCACCGTGCTGGTCCACTCCGCTCTGCCCCTGGGTAAACACCACACACCACACAACTACACAACCACACAACTACACAGCTACACAGCTACTGTACACAGCTGGGCTCAGCAGCGGGACACAGTGAGGAGGTTCTAGTGTCAGACACGTAGAGCAACGCCCACTGTACACTGTGTTCTACTGTGTTCAACTACTGTGTACTAAGTTACTGTGTTCTACTACTGTGTACTAAGTTACTGTGTTCTAACGTTACTGTCTTCTACTACTGTGTAGCCTACTACCACTGTGTTTTGTGTCTTACTTCTGTGATCTGCTGTGTACTACTGTGTTCTACTTCTGTCTACTTATGTGCTCTACTGTGTACTACTTCTGTGTACTACTGTGTTCTACTTCTGTCTACTTATGTGTTCTACTGTGTACTACTTCTGTGTACTACTGTGTTCTACTGTGTACTACTTCTGTGTTCTACTGTGTTCTACTTCTGTGTATTACTGTGTTCTACTTCTGTGTTCTACTGTGTACTACTTCTGTGTTCTACTGTGTTCTACTTCTGTGTTCTACTGTGTACTACTTCTGTGTTCTACTGTGTTCTACTTCTGTGTACTACTGTGTTCTACTGTGTTATACTTCTTTGTTCTATTGTGTTCTACTACTGTGTACTGCAGTGTTCTACTGTGTTATTCTACTGTGTGTCCTACTTCTGTGGTCTACTGGGTGCAGTGTTCTATTTCTGTGCTCTACTGTGTACTACTTCTGTGTACTTATGTGTTCTACTGTGTACTACTTCTGTGTACTACTGTGTTCTACTTCTGTGTACTACTGTGTTCTACTTATGTGTTCTACTCTGTACTACTTCTGTGTATTACTGTGTTCTACTTCTGTGTACTACTGTGTTCTACCTCTGTGTACTACTGTGTTCTACTTCTGTGTACTACTGTGTACTACTTCTGTGTTCTACTGTGTACTACTTCTGTGTACTACTGTGTTCTACTTCTGTGTTCTACTGTGTTCTACTTCTGTGTATTACTGTGTTCTACTTCTGTGTTCTACTGTGTACTACTTCTGTGTTCTACTGTGTTCTACTTCTGTGTTCTACTGTGTTCTACTGTGTACTACTTCTGTGTTCTACTGTGTTCTACTTCTGTGTATTACTGTGTTCTACTTCTGTGTACTACTGTGTTCTACTTCTGTGTACTACTGTGTTCTACTTCTGTGTACTACTGTGTTCTACTTCTGTGTACTACTGTGTTCTACTTCTGTGTACTACTGTGTTCTACTTCTGTGTACTACTGTGTTCTACTTCTGTGTACTACTGTGTTCTACTGTGTACTACTTCTGTGTACTACTGTGTTCTACTTCTGTGTACTACTGTGTACTACTTCTGTGTACTACTGTGTTCTACTTCTGTGTACTACTGTGTTCTACTGTGTACTACTTCTGTGTTCTACTGTGTTATACTTCTTTGTTCTATTGTGTTCTACTACTGTGTACTGCAGTGTTCTACTGTGTTATTCTACTGTGTGTCCTACTTCTGTGGTCTACTGGGTGCAGTGTTCTATTTCTGTGTATACTATGTACTACTGCTTAACAACTACTGTGTATTGGTCCAGTTCCACGTATCTGTATTTCTGGCCTGTAATCCATCACACTTACACAACTATTGTCTAACTATTGTGTCCCACTACATCTCTGAGTGCTGTGTTTGTGTGGGTCAGGCTCAGGGTCAGGGTCAGGGGGTCTTTGTGGGGGGGCTGGCTGCTGCTGGCTGCTGTGGCTCATGTCTGTGCTCTTCATCTCTCCAGGTTACTACATGGGGATGTGTATCGCTGCTCCAGAGAAGAACCTAGGCTATGTCCACCAGGTTAGCCTGTCTCTCTCTCTTGCTCACACATGCACACGCACACTGGATACACTCCTGTGCGATGAGTATGTCTTGAATCAGTTGTGGTCCTGTGTGTCCTCGTCTGAGGACATGTGGAGGACGTCTCTGTGTCAGTGACAGCCTGTGATGTCACGTTGTGTCTCCCCAGGTCAGCAGCAGCTGGAGAGCCTTCCTCCTCCTGTCCCTCTGCCTTCAGCTGACCAGCTGGACGCTGGTCATCTACTGGTCCCGCCATCGCTGGCACAACCATCCAATCAGCCGGGCCCTGCAGGCCCACGTGCAGCCTCCCCACTCAGGCTGGGGCTCCGTCGCATCCAATGTCAACACCGAGTTCAGACGCATTGATAAGTTTGCTACGGGAGCACCAGGAGCCAGAGTCATCGTCACAGACAGCTGGGTGTTGAAGGTGAGTGAAAGACTGGACACTACGTCTCAGCACAAGAGGGACGCCAGATAGATAGATAGATAGATAGATAGATAGATAGATAGATAGATAGATAGATAGATAGATAGATAGATAGATAGATAGATAGATAGATAGATAGATAGATAGATAGATAGATAGATAGATAGATTAATAGATAGATAGATAGATAGATAGATGCAGCACTCAGATCTCACTCTCGGTACTACTGTAACAATAAATAACATACATATATTTATGCTTACATAGAAAAAGTCTATGAGTAAAAAGGAATAAAAATATATTAGATTAATCAGAAAGTACTAGATGTGAGTTCTGAGGTGTGGCAGTGTGGAGCATCTGGTGGTCTTTGTCTGGATGCTGCACAGCCTCCTAGTGATGTCTCACCTCTGCCCTCTGGACCAAAGCTCCCAGGGGACAGACAGGCTTATCTATGCTGATTTAAACATATCTGTGCTTTACTCAATACATGGAACCTTCATCTGTAACTGGCTCCATATAGACACAAACCATCACTATAGCAGTGTTGGGCAGGTTACTTTTAAAAAGTAATCAGTTATAGTTGCTAGTTACTTTCTCCAAAAAATAACTAAGTTAGTAACTGAATTACTACATTCCAAAAGTAACTAATTGGAAAAGTAAGTCCTGGTGGACTAAAAAAATGTAGGGCTGTATAACCTACACTTTAACGGGTGTATTACTTTGTGACGGGACTTCTTGAAGGATAGTAGCATTTTTTTAGAGTGGGGTTGTATGATCTACAAATAGCCCCAAAAACACAGTTTTTATTTGGAGCTAACCAACTGCTGATCGGCGGGCACTAACCCTGGGTGGAGGGATACATGAGTTGGTTAGGTCCAAATAAAAACTGCATATTTCCTGCACTTTGAAGGGCTGGAGAAAATTATTATTATAGCAAATAATGGAGCTTCGTTTTTTCACGTAAAATCTCTTTTAGGCCACGAAAATAGACCATTTCTTTGGGTCCATTCACAATAATGTATGTTGTAAATCTCTGGGCAGGGCTATGGGCTGGCGTTGCTAACAGGAGGAGTGCAGAGAGTCTTCTACTGCAATTAAAGTACTTAGGGGCTATTTGTAGATCATACAACCCCACTTCAAAAAAATGATACTATCCCTTTAACAGTGCATTTTATTGTCAGTAACGTTACCGGTGTTATAACGGGGGAAATTCCCATCACTGTGCTTATAGAAGCTAACAGTGTGAGGTTGTTCTGACCTGATCACATGGGGGAGAAGAATCCTCTAAAATATCCAGTAAAAGCATGGAGCGTCATGTTACCATGGTGTCCCCCCCTCCAGGTGACCACCTATCACGTCCACATGGCCTTACAGAGTGACTGTCATGTGACAGTGACAGAGTCCAGACAGCACCAGCTCAATCCAGACTCGGCCTCTCCCGCCCAGATCCTGACCCTGAGGGTGGAGAGCATCAACCCAGCCGTCACAGCCTTCGACATCAGGTGTGTTCTTAGAGAGGAGAGCCGGAGAGCTGGATCAGGTCCTGGTCTGGTAGGACAGATCAACACAAGTCATGACAGGGGAAAAAAACAAAAACCAAGTCCCCCCTTCTCTCCACTGTTGACAGGCTGCACTCTACAGAGTACGCAGAGCTCAGGGAGAAGCTCCACGCTCCCATCAGGAACTCTGCCAACGTGGTCATCCACCAGACCATCAGCGAGCTCTTCCTGGAGACCTTCAGAGCCCAGGTGGACCTCAACCAGTCCTACTCGCTCCCCAGTGGACAGGTACGTGTTCGTCCTCACCCCCTGTGTGACCACAGTGAGAATGTAAAGTGAATCTGAGGACAGTGTGTCTGCGTCCACAGGAGATCGAGCCCTGTATCGGCTGCATGCAGGTCCCAGCCAACACCAAGCTGCTCAGGCTCTGCCACGCTGAAGGTGAGTGTTATTAACCCTCCTGTTGTCCTCCTGGGTCAAAGAAGGAAGGAAGGAAAGAAAGACAAAGGGAAAGAAGGATGGCAGGAAGAACAAAGGGAAAGATGGGAAGAAAGAAGGAAGGGAAAAAGGAAGGAAAGATAGATGAAGGGAGGGAACAGATTGGGTCAGTTGGGTCAAAAGGGAAGGAAGAAGTAAGGATGAAGGGAAGGAAGGAAGGAAGGAAAGACAAAGGGAAGGAAGGCAGGAAGAACAAAGGGAAAGATGGGAAGAAAGACTGAAGGGGAAAAGGAAAGATGGAGGGAGGGAACAGATTGGGTCAGTTGGGTCAAAAAGGAAGGAAGAAGTAAGGACGAAGGGAAGGAAGGAAGGAAGGAAGGGAAAAAGGAAGGAAAGTTGGAGGGAGAAAACAGATGTGTTCAAGGAAGGACAAAGGGAAAGAAGGAAGGAAGAAGGGAAAGAATGGAAAGAAGGAAGGCAAAAGAGAAGGAAAGAAAGATGGAGGGAGGGAACGGATCAGTTCAATTGGATCAAAAGAGGAAGGAAGAAGTGAGGACGAAGGAAGGAAGGAATAGAAAAAGAATTGTGAAAGAAGGAAGAGAGAAAGGAAGGAAAGAAGGAAGGATGGAGGAAGGGAACAGATTGGGTAAATTTGACCCAGAAGGACGACGGCAGGGTTAATCATGGTATTAAACACCACAATGAATTGATTGCAAAGATTCCTGAATACCGTCACTTTCAAAAAATTAATAATTGGTCATATTTTAATAGATATTTAAAATATTTGATAATTAGTAATGTATATTTTTTATAGATTAGAGATTAATTAATGCATAATAATGGTGATAATCGTAACACCGTGATTATTTCTCTGACAATAATCGTACCAAGAACATCTATAGTTGTCACATCCCTAGTGTGCACAGGTGCTGATGTGACTGTGTGTGTGTTACAGGAGCTGATCAGGAGTCAGATTGTCAGGAGTGTTTCTGCAGACCCATGTGGTGTCTGTCCTGCCTGGGCCGATGGTTCGCCAGCCGCCAGGACCAGCAAAGACCAGAGACCTGGTTGTCCAACAGAGTCCCCTGTCCCACCTGTAGAGCCAGATTCTGTATACTGGATGTCTGCATGGTCCGCTAGCAACACACACACATGCAAAGGGACTTTACCCCCTGGAAATGAAAGGGGGGGGTTGTGATTTTTACACAACGGGGAAGTGGACTGAACTGATCTGAGCTCAGTTCTTTGCTCTCTGTAACAGGAGGAGTGATGTAGAAGATGTGGTTGGGCTCAACATGGTGTATGGTGCAATGGTTTTTGTTTGTTTGCTGTCAGAGAAGTGTTTGTTTTTGTTTTTCTGGAAAGTGGAAGGTTTTGATTCATCAATATTAAAAACTGATATGTTCTCTTTCACTGGAGTCCACACTTTTAGTCTCATGATGAGCTCACTTTGCTCCCACTGGTTACCTGAGGTCTGAACTACAACGCAAGTAGAACCATGTAGAAAACCTGAGATATGAGGAGAAACGCTAGTCTTCTACTGGCTTCTACCACAGGGCCCCACTGTGAACCCAGAAATGTTGAGTACCCCAAAGTTTTATGTTAGAAATATATAGTACGGGTGCCCAGCATTCAGAAACTGTGGGATGCTAACTTATATATATTGGGCAATTAGCATACATTAGCATAATCGCCTATATGGGAAATATTTCAACAACTGCTTGGCTGATCTGGCCAATATTGGAGTGGTTTTAGGGGTTATTGATGATGCTGAATCCATTTCTGACATTTTCAAAATGTCAGCCAAATCTTAAAGCTGTACAGAAATGGCCATTTGTTCTGTCTGTCGGGCCGAGTTGTGCCGAGCTGCAACACGACTTTACCCGAGTGAGGAACGCGGATTTGATTGGTCGTTATCGAGCGGGCGGGATATTCAAAGCTCCGTGTGTGTGTGCGTGTTTAGACGTTTGAATGACGGATGACAGATCCAATATCAGTGGCTTTTGAATCGTGTACAGGCTGACGTATAATCCGTGCGCCTGCAATGTCCAATGCGAAAAAAAAATACAACACCTTCATCCCGGATTTACTCAAAAATAGAATTTTGCACAAAGTTTGGCCTACATCGTCTCTTAGATGAGTTTTTACATTAATTTTATGACCCAGAGTGGGCTCAAATTCAATTTTCTTTTCTGTACACCTTTAAGTTTTAGATTAGAGGATGCAGGTAGGACATAAAGATGAGTTCTAATCCCGACTGTTGTCATGGGACTGAGCTCTGACTGACCAATCAACAGAGGCTGACAGCTGGTGTCTGTTACAGATTTATTCACATATCTGACAACTAAATGTTACAAGAAAAAGAAAACAAATGCGCTCCAGTTTGATTTTTTCTAGAATTAAGCACTTAATATTCACTCCCAGTATATTTACATGTATTTTTTTTATTAATTGAAGTGAGAGAGAAGGAGGGAGAGCGCTACGGTTGCTAGAAACAGACTATAAGACATAAAAGCTGCTGTGGGGGGATGGGACCGTTAGGTTAGAGAGGACTGAGCTGTATTACGCTGGTCTCCATGTTACTAGCAAATGTTATCCATGAAAACAAAAGCTAGTCCAGCTGCAGGAAGAGTTCAAGCAGCAGACACACTCAGTAAATACTGTCAACTGGTCAATGGAAATGTCCACATTTGTTCTTCGCACACTCTGTACAGTACTTGTACTTGGGCTTGTCTCTTCCCCAGCCTCCACACTCTTAGAAATAAGGGTTCTAAAAGTGTTCTTCTACAAGGGCTGAGGTTCTACCTGGAACCATTTGCTTCTGAAAAACCCTTTCCTGAAGAAAGGGTTTTTCGAGGGTTCTTGGTAACATTAAGGGTTCCGGTAAAAGGGTGGAACTCCATGTGTGAGTTCTAGATGAAACCGTAAGAAGTCCGATATTTTCTGGATGAAACCCCCAGTAAGGCTTCTGGGTGAAACCAATACGCCAGAACCTCTCATTTGGGGTTCTAGGTGTAACCTTTCACAGACGGTTCTAGATATAACCCTTTATGTTGGGTTCTTGGTATAACCCTTTATGTTGGGTTCTAGGTAGAACCCTCCAAAATGGTTCCAGGTACCTTTATAAAAGGTTCTACCTGGAGCCAAAAAGGGTTCTCCTATGAGGACAAGCCGAAGGACCTTATATGGTTCTAGATAGCACTTTTATTTCTAAGAGTGCAGATACATCCATGTCATGTTATAAGTGGGACAAAGACACAAAACCCTGCCCCAGCCTCAGGACCACTCAGTCAGAACAACATGGTAGAGTAGGGACTGCCGTCTGATTGGACCCAAACGTGTCCCCAGTGAGCCTGGTAGAGGACGACTTCCCAACCTGATCACTGGGATGTTGAACGGCAGCGCTGCACACAAACAGGGATTAAATGATAAAGAACACAAACACCTCCTGTGAAGTGGATCTATGCTCGTGCACCAGTCCATTCCATCAGAGGATTATTGTCTTTTTTTAATGGTTTAAATATTTCCATTGATAAACATAACTAGTACACCTGGAGCCATGGGCAGACAATGATATAACGTTAAAAACACTGCTGGTGTGATAATCTGTCCTGAATGTTCTGTCCTCGGCAGGACCAGTTTGCAGTTGGACTGACTGTTGCCATAGTTCAATATGATGCTGTCTCGGTTAGTCTCTATGTGGAGTTGCATCAGTCCATCAGCTGTTCTTGGACCCTGACATGAGGAACTGTCTCAGTTAAGCACTAATGTTAGTTCATCTGCTAATATGGTGAGAGCAGTTCATCCTGTGTCCTCCTCTGTCTCCTCCACGTCTTCATCTCGGCTCAGATCCCCATCTCCTCCTCCTTCGTCTTTCCAGTGTCGTTCGTCGTCGTGGTTTAGTCCAGAGCTTCAAACGCTGGGTCTGTCCACTGCTGTCACTCCTACAGCAACAAGAGGAGAGAGTCTGTTACCACGGTAAAAAGACAGGATGCAACACGCTGTTGTTGAGCTCATCAAACAGTTTGGTTGAGTAACTGTGAGTCAGCTGTTCTACACCAACCACAACCAGGCAGCAACAAGTCTCAGATCTCACATCTCTGAACCTGGAGACATGTTCTAGTGTTGTACAGTCAGGTTCCACATCCCTCTGCTCATGTTGAATGGTGTAGCATCATAACTTGGTTAGAGTTAGAACAGCAGAAGGTGAGTCCATTAGTCACAACTCTGCTGTCCTCAGTCACACCACAATCAGTAATACCCTCCTGCTGCCACAGGAGGCAGTGAATCACAGGACAGACACAAACAGGCTCACAGCACTGACAGCAAACATCAAACACGTCATGAAATGTGGGTCTGTGGTCTAATTCATGTCAGTTTCTAGGTGAGTAAGCACAGACTAATGGGACAGACGGCTGTTCTCAGGGCAGATTTAAGAAGACATGTTGCCTCCACTTTTTTATTATCCTGACTGATGTCTGTTTTAGGTCTAAGTGGGCAAACACTAGAGAGTATTGTTGACGGTGTATGAATGAATTCAGTCTATTAACTGTTTGGAGGCTACATTAAAGTGTTCATCAGTGTAAAACCTGTCCTCTGACTGATTAAACAGTCACGATCACATGTCAGCTTGGGTTTGATTTATATTGCTGTCATTTGACTGAGTAAAGTTTCAAATCTGCATGGAGCCAGAGCTCAGCTGGCTGTGAGCTGCAGGATGAGCTCACGTTTAGTCAGAGAAACAGTGAAAAGAAAGAGAGAAGACTGCTCAAATGTTTTTATTTCTGTTTGTGTATAAGCCTTTATGTACTGTACATTCATCGTCTAATAATGTAACCAACTTAGCACTGTCAGTCAGCTCTCAAAGCATTATGGGAGAGCAAGGCTTAAAGGGATAGTTCAACATTTTGGCAGATTGGCCCATTGCCATAATCCCTATAGTCACAGCAGTAGGTTCGTTACCTTAAATTGTTGGTGCAAGCTATTTTTAGAACAGTGGAGCAGAGCCGTGAACTGCTCAGAGCTACACTGTGGAGGCTCATGGGATTTCTTGGTTTCCCTCATCAAACTCATCAAATACACAATCCAACAACTCCACAAGTTGTGGAGCTCACGGCTCTGCTCCGCTGTTCTAAAAATAGCTTGCACCAACAATTAAAGGTAATGAACCTATTGCTATGACTATAGGGATTATGACAATGGGTGAATTTTCCAAAATGTTGAACTATCCCTTTAACATTACACAAAAATATCCTCTAAACTCCATTCTTCATTCCATCATATATTTACAGCAATGCACAGCCACACATACGTTTGACATCAGAACTGAACTCTCCTCTCTCATCACTAACACTAGCTGCCACTTCCATCCACACAGGTGGAACAGACATGATGAGTGTTTGTGTTTGTGTTAGTCTGTGTTCCATCTGGTTCTGACTCCACATCACATGTTACTGGAGTGAACATCACACCAGTAAGAAGAGAGGATGCTGGGAACAGTAATCTGACAACATCACTCATCCTCTGGCATCCTGGCATCCTGTCAACAAGAAATAAAACAAAGAACATGATTGCCTCTGCATAAACTTTGTGAATCAGACTGTTACAATAGTTTAAAAGTATTCTTTTACATCACACTATGGTCATTTTACTCTACACCATTTAATATTATATTCTGTGATATTGTCAGTATTTATATCACATCACAAATGCACTGGGATTGCTGAAAGCTCTGGCAGCTGTTACTGAAAGATGGCTCATAGAATTCATAGGTGAAAGATTCAGATCAGTAACTGTCCACAGGGTGGTGCTATGGTAACAGTTATGGACCATGTGAGGCGTTTCACTCTGGGATAGTTATAAGGCAAGTTTCAATCTTTTCTATAATTACAGTAAGACTCTTTAAGTAGTCATCAGAGTGACACAGTCAGTCCATGGTGAGAGGAGTCCAGGCTGGATGAGCCAGTCAACAGAACTTAGGAGACCACTGCTCGTCTTCCTGTGTGAACTCAGTCACTGACTATTCATTAATGTAACCATAACAATACAGACCTTCAACCTTGATGAAAGATTTATGCTAACACAAACACAATTCTTTTCCTAAACCTGACTGATTGGTGACTCTTTTACAACATTAAACATGTGCTTATTGTTGTTACCATGGTTGTGTCTGGGACACACAGCCATGTTGTGATGGGATGTATCTGGAGATAAGGACAAGTGACCTATGGTCAATCAGGTTGGAGCACCTGTTGGCCAAAAGAAGAAACCCAAAGTATCTCAGAAGCCCCAGGTCTTCATTGTCTGTCTTGTCCTTGTGGTCTTGTAGATATACAGTTGTATACAGTATAAACGTAGACGTTAAAGCGCCATATGGTAAAGGGTAGACGTTTGTGTTAAAGCTCCATATGGTATTAAAACTATGAAAACTATAAAAGTATGATCTAGTATCAAAGCCTCAGTCCACAGAGAAATGCACACAGCCTAACTGAGCCTTAAAACCAGCCGTCAGGACTTCCTGTCACTTTGTGATGTCACAACAAAGCAGTCATCATTCTCAGAGCTGGCTCAGAGCCTCCTCGTCTCCGATTGGCTACCTGAATTATTGTTACCAGAGCTTCAGGAAGAAGTGAGAGAAGAGATTGACTGAGCTCGTCTCATAAACCTCTTAAAACAAAAGATAATATTTTACTATAGATCAACACCTCAAATAAAACAAGAGTAAATTACGGAACTTCATCAAATCAGCCGGAATCAAGACGGTGCAGATTTAGTAAAGACTCCTCCATCAGTGCTGCTGCAACACGAGCAGTAGCGTCTGCTAATTAAACTCTGAACGTGGACATGACAAGATTGTTGAGATACAAACATTTCCAGATGCTCGGCTCAGATTCACCATGTCGTTGTGTGAAAGAGACAGAACAACATAGTGATGTGACCTCAGGCTCAGTGTGGTGGAGCAAAATCACAATGAGGCAAAAAATGTCTGTTTTCCCCTACGCCGACAGACTCAGTGGCTCTGAGAAAATAAAAAAGCATTTGGTTCTTACCAGACCCCCCCCCCCTCCCCTACACACACGCACACACACACACACACACACACACCCCTCAACACCCCCACACTTGGACACACACACACACACCCTCTCTCTGTCTTTCCACCAGCTGCTGCTGTCTGACAGGCTGATGATGACTGTGTTTTTTCCCCTCCTTGTTTCAAAGTATGTTGGAGCAGATGGCCTGGAGAGGCAGAGTGGGGGAATGTTGGAAAGGCTGCTGGGGAATGTGCCAAGTGTGTGTGTGTGCGTGTATGTGTGTGTGAGTGTGTGTGGTTTCAGTTCGCGTGCCTTCTCGCTGCCCTCTGCCCTTCATGGCGCCAGCTCCACTTCCCCTCCACTCTAAACATCTGGTGTCTGGGACTTTGAGCGCAGCGCTTGCACATGCACACACACTGACACACACACACACACACACACCAGCGAGCTAGCAGGGAAGAAGCCCTCAGCTAGTTTACATCTTAAGAGCAGAATGAGTGTGAAGCCGGGGGAGAGACTTGAGCACTGAGACCGTGGAAGTGTTGAATGTGTTGTGTTGGCTTTCTCTGTGTGTGTCAAACTCTCAAAGTGTGAATTCCCATTTTCCACTGTGTCGCTTCAACACACACACACAAACACACACACATCCTGCCTCAGTTAGCATTTTCCTGAAATAATCAGAGTGTAATGCAGATGAATACACTGATTCCTGCTGCATCTGTTACACTCATCAGTTTGTGTCAGACCTACAGTAACACAACATACATCCACTACCACACCACAGTACGGATGTCACCATTACTTGTTTTCACAATTGGAACTTACCTCACTGACAGAGGTGCACAAAAATAAAGGTAAATGCACAGATACTGGTCCATTTAAAGAGATAGTTCAACATTTTGGAAAATTGGCCCATTGCCATAATCGCTATAGTCTTAGCAGTAGGTTCGTTACCTTTAATTGTTGGTGCAAGCTATTTTTAGAACGGCGGTACGGAGCGGTGAGCTGTTCAGAGCTACGCTACGCTCATCGAACTCATCAAATACACAATCCAGCAACTCGAAAACGCTCTGGTGGACAAGTTGTGACCTGCACATTCACCACACTATGAGATAATAACACAACGTTACAGCTGTTTTGCATGCATTTCCCTCTAAAACAACTCTGTCTGGTAACGTTGTGTTATTATCTCATAGTGTGGTGAATGTGCAGGTCACAACTTGTCCACCAGAGCGTTGTGGAGTTGTTGGATTGTGTATTTGATGAGTTTGATGAGGAAACCAAGAAATCCCATGAGCCTCCGTAGCGTAGCTCTGAGCAGCTCACGGCTCTGCTCCGCCGTTCTAAAAATAGCTTGCACCGACAATTAAAGGTAACAAACCTACTGCTATGACTATAGGGATTATGGCAATGGGCCAATTTGTCAAAATGTTGAACTATCCCTTTAACAATTGAGGCGTGGTCATGATCTTTACATATCATTTATTATAATTAATTTGTTTGGGACTCGAGACAAAAATCTTAGGACTTGGACTTGACTTGGGACTTGAGAGTAAAGACTTGCAACACACATCCACCACCAGGCTGAGCCGTTCACTTCAGCACACAGCGACACACACAGCGACAACCCAGACGTCAGCACATCAGGGAAAGTGCACATCCAGTGTGTGCGTGTCCCTGACTATTGTCTGAAGACAGATATGAAAAAAGTGAGAACCTGTGAGAGGAACCACAATACAAGTCCTTCCTGTCATCGTGGCCCTCCTCCCCCTGACACTAGCAATCTGTTCTTTCCTCCAATGAAACACTAAACTTCCTGCAGATGTTTCACATTCAAAGCCTGAGAGCAGATTATTTCCTTACACGCTGCTCGGATCTTTTTAATCTGATACATCTGAGGAGGAAGTGCCAACTTTCACTGGCGCTGTGAGGATACCATGACGACTGTGTGTTGTTGTTGTTGTTGCTGCGTTAGAAGACGCCTCACCTTCCTCTTCTTGCTGCGGCCCTCGGCCTGCAGGGTCCTGGTGCACTGCTCCACGCACTGGGAGAAGCTCAGGCTGCTGTGGTCTGAGCTGTAGTCCAGCTCCGCCAGCTGAGCCAGAGACAGGATGTAGTTGCACGCGATGCGCAGTATAGCCAGCTTGGATAACTTCTGCCCGTACGAGTAACAGGGCACCTGGACAGAGAGGGGGGGGGGGGTATATGATCAGCAGACTGAACACTGGAACACCTTCTGCTCACTGACACACTGTGAAAACTCTAGAACTACAACAATTAATCGCACAATAATCGAGTATTAAATTAATCGTCAACTATTTTGATAATCAAATAGTTGGTTTGAGTTTTTTAAAGGGATAGTTCAACATTTTGGCAAATTGGCCCATTGCCATAATCTCTACAGTCATAGCAGTTTGTTACCTTTATTTGTCGGTGCAAGCTATTTTTAGAACGGCGGAGCAGAGCCGTGAGCTGCTCAGAGCTACGCTATGGAGGCTCATGGGATTTCTTGGTTTCCCTCATCAAACTCATCATATTGTTTTAGACAGTCAAGTTGTTTTAGAGGTAAATTCCTGCAAAACCGCTGATGCACGTTGCCTTCAGGGACAGTTTTTCATCAAGCAGTCTCTGCGTTTACCTTGAAAACAGCTCAGTTTCATAACGTTGTGTTACTATCTCATAGCGTGGTGAATGTGCAGGTCACAACTTGTCCACCAGAGCGTTATGGAGTTGTTGGATTGTGTATTTGATGAGTTTGATGAGGGAAATCAAGAAAGCCTCCGTAGCGTAGCTCTGAGCAGCTCACAGCTCTGCTCCGCCACTCTAAAAATAGCTTGCACTGACAAATAAAGGTAACAAACCTACTGCTATGACTATAGGGATTATGGCAATGGGCCAATTTGCCAAAATGTTGAACTATCCCTTTTAGAAAAAAAAATCTCAGATTTTAGCTACTTAAATATGAATATTTCTAGTTTCTTTGTTTCTTTATGACAATAAACTCAGTCTCTCTTTGGTTTGTGGACAAAACAAGACGTTTGAGGACGTCGTCTGACTGACACTGATTGACATTTTTCAACATTTTATTGGCCAAACATCTAAATGATTAATCGTTTAAATAATCAACAGATTAATCGATAATTAAAATAATTGTTAGTTTACAGCCCTAGAAAACTCCAACAGATTCCTCTCTTAAAGTGAAGGTTTATTGGATGCCGTAGTCGACACCTTTCACAACACCAAAGCAGGTAACTGTGTCGTGACGCCACAGCAGCTGTGTTCCATTAACATGGACTAGTTCCAGCTCTGCTCGCTGACACTGGAACATGGTTCATGTTGGCTGTTCCACCTGAGCCTCCTGCTGGGACGACACTGAGCCGTGCACTCTGATCTGGGGCCGCAGTTACAAAGGTATCTGTCGTCCTGTCTTCATTTGGCTCAGAGATGTAAATCAGACTGTTGGACAGCTTTACTCAGGTCCAGACCAGCGTATACTCTGCTGAACACCTGTGCTGATCACAAGAACCAAACCACAGGAGGACACGGCTCATATGGTTATGAGCATTAATAATGAGAAAAAAATCATTTTTTAACCCTTTACTTCACACCTATCTCTGTAATGCATTATAACCATACTTATAATGAGTTATAATGCAGTTATAACACTGTATAACTATAGTTATAAACACTCATAAATGATCATAATGCTTTATAACAATAATCATAACACACTATAAAGCATTTGATCATGACTTATAAAGTCAGGTATTATAATAGGTTATAATTGTTAGTACATCACTGACAATGACCACATTTATAATGCATTATGTTAATATATGTTGGCTTATAAATGTGCATAACTATCATTAACATTATAACTAACTTGACCTTATGAGCCATAAAATGCTCCACAACGTCTTATGCTTATTGTTATAAAGACTTCTGATAATGTATGTGTTTATAATGATAGTTATACACGTTTATAAGCCAATTATGAAATATTATTATTATTATAACACATTATAACTATATTAATAATGCATTATCAATGTGGGCATTGTCAATGAGTTATTAACAGTTATAACTGTATTATAATACCTGACCTTATAAGTCATGATAAAATGCTTTATAGTGTTATGATTATTGTTATAAAGCATTATGATCATTTATGAGTGTTTATAACTATTGTTTATAACTATTATACTAGCATTATAACTCATTATAAGTATGATTATAATGTGTTATAGAGATAGCTGTCAAGTAAAGTGTTACCAGAATAATATTAGACTTACACAGACTTTCTATTAGTGGTCCAGTGGTCGCCTGCCTCAGGTTCAATTACCTTTCATCTGAGTCAGAAGTCATCAGTTCTGGCTGCAGCCAAATGGTTTCTCTGATGAACATGTGTTGTGAGTGCAGTGTAACAGATGTGAACCAGATACACTGTGCACATGTTTTCTTCTCTTTTCTCTCTTTTTTTGTTGATGACACACAACTGTACCTTGAAGATTGTGCGAACATGTATGTCTAATCATTTCCTTCAGCTTTTTATCATCCTGGAAATCTTTCTAGAATCCAATCATTTTACACACTGTTACAGTCTGAAGTCTTTTGGGTCTCGCTGTGTTTTTGAATAGATGTGAAGATTTTATTGATGGCATCTCTGCTGATTCCATCTCTGACCTCTTAGTTCCCTGCACACCATCCTCAGGCAAGGCCTTCTGTCTGTCCTGAGGCTCTAACCATCAGGTTGATGGATCTGGTTTAGTGTTCTCTTATTAAAACAAGATTTGATCTGAGAGCTTTTCCTGGTTAAACTAGCTTTTATACTGCTGAATATTTTGGTTGTTCCATCTGTTCTTGCTTGCGATTGTATTGATTTCATTATTGTATTTCTGCTATGGTTAAGCTTTTGGTAAGTAAATAACTTCATAAGTTGAAACTTGCTCTCTGAGACGCACTATTTGCAGTGTGCCACTGAAGACCACACCTTTTGTGTGTCTCTGCAGTGTTCATGTGTGCACTGTGTGTGTGTAAACTGAGTCTGACCTGCTTCCTCAGAGCCTCGAACGCAGCACTGATGGTGTGGACGCGGGTCCTCTCTCTGGCGTTGGCCAGGAGCCTCCTTGTCTGCTGGATGGCTTTGACCTCTGGGAGACGTCCAGGTCGCTCAGCGCTCACCCCGACCCGCTTCCTGGGAGAGTCCTGAGAGCAGAGGACCAGAAGGACCCACATTATACAACTGATCCAGTCCTGAACATGAGTCACTCATCTGGTCCACTGTCACTGCTTTATTAGCTCCAGGATTGTGATGATTAATCAGGTACAAAATAACACTAACAGGTGGCACTATGACAGAAATGTTTACTTTTTTCCCTCACTTTTCTCACACATGGGCCAGAGTAAACATGCTAATATGATTTTGATTCCCAAACTGATCTGCATCCTTTCTCTAATTCTCTCTTTTCGAGCCATTTTCAGAAAGGCTGACATAACCCAGACTGAGCTGGTCTGAGGCCGCTCCTCTGGATCTAATGACACTTGGTCTCCATCATCAACAGACACTGATGACATCAAGAGTTGCTCTCAGTTTGTTTACTGATGTCTAAAGATCAATTTTACACCAACACTCCTGATCCTAATCCTAGGCACTCGGCAGCAGCTACACCTGCAGACATGAGGCTGTGGCACTGTTGCTGATATTCTGCCTGTAGGGGGCACTACAAATAAAAAACTCATTATTTAGTCTGGT
This sequence comes from Decapterus maruadsi, assembly GCA_030347415.2. Lineage (NCBI taxonomy): Eukaryota > Metazoa > Chordata > Actinopteri > Carangiformes > Carangidae > Decapterus > Decapterus maruadsi. Next base: position 31,959,496 of record CM064903.1, on the reverse strand, counting down.
AATGACTACATTTGGTGATTGATTTAAGTGGGTGTGGCTTATTACAAAAAAAGAAAATACTAATTCCTCATCATTCCACCAGCCAAACTTCTAAATATCCCAATAAACAACTGGTATGTCTCCAGAGCTAGCAGATATATCATTGATATCGTGTCTTAAATTCACTGTTGATCAGGAACAGTCAGAGGACGGAGAGCTGTCCTAAACTGTTTGGACTGAGCAGCAGAGGAAACCACTGGCTCAGCCAGATCTGTTCCAGCGAAACTAGAATGGAAACCAGGAAACAAGGAGGGACGCTGTTCAGTGTCAGACTGGTCCCAGTTCACCGGAACCACCTCCCTGCACCAACACTGATTCTCTACTGGTTTTCAGTCAGACTGCCTCTAACAACGGTCATGAAGGCTCATTTCGTCCTAGACCTGGGATTTGAAGACTCTTCTCTTGGGTATTTCTTTTTTTTTAAACAAAAAAACAACAACAACTTGAGACTCATTTTTAAACCCACACTAGAAGGTTCTGATAACTATGAGTGTTGCTCATATTCCTCATGAATAGACATTGGTCAACCTCTCTGAGGGGACAACACATTTCCAACACCTGTATTGACATATTCACCTTGGGAGACTGGACCTGGAGCTCCATGTGCTCCAGACACTGGGGGGTCTGGGAGGTTCTGGGCAGCGGCAGGGCTGCAGCCGGGTCAGACAGAGGAGGCTCCAGAGAGAAGGCCTGCTGGCTGGGGGAGTGGCTGTGGCTGCTGCTGCTGCTGGATGTGGACAGGGGGAATGTGGAGCAAAGGCCCAGTTTGAGTCTGTTGGACAGAGGCTGGGAGATGGCCGTGGGCCAGTGGGAGATCTCCGGGAACTGGGACAATTTGGAAGCGATGGTTGGCACGTTAATACCGATCCTCATGTCTATGGCAGCGCTCTGAGCCGGGGCCTCCGGTAGTCCTGACAGGGTCCCTGTGGTGGTGGTGGTCACCGCCGCCTCCTGTGACATCATCAGCTGTCTCTGCCGTGGAGCCAGAGATGCTTCCGCCTGGGGGTCGTCCACCGAGTCCACATCCGACAGGTCCGCCGGGTGGGTTCTCATCATGTGATGCTCAGGTCCACTGAGGAGCCTCTTAGGCTCCCTGGACTTCCTCTTGAACTTCTTGTTGGTGCCTGGCACGGAGACCAGGACCGGGTCTTTGTTCATGGATCTGTTCCATGTGTCACTTAGTGGATGAGGATTCTTCATTCTCCAACAATGAGCTTTAACTAACAAACTAAACGTCAACAAGAGATGTGGCGTCAGCGAGGCTGAAGTGAAACCCTAACAGAGAGTTGGACTCACTGTCATCTGTCTGCAGCTTCACCTGCACAAAACATTACAGTGAAAACCTTCAAACTTTCTGTCCCAGTCCGCGTCCAACTGTCCGCCGTCCAATGTGCACACACTGAACCAGTGTGAGTGTTGTTCAGCAAGACTGCTGCCTTCCTGCCAGGGCTTCAGCTGCCAACTGTGTAACACAAGCTGTTCAACTGGCCTGACAGAAGCTGCACGGCCATGTGTTACTTCAACTTCAGCAGCAGGTTTTCTGTGGCTCCGCTCTGTCTGCACAGCAGCATCCTGAATAATCCACAGTAATACACAAAGCTGTGTAACATCTGGTGTTCCTGCACAAGTCGTCCCCCTCTGGATGGAGCCTGCCTTCCCCTCAGCTGGGAGACTCTCTCTCTCTCACTCTGTGAGCACAGTCAGGGTTACAGTGGAGCTGTCTGAGCTGTGGCTCCACTCAGTCTGCATAGCAGCACTGTGAATAACCCACACTGATACACACACTGAGCACAGGCGGGCTGCGGACGAGCTGCAGCTACTGGACTCAACACAGGGAACAGCGACATGGACAGGATGTCAAACACCGCGCGCGCACACACTTTAAATGATGTGGTCATGAACAAGTCAACACACACTAACACACACTCACAGACCAAACCTCGGGGGTCGAGTGACAGTGTTAAGGGGGGGGGGGATCTGGCGCTGATCTCCACTACTCCAGGTTCACAATGTCCCCTCGGAACCGGGACATCCCATTAAAAGACAGCTCCGGTATCAGCGCTGCCACTGGAAAGGTGCGCAGCGGGAGATCTGAGCCGGACTCGGTGTCCCACTGGGAGTCACTTGCTGAGCGGTCCTGGTCCTGATCCTGGTCCTGGTGCTGGTTCTCCTGAGCGGACACCGGTGGATCCTCCAGGTCCTGCTCCTCTTGCGCGTCTGTCTGTCTGTCTCTGCTGCTTTGGAAACGTTAGAGCAGGGAGCGGAGGGACTGGGAGCCCCCTCTCCCTCTGACTGCTGGCGTCTGACTGGCTGGAGCTGTCTCAAGCACACACACACACACGTGCACACACTCACAAACGCTCGCGCGCGCGCGCACGCACACACACACCGGCTCAGCAGCGTCACGTCCTGGCGTACAACAGGAACTCACATGCTCGATTGAATTTGCCCAGTCACAGATTTTCACAGTTGTGTCTGTGAGATTCTCATTGTCATGTGCAGCTCCAGCTCCTCACACCGCCTCATGTCACACCACGCTCTAATGCAACTAAACACTTGACACTTTGGGGCAGACGCAGAGGACACATCACTGCGCCGCCGTCAGAGGAGCTCTGATTCGATTTTTACATCAAGCAAGATTCAATTAGAAGAAGAGGAAGAAGAAAAAGAAAAAGAAGAGGGAATCTTCTCAGCCTCCTGCTGTTTGCTGCCTAGATGGAGCAGAACTGTTACAACATGCTGGAGCGTCATATGTTCCTACAGTTTTTCAACCTTGGGGTCGGGGCCCATGTGGGGGTCGCCTAGAATTCAAATGAGGTCGCCTGAAATGTCCAGTAATTGATTAAAAAAGTTTTTTAAAAACAACAACAACAAATTATTAGATTAAAAACACCACACACAATCTTAAACAACTGTATTCTACACTTTTTACTTTCTCAAATATAGATTGACATATAGATATATATAGCCTAACATATAGAATAGCCTATAAAGAATAAGATTTCATTTTTTATTAAAGAAAATTAGTGAAAAGACCAGGTAGAGGTTAGACAGGACAAATAGATAGAGTCCAGATAAGTAGAGAGAGTCCATTGACCAGCAACAGCGGGGAACGTAGAACCTTTTTTCAGAAAAAGGGTCCTATGTTCCCCAGTATGCCTATTGCGACAGGGGAACATAGGACCCTTTTTGGGAAAAATGGGACCTTGGGAACATAGGTAGGCTCTCATACAAACCATATAGGGCAGGCTACCTTTGATCCCTCCCCTATCCAATCAGAGAGATGAGTTCTTTGTCTGAAAGTAAACAGAAAAGAGGAGAAACAAAGAGGAAACCAAAAGGGAAAAAAACCTATTTTAAAAGAACAAATGCATCATTCAAGTGAGCAACTTCCTCTTATTTGTTGCCAATTTGACTCAGGAGGTTAACAAACTGGATAATTAATTTCCTTCCATTTACAATAAGAGAATATGTATTTCTCCTTACTGTTAATCACATGTTGTTTTGGATAATATTTAGCAAAATACAGATTGTAATAGCCTGTAGGCTACTTTCTTGTTCAATCAACTTATCCGTCTTTATGAATGAAGCTTTGATGGATCTATTTTGTGTAATACCCAAATACACTTGAACTTGTGTGTTGCCAAAACCTTCCGAGGACGTATGTCACCTGATTAGAGTTATGCAACAGCGCCACCTGGTGATATCACACAGCAAGACACATTGACTTCTGAAATCTAAGAGGAAAAGATGAGGTGAGGTAGATGAGTGAACTGACAGGACAGACAGATTAGGACTGGATCAGGGTCACGAGGGAAACATAGCTGACATTTTAAGGGTAAAGTTGTAACATAACAAGAAGAAGTCAGAATAAAACAAGGAGAAGGGGACGGTTACAGGTTGTTTCAGAGAGGAAATATTAGAAGCCATAAAAAGAAATAGGAGCACCTGTGAAGTTCTACCTTTTACCTTTTTAATTTGGAAAAGAGAGGAACAATAAAAAGAAAAAACCTGCTTTGGTTTCTGAATGTTTCCTCTCTTCCTCTTCTGTATTGTTCTCCTCCTCTGTCCTCATCAGTCAGCTTGTTGTCTAGTTGGTCTGCTGGACATCGTCTTCAGTTTGAATTTCCATATTCTACTCCTCCAGCCTTCATCTAGCCAGGCCACAGCCATCAGCAGCTTCTCAAAGACCAGGGTTCCTGTACTTTACATCACATTGTAGTTTGAGTTATTTAAATCAATATTTCCCTGGTGTAGCTTTGCTATCATCGGATGCCATTGTGAAGTTACAAAGCCCTCATGTAGCTTCTCAACTCTGCTTCTTTAAAGGGGACATTATGGAAATACCACTTTTTGAAGGCTCTTATTTTTAGGTGTTTGTTTTGTCTTCTGGCCCCAAAGTGTGTGAATTGACAAAAAAAAAAAATCTAATTTTCAGTCTCCTAGGTTGAAATCTATGTGGTTTTATGAGCTGTTCTATCAGTTGTCAATGATGTGACTAGCCCTCCGCTACCTGGTACCAGTAGAAGGGGCGGGGCAAGCAGTGGTTCATTAGCATTTAAAGGGACAGGCACTGAAAGCAGCTGTTTTGAACAGGATGTTTCAAGAGGATGAAAAGAGCTGCGATGTTTGATCCTTGGAGTATTTTTACCAAAGCAGGTCACAGACATGTCTTTTAGGACACCTGGGAACTATTTTAATTTTAGGAAAAGGGGCAGAACATGTCTCCTTTAATCAGCTACACAGACCTCCCTGCTCATCTGTTTCTGCTCCAGGTTCAGCCAGATTTCATCACAAGACTGATTTATAGCTTAAAGAGAGTAAATATAATGAATCTCTTTCACTGCTGTGTAAATTTATATTAGATATACCGGTAATTCAATCTCATAAATGCTGTGTGTGCATCAGCTTCATATCAGTGAGGTCCTTTCATTCTAACCCCATGCTTCCTCCTCACAGCTCAGAGACCCTTAGGAAGGATTTATTTCACAACCATTCAGTGGAGGCTCCTGTATGTGACCACCCAAGAGGACAAGACAACACCACACCACACCACACTGGTCTGAAACACTTGTTTTATTCTGGGTATGTGTTACTGCTCTACATATCACTTTATGTTCTTGCCCTTCACACACTGACAAGAGGACAGGATGAGCTGAGTTACAAAGAAGCACCTTAAAAGTTGATAGATTACAGTTAGTGGTGGACATTTCAGATCAGGGCCAGGGACTGAGTCACTGCACGACGAGATCATCGCCATGCTTGTGTTTCAGAGGTAAACCTGAACCCAAACCTCCGCTGACGCCACAGAGGATATGCTTCATGGGCCTGCTGCCATTCCTGCATCAGCCAGAGGAGGGGGCGGCAGCGGGTCGGCCTGGCCCAACAGCCACTGGTTCTCTACAGATCGTTTAGATAAAACCTGCAGCGCCAAACGTCCCTTCATTACTCCGGATACATCGAGAAAAAACATGAAGTATGTGCAGCAGATAGAAGTAGGAGCTGCCCGGCCGAGACACAGCTCACAGGAAGAAGTCTTTTAAAAACAGCTTTTAGTTTCTTTTAGTGTCGAACCCATTCACTTTGTCTCCTCTACTGGATCAGGACAATGGCACAAGATGACCACTGAAAGCTGCCCATGAGCAAGGCAGCCGACTCCCTGGTCAACTCACCTGGCAGTCGACCTGGAGGTTCATGAAGGAGAAAGAAAAGCATGCACGTCTCTGTGGCTGAGGGCTGTTACACTAACATGTCCATTCTTGGTAAAGGCAACTCCCAGGAAACAGCAGCCACCATGAAGACAGTCAGTCCACTGCTGCCTCTCTGCTCACACAACGAGACCAGCTGGAGATGACGGGGAGAGGAGAGCGTACACATGTAGTAAAGAGCTGCTGGCTCATCATAGATTAGAGTGATGAGCTCACTTCAACCAGACCATTTAATGCTGTGGACGACACTCGTCCCTGTAACGGATCCAATCAAAGAAAATACATGTTTCGTATCAAACGTGTGTTTTACATCAGACTAGCTGTTTACTTCACTGAGTGAAGAAGCTCCATCAGGGAACTTGTCCACACTGTGGCCACCAGGCTTCACCCTGCAGCACCGTCTGTATGTGTGGAGCTGGGCTAGTGTTAAAGGGATAGTTCAACATTTTGGCAAATTGGCCCATCGCCATAATCCCTAGTCATAGCAGTAGGTTCGTTTCCTTTATTTGTAGGTGCAAGCTATTTTTAGAACGGCGGAACAGAGCCGTGAGCTGCTCAGAGCTACGCTACGGAGGCTCATGAGATTTCTTGATTTCTAACACAACGTTACCAGACAGAGTTGTTTTAGAGGGAAATTCATGCAAAACTGCTGATGTACGGTGCATTCAGGGACAGTTTTTCATCAAGACAGTCGTTTTAGAGGGAAATTCTGCATTTGCCTTCAGGGACAAACAACTCTGTCTCTGTCTGGTAACGTTGTGTTATTATCTCATAGCGTGGTGACAACTTCTCCACCAGAGCGTTGTGGAGTTGTTGGATTGTGTATTTGATGAGTTTGATGAGGGAAACCAAGAAATCCCATGAGCCTCCGTAGCGTAGCTCTGAGCAGCTCACGGCTCTGCTCTGCCATTCTAAAAATAGCTTGCACCGACAATTAAAGGTAACGAACCTACTGCTATGACTATAGGGATTATGGCAATGGGCCAATTTGCCAAAATGTTGAACTATCCCTTTAAGGTGAGGGATGTCACAGGGAGAATAATAAAGCATTTCCTTCATGTCATATTTCAACTGACCTTAAAGTGAGGAATTTTAACAAAAGAATCAATAATAAATCCTCCAGATTTTAAAATAGATTTACAAAAGGATACTGAGGAGTCTGTTTTAAAAATGAATTTTCAAATAGTTTCTCAAATTCTATCACATATTCATGAAATGATGAATGTATGTTGATGAATGTTTACATAGATGTATACATTTAATTTTGCAAATCCATTTTTAAATCTGAAGTATATATTGATTACTGATGGATTATGCCTATTAATGTGGAGTGAAGGAGGTGGCTCCGGCTCCTGTAGGTGCAGAGTAAAGAGTCCCAGCGGTGAGGGATGTAGCTGATGCCAGAGGAGGGGCGGGGGGGGGGGTAAAGATGGAGGCTGTGTGTGGAGGACCAGAGTCTGTAGAGATTGTGTGGCTGATGTTTGTGTTGCGGTGCTGATGGGACGACAGAGAGGCTTTTCATTCCTGAACTAAATGCTAATTACAATGCAAACACACACATCAGAGAAGTGTTTTTTTTTTTTTTTTTTGCATTAGTGGGTGAGTCATGGTCCAGGACAGAGAGGAGAGGACGGCAGCTCCATGAGTCCTCACACGCTCCTCTGTCCTCTCCGTCCTGCAGAAAGACAGACAGGGAACAGGCTTTTATTGCACTACAAAGGTTAACCATGACTACACCTGTGGTTAGTGTGTGACTTTCTGTGGTCTCTATGGTGACCGCCCGTTGCCTTCAACAGGAATGGAAACAAGCTGGTTGGAGGTTCATGATAGGAGCAGCCCTGATCACATCCTGTCACGCCTCCACCGCCTCACACTGAGTGGGATGCGTGTGAGCAGGGGCGGAGCTGCGAGGACGAGGGGGGGGGGGCTCCGTCAGTCCTGTGGGGGGGGGCTTTCGGCTCCTCCCTGCTGCTTCTTCTTGTAGCTGGGCCAGCGGCAGACGGGACAGCAGTGCCTGCCGGCGGCCAGCCACACCACGATGCAGTGCTGGTGGAAGGCGTGGCCGCAGGGCAGCGCCATCAGCAGCTCCTCCGCCACAAAGTTCTCCAGACACACCACGCACTCCGAGCAGCGCAGCACGCCGCAGGGCCACGCCCACCAGCGCCCGCCGTCCTCCGGCGCCGCGTCCGCCGATGCCGAGCTCTCGTTCCCGTGAGGACGGCCACAGGTGCAGGTTTGGTCGGCGCCGCCGGCGGCCGCGGTCGGCTGGGCGCTGCTGTCCTGACCGCACTCACACCTGTGGAGGCCCGTGGCGCCGGGCGGGGTCTGCTCCATGCTCTCTGTGTCTGAATGTGGCTCCGTGTCCTCGGGCAGCTGTCCTCCACAGTCTCCCTCCGCGCACCGCCCCCCAGCAGCTCTGAACCTCCAGGTGGGCAGGGCCTTGATGTAGTCCACGTTCACCAGCGGGCGCAGCCACAGGTCGGGGAAAGCCAAGCGCTCGAACAGCAGGTTGGGGTCTTCCTCCCAGTCCGACTGGTCCGACGGGAACTGCTGCAGGGAGGCGATGGGGTGGAGCAGGTAGGAGGTGTACCAGTCCCACAGGCTGGCCAGCCACTCCAGGTTGGTGGTGCTGTCCTCGCGGCTCCGGACGCCGCAGCGCCGTTTCTTCTCAAAGTAGTCGACCAGCAGGCCGTGAGCCAGGTAGGTGGACAGGAAGAGGGCGGGGTGGGAGGAGTAGAAGGTCCAGTCGGCTCGCACCATGCTGGCCAGGGTGGTGGTGTCGGCGTAACGGAGAAGCTTCAGGCTGTAGCCGTACAGGGAGTCCAGGTAGGGCAGCTGCAGCAGAGCCTGCAAGGGGAGGGGGGGGCAGTTATTATCATGTTCATACACTCAGTGCTCTATGTTAGTGCAGCAGCACCTCCAGCTGACACCAAGAAAATAGCATGGATTTGTTCCGTAGGGCAGATATGGCTCCATCTAGTGGAAAACGGTAAAAACTACAATAGACCACATAGGAACTATGTGGTAAAAGTCTGGTTGCTTTTCCTCTGTGTTGCTAACCCTCCACCTGGTCATGTGCATTTGAAGCTGGCGAGAAATCAATCAATAGTGGTAGATAACGTAACAGTGTTGGGAAAGTTCACTTTCTACATAATCTAGTTCAAAGTTCAGTTCACAAATTTAAAAAAGAAATAATTCAATACATAGTTCATAATTTAAAATTTTGAACTAGTTCACAGTTCCAAAAATGAACTAGTTCATAGTTCTTTTTTTTCCCCAATACGTTGCTGTGAGCTTTTTTCTTATTTTTTTAAATTATTGCCGCATCCCATATAGAATCACAGACAGCAGTTATTTCATCAGTTTTAACACTGAAACTATGTGTCAGATTTCATCTTCGTATCCAAGGGTTTACAGTAGCAGTGTGACACTGTAGTGGCTGGTGTTGGGTGGTTTTCCCACTACATTAAACCTATAGTGCGTAACTTCTACGCTGAGTAGTATAGTTAGGCTATAAATCCTCCATAGTTCCTTCAGTTTTTCTTGGTGACATCAGACACTGATGTCCTCCAGGAGTTTGAATATATTGCTTTTACAATGGATTTTATGGACGTTGCGTTTTATTCAACACAAGACACGTTGTTGGAGGAGTGTGTGGTGCAGGTGATCTCTTACCAGAACAGGAAGCCAGGACACCAGCAGGATGGAGTTGTAGGTTCCCAGTGTTCGGATCAGAACCACAAATCGTTTCACTGTTGCCCCCTGTCCATGACAGCAAACACATGTTATCAACACAACAGTCAACACAACTAACACTGTGTTTGTGTGCATATGTCATAGTCAACATCCATCTCCAGCTTAAACAGCTTTACCTGTGTGTAGGCGGGTGGTTCAGCCTGTTTCTACTCTGATGTGTGTGTTCCCTGCAGCGCCTCACAGCCTTGTGCACACACCATCAGCATGTTATAGAGTTGCACAAGCTCTTTTCATTATCTCAAGATCGATAAATATGAGTGCAAACAATGCTGGTTCAACTGTGTTTCCATCTCAGCCCTTTAAATTAAATAAAAGCTGTGTGTAATGACGTCATGTGCTGTTTTGTGATCATAATATTTCCATATCAAATTTTTTCTTGCAATTAAAGATGTTTCCATTTATTTTTGTACTGAATCACAAAATAAAAGGACGTCCATCCTTCATCTTCACCAACTATCTGAGGTCAGGCTGCGGACAGGCCCAGTATGACCAGCTGCTGGAGTATTTGCCTGGAAACCACTGAGGCATACGCACACAAGCCAAGTTAAATTGCTACGCCAACATTTTTTTTATGTGTCTTGCCTCACTCCTGAGTCCATGACCAGCAGATAGACTGTGTATGTGTATGGGTAGTGTTAGCCTGCCTCCACCTAAAGTCATCAGAGACACTCTTCAGCAACTATAAACGGAGCGATCTTCGTCTCAGAGCTGACAAAACTCTCCGGTAAGGCATCTTGAGCGGTCAAATGCCGGTAACGGGACGAGATCGGTCAAAACGGAGGGTTCAAGCAAAGACGGTTTATTTTGGTTCAAGCTAGCTACATCGAGGCTAGGTTAGCTTCCTATTTCAAAGTAAAAGCACTTCTAAAAAGGGAAACAGGCGTTTTATTTTGTGAAAGTAACCAGAAGTGCGTTGGTCACACCGGCTAGCTTGAGTAGTGCCAAATTCGTCCAAACAAAGTTGTAAACAGCTGGTACTTAGACAAATTAACGACACACTGCTGATCTAAACGGCTACTTTCTCACCTAAACATGTTTGAAATCTTGATAAAGTCATTTATTTACAGAGTTTAGAGCTAAAATGAAATGAAAGCTTCTGACTGCTGATTTCAGCAGCAGTAGCAGGCAGGCTAACACTACCCATACACTTCCAGTGTTTGAGCTAAGCTAATTACGGGCAACACAGCTCTATCTCCTTTGTTACTGCACGCACAGTGGAAAGGATGGTGTCTATCTGCTGGTCATGGACTCAGGAGTGAGGCAAGACACGAAGAAAAATTTTTGGCGTATCCCTTTAAGTTGGTAAATAGGCAACTTACAGGCTAAAGGCTGGTGTTTAGAATGCAACATGCCTGTCATCTAAACATGAACATGAGTGATGGCATGAACCAGTCTGTCCTGTTCACCTGCATCTTTCTTTGTTTACTTTCACCGTGTCTTTGAACAACTGGATTACGTAGCAGAATCGACATAAAACATGATGCAACTCACATTTATCCGGTAAAAATCTGTTTCCATCAGCATTTGTCGCATAAACTTCCGATGAGATCGACCGTGTTAACTTTTTATCGAAATTCATGATTTTTAATGGAATTTTACTGTTTCCATCAGGCATTTTTAATTTGATATTGCTTAATGCAAATAAAAACGTGTGGATGGAGACATAGTTAGTCTTTGTGTGTAGGAAAAAGGGTGCTCAATGTTTGATTAAATTTTTCTAATAAGTTTTACGAATTGATCCAAAGCGATTCAAAAAGCCCACAGATTAACACAACAATCATCGTGTGGATCAAAGTTGGTCATGTGCTTCTCTAGCATCACAGCTGACAATCTCATGCTTGGTAACATCACAGCTGAGTGGGATGGAAGAAGAGGTGTGACCTGTGTGATGAAGAGGTCCATCCAGGCCAGCAGGTTGATGAGGACCAGACTGAGGACGAACAGGTCGTTGACCTCCGGCTGGACCGAACGCAGGAAAGTGTCCATGGCAGCCAGGGACAGGAACTCTCCCGTACTGCAGGAGACACGGAGAACAGTGTTGTACTAGCATGTTCATAATTAAAGGAGACATATTCTGCCCCTTTTCCTAAAAATTAAAATAGTCCCCAGGTGTCTTAAAGACATGTGTGTGACCTGCTTTGGTCAAAATCCCCCAAGGATCAAACATCACAGCTCTTTTCATCCTCTCTAAACATCCCTGTTCAGAACAGCTGCTTTCAGTATCTGTCCCTTTAAATGCTAATGAACCACTGCTTGCCCCGCCCCTTCTACTGGTACCAGGTAGAGGTGGGGTTATGCAAATTAAAACCTATGACATCATTGCCAGACAACGGAGGGAACAGCTCGTAAAACCACATGGATTTTGTCTATTCTCACGTTTTGGGGCCAGAAGGCAAAACAAACACTTAAATATACTGTATGTTAAAGAGCCTTCAAAAGGGGATATTTAATTATCACCTGTTGCCATAGCGATAGATGCCCTCAGGCATCTTGAGGATGTAGGCGGGGGTCTGCGTCACACCGATCTCCATCAGGCTGCTGTGGTTGTCCCAGTGACGGACGTCCACGAAGATGAACTCGATCCTGCCCGTGAACTTGACGGACAGCGAGGAGAAGAAGGCGGGGGGCTGGGACAGGCGGGCGAACAGGAACATCTTGACCGGGTGGGCCGGGTCGGAGCGCCACTCCTCCGCCAGCTGCTCGGACCGACGCAGCGTCTTGATCCGATGAGCCACGTGAGACGTCATCCAGCGGAAGATGTGCTCCGTCTCGATGTGCCGGCCGTTGTATTCCTTCAGCATGACTCTGCCCTTGGACGCCGACGTCTGAGGGACAGACATGATGAGCGTGGAGCGCTGCCAGCCGCGCTTGATGCACGACCTGGTGAGAGAGCAGAGAGCGGCCACGTCAGCGTCACACACTTGTTATAAAGGCAGAGGAAACTGGTACAGTAGTATGTGTTCTCTGCAGGGCTTCTGAAGTATCTGGACCACGAGCACTTCCTCCTGTGAGCAAGTTTCTATTCAAACTTTAACAAAGGCACTTCATATTGATCACAAATCTAAAACACATGCTGCGTTCAAAACAACAAGGGAGATAGAGCCATATCGCCTGTAATTAGCTTAGCTCAAACACTGGAAGTGTATGGGTAGTGTTAGCCTGCCTCCACCTAAAGTCAGAGACACTCTTCAGCAACTCTCTATTTATTTATTTATTTATTTATTTATTTATTCATATGCACAAGGATAAAACAGAAATTATATTAACGTAAAACTTATTAGAAAAAAAAAAAAAAATGTAATCAAACAAGGACAAATAATTGTGCAGGCACGCGTTGATTCGCCGCAGGAAGGAAAAGAAGCCCAAAGGGCTTATGAGGTCAAAAAATCAAAATCTGCTTTAGGAAGGCACACCTCAAGCCGAAGCGAAAAAAACGGTGCCGCTTTCAAACTCCACAAATTCACTCAAACACCAATAAAACAAATCAATCAATACAAGACAAATAAAAAGGAAAAAAGAAAGGCTTATAAAAAATCCTCCCCTCAATACAAAACTAAAACAAAAATCAAAGAAAAGATAGGAAAACAAAAGAAAAACAAAGAAAAAAGAAAAAAGAAAAAGAAAAACACAATAAACAAACAGACAAAAATATCCATAAAATGGCAATTTCATTTCAATTAGAATAGCCTATTTATTTTGCCTAGATAAGAGATACCTCACCAAACCCGTCCTAAATATTTTTAAGGATGATGCAAACTTAAGAGACCTATCTAAAGAGTTCCAGAGTTGAGGGCCATGAAATTTGATAAAGGATTTATGACTGGAGGTACGACAAAGAGGTAAATGAAAATTCTTCTGACCTCTAACTGAATAAGAGTGAATATCTGATGATAACAGAAAAAAAAACTATGAAAAGTGCCTGGAATGTCTTGTTTGTAATGAATGAACTTAAACATAAACAGGCATGTTTGAAACATATTAATAGAAAAAATTGATAATAGTTTAAATTTGCTAAATAAGGGTGCAGAAGGTGCTTGATTAGTAGAATATGAAATCATTCTCAAAAATCTTTTCTGAATTAAAAATAATTGATTAAGGTACGAAGAATAAGAAGAATAAATGGACCGATCTTCGTCTCAGAGCTGACAAAACTCTCCGCTAAGGCATCGGAAATCGGAAAAAAAACTCTGCAAAAAAAGCTGCCTCCAAAATAAACGTCATTTACTGCTGCATATATTTTTCAGATTCAGCCACAATACGCCAAACTTCCATCCATGTTTTTTCACTTCCGAGTTCCTGCAGCGTGAACGCAATGATGTCAGAAGTTGGAAATTTCCGAGTTGGAAATTCCGACCTCCCAGTTGTTTTGAATGCAGCAATAATAGTGACATAAAAATGAGAAGACGAGGAATAATTGTAGCCAGTGGCCACAATAGCAAAGAAAAAACGCCAAATCCTTACCTCCATCCCAGGGCATCACACGCCCAGTGGAAAACTCTAAGTAAATTATATCAAGAAATATGAGAATTGTTCCACCTCATAGCTACTCATTTCTTAGCTCAGTTAAGGCCAGCAAGAGTGAGTCTTTTCTGCTGCTCAGGTGTCGACAGCTGAGATAAATGGTCCAGGAGTAAAGTAGTTACTGACACTGGAAGAGTCAAAGAAAGTCTGTCTGATTAGTGAGAGGGAGTGTGAGGTGCTGCTTGGGTCAGCTAGAGTCTATGAGTAGAATTCAGGTGGATCTGTTGGTGATTTGGATTATGCCAAGTCAGCAATATGTCAGACCAAACCGTGTCCCAATCAAAACCAGGTCTAAGTCACTTTCTATTCAAACAGTGTGTGGATCAGCAGCCACGGCGACGGCGTCCTGCTGCTCACCTGTAGTCATTAGAGCAGTTGAAGGTTCCAGTTCTGATCCCAAACTGAGACACCTTCTGTACCATCTTCCCCCAGTTGGACCGACTGAGCAGGGCCTCCCGGTCCTGGGCGATGACCTGCAGGTTCACACACACATACACACACAGGGTAAGTGTACAGTGTGACCGTGTACAGTGCAGTCAAGTTTGTTTATTTTTTTGCATATATACACACTTAAATGTTAAGATCAAAAAAGCTGTATATAAAAATGTGATCAGAAATATGGAATATAAGTACATACTACTAAACATATATAATAAAAAATGGATGGTAACGTGTTATTATCTCATAGCGTGGTCACAACTTGTCCACCAGAGCGTTGTGGAGTTGTTGGATTGTGTATTTGATGAGTTTGATCCTATGAGCCTCCATAGCGTAGCTCTGAGCAGCTCACGGCTCTGCTCCGCCGTTCTAAAAATAGCTTGCACCGACAATTAAAGGTTATGAACTACTGCCATGACTATAGGGATTATGGCAATGGGCCAATTTGCCAAAATGTTGAACTATCCCTTTAAATGATGATTTCACTTCAAAGCTATCCAAACCGACCTTGTTAAATTGAGAAATAAACTGACTGAACCTGTCTGACAAAGTGAAGGAGGAGAGATCTGAAAAACCAACACATCATGCTGCCATCTGAAGAAATTCAAGAACAAAACTAAATCATTGAGCCCAGTCTGTTACAAAGCTGTTTCTAAAGCTGTGGGACTCCAGCCAACCAGAGGAGCTCCTACATGTAAATACATCAAAGTCTGAGTGGAGGAATTCCTGAAACTGAGATGGGCTTTGCCATGTAGAGAGCAGAGGTACCACTCTGTTGGATATGATGGAAGTCCATCATCACTGTTAATTTTTCTACACTGACTTGGTGAGTGTAGAAATCCACTTCCCTCATACATATTCCCTCTCAGCCTTTGTGCATTTACCTGAACCAGCCAGATCCCGTCTTTAGTGTCCTCCACTAACTCATAGAAGTGCATCTCTCCACTGAAGTGTGTGGTGCTGGAGTCTCCGGCCTCCTTCTGCTCCCTCTCCTTCTTGATGGCCGAGTACAGCTCCCCCTGTGTCAGCTCGCCTGTGAAGGGAGGGGGGCGGGGGGGTTATTATCTTATCTCACAGCCCTCGTGTCAACTTATATTTCCTACCAAAAGTGCAATGCAAACACCTCATCTGAGACGAGGGTATAACATTTAGCAGCACAACACAACTAATGGAAAAACAACTTCAAAACATAAGAATGTGATCATAAATATGGAATATAAGTTAAGTTAAAGATACAAATATCTTTGCAGGAAAGTATAAATAAGTACATACACAAAAGAATGGATATAAACATGGAGAGAGTGATCATTTTGTCTTGATTATCCTGTTTCCAAAATCATAATGGAAAATGAAAAACAAAACTGCATTTACTAAAAATAAAGTCTCTAAAAATGAGGCAAGTTGAATTCTCTGACAGAGAATCCAGAATGAGGCACTGCTACTAAACACCTGTTGTCATGATTGACAGATGGGACCTGGGTTAAAGTTCTCCATCAGTCGATTGGTCTGTGAAAGGGTCAACATGATGTCATCACATGACACCATCAGACAGGCGTGCTTCCAAACCTCCAGCCTCTACTGATAAAACACTGTCAAATTAAGTTCATATGTGTAATTGTCTCATTTAAACTCACACAGGGGGATCAGACCTGTTTCTTCACAGCAGAAGCAAAAAGTGAAGAGAAGAGTTCAGCTTGTTTTTTCTAAAGCTTCATATTTTACTCTCAAGTCTCCACCCATAACAAGATGTTATGTGGTTTTTTAAGAACCAAGAACCAGCTGTGTGCAGTTGACATTCCCCTTCGCTCTGGGCCAGCGAGCCAATCAGAGGAGAGAAGGCTATGAACCTCTTTTCTGATTGGTGGACTGTTTTCTGCGTAATCCAATAAAAACATAGCACATCTCTGGTAAACACTGAGACCAACTAAATCCTGCAGGGTTGGATGTTGGGTTCAGACCTTTAAACACTGTGACAGCTTTGACCTCATCCATGAAATATCTCATAATAAACCACTGACATAAAACTGGAGCTGGAGAATATCCAGTGTTCCTGTCTGTAAACATACAGCACCAATCGATCAGTTATTATCTGCGTATTGATGGACCAGCTGACTGCCTGCCTCTGCCTCAGCTCCAGTCCTGGTCTGGCCCTGGTCCCAGTCCCGGTCCTGGCCCTTACCTGACTTCTCCACCAGCTCGCTCACATCCTTCTTCTCGGCCAAGCCGGAGTAGCCCAGACCCCGACACTCCAGGATGGTCTTGAGCCTCTTGTAGCTCAGGGTGACCGGGTCCACCAGCTGAGTGGCGAACACGCCTGTCTCGTACCAGACCACCGCCTCAAAGAGCCGGGCCAGCATGAACAGCACCACGAAGTACAGCAGCAGGAAGAACAGTTTCAGCCACATCTTCCAGCTGGACCGAGCTGGACCGACGTGGACGGAGCTGGAGCTGGAGCTGGAGCTGGACCTGGAGCCGGAGCTGGCCGGGTCCGGAGAGGCTGTCAGTCTGTGTGTAGGCTCAGTCCGGGTCCGTCAGACCGTCATGTCTGTCCGGGCGGCGCTGCGGACGCTCCCTGACCGTCTTACCTGCGGGTTCCGGTCATGGATCCTGCTGACGGTGACAGCTAGCTCACTTAGCTTAACGTTAGCATCGCAGGTAGGCCACAGCAACACAGGCCGCGCGCCGCCCAGCTCCACTGGCAGCTGCACGCGCCGCGGTTTCCCGCCGAAGGCAGGTAGCGCGTGGTGTCCGGGTGGAGTCCAGGTGAGGTCCAGGTGAAGTCCCGCTGCTCTTCACACCGTCACTAAACAACACAGATGACGATGTGACCTGCTGCGATCAGCTGCTGTACACAGAGGCGCTGACGTCACATCCGGCTCCACCTCACACTTGTAAACAAGCTTCAAAGTAAAACTCTGTCCTATTATTTACTGATTTAGAAAAAATATATAAGGATTGTTAAAATAATATTATCATTATTATGAATAATAACAATATATATAATAATATTAGTAATGATAATAATAATTGTTATTATTTAAATTTTTATTGTTGTTGTGGTGGTGGTGGTGTGGTTCGGTAATTCTCATAAGTGTAATGTTGCAGTTATGTTTGGAAAAAATATTCTGCTCTTACTTTTACTCCCAGCCTCCAGTCTGGTTTCACTGACTGACCCCAGATCTGATCCTGACTCCAGTTATTTGCTATCCTGCAAATTAACTTTTCAGGTAAAAAATATGCCACAGCTGTGATGACAGATGTGTTCATTATTTAACTTTGATGATGATGTGCTTTTCATTAGGAAAGGTGGTGGAGTTGAATACTGTACAAAAAAGAGTAATTCGTCACTCATTTACATTTATTTACATGATTTACTGTCAAGGTAAAAAAAACAAACTTCAATCATCCTCTGTCACCCAACAAAGAGCCACAGTGTGAAAATTCAAATGTTGCTCAATGGAAGTCCAGCTCCCCCTCCACCCTGTCAGATCCAGGTTCAGCTTCCCTCCTCATTACAAGTATGCTACTGGATACTGGATCATGATTGCCTCTGTGACTGGAGCCAGGTTGGACACGCGGGGGCAGGTGGTGGAGAGATGCACACTGATGATGTTAGAGGCCATTGTGAACAGCTCAGATCATCCACCTCATAACACCTTGATTGATCAAAAAAACAGCAGCGGTGGACGACTACTCTCTCTTTGCTGCAGGACGGAGATACCGACTGGTACTTTTAATTCTTCTAATAGATGAGCTGCCTGACAAATGAATTTCTCTTTGGGATGAATGAAGTTATTATTATTCTTTTTTAAAGATTTATTCTTTATTCTTGTTATTCTTATGAGTGGCCTCAGCCTCTACATATGTGGCGGGCGCTCTACCAACTGAGCTAAACCTCGCCGAAGTTATTATTATTCTTGTTATTCTTATGAGTGGCCTCCACTGTAGTTATGATGTCACAAACTAGGCATCTTTATTTATAAAGCACATTTCATACCAAGGAACAACTTAATGTGCTTTACATAAAGACAAAACAACAGTAAGAACTGGAAATAGGGGGAAAAAAGAAAACAAAACTAAAAACAGCATTAAAACATACTGTTTTTAAAATTTAAAATAAAACCCAAAATATAAAAAATTGCATAAAAGCATCCACACACCCCGGCTGTTGTTTGATACGACTGACCTCATGTTAATCAAGTGAGTGGTTCATTCAGGACTCTCTGAGTCTGGAGGGACCAGGTCCCACAGGAGCCTGGTCCTGGAAAGAGCAGAGTAATACAGCAGCCATCCTGTTTTATAAAGTCATTTGGTGAGGTGGTCGTTGCCACAGTAACACACCAGCATGATGTGGTCCGGACAGGTCCAACATGAATCATCTTTATTCATCATTAGGATCATTTGTGTTTGGAAGGGCTGTTCCACGTGCTCTGCAAATACATCCTGATTACAAAGCCAGTTTCATTCATATGGAAACTAGACACAGTAGCATGAAGGGTCTGACCACCAGGCCGTCTGTTGCTGTCTGTTGCTGTGTTTAATGTCAAGGTGAAAACACAGATTGTCATCAGCAGGAGAGAACATGAGTGGGCGGATCAGTGTCAGATGACCAGCAGAGAGTCCCTATGTCTGTGTGACCTGCAGGTCTCAGATCAGATCAGGAGTGCCCTCTGTCCAGCTCTGTCTGTCTGTGTTTCCCACCCACTGACAGATTTGAGGCACTTACATCTACATATTCAACATATTGGTTAATTTGACCTTTGATCACTAAAATTAAATCAGTTCATTGTTGAGTCCAAGTGAATTTACAGTTTTTTTCCCCAAACTCTTAACACAGTCTGCATTTCCATCAGGCATCTCAGCTAAACAGTTCAGAGAAAAGTCCCTCTGGAAACAAACACTGTCCCTCTTAGCACACAGAACTACAAAATACTAACAACAGAGAGCATTACATCAAATATATTTGATCTTTTAGGTTTTGATGGGGGTTTTTTCCCCAGATATCATCAGTATTTTATCATCAAAAAAACTTTAGCACCTCATTGAGTGCACTAAATTATTGTATATTATATCAAATATTGTAACTAAAATGAATCAATGGGTAGATTCATCTGATTCATTATATTTAAAGGGATAGTTCAACATTTTTGGCTAATTGGCCCATTGCCATAATCCCTATAGTCATAGCAGTAGGTTCGTTACCTTTGTTTGAAGGTGCAAGCTATTTTTAGAACGGCGGAGCAGAGCCGTGAGCTGCTCAGAGCTACGCTACGGAGGCTCAAGAAATCCCATGAGCCTCCGTAGCGTAGCTCTGATCAGCTCACGGCTCTGCTCCGCCGTTCTAAAAATAGCTTGCACCGACAATAAAGCTAACAAACCTACTGCTATGACAATGGGCCAGTTAGCCAAACATGTTGAACTATCCCTTTAATGCAGAAGAATGTGTGTGTGGCACCATGTCTAAATAAACCAGTGTGTGTGCGTGGTGATAAAGGAACATGTCACTGATGTTTTAACAGATCAACATTTTATTTGATCAAACACTTTGTGTTAAGTAGATATAAACCAACGAGTACTGTTATTAAAACCAGAGGAATCAGATACATTAGGCTTCAATACACACTCTCACACACAATACACATCATCAGGAAACATCTCACGGTGGATAACACTATCTGTGGAGATTTTGTCTTTTAATTGTGAAGTGAGGGTCATTTAACAGACGTGGATTTCTGTACTGATTAAAAAACACAAACTTTTAGGTCCTAAGAACAACAACTTTTCAATCAGCAGGAATTCTGACATACAAAATTGTACAAATGTAGAGGTATAAAAAGAAAAAGGAGCTGCTGAGACTTCACCTACGTGTCGTCAGGTGGTGTGGGGGTCAGGACTACGAAGGTGGGATGTGTCAGTGGCACAAACAACGTCATGGAAATGGAACAACAACATGGCACGGTTATCAGGAGGATGAAAAACTAAACATGACAGTTCTTACACAGAAACATGACCCAAACTAAACTAGAGGAGCACTCAGTGCAGAGGCCAGTGTCAAACAGCATACACCAGACAACTGTCATTTATAGCAAAGGATCAGGATCTGTCCAAACATGTAATGTAATGTTACATCTAAGTTGTTCTCTGGTCCAGGACCCCCCCTCCAGCCCCCTCCATCTAGACTGCTGTAGAGTGTCTGTAGGGAGGAGCTGCTCAGTGGTTTCAGTGCCAACATACAGTACATGGGCCAGGGTTTCCCACTACTTGGATACTGGCTGTACTTTTACCCTTAAAGGGATAGTTCAGCTTTATCCGACCAGCTGATGCACTGTAAATGTTAACTTAAAGGGATAGTTCAACATTTTGCCAAATTGGCCCATTGCCATAATCCCTATAGTCATAGCAGTAGGTTCTTTATCTTTAATTGTCGGTGCAAGCTGTTTTTAGATCAGCGGAGCAGAGCCGTGAGCTGCTCAGAGCTACGCTACAGAGGCTCATGGGATTTCTTGGTTTCCCTCATCAAACTCATCAAATACACTATGAGATAATAACACAACATTACCAGACAGAGTTGTTTTAGAGGGAAATTCATGCAAAACCGCTGATGCGCATTGCCTTCAGGGACAGTTTTTCATCAAGCAGTCTCTGTATTTCCCTCTAAAACAAGTCTGTCTGTCTGTTGTGTTATTATCTCATAGTGTGGTGAATGTGCAGGTCACAACTTGTCCACCAGAGCGTTGTGGAGTTGTTGGATTGTGTATTTGATGAGTTTGATGAGGAAACCAAGAAATCCCATGAGCCTCCGTAGCGTAGCTCTGAGCAGCTCACGGCTCTGCTCCACCGTTCTAAAAATACCTTGCACCGACAAATAAATGTAACAAACCTACTGCTATGACTATAGGGATTATGGCAATGGGCCAATTTGCCAAAAATGTTGAGCTGTCCCTTTAACATTGTACTCTTCAACTGGTGTGTTATTTTGAGACAGGACTCAATGAGGGACTTAATTGTCTCTCACTGACAACAGTGACCATTCTACTGCATCTAGTGCACTTAATGGGCATTTGTAGCTCATACAACCCCACTTCAAAAAAAGATGAACTATCCCTTTAAACCTCTGAGCTGCTTGTTAATACTTTGTAAAACTTCATGTGGAAGTGAGACAGAATTATTCTTCGATCCTATAATCAAAACAAATCTGATCAATGTGTCATCTTCATTGTCTCTCTGATATTAAGCCATTACATCTTCATTAATTGGGTCAACTGATTCACAGCAGCAAACAGCATTAAAGCACTGCAGAACAGAGCGTCAGTAGCTTTTAATAATGTGTGTGAATTCATGGCAGTGGACTGGACCGTGCTGCATTCAGTGTGTTATGTCCAGTGGAGTCCAGGAAAAGAAGGCCCCTTCACCCAGAGGTGTGTGTGCTGTTATGTGTGTCTGCCTCCATCTCCACAGCAACAACATGCACTTAAATTCAGATTCATCAGGGACCACGGTGTTGGTTTACCGTACCACTGTTGTGGACACAGCCATTTTCAGTGCACAGGTCCATAATCTGATGACTTTGTACACACACACACACACACACGTGGTTTTGGAAATGAGGGTGTTGTTACTGTCACCTCAGGGTTTAAGAGTCTTCTGGGAGCTGCTCATCTATAGATTCAGGTTAGAGAAGCAGCTGGAGCTCTGCTGCTGTGGACAAGGTCAGCAGAACAAGGATTTTTGCCACTTTAGAAAACAAAATCAGTTGAAGCGTACGCTTTATTAAAGGTACATTGTGTAGGAATTCCTCCCATCTAGCGTTGTGGTTGTAGATCGCAAGCAACTCATCGTATTTTTCATGCTGCATTCACGTGAAATTGGGCAGACGGACGACAGCCGCTGCAGGTAACGGCATAAACAAGCCTCTATGTAAACAAGTGGTCCGTCAGCACGAGGCAAAACAATACACGTGACAATATGTTGTCATGGCGATGTGGTATTGTTTACCTGACCCACGTTTTATATTCTTTCTCTGGACTTCTGTGACTAAAATGACATCTGGTTTGTTACCGACGGCCGTCTGCCCGACTGCACCTGAATGCAGCAGCCGACAGCTCCGGTGTCTCCGCTGAGTTTCCGTGGTTTCCTACCGTCACGCTGCCACTGAAGGTAAAAACATGGCGACACGACATGGCAGCCAGCAGCGAGCTGACCGGCTCCATGGAGATATGAATGATATGAACGGCTCATTCAGAGCTGAAAGGAACACTTCACTTTGTTGATGGGGGGGTTACTGATTCATGAAAAACAGACTGAAGAACGAAATAATCGATTTTCGTGAATAGATAACAGGAGAAGTTACACAATGTCCCTTTAATTGAACCAACAGCCCTTTACTCTGAGACATTGAACTAGTCTAGTACTAGAAGTCCACCTCAGCTTACCTGTGTCTGACTCCGTGTAGTGACTTGTGCACCACAGTAAAGGGCCGACAGCAGAAATAGCTCAAATTAACCAAACATTTCAGCTGCTGTTGGTATATTTAAAGTGACTAAAACAGGTTTTTCTGCTTACCCCACCCACAGCAGCTCATCAGTCAGTCTGATCAGACTTTAGCTTCAAGGTCTCACACAGATGAGTTCAGCCAGAGAGGAATTCTCCCTGACGTTGGGCCTGTCTGAGGCCGTACAGATTCACAGCAGAAGAAGCACAGGTGGAATCCACAGCATTACTAACAGCTGTGTTTTATCCAGATGAACCACATCCAGCTCTGCCCTCTGCTCTGGATTCATGCACAGAGCCAGGGTTCATTCTCTCTTGGTTTAACCTGAGCTTCCTGCTGTGATGTCATAGGGTCATAAAATAATTTCCACTGTCAGATGGAGGAGAGACGCTGCAGGAAGCGGCCTCTGCAGGTTTTTACAGGACCGTCCCACTGGTTTCACTACAAATCACTTGACCAAAACAATACTCCTCCATTCATTTCTGCACAATATGAAAAATATGTGTAATCCAGACTGTCTTTATTTAGAGAAAATGGTTCATATAAATCTGAGGTTAAGACCCAAGAGTCAACTTGAGAACAGCTGCCTCTGAATAATCAATGACATGACACAGACTGGGTCACAGTCCAGAATACTTTAGGGTCCTACTGGTCTAGGATTTGTGTAAGGCTGAAACACAGCAGTGGGGTCCTGTAAAGACAAATACACACTGTGCTACTGTCTGAGCAGTAAATACTGAGTATGAATAAATTCAGTCAATCATAAATTTTATCAAAAATCTGAGGGACTATAAATCACTGTGAAATCTCTTCTCATTTATTATCATATCTGTAATATTTTACATTCCTGATATATCCTAGTCAGTACTGATGTTTATCATATACTGTGTTCATCTCTGGACTGGAGGATCTGCTCAGTGTCCAGCGGTCCAGAGTGAATCTAGAGGCCTAAGTGTTCTGGTGGGAACCTTCACAACATGTTTGTTAGTTTGTGGGTACCAAGGCACGCAGCCATCCCATCAGCTGACCTTGAGCTGAGCTCAGACACACATTGAGCAGGATGGCATCCTCACTGTCATGCTTGATGCTGCAGCCTCTGGTGTGTGGACAGGCTTGGGGCTTCAGGCTGACTCCATTAGTGCAGGTCGGGATATTTGAGGCAAAACCTGTTGAATGCGTCATATATGGCCTGTCTGGAAACGAAGCAGATACACAATCATTCAACATTAATCATTCTTTAGTCAAGATTTGTAGCACTTCTGGACCTGTCCATCTCTATCTTTCATTTTCTATGTAAATCGTTAATTTTTTTCCTCGTATTTCTTTTTTTTAAAATCTATGTTAAGTTTTCTGGTTTCTGTATTATGTTGTTTACTTGGAAGACCACTGCTGTTGGAGTTTATAAGTCTTTTTTTGGCTTCTACCTCTCTTGTTACAATTCTCATTGTTTTTATGCAGGCTATATAATGTGCAAATAAACTAAACTAAACTAGATTCGGCTCTGTAACGATGGAACGTGACAAAGAAATAATCGTGTCCAACAGTAAACAGTTTGTGAATCTGAGAATCTGTTTTCTCCATGGAAAAAGAAATTCACTTCCATTCATGCAGATGAAGGAAGAATGCAGATGTTGACTCAAGCAAAACCAAACAGAATCACTGGCAGACGGACAAGCTGTGAGTGTGAGTGAGACAATCAGTCAGCACCATGACTGAGAGTTTCCACCTTAGGGTTTTATACAACAATACAGTTTTTCTCAATTGCTAGAACACTGAACCCTACAGTCCTCAGTGACCTGAACTGAACTGGTCGCCCTTTTGACAGAACCCACTTTAGTTAGGCACAATACACCTTCAACACTGTCACAAGACCAAAGAGCAACATAATGGCGTGTGTGTTACTAAGATCAAATTGACCATTACATCACACATACACACAAGGTCCCATGTGATTTGCTGTACTTTAAGTCAGCGGTTTACCTGAAGACGTTCTGTTTGAACAGGTATGCACTGATGTGTCCTCCGTTCAGATATCTGACTTCACATTCAGGCCAGATCTCCTGCAGACTGAGGACTCCTGTACGAGGGATGTAGGCGTCCTCTTTGGCCTGGACCACGATGATGAGACTGGTGTCTACAGGGACTGGGACACAGGGACAGATACCTTTTATCATACTTGTCTACATTGACAAATGACCACCGGGCCATAGGTTCCGGCCGTATCGTTGTTATAACACAGAAATCCTTTAGGGGGCAACAGAAGTTACGCACTATAGCTTTCAAGAGCTTTCAAAATGGGACACTTCCATATGTCCCCTTTAAAATGATATCTCCGCCTGCTGGTGTAGCTGAAATGCACAGTGTTCTTATTGCCTTTACATCTGAACAGAGATACTTTTTTAAATGTGCTGGTGTGGAAGTGATGTTTTTTAAAAACAGAGGAGGGAAAAAGACCTCACCAGAGAAGTTGGCCATGTGTGTACATTCATCCATCACTCCCTTCATGAAGCTTATTGACTCTCTGTGCAGCGATGGCCGAGAGCATTTGGCCGGATCTGTCTTCGTCCTGTGCAGTGTGTTGTTGGCTTGAAAGCTTCTAAGAGAAGAATAAAAAGATAGAACATCAAAGTGTGTCACTGGAGCAACTGGTAACAGCAGCAGCATGACAATCCAAACAAGGTCATCAAAATTGTTAATATAACATCACTGATGTGATCGTGATGGAAAACAATCGATGAATTGGATAAACAACATGTTGTGAAATAAGTGCTAAGACACATGGACTGACAAAGGGTCAATAATATATTTGGAAGTATACCATGCTGTCCTGCTGGTACACTTTAAAGTCATTTAAAGGGATATGCCAACATTTTTTTTCGTGTCCTGCCTCACTCCTGAGTCCATGACCAGCAGATAGACACCATCCTTTCAACTGTGCGTGCAGTAACAAGGGAGATAGAGCCGTATCACCTGCAATTAGCTTAGCTCAATCGCTAGAAGTGTATAGGTAATGATAGCCTGCCTCCATAAGAGACACTCTTCAGCAACTCTAAACGGACCGATCTTCGTCTCAGAGCTGACAAAACTCTCTGGTAAAAGCACTTCTGTATGTAAAGGACAACGGGTGTTTTATTTTGTGAAAGTAACCGGAAGTGCGTTGGTCACAACGACTAGCTTGAGTAGCGCCAACTTCGTCCCAACAAAGTTGTAAACAACTGGTATTTAGACAAATGAACGACACACTGCTGATCTAAACAGCTACTTTCACACCTAAAAATGTTTGAAATGTTGATAAAGTGATATATTTACAGAGTTTACAGCTAAAATGAAATCAGCTTCTCACTGCTGATTTCAGCTTGGGTAGGAGGCAGGCTAACACTACCCATACACTTCCAGTGTTTGAGCTAACTATTACAGGTGATACGGCTCTCCCTACGGATCTCCCTTGTTACTGCACGCACAGTGGAAAGGATGGTGTCTATCTGCTGGTCATGGACTTGGGAGTGAGGCAAGACATGAAAAAAAATGTTGGCGTATCACTTTAACACTGGCTGCTAGCCAAGATGTTGCACATAGCATTAGTGGGGCATGATAAACTACATCAAGCTTTGCATCAGAAAGATATACAACACTTCCTGTTTTGTCTACGACCTATACGAAGCTGGTCCTCGTATACCTGCAGGCAGGTGTTGGCAGGATTCAAGTCCCCCATACAATTCACAGCCACCGGCCTGTTGATGGGATGCAGAGCGGCAGGCCCACAGGTGCAATGACTTACTTTGTGAAATTCAACCATATGCAGATGATTCTGTAATTTATATTCATGCAAAGCCTAAGTGCAAGTCCACTAAAGACAAAGCAGCTGCCAAACTGAATGCAACAATGATAAATACATAACAACAGCTTGTTGATAGCTGTGTCTACAAGATGAGAAGACAGTTGAGGGGGAAGGTTTCTGCAGTTTGACTCATTACAGGGACGTAATGGACTCACTTGCTGTTATTTTTTTTTCTTTATTTTCTATAATTGATTTGTATTATACCTCTGCTCCAACAAGTTCTGCACTTTTAGAAATATCTCTCTGACTTTGCTGCATTTATGAATGCAGGAGGGATGTGGTGATGGTGCTACACAAGTGGTCATAAACACTATTCTGATGTTTATGGACCGTGATTCATTTTTTAAGAGTGGTACAGTGGACACTGGATAAACTCACTTCACACCAACACTATGTTGGGCCCCCTGTCAAGTCAATCTACTACCTCTTTCTTTAATGCTCAGAGACACTATTCATTTCTATTGTAAAATATAAGACATAATAAAAATGTGAGTCACAGAAAGATGGTTTTAAGTCTGAGTATTTTTCCTCTGCATCCAATCATGTGTGTGGAGAAATAGTTCATTCAAATGCTAATGTGGTATTATCTTTGATTCTACCTTATCGTCCAAATGTGAACAGAAATAACTAGACACAACCTGGCACATTTTAGGGATGGGGAATCAGCAGCAAAACTGCATGCACACAGTGGTGCATGACAAGCTGGCCTGATCTCAAGCAAAAGGTTCAACACTGAAGCAGGTACAAGCAGACTCCAAAGTGTCAGCTCACTGGAACATAACCAACAGGTGTTTGACCTCCTGAAAACTGTCCCTGAAGGAATCCAAACTGGCAGGGGCTTATGATAAAGGTGAGGCAACCACTCCCATGGTGGCCAGATATTTCATAATGTCACCCAAATGCATCTTTAGTTATTATTTGATTGAGTGGCAGAAGTGGCAGAGTGAGTGTTTAACTGCATCTGCAGTAGGGCTGAGGCAACCACTCCCATAATGTCACCCAAAGGCATCTTTAGTTATTATTTGATTGCTGAGTGGCAGAAGTGGCAGAGTGAGTGTTTAACTGCATCTGCAGCATACAACACTGACACATTTACAGTCATGTTGATTCATGTGTGACCCCCCCAAAAAAATATGCATCTACATAAGCAAGCAATTATCAATAGGGTTAGGGTTAATAACACTGGCATCTATCAGAACCATGTGCTAGAAGCCCTAATTATAGACTATAGTATCTTAGGAGAGACATACAGTATGTACAGAATGACTAGGTGTTTTATTCTTTTGATCTTACCAATGTTATGTTTAGAATGTGTTGTGTCACTGAAGCATGTGGAACGTAAGAGGAAAGTCACAGATGTATTTTTGAGTAAAAGTGGCTGTTACACATATGAACATTTTCAAGTTTTTACATTTTAAGTGCATGAGACATTGAGAAGTTTTTATTCACAGTGAATTTTCTTGTTTACCTTGGAAGAGAGTCCAAGCCTGTCCCTCTACTGTTGACGGATGATAATAAATGGTCGACTCTGTCTCCAGCTCCTCCCCCTGCAGGGCCTCCACCAAACAATAAGCCATGGCCTGCCACAGATTCCCCTCCAGCATTGGAGAACCGGTCCGTGGCTGCTTTGTCTCCCCCAGACAGACCCAGCAGATGTTCTATAGGATCGCCGCTCTTCATGATGGCTTGACCCATCTTAAAGGAATCAGCCTGATGGATAAGGGCAAAGGAGAGCTTCCTCAGGAGTCATTGAAATGTACCAGTGTTTGTTATCAATGGACAGTTCCTCCAAGTCTCTGACTGGAATAGACAAATGTTTATCATCATTAAGATCTATATAGATTTGGAACGTGTCCTGACAAAACAAGCAATAAATACATTGTAGTTTAAAGGGATAGTTCAGCTTTTTTGGAGTCGGGTTGTATGAGCTACAAACGCCCATTAAGTACACTAGATGCAGTAGAAAGGTCTCTAATTAATGGATGAATCTACGTTATCAACACTTGTTAATGGGTCAGTTTTCAATAAATACATCGTTTTTGTCTTTATCATTATTTTGTTATTATTATTAGTGGTGGAAATGCTGGGCGAGCTGGCCAGCATTTCCTTACTTTCAGTTTTACGGACGCTGCCCAGCAGGTCATGGGAATAACACCGCCGAATCACCGTTTATGGTCAGAACTACGACGGTATCTGATCCTCTTCGGACCCCTACTTTCATTCTTGATGAATGAAAACATTCTTGGCAAATGTTTTCGCTTTCGTCCATCTTGCACCGGTCCAAGAATTTCACCGTGCGCGCGGAGGCTCATGGGAAATGTGGTGTGGAAACACTTCGCTTTCCAAAACTCTTCGTCGTCGCTTTAATGGGCATTTGTAGCTCATAAAACCCCACTTCAGAAAAGCTGAACTATCCCTTTAAAGCCAACATGAAACATCATGTTTCAAAAATGTCTTTTGATTGATTGAATAATCTGCTACCTACTCATTACAATGGATACCACATAAATGGACATCCATGTTAAAAGCCAGTGTTAATAGATCCATGCATTTACCGCAACTATGACAATGACTGAAACCATGGAAACATAAACATACAATTCTGCCAGAAGTGCGAAATCGGCTTCCGGTTTTGACGTACGGAAAAAGGTGGATAAGTAAGGAATGTTGAAAAAAGCTGCCGAGGTAACGTACCCCACAGTACTCCAACAGGTTGATGATCTCCTCCTCATACACTGAGTTAATGGCATACTGCTTCTCCAGCTCTGCCCAGTTCACTGCTTTACTCAGCACACCCTGGACACACACACAGACACACACACACCCCATCACACAGAGCACCACTGGCTACAATCCTAAATGACAGTTAAAACCTGTGTTTGCTGCAGGGCTTCATGGCTACTTTTAAACCCATTCTCTCCCACATGAAAGGATAGCATTACTTTTTTTTAACCAAAACACAACCATGCCTGTACAGTATGTGCTATGAGATGTCCACTCTCCTCCCTCCTTAAGTGTACAAAGATGCCTATATGAGTGTGTAATGCTATCTTGGGGCGTTCCAGTGTTTTGGTAAGTCATTGTGTGTTAGAGTGAGAGAGAGGGGCTTGAGAGTTGCATGCCGTGGATGAATGCACACAGCAGTGACGTGCTGTCAGGGCAAACAAGGCCAACGGTGCTAAAAATAGATATTCAAATACAACTAGAAACTGCAATATCTGGAATGCGATTGCTGCTTCAGCCCAAGCTGCAGCTCAACTGCACCGCTGGCTGCAGCTTGGACGGAGCAGCTGGAATCGTATGCAGAGATGAGAAATGAGAAGGTAAACTAGTGAGAGCTATCAAAGTTTCAATGGATGGAACAGTCTATGAGTGACCTGTTTAAAGTCTAGACACATTTTATACAGGAAAGTGATAATATGTTTTATTGAATGTAAGTCTTTAGAATGATATGAATGACTGATAATTGACTGATCTCTATAGTTCTACACAAAGGAAGGAAATGAGCTTCCATGACTTGATTCAGTACTTAATTACTAATGAGAATAATTTTTACTAAAGCTGTTTACAATGAACCAGACCATAATCAGTGTAGATTTGCTTGGTATGTGCAGAGGACTGCTGCTTTATTCTGAGCTGCCTGTCACATAAGACCAGATCAGTGAATAACAGTCTAAGTGTGCCGATTTACATGTTTGGTCAAATAGCTAAATGTAATAAATGTTTTATAGCAGTTACATGCCAGGCCAGCTCATTTTATTTACAGTTATCTGCTGCTTCCTAATTAACACTGACATTGGTGGACTATTCCTTCAAATATAGAACACTACTGTTCATAATGATTCAAAAGGTTAACAGTTATTTAAGCTGAAACATGAATGGTTATAATACCACCTCATACTTTCTACTGCTGAAACATAGAAGTATAGATTTAGAGTGGGTGAGAGTGAGACCACGTTGGACCAGTCACAGCTCCAAACAACCAGGAAGAAGGAGAGACAGTTACATCAGCCCATCTACAATGTTTGATGATGTCACCTGGTAACTACATGTCTTGTCACTGTGTGGAGAGTGTGTTACCGTGGTGAAGACACTGGAGGCAGTGGACCAGGACAAACAGGGAATCAGAGGGATGGGCTTTGGCCAGTTTGTTACTGCCAGGGACGCCATCTGGACACAAAGGAAAACAACAGAGCTCATGAAAAACCCCATCTCTGGCCATCTACTTCAGAGGATAGCTTTGATAAAAAAGACTGTGTGCCGCTCTGGGGACTCACATATCCTCCCATGGAGATGCCAGTCATTCCCAGAGGCCAGTATCCTTCTCCATGCAGCCAGCGGAGCAGCACTGTTGACTCCAGGATCAGAGCACCTCCCATTACAAACAGGTCCGACACATTCTTCAGACTGGACCTCCTAAATAACACATAGATAATGTTTACGTTTGCTTCAGACTGTATTTATTTCAGCTTTAAAGGTCCCATATTATGAAAAATGCATTTTTTCTAGTCTCTACATATATACAGTAAACTGGTCCTCCCTGAGCCTACAAACTCCTAGAATGAGGAAAGCAGACGATTCCTGCATGGATTCTGCAGCCCAGCGACTGGTAAAACTACGCTCACAGACTGTTCAGACTCAGCTCCTGTGGTGATGTAACAACAGGAGTTAGGCCGGCCCCTCTGCGCAAGAACTCTCCTACCACGTCTGTTCCTATGGCTGCAGTGCAGCCAAGTTACTTAGCTCGTTTTCACCCCCGGGATGAGGACGGAGCTCTGCCCCGGCAGATCAGCTCAGTAGAGCGACTGTTTGCATTTGCCTCGAACTCCACCTCATAACGTTTCATCATTATTACCTCATAGCGTGGTGAATGTGCAGGTCACAACTTGTCCACCAGAGCGTTTTGGAGTTGTTGGATTGTGTATTTGTATCTCTACGACTATAGGGATTATTGCAATGGACGAATTTGCCAAAATGTGGAAATATCTCTTTAATGTTTGTACATTCTTCTTAGGGGCCACCAGAGTTTCAGATTTACACTCAATAGTTATTATAGGCAGCACACAAATGAAGCCAGGTCTGACTGACATTCTTGGCCACAGTCATTATTTACAGCCCATTAATCAGTAATGTAACATTTAGGCAGCTTGTAGCATTATTGCATTGTCTTCTACATTTGCTTGTCATTTTAAAAAGGAAGAGCTCCCTTTTTCTACTTGTCTGAAAATAAAAAACCCAAACAGTCAATATAGTGTGACAGGTTGAACTTACAGTTGGTCTTTGGGTTTACGGTAGCCATGTGAAGGGTCAGTCAAGGATCAAACACATGTTCATAGACAACAAAGATAACACAAACAGTTGACTAGATAACAGAGCTGAGCCCTGCTGTTGTGTGTCTGCTGCAGACGCTGCCTGTCCTCCTTATACACACTGATCACTGCTCTGCTTTCACCAACACAGCCTCTTATCGTCTGCATCGAGGTGTTAGCTTCCAAAGCATGGAAACACAAGCCTGAGGGCAATGTCAGAGCGCAGTGACATTACACAATGTCCATTGTTCAATTTGTTCAGTTGAGTAAATAACAACAGGATGCTGCAGAATAACCAGATGCACCTTTACATGTCATCCACAGAGCTTTTCCTCCTTTTTTGAACAGTGGTGTTAATGTATAGTATAGTGCATTATCTACTCTAATCTGTTCCTTCAGCGGCCTGTTGTCATGTTTGGCTGCGACTGAATCAGCTGGTTCAGTTCAGAATGATGAGACCAGTGATGTGACTGGCTGAAATGTTTTGAATCAAACATCATCGTCCTCTGATCTCACCCAGCTATCTGCACTTTGCTCTCTCTGCTGCTACATGAACTATAAACAGCAGCTGGAGACACACACACACACTCTGTCTGTACTCAAACAATGACAAAGTGTTTATGCAATCCAAACTGTGTTTCTAAGTGCAACACTGTAGACTGGGTCTATCAGGGTCTATTGGGGTCTATTGGGGTCCATCGGGGTCTATTGGGGTCTATCAGGGTCCATCAGGGTCTATCAGGTCTATCAGGGTCTATCAGGGTCTATTGGGGTCCATTGGGGTCTATCGGGGTCTTTTGGGGTCTATTGGGGTCTATCGGGGTCTATTGGGGTCTATTGGGGT
Organism: Decapterus maruadsi; assembly: GCA_030347415.2. NCBI lineage: Eukaryota > Metazoa > Chordata > Actinopteri > Carangiformes > Carangidae > Decapterus > Decapterus maruadsi. Next base: position 31,926,552 of record CM064903.1, on the reverse strand, counting down.
CTATCAGGGTCCATCAGGGTCTATCAGGGTCTATCAGGTCTATCAGGGTCTATCGGGGTCTATCGGGGTCCATTGGGGTCTATCGGGGTCTATTGGGGTCTATCAGGGTCCATCAGGGTCTATCAGGTCTATCAGGGTCCATCAGGTCCATCAGGTCCATCAGGTCTATCAGGTCTATCAGGGTCTATCAGGTCTATCAGGGTCTATCGGGGTCTATTGGGGTCCATCGGGGTCTATTGGGGTCTATCAGGGTCCATCAGGGTCTATCAGGTCTATCAGGGTCTATCAGGGTCTATCAGGGTCTATTGGGGTCCATTGGGGTCTATCGGGGTCTTTTGGGGTCTATTGGGGTCTATCGGGGTCTATCAGGGTCCATCAGGGTCTATCAGGGTCTATCAGGTCTATCAGGGTCTATCAGGGTCTATTGGGGTCTATCGGGGTCTATTGGGGTCTATCAGGGTCCATCAGGGTCTATCAGGTCTATCAGGGTCCATCAGGTCCATCAGGTCTATCAGGTCTATCAGGGTCTATCAGATCTATCAGGGTCTATCAGGTCTATCAGGTCTATCAGGGTCTATCAGGGTCTATCAGGTCTATCAGGGTCTATCAGGGTCTATCAGGTCTATCGGGGTCTATCAGGGTCTATCAGGGTCTATCAGGGTCTATCAGATCTATCAGGTCTATCAGGGTCTATCAGGTCTATCAGGGTCTATCAGGCCTACCAGGGTCTATCAGGTCTATCAGGTCTATCAGGTCTATCAGGTCTATCAGGTCTATCAGGGTCTATCAGGTCTATCAGGTCTATCAGGGTCTATCAGATCTATCAGATCTATCAGGTCTATCAGGTCTATCAGGGTCTATCAGGAGGTGTCCAGCAGGACCGACAGATGACAATAAACAGAAGGATATAATAAGGATTCTCCAGAAGCAGTGAAGCCATTCCTGCCTCTTTGATCATGGGCCGGGCCATCAGTGTCCGCCGCCGCCAGAAAAACTACACACACACACACACACACAGACAGCAAACAGTCATTAATATTTCAGACAGTGCAGGGTGTTTGCAGACTGAGTGCATGCTGCTCATCAGGTCATGTGGAGGTTGAGGGACTTACATGGTCTCCAGTCCCAGCCAGGTGGATACATACTGGTCTGTTCTTCTGCCACTTCCTGGGAACTATGAACTGAAACCTGGAACAACAGACATACACAGACGCATCATGAGTCATCAACAGACGTTTCACGTTGCTGACAAAAGCCAGATGTTAGCAGGTTTTTTGACCGGTGCAAAAATGCTTTTTAACCCAATATGAAACAATAGAACTTTGTTATAAACATATTATTGCACACCACTGGAAATGAAGCTGCTGGACATTTTATTTTGTTTTATTCTGTTCTTCTATATAACTGTGTGCATATATATATTACTGAAACATGTTTGTCTTACAGAGTTCTTTTATCTCTATATTTGCTATTCCTCTACTTTTTTACTTTGTATGTTACAAATGCTACTGTAACAACCAAATTCCCCATGTTAAACAGTCATGTGTTTAGTCTGTGTTATTAATCTATGCTTGAATTAAAATCTCTTTGTTGTTAAGATAAGTTCTTCATGGTAAGAGGAAAACTGGTGTGCAATATTGCAATGATGACACGAGTTACCATGAATGAACAAATATTGCAGTGTTGATTAATAAGTCAATCATCAACACATTATCTCATGTATCCACGGCTCATTGTGACAGGTCAACTGGTCAGACGCTGAGTTAATGTTAATAATAATATAATGTTATACCTGTTAGTTAATGCAGCTTTTTATTGATTCTAATATTGGTTCTTATTAGCTACTGTGACACCATCAGAATAGAGGTGGAGATGGAGTGGACCACGTCACATGGTCTACCTGGCTTTGACGGCCTCTTTTGGCAGGATACCTGGAACCAAGTGCTCCAGAGGAGAGATGAAGAAGCCATCGTGGATCAGACAGTCAGAGTGCTCCTCCGTCTGGACACAAACAGGCAAACCAGTGAGACTCCAACAAGAAATACTTCCTGTACAGTAGTGAGCAGAGAGACCAGTCCAGGAAGAGTACCTTGTTTATGTAAACTGGATAGTTGTCAGGCACCAGAGCCTTGCACCTGTCTCTGTCTCCAATGATCTTACGGAACTCAAAGATTCTGCAAAACACAAACAGGAAAAACATGTTGCACAGTCATTCATACAATAGAATAATACAATACAATAGAATAGAAAGACTTTATTGTCCACCGTAGTGGAAATTTGTCTTCAGCCTCTCCAAGACAACAAAGCATAAAACAATCATAGCACTCCACAGCATACACAAAAAACATAGAAACAAGAACAAACTGAAATGCTGTGCAAACCAGACAACAACAGCAGATACAACAGCCCTCTAAGGGGGTTGCCAGGTGCAGTCAAACAATCACAACATATTCAGAGCTTGTATGGCCTAAAATTTCCCGGCTCATCCTGGAAACTCTGAATCTTCGGCCGGATGGAAGCAGTTCCAACAAGTTTAAGGCAGTGGTTTTCAACCTTGGGGTCGGGACCCCATGTGGGGTCGCCTGAAATTCAAATGGGGTCGTCTGAAATGTCTAGTAATCAATTAAAAAAAAAATACTGATACATTTTTTTAAACTAATTATTATTCTTTTTAAAATTATGATTAAAAACACCACATACCATCTTAAACAACTGTACTCTATACTTTCACTTTCTCTGATATAAATCGTGTTCAAATAAAAAGCAGCATATAAAAATATCTGAGCTGGCACATCTTGATTGACGGGGTCGCCAGAAATTTGTGATGTCAAAATAGGGTCATGAACCAAAAAAGGTTGTGATGTGTAACATCCTCAGATATCTGTCTGGCCATCCTGACAACTGCGGTGTTGAACGGCTCACCAAGTTGACGTGAAGTGATGAGTAAGTGCATGTGATTTGATCTGGAGGAGCCTCCTGTATCTCCTCAACAGCTGCATTTTGTTGTGTTTTGTTCTCCATACCTCTTCAGGTCTTCAGGCTTTCCCCATCCTCCAATGAAGAGTTTGGTGAGGAGCAGCCGTCTGTAAAATACATCCAGTCGGCTCACACCCATGGACCAGCACCTGGCATCTACAGGGAGAGACAGACACACTTGACTGAGAATGAGCAGAACATAGTCTCTCTAGCATCATCTGGCATCACAGAAGAACACAATGTGCGTCAGGTGTTCTTTGGCTTCGGTGGCTTACAAAGAGCTCAGAGCTCAGCACAGTCATACCTTTGTTAGACTGAGCTAAAGGTTAAATAAACAGTCCTCTTAGCTGCTGCTACCTGGACACATACTGAACTAATGAGGTTAAAGGGATAGTTCAACATCAGCTGACGTCTCTGCCGCACAGATCTCAAAACAATGTGCACCGACAATTTAAGATGATAAACCTACCCCTACGACTATAATGGGTGAATGTGCCAAAATCTTCAATTAACATGTTGCTCCATAAGAGTACTATATGTGAGCACAGAGCAGACCTGTATGGATATTCACAGATTTCAGTCACGTCATAACTCCAATCATTATGAACTGCTCAGTGTTTATATCCAACATAGGACTCTATACAAATTCAACATCTAGATTGTCCAATATAAAGTTTGTCAAGTGAGAAAAACTTTCATCTTTGGACAATAAAGGCATCTATCTATCTATCTATCTATCTATCTATCTATCTATCTATCTATCTATCTATCTATCTATCTATCTATGGCTGCTGACAGATGTGCTGACAGCTGCCACCGTCCGATCCTCCCTCCCTCACAGGACAAAGTCTTATGGGCATGAGCAGTGACCACAGCTGGCCACAGTGGGCAGTCAGCTGGTCGCGCCCCACCTGTCATATTGCTATTCCCCACCAGTGGGGCGCGCCCCACACACACATAGCAGCTTTGTGATCAGTGAACAGTGATCAGTGCCATAAATAGAATGCATGTAAAAAAAACAAAATACAAAAAAGCACTATACCAAGTAAGGATTTGTAAACACACACACACACAAAATGAAACCATACTGGCCAGGGTTTACACAAGATTCATGTGTCTTGAGGCACTATTATTATAAAAGACATCTTAACAGACAGTAGAGGACAGGTGGTTAGATCGATTATGACTGATGAGTTATTTTCAGTTCACTCAATGGATAAAGAAAGATCGATTAATATGTTTTTTATACAAAATTAAATTCTTCTGGGTTGACACAAAGCTTGAGGAGAAAACACTTTTGAACACGCTCTGGTAAAAAAAAAAAGAAGAAGAAGCCCACGCAGGTGCAATCTGGTCTCTTACCTGCTAACCTACAACTTTGTAGCCCACAGTATGCTCAAATGAAATAAAATATTAAAGCAGAAGTCAGCGGAATGTTTTTGTTAATATAAGTCCTAAATAGTCCTATTTTCCGTCAGCAATCACTTCCATAGAGTGTTTCAGCCGAAACACGAGTCTCTCCGTCACTCTGCTCTGCTGTAAACCAGGAGAAAACTTTCCTTGTGGGATACAAGTGTTATCCAATGAGGAGAGAGAACGGCATGAAGGGCTGTCTGTGCAGCCAAGGGGTGCACGTTAATGTGGTGACGTATAGGGACAAGGACCAATAGATCCATGACACGGGCGGGGGCTGCTAACTCATGGTGCGTTCAAGGAAACCTGTAACTTGTGGTTTCCGACCTGTGAAGTCATACCAGTTCGATCTGGTACGAGTTCACGGGTCGGAAATTACGAGTGGCCGATATAGTGAACTTTCACAGGCAACAGGACGGAAAAACACGAGTTACGGGCTGTCTGGAATGCTACAAAGTTGTAAGTCGTGACTTGAAGCTGTAATTTATGATTTCAAAAGCCTGCCTGGAATGCAGCATTAGCCGAAACGACCAGATCACTGAATTATGCTTTAAACATGTATTAAACAAAAAAAAAACAACTAAGCTGAGCAATGAGCAACCAAAACACATAAGAACTAATACTATAATGAAATCAAACAATGTTACTTACCGGTATTAGCAAAACAAGTACCGGTAATACTTACAAGTAAATAGCTCCTAAAGCGCTTCAGAAAAAGCTTTCAGTTAGAAACTTCTTACAGTGGTAACTTCAAATGCTTGCTGCACAAGCCAGTGTACACTACCAGATACAATTTCTAGTGCTGAAAAAAAATTTCTCCAAAAAACATCTAGTATTTCATGATAAAGAGCTTCACTACCTTGAGATGCAAGATAAAAATAAAAAAAATTGCTAGTATGGCCTGTCTGGGCTTCCATACAGGAGAAACAGATCTGAAACAAGATTTTTTTTTTTTAATTACTTTATTTGTTGAACATAATTTAGGAAATATCATGAGTGGTTTCCATGTCCAATAATAGTTCACAAGTGTTTCAACTGTCAGAAACACAATAACCACACAGCCTGTAACAATAGGATTGTTATAAGTAGCGTTGTCCCAGGCAACATTGTAAACGGCCGTGACCCAGGTTTGACCCCGGTCTTGTGACAGCGGTGCAGCACAGCGAGGTCACTGTTGGCGTGTGTGGCTTTCACTGACTCATCTGAAGTCACTGGAAGTTTCAGTTCTCCTAAACAACTTGAAGGCTCCGAGGCCTCTGGTAACAAAAGACCACTTTACGGACATCACGTAAAAGACCGACGTGATTGTTTACCTAACCATAATGTCAACCGCCAAACGTCAGCCGTCAGCGGCGCGGAGACTGACTGCCTATGCTGGCTGCACCGTGTGTAGTGTACCTCACATGACACCCCCTTCCCTCCCGTTTTGGAAAGATGAGAGGAAGCAAGACAGCAGCAGAGATGCTGTTAGCCACGTCTCCCTCAGACAATGTAGTCGATGTGAGGGATGATAGGCACTCAGCTATCTATAGCTGCTGATGAACTAGGAGCACAGCTGTTAACAGTGTCAGTAATTAGACTGGCCCAGATGACAAAGCGTGACCTCTCCATTGTTATCTACCGTTATACTGTCACAGTGGGAGCGGGGAGGTGAGACACAGGACATTATAGCTCATCTCTGCTCCGGAGACGGGCTGTCAAACTATCACTGTCCGAAGTTCAACTTCAGCTAGCTAACTTAGCCGCGTTCATTCATTACAGGTTGTTTCATAAAGCGGACGGGGAGACTGGTGGGTACTAGTGACACACATACACACACACTGCGGACAGACAGACAGACACGGGACAGTTACTCTACCTCACACTGGACACTGACGGGGCTCCTGGCCTCGTTGAGGACTTGTTCTCAGGTTAGCTACTGTACCAACTGCCGCCGTCCTCAGAAGGTCGTTAGTCAAGCTGCAGCAGCCGCGTAGCCTATGTGTGTTTGAACTTCCGGTGCATTCAAAATAAAAGTCTCTTCAGTGTTTCCTGTGAGAAGGTAACCGCCACAGCAGAAAGGAAGGTGAGGATGGATAAGTGAAAGAGCCGACTGCACCAAAGAAAACCACAAAAAAATAGCCTACAAACAAACAAACAAACAAACAGTCATGATATGATCTGCATTTCCTGTCCCGAGTGGGCGTGGTTGTGACTGTGAAACCCTTTAGCACACAGAACTTTGAGTCTGACTTTATTATTTAACTTGATTTGATCTGATAAACCTTAGAGCTACTATAAAAGATCAGTATAATATTAAAGGGATAGTTCACCCAAAATTCAAATTTCACTAGATCAGTATAATATTAAAGGGATAGTTCACCCAAAATTCAAATTTCACTAGATCAGTATAATATTAAAGGGATAGTTCACCCAAAATTCAAATTTCACTCACTCACCCTCATGTCGACTAAGAGCTGTGAGAATTATATATAGTCCTCTGTGCCTTTTCTGAGTTCCGAGGGGGGGGTCCATGCAGCATTTGTCCATAATGGTTGTAAATGGATACCACTTTTCTTTGTCCAAAAATACACACCAAAAAACATCCAAATACTCGTCTGTAATGTCCCTCTTGTATTGAAGCCCCCTTAGCCCCGACTTGAGAAATTGTTCCGAAAAAAAATGAAATAAGTCTATTTAAGCTCGTTAGTAGCGAAAGCTCCCAGTGTCTCAGTTCACTGCTCTTCCTGTGTCAGTGCAACACTCGCGTGATTTTCACTTACCAGTGGAACAATTTCTCATGTCAGTGCTTCAATACCTACAAGAGGGACATTACAGACGAACAGCATGGAGGTATTTGGATTTGGATGGAGCCCAAAATCAGACGTCTCTATGTGAATTCTGGAGAGTAATGAGAACGTTAGTCTGGCTCATGCTCATGTCCAGCCCTTCCATGGACACAGGGTGGACAATAACAAGTAAGAATGTGATATCATGGTTGGATTTGACCTCTTTTTATATCCTGTGCATTTACTCTCAGAAAGATGAGGCATTCACTGACCTGTGTTCCTCATTAGCCTCTGTTTCAGAGATGGAGTGAGCACATTGTGGCTTACTGGATGGTTCCTGGCCTCAGAAAGAGACACAGGTCCAAATAACAGGAGATAGAACTGGCCTCAGATATCTTTTTATTTACTGACGTGTTCCTCTTCCTCCTACGTTTACTAGAAATGGATCAATGATGTGATGATGACTCATTCTTGTGCTGTGTACATCATACAGGTAAGGAGCTATAAAATATACAACGAGGGGATGACCATATCAGCCATGTAGAGCCACAGACAGACTCTCTTCTGAAAGATGCTAAATGGAAAATGCAAATGATTCCTCCCTCCAAAACCAAAGCCTGAAGTCTAAACCACAAACCTCCTGCTGCAGAGCAACCTGGTCCCACAGCACCAGGCAGCAGGGAGAGACCTGCCTCAGTGTGAGAGGCCGCATGATCTGATATCACCAAGTAATTAACAGCCCAGGAGCGCTGTTTTAACCAACTGGTTAGGTTTAGGGTTAGATTTAACAGTCCTGGGCTGTTATTTAGTTTCAGATTCTGAGAGGCCAGCCAGGAGAACGGAAGCTGACAAGGTCTATCAGACAACAACTAGTAGTTTCTTCTGTGGCAATGTGCTACAGGCCACAAAGAGGCTGTGTTCTCCAAGTTCAAAAAAGTCAGAAGTCCTGAGCCTGAGGAGTCCGACCTGATATGCTCGGTTTGCACGTACTGTAGATAACACTTGGTGGTACAGGTGGAAGTCTTCATGCCTGTTCCCTCTCTGTCACAGTGAGGCTGCTGACGAGCTCTCTGAAGAGACGCCCGATCCAACCAAGCCTGTGAAAATACTTCTGCTCAGGTTCAGCACACAGTGCTGCTGCACACAGTACCTGCTCATGCCCTCGATATCACACACAAGGATCCATAGAAGGTTTTGCAGGTTAGACTGCGAACATGCCCTTTCACCACCAGAGGGCAGTAAAGATATTATCTGAGCTTGGAAGCAATCAGTTTAACAGCTCAGAAGTGCAGTACAAGAATGATAAAAGTTATGAATAGACACAAAATATGTGTTTATGTGTGTGGTATGTAGGACTAAACAAAGATAGGCTATACAGATGTAGGCTACATACACAAACATGTGTTGGTGATTGGTGATAATGCACTGTGAGTTCTCATCAGCTGACTTTTTATTAACCACTGGGAGACCTCCGCCAATACTGTTCATGAGTATATTTGTGCCTTGTATGAAGATGTGGGTGTTTATGTAGGCTATATAGAATAGGTCGATGACTGCGCGTACCAATAGATGGCTGTCAAAGGGCGCGGGTCTCGGGGTGTTTTGTGACTGTATGTGTGCGGGGGGATATGGGAGGGTGAGGTGGGGGGGTTGTGGGTTAGAGCACGTCTTTGTTGTTTGTTGATGATTGTCGGGTCCCCTATTTATAAGCAGTTTTGCTTCTGTGGCAAGGTGAAGAGGGCCCGGGCGGGGATTGAACCCACACCTCCCGGAGAAGAGTCATGCGCACTTGCCAGTCAGTCAAAGAAACATCCCTTTGGCCAAGTAGCCAGGGCACATGATCAATTGGAGATATAGTGACAGGAACCTCAACTGTCACACTTCCTTGGGGTTGCCTTTCATGTACATTTGTTGAAACTAGGAAATCTGGGGTATATTTTCTTTTGCAAAGTACATGAATAAAAATATCTGAATCTGAGACACAAACAAGACTCATCACTGAACCTTATTTTGGATAAAGAGGATAGAAGTGAGATCATCGGATCAAAGTGAAATCACACTCAGTCTAACATAATTAAACCACCCACTTTTGTGCTGACAGCAAGCCTCATTGACTGTGTGTAGGGTTCCTTTAAACCCATCAGTTTCTAGCCCAATCATCCACTAATTTCCTTATCTTTATAGCCTATTATATTGGGATAGTGTGACTGCAAACGACAGACTATCTCATTTTACATGATAACAATTGTGTTCACTTTTCAACTTCAAATTGTATCCCAGGGTGTGGGAGGGGCTACCATTGATTGTTGTAATCAATTTAGCAAGAAGTGACTCTGTCAATCAAATGCACAACAATGAGGACAACTGTAGCTAGAGTGTGGCATTGACCTCCTCTATTTCATCATGGTGGTGGTGGTATTTAGCATGGTGTTATGGTGTTAAGGGGAAATCAAAATACATGGCTGCATGGACAAACAATAAATTAATATTTCAATAAATGTTACATAATGTTTTGTTTAGTCGATTTTGACCTGATCTCTGATCCTATAAAGCTCAGCTGTAGTTTCCCCGCGTGCCCTGCAGTGGGCGGTACTTCTCCTTTAAGAACTACGCAGCAGAAAAATACAAGACAAAGAAGACGGAACCCGGAAATAAGACAAGATGGCGGAGTGTGAAAACAGTAGCGATGTTGGACAGACGTCAAACTCAGACTCTGGACCTCCCAAATTATCCGAGCTGCTTGACCGCGGCTGGAAGACGTTTGAAGAGGTGGACAGCACGAACGAGGCCCTGGGCTCCACCAGCATCCAGGTGAAGGTGAAGCGCGGTATCGGGATGTTAGAAGAAGCGTCCAGAATGGCGGCTCAGCTCGAGCTGTTCAGCCGGAACGAGGAGCTGGAGGAGGTGGCCACGGCGGACCTGAGGTACCTGCTGCTGCCCGCGCTGCTCGGGGCTCTGACCATGAAGCAGACCAGCAGGGACAAGAGGCTGGAGATAGTGCAGACGGCTCGGGCCTACTTCATGGACTACCTGCGGAGGTGTAAAGAATACAACGTGACAGTGTTTGAGCTGCCGGCGTCAACGGACGGAGACACGAGTCCAGAAGCAACTGTAGAAAACGGACTGTCTGCGGCCAAGGTGAGCTGTACCCGGTACACTACACACACACACACACACACACAGCCCTCAGTCCGGGACCAGGCCCGGTCCGTGGCAGAGAGGGGGACGTATCACAACCAGCTCAGCTGGTGATTGAGTGTAGTCAGGTCAGGGTCAGCATCACCGTCACAGGGGCGTGTCCACACTGTTTTGATATGGGTGGCCCAAGTGGGGCACTGACTTGAAAAGAAATGCCTGTGACTGGGCATGTAGCCTATCATGTTTTTGGGTGGCCAGTCAGATTTCAGGGGTGGCACCCAAGACCACCCCCCGGAAACGCCACTTCACCATCATCACCACTGTGATGGTGTGGCCCCCTGGCCCCTGGCTGCAGAGGCCCAGTCCCAGTCTGACGGGTGGACTTGTCATGATGCATGAACCAAATGTTCAGCTGCTGAGCAGGGCTGTTGTATAGGGGAGAAAGGTGATGATATTTCTAGGGGCCCAGTAGTCTAATCTTTGTATGACTGAATTATTCTGCATAAGACCCGGACTAGTACTCATAGTAATGCTGCAATAGCATCACTAAATAAAAAATGATGAATATACTACCCATGAATGTATATTATATTCACATATAATAGTGTCGCCATCTTGCACCGCCATGTTCGTACGGCGGCCTGAACAGAAAATCCAGCCAGTCAGAGAGCATGTTTCAAGAGTTTCACATGCATAAATAAACCAACGAAGAAGAAGGCAGAAGGAAAGAAGGAGGAAACAGCAGACATATTGTAAAATGGTTTAGATCTTCAGCTCATCGCTCCATGCTCCTGAAATACTCCCAGTCGTCACAGTTGTGGTAAACAGGGTTATTTGTCCTCGGAGGCCACCGTCACTTTGCCGATGGGAGGGGGGAGTGAGTGCTGGAAACTAGAATATGAACATTAGATGTCACAGTTTCCCCCCCATTTTGCACACTGGACCTTTAAAACATGATCATCTGGTTTGTGTAATCCAGTGTCATATGCCTGGTATTGTACTGGACCACCTGACCTGCTGAATGTTGGGTCAGATCTGGTTCTGATGTGGATGTTGATTTAGCTGGGTGGTTGCTGGATGTTGAGGATTGTGTTCCTATTGTTTAGTTACTGATAAAAACATTCAAACACAATAGAAAAGCTTCACAGATGACAACAATGAAGAAAAACAGAACACTGTAGCTCCAGTTATCTATTGGTCTGCAGTAAGTTGAGCCACATGTACCCAATAAAGCGGTAACTTTACACTGGGAAACTGAAATACGCTGTGTGCATGTCATTCCAGCCCGCGCCCTGCCCAACAGACCTGGTTTCCATGGCAGCACAGAGACAAGCGAAGATCGAGCGATACCGTCAGAAGAAGGAGCTGGAGGCCAGGCTGTCGGAGGTACGGAAGCTGGTGGACGGCGGGCAGGCGGACGACGAGGTCAGCAGAGACTTCTACCTCCTGAACGTCCGGAGGTGGGTCGGCGTGTGTCTGGAGGAGATAGAGAGCATCGACCAGGAGATGGAGATCCTCAAGAGGATGGACGTCCTGAAGCACAGTGCCAGCACGCAGCCGGCTCAGCCAGCCAGGCCGCCCATGAAGCCCTTCATCCTCACCAAGGACGCCATGCAGGTCAGACGCTGCCACTGTTTAATAGATATCAACTAGTCAGTAAATCTAAACCAGGGTTTTTCAACCAGGGGTACGTGGACCTTTAAAGGGATCTTTCAACATTTTGGCAAATTCTTCCATTGTTAGCTGAGCAGCTTGTATTTGCCAGGCTGGAGATCCAGTGTGTTATTTTCTAATTATGAGCCCTCCCTTGTGTTTTAGTGGATGGTCTCCATTCATTTCTTAATTGGGCTTTTATTGTGAAATATCGCACAGAAAGATGTGTAACACTCACGGACAATGTCTGGTGTACAGAGACTTTTGAAACAGCATATTTGCCTTTAGAACCTCTAATAAATTGTATTGTATTGTATTTAAATTATTTTTTGACTGTTCCTTTTGCACTAGTATTGTATAGACATTGTATTTTATCATATATTTCCTCTTTGTATTTTATTTATTTACTACCTTGCACATTTTTTTGGGGAGCAACCTGGCATAAGAATTTCTTTCTGGGATGAATACAATTCATCTAATCTAATCTAATCTAATCTAATCTAATCTAATCTAATCTAATCTAATCTAATCTAATCTAATCTAAATAAACCATCATGCAATTAAAAAGGCTATTTCTCTAATTGGTTTGGGACTTTTTGGCCCCCCAACTCATGTCTGGGTAGTGGTGAGGGGCAAGGAGGCTCCTCAGGTTTGCTAAAAAAAAATATGCAGGGGTGCCAGTGCTCCAAAAAAACAAAAAACCTCTAAACATGTAAACAATCCTCTCACCAATACAAACATGTGGAGCCTGACTCTGACTGTGTGTTTGTCTGCTCCACAGGCCCGGGTCTTCGGGGCCGGCTACCCCAGCCTTCCCACCATGACAGTAGATGACTGGTATGAACAGCACAGGAAACAGGGAGCCCTGCCCGACCAGGGCATCCCCAGGAGGGTCGCCGTGGACGACGACGTCGAGGCACAGGACAGGGACGAGGAGGAAAAGGAGAAGAAGGTTGAAGAGGATGACGAGGAGGCTCTGCTGAAAGCCAGGAACTGGGACGACTGGAAAGACACTCACCGCAGGGGTTATGGAAACCGGCACAACATGGGCTAACTGACACTGACACACACACACACACACACACACACACTCTCACACACACACTCACACTCACCTCCTCGGTCTTCATTTCTACTCTAATCAGCCCACAGGGGGAACTCTTCACACTCCTGATCCCCACTGCAGCACCACATGACCAGTCTGCTGAATTCTGATTGGTTTAACGACACTACAGCTGATTCTCATGTTTGTCATTCACAGTGCAGCGGCCCGCTGTAGTGTCATTGTTCTGTTACCCACTGGAAAATAAAGACTGATCAAACCAACCTTCATCTTTGGCATGAATAACACTGACACATCTGAGCCACAAGGCAACATGGGTTCCTGTAGGGAATTAATATACATACTTCTATTAATGGTTCATCCAGAAATAACGAGAAACCCTGATACATATGGGACATAGGACAGCCAGGTCAGTTGAAGAGAAGCTCAGATGGATCCATCATTTATGGGTTTTCTCACAAAAGCCAGCTGATCCCTTTTCACTGCCAGTGGTGTGTCTGTTCGGACCTTACACACAGCTGCAAGTGTGTCATCATGTGCACTTCACATGACACACACAGTGAGCTGCTAGCTGTTGTGTAATGTGCTCTTGTGAAAGTGTCAAAGCATCAGTATGACATGCTTCAGTCAGTGTATGCGTGTGTTTTAAAGGAGACATATTCTACTCCTTTTCCACAAATTAAAGCAGTTCCCAGGTGTCTTAAAGGGACATTGTGTAACTTCTCCTGTTTTCTATTCACAAAAATTGATTATTTCATTCAAAATTGTTTATGCCGTTACGTGCAGCGACTGCCGTCTGCCCAATTTCACCTGAATGCAGCATGAAAAATACGATTGAGTTGCTTGTGATCTACAACCACAACGCTAGATGGGAGGAATTCCTACACAATGTCCCTTTAAAGACTTGTCTGTGACATGCTTTGGTCACAGCTCTTTTCATCCTCTCAAACAGTCCTGTTCAGAACGGCTGGTTTCAGTGCCTGTCCCTTTAAATGCTAATGAACCACTGCTCGCCCCGGGTTATACAGATTCAGAACGTAGTTACATCATTGCCAGACAGCTGAGGGAACAGTTCTTGATGGATTGCAACCGAGGGAAAAAAAAATACAGATTTTTTTTTGTAAATTCTTCCATTTTGGAGCCAGAAGACAAAACAAACACCTAAATATGTTAAAGAGCCTTCAAAAAGTGATATTTCCAAAGCTCATTCTGTAGCTGGAGCACCTGCAGGTGACAGCTCGATGAATGCAGGTGGTTTTTCGACCGGTGGAGTGGGGGAGTAAACTGTGCTGTTTGAACAGACTGACATGTTGGTGTTGTGCTACAGGTGGAAGTTTGTTTATTGTTTTTTTTTATTTGATCCTCTTTCTGTGTCTTACTAAAGGAAAAAGTTGTTTGTTCCCAATCCTGAAGGAATGAGGAAGAGACTGAGTGACAGTTAAGGCACTTTAATATCAGAAATAACCTCAGATCAAATATTTTGTCCTGGCACCTGATGGAGGCTTCCATAAAGGTTTAAAGCACTTCAATGTTTTATACAACAGGAAATAAAAGACAGTTCATCTTGTTAAGACCTTCTTCTTAATTAGAGACAAACACAAATGATTCTCTGAGAACAAACTCGTTTGACAAAGTGAAAATGACTGGGTGGATGGGGGAAGGGGGGGTGCTGTCCACCCATTAGTACCAGTCCTGTCCAATCCAAACAGGTTTCTAGGAAACGGAGGATGTGAGGCTGCACTGATGTTTGAACATCATGTTCATGAGACTGTTGTCAGGAAAATAAGAAAAAGACGAGACCGTGAAGGTTATTATAGACACATGTGACCAGCACCCCCCAACACTCACACACTCACTCACACACACACACTCCCTGGTCCTTCCTAAGTACAAGCCTGAGCCCTCAAACAGTCTTTAAGTGTTCTCACTCTGTTACAACACACACACTGAGAGAAAGAGATGGTGGTCCTGACAACAGCTGATCCCTAGCCATCAGATGAGTCATCAGAGTCAATTGGAGTTGTGTTGTGTTGTGTTGTGATGTAGAAAAGTGGTTTTGGCAGCAGACAGTCCAGGATGCACATCGGTGACGAGTCCTGCTGTTGTAGAGGCACGGTGTGTGTGAGTGTGGCCACACTCCACGATGGAGATCAGAAGACGAATCATGGCTTAGCAGACAGCGGTGTGGCACCGTCGCCGTGACAGGACCTCCTGTCCACGTGGTCTAACTGATCAGGAAGCTGGAACACAGAGGATGAGACTCTCAGCCAATGGGAAAGCAGGCACCGTGTGGACCAATGGGAACAGGTTAGAAGGACACAGACCTGTATGGGTATCCATGGTACTTGGCTCTGAAGATGGACAGCAGGCAACTGAAGAACAGCATCACCAGACCGATACCTGCTACACACATGACTGACACACACACACACACACACAGAGTTCATACTCATCTTCATTTCTGTATCAATAGTGAACTGAGAGTCATTAGCATAATGGTGCAGAACAGCTGTGTACATACTCTTCCTCTTTCCTATCTCTATGTCCGAGGTAGCAGCCTCACACAGCAGCACGATTCCCATGGTAACAGCAGCATCTGATAGTGATGGTCAAGGCTCCATGACATCATCACAGTTAAAGCCTCTCCTGGGCTCTGACCCCCCTCTACTCATCAGCTTGTCTTGTTGTGTGTGTGTGTGTGTGTGTGTGTGTGTGATCAGCTGAAGGATACTGAAGAGCAGCACGATGTGGGTCTCGGCCACGAACTGGGCCTGGCTGCTGCCGTGGATGTAGCTCTGTGGACGGCAGGACAGCGGATCAGATCTGAGGTCAGTTCACACGCCACACTGCCACTCACACTGTGCTGTGGGCTGGAGGCTCTGACTTACCACTTGTCCTGTGCTGGGGTTCTTGTGTGCGTACGGGGGTCCTCTGATGTGGTTCCACATCTGGCCTGAAGTCATGATCAGGACGAAGCACTGGACACACACACACACGAGAACACAGAGAGGACCCCACAAAGAGCAACATTCAGTGCACGCATTTATCCTTTCATTCACTGTCTAATCCAGTGGTTCTCAACGTGGGGTTCGGGGACCCCCAGGGGTCCTTGAGAGGTGTTAAAGGGGGTCCACAACTTTTTCTTGAAATTTTACCACTTTTTGCTAGATTTGTGTGTTTTTTTGGAGAGTTCTTTTTTTTTTTTTTTAGAAACTTTTACCACTTTTTCTATTTTTTTTGAAGAAATTGTATCCCTTTTTTTCTAGATTTTTTTTCCTTTTTTGGGAGAATTTTACCACTTCTTCCAAGCAATGTTTTCTCCTCTGAGAGCTACTGTTACAAGATTTTCTAGTTTTTTTTAAAGATATCAGTGGAATGTTTTTTTTTAAGTCCTAAATAGTCCTATTTTCCGTCAGAAAGTGTTTGTACGAGTTTAGTTT
This sequence comes from Decapterus maruadsi, assembly GCA_030347415.2. Taxonomy (NCBI): domain Eukaryota; kingdom Metazoa; phylum Chordata; class Actinopteri; order Carangiformes; family Carangidae; genus Decapterus; species Decapterus maruadsi. The sequence continues at coordinate 31,910,101 of CM064903.1, read as the reverse complement.
TTCTGCTGTAACCCGAGGAGAAAACTTTCCTTGTGGGATACTTTTTTATCCAATGAGGAGAGAGAACGGCATGAAGGGCTGTGTGTGCAGCCAAGAATGTTTAGCACGAGGACCAATAGATCTTGCTAACTCATGGTGCGTTCAAGAAATGTTTTCCCTTCCTGTGAAGTCTACTGATCTTAGAAGATGAATGTTTTATTTGTTTTTCACAGACAACAGGACTAAAAACACGAGCTACGGGTTATACTGATAGCCTGTTTCAAAAAATGCAGTTACTGCCAGCTGATATCTGCTTTAATTCATCTCTGCATAGCGCTCTTTCTCCACTATTGTCGTTCACACACAAAGACGAGAGCGCATGCATTAAGCTCCCGCCACATGCAAATGGGAAACACTGGATAGGACAGCTGGCTCAAGTGGTTGTTCTGATGATCCACTGAGCTGCTTTTTCTTCTCATCTGCCGTGCTGCTCTAGACTCTGCAGCCAGCATGTTGGGATGTTCTCCGTCTCGCATCATCAGCTAACGTTTATTCTGCTGAACCTCCTGGTCCTTTGTAAACTGTGTTTCTCACTCTTCATGGAAACAGTCTGTTTTTAGCCTCTACCATACTGATACCTGAAATGTTACTGTCAGGTATTGCCCCCCTCTATTAAATATGAATCACAGGACATGTCTGTTCTGATGATACAAGTCAGTGGTCCTGCAATGTGTTTCTCTTCTATAAAACACATTCTACATAAAGTTGAGATTTTGGACATTCATGAAAAACAGTTGCCTACGCTACGGCTTCACTTTGTGAACACATGACGTATGTCTACACGTTACATCTGAACGTCCCCATGCACACACACGCTTCAAACCCAACATCCTGAATGTAAGAATGTGTGTGCGTGTTGGTTGCTGTTACCAGTGCAGAGAAGGCCCAGACGTTCTTGTTGAAGAGGAACTCCAGGTTGTGTCTCCGCAGGTAGGCCAGTCCTCCGATCACAGCCAGGAGGAAGCCCAGCAGCAGAGGCCCTGCGTAGTTGGGGGGACGGATGACCCGGATCTGAAACACAGACGGACAGCGCCGTGCTCGTCGTGGTCACTCAACACACAGACTGTAAAACAGAGCAAACGCCGCCGCTGACCTGCACATCCGTCCTGTCCGCCACCCATCTGGCCAGCTGCTCGGCCGCAAAGCCTCGGACCTGCAGCTCGTAGGTGTCGGCCCGGCGGGGTTTCCCTTTGGACGGGAAGTGGAGGAAGGTCGGAGCAGAGTTCATGTTCAGCTGAAACACAAACAGAGTCAGTCACTGAGAGAGAATCACACTGGGGTCGGTGCTTCTTCTGCGTCTGGTCTCACAGCTTTATCTTTCAACACCTGGTGCTGGTTCTGGTCTGGTTCAGTTAAACCTTTATTCACCTCTCTGTCCTCTCTGACACGTTGTTCTTTTTTTCAAAGAGATTTTTGGGGCATTTTTGCCCCTTTTTGACAGGACAGTGTAGAAGACACATGAGAGCAGGGAGAGAGACAGGGGGAATGACATGCGCCTGTGGCGGGAGTCCAACCGGTGATCAGCAGCAGCCAACCCCTCGTACTGTGACGCTGCACATTTAGCTGGTAGCTTTTAGTTTAACGCAGCTGGACATCCACTTACTAAGACACCTCAGAATCTCAATGCTCTGTAATAACCCACACAATCTGGTCTGTGTCATTAAAGGGATACGCCAACTTTTTTTTTTCGTGTCTTGCCTCACTCCAGAGTCCATGACCAGCAGATAGACACCATCCTTTCCACTGTGTGTGCAGTAACAAGGGAGATAGAGCCGCATCATCTGTAATTAGCTTAGCTCAAACACTGGAAGTGTATGGGTAGTGTTAGCCTGCCTCCTAGCCAAGCTGAAATCAGCAGTCAGAAGCTGATTTCATTTTAGCTCTAAACTGTAAATATATCACTTTATCAACATTTCAAACATTTTTAGGTGAGAAAGTAGTTTCACAAAATAAAACACCCATTGCCCTTTACATACAGAAGTGCTTTTACTTTGAAATAGGAAGCTAACCTACCCTCGATGTAGCTAGCTTGAACCAAAATAAACCATCTTTGCTTGAACCCTCCGTTTTGACTGATCTCGTCCCGTTACCGGCATTTGACCGCTCAAGATGCCTTACTGGAGAGTTTTGTCAGCTCTGAGACGAAGATCGGTCCGTTTAGAGTTGCTGAAGAGTTTCTCTGATGACTTTAGGTGGAGGCAGGCTAACACTACCCATACACTTCCAGTGTTTGAGCTAAGCTAATTACAGGCATTATGACTCTATCTCCCTTGTTACTGCACGCACAGTCAAAAGGATGGTGTCTATCTGCTGGTCATGGACTCAGGAGTGAGGCAAGACACGTAGAAAAAAAAAATGTTGGCGTATCCCTTTAACAACAGCCCAGTCTGTCAGTCAGTCACCTTATGTTACATCTATCTACTGTATCAACACATCTGTTCCGTTGTATGAGGCAGATGTGCAGGAACAGGGTGAGTGGATCCAAAGAGGCAGCTGATGAAACTCCAGCAAGTTTTCAGTCCAACACCACAGCAGCTCACTTCACTGACCAGTGAGACCAGCTGGACTCTGTTTCTGCATGGAGATAATGTATTAACAGTATGCAGACTTTTTAGAAGCAGTCTCACCATCTGGAAGACGTCTGAGCCTTCATCAAAATCTACTGACGCAAAGAAGACTTTGTTGGTGAAGGCAGAAGAATAGCGCCAGGAGTTAGCCAGCACCTGGAACTCCTCGTCTGCTTGTCTGAAATGAAAAGGTACATTCAGTAGGAGGAGCAGCAGCAGCAGCAGCAGCAGCAGTTCCCTTAGCTCCAGCCTCTTACCTGCAGACGCCACACTGCCTCTGCGGCTGCAGCGCTGTGAACATGATGACCACCGAGTAGTTCCTGGGAGGAGCCTTGACGAAGCGACGGAACTTGTCTCCGTTCATCCTGATGACTGAGCGCTTGGAGGCCCACTCCATCATCTGAGTCACCTTCTCCGACAGCAGAGTCTGCATTATAGTTGGGGGAAAGTAGATTGTAGCATAATCTTGGCTAAAACTTTCAAAATTCTACTCACAAATAAATCTGTTGGAGTGTCATGTTTTTTCATTGTTGTATGTGGCATGGATGTTAGCTTATGACTGAACTAAATGTTTAGATTTGTGTTTGAATACAATACAGTTTGTTTAAATCACGTCAAATTTCTCATTAAATATTAATAAGAAGTTTCCCATTTGGAATATTTCCAAATTTCTCCAGCTTAACTTCTCATGGAAAGTTATGGAAATGAACTCTGTCTCCATCCAGTCACAGCTGAATCCTCCTATTTATTTGCCTCGAAAATCTCCATCTGGTAACGTTGTGTTATTATCTCATAGCGTGGTGAATGTGCTGGTCACAACTTGTCCACCAGAGTGTTGAGGAGTTGTTGGATTGTGTATGTGATGAGTTTGATGAAGGACAGGGGACCTGTACCGTTCACCTCCATTGTGTTCACTCAACAGCTCACGTCTCTGCCCCGCTGATCTCAAAACAACATGCAGCGATAATTAAAGGTAATAAACCTATTGCTATGACTATAGGGATTATGGAAATAGGTGAATTTTCCAAAATGTTGAACTACCTTTATTTTTTATTTTTTCATTTACCCATTGCATTGCATTTCAGAAACAGCTCAAAATGTGGTTCAGTAGATATAAATGAAAAGAAATGATATTGTCATCCAAATAAAAAGAAAGGTCTGGTAAATAAAGTGTCTCAGTCCCTCCGCATTAACACTGCCCAGTTAACTAAGAACCACATCAACCGCCTGCTCTGTCTCTGTCACAGAAGCAGAGCTTTCACAATTCCAGATTAAGCTCTAACCAACTTCATGAGCTAACCAGGGCTCTAACCAACCAACCCACAATGCCTAGTTTCTTCCAGGAAAACCTCTTTGAGTTGAAATATTTTATCATGGGAGGGAAGCAGGATATGGAACAGCTCACCCTCCTCCACAAGGGAATGTCTCTGCTCCTGTGACCTCCTAGGACTCTATAATCTGTTTCTTTTGCTTTTCTTTCTGTGACTTTGTAATCTGTGTCATTTATATTTGACATCAACCTGCCTAGGAAAGGTTGATGTCGGATGGTAATTACTGTAGCTGATGGCTAGAATCTGGCATTTAGCCTACATGTCATATAAATGTTAATTAATATGCTCTGTCCCCCCATAAATTTGTGGTGTCACTGTCTAGTTGTGCTGTCTGGACCATCAACAAGTCCTGACGTGCTTTATAATTTATCACCTATTAGCTTTTCCCTTCTGCATCAGCCTTTCCAATTCCACTCTAGTGGACCTCTAGTCCACGCCCATCACAGATACATAGTTCATCTATTACACTGCTTTATGGCTCACTTGAACTTGAACTCACTTTTACAGTCCATATATTTTCTATGAAAAACTTTCTCATAGTCACAATACACAATTATTTAATGAGTCACACCACTGAAGGTTGTTCTATTTTACCCAAACATAACGCTACATCAACCAGGAACAAAGTCATCCACAGAGCAATGCAAGAATGGAACTCGCTGCCAAGTTAAATAGTGAATATATGCTTTTAAAAAACTCTAAAAGAATATTATTTAAAAATGAACTTCCATTAATCGTGATTATGTACTTGATAAATATGTGGGTTATTATAAATATATGGGTTAATGTATTTATGTATTATTATTATAGTATGATATAGTGGTAAAAACTCTAGAGGGATGTGCAAAAGATTATTATTTATAAAATGAACAGTTCCATTAATCCTGTCCCGCATCGGGCAGACCTTTCCTGCATGTCATTCCCCTCTCTCTGCCTCCCCCTTTCCTGTCTATCTCTACTAATCTATCAAAATAAAGGCATAAAACGCCAAAAAAATATACTTTAAAAAAAATAAAAAAAATAACGTGTGCTGTTGTATAGAGGGATGTGCAATAACGTGTGCTGCTGTATAGAGGGATGTGCAATAGCATGTGTTGTTGAATATATGGATGTTAATGTATTTAGCAAGGTGTTTTTAGGATTATTGCGGGGGGGTATAGAGAGGGGGATATATTTTTATTTGTTTATTTTGTTGTGATTCTATGTTTAGAGTCTAGTTTTACAAATTTCTGGGGACAATAAAGACTAACTTTAACTTTAACTAACTTTAACTTTTTTTAACTTTTACTATGGAAACCTGGTTGGAGCTGTCTTGTCTTGTTATTTTGTTGTTGTGTTGGTCATGTAGTGAATGATACTGTATTATTGTTTTGTATTTGTCTATGTGGTCTATATTGTATGTATTTTAGTTTGTGTTGTTTTGTCTAGTGTGAATGTGGTGTATTGTTTTATTGTCTCCATGTGTATGTTTTGGACCCCAGGAAGAACAGCGGATGCTAACCAGATGCTAATGGGGATCTCAATAAACGTAAACATAAACATTACAGTAATGACAGAGGTTTGTGATGATGAGGCAAACTCTGCCCTCTGATGCCAGGAGGTAGACGGTGACAGAGCCCTGCCCGCTGACGGTGGCTGTGTCAGTGTGACAGAGAGCGGCAGGTAGAGTGGAGGTGTGGGCTGATCTCAGGTCAGTCAGACGCAGTTTTCTCTGCTGCTAACGAGACCACCTGACCGGTGAACAGGTTCACTCCACTCCTCGACCCCGCGAGCTCTGCCACTCACAGTCCGACCCGCTCCCCTGCAGAGCCCGGGGCTCCTACGCGTCACCAGGCTCTGTGACATACACTGTGACCGGTGTCATTAGTTTTACCGCAGTTTGTTTGACTTTCTAACATCCGCAGCCTGACGCTAGCAGTTAGCCTAGCTGCTGGGAGGGACGCGGCTCACAGTCAGACTTTAAACTGTGCTCACACTCTTTCCCGCGGTGTGTGTGCGGCTCCTGAGCCGTGTGTCGATGGACGTGTCTTACCTCTTTCTTCTTCTGAGCGTCGGTGAGCTCATGGTGGAAAACCGAGAGCACAAACAGCGAAATCAAAACTTTTCCAAACATTTTGCAGCAGCTCCGACTCCTCGCTACACCGCCTCCTGTCAGCTCACCATTGGCCAGCTGTCAGCCAATCACAGCCAGCTGTCATTCTGCTGCCGCTTTTTTCTTTCAAACTTTATTGATAAACACATACAGCCACACTGGAGGAGTTTTGTTTTTTTGTTTAAAGGGATAGTTCAACATTTTTTGGCAAATTCACCAATTGCCATAATCTCTATAGTCATAGCAGTAGGTTCATTACTTTTAATTGTTGGTGCAAGCTGTTTTTAGATCAGCGGGGCAGAGAAGCGAGCTACTCAGCTCACACAATGGAGGTGAATGGTACTTTCACCTTTCCCTCAATCAAAACTCATCAAATACACAATCCAACAACTCCAAAATGCTCTGGTGGACAAGCTGTGACCTGCAAATTCACCACACTATGAGATAATAATGTATAATTATGTAACATTACGACACATCATGAAGCAAATACTTGGAACTACTTGTGTTCTTTAAATCACTCCGTTCAGTTATTATCTAATAGCGTGGTGAATGTGCAGGTCACAAGTTGTCCACCAGAGCGTTGTGGAGTTGTTGGATTGTGTATTTGATGAGTTTGATGAGGGAAAGGCAAAGCCGTTCACCTCAACTGTGTTAACTGAGCAGCTCTACTGTGACATCATAACGTTCTGGCAATTGTTCAAGTCAGGAAAGGGGGGACCATGTTTCCTGCAACAACCAGGAGGGAAATCCTGCCTTCATTTTATTCTTACCTACCAATTATAATGTCATGTCTGAGCCATTGTGTTCTGTGCTGTATATGAAAAACATTATCCATCGTTTGTGACCACCTTCTAAATCATAATCTAATAAACTCACAAATAAGAGCAAGACAGAAGTTGTTTCCTGTTATTTTATTTCTCAGTATGTGAAATAGTCTTGTTCTTTCTTTATAAACATATAAACACCATGGAAGCAGAGCATCATCCATGACACCTGTACAGTCGTCAGTACACAGACAGATGAACTCATTGAATCAAGTCCAACCTGCACACTGAATATTCTAATCACCTGATAGTGAACATTCACTGTCCATCTTCTCCAGCTGTGAGGAACCTGAACCTCAGCTGTGTCGGAGCCATCCAGATCCCTGACCATTCACATCCTCTATCAGACGACCAGCTCTCTGGTCTCTGCAAGACACCAGAGGAAAAAAAAAAACAACTACTCCAGCCCCCGTGGGCTCATAAACCTCCAAAAAGGCTTCGCTTCATGTTCAAGCTTCTTTTAGGCAACAGAGCTGACCCAGAAATGTGTCAGAGACAAGACACCACACACAGTCCAAAACTGATTTCTCTCCAAGGTAAAAAAAGAAAGAAAAAAAAAAGGCTCTGAATACTTATCCTCAGAATTCAAATTCAAAATTCAGTATTCACATCGGTTCTCATCTGGTCCTGGTTTAAACTTGTCATGGGTCAAAAATAAAGCTGAAGCAACATGACCAAAATAAAGCTGCATCATCAGCAGGACCAGCAAACTGCTCCGACTGATGATGTAGAAAACAGAGCAGCTAAGTGTAGCTCCAGATATCTGTGGACATGTCTGTGCTGGGTTAGACTAGCTCCCTCTCTGCTGCTGAGTCGGTGGTATCTGCAGCCGATTCACATGGCAGAGCCAAAGTAGGTCACAACATATTTGCATAGCTGTGTGAGACTGTGACCTGTATGACGGAGCAGATCTGATCCATCGCTAGCTTCCCCATCTCTATCCGATGGGACAGACATGTTCAACACCCATCTCTTTTTTTTTTGTTTTTAGTGCTGAGGTAAATCCACGGCCCAGATCCACCAAGCATGTCGAGATAAAAAAAAAGAAAAGAAGAAAAGAAAAAGAAAGCAACTTAAAACGGAAATAAAAAGCATAGTTTGTTTGACATTTGTGTCTAAGGCCATTTCAGAGGTAGGAAGCCTGTGGTAGTGGACAGATGAGAGATCAGCACAGAGAGGCTTCTCACTGCCAGTGTGATGAACATGAGCTGTCAGAACGGGACTGCTTTCATTCACTCACTGAACACTGACCGGTCGCCACCTTCCGTGCTGTGCTCTCTCACCCAGCTTTTATTAGAGACGTGCTGCTGCGCTGGGACGCTCAGAATTGCCTCGAGAAAAATCAGTATCACATGAGTCGTGAAACTCATCCAAATCTCAGTCTGTCCTGCTTCCTCTCTGGAAGAGGTTTCGACCTGAGGCTGAGGTTTAGGAGCTCCCTCCTCTCTCCGTGAAGCTTAGCCCAGTCTCTGAGTTCTCATGTTGCATGGCAGTGTGTGAGGACAGACGGACCGTCGCCTCTCCCGTCTTCTTCTAGCGGTGCTGCAGCGAGACGCTCGGGGTGGGGGGTCGGGGTCGGACAGGAAAAGCTTTGCGCTCGTCTAGATGTAGTCGTCGTCCACGGGTTCGCCCGGCGTGTCACAGTGATGAAGGAAGAGGACCACCACCCTCTGGAACACTCCCCGTTTGCTCTGGCGGCGCTCCGAGATCTCCTCCCCGATGGTCTCCATGCAGATGTCGGCCGACAGCTGGCCTTTCCGCCTCGGGGCGTAGATGGTGGCTGACACACAACACCACACGTTTAGGGTTAGAGGCAAGCATTCAGACAGACAGGTGGATGCAACTGCACTGTGACTGCACTCACTGCTTTCATCGTCCTCGAAGTCGTAGCGGGCGTAGCTGTTGGGGTCGGCTGCTCTCAGAGTCCTCAGCCAGGGGAAGTCTGTGATCATGCTGTAGGGGGCGCCGTCCACCACGCCTGAACACAACACCACAAGCTGCTGCTTAGACTCATGTCAGTCCACGTCAACTGGATTCAACTTGAACTCAAAAAATAGTTTAACCCTTCTACTTCCTTTCTTCACTTCACTTCAGTTTTTAAAGGGATAGTTCTACATACATCACCATAATCCCCGTAGTCACAGCAGTAGGTTCATTACCTTTAATTATCGGTGCAAGCTGTTTTTATATCGGCAGGGCAGAGATACAAGCTGCTTAGAGCTACGCTATGGAGGAATATGGGATTTCTTGGTTTTCCTCATCAAACTCATCAAATACACAATCCAACAACCCCAAAACGCTCTGGTGGACAAGTTGTGACCAAAGGGGCAGTTGTCGGTCTGAGAAGTGAAGCTTAATTCCGCGTTCAAAAAACTGCAATCCCCTCTTCTTCCTGTGGGGGCTGGTGTCAGAAAGCAACATGTCTCCATAGACCCCCATGTTAAAATCACCGACTTTACATCCTCAATAAACATGATCAAAGCCTGGTGTCAGGATGTTTTTTGGTTTCAACCGATAGTTTCTACCCCCGCACACACTCTGAGGGGGGTGATTTTTTAAAACTCTACCGTTTTACTGTTATTAGGTTAAGCTTCTGGCCAATCAGGGCACGGAAACGTTTAGTGACAGGTCCGGGGTCGGCTCAGAGACAGGCTGCTTCGAGGCCAGTGGACGGGTTTTTGGCCGGCCAATCCAACATGGCGCTTGTTCAGGCCGCCATATTTGAGGCACAAAAACGACTCACAAAAACCAATGGGTGACGTCACGGATGCTACGTCCATTCTTTTTACAATCTATGGTTGTGACCTGCACATTCACCACACTGTTACGAGATGGAGTTGTTTTCGAGGCGTAGCCAGAGCTACATTTCAGACACGGCTGCTCATCGGAGTGATTTCAAAAAATCAATTTCCGAGTATTTGCTTCATGTGTCGTAATTAGGGCTGTCAACAGTTCATTTTTATAATTGCATTTTTTCCATAGTTAACTCGCGATTAATCTCTATATTAAAAATATAATATATGTGGTGGAGCGGTGTGGGTCTGTGAGGGTCTGTGACCGCAGCAGGGACAGCTCCGTGACCGCCAGTGAGGGCTTTGGAACGGGGGCGGGGCTCACCGCACCCGCTGCTCGTTGAAAACAGCAGTGACACGTGCTTTTCACGTCGGAGTCTTGTTAAAACAAGAAACGTTTTAACAACACCAGGAAAAGTCGCAAGATTTGTCGCTAGTCGCTTTTGACAAAAAAAGTTGCCAAGAAGGTTTGGAAAGTCGCCAGATTTAGCGAGAAAGTCGCAAAGTTGGCAACACTGCTCAGAGCGATTGGCTCTGGTACCGCTCTCATTCTTCTTCGTCTTGGGAGCTTGTTGGGTCGTGTATTTAGTTTGATGAGGGAAACGTGGAAATACCATGGTGTGCACCTCTGTTGTGCTAGCTGAGCAGCTTGTATCTCTGCTCCGCTGATCTAAAAACAGCTTGCACTGACAATTAAAGGAAACTACTCCTAGGACTGTAGGGATTATGACAATAGGTAATATTTGCCAAAATGGGCTTACCAACAGTAACGTCAACTTCAAGTCAGTTAAACCACTGCACAAAAGCCCATAGTGGTTGAACCAAAGTAAAAGAAAAAAGTCTATGGTCATTAAAAAAAAACCCATCCCAGAGGAGAGCAGGAGGAAGAGGAGCAGGAAGTGAAGCTGACAGCACCACAGGCCTGCTGGGACATCACAACACAAACATCTCCATAAAGCAGGTCAGCTAGAGGCTACAGAGCACAACATGTGTGGTTGCTTACCCTCCAGTGTATAGATGTCCCTGCCCCAGGGGTATGTGGGATACTTCTTCACATCCTCCTCTGTCCTGGTGGCCTCAGGGAAGAACTCATACTTGATTAACTCTCTGAGAGAGAGGGAGGGAGACAGAGAGAGACAGAGTGTGAGAGAAATTACATTATATCTTCATATACATGCATGTAGGAATAGTTTGTACAAATGTGTCTGTTTACACAAAGAGGCAAAGTTGAGCTGTTACAGTTTTTTCCCAGGTTCTCCCACATAGAACTTCCAATTCATCATGACATGAAGACTGATGAATCCAGCTGTTTTCTCTGCCTGAGCCTGTGGGGAGGGTGGACAACAGGGGGCTCCCACCACAAATATATTATGTCTGTCACAAATAGATTTTTCTGCTTTTGGCTCAACCAATGCAATATCGTTCAGTTAATTCATCTCTGCATAGCGCTCTTTCTGCACTACTGTCGTTCACACACACAGACGAGTGCGCATGCATGACAGTAGTACGCCGACGGTCCAACTCCCGCCACAGTCTCCGTGCAAACCTGTGGGAAACACTGGATATGTCTCTCACAGTACAGCTGGCTTATGTGGTGGGGAGGCTGATGATCCACTGAGCTGCTTTTTCTTCTCATCTGCCGTGCTGCTCTAGACTCTGCAGCCAGCATGTTGGGATGTTCTCCGTCTCGCATCATCAGCAAACGTTTATTCTGCTGAACCTCCTGGTCCCCTGAAACCAGATTCTCTACATTTGTAAACTGTGTTTCTCACTCTTCATGGAAACAGTCTGTTTATAGCCTCTACCATACTGATAACTGAAATGGTTGCTGTCAGGTATTGTCCCCCCTCTATTAAATATGAAAGGAGGGTGAAAATCACAGGACATGTCTGTTCTGATGATACAAGTCAGTGGTCTTGAAATGTGTGTTTCTCTTGTATGAAACACATTCAGTAGGGGAGGAACAGCTGGACAGGGAACCCGGATTTGACACAACATGACAAGCACTGAGAGCTGGGTGAGCAGGTCCATGGAGCTGATTGGTCGGTTCTTATCACATGACATGAGGACATTCATGAAAAACATTCGCGACGCAGCCTCTGCCTCCACTACGGCTTCACTTTGGTTGTGAACACACATGCAGGGATAGTTCAACCCCAACCAAGTATTGAGTGGATAGCTTATAGCTGGACATAGTTTTCAGAAGGCCAACATTTCTACATTAAAAATACTTATTTCTGAATGTTAGTCATGATTGTTACTATTAGAATAAACTGAATAAATAAAGAACTGTGCTGTTTCATTCAGTGTGTAATGGACATGATTGTTACTATTAGAATAAACTATTTGAATGTTTAAAGATGTACCTGGTACCATGTCCCTCATTCAGCCCTGGTTAATGGACATAATAACGTTCATCCGTTTCCGCTGATTTGACGTCGGACATGAGAATCAAACGGAAATTTCAAAAACATTGCGGCAACAGCGCCAGCTGATCTGTATCGAGACTGTTGTTATTCCTTCACCTGAGGAAACTGTTGCTGTGTGTAAATCCACACTGTGGGGAGGTGCAGACGAGTGAGTTTGGAGCTGACGAGCGGATCGAAAAAAGAGAGAGGGACAATGCGATCTCCGCGATCACCCCCGTGCCGCCCCCGCCCCCGCTGAGGAGTTACTAGAGAACTCAGCTGTAATGGAAACACAACCAAACCGAGCCGAGCCGTGCCGTACCGTGCTAGTGGAAACGCGCCATTAGTTTCACTTTAAATTGAACACATTCTACATCGCGAAGGCAACGTCTTTCTACGTTGAGGGCTTCCTTCACCTCTGAAACAAGGCAGAACTTTGTGGGAGAAACCTGCCTGACACAGCAACGTATGTAGGGAACCGTGCATGTCCGCGGCGCACAGCTCCACCGACATACACGGGGGGTAACAAAACATTGGAAGTAGGCTGTTATCAGTATAATCAGAGACAGCCACGAATGAGTTCGCCTCAGTTTCACGTGATTGTCACTGTCAGCCTGTTAGAAAAACATTTTACTGACCCAAGCTGAGACGCTGAAACACCACTCCCCCCCCAAAAAAAGGTCTACACATTATACCTGAACGGCCCCATGCACACACACACACACACACGTCTCAACTGAGGTGGCGCCAAAGGCAGGAAACATCCTGGATATAAGGTGCAGGTTTGCCAAGTGACCAGTCAAGTTTTCAGATGCATCTATGATCCATTCAACCTTTGGCGAGCCACTGGGAGAGGGACCGTGAGCTGCTGGTAGCTAGCGAGAGACGTGTTGGAGAGCCCTGGTTTACTGCTGTGTGAATGCTACTCACTGGCTGATGTTGGCGATGGTGTCCATCCAGCTGCGGATGCGAACCTTGTTGCGAATGTTTGGGGGGTTGCTGAACTCGTGCACGATGGCGATGTGGTAGGGATACGGCCCCTGGAAGAGCTGACGCTCCAGCGCCACAGAGTCAATCTGACAACACGTGAAGACATGGAGCGTCCAGACAGGGAGCAGAGACAAGTAGGACCATTAGTGTGATGAGAGCACAAGGAAACACCTGCTTCACACGGTCATCACTGGTTACCAACCTGATGCATGGGGCGCATGTAGATGATACGGTTCCTCTCTGGAGGCATTCTCAGAATCTGATCCAGGACCTGCTCCATGTCCAACTTCTTGCACTGAGCATAGTCGAACCTGTTAACGATGGGGGCGCTCTCCACTCTCAGCTGTTTTAGCACACGACACCTGGTGGCTGCAGAAAGAAAGAGAGAGTGAGGGACAGCACTGTCACCATGATGAAGAAGCAGCTGTTCAGAGGTTGCTAGGATATGGTCCTTGTCCATAGGTGGACTGATTTTAATCCTCAACGGTCATTCATATCAAAAACAGGAGAAAACTTGAGTTTACGGGTTGTATTTTAATGTTGACATTTGTCATATTTTGGAGGTGGCTGGACTTTCTCTTCTGGACAGTTTAGGCCACAAAACTACACATTTAATGGGCTCTATGCACAGCTCCACTACTTCCTGAAATAAGACAGTTTTACATTATTGGACCAACTGATTAATCCAGGTGTGTCTGACCATTGTTGTGAGGTCAGACACACTTGGATTAGTTGGTCCAATTAAGAAAGGAAATAAAGGAGCTGGCTTATTTCAGGTAGTAGTGGAGCTGTCATAAAGTCCATTGTGGAGAAATGATAATCAGACACTAAATAACATCTACTACAGGAAGTCAGACTGTAAGGCTCCTCTATATTATGTATATGATGCAGAACGTTTCCAGAAAAGTCATCAGATATGAAGTCCGTGTGTTACCGTGAATGAACATCATCTTGGGGCAGTCTTTGAGGACCAGGTCGGTGATTCCACAGTTGGTTAGAGTGATCCCCACCAGGTTCTTACTCTTCAGAGACAAGATCTGCAAAAGCACATCACAGGATGTCATCAGGACCTGTATACTGGACTTCTGACCTGAAACACTGTGGTGATCCCACTTGTCCAGCAAAAGTAACAGATTTCAGACACACAGAAACGTAAACAGAGTTGAGGTGGGCAAGAAGTAAAAGAGGGAGATGAGGAAGACGGACAAAAAAAGAAACAGAGAAGGGGAAGGGAAATGAAGGAGGCACGTATCATGATAAACTCAAATTTAACGAGAAACTGAAAAACTACAACTTTTAAGACTCAGATTTCCTGAATACTTTGGGAAGGCTGATCCTCCAAAGTGCATTCCTCTGTGGTATCATTTCTATTGTATCAGTGTTTCCCAAATATAGAACCTTATAAAGTCAGCTCTATAAACTAAAGTTGTGATAGTTTTGTCATAACAAAAATATCTTTATTGAAATAAAATCAAAATACCACAAATGCAATGAGTGATCCCATAAAAAAGTAGCAGATTTCAGACACACAGAAACCACAGGTTGAGGTGGGCGGGGCATAGGGGGGCGGTGAAGTCCTGACAGCTGGTTTTAAGGCTCAGTTCCTGAATACAGGCTGTGTGCATTTCTCTGTGGTATCTTCACAGTATTAATATAGAACCTTATGAAGCAGCTTTAGAATTATAAAAAAATAATCTGCATTTTCACAGAGCTTTAAAACCGTCTTAAGCCAGTTTGAGCCAATCACTTTAGAGGAGTTGTCAGCTGTTGTCAAAGAGTGCCCCACAAACTGCCTGTCTGACTGCATTCCCTCTCGCCTTTTTAAGAATGTTTTCAACTCTACTGGCCCTTTCATCTTGGGTTAGTCCATGCTTGTTTCAGCTCAGGATATTTTCCAGCATCTCTGAAACATTGTCAGCCACTAATTAAGAAACCTAACCTTGACCCCACTGTCCTTTCTAACTTCCGACCCATCTCCAAACTTTCATTTTTATCCAAAGTTCTAGAGAAAGTAATGGCCAACCAGTTATTGTCATTTTTGGAGACAACAATTTCAAGTTTCAGTCTGGTCAGGCCTCGCCATAGCTGTGAAACTGCCCTGCTGAAAGTTTTTAATGATATTGCCATGACCTTAGATTCAGGATGCCCACGATTCTTGACCCTGGACTTGACAGCGGCATTTGATACTGTAGACCATGAGACACTCTTATCACGGTTAGAGCACCAAGTGGGCATTAAAGGGACATCACTGATAAAGTCATATTTGACCAAAAGTTTTTCTGTACAAATTGGAAACTTTTCCTCTGGTGCACAAGTACCCCAAGGGTCTATTCTAGGCCCCCTGTTATTATACATGCTGCCCCTGGGATCCATCTTTTCAAGCACAATATATCTTTTCATTGCTATGCAGATGACGTACAGATCTACCTCCCTCTCCGGCTGTACACCGAGGACCCACTGAAACCTCTCTTAGCTTGTCTTGCCGACATCAAAAATTGGATGAGCCTCAGCCAACTCAACCTCAATGACAAAAAAACGGAGGTAACTGTCTTTGGCCTTCCTTTGAATTCATTTGATGCACAGGATCTCCTTGCTTTTAAAACCACCCCTTTTATAAAAAGCCTTGGTGTTACACTGGATTCCAACCTTGATTTTAAAAAACAGATCAGCACAGTGGTAAAAGGGTCCTTCCATCAAATTCGTACACTTTCAAAAGTCAAGCCTTATTTATCTTTTAAAGACCTGGAGAGTGTCATCCATGCTTTTATATCCTGCAAACTTGACTACTGCAACTCATATTGGTCTTGATCAGGACTTTTCGCCCAGCTGGTGCAGAATGCTTGCCCGCCTTCTGACTGGTACCAAAAAACGTCAACATATCACCCCTGTTCTGGCATCCCTTCACTGGCTCCCCATCCGTTTTAGAATTGATTTTAAAGTGCTATTAATTGTTTTTAAAATCTTAACTGGTCTGGCCCCACTGTATCTGAAGGAACTCATCCAATTTAGAGCTCTGCGTTCATCTGGAGAGCTACTGTTGGCTGTACCACGTACAAAATTGAAGAAAAAAGGTGATCGGGCCTTCTCAGTAGCTGCGCCCAAGCTATGGAATAGCCTGCCTCCACACATTAAATTAGCAGACTCAGTAGAGAGGTTCAAGTCTGCCCTAAAGACTTACCTTTTTTCCCTGGCCTTTGGACCTTGATTTAATCTGCTGTGCCTTAATCATGGATATGCGTGTACATAGTATGTATATAATTTTGGGATGTGTATATGCGTGTGTGCAATATTATTGTATGTAATTTTTGTGTAATATTATTATATGTAAATTGTTCTTTATTTCTGTGCTGTAAAGCACTTTGGCTGACCGTAACAGGTCTTTTAAATGTGCTATATAAATAAAAGTGAACTTGAACTTGAACTTGAAAAAAAATAATCTGCATTTTCACAGAGCTTTAAAACCGTAACATTACATTGAAAGTGTGTGTGTGTGTGTGTACCTGTACGTGGTCGTCCTCGGTGACTGGGTCTGAGGTGCTGGTTGATTTGTCAGACATTCGTTTCCTCTTCACTGCTACTCGTGGTTTGACTCTTGATAGATCTACACACACAGCAGACGTATCAAACAACAACAACAGGTCACACAATCATCACACTTTAGTGGAAATCACCTTCCTGTGTCAGCTAAAAACTGCCGTTCTGTCAGGATCACTATGTCAAAATAAAATTTAATTACTTGCACAAGTTTTATTTGGCGGTATGATACTGTTCTGGGACCCCCTGCTCTTCCACACTTCCTACACTGAGCAGATTTAGAGCTTGACGTCATGGCCTGCCAGAACTAACGCTAATTTTTGAGATTTTTTGTGTGTGAAACTAGTTTAGTAGAAGTTCATGTGTCCTCACTGACACCTGACAACAGATTCGGGGTTCCCTCTCTTTTCTTAAAATCATTTTCCAGGACTTTTCCAAGACATTTTCTCTCTTCTAGAAGTGTTCTTTCAACAGTTATTATTATTTCGGACATTATTGTTTCTATGTTTATTCCTTTCTCACCCCCAGAAGTCTCATTTAAAGGGATAGTTCACCCAAATTTCAAATTGCACTCATTACCTGAATTTCTCATGTCGGGGCTTCAATACAAGAGGGACATTACAGACGAGCAGTATGGAGGTATTTGGATGTTTTTTGGTGTGTCTTTTTGGACGAAGAAAAGTGGTGTCCATTGACAACCATTGTATGGACAAATACTTCTGCGCGGACCCCCCCGTAACTCACAGAAGGCACAGAGAACTCTGAAAATTCTCACAGCTCTTAGTCGACATGAGGGTGAGTAGATAATGAGTGAAATTTGAATTTTGGGTGAACTATCCCTTTAAGTCATCTATGAAATCATCTCTTAAATGCGTAGAAATTGTGACAATTTATCATAGAACGACACAAAAACATGGTGTTTTTGTTTTTAAACCACACTGCGGGAAAGAAAACCCTGATGCTTGCAGTCCAATCTTGGAAACACTCATCAACTCCAAGTTTCTCACTCGGCACTTCTTTGGAAAGGAAATCCTGAAAAGGGTGTGAAAGTCAAACAGAGCTCTGGTAGCTGATGTCACAGTGTGATAAATCATTTTCCAGGACATTTGACTTTTTTTCTGATTTTCCATGACTGGAAAATTGCTCAACCATTTTCCAGGTTTTTCAGGACGCTCAACAAGCGCCGACTCTTGCTCTTGTTTAATTGCTGTAATGGATGTAGTAAGAACTTCCTCTGTTGCTGTTTTTAGGCTGCTACTGCTAGATAGCGGTCTGTCCTGATTGGCCAACGTGCTGTGTCAATCACAGAAATCTGAGCGGCGATGCTGATTGGCTGGGCCTTCGGAGGATGTCAGGCCATGAATGAGGCCAGACCCTCCCTGTGAAATGAAATGAAATGCATTTCTGGGAGAGGGTCAACAAACTGAACCACTGCACACAACTCTCCAACACAATCAACACTTGATACACACTCAGGCCGTTGCATGTTAGCGGATACACTGGATGTATTTAGTGTTTGCAGCACGGGCCTCACCTGTGTCAGGTACCAGGGATACAGCAGACATACGGGTGCGAGATCGGGTCAGCGGCCGCCTGGGAACAAAGTCTTGGTCTCTGCCCGGACCGTGCTGTAGACCTGATCCGGTAGCGGGTCCAGGTTGTCTCTCTCTGTGAGCGGCCTGCTGTACCGGTCTCCTGGGAGCGGGGGTCACAGCAGCGCCTCTGGCCTCCAGACCGTCCACGCCTGCAGGACCGGAGCCGAGCATCCCCACGGCCCCCCCCGTGGAGCCGTCCCCGCTCTGTGCTCCAGAGGGGCCCTCTGTGCCGTCATTAGTCCTGCCGGTTCCGGTGGCTCTGTCTGTGGTTGTAGCGGTCCTGCGGGCGGTGCCGGCCCCCACCCTCCCGCACCCGCCTTCCGGCCTGGATGCGGCCGCCCCACTTCCAGTTCTCACCACAGAGCCGGTCGCCGGCCTCACTCCGGTCCTCACTGCCGTCCCAGAACTCCCAGCGCCCTGAGCAGGCCCACTGGGGGCTGTCTCCCCCCCCTCAGTAGTAATCCCTTTACTGCTAGTCCTCCTGCTGCTCTCCCCAGCAGCCTTCATGTCGGCCTTGATCTGCTCGCTGGTCACCTGGCAGCTCTTCTCACAGCTGCTGTCTGACACCTGGAACTTGGTCTGCTCCACAGACACAGTGACCGGCCCGTTGTTGCTCCGTCGCAGAGGAGTCTTCCCTTTGCCTACAAGCACACACACACACAGACACACACACGTCATTGCTTGTACAGAAATAACTTCACAAAGTAAACCGCACATACAGACACCTGAGAGGAAACTAAGTTATGGTGCAACTGTAGGGAAGGAGATGGAGATGAAGGAGGCTGAACTGTCCTCCATTATGTTTTCCATCCTGATCTGATCATGACCTTCTTCTTCTGCAGTGGTTTTAAGGCACATGCTGCTTTTCTTAAAGGGATAGTTCAGCCTTTTTGAAGTGGGGCTGCATGAGCTACACCCGATTATCATATTTTGATAATCGAAGCTTCGCGGACATAAAAGCGATTAAAATCGAAGCTTCAACGGCCGGAGGGGGTGCGCGATCGTAACGTGGGAGGGATTGAGTTCCAGTTAAACTAATTTTTTCCCAACCAGCTCATGCATTATAAATGTTTACTTTAGATCCTACTCTTGAACTGGTGGATTATTTTGAGACGGGACTTCTCATAGGCGGCAAAAATATGCTGATTAATCATCCCTCATTGACCTGTGTCTCGGTGCAGTGTGATGCACCGGTGTTTCTCAGCGAGAGGGGGGGGCAGAGACATTCCTACTGCATCTAGTGCAGGGGTTTTCAAAGTGTGAGGCGCGCCTCCCTTGGGGGGCGCCAGAGAGTTTGAGGGGAGGCGCGACATGAGAAAAAGAAAAAAAGAAAAACGGAAAACATTAAAACAAAACATGAGTTACATGTCACTTGCACATAGGACTAAATGATTAATGTTTTTGCAGCAACCTATAGTTAGCGACTACTGTAATATGATAAAACACGATCTTGTAACACACAGGCTGCGATTATGCTCAGCATTCCAGTTAAACAATTTTGGTCAGAGCCCTCATGCATTATAATCATCTCCGCGGCGATAGCCTATGTGACGCTCAGAGCCAGTGATGAGATTATTTTGACGTCGGCTGTGAACTATTCTGGGACGTCAGGTGCTGCACACTTGCACAGCGTCAGGTAGCTATAACTTCATATGAACGGAAAAAAGTGACCAAGCTCAGATTAATCATCCCTCATTGACCTGTCTTCTCTGATGTGGACAGTACAGTGGAGACCTGTCACAGTGTCAGTGCTACATTTACAATATTTCAACTCAGACTCTCTGCTTCCCAGATGATCACACAGGGAGAGCATGTCGTTGCTTTTGTGATGAGTGTGTTACAGAGTTCTAAATCAATTTTTAGACTTATTCGTCAGTGCTTTATGTTGTCATGATAGTTAATATGCTGAGAAATAGGATAAATCAAATAAATCCTACAAAAAAAGAGCAATTTATGTTTAATGAATCAAATATTGTTTTGGTCATAGTAACTGATAATAAATAGGCTATGTTTAATTAGCACAGCTGTTTATTTTTCATTAAGGGGGGCTCACCCTCTCACACTTTGAAAACCCCTGCATCTAGTGCACTTAATGGGCATTTGTAGCTCATACAACCCCACTTCAAAAAAGCTGAACTATCCCTTTAAGCTGGGATGCATTTGAGTGGCCCCCTGGCTGCCGTGGTGAGTGCTGTGTTTGTTGCGTGTTGTGCTGACACCTTCTGTGCAGGAAGCCGGCTCCTGCAAGCAGGAAGCTGGCATGAGCCTCGACACAAGGCCCTCCTCTTCCTCGCTGTCCGAGTCTGAGATGACCAGCGGGGGCTTGGAAACGACGGCGTTGGCTGGTCGGCACTGCTGGACTAGACCGCTGGGCCCTGGAGGGGCAGAGACAAGACACATCAGAGATGAACCTCGAGCTTGAACCTCTGCTGATGGTGAAAAACGAGCCGCTCCAACCTGCTTGCTCCTCATCAGGAGGTTGTGGTGCTCCGGCTGGACGGCTGGCTCCAGGAGCCCTGTTAGCTTCCTCCGCCCTCACCCCGCCGTCTGCTCCTTTAAGCTCTATCCGGGGCTCAGCCTCCACATTCTCTTCCTCCAAAATCACCTCCTCCTCTTCCTCTTCTTCTTCCTCATCATCATCTTCCAACCCATTCACTTCAACTGGAGCTGTGACAAAAACAAAACAAAACCTCTTGACCTCTTTTTTACCGAGTGATTAACTGTTGACATATCACACAGTGATGCTGCGGTGATAACATTCAGTCTGAGCCGTAACAAAATGTTCATATCTGTGGCATGATTGGTCCTCGTGCTACGTGACCACATTCACGCGCGATTGGTGCCGTTCTCTCTCCTCATTGGATAACACTTGTATCCCACAAGTCCGTTTACAGCAGAGCAGAGTTCAGCATCCATGTAAGTGATTGCTGCCATTTTCAAAAACCTGATATCTGTTGATATTCACACAGTGATGCTGTGTGATAACATTCAGTCTGAGCAAAATGTGACAAAATGTTTAAGTGGCTATTTGATAATTACAGCATCTTTTTGTTGCAATGTCCCAAAATGTGACTGTTAAAGGATAATTACAGTTTTTTACAACCTGGACCTTATCCAACAGTCCTATGTAAAGTTTTAATGTAGAGTGATGGAGCTGAAGCAGCAGAGACACAACCAGTGTGAGCAGACACGTGCTTCTCCACAGCAGATAAGTGACTTTAGCCACGCTCATGTTGCTCAGCGCTGTGGAGCCTCACCCTGTTTAGAAAGCTTGTTGCTGATAATAGTATAATCAAACATAAAAAGGTGCAACTAAAGAGTTTAAGTAACCACAGCCCATGAAGTAATAAACTGCTGTTGAAATGACTGAGATGCAGACAGAACTTGCCATTGTGCTGCTGCTGTTGCTGTTGTTGTTGTTGTTGTTGCTGCTGCTGTTGTTGTTGTGGCGGTGGTGGTGGTGGCGGCGGCGGTGGCTGCTGCTGTGGTTGCGGTGGTTGTGGTGGTTGTTGTTGTCTTTGGTTGTTGTTGACAGGTGGAGGAGCTGGGGGCAGGTTGGCCTCGTTGTTGTGGTGATGGTGGTTGTTGTTGTTGTCGTTGTCATTGTTGGAGTTCTGGTTGCTGACCAGTGCTGAGGACACGCCGATACCAGTTCCTGCACTCAGGCCCACCCTGGCACAGCCCTAACACACACACACACACACACACACACACAGAGTGTATACTAACGTTAGCGTGTACTTGACACATCAGTGAATCACATGATGTTAACATGCTGACATTCAGTACAACATCACAACCCTACATGTGATGTGTTCATATTAGTGACAGATAAAATCATTTGCTAATAACTATAACTGTTAGCAGTAGGTTCATTACCTTTAATTATCAGTGCATGTTGTTTTGAGATCAGCGGGGCAGAGACGTGAGCTGCTCAGTGAACACAATGGAGGTGAAAAGTACAGGTATCCTGTCCCTCATCAAACTCATCAAACAATCCAACAACTCCACAACGCTCTGGTGGACAATTTGTGACCTGCACATTCACCACACTATGAGATGATAATGGAACGTTACCTGACAGAGTTGTTTTTGAGGCAAATGCAGCTGGAACTACATTCCAGACATGGCTGCTGGGCGGAGTGATTTCAAAAGCGCAAGTAGTTCTGAGTATGTGCTTCATGTGTCGTTACATAATTATACGTTATTATCTCATAGCGTGGTGAATGTGCAGGTCACAACTTGTCCACCTGAGTGTTTTGGAGTTGTTGGATTGTGTATTTGATGAGTTTGATGAGGGACAGGAGACCTGTACTGTTCACCTCCATTGTGCTCACTGAGCAGCTCACGTCTCTGCCCCGCTGATCTCAAAACAACATGCACTGATAATTAAAGGTAATGAACCTACTGCCATGACTATGGCAATAGGCAAATTTGCCAAAATGTTGAACTATCCCTTTAAGATTCCAGGCTTCCTTCCTTCCCTTTATCCTATTCTGACAGCCATACATAATTTATTATTTCTGTAAATATTTTTATCTTTGCAAAACTTGTTCAAATCAAAGATAATGACCATTAATGCGATGCTGATTGATTTAAAGCAGCAAATATATAACATCTCTCTTCAGTCTGTACATCTGTCTAGGTAAATGAATGTAGAAAGTACATACGTTATGGCTGTGTATGTGTTAGTGAACATGCTGTATACCTTGGGTGGTTCTCTGAACATCTGGTCCAGACAGATAAACTCCAAACTGGGCAGTGACTCTATGAACTGAGAGAATGATTCCAGTTTGATAGCATGACATCTGACCAGAGTGAGGTCGACGAGGCGGCTCCATCTGGACTGATCTGAGGACAGATTCACAGAGTCAACTCACGGCTCTGAAAGCCTGACGGTGACGATGAGCGAGAAGCGTCTCACCTGTGATCCAGTGGTGAGGGTTATGCAGGTGGGGGCAGTTGTAGATGAGCAGGTACTTGATGTTGGTGAACACCTCGTTCACCACCTTTATGCCGATGTCCGTGATGATGCCGGGGTTCTCGATGACGTCGGCCAGACCGTACTTCACCAGCTCCGAGTGACTCATCTTACCTGCATGGAAAAACACGCACAGGACTTCACACATCCACAAACTACACTCAGAAAAAATCAAGAGGCTGTCTTTTCCACTAAAGATTTGAGATTTAAGATTTGAGATTTAACTATCGCTGCAATGAACAACACAACAATAGTGATGTGGTTAAGTCTCAGTTGAAGAAACTTTGATGCCTCGGTAGCAGGGTCGTTGTATAGAGGAGGAAGGTGATGATAATTCTAGGGTCCCAGAGCCTAGTAGGCCCCAAAAAACCCCAGTAGTCTAATCTTTGTATGACTGAATTACTCTGCATAAGACCCTGACTAATACTCATAGTAATGCTACATTAGCATCTAAACAAAGTAGGCTGAATAAAAAAAATGATAATACATAGTAGTCTGGAACCGAGACCACCTCCTCAGCCCGCACTAGTTTTGGTGTGCATTAGAGTGAGATGTGCTTTTGTTCTAATTTGAGGTGAGTTGACCAGCCAGCAGGAGCGTGGAGCACGGGCTACCTAATGAGTCAGTAAGGGAAGGAGAGGGTTAGAGTGAAGGAGTGAGCCAGAGTGTGGTGATGCCAGCGCTTACACTGCAGCAGGAACTCGTCCACGTATCCCAGGTGGAGGGTCTCAAACTGAGGAAACTCAAGTTCGGCCATCTTGAGAGCTGAGAAGACTCCGTCTTTAGTGAGCGAGGGCTGGATCCGCAGCTCATGTAGTCTGTCAACAGCCACAAGTCAAGTCATTAAAGGTGTGTCGGGTGAAGCTACAAGATCCCTTGTCAGTGTTGACTCTTATATTATTATATTAACCACACAAAGGCTCTACGTACAGTATCATAACACCTGGGCAGAACCACTGTGCAACTGTCCACTGACATTTAACAGTCAGAGAGCATCACTGACATCTGACTTCTGATCCCTCATTTCACTTTGTTAGAGACTGAACTGAACTAATGGGATAGAGGAAGTGTCAGACAGAGAACCTGCGTGCAGCGGTGATGATCAGGTAACCCAAATCCACCTCCAGAGCGTTCTTACAGGCTCCAAACACGATGGTGTGGAGGTTTCGAAATCCTCCTGGAAACACAAACACACAGACACACACACAGAGATGAAACTATTGACTTCACCTACAGTAACACACTGACACAGACTGGGACTAGAGGAAATATAAAATTATTAGTGAACATTTAGGAAGTTCATTTCTTGGATTTAAACCTAAACGTTGTCACAATTAAAAATGTGTTTGTAAATTCCTTCTTCCATTTTTTCTTGTTTAGTTGCAGTCTATAGAAAAGTGGCATGAAAACAGACATGATGATATGATATAAATGATAATAACTGGTACCAGTGGTCTGACTATCTGAGTGCATGTGTGTTGTTCCAATAGACTGAATGGATACAGTTTCTTTCAGACAGCTAATTTCATTTCATGTTGAACATGCATGGCAATAAAAGCATAAATAAAAGCATTCTATTCTATTCGTTTTTGATTTTGGCTTAAAATAAAAAACTGCCTGCGGACACAGACTGAACCTGTGTATACAAATAAGTAACAATGACTTGAGCAGGATCTGTGCTACTTTTTAAGATAAGGTGGAAGACTAATGACAGCATTAATCTGACTGAACTCCAGTGTATACAGGACATCCAGCAAATATAATGGGACGGAAATAAAGTCATTTTTCATCCACAGCCTCACACTAGGTCACTTAAACACAACACTCAGGCCTCTGTCCTCACCTGATCTCCAGCTGTCCTCCACCACATGTTGGATCAAGCCTCCCAGGAAGGGAACTCTCACCAGCTCCAGCTGCTCCAGGTTCCTGGCTGAAGCCAAGCCGGTGACCAGTGGGACGTATTTGAGGGAGTTGGTCGGTCCTGCACAGTTCCTCATGACGAAGG
Source organism: Decapterus maruadsi (assembly GCA_030347415.2). Lineage (NCBI taxonomy): Eukaryota > Metazoa > Chordata > Actinopteri > Carangiformes > Carangidae > Decapterus > Decapterus maruadsi. The sequence goes on along the minus strand of CM064903.1, from coordinate 31,884,940 downwards.
TTCTCAGGCTCACGCACAGAAAGTCCTTGAAGGGCTGCGGTTTGGTGAGGCGGACCCACTTCAGGTATAGGTGGCGCAGCATGGACACACAGGGGATCTCTGGGACGTTCACACCTACAACGTACAAGCATTACTGTATGTGAAGTACGTTAGTGCAGCAGGCTAATGACTCATACCATTAATCTGTGACATCATTAGGTTACAATACTATATTATAATTGTTTGATTGACTGAATTTTACTTTTCATTAAAGGGATAGTTCAACATTTTGGCCCATTTCCATAATCCCTATAGCAGTAGAATGGTTACCTTTAATTGTTGGCTCACCACGCTATGAGATAATAACACAACGTTACCAGACAGAGTTGTTTTAGAGGGAAATACAGAGACTGTTGATGAAAAACTGTCCCTGAACGCAATGCACATCAGCTGTTTTGCATGAACTTCCCTCTAAAACAACTCTGTGTGGTAACGTTGTGTTATTATCTCATAGCGTGGTGAATGTGCAGGTCACAACTTGTCCACCAGAGCGTTGTGGAGTTGTTGGATTGTGTATTTGATGAGTTTGATGAAGGAAACCAAGAAATCCCATGAGCCTCCGTAGCATAGCTCCTGAGCAGCTCACGGCTCTGCTCCACCGTTCTAAAAATAGCTTGCACCGACAATTAAATGTAACGAACCTACTGCTATGACTATAGGGATTATAGCAATGGGCCAATTTGCCAAAATGTTGAACTGTCCCTTTAAAAGTAAGCCATAATCATTACAATTAAAAGAAATAAAGACTATTAAACAATGAAATAAAATATTTCAGTGTGTAATGAATCTATATAATTAATGAGTTTCACTATTGCACTATGGTGCAGACGGCACCATGTGTTACAGCGGTGATGTGGACGCAGCAGCATCACGCGTGGGTTCGTTGTGAGATCCTACTCACCCACTAGATGCAGGGTCTGGATCTTTGCAGTTATAGGGATGGTCAGTTTGTTCTCAGCAGGAATGGGAAAAGCTCCGTTGCGGTTGCGGAACTTCCCCAGTATGTGGACCTGGGGCATGTAGTTCCATATGGCCTCCACCAGCTCCAGATGGGACGTCTCCACACCCTAACGTCAAGTACATTTGACAACAGGAAGTCTTCATTTATGGTCCACTTCCTTTTAGCTCCCTCAGGCTACAGACACACTGCTATGTTTTCATTCTAATATCACATTTTCATCTCTGTCTACGTTCATGTGAACTGAACAACAGCTGCTGGCAAAGAAAACACGACCAGTAACACTTGTAACTCATTATCATGCAATCCCTGTTAATGAAGGCTGATGACACCCAATTAGGGAGCAACTGTGGGCGTCGCTGTCACAGACGTAGCCTCGGGACAGAGTGTGCCCAGTTGCTATGACGATAACATCCCCATCAGCTGACAAAGGACACAACATACAGTTGAACGCTAGTTTGTAGTAAAACAAATACTCCGGCTCATTTTAAGATTAAAACACTGTCAGCAAAAAGGGACATGGGCCTGAGTGGAATCCTGGTTAGACCAGATCCATGTGATGTAGAACTCTCTCTGCATACTGACCAGAAGGTTGGGACAGGCCTGCAGCGCCTCCAGGACTCCAGGGATACTGAACGCCTCGTAGCCTCGGACCCGTCTCCTCTCCAGGTATCGAGGGTGGAGGCCGTAGAGCTGCTCCAGGTCTGGCATCTTCTTCAGCAGGAGGAGGAAGCTGCCGTCTGTGAAGCCTGAACCAGGAGACACACCGAGACATCAGACCCTCCTAACGTCTGGAGATACTGCACCGCATCATCAGCTGATAAACCATTCATGCATGTACAGGGGGGTCTTCATTTCTTTAACCATACGTCCCCCTCGCCTCGTGCAGCTCAGATGCTACAAGCAGCTAGGGGGTTTCATTGAAGGTGGAGGATTTTCTCTTATAGTAGCATGCAGAAGGTCAACATTTCACCCAGGAGACAGATAACTTTGACCAAGGTATTTACTATAAAGTCTGAGAACGAATCAGTAAGACATGTGAATGAAACAGAAAGAGAAGCAAACACCAAACAAGGATTAAAAAACAAACCAAGCAGGACATGTTCTGTCTGACTGACTCTCGTCACATGTTCATCTGAGCTGTAACTAGGATCGGTCTGTAGACGACAAACATTTACCTGAAGGCATATACTCCCACCAGCGGCCGGCACACAGATCCACCACCTTGACCACGCGCAGGTACAAAGTCACGGCCTCCCGGAGCTTCCTGGACAGACTCTCCATACACATGATATCCTTCATGGGAAGGTACCTGCAACACAACGTTACCAGACAGAGTTGTTTTAGAGGTAAATTCATTTTGAAATTTATTGATTTGGATAAACCCCTTGAGATGACATCATCTCGTTTTCGAGGGGGTCCAAACATATAGACAAACATAAATTCATCAGACAAACATACAACACTAATTCATGCTAAACAGCTGATGTGCGTTGCCTTCAGGGACAGTTTTTCTGCATTTACATCTAAATCTGCATCTAAAAATAGCTCACAGCCTCACACCGACAAATAAAAGTAACAAACCTACTGCTATGACTAGGGATTATGGCAATGGGCCAATTTACCAAAATGTTGAACTATCCCTTTAAGGCGATCAGGTGAATAGAGTAAAAAAAAAAACTAACAGATATGGCCATGTTTATCACTTACATTAAGACAAATATTTTTTGTATGTCATATATTATGTTTAAATATGTAAATGAGGTAATATCTACTTAAATATGCGCTAATTTGCATTTTTACGAACAAAATCTGAACAATGGATGAAGCTACTTTCAAAATTCTTGACATAATTAGAGTCAGGGGTGATATTTGGATATCTCTTTTTATCAAAAAAACAAAACAACGAAATTTGGTCATGTTTTTTAGAAATAAAAGCCTATAAATGAAGTAAAATAAAAACCTTAATGTTGATTTTCTATCATTTCTTTCCACTTTTCTGAAAGAAGACGTGAAAGAAGAAAAATAGCCCAAAACTTCAGAACTGACCAGTGCGTGAAAAACCTATGTTTTGGCCTGTGTCTCGTGTCTGGCCTTAACGTGAAGCCCCATCCTGCTGTAAGGATGGGCTCAACTGTGTGTAGGGTTTAGAGATGTCAGTGTATAACATGTCACTTCCACAAGGGGGGGCTGTGATGTAGAGTAGGTTATTAATAATAACCTATTGTTACATTCAGGGTGGGACTCTGGCTGTATTAGAGCATCGTCCTAAACCAATAAGAGGGTTGTGTTTGGTGTTTATATTATACATTTTACATGGAGGGTGAAGTACCTTGATTTATATCAGATTAAAAAGGAGAGTCCATCACTGTGCTGACGTGCTCCATGACAACAGAAACACATGAAGCAGTACCACTACAGGGGGGGTGTAGCTGGAGGCCAGTGTACCTGAATATATGACAGAGGACTTCATGGGACAGCTCGTTGATGTAGTCCTTGGGCTCGCTGGGACTCAGGACCGGCTCCCCTCCGCCGCTGCCCACTACAGGTTGGAGTTTAGATGCCTTCCTCCTTGGACCCATCACTTCAATGTCGCTGCTCAGGCTCTTACACACACACACCTCCTCCCTCCTGCAGCCTGGAGGCTCGATTCCTCAGCATGAACCTCAGTTCTACACACAGCACAGAGAAGGACAGGTTAGTAGGAGCAGGACAAAGGCAGCTTCTCACTTGTCTTATTTCATGAGACCTGGGAACTGATCTGTCCTGACACCTTTGGCCCTGGTCAAACCAGCTATTGACCTGTGTCTTCTCTGATCACTGGTCAAGTGGTCAGCTCCAAGTCTGTCTGTAAATTATGACATGGTGGTTCATAATGAGACTGTGACAGGGGACGTCAGTAGAGAACTGGTGGTTTGTGCTTCCATGTGATCAGGACACTGTTGTGTTGCATCTGACTGGATGCTGCTCACTGTGAAGTTGTGGATTTGTCTGATCGACAACGCGATGACACAAAAACTGATTCACTGTTAGTTCAGTCAAATACAGACGCGGGCAGATGAGAAGACAAATCAACAGAAGACGTCTCAGTAACTCTCTTCCTGCTTATTTCGTCTCCCTCCCTGTGATTGGAATGACCACTCCGGTCAAAGGACAATGATGTCACAGCGATATCACCAAGGTTGGCTCACCTTGGGCTCAAAGAGCAGTCACATCACACCTTGAGACAGAAAGCCTGTGTAAAAAGGGGTCTTGGTAAATATTCTCCTAGTAGTGACGGTCATTTAGCAGGAGCGTCGCTGTCTCTAACAGCAAGTTAGAGTCTTCTTCTTAAAGCAGACTGATATGTGACAGACTTGGGCTCAGCATCCTTCAGTAAACAGAGGACGGATGTTGTCCAGTTGGACCATCTACAGGATTCAATCCATAGAGTGTTGAGACAGCTCCTCCTCATCATCATCACCATCGGTCACTCAGTCTGGAATGACATGAACAAACACAGACACTGAGGAAGACAAAACCCCACAGGAGATCAGGAGCAGGTCCTCCAAGACTCTGGGACAGACAGACCACCTGACAGGAAGCAGACGAGCAGCTCACTGCTGCTGTTCTTTAGTCGTCACGGGTTGATGATGAGAGGATGTTACCTTGGTTTACAACTCTGTCACAATGCTGTTAGTGAAAACAGAGCACAGGTCAGGGAGGTTTCTATAGCTACAACAACATGTCTGAGGATGAGTGAGTGGACACTGTGTCCACACACCAGGTGTGTCTCCACATGTGTCCACAGCCACAGCAGCAGCAGGTCTGGAGCCTTCAGTCTGGCACCAGGACCCCGGGGGGACAGGTGAGGTGTGGGGGGGACAACAGGTCGGTTTGTACCGGCAGGTTAACGGAAACACTCCGTCACTGCAGCCACACAGCAGACAGCGCTGTTCACGTCTGTTACGTCGACGGCCAGCGGCTCCACACCGGGGCACAGACCGGTGACAGTTACACCGTCACTAACAACAGAACCACCGACATGTAAGCGGAGGAACACACCTGTCACACCGGCCACACGTCCCAATGCTACAAACTTTAGCCTGCTCTTTGTCAAAGCTAGCTCGGTTAGCATAGCCACAGCTAACAGTGTACACAAAGACAAGCCCGCAGCGGTCAACACACCGAGTGGCCGTGTCCGGCCTTCAGCGGGGCCCTCGGCACTGCCGCTAACCTACCGGTTTGTTTCTATGACAGCCGCTGTGATGTTGCTCTGCGTCCATCCTGCAGCTTTACTGCCAAACACGGAGCAGTCTTCATCACTTCTTCCTCTTCTTCCACTGTTTAATGGCGGCAGGCGAACGACAACACGGGACTTTAGCGCCCCCGGCTGGTGCGGAGTGTGGCCCGAGAGGAGAACTGATCAAACATAAAACATCAAGTGGTTTATAGTGCCTACCGAAGAACTTGTAAATGCGATACTACTACTACTACTACTACTAATAATAATAATGATAATCACCATCATCATCATCATCATCATCATCATCATCATCATCATATTTTTTTATAGTAAAGACATACAAATACTACAGACAAACTACGTAGGTGACTAAGAAATAACAGTATCATACAAACACATACATACAAATACATACATAGAAATAAATACAATTAAATTAATAATAATAAAATAGAAATAATAAAAATAATTACTTTGAGGCATTCAAAGAATAACAAAATAATGTATAGTAAATAAATTTGAGACATTTGGAAAGTACTTTGAACTTTGAGGTTTGACATGATGTTTCTCATAAAATAACACAATGCCAAGTAAAGAATGACACGTGTAGCCTATTAAATGGAACCAATAAAGCAAAAATTAAAATAAAATCCAAAGTAAAAAAGAAAAGTAGAGACCAGAGATAATAGCATTTACATCAAGAATCGAAATTGTTTTATAAAAGTCCACCATCATTCATGTTTTCATAAATGCTGAAGTTTATCAGTTTATTGGTGGGAGATTGGAGAGATGTGACCAAACTTTTTTTGAAAAGTAATGTATGATGCTCAAAATCTCTGACAACGTGACACTAACAATAATACAGAGAAATAAAAATGATAGGAAAACAAGTTATCAGTGTTATCTCTCCATGGTGTTGATTTGTCTTATACTGAAAGAGGTGTCAAGCTACACTCCTCTCTAATGTCTTTTCATTCTGAATCCTGCTGTTTTCACACAACATTGCATACTCAGACATTTGGACATAATGTCAATGTGACTATTATGTACAATGGACACTCTGCTGTATATGAAATTAAATATTGTTGCATTAACTCACCCTTTCTACTTCCACATGTGGGATGAACTGATTGGCTGCTTCTTGCTGGAGGCCCATTTGTCAAATAAAATGCTGTAACAGAGTTTTCCGTGAGTCAGATTGTGCATTATTCACTGACTGCCACTTTGGATCCACTCCTTCCATTTCTATGTGCTTGACCCAAAGTTTGTGTGTGAAGTTGTGTGAAGTTTGTTTTCACCTGTTCTGAATTTAACCCTCCTGTCGTCCTTCTGGGTCAAATTGACACAATCTGTTCCCTCCCTCCATCTTTCTTTCATCCCCTTTTTCCTCCCCTCTTCCCTCCTTGAACGAATCTCTTCCTTCCCTCCACCTTTCTTTCCTTCATTTTTCCCTTCCTTCTTTCTACAATCCTTTTTCCCTCCCTTCCTTCCTTCTTGACCAGTTGACCCAATCTGTTCCCTCCCTCCTTCTATCTTTCCTTCCTTTTTCCCTTCCATATTTCCTCCCATATTTCCCTTTGTCCTTCCTTCCTGCCTTCCTTCCTTCCTTGACCCAGAGGACAACCAGAGGGTTAAACAGACATATGCAGGGGGGTAGACAGCTAGTAGATAAGGTGGCAGCTACAGGTGCCCACTACAGGAACAACATAAGGGAACACATGCAGCACAGAGAACATGCAGGATTAAATAGTAGCAGGATACCTGGAACACAGAACCAGAATCTTTTAACCAACATGAATAAGGTCGATGTCAGATAAAGTGTCTTTCCCTAGCTCTGTCTGACTGATGAAGTCCTCATATGAACCATCAGCATCTTTGTTCATCCGTGATGTCTTTCTGGACTAAAATGTTACCGTTAGACGTGTACAGTAAATGTCAAAGTGCTTTGAGCGTACGGCATGGTGAAGTTGCTGGAGTTGATGGAAAGCAGATGAGAGCAGCACAACTGTGGCAGCTGCAGAGACAGAGCAGGTCTACCTATACACACTGTTCTAAATCTGGATCCACTAATCTCTGCTCTTCCTGCTTTGACAAGTTGGAGTATAGCAAGATGGAGTCTCTCTCTATCACACACACACTGTTCTAACTGGTGTGCTGCTGTCAGTGAATGTAAACAGAGTGAAACTGCCCACAGCCTCCTGCTGCTCTGCTGGACTTCCTCTGACACTGAACAGCCGCTGTTACTGTAGGTCCTCCTCACTCCCTCTACACAACACATGTTTATGGTGTATTAGCCACATGGTTACATAAGAGTTGTGTAAGTAAAGAGACAGGTGGAGGTCGGAGGTGATGTCAGAAAATGTGCTCCCAATCGATGTGCAGTGACCACACAACGCCAGCCACATCAGAGCAGAGGATGTGTCAGATGGACAGGGCCGTTGCTAGGAATTCTGGGCTCCCTGAAAGAATACTAAAGTGGGCCCCTACCCTCTGATTTTTCGCTTTTACATATGTATTATCATTTTTTATTTAGCCTACTTTGTTTTGATGCTAATGCAGCATTACTATGAGTATTAGTCAGGGTCTTATGCAGAATAAATCAGTCATACAAAGGTTAGAATACTGGGGTTTTTTGTGGGCCCTACTGGGCGCTGGGCCCCTAGAATTATCAACGGCCCTGCAGATTGATCAGGAGTGACTATGGTGTAGCATCAAGTGACTAACTCTGACTGTGTCGGAAGAGGAGGGTGGGAGGACAGGGGTCAGACAGGCCTGCACTTCACAGATCTATACAACAGTTACAATATCTGTTCATGTTGAAGTTGTTAGTTACACTGTTAAAAGTCCAGTGTGTAATAACTGTCAGGCACGTGCACACATAGGGCCCTATGGGTGCTTGAGCCCCTGCCCTTTTTTGCCTCGTCTTAAAAAGTGCCCTCTGCCTGTGTGTGTGTTTTTTTTTTTTTTTTTTTTAACAACATTAATAAATTCCTGTCAGGGATGTAAGTAAAAAAAAACAAAAAAAAAAAACAGCGGTACAAAAACTCCACGTTTTCTTGTAATACCGGGTTGTTTGAGCCTGCCGCTTCCGCCAGAGAGAGAGAGAGGGCGAGTGAGTAAGTGAGAGGAGAGAGAGCCAACTGCGCCCGGGTGTTGCCAACTTAGCGACTTTGTCGCTAAATTTGGCGACTTTCCAAACCCTCTTGGCGACTTCTTTTGTAAAAAGCGACTAGCGGCAAATCTAGCGACTTTTTGAGCCCTCACTGGCTGTCAGCCTGCACAGTAGTGTCACAGAGCCGTCTCCGCTGCATTCAGAGACGCACTGATCCACTCCATAAACACATACAGATAACGCCCCCCCCCCCTGAGGTAATGACATCATTTAGCGACTTTTGGGGCAGCCAATAGCGGCTTTGCTTGCTGAGGAGTTGGCAACGGATAACTGAGGAGACGTGACAGTGGAGCAACTTGAACCTGTGAGTTATGGTCTAGTCGCAGTCCACTTATTCAGCATTTAATATGGGTAATATTTCAGAAAAACGCTGTATTATTCTATTATTCAATGTGTCAGCTTCTGTTTTTGCCGGACGTCGGAGCACGGCGCATCAATTCCGCACAGAGCAGAGCAGATCGTGCGAGACAGGAAGTAGTAAAGAAAATACAAAATAAAACACCGGGTTAATTTTCAAAATAATATGCACTGTGTTTACGGCGGATCCATATTGTGTAAAGGACCAAAAAAAAATGTCCTGCCCTTTTCTGACTTTGAGCCCCTGCCCCTCTATAATCATGTGCACGTCCCTGATAACTGTCAAGGTTTATTGGTAAAATCTGAATCCACTACCCATGAATATATTTGTATAAGTGTATAATCACTATAAAATAAAACTTGTTTGGTTTTCGTATTGCTATCTTGCGCCGCCATGTTTGTACATCAGTCCAAATGGAAAATCCAGCCAACCAGTTCGAGTTTTGCGTTTATAAATAAACCAACGAAGAAGAAGGAGTAGGAAACAGCAGACATATCATAAAATTGTTTAGATCCTCACCTCATCGCTCCTACTCCTAAAATACTCCCAGTCGTCCCAGTCTTGGTAAACGAGTTGTTTTGTCCTCGGAGGCCACCGTCAGTTTGCCGATGGGAGGGGGCAGTGTGAGTGAGTGAGAGCTACAATCCAGAATCTGAACGCTGGATATCACAGTTTTAGCCCCTTTTTACACACTGGACCTTTAAAATGAAACTTGTGTTTTCTGAGGTAGGCCAGTTGAAAAGTTCCATGTTGAAATTTACCAGAACATTTCACCACATTTAACATTGTTGTACAGTAGTAATAGTAACTTACAGCAGTACTTATAAATTATCTCATGATACATTTCTTTAATGTAATGTGATGTTATCCATCTCAGGACCACTGTAGGCCCACATGCTGCTTGATCCATAGTGGGCAGCATTTCACCTATTCATCCCTGTCCCTGTCATACTGTTTCCACTATCCTTATCATTTATCATGTGTATGTGCATCTGTTGTTGATATTGATAAACTTGTTGACAATATGGCAATAGGCACGAGGAAAGGATGATGACACCATCAGAAATGCAGATTCAGAAAATAAGGCTGTCGATCCTGAATGTGGCAGAGCGTCAGTGCAAATATGCACACTCTTAGAAATAAAAGTGCTAAGTAGAACCACCTAAGGTTCTTTGGCTTGTTCTCATAGGAGAACCTTTTTTGGTTCCTGCCAGAACCTTTTATAAAGTTTGGAAGCTGGAACCCTTAGTGTTACCAAGAACCACGGAAAAGTCCTTTCTTCAGGAAAGGGTTTTTAAAGGGTTCTCTGAAACAAAATGATTCTTACAGGAACCCTTAGAGTTAGCAAGAACCCCTGAAAAACCATTTCTTGAAGAAAGGGTTTTTCAGACTAAAATGGTTCGAGTTAGAACCTCAGAACTTTCAGAAGAACCTGTATTTCTTTTTAAGTATATATTTTTTTGCCTTTATTTGATAACACACAGTAGAGATAGACAGGAAAGGGGGAGGCAGAGAGAGGAGGAATGACATGCAAATGGCTGCCCGACGTGGGATTCGAACCAGGGCTGCCTGCGGCGAGGACTGTAGCCTCTACATGGGGTTGCCGCTTTACCCACTACGCCACGCACCATGCTGAAGAACCCTTATTTCTAAGAGTGTAGGTAATCTCAACCTACCCCAGTGCCCTCTCTTTTTTTTTTCCTTCTTTTTTTTTAAGTGTATTTTTTGGGCATTTTTGCCTTTATGGATAGTATAGTTGAGAGAGACAGGAAACAGAGAGAGGGGAATGACACGCAGTAAATGGCGCCCGACGCGAGACTCGAACCAGGGCCGACTGACACTGACCTGACAGCAGTGGGTGCCATTAGCTCTTTGGGTCATGTGTTTGGCCTGTTTGGTTGCTTCAGGTCGTTTCACTGCCAGCCAGATCCTGAGCACAGGGTAAGTTCTTCATGATGGTCTCCTCCCTGTCAGCCAGATCACAGTTTTGCCTTTCCTTCATGACCCCCTTTCCCTCCAACACATCTACTGGGAATAAGGTGGTGGCTAACCATGAGGCATTGTGGTGGTGTAACCCTGTAGCCCTGCACTGTGTAGTCATAGGTCTGTAAATGTTCAGCTAACAGTCACATTAAACACTTCCCTGGTCTGGATGAAGCAGAGAGGAGCAAGCACGTGTCTTGTCTCTGCAGTCTGGTCCGGATGGCCAAATGTGTCATTTACAACTACAGTGTTTTGATGTGATACATGTGTGACTCAGAGGGAGACAGAGGACATAATATATATATATTCTCTCCATAGGAAAACTGAAGTTTGGACGTGTTCTGTAGAATATCTTCCCCAACTGCAGGACTGACACCTGTTCTAAGATCAGATGTGACTTCACACCAGTTGCAGTGTTGCTCATACATCTGTCTAATACAAGTAAGGTTGATTCACTAATAAACACTGACTCATTTTAAGCCAAAAACATTATAACCTAAGGCTAGACTGGTAGCCTGCAACAACACATTTACAAATATATAACAAATGCATGTAGCTTGCAGACATTGTCAGGAGCTCAGAGAAATGGGAAGGGTTTTCAGACCAAATCAGTATTTTCTTTTTATTGTCTGAAGGTCTTGATTTGTAGTCTTTCTGGGGTCTGACTATTTGTTGTGACTACAGTCAAACTGGCCCCAGGAGATGCTGCGATCACTGTGGACGATCCTGCGCGTCAGAGTTAGACCGGTCTGGACAAAAAAGGACAAGAGTAAGACGGGCTTTGTGAACGGACCCTTCAGCAGTGTCTGCCCTCTGCTGGACCAGACCAGAGACCACCTCCACTTTGAATAGACAGCAACAAACTGATGCAGAGTGGTGGAAAGTAGAGGCTGATGTAAGAGCTGAAACATACACTCAGCTAGTGTTGTGTATTTTCGATTCTTTATATGACATCTAGTAATAGGTACATGCATGTGGTTTCACATCATCTCCATATTCCATATCATATCTGACATTATTCTAGAAAAACCTCATTATTACCTGCTCTGTCCATCACTCACAACTGTTTCAAGTTTTTGCTTTTCATCCAGGTTGACTTTCTGCAGAGAGAGTTTCCATATGAGGGAGCAGCTCCTCGTCTAGACTCACTGTTCATTCAGTAAAGAGTAATGTGTGTGTGTGTGTGAGTGTATGTGTGCGCGTGCTGCTGCGAATGCGTGCATGTGTATGTGTGTCCATGCATGGCTGTCATTGCTAATAGGCCGGTCTTGTGGGCTGCTGTAAACAGAGAACCATCTCCAAACATTACCTTATTAAGACACGTGAGACAGAACAGACAGAGAGTCTGAATAATCCTCTTCACTGTGCTAAAATAAAGATGATACTTTACTTTAGAGGAAACGCTTTGAAGAGCTCCAGCTCCAGCTCCAGCTCCAGCTTCAGCCATCCATCAGACAGCCTAAATTTGGGCCTGACTGAAAGCCAAGAATATATGTTTAAAAGTGCCAGCAGCATGTTACAGAACATGGACTAGGACTGAACATGAAACAGGGGTTGTGCAGTTCTCCACTGGTCCACCCCGTCAAATAACAAGGGACAGGTAAAAGCCACATAACTTCATCATTAACATTTTTTATGACATCATTGTTCTGCAGTGTGTACTCTAAATAACCCCCTAACTCTAACCCTAGCCTGTTAAAGAAAAGGACTTGATAAAAACCTGGCTTGGATCTGAACTGCCTGTGGTTGAACCAAGTTTGTGAAGTAGTTAGCGTCTTGCTACAGCCTTACACTACACTACAGTGTTTAAAGGATAATTAGCATTTTTACAATCTGGACCTTATTTCTAGCATAAAATATGATCACTTACTCACCCAGACAACTTTGGTGTCATTACAAGTCGTTCCGACAAAATTAGCTCCAGCCAAGAGCCGCATATATTCGTATAATGTGAGAACATGGAGCAGCAGAACACAGCCTCTAAATAACACATTATCTGCAGAGAAACTCCTTCATTTCACCAATATTTAGTTATGATACACTAGTGCTATTCCCCTCTGAGTCCGGGGTTAGCTGTTATCAACATCCGGGGTCTGTAGGTTGACCTACTGACCTCTGACCTGGATGATGTCATCTCCGGCTCATTCTGATAATAATCATCCTGCTTCAGCATTCAGGTCCATTTTTATCTCAACTATCCAGAGCTTTAGTGAGTCCAGATTGCAAGCTGCGCCGCACCACGGTCGGAGATGACATCATCCAGGTCAGAGGTCAGTAGGTCAACCTACAGACCCCGGATGTTGATAAGATGCCACCACGGACTCAGAGGGGAGTAGCACTAGTGTATCATAACTAAAGGTCTCTCTGTCAGTGAAAAGTACAAACCAGGCTCCTACATCAGCTGGAGAACCACAAAACATCACACACATCTGAATTGATTTAAATCCCTGCTGCACATCACCAAAACAGCAGTGTGAGTGTTACAGACCACTCGGGTCGGCTGGTTCAGGAGCACTAGCTGTTGCCAGGGTTACAACTCAATATAACAAGACAGTGCTGTGCCTCTATGACAGATGATGTGAGACCAGGGACAGCACAGAGCACCTGCAGTCCACTGGAAACTGACTGAACTTTTACAGATGTAACATAGACAGACCAACAGTGACTCATCATTTGGATATGAACAGTTAATAGAGTTGGTGTCAGAAACTTACTGTATCTTTATAAATGTGCCTTTCATATGAATGGCTGCTGATTGGACCATCAACACGGACTCTTATAGGTAACTTGACAGAGACAGATGTTTGTCTTTTGGTGGTTTTACAGATGTCAACCTGAACTGGTGTGCGTCTCATCAGCTGGTTTTAGGTCTGTGTTAAGGACATGTCACCATCAGAAGAGGTGTTTGTGTGTGTGTGTCTGACTGGTTGTTGTGGTTATTTACAGAGTGGATACACACCTCTGTGGTACAGCAGCCATCAATGACATTAGATCTCCTGTAAACTGATTGACTGATCGTTTATTGTCACTCTTTTGTAATCACCTCCCTCTAGCTGCTTGTGTGTTGTTAGTGTAGTTTTCCTACACAGTATGCAGTTATAACACTGTATAACTATAGTTATAAACACTCATAAATGATCATAATGCTTTATAAGTAATCATAACACACTATAAAGCATTTTATCTTGACTTATAAGGTCCGGTATTATAATAGGTTATAATGTTAGTAACTGGCTGACAATGCCCACATTGATAATGCATTATTAAAGGGATAGTAGCATTTTTTTTAAAGTGGGGTTGTATGATCTACAAATAGCCCCTAAGTACTTAAATTGCAGTAGAAGACTCTCTACACTCCTCCCGTTAGCAACACCAGCCCATAGCCCTGCCCAGAGATTTACAACATACATTGTTGTGAATGGACCCAAAGAAACGGCCTATTTTCGTGACCTAAAAGAGGTTTTACCTGAAAAAAACCCCCCACACAGTTCCATTGTTTGCTATAATATCATTTTTCCAGCCCCTCAAAGTGCAGGAAAAACACAGTTTTTATTTGGAGCTAACCAACTCACGTATCCCTCCGGCCCAGGGTTAGCACCCGCCGATCAGCAGTTGGTTAGCTCCAAACAAAAACTGTGTTTTTCCTGCACAATGGAACTGTGTTTTTTTTTGTTTTTTTCAGGTAAAACCTCTTTTAGGCCACGAAAATAGGCCGTTTCTTTCACAACAATGTATGTTGTAAATCTCTGGGCAGGGCTATTATGGGCTGGCGTTGGAGGAGTGCAAGAGAGTCTTCTACTGCAATTAAAGTACTTAGGGGCTATTTGTAGATCATACAACCCCACTTTTTAAAAAAAAATGCTACTAACCCTTTAATATAGTTGTCATAATTACCTTGTGTATAACTATCATTATAAATACTCAAAAATGATCATAAGACTGTATAATAATAAGCATAAGACATCATAGAGCAATTATAACTCTATTATAGTACTTGATTTTATAATCCATTATAAAATGCTCTATAATATGCTATGATTATTGTTATAAAGCATTATGATCATTTATGAGTGTTTATAACTATAGTTATACAGTGTAATAACTGCATTATAACTCATTATAAGTATGGTTATAATGTGCAAGTAAAGAGTGACCACATTCCTCTCTCTCTCTACCATGCACTGATTCCAGTCGTTAGACCCTGCAATGACATCAAGTTGTCCTGTTTCTGTCTCTGTTCACTTGAAACGTATCATTTCATTGGGAGTCCTTACAAAGATAGAGTTAAGTGTGTGTGTATGTGTGTTTAAGAGGGAGAAGGCAGTTAAACAATGTTACTCTAAATAATTGCTCTCTTCCTGCTCCCTCTCTCTCTCCATCTCCTCCCTCCCTTTTCACCCACCCCCCTCTCTCTCTCTCTCCCCCCCCCCCAGCAGTGTAATAGCTTCCACATGGACATGGTATCTCTGTTTGCCGTCCAGTCAGCTGCCTGATGCAGAAAAAGCCCAAATTTAGAAGAAATATGAAAATTGTCAAAGGTTTTTTTTAACCAGAGGAAAATATACCACCCGACACACACACATACACACACACACACACACACACCCCTCCTTTTTTCCCATCTTTCTTCTTCCCTCCTCTTCTCCCTCCCCCTCCCTTCCTTCTTTCTTTTCTCCTCTTCCTCTCCCAACTCTCTTGTAATCTTCCCCTCTTTCTCTCCCTCTACCTTCCCATTCCCTCCTTTCCCCGCCGTTCCTCCATCTTTCCCAGACGGACTCTACAGGTCACTAGTCGAAGGCTTCTCGGTTTGCTCTGACATCAGCCGATCGCTCATGTCTGGAGGGGGCATTCCCTGGTGTAAGGCCCTCCCCCCCAGTGACCATACAAGGTAACAGAGGAATGCATGGCTTGGCAGAGCATCTGCTTCATAAGACAGACACACACAGAGAGAGGAGGGTGTCCCACGCTGATGAGCTGCTGCATTTCTGTCTCACTTCAACTGGAAACTGTTTCAAGTTTGTCAGAGAGCTCCAGAGAAATTCTGCTATTTCCTCCTCCTCCTCATCCTCATCATCATCATCATCATCCCCAGCAGCAGCAGCAGCTTGTGGTAAAAAAAACAACAACCCAAAAAACAAAAAACAAAACAGCTTCATAATGAAGAGAGAAGTCAGCTGATTCAGCTCAGCCAGGAGAAGTAAGGCAGCAGCCAGACTGATGGAGGAGACGTCCAGACTGATGGAGGACAAGGAGGAGACGTCGCGGGTGCAGCGGAGAGGCAGCTCAGTCAGGTAGGACCAGAGACCAGCGCTGTCTTCTCCTCCGACGTGGGGACGGGGTCTTGTACTTAGATGTGTCTCGGTGTGGTCAGAGTCAGGACGTCTCAGACGGTGTCCTCTGAACACACTGTCACCTGAGCCACAAGTCCAGGTGTCCAGCAGCCAGCAGGACACAGATGTTACTGCTCAGAGCTGTAGACAATGATGATGGGACTCAGTGTGACTCTCAGACCTGAGTTCTGACTGTCAGGAAAAAAAACTAAGAGAAAATCTAACTTGCAGGACAATCTTTATTTGTATTGTCCATTTTTACAAACAGTTTGTCTCAAAGGGGTTCAGTGTGACTGTAGCTCTGCATCACTTGACCCGTTCATACATTTCAACTGGATATGGGATATCTTTATGAATATAGGCCAGTGGTTCTCAAAGTGGGGTCTGGGGACCCCCAGGGGTCCTTGAAAGAGTTCAAGGGGGTCCCCAACTTTTTCTCAAAATTTTATCACAGTTTTTTTTTCAGAAGTGTAACTTTCTTGATATTTTTCCAAAAGTTCATGCCACTGACAGTGACATGAACCTACACTGACTTAAAAAAGTTATTCAGTCTGAAAACAAATATATTTGTATTTCTGGTGTTTGTTTCAAAATGTTGTCCAATGGGGGGGTCAGTGGTCTAATTTGTGTCAGTTTAGGTAAAAAAAAAGTTTGAGAACCAATAATATAGGCTATATTGGATATGGATATGGATATGCATTTGACTATGTGCATGTACAGTCTCTCTCTCAAATTGAATTGTAGGCAACTGGACTTATATTTGTCTAGGAAGACGTTTCACCTCTTAAGGTGTTTCATCAGTTTGTACACATCAGCCTCACTAGTCCGCACTAGTCCGACCAGCATGGGTATGGATATGCACTTGAATATGTATATAGAGATATGGATATAACACACACAGAAGCACAAATGCAGCATCAGGGCAGTGGGTCAGTGATGGTTGTGGTGAAGGTCTGATGATGTGTGTGTGTGTGTGTTTGTTGCACAGTGGGGTCAACAGTGGAACTCCTGCAGCCACGGAGGGTGGGGCAGGGAGGGGCAGGGAGGGGAGGCAGGGGAGGCAGGGGGGGGGTCCTCTGAGAGGTCTACCAACATACTCACCCAACACATGTGTGTTCCCACAGACATCCACCTGTGTGTCCAGAGGGAGGAGGAGGAGGAGGAGGAGGCGTGAGGAAGATCAGGTAAGAGGACACACACACACACACACACACACACACACACACACACACACACACACACACACACACTGAAAGACTCAGATTCACGTTGCTGACTTTGACACATAGAGCTGATTCTGTCCTGAACCTCTGAACCACTGAGCTGTAGGTTCTAGTCTGTGTCTCAGTGTCTCATGGTCCATGTAGCAGGAGCTTCTATTTGGTCCTGGTCCTGGTCCTGGTCCTGGTCCTGGTCCTGGTCCTGGTCCTGGTCCTGGTCCTGGTCCTGGTCCTGGTCCTGGTCCTGACAGGCCGCCTGCAGCTCTGTTCATGGTTTGAAAGCTCATGTATGAGAAGTGTCAGACTGAGGTCCTGCTGTCCAGTCCAGTCCTGTCCAGTCCTGTCCAGTCCTTTCCTGTCCCGTCCTACTGGACATGGACATGAGAACGTGTCCAGAGGGACAGAGGAGGAAATGCTGTATTTATTTACGCAGCAGTCAAAAGTCTTAAGGGCAGTGGGTTAGGAGGACTTTCACATAACCCCTACACACTCATACCAGCCCCCCCCCCCCCTCGGGACCAAGAGACCATGACTGCCTGGGTCAATTTCACATGGGAGAATGAGGGGGAGGGGGGGGACACCTCATGGTGTACTGTATCTCTACTCTCCTCTGGACTGGACTACAGGTCCAGCACCTTGTCAGCCCCCAGACCCCTAAGAACCCCCCCCCCCCCCGGTGCGGTCCCTGTGGATCCAGAACCTTCAGTCTGGTCACAGATTTGTCCTCATTATCTTGTGACTCCTGAGACTTCCACCATGGGAACACTTTACCCCGGCTCAGTCACAGTCCTCATAGGTTCCCTCAGTTCCCACCAAGAAGTCACCCATAATTCCTCTGGGCAGACCCCCCCCCCACCCCTCCTCCTCCTATAGCCGCTCTGATCCAGCTCCAGTCTTTGACTCACAGCTGCTCAGCATTGCCATGTTTGGTCACTGACTCTAAGATCCAGAGTGGCTTTAAGATGCTGTGTAGACCTGTTTCTGCGTAGACCTGTTTCTGAGTAGACCTGGTTCTGAATGTGGACTCCAAGTCTTCAATCACTGACTGGATCTAACTGTTTGACTTTGTCCTGCAGCTCCTCACTTCCAGCAAATTAGACTCTACATTACACAGGCGTCACTCCACTCTGTGTTTATGAGTGTGTGCGTGTGTGTGTGTGTGTGTGTGTGAGGACCAGAGAGACATTTAGTGTGACAGACAGATGGGGTGAAGTGGAGAGAGTTTCCTGTGTGTGATTTACAGAGCTGAGGGGAAAGAGAAAGACGACCATATTAGGCAATGTTTGGCTCAACGGGGAGAGATGGCTCTGACTGTTATCACAGCCTGTCTAAACACACACTCTCTCACACACACACGCTCACACGCACACACACTGGGGCCTGGTGGTGTGTAGCTGGACTGTGACACTGTGATCCTGATGGGATTTAAATCAGCTGCAGCTCATCTATACATTTGAAACTTAGAGTTAGTCAGCCAGTGTGTGTGTGTGTGTTGATTGTACAGGCAGTAACACAAAGATTATGAACACGTTATTGTTCTTTTTTTAATCTTACATATTTGAATGTTTTGTAATGTGAAGGGTTAATGGTTTTTAATCTAGATGACAATAAACATCTGGATCTTGAAGAGGCTGTACAGATGTTCACAGGTGTTGCTTATGTCACATGTTCAGAATCCCACACAAAAACCCCACAAACTTTACACGTAAACAAGAGCTACACACAGAAACACAACAGGTCCAGCCATCACAGTGTCTGAGCAGCTCCCTCACCTCGTCTGTCCACACACTGAACAGTTTTAGTTTTTTGATTAGACTAGTGGTTCTCAACATGGGGTCTGGGGGCCCCCAGGGGTCCTTGAGAGGTTTCAAGGCGAAATTGAAATTCTACTAGTTTTTTAAAGAATTTTTATTATCGTCATTATTTTTTGTTTGTTTGTTTGTTTGTTTTTTGAGAATTTTACCACTTTTATAGAAAATCTTTAACTTTTTTTGCCTTTTTATGCCCTTTTCTTGCCCTTTGAATTTTTAACCACTTCTTCCTACAAGTGTTTAAATGTTTTTTGAGAAATTGTACCACTTTTTTCCAGAAATGTCTCTAAAATATTTCCAAAAATTTGAATGTACAAAAAAAGTTATTCAGTCTCAGAACAAATATTTGTGTATTTCTGGTGTTTGCTTGACAATTTTGTCCAATGGGGGTCCGTGGACTAATTTAGGGGTCATTGATGTAAACAAGGTTGAGAACCACTGCTATAGACCACTGTGATACAACAGAATTCTAAAATACACTGGAATAATAAATCAAAGGCAAAGTTAATAATAAAAAACAAACATTCACCACTCTCAAAAAACAAGACAGTCAGGACATGTGCCTCAGCTCGTTAGACTTAGTTTTCAGGAGGCTGATATCTGAGTAGTCGAGGACTTGCTCGACCGTACTGTTACACTACTCAGATATCTGTCCCCTTGGACAGCTCATTCACAAAAAACACCTTAAAAAGACTTTGTAAAGTCATGAAAAGACTTTTTAAGGGTCTTAATTTTCCCCAAATGGATTGATCACCTTTTAATACTTTTACTCAAGACCCTGCAGATACACTGCTACAAAGTGGTTGAGGCTGCAGAACCCCACCATGAAAACAGCAGCAGCAGCAGCAGCAGCAGCACATCTGTAGAGAGGTAGCAGGTCTCCAGTCTGAGTCTGATCACCACTCATGACCTGATCATCTCCACATCTCTATGGAGACAGAGACAGAGAGACAGAACTCCTTGTCCATCATGTGATCAGACTCTTCCAGGTCTGATGGAGCTGGAGACGCTGTCGTCCAACGGATCAGCACTCTAGAAAGTTACACACGGCATGACGATGATAGTTATGGAGACGGAGTGAAGGAATCTGAGAAGCAGGAAGCGCACACACACACACACACACACACACACACACACACACACACACACACACACACACACACACACACACACACACACACACACACACACACACACACACACACACACACACACATACACAGCCATGGTGGGAGAAGACAGATTTGTTTGTTGGTTTGGTTTACACAGGGGCAACACTTCCTCCGAGACATGACCTACTGTCTCTCCCTCTTTCAGTGAGTGTGTGTGTGTGTGTGTGAGTGTGTGAGTGAGAGAGTCTTTCTTCTTAATATGGACTTGTTGATCCTGGAGCAGAGGGAGAAGGACTGGCTGAGATAAAGCCATCCTCTCCCCCTACTGCCTTTTAAGAGAGTCTCTCCTCACTGTGACTAGAAAAGGGAATGTATGTAGCCAGCTGGAAGGAGGAGAGGGGGGGTGGGAGGGGAGAGGGGGGGGGGGGTTGACAGATTATCAGTGTGAGCGATCACAGACTGGAAGAGGGAATGTTTATCCAAAGCAGCGATCCCATTTTCCATGATCCCCTCAGATGAGGGCCGGCTCAGGCCTTACATGGGCAGACTGGGAGTTTCCAGCCGAGCCGAGTCAGAACATTCCTGGAAAACACCCGGCTCCTCTCCTTCTCCCTCTCCTTCTGTCTTTATATGTCTCTCTCCCGTCAGGATGAGGTAGTGACACAGCCGGCTCCAAACGGCTGCTCACACACATTACTGTCAACCAGTTGATTTTTAAAAAAGCTCCATAAAACCCTCTGTTCTTCCACCAGGTTGCTGCTGCTGAGGAGACTCTCTCTAACATCATGTGCAACAGAGACCTGTTACCGACGACGACAACGATGACAACAACATCTCATCCTGCTGAGGTCACAGGAAACTCTCTCTGCAGCCCAGGCTTTGAAGTCCTGAGCTCCGGCTGTTCCTCGCTGTCCTACAATAATCCTGGGTGACAGAGCCGCAGGTTAGACTCTAAATAAACACACACAACCCACAAAGCAGCAGCACGTGTTGTCGTAGCTACCGGAGGGATGCAGCAGCTTCTCCAGGAGCTTATGTGCTCCATCACAATGCTGCCTCTTATGTTCATACCTTATATACATCTACATCTATGTCACGTCTGTCCGTCCTGGGTGATGATCCTCCTCTGTTGCTCACCCTGAACTTTCTCCTGGTTTTCCCTGTTAAAAGGGTTTTCCATGGAGTTTTTCCTCAGTGGATGTGAGGGTCTAAGGACAGAGGATGTTGTTATGATGCCATGTGAAGCCCTTTGAGACAAACTGTTTGTAAAAACAGGCTATACAAATAAAATTGCCTTGCCTTGCCTTATAATATAATTTTACAATTCTAATGTTGCTGACAAGTTTGCAACTGTGCAATTACACAATGTTCAAGTTCAAGTTCCAGTTTAGTTTATTTGTCTATACAATGTTCAGTCAGTGTAGTGAAATGCTCTCTCTCAGCCCAAAACACATTGCAATAAAAACCAAGAACAACAGGAACAACGTGATAGAAGAACCAAACAATGGCAAAATAAAAACTATAGCAATATACAATAAAAATAAAATAAATTAAAAATATCATTTCATTTCAGGCCTGTTTCACCTCTGACCTCCCCCAGGATGATGACACAGGTTGGTCCATGTGTACTGGACTGCAGGTGAGAATCAGGGTGCTCTGCAATGCCCAAAGAATAACTAAACACTACACTACAGGCAAAAACACTGTTTTACTCCAAAAATGGTCATTTCCTCCGTATCTGCAACCAATTGTAAAAGAATGATTGACATTAACGATCTATGGAATTTTACAGTAGGCTACAAGTTTATTTTCTAAAAATGAGTTTTCCCCCAGATCTCCACTTCAGCTGCACCTACAGACACCAAACCTTCCAGTTTCATTCCTGTCTATATTCTGAAGGTTTTTTACAGAGGGGATTGTTGATATATCATTCACAGCCTGATTTATACAACATTTTATTCCTAAAAACAGGATGAAAAGTATTTTCTCATTTACAGAGTAATACAGATGTCCAAAATCCGCTCAGTAAAAACTTCTGGCTCTAATATGTCAACAAAATAAAAGAAGAATTTGGTTCTGGAGATGTATGCAAATTAGTGCATATTTATTCAGATATTGCCTCATTTTAATATTTAAACATACAATTTGACAAAACTTGTAATACAAATATTATTTGTCTTAATGTCAGTGATAAACTTGAGAAGTTTCATGGTCATATCTGTTATTTAATTTTTTTACCCTATTCACCTCAGGGCCGTTGCTAGGAATTCTGGGCCCCCTGAAAGAATACTTAAGTGGGCCCCTGACTTTTTCACTTTTTTTTCTTAGACTACATATGCATTATCATTTTTTATTTAGCCTACTTTGTTTTGATGCTAATGCAGCATTACTATGAGTATTAGTCAAAGTCTTATGGGCGCTGGGCCCCTAGAATCATCATCACCTTTACGGCCCTGATTCACCTGCAGTACTCAGAGCTGAATCAAACTACAAGTTCACTTTAATGGCGATGATGGTGAGATCATATTATAGTAGTATAGCTGGTTTATAGCCTCAGAGCTTTTCAAAGGCAATGGCCCCCAAAATAATAATGGCGATAAGCTCCAGGCCTGAAGAACAGATGAAACCACTGTGAGACGTGTCCAACACACAGAGATGTGTCCATCCACCAGTCTGTGTGCTATTGTGAGGTGCTAGTCAGAATACAGGAAGTACAGGCCAGAAGAGATCACTGTGTGTGTCTCTTTTAATAAAGTGTATGTGTTGTGTTTCAGATGTCAAAGATGAAGTCAAAAGGTGAGTATAACACACACATTCACACATGCACACACACACACAAACACCACACGCTCTATGATTGCATGTGAAATGTGAGACGCAGCAGCAGGACAGGAAGTGGGTATTAAGTGAGTCTACTGGGGTTCAAGTTATTTCCTGTTTACCCCGCCCCAACAAAAATGTTTGTGTTACTACTTCAACGGCCGAGCCCCCCCCACCTCTCAGTGTAAAAAGCTGGCTGCCGGGGCTCACTGAAGTTAAATAAAGTTTTTTTTAAATGACAAAGACGCCAGTCTCGCCTCAAGCTATCCCGATCCGGACCGGACTGGACCGGACCGGCCGCCTGCTCTTCCCTGCGGCCCACGGTGCAGTGCTGCATCTCTGGTCAGTTGGTAGTCTGAGATGAAGCACTGTAGCTCGGGACGGAGGACAGAAATTCAGGTTGTCAGGCACACGTCACAACCTGGCAACCCAAAAAAATATATAGGATGTGTGAGGTGTTGAAATAAAATCCTTGAATTACTCCTTTAAAACTCTGTGAATGGTCCATGCTCCATGGTGTACATAGAAACACATGATGGAAACCACAGCTGAACTACTCCTTGTGAGGAATGATGATGATGATGATGATGATGATGATGATGATGATGATGATGATGATGATGATGATGATGATGATGATGATGATGATGAAGGTTCACATCAGAGCAGGAATAGTTCACTGACCGCCCGTCTTTCTCCTCCTCTCTCCTGGGGTCCAGTTTTCCCAGGAATCCCTTGACCTATCAGAAAGGGGGATTCCTGGAAATACTGTTCTTGGGGGTGGGGCTTATCAGCACTTCCAGGGTCTCTATGTTCTTCCATGATTTGTAGTGGATGGAGGCCTGTGTATGATGTCACTCCTGCTCGTTGTTTCATTTAAATAAAGTTTCAGTAAAATAAAGAATTATTTCCTGTGTTTGAATCTTTCAGAACAATGTCCCACACACACACAGCAAAGACTTATGTGCATGCAATGATATTTACTCACATCTCGTACTGCTACACAAAGGCTCACATATCCCAGAGTACTTTAAAACCAATCAAGTCTCTATTCAAGAGAACACTTAAAACACAAAAGTACAAAATCATGGACATTGATAGTTTTCAGCTGTTTGGATGTTTGTCTAATCTTTAAAGTAACATTGCGGAGTTTTTCGGCCTTAAAATAATGTTTCCAGACTCATTGCAATGGTAGAAAAATGGTTAATAGGATGAATGGTGCTGCCGCTGCAGCCTGAGCCGGGTCACGTCGGCTGAAACTGCACTATGTAACTTCCCTGGAAGCACTGAGCTGTAACTCTGCAATGTTGCTTTAAGGTTTTGAAGGGTCTAGCCCCCCATCACTACGGAACTTAATAAAGAAAAAATCCTCTAGAATAAACACCAGAGGACTAACTAGAGGTGACTGTGATATACGTACAACGGCGCGAGACCATATTTGGTCAAATGGTCCACCAGAGGAACACAGGCCTGGAATATATTACCAGTTTATGTTAGAGACTGTGCCACCTTCACAAAGACCCTCAGACAGTGGTTAGTAGCAGCCAGACCTGCTCTCATATCTAACTTTTTGTCTTTCTATTTTTCTATATGGACTCTTAATGTGAATTGGGACCTATTTTTGTGTAAAACTGTGTTTTATCTATTTATATACTGGTGTATTGTTTGTATGTTATGACTTGCCTTAGGACAACAGATGTGAATTAGCATCTATGCTAACTTCAGCAATAGCCTATTTACATGATGCTCTGGCTGACAAGTTGATTAATGTGCAATTTCCTCATCAAAAAAACAAACAAAACACACAATCACAAGAACCATTTAGAACAGAATATGAACTTTATTTGTCTGAAACCAAAGGGTGGCAGAAATGTGTCTTTGACAGGACTCAACACACCTTTACACACACAGGACTTTGAAAGAGACTTGAAAAATACAGAAGAAAAAAAGATGAAAAAAATAAAAATAAACCACACACACTAACAAAGAAAAGCCTCCTGGTACTGGTCTCTGGTTGTCAGATGAAGGAGCAGATATGTTGGTAACACTTTACAACAAGGGTTCCTTAATTAACCTTAGTTAGCATTAATTAACAATATTAACAATCATTATTATGTATTACGTAGGATTAGGGAACACATTAATTAATGTAGCCTATTAGTAAGCAGTTAATTCATGTTTACTAAAGTTAGTTAAGAAATTATAAAAGTTGAATAATGTAGTTATCATTATGTTATTATTACATTATATTAATGTTTAATAATGTACTAACTAACGTTAATGAAGGGACCCTTGTCGTAAAGTGTTAGCGATATGTTTTGCAGATGTAGTGCATTAGATGGATGAATCTGAGGTCACATGCTTTCTGACCCTGAGGTTTCATACCTGGCAACCCGGGGTGGGTGGTATCACACAACTCACCCCAGCCTGGACTGGTTGGACTGGTTCTACGTTAGAAGAAGGAGGACAGGTGACAAACTGTGGCACATGTATCAGGCTGGTCTGAGAGCTGGGTGGATGCTGGTCTGTTGTCATGGACACACACCCTGGTTCAAACATTCACTCCAGGCTTACAGTGACAGCCATTACTCAACACTTCACACAGCAATTATAACAACATTTCACACAAATGTATAAATTTATCATAAAAAATGTGTGTGTGTACGTATGGCTATGTCTATGTGTACTATGTGTAATTATATGAACATTTTCAGGAAACTAAAAAGATACAGCAGTATTGTAATTAGAGTGTGGGATTAAATAAATTCATACATCTTCCCACATAGTATACTTATTATTGTATGGGTCTTCCCACAGGTGATATGAGTCAAACCAGAGTACAGTGTCTTTGACCAAGGAGATGAGACCACAAAGACTATGCAAAGAATAATTCCAAAGCTTCAGCTTCATCTTTTTCAAAATGGCATTTATCTGCATCACAGAAAAGCTGAAGTGAACTGAAGTTGAATGTGATCTGAGACCAGAGTTACAACATGTGGCCACAAGGTGGAGCAGCTGCAGCATGGAGCTGGTGACAGGCACTCATCAACACTGTGTATACTGTGATTTTGAACTAGGTGTTTGGGGACATGAGGACTCTGTATGGACGTATCCTGTGGACATGGACAC
Source organism: Decapterus maruadsi (assembly GCA_030347415.2). NCBI lineage: Eukaryota > Metazoa > Chordata > Actinopteri > Carangiformes > Carangidae > Decapterus > Decapterus maruadsi. The sequence continues at coordinate 31,858,783 of CM064903.1, read as the reverse complement.
ATGGGACACAGAGGTCTGAGTGAGGAGTGGTACCTTCATGTGCTATGGTAATTATGGTAAAGCCTGGCCTGACAAGCCAGACTATATCATTAAAATGTCTATTCTGGCAACGAGCAGTAGACCTCGGCTCAATCCAGGGGGCGGGATGAAGGCTGTCATTCAAACTGCCTCTGCACGCAATAGGGCAGCGCTACGACCAATCAGAGCAAAGAGCAGGATGACGTTAGCCTGACGAGCCAATTAAAATGTATGTCGTCATCGCGTTAAACCTGCGCAACGACTCTCTAAACAGATAGAGCGCTGTGATTGGTCAATACAAACAGTGTTCGAGACTCAAAAAGTTCCTATGGCTCGTTTCTAGACCCACCTATGGAGCAAATATATTTGCTGCTGCCAGGGTGGGTCTAGATTTCCAGACTAGGTAAATACCAAAAGGCGGCGTGAAAAGTGCACATGAACACCCTCTCATGTGGTATTTTCCACTGGGCAACTCGTAGAAGTTTTTGATGCCTGAGCTGTTGAGATGAGATAACCTTTGACCTTTTCATCATGGTGGGGAGCAACGCAAGATTTGTGCTTTTAAAAAGCTAGCCAATTAGCCAGTGCTAAATCTCCATGAATATTATTATTAATGTTTACCGTTTGAGTTTTGATAATTGTTTTACCCAAGTAACAAGTCTGAATCTGTGTGTCCATCTTTATTTTCTCCGTACAACAACAAAAGCACCTGAACGCACTGGTAAATACCAGGTCACAAGTGGAAAATACCATCTGTACCAGAGCACATGAAGGCACCATGGAGAAAAGTTCATGTTCATGTGATCTCATTTCTCCCACAGGAGACAAATAAAGCTGACTTTGACTTTTGAAAATGAGAGGCTGTTACACAAGAGTGAGAGACAAGATGAGGCAGGCAGCAGGGCCCCACCCCTCACCCCCCACCTTCACACAGGAGGAATCACTACTTCTCCTCCTCAGTGCATCCTGGTTCACACCAGATTTACACTGACTGACCCCAGGTCTGTGGCTCCTGAGCCCTGTTAGCTGCTGTTAGTGTCTGTTATTAGTTACAGTAGACTGTTTGTTTATCACAGTCACGAGGATCTGATCACATTTTAAAACAAATGTAAATACAGAATGACTGTAGGAGCTTCCTGGACTCACACATCTTTTGTTTGAGCTGCTCTTTGGATGTGGCTAATGCTAGAAGAAATATCTGTCAACAGTTAAAAAGCCTTTATTGCTTTAGCTTTAAAAGCCTATGGTTAACATGACCAAGCCAGAGCAATAAAGGCTTTTTAACTGTTGACAGAGAGTGACTTGGATATTTCTTCTTTTTTCTAAATATAAAATCAGATCATGTCACGTCTCTCTAACAGAACACATGTTTACAAATACCAGGGCACAGGGATTATTGTGAGCCATGTCTTCACAGCCATTAGCATATTGTGTCCCGTCCCTATAGTCCCCTCACTTCTCTATGTAATCATTCCATGGATACCAGAAGTCCTCACAAGTACATTCTGTCGTTTCCTCCATGGACGTACTGTACAGCTCCATGTTCAGCCTTTCTTCTTCTGTCTGGAAGTTTGTGAGATTGTTGGACAGTGACAAAAAGCACCATGTTCCATTGGAATATTCACTAAATGATATTGTTTTTTCCTCTCTCTCCAAAACACAGTTTTTATAGAATGACTATCATCTCCATCATGTTAAACTGAAGTTTCTTTGAAGTTTCTGAACAAACCACAGAAAAAATCTGACGGACATCATCATTTCTATACTAGTACATAAATAAAATAAATAAATAAATCATATTAAGCATTGACTGCCTGAAGTGACTGCAACCAGCCACGAAAATAGGCCGTTTCTTTGGGTCCATTCACAACACTGTATGTTGTAAATCTCTGGGCAGGGCTATGGGCTGGCGTTGCTAACGGGAGGAGTGCAGAGAGTCTTCTACTGCAATTAAAGTACTTAGGGGCTATTTGTAGATCATACAACCACACTTAAAAAAAAAGATACTATCCCTTTAAATCATACTTCATTAAATTCCAAGTGATACTGTTTTAACAGCAATTTAAACCGATCTTTGTTACTTTCATGAGCAATATGAACTGGGAGAGAGTTCCAGGCAACCACAGCTCTGTACAGAACTGTTCTCTGAATTATACCTGTTCTCACTCTCGGTAATACAGTATGAACCTCCCTTCTGATGTAGGCTACTTCTTGTTCGATAACTATGTTGGTCAAAATGGGAGTGGAGTTTGTCATAAGTAATTTGGTACTTGTGTCACATGTGTATTTCTTAAAAAGTTCAGCAAAGCATACGTTACAGGTTACAGCTGAGTGGTTGACAGGCCTCCTGCATCAGTTTAAATGTTGAAGATTTATCTGGAGGCGTTAGAGAACGGTTAGAGTGCCCGCCCCATGTTGGCATTTGCCTGAAGACGATATCTACCTGATTTCATCCCCAAATATCTTTTAAAAAGACTCATTTGAAGCAGATGCAGGCCAGTTTCATATGATTCAGGTCAAACTTTCACCACTGCTGTTCTTGCTAATGATTTCCTGAATCATTTTGTATAGAAGAGATCAACCTCCTCAGCCCTGGATCTTTGGGAAGTGTTTTCTTTGTAAAGGTCAGATAGTTGACTAGCTTTCCTTCCCATCGCTGGAATCCAGGGAAAACTGGTTTTCAGTCGCTCACATTCAACAGCCGACAGCAGCAGAGCAGAAGAAGAGCAGCCACTCCCACATCCTAAAGCTTTTCAACACAAACAAAAGTCATTAACCCTCCAAATGTCAGGAGCATGAGTGTGGTGAGTGTAGAGCGCCTGTAGGTGTGGATGTCTGTGCAGCGGGCACCACGCCCTCAGCTGGGATTGGCTCCGGCCCTGGAGCTGCACCTTGACCCGCTCTGGCGTCTGAGTCTGATCACATGATGAATCAGAGTGAATGGCTCACGCTGCAGGTCGGCCTGCATTCCACACAGGTCTCCTTCATGCTGCTGCACATGCACTGTATGCAAATGAGTAAGGGGGGGGGGGGGGTGCAGAGTGGATCGTTATCACATCAAGGAGATGGTGTAGAACAACAGGAAATGTTAGTATGATACTCTTTGTAGTACTTTGAGTGAAATTGTATCTTTTTCTCAATGCATTATAATGATTATTTCATGTTACAGATTTCCAGAAGGGACCCCTTAGCAAAAAGTAGTTTATTAAAGTGTACTACAAGTATACTAATTTTATACTAAAACTGAGGCAGTATACCTGAAAGTGTACTTTTGTAAACTTAAAATGACCTTATAAAGTATACTTTAATAAACTGAAATGTGGGCTAGAAGTATATACTTAGTACACTTGTAGTATATATATGAGTGTACTTGTTGTATACTTGAAAGTATACTTTTGTAAACTTAAAATGACCTTATAAAGTATACTTCAATAAATTAAAAATGTGGACTGGAAGTATATTCTTAGTACACTAGAAATATATAGATGAGTGTGCTGTATACCTGAAAGTATACTTTTATAAACTTTAAAATGTTCCAATTCATTCCGAAAAGTATTAAATTAGTATAAATTATAAAATGTGACTAGAAAGCCGTTTGTTCCGTTATTCTTAGTACACTTTAGAAATTTAAGATTTGATTGTGTGCGGGCGGGATATTCAAAGCTTGAAAGTATACTTTTATAAACGTTTGAATAAATGATCCAATTTATGGCCTTTGAAAAAGTATTAAATTAGTATCATTTCCAATTGTACAAAATACACTTTCAAGCATTTACTCAAAAATAGAATTTTGCACAAAGTTTGGCCTACGTTGTCTGATAGATGAGTCTTTACACTGATTTTATGACCCAGAGTGGGCTCAAATTCAGTTTTCTTTTCTGTACACCTTTAATAAAATTGACTTCAAGCATACTATGTTTTGCTAAGAGACCAACAGTTTTCAGGGACTCAAAGCAAATATATGGATGGATATGGATGTATTTATATTTGATTTATGTCCCCTAGTTAGTGCAGACTAAATGAGCCAATTGAAATCTCCACACATTTCCATCCATAGAGTCTGTCTGCACTTCCTGCATGATGATGATGATTTATAATTTATAATCATTTATTCCTTAAAATAACATGCTATTAAACTGTGAAGCTGCTTGTGACCTCCTTGTGACCTCTGAGAAAATTGTCTGACCTCAAGTTAATTATTTAATTTTTTATGGGTCCACAACAGCCGACAGGTGCTCTAATACAAATACAAATTCATTTTTTTAATCCCCAAAGGGAAATTCATTTGTCTGTCAGCTCATCTACCATTTGCACCAATGTTACATGTATATCAGAAAGAAAAACAACAACCCAATTTACGATTCATAAGGAAACGAATAGTATTCACAATACAATAAAAATGAGGTAAATAAATAATATGGCATATAAAATGTGGCAATAATAAAATGGCATGGGAACAGAATAGACAGATTATTCCTCTTTGAAAAACCTCCCATATAGATTTGTGGCTGTGATGCTTTGTTTGGTGTCAGTTAGTTTTAATGTGAGTAGATTATTTTAATGATGGTGGTTAGATGATGCGGTGGAGTCACTTCCTGTGTGTGTTGCTGCTGCTGACTCACTCTGAGCTCTGATGTGACAGCTCTGCACATGGAGCGGCGTCAACGTGTGTGTGGAGGACAGGTTGGAGCATGTTCCACAGCACAGGCAGAGACGTACTGTCAATGGACACACACACACACACACCCATACATTAGAGAACAGATAGTTTCAGTGGAACCAGTCTCATACCTTCATGTTCAACCTGTCATCACTCTCTAAACTCTGTTGCTTCACTTACCTGTAAACGCTGACTCATGATTACTCAGGACATGACGTGGCACAGGAGAAAGCCTGTATGACTCAGTCTGACACATGAAGTCCAGCGTGTCTTCTGCTTCACACAATATGACATCACACTTCTGACCTCTTGACCTCCTCAAGGGTCACAGGGTATATACAGGAATCTTGAAGTTAATTTTAATACCCTTTTAAGACTTTTTCAAGACCATCTCAATATTTAGGGCCCTGGGCAATCACACCGGGCACTACTGTTATTGTGTGGATTTTTCCTTCTTACTATTATCCTTCCTCTGTTGATTGTTGTTGATTTTATTATTCCTGTCTTTGTTTAGATTTTTTCGAGTGTATGTGTATGTATAATCTTCTTTTTCCCATTATTCCCCTTCATCTGTCTATTTCTCATTTTGAGATACATAAGATTGTACAACTCAAATGACCTTTATATGTAAACATGTACGTGTGTCTGTGTTACTGGCTCTTATGCTTTATGTTCAAAATGAGGTAAATCAATAAAGAGAGTGGAAAAAAAGTGGAGAAAGCCCTTCCATAGGAGACTGAGTGTCAGTGAAGTGAGGATGACTCTGTGGAGATCTTCATCGGTGTCTCAGCATGGATCTGGAGACGTTCCCTGGCTGTGTGGTGTCTTCGGACTGGACCAGTCACAGTGAGACAGGAAGTTACTTCCCTTTGACAGTGTCAGTCCCCCACCATGTAGTTCCCACCTGTTGCACCACTTCACTGTGGCTGCTGCTGCTCCCGGAGCTCCTCCCCCAGCCGGGACCACATGGACCTGCTTAGGGTCTTAAAAAGGGTCAGACTGAGACTGAGAGCTCTGAATGTGTTGAAGATTTAGAATTTATATATTACTGTACTGTGTAAAGGTTTTAAGGCAGGTATAAAATGGGCTGTAAACTAAGAATGCTTTGAAAATGTAGTTAATAGTTTATTTTCATCAATTGTCAAAAAGCAGTGAATAAACCAGAGTCAAACCAGTATTTGGCGGGAGCAGCATCAGTTCCTCCAGGTAGAGGTTTTAGAGGAGCTCAGCTGGTAGGAGAGTAATGGAGGCATCCTCTGGTCCTCCTCTCTTCAGGTAAACAGACTCCATGAGGTTGAGATCAGAGCTCGATCTGTGGAGGACGCAGCTTCACTTCCAGGACTCATGTTCATTAAAACCAAAGTGTTATCTGTCACCTGACCTAAACCTGACTGAGATGGTTTGGGATGATTTGGAGCACACAGTGAAGATCAGCCAATAAGAGCTCAGCTCCTCTGGGAACTCCATCAAGACTATTGGAAAACAAAAAGTATTCCAGGACGACCTCATGAAGCTGAGGACAGAACGGATTACATTAGAACATGAGAGGCTGCACAGCTTGAACCTCACGGCACACCGTTTGGGAACCACAGATACTCCCCCTGCTCCATGAGTAACTTTCAGTGCCTGCTGAACATCTTGATTTAAAAACCTTTATTGAGTGCCTTGGTGGTATGATTACCACAACAGCCCGGATTTAAAGGTCCCATATTCTGAAAAGCAGGTTTTTTCTGGTCTCTACATACATAAAGTGATCCTCCCTGAGCCTACCAACTCCTAGAATGAGGAAAGCTAACGGGTCCTGCATGGACTCTGCAGCCCAGCGACTGGTAAAACGCTGCTCATACAGGCTGTTCAGACTCAGCTCCTGTGGTGATGTCACCACGGGAGTGAGGCCGGCCCCTCAGCACAGCAACAAACTCCTGAGCTAAATTGATGAAATACCCACCAATTTGAAGTCATAAAGTGGTAATAATCTTTGCTGTGTACAGTAACCATGTTACTTAAAGGTGCATTGCACAGAAACAGCTTGTTCTCAGTAGAGCTCATTGGAGCCACTTTTAGACAGCCCACATTCAGGACCACGGATCAGTTTGGGGCAATACATTTACTACAATACAGTTTAGTTGGACGTCTGACAGCTGAGTGAAATTGAGTAAAAAGAGTAGAATATGGGATCTTTAAATCTGAGCTGAGGCCCTTTGCCACATCATCATCATTTCTCTCTGTCACTGCTGAAACAACCCAGCTCTGTTGGCTCCAAGAAAAACATTTGATTTCGAGGCATCAGGTCTATTTTGGCCTGCAGTTTCATATTTTGGGAGAAAAATGTATTGTGTTTGAATTCCACTTGATGCTTGAGCAGCAGATGATACATCTAGAATCCAGACTGAGGTGTGTGGAGGGAAAAATGCTTCAGCAGGAATACTAGTGACAAACAGCTGAGTCATGCTGTCACATCCAGGTCCACCCCTGCTCCACTCACTACAGAAACCATCCCTTAAAGGGATAGTTCAACATTTTGGAAAAATGGCCCATTGCTATAATATAGTCATAGCAGTAGATTCATTACCTTTAATTCTCAGTGCAAGCTGTTTTTAGATCAGCAGGGCAGAGATGTGAGCTGCTCAGTGCTACGTTACAGAGGCATTCGGTATTTCCGAAATTTTCCTCATCAAATAAACCAACAACTCCGAAACGCTCCGGTGGACAAGTTGTGACCTGCACATTCACCACGCTGTGAGATAATAACGTAATTACAAGACAGAGTTGTTTTAGAGGCAAATGCGTAGCCAGAACTCCAGAAGCACAAGTAGTTCTGAGTATTTGCTTCATGTGTCGGCCTTCATGTTAATAATAATAATGATAATAGTTTTGATTTATATAGCGTCTTTCAAGACACCCAAGGACACTTATCAATAACACAAGGAAAAAACTAGACAACAAATTACAAATGTTACAAAATAATACATTATTATCTCATAGTGTGGTGAATGTGCAGGTCACAACTTGTCCACCAGAGCGTTTTGGAGTTGTTGGATTGTGTATTTGATGAGTTTGATGAGGAATACCCAGAAATACCAAATGCCTCTGTAGCATTAGCTGAGCAGCTTAAGTCTCTGCCCCGCTGATCGAAAAATAGCTTGCACCGACAAAAGGTAATGAACCTACTGCTATGACTATAGGGATTATGGCAATGGGCCAACTGGACTAAATGTTGAATTATTCCGCTGAATGATGATGGAAGAGATCGTCTGCATGGACATTCATGATTTGAACAAAGCTTGAGTACAGAAATGAGAGGTGTGATGAGGCTCTGGAGCTAGAGTTTACTCACTGTTCCTAAACGTGTCATCTGCCGTTTTGTTTGTGCTCGTCCCTGTAAAAGCTGAGTTGGTGGCATCATGAGGTCCAGTGTGTTCAGTCATCCTGAGGAGAAACAGTCTTCACTCTCCACCCACGTCTAGACCATGATTCAGACTGAACAACTGACCCACTGAGTCCAACAATGGATGAGGGGTGTTTCACATATCAACCTACAAATATGATTATTTTGTACAAAAAAAAAATCTGTTTTTCATACACAGCAGAGACATTCAGGACAGCAATTCACCTAGGAAACAATACACAGGTGCATTCCAAGGTCTTATCATGAGACATGCGGTGTGCTTGCTGCATGGATGTTACAACTACAGTGTTGCTTTGCACACATCTACACTGAGGTAATGGATCTGTATGCACATAGACACTACTTCTGAACAACCCCTTACAACACAAAACATGGCAGTAGTCATGGATACAGTAAACAAATATCACACCAGAAGTAGGCTTGGGTACAGCTGTGCTATGATTGGTCAATGCATTTTTTAAGTTCAAATGGTATCTCTGCCTGCTGTGTGGCTGCAGTGCACAGGCTCAGGAAACCTTTGCAGGTGTGTGGAGTCCATCAGGTTACAATAGTGAACTTCTTTTTCCCCACTCTAATTTTTGAGATAGCCTACTGAATTTTGGGTTTTTGTTAAATGTAAGCCATGATGATTACAAATAAAAGAAATACAGACATGGAACATTTCAGTCTGTCTAATGAATCTATATAATAGATGCTCCTGTGTGGAAAACATAGTCAAGTTTGCATTTTAAGAAACAGAGCTTCTAAGTAAAAAAAAGAAGGCTGAAAAAAAAGGAATCTTTAACTGTATATGGGGTGAGGATGAAAAGTTAAAGGGACATGCCAACATTTTATTTATTTTTTTTTACATGTCTTGCCTTTTTATGTGTCTTTTTTTTAATGTGTCTTCACTACATGACAAGGAGGTAGCCACTATCCTTTTGACTGTGCGTGCAGTAACAAGGGAGATGGAGCCGTATCGCCTGTAATTAGCTTAGCTCAAACACTGGAAGTGTATGGGTAGTGTTAGCCTGCCTCCACCTAAAGTCATCAGAGACACTCTTCAGCAACTCTAAACGGACCGATCTTCGTCTCAGAGCTGACAAAACTCTCCAATAAGGCATCTTGAGTGGTCAAATGCCGGTAACGGGACCAGATCGGTCAAAACGGAGGGTTCAAGCAAAGACGGTTTATTTTGGTTCAAGCTAGCTACATCGAGGCTAGGTTAGCTTCCTATTTCAAAGTAAAAGCACTTCTGTATGTAAAGGGCAACGGGGGTTTGATTTTGTGAAAGTAACCAGAAGTGCGTTGGTCACAACGGCTAGCTTGAGTAGCGCCGAATTCGTCAGAACAAAATTGTAAACAGCTGGTATTTAGACAAATGAACGACACACTGCTGATCTAAACGGATACTTTCTCACCTAAAATCATCTTCTGACTGCTGATTTCAGATCAGGTAGGAGGCAGGCTAACACTACCCATAGACTTCCAGTGTTTGAGCTAAGCTAATTACAGGCGATACGGCTCTATCTCTCTTGTTACTGCACGCACAGTGGAAAGGATGGTGTCTATCTGCTGGTCATGAACTCCGGAGTGAGGCAAGACACAAGAAAAAAATGTTGGCATATCACTTCATAGGAAAAAAGTTTGTAAAATCATTATAATGAAAATAACTGTAGAATATTCCATTGACATTAAATTGCACAATAAAGTATTAAAAACAAGATAAATGTGTGTAACATGTTGAGTTGAACACGTGGATCAGCTGTGACACAGGACAGACAGGTGTGTGTGGAATGACTTATACCGGAGAGTCGGAGTTATGTAATGTTTTTATTGGTATTTTTGGAGAAGACCATAGGTTTTACAACAGATTTAATAATAATTCAGAGCTCTAAAGAAAGAGGGAGAGAGCCAGAGTATCATTCTACCATTGACTGTTGCCATCAGCTGCTTATATTGTCAACAGGCAAACTCCTAATCACCATAGGAAAACAAAAAGAAAAACAAGAAAAAAAAAAAACATTTGATTTTTTTTAAGTAAATAACATCCAGGGTTGCATCATTCAGTTATTTCAGAAAGAAAAGGGAGAACAGTTCTCAGGTTTACATGTTTTAACATTTGCTTGGTAAAAGGAGGGAGTGAAGTAACTAAGGAGTGAAGAGGGGAAGATGCTGAGATGTTTCCACTGGGGGAGAAACGGAGGGTCAGCTGACTATCTTCTTTACTTCAGTTTCCAGAGAAACCTTACAAAAAGTCAACACTGAGAGGAGGATAGACAGAGGGAGGATGGATGGATGGATGGGGCGGGGGCGTGTGTGTCTGTGTGTGTGTGCGTGCGTGCGTGCATGTGTGTGTAGGGTGGGGAAGGGGGCTACAGCCTCCACATCCAAAAAACCTGCTTCTTCTTTCGGAGTGGAGAGTTTTATTATATATACATATGAATATATAGATAACACAGCTGACAAAGGCGTGTAGATCTATACATTTCCATTACATAGATAGTTATTATGGAAGGAGAGACACAGACTTTGTTTGTCGCTTGTCCAGGAAGAGAAGAGACTTGTTGGCCCTGGTCACCAACGCTTCTGCAGCTCGGCTCTGGGCAGAGAGCTCTCAGAAACCTGCAGACACACACAGACACGGCAGCACAGGGTTAGCTTCGGTGTTCACACACAGAGTCAGCGGCTTCCAGAGCAGGACAGAGTCAGAGATGAAGAGCAGCACAGAGGAACAGGACGCCATGTTCACACCCTGCTCTACAGCACAGAGAGGAACACACCAATAGTCATTCAGTAGGAGCAAAGATACCCCACGAGAGGCTTTTCCAGGATAAAAAACTCTCTAAATGGGCGGGGCCAACCGTCACCCCACCTCGTCCCACGTCGTCGTAGATGAAAATGAGATATTTACATTGTCTTATAACATTAAATATTTACACTACTAACAGTCATATTTAGCATGACGAAAATTATTTCAATAATTTTCACGGGAGTTTGCGGCCATTTGTTTGACTTTGCCTAGGAGATCTGTGCCAAATCTCGCGAGAGTGTGTTGTTGAGACAGAGACAGGTCGTGAACAAAGTTCTTTTTCTCCTGATGTGTGCGTCTGAAAATTGCCATTTTTGTGTCAAAATGTTCAGAAGAGATGATGAGTTCAAAATGTACTTCAGTGACTGAGGGGAGAAAGGATCGACCAGGCTGCTCCTAGTCTCCCAAAAAGGCGTGGCCGTGCAGAAACCCACGTGACATGTATACAGGAAGCTGACTCGTCATGGGGGGTCTTGGTTTATAAACCATCTTTGGTAGGAGGTTGTTGACTGTTCCAGTCCGACCGGGGGGGGTCAGGTGTACCGTGAGTGGCCATGTCTGCAGTCGTTTGAGGTTTGATTGTCGAGTGTACCACAGTTCTCACACGATGGCGTCACTGTTCACACTACGGGTTGACCCCGAGGGTTTCATCAGGGCCAATACCGATACAGATCACTAGTGATCAAGGAAACTGACAGCTGATATTCATTTGCAGTTTTCAAAACTCAGACCAACAGACCTGGGATCAGACTGAACACTAGGACACTCAGAAAATCTGTGACGAACAGACCTTCAATGATTGTAGAACACAAACTCCAACACGTCACAGCAGAATGTGTTTACTGTTTAGCTCAGTTGGTGGAGGCTGTGGTCCTCACTGCAGGCGGCCCTGGTTCCAGTCCCACGTCCAGCGGCCCTATGCTGCATGTCACTCCTCCCTCTCTGCCTCCTATTTCCTGTCTCTCTCTCTCAACCCTCCTGTCGTTCAAGGCCAAAAATAACCCCAAAATATACTAAAACTACGACAGTATTGAGAAAAAACAAAACACAAACTTTGAGAATAAAGTCATATATTTACAACTTTATTCTCAAAGTTGGTGAGTTTATCATCTGTCAATCTGGCCCTAATAAAAAACAAAAACATTTTTTTCATCGTTTATCTGGGGAAAAAAGGCGATACTGATGATCGTAAAAATGCAGAATCTCAGCTGATATTATTGATCATAGCGATAATGGGCACCGGCTTAGCGTGGACAGAACCTGAGCCTTTGCAGACGTCTTCACCTCTCCACCACCTCAGTCCCAGACAACGGTGGGTTGTGGTGTGTGGACAGACGGAGCCTCGCTCCCTGGTTGGATCTCATCAGGTTCACTAGTGGTGTAAACAACATGATAATCAATGACAGAACAAGTCTCACTGACCTTGTCGTCTGTGCAGCAGCTGTTCACTTCTGCGTCTTACAGCTACAACTGTCTTTGTTCTTCCTCACTCGGAGGGTTTAGCGCATCTAACCGGCTGCAGCCTGGACACTCCTCCTGTGTCCAGTCTGTTGTCGTCAGCTGAGACGTCTCAACACACGGCGGTTTTGTTTGAAAGCGTCATTTTAAACTGACGGTGTGGTCGTAGCCTGAGGCTGCGTCAGTGCTTGTTACAGCACATCAACCTTTATTCACATCTGAACAAAGGATCGACAGACATGTGACATCACTACCTCCACTCAACACCACCAGTAACCTGCCCGACCAGTGGAGTGAAGAGCAACTACTGACTGACTGACGGTCTGAGCCCCTCAGGCACCACACAATAAAAACTCAGGACGCATTTATTTACCTCAACGGGAGGTGGGCACAAAGTTTCCCTCAGGGACTTTTAACCAGGGGTTGGATCAAAATTTAACTGACAGAATTCTGTATGGACAGTTTCTGCTGAAAGGCATCATGGGAGTCGTAGTGAAGTTCTCCCTGAACACAGGTAGGGCCCTAGGACTTCTGTCATCTTCATGTGGAAGAGGAACAAATGGCAGAGGGAAACAAATCAGGGTGGTTTTGTCATCTCAATAAGTCATTTCTATTTAATTTGTGTACATTTAAGTCATTAACATTATAAACACACTCTTTTCAAGTAAAATAAGAGTTAAAAAAAACTGAATTCCCCAAAATTAAAGGGACAACGAGGAGTTTCTATTCAGTTATAAAACAGTCTCACGTTATTGTGGATGAATCTACGCTACCCACACTTGTTAATGGCTCCATTTTCGATCAATATATCGTTTTGTCTCTATCGTTATTTTGTTATTATTAGTGGTGGCGGAAATGCTGGTCGAGCCGACCAGCGTCTCCTTACTTTCAGTTTCGTGGACGCAAATGAGAATAACGGCGATTATAGCGGTGTTATGGTCGGAACTACGACGGTAACTGAACCTCTTTGAACCTCTGACTTTAATCCTTGATGAATGAAAACATGAGTCCGTCTTGCAGCGGTGGAGGAATTCTACGGTGCGCGCGGAGGCAGCGTGAAAACACTTCGCTTTTGCAAAACTCCACGTTGTCCCTTTAACAGAAAAAAAAAACTGAGTTTGGGTAAAAATAAAGGGGTTTTCCAGCGTCCTACACCGGGCTGTGCATTAGACCAGATGACACCGACACTCCCTCGTGTTGCTCCGTCTCTGGTGTCAGTCTAGACCCATGTCATCCGTTTTAAATATCATTTACCCTCAGCATACAGAGTATTAACATCAAAGCAGAAGATTACAATTTCTATTCACACCCTCTATTCATAATCCCATGAGGTGTTGAATGAGTGGCTGCTGAGCCTCATGAATACTGTCTACAATAGAGCCACTGACTTCAGCTGCAGCAAGTGGGACAAGAAGGAGGGGGGGCTGAGAAAGTCTAGGGACAGTGGACATCTATCAGTGATCACTACAATGTGAGGATCCAGTGAAGCTGGTGCTGTTCAGTCCAGATCTTTGCGTGAGCAGCAGCAGCAGCAGCAGGTGTTGACATGTCTGTGCTGCAGTTAAAGGTGTGGCCCTCAGCACTCCCTACGCTCAACCACAGCCTGTTGTTCTGTGTTTGCACAGTCCAACTCTGAAACATGACAAACATTTACATTCCTAGATTCTCAATACATCCGTGTCATTTCATGTGTGTCCCGTGTGTTCAAGTTCAACACAGAGTCTCTTTGGACAAATCAGCACGCCTCACAAATTAGAAATCATTTGACGTTCTGAGCTTTGTTTAAGTTCAATTTATGTTCACCTCCCACACAATCTTCTGTTCACAGGTGCCGTGCTGTCTGAACAAACCCTGTGTGCGTCAGTTGTGTAGTGTGACTTTAAATGATTGAACTAATGAGGAAAAGCAAAGTGTGGTCCACACGGTTCTGGGAGGACGAATTCAACCTAACAGGACTGTCTCCTGTCTTCACCACAACTACAACACACCGGGGAGCAGGAAAAGGTTTGCATTGAAGAAAGCAGTGGCTGCCCTTCCTCTCCTTGTTGCCATTGGAAACACATCTGTGATTATTTCTCATTTACCTGAGATTTAGAAACTGAGTCTGTTGGAGGAGTTGTGCACATCTTTAATGTTTCACATACAGCCCATTAGTAAAAATCAAAGGTGGTTGACAGAACCAGTGGTTCCACGTCGGCTGGAACACGGTCCTTCTGGCCGTCACAACTGGCCCGCCGGCTGCAGCGCCTCTTCTATAGAGGGGAAAACTGCACAGTGTTACTGTTGTGTCCTCAAAACATTCACCTCGTTAGAGTCAACAGATTATTTGAAAGGGAAATCTACACAACATCTAAGTAGGGGAGAGAAAACTGTAAAGAGACTAAACCTGTTAGAGTTGATCATGTTAGTTTGTTGAGTTGTGTGGAACCGTCAGTTCTCTGATCGCATGCAGAACAAAGAGCAGAGTCTGTGGCTGCTCCACTACCGACGCCTCCTGCTCATTATCTGATGCTTTCTCATCATGACATGAGGAGCTTCCCTGAGTTCACGCTGATGAGCTTCACTAAATAAAACAAAGCTGTGGTGTTTCCATCTTGTTGAATACATCCTCAGAGACCTGTCTCTTCAGCCGGGTTCAGACTACAACGTTTCAGGCTGATTGTGACTCGACTTCGTTGTGGCCGACACATTTCCAGCATCCAAACTGTGTAGTGTGACATAATTGTCGACCAGTGGTTTTGCGTCTACAATGCTGTACGACGCGCAGACAGAAAGTCTGACAGAAAGAATTTTTTCATATCCTCTCCTAGTCTGACATCTACGACGACGTGAACCTTGATGTCGACCAATAGGATGACAGAGCCGTCATGTGCTTCATGTGCACAATATTTCGATTATTTATGTAGGCTTTATTTTCTGTATCATTTATTTGTTTTTCAGTTAATATTAAAGCCCCAGTATGTAACTTATTTGGCTTTTTTTTTGCAAAAATCAAATATTGTATACTGTGATGGTTTAGTCTAACATTGAGACCATCGTGAAAGACAAAAAAAATTGTATAGTCTGAACCTTTAGGCTTTAGTCCACATTTAATTAAGAGCTGTGAAAACACAGTTTCATGCTTCTGCTTCACTGTCTACACTTGATCCAGTTGGTTCTGCTTTCACTCTGCGTTAATGCAAGTGCACCAAAGAACTTTGACGTTCTGCCGTCCTGTCCCCTCCGTCTCCCTACACTTGACACTGGATCTGTCAGAACAAACTTCATTATTCAAACAGAATTCATATTATTTTAAAGGTCGAAGGTGAAAACTGACGCTCCTTACGTCTTCCTTCTGCAATGTCGCAAATTAACGTTATGTGTCGTGACGTTCGAGGTAGTAAACGTGTTGATAAAAGTAACTATTTTGTTGTTGTTGTGCACAACGTAGAGCTGCAGCTTCAAATATAGAAGCAGAGTTTTTTAATTGCCTGTTTATCTGGCTGGGCGGTCCTACGTGTTCCCACACTACTCGCACTTGTTGATCGATCAACGGAGCACTTGTGTGCCGATAACAGATCAACTGTGATCTGTTGCACCATTACTTATAATATTTAGATTACCCTTTAGTTTTATACTGAGTTGGTAAAACGCGCAAATGTTACATAACAGATTTGGTTGGAATGCCCTTTATTGGACACAGGACGTAATAATAAGCTTGTATAGGTGAGGGCTATGTAATGAGCAAAATAATAATTTCAATATTTAAAGTGATACGCCAACATTTTTTTTTTATTGATGACTTTAGGTGGAGGCAGGCTAACACTACCCATACACTTCCAGTGTTTGAGCTAAGCTAACTACAGGTGATACGGCTCCATCTCCCTTGTTACTGCACGCAGTGGAAAGGATGGTGTCTATCTGCTGGTCATGACTCGGGAGTGAGGCAAGACAAGAAAAAAATAAATGTTGGCGTATCCCTTTAACAGAAGAAGCATTACAAATTCAAATCGGATTTGGGGGAAGACTGCCAGCTCTACTTGACAGTTGGTTTGTAAACAGGTGACGTCACCAAAACTCTCCTTAAATCATTATACTGTTTTGGCATCGCTACCAGCAACATCGTCGACATGCCCGATACGGAACCGAGTTCACATTCGGATGAACGTCCTCGTCGTGTGGAGGCTTTATTGTCGCCAACAGGAAAGAAGAAGACGACGACTGCAGAGAGAGGCCAGTGAGGTGTAGTGTGTACTCTGACATGTGTACGCCCACCACCACAACTTCCCGTCAAAGGTTTGACAGTCCAGACCATGAGAAAGAAAGACAAAAAAAGATTTCACACTGCAAAAGTCTGAACCATAGTTTGGTCTCGACCAGGTACAGTGGAGCTTTCACATCTGTACATTTGGTTTGGATCAAAGAGAAAAGTCTGATCCCGACCAAACGAGGTGGGTGTGAAAGCCCCCAAGTCTACAATAACCACAGCTGCTCACAAATGGTCACACAACCTACTGACATAATTAGAGTATCAAAATTAGATTTCTGATTAGACGCTCCACCCCCCCTTTTCCCATCCCCCCTTTTCAAATGTCTACCAGCATGTTTCTTCCATCTAGAGATGCTGGTTTCATTTGTTTCTAAAGCAGCTGCTCGAGCCAGTGGCTGTAGACGATGACATGCAGGTAGAAACCGACATCCCATCACAGAACCATAACACACTGAAGAGACAGAGATACCTGGTTGTTCATTCATGCTATATAGTTTCTTAATAACTGAGTATTTATGTGTCAGTTTGTGTGCTTTAAAGGGATAGTTCACTCAAAATTCAAATTTCACTCATTATCTACTCACCCTCATGTCGACTAAGAGCTGCGAGAATTTTCAGAGTCCTCTGTTCCTTATCTGAGTTACGGGGGGTCTGTGCAGCAGTATTTGTCCATATAATGGTTGTGAATGGACACCACTTTTCTTGGTCCAAAGGACACACCAAAAAACATCCAAATACCTCCATACTGCTCGTCTGTAATGTCCCTCTTGTATTGAAGCCCCGACATGAGAAATTGTTCCACTGGTCAGTGCAAATCATGCGAGATTTGCACTGACACAGGAAGAGCAGTGAACTGAGACACTGGGAGCTTCCGCTACAAACAAGCTGAAAATATAGACTTATTTCATTTTCTACGGAACAATTTCTCATGTCGGGGCTTCAATACAAGAGGGACATTACAGACGAGCAGTATGGAGGTATTTGGATGTTTTTTGGTGTGTCTTTTTGGATGAAGAAAAGTGGTGTCCATTGACAACCATTATATGGACAAATACTGCTGCGTGGACCCCCCCGTAACTCAGAGAAGGAACGGAGGACTCTGAAAATTCTCACAGCTCTTAGTCGACACGAGGGTGAGTAGATAATGAGTGAAATTTGAATTTTGGGTGAACTATCCCTTTAATAACTGAGTATTTATGTATCAGTATGTGTGCTTTAAGTCTTTCTGAGCCAATCACACAGCAGCTTCAGTATTTTCCATCCTTCTGTTTTCCTACGTGTGCATAAGGTGACATCACATGAGTTTATTCCTGCCCCAAGGGACCAATGTTCCTCAGGCTGTTGTTCCTAATGAGCCACACCTGGTGTCGCGCTGGCGGACACCAGGTGGAGGTCATTAATGTCGGAGTCAAACAGCACGAGAAACAAGTGTTAAATAAATAAGAAGGGAAAACAAACATTATCCAGTTTGGAGAGGGAATGTTAATTGAGACAGGCTGCAGAAGAGTCAGAGGAGTGATGAGAACGAGTTGAGACAGTGTCACAGTGGAGAGAGCCTGTTGTCCAGCCCCAACAGAGGAACAGAAGAGCATGGCAGCAAAGTTAGTAGTCAAATTCCCCAAGGACGTCTTTGCTTCTGCAAGACAGACCAATTGTATCCAATTCTTTTCTTTTGGATTTTCTGTTCTTTTAGGGTACCTCCTCAAACTTATAATGCTGTTTAGCTTCATCATTCCAACAGGAATCATGCAATTTTTTTTCTCTCTTTTCATTTCCAATTTGGTCTTTTTTTCGGTAACAAAAAAAGGACCACTGGGGTGTGGGTTAGGGAATAAAACAATATCTAATAGTCCTAAATACAATACTGAATGAATATATGAGCAATTGGTGTCTGTAAAAAACGTCGCTTGGCTGTTTGCTACTAACCTTTCATGTTAGGCTTGGGTTTGTCAGTTTGCTTGCCTGTGGGGGTTTGTGCCTGCTGGCCCTGGCCCCCGGAGGAGGCCCCCTGCTGGGCTGCTTTCTGTTTCAGCATGGTCCAGTCAAATGTGTAGTCATACTGGTGGTTCAGAGTCCTGAAACACACAGAAACAAGTTATCAGTGTATTCCTCACAATCGGGCAGGTTACAGAAGGACAGGGGCAGGAAACTAAAGCAGGAGTGAAACCTATGGCAGAATGGAAAAAAGCAAGAGACAGTGACAGAGGAAAGGAAGAAAGAAATTATAGTAGGAACTGAGACTTCTGCAGTGCAAATCATTTTGTGCAGTTTGTTTAGTTTCTCTATAAGCTACAACTGCTTAACAAATGGATACATTTCACACTGATTAGATGAAAAGGTAGTTAATAACTGATCCATTCTGAAAACGTCCTCAGGTTCAGTCCAGTACAGAAGACAGACCTGAATCAACACTGCGTTTACCTGAAGAGGATGCGGAACAGTTGGCGCAGGTACATGTAGTCTGGAGCCTCCTCAAAGCGCAAGCCACGGCAGTAGTTCAGATACATGGCAAACTCTGCTGGGAAACCCTGAAACATGCATTATACCACTGAGTGAAGTGGATGTGGGGCGAGACAAACTGCACCACAGCTCCAGTTTAATGTGTTCTCACCTTACAGAGGACCTCAACAGGGGTGGACATCTTTTTCTCTGAGATCTTCTCATATTTCTGCTTCTTTGTGGCAGCCTTTAAACACACATAAAAACATCAGCAACACACCAACGATCAGACGTCTTCACAGAGCCACTGATGCTGACTGATTGATAAACCACCAATGGGAGGTTTGGGAGCAGGGCCTGAAATTCATTTTCCAAAAAATGAAATATGAAAGAAGGCTGAAAATCACAGACAGGTCTGTTCTGATGATGTAAGTCAGCGGTCCTGTGTGTTTCTCTTCTATAATACACATTCTACATCTCAAAGGCTTTTTTTAGGTTCTAAACGCGGGGATTGTGCAAAAACGGTCCGGCTCACCCATCGGCTGGTTTGAAATGTGTGCAGGAATTTTCTGCATTTTGAGTATTAGCTAATTATGCGCGCTACCCGGAATCCTGCAGCGAATTTCAGGCCCTGGTGAGGATAGATCACTTTCATACCTTTAGTCCCTGCCATGGCAGACTGGTTCTGTTGAAGTACATCAGCACGTAGCCTAGCGACTCCATGTCATCACGGCGACTGCAGACAAAAACAGTCAGTGTTATTTGTTAAGTGCAGAAACTGTGCATTTCATCAGAATACTACAAACAGGAGTGAGACTGAGTAGAGATTTCATGTATTACTGTCATGGAAACTGAAACCCTGTTGATTCAGAGTCGTGTGAAACATGTGCACAGACCTCTGTTCAATGCCCAGATGTGCATTGATGGAGGCATAACGTGCTGTGCCAGTCAGGTTCTTGTCTTCTCTGTAGGGGATGTGCTGTCGTGTTCGGTTGTCTCGGTACTTCTTCGCCAAACCAAAGTCAATAAGGAACAACTGATGGAAAGGAGACAATAAATGGAGGTTATCTGTCAACGGCGCCCAATAGAAGGAAGACAACATTCCACAGTTCTTCAGCAATTCATTAATAAAACCTCTCATCATTTCAAACTCATAGTGTGAATCAAAAACAGTTTGGCAGTGATTAAGCAAATCCTTGTGATGATGATAAAATGTGGAGGAGAAAAGTGTCATGGCAACAGCTATATCCCTACATAAAACGTGAAGTCACCCCTCTGAGCTTCGGTTCTGACACGGTGGTGACACTAGCCCACTTCCAGATGTGACAGCTGCATCACACAGGTGTTATCAAAACTTCATTCATTAACAATAGGATGCCGTGGTCTGATTAGTGAAGCGCAGCAGAATACAAACAACAGTTATGATGTCATTAGAACATATCATCATAAGGCTGTGACACCTCACCGAGTCCTTTTGACATGGCTGAAAAAGCCCTGTGTTGTATATCAGACTGACTGTAGCTCGCTGTCCACTGTCCTAAAGCCGTGCTGTTTGTTGGACCATCTGATAACAGCTGTGACAGGCTGCGATGTGGAGAACTGGGGCCGAGTTCGCAAAAATGTTTCAGACTGATCTGGTCTTGATGTGGCTCGTTGATCAGTGGAATGCCAGTCAGACTGTTTGTCAGGTCTGGACCAGTGCTGGTACTCAGGAAACACATTGTACATGAGCCATGTCTTCCTGTTGTTTGGTGTTGCTGCTCTGTTGATTCTGACATGAATCAGGAGAGAACAATGAACAAGGTCTTTTTTCTTTACAAAACTGAGCTGTTTTTTTTACTGGGTTCATTTTCCCCAAAGTAAACGTCCTGTGACTGATTTTTCCAAAGGTCAAACATGTTCTGCTGAGAATTAACAGAGGTCAGTGCTTGGATGTGGTTCCTTGGGTCTGCCAATTATCTGAAGAGTACCCAGAACTTATTGTACCACAGTCGACCTTAAAGTAGTTGAGAATTAGATTGCTGTGCAACAGAAACATACAGACGTCTATCTGGAGTCACCAGACACAGTCAGCGATCTGTCTTTGTGAAATCGGCCCCTGAGCTGCTGACTTCTTCTATCAGAATGACGTGTGTCATCTGGGATCCTCAATGACTCGCACTACCGTACGCTCATCAATCACGCACAAGATGAACACAGAGACTCAGCCATGCCTGTGTGCTAGCTGCTAATCAAAACCAAGACAGTGAACTCTGAGACTGTAAATGTTGTCCTGCCTCAGCTGCATGTTACAGACCATAGTGGCCCATGACACAGTCTCTGTGCAACAGTGTGCTACCGTGCAAGCCCATACAACACATCTGTCGTCATGTCGGTTTCATTTCATCTTAAGGTTAATGTCACAGCTGGCACAGTAACGTAAAGTCACAAATGTCTGACATACAAGTGTCCTTATTCATTTCAACAACATGATTGCCACATGTCTGTGTTAAACTCAGAATTTCTACTGGCGTTCAACTACAACAGGATAAATATTGAGGCTCCTGCTGCAGACGACAGCTGACTCACAATCCTGACAGGAAGTTTCAACAGGAACACAACACAACACAAGTCCCTTCTCCTCAAACTCTACACACCGTTATTGAACAGTGCTTTCACACAGAGGCTCATATACTCCCATGTCCCACATCCACACACACTTTAACGTACTACAACCACGTGTGACCAAACCAGAGCAGCTTGTGTACAGATTCAGACAAGAATCACCTTATTGACCGACTGTCCAGCTATTGGTTAGTCTAAACGCAGGCTGCTTCAGGGACCCATTTACCTATTTTCATTTTACATGTAAACCTGCAGTTAGTTTGAGGGTGTGGACAGAGCCAAGCTTTCCACTTTGTGTACTTCAGGCTTCAGTTATATACAGTGCTGCCAGTGCATCCATCCATCGACTCATCATGCACCACACCAAGAAAAAACTCAACAAAAACAAAGCTAAAAAGAAAATCCTAGTTGTGACTGAACAGATTTAAAAACACATCAAAAAACGGCCTGATCGACCTGGAGCAGCAGAAGCGGCAGCAGCGAATGTGAGAGGCTAATTCCTGCGTGAGCGTGTGGAGTTTACACTGGCCTGAGAACAGTTGGAGGAACCTTCAGAAAGAGAGCATCCTGGTGAGGTATGTAACGCAACTTTCAACAAAACTCTTCAAGCGTAGTGCGTGGGGGTTGTGGCGCCAAGTGTTCACCAGCTGCCTAATGAAGTGGTGTGGGGCTACGGCTACGGGGACCTGAGGGACGCCAGTGGAGAAGACACTGAGGTGTTTAGAGGTTTAGGTTGGACTCTGGCAGTCAGTCACCATTGTCTACCTCAGACACTGTTATGT
This sequence comes from Decapterus maruadsi, assembly GCA_030347415.2. NCBI lineage: Eukaryota > Metazoa > Chordata > Actinopteri > Carangiformes > Carangidae > Decapterus > Decapterus maruadsi. Next base: position 31,836,373 of record CM064903.1, on the reverse strand, counting down.
GCAGCTTTCACTTCATCTGGTCTTTGTGAAAGGCAGATACACATCTGTATAAATGACATGTTTTCTAAGCTGTCATTCAATATCACTTTGGAGGTGTGTATATGTAATAAATACACACATACATTTATGTAAGATAACATTTTCCCACCAACATCCACATGGTCTCTAATTAAACATCAGTTCTGCATGCCACAGTTTAAATCTGCTACCTAATAATACAAGGACTGGATTGAGATTTTGGTTTAATGTGAATGAGTTTAGAATGACTACTGAGCAAATGTCACATTAAAAGAGACAGGTGTTACTAGAACTGGTATTTAATTGGAGAAAAGAAGCCATTTGATTGGAGGGACTGGCGCCCCTTTTTTATAGCAAATGGGGACAAAAGCTACTCCCTTGGTATTGGCTGATGGAAAGTTTAGTTTGCTCCCCCACTGTAATGAAGTGCACACTGGGTGAGGGAGCGCATATTCTGGGTATTAATGAGTGCGAGATGGGTGCTGGTAGTCTGATTCACTTTAAACCAGTGTAAGTTAGGTATGATTGCAAAAGCGACAACTGCTGTTGTGAGGCAGCTGGTGTTGTGGTAAAAGGTCACACCTGGTTTAATCCTGAGAAAGATGGGTCCTGAGAAGAGCTAACAGCCAAGCTTCTTTTCCTCTTCCCCACTGACGAGTCTAAACACTAGGGCAGACAGTAGAGGGGCAGGGGTCAAAATCACACAGCCGCTATCCACCTTCAGTCACAGTTAGCATGAGTACAACGGGCACTTCTGGTTGCACCCACATGGTTTGTTTTTTTGTTGTTTTTGCTCCCTTTGATACAACTAACAGTGTCCTGTACAGCTCATCCTGTACATCCAAATAAAAATAAAAAACTAGACCTATAGAGGCAAAGAAATCCACTTTAGAAATCTTTGTGGTACAGATGTGATCATTCTGGCCATCAGTCCAGAAGAAACCACGTGGATGTGATTTGCTTCTGTCAGGACGACCATGGAAAGATCAACCCTGCACGACAAGAGGCCAAAAGTGTCCCTTGTTAAGCTTAATGTCATGTCTGACACAGAGACAATAAAGGCCAGTGCAGACAGGCAACACCATGGCTCAGGAAAGACCTAGGACAGGAAGGGAATTGGGAGGGGGGGATGGGGGGGTGGGAGGGGGCAAACGGTAAGGAGCCCATGGTTGTCCTTTCTCCACTGTATAACAAATATCTGCTGCCTGTGAGGGCTTTAAGAGGCCTCTGAGGGCTGTTGCTGGCAGGCCCGGGCCAACACATGGACAGTTCCTGTGTCTTGTTTACAGGAGTTGCTTTGATTGTGTGCAGCCAGACAACCTAGGACGGGTTCAGTCTATCACGTGGGGTTAGTAGTAGATGGATCACGCTGAGATGAGCTCTGAGCCTTACCAAAGGTTAACTCACACGTTTGCTGTGTCATCATGAGATGGTTCATGACAGAGCTCAGTAGTATTTTAGTTTTTTGTTTTTTACACATACTTGACTTACATCATAAGCTACCAGGACAGCAGCAGTCCCAGTGTCAGGACTGAGGTTTAATTTGTGCCACTGTCTTTTCTCTTTCTAACTGTTCTGACATCACTGTAAATAGTGTCTGTTATCAGTCTGGCACACTAAAAGCTCCATGTTTCTGTGGTTACACGCTGGAACTTTGAACAAAGTGTGACGTGGGACTAGACTGCACAGCAAACAAACTGCTCTCAGCCTCAGACATCGGTGTATTGACCACACATGACTGCTGACTAGAGGAATCCATTCCCAACTACCAGTATTGTGTTTTCTTGAATGAAAAGATGCCAGTAATAAGTGGCAGCTGATCAGACTTGGTCGTTAACTTTGCTGTGTATAAAAAAGCCCACACAAACCTTAACATGGACTTGTTTTACAAATCAGATCTCAAATCAGAGATCAAGTCATTCTGAGCCTAGGCTGGCCTGATGACATTACTGTATGAGTACGAGTAATGGTACGGACCAACAGCGGAGACAGATTGTTAGATAACATGTTTGCTGTGGTCTAAGTATGGAATCAGAAGAGAAAGCAGTGTTTGTGCACCCTAACCTTCAGTCTGTGCAAGTGCTGACTGGACTGAGAGATGAAGCTTGTGCCTCCATTAGAGCTGCACATGACAGATCTTTGTGACTGTACAAGGCTGTTAAGTGACAGGTGAGTTTGCCTGTTGCCTTCTTGAGGTTGTCCATTAGGCTCTAGAGGCTATGGAAGGTTCTAGTCTACCTCAGCTGTCTAATATGCAACGGTCATACAGATGAGGCAAAACTGGAGAATCAACAACGACAAAAAGAAGACTGTAGTTCATGTCAAACGTTGGCCAGATGTTCTGAAGGTGTGTGAGCCCTGTACTGTTCCAGCCCTAGCCCAGGACCACTTTTCTCTGCTGCTCCACTAAACACCTCAACACACTCAACAGTCCAACTCTGAGCTCTTCAACCAACAACATTCACCTACGTTTGTTCCATACACAGACACACGGCTCTGCCCAAACTATATTCACAAGTGGGTTTACATGGGTCAGCTGTCTGGCAACAAAAAGGCACAACATGCTAGATTATGTGCAGAAAAGCCCTGTTGCCACCTAAACACACTTAGGGGCCTGCGACTTCTGAAACTGCCGTGTCATGGTTGGAGAGGGCTGCGATGAGATCTCGTGGCACGAGCTTTCACGGCGTGGGGGTTGCTTCTGGTCCAGGTGAAAACTGTCTGGCAAAGCCGTATCCAGCTGCAACAGCAAGGCAGGGTGTGACAAAATAAGCACGGAAGGTGCCCCGGCCACTTCATTCACATCATTTGTGTGGCATCGCCGTAACAACCGGCGGTTGTTACAACAATGCCTGCAAACTCGCCCACATTGAGTTGCACATGGGGTAAACACATAGCCAAAGTTTTACAAGCAGCTGTCTGACTGGGAGCTTATGAAGGCGTTGCTATTGTGACTGATAAGGCAGGTAACATGGAAGTGGCTGTGTGCAAGGCAGGACTGAAGCCACACGTTTAAGGGACATTTCAACATTTTGGCAAATTCACCCATTGCCTTAATCCCTTTAGTCGCAGCAGTAGGTTTGTTACCTTTAAATGCACAGATACAAGCTGCTCAGCTAACGCTGCGGAGGCATATGGCATTTCCAGGTATCCCTCATCAAATTCAACAAATACACAATCCAACAAACTCCAAAACGCTCTGGTGGACAAGTTGTGACCTGCACATTCACCACGCTATGAGATAATAATGTTACATTTCAAGACAGTTGTTTTAGAGGGAAATGCATAGCCGGAACTACATTCCAGACATAGCTGCTGGGCGGAGTGATTACAAAAGCAAAAGTAGTTCGGAGAGTATTTGCTTCATGTGTCGTAATGTTGCATAGCGTGGTGAATGTGCAGGTCACAACTGGTCCACCAGAGCGTTGTGGAGTTTGATGGGGGAAACCCGGAAACACCATATGCCTCCGTAGCGTTAGCTGAGCAGCTCACGTCTCTGCCCCGCTGATCTTAAAACAGTTTGCACCGACAATTAAAGGTAATGAACCTACTGCTATAGGGATTATGGCAATAGATAAATTTGTCAAAATGCAGAGATATCCCTTTAAGTGCTACACCCGGGTCACTGGTTTGCTCAGGCAGGTGTGACGTGTGGCTGTTTTTCTTCCACCAGAGGCTGCTACAACTGCCGACACAAAAGTGCATGGTGGCCGTTGCCACGCGATGGAACAGCACCTTGGATACACTGATTGTGAGCTGGAGCAGCAAGCCGCTGTGTCAGCACATCTCATTGGCCCTAGAGACAGAAGACAGAGCCTGCAAATCATCGACGGACAGGACAGCTGGCATGTCAGAGATGCCCAAGACCTGGTGAAGCTCCTGTATCCTTTGAAGACGGCCACCACTATCTTAATGTGAGGGGAGTCCCACAGTGTCTCTTGCCATTGAAGGGCATGACTCAACACAGCATTTCTACTGGCTTTTCTTTGCATGTTTATCTTGTGGGAAGGAGTTCAGTTAGGTCACAGCTTCAATTAGAAGTAAGCAGCTCATACATTCACAGTGCTTGCATACTGTTCTGTCTTTCGCAGCATTTAATAATTCATTACAATTCAGCAGATGTGACATTCATCTCAGGATGGCTGCACCTCTAAATGCACCTGCAGTGTTTTGCATTTTGTGACCGTCAGTCATAAAAGACTATTTTCCCAGTCAAATGTTGTGTCAGTGGAGTTTTCTTAAAACTAGCATTAAACTCTCATCTCATTCTAACCCAATCTCATGCATGGTCTGGTGACCTGAGTGGATCTCCACAGCCCTACTGTTGGATGACTGTTGTCTGCTTGCTTCTGGACACCAGCTGCGTTCACTCATCTCAAAAACAGAATGCTGCACAAACTCTGTCACCTGGCACAGGCATAAGCAGAAAGGCAAAACAGGCCCTCATCCAATGATGGGCTCATGTATTTCACAGTATGTCAGATATATGTGGCATAAAAGCAACAACAGCTGAGTGGTCAAATGCTTTGCAGTGGCCCAGGTTGTCTGCTCCCAACGTCAGTCTGGCCGATGGCCACCAGGCACATTCACTGTGTGGAAGGAGATGGCTGCTCAGCATCTTCAGCTTAAACTTTAAAAAGCGTCTCCCTGGCCCGTGTTAACATGGATTAATAACGTCTGTGTCACAGTAAATAGTGGACCCACAGGTTTGAAATGATGTGTTGACGACATTTAGAAAACAGCCATTACATTGACAATATGCTGCTGCTACAAGACTAAAGGGACCCATCGTTCTGCCAACACGTCTGTCTCTTGATCTGGCTAAACAGTCCAGTTAGAAACTCTTCTATTACATTTAAATACTCCATAGACTTGGTGTTTACACTGTTAATGGATGTTTGTCTGCAACAAACAGAGCAGGACGACAGTGTCAGGGGTGGAAGGCTGTCACTTCAGTGGAGGTTGGGCTTTGACTACACAGCTGCTCTGCAGCAGACACACACACACACTCACACTATTTAGGACGTTGATCAAATGTCCACCCGAGGCTTTATCTTAACCAAAATGTTGCCTGTCTGCAAGGCTCAAAATAATGGGCACAAAACATTCCATTTTTGGGGTCAGGCAACTTCACTATACACATGTGTGACCAGAGGCAAACAAATGACATCACAAGGAAACAAAATGTTTTGTTGTGTGAGGAAGTGTCACCGTCCCTGATGCAGAATCCAGGACAAACTGGACTCCAGCAGCGCGCCACCTCTGGCTGACAGCGCTACTATTCTCTTTGTGATGGGGCAGCGTACAGAGATCAGTCACAGCACATGGACTGTGTGACTCACTGCATCATAACAGCATCACTGGTCAATTACAGATTGTATGGAAAATAGATGCTACAATTGACGTATGAGTTTAAAAAGTGCAGAATGAACAACAGTTGACGCTGGGTCCATCCTGATGTCCATGTTGGATTGTAACTCCAGTCCTGGTTAATCAAGGCACATGGAGCTTTATTGTCTACATTACTGTGTGTTATTCTTCAGACTCTTCACATGTCGCATTTTTATCCTAATATGGTTTCATACATTTTCCCCTTATTAACTGACCCACACTGTCCCATAATGACAAAGTGAAAACTGAATTTTAGAAACTTCAGGAACCTTTGGTGGGGACCTTGGCAGTAACTACAGCCTCTGGTCTTCCTGACAGCAGAAACACCAGCCTGACTCTGAGCTCTGCAGCAGCTCCTTCGTCCTCATCGTTTCTGTTTCATCTGCATCGTTAGCTGTCGGATCGTATGTGGACACGTTACGTCCAATCTGCCGAGTTTAACACACGTTGATTCCACTCATGTCTCAGAAGTGATCCTGAGCTTTTAAAACTTCAAGACTCATATTTAAGTGTCTGAATACTCAGATCATTCAGTTTTCAATTTGTCATCATGGAGATGGAGGGTAGACTGATGAAGGGAACATGTTGATGAAATGATTAGAGTGTGAGAGACTCAATACACTGTATACTGTGTTGTTAAACTGATCATGCAAAGTATTTTCTGTCTCATTTATGTCACATGGATACTGTACTGTGGCATTGGACACCAACTGCCATGCAGCCATATTAGTTGAAGACACTGTTTTTAATAAAACAATCTGACTTTGTTGAAGCACGTGACTGAGACAACCTGTCTAACACATCTATGACAGATGATCCAGGAGCAGTATAGGGTTCATTTCCACATTGTAAACAGAGGAACAGCATTTTTTTTCTCTCTCTGTGTTGGAATGTGTTCCAGACACACCTGTCACCTGCCCAGCGCCGTGCTGTGAAACCACAAAGACTAACTTGCCAGGCAGTGTGAAGGGACACAAATGACTTTGCTTGTTTAAAAACATGATTAACAGCCACTTACTTTGATGTAAAAAAAAAAGTTTTAGTGGGGTAAATAATCACTGGAGCAGTGCTGTCCTGTGCGTTTCAAACCCACACTGCTCTCTGGGCATGTGTCCGAGAGGCTGCTGCTGGCTGACTATCAGCCTCACAATACATTACCTCAAATATTTCTAACATCTATTGAAAGTTAGTGCGACCTAAATGAAATAGCAACCAATCACAACTGCTGATCCTCGGTCTATTTTATCAATATAATCTATCCAGTCTTCACTCTTGTGTGTGGTTAGTTTTGTCATCTATAGGTGAAAACGTTGAAGCTACAGGTTTTGACTTGGAGCTAGCTCACAAATAATTAGAGGTTATTGTCATCTGTGACATGCAGGGGTGCATTCCAACTTGGTGTGACTGATTTAAGAGTTTAAAAAAAACTGGTCCTGACAGTGAAACCTGTGGGACAAACTACAGCAATCTTATGACACAGACACCAGTTTCAAAAACACCTACAGGTATTACCTTTACTGAACTGCAGAGTGCCATAGTTTCAACCATAAATATAATTCTATTCTGATTTGTATTTGTCCTGTCGTCTCCTTGGCCTATTTCTCATCAAGTGTTGACCCATCATTGTTTGCCTTCAGTTCAAGAAATGAGGAATATGTTACATTTGCTACTGTTTGCAGGCTCACAGTAACATGCCATGGACCGAGTGCCAATAGGCGACCATGACATGTCCACCATGCTGACGGTTATGTACAGGGTCCGGACAGGCCTTACCTTATTACAATGACGGCCGATCCCCATGAGGAAGTTGTCTGGTTTGATGTCTCTGTGGATGAAGTTCTTTGTGTGTACATACTCAATTCTGCTGATCATCTGGAGACGAGAGGAAAGTCACAGTTAACCATTTCATTATCCTCCAAATCAAAACAGAGACACAGTCACACATGTGCTCTCAGTAGGGCTGTCCCGAATATCATATTTTGGTAATCGAAGCTTCGACGGCCGGGTCGTAATGTCTGACAGGGGGGCAGTGCAGTGCGGTGCGGTGGCGACGACCGTAGGGGGGGCACGATCGTAGCATCAATAATGAAAGTAATGGCAGACAAACACTGCATATCTCCCAAATCAGGCAGGTTTCCAGGATGCCTCATTTTAATGTAACACTTGCCAATGAGAACCGGTGTCAAAAAGGAGAAAAGGAGGAAAGCAAAAAAATCGATCACAGACTTTCATGATTGATTACTATGGCAACAAATGACACTTCAAAGTTTTGAATTTTTTGGGTCAGCCCTGGCTCTCAGTGTCACTCACAACCGGACCATTAACAGTCTTTAACAGAACTTTCACCGAGGATATGTTCAGTGTTTCCTCCTGACACTGATTTTAATATTGCTGAGAGCCAGCATATACATCAGGACCCATGTTATCAGTTAAAATTGGTGTCTATCTGCAATTTAAAGTGATACGCCAACATTTTTTTTTTTTTACATGTCTTGCTTCACTCCCAAATCCATGACAAGCAGATAGACATCATCCTTTTGACTGTGCATGCAGTAACGAGGGAGATAGAGCCGTATCGTCCGTAATTAGCTTAGCTCAAACACTGGAAGTGTATGGGTAGTGTTAGCCTGCCTCCACCTAAAGTCACCAGAGACACTCTTCAGCAACTCTAAACGGACCGATCTTCGTCTCAGAACTGACAAAACTCTCCGGTAAGACATCTTGAGCGGTCAAATGCCGGTAACGGGACGAGATTGCTTGAACCCTCTGTTTTGACCAAAGACGGTTTATTTTGGTTCAAGCTAGCTACATCGAGGGTAGGTTAGCTTCCTATTTCAAAGTAAAAGCACTTCTATATGTAAAGGGCAACGGGTGTTTTATTTTGTGCAAGTAACCGGAAGTGCGTTGGTCAAAACAGCTAGCTTGAGTAGCGCCAAATTCGTCCAAACAAAATTGTAAACATCAGCTTCTGACTGCTGATTTCAGCTCGGGTAGGAGGCTAACACTACCCATACACTTCCAGTGTTTGAGCTAAGCTAATTACAGGTGATACGGCTCAGTCTCCCTTGTTACTGCACGCACAGTCGAAAGGTTGGTGTCTATCTGCTGGTCATGGACTCGGGAGTGAGGCAAGACACGAAAAAAAAATGTTGGCGCATCACTTTAAGAGAAGGCCTATTCTTCAGACCTGCATGGATTTGACCACATGCTTGAGTTGAGTCTCTGTCCCTCACCCTCTGGCTGATCAGAGCTTCAGGAGACTGTATATAAAGGGGTGGGGGTGGGTGTGTGTGTGTGAGAGAGCTACCTGGTCTGCCAGCATGAGGACCGTCTTCATGGTGAAGCGGCGCGAGCAGAAGTTGAACAGGTCCTCCAGACTAGGTCCAAGCAGGTCCATGACTAGGACGTTGTAGTCCTTCTCTTGGCCATACCACCTGGTGACAAGACAGGAACACGAGTTTGAATTAGTTGGTGGTTTCTAAGGCTATTTGCAAAGAAAAGTGGAAGTAGAGCTTAATTGAAACCAGCTTGGTTGTCCATGACAATGACAAGAGACAGACAAGTCACACAGCTCACAGCAGACCCTGAGATATGAGACACACAAAGTAGACATAATAGCTGCTTAGTCACATAACGGGGGAAAAAAACTAACTATTCCAGTTCTCGTGGGGCTGCTGCAATTTCTTTGCTGCAAATACTGATCAGTGAGTGAGATTGGCCGATCCTCAGCAAATAATGTTACAAGCTAAATAGACCAAACCCAACTGACGTTTACATTAAAGGGTAAACATCCCATCTCTGACACTATGTGGAAATCTTCAATGCTGTTCTCAGAGTGGAGGCATGCTCTCCTTTTATGTCACCCATCAACAGGAGCTTCTAGTATTGCTATGTATTTAGTATACGTCTGTTTGTTCTTGCTTTGTTTTATTTGAGATAACAAAGTTAACCCTTGGACCACCGGTGACTCTTATGTTTTGGACTGTGACAAATATGGCGTGCTACTGCCCTGTCATGTTGACCTTATTGAAATTGAGCATTACTGTGATAGGTCTGTTTTGCACCTGTTTTATTTGTTGTTGTGTGATTATATTCTCTGAAAGTTAATAAACACAGTTGTTTGAATGTCATGTTTTGGTGGCCTGGCGTGCCGTGCACTGGGTGGGAGTGGGACGATGCTACAGTGCTTCTGTCAGCTGCTGACATTCACCACAGGTCATCAGTGACTGGAAGCATTCGTTCCCATCCACTGGTCAAACATTGAAAAGGGAGAGATGTGGAAACACAGGTATAACACAGGAAACATCATGACAACAAACCACTGACACAAAACAGAGGCTGCTGTGCACACACACTCACTTTCATAGGCAGTTGTTTACAACGACTAACAAGATAGTGTGTGAAAATGTTCATGTGTGCAACACAGTGGTTAATCGCTACCACCCTTATCTGGTCAATCTATGGCCCTTCCTGATGACAGTATTTCAGTTGATGAATGCGAGTGTGTCTGAAGGTGGCTCAGCACCACAGCACAGTCACTTCACAGCAGAACAAAGTCAAGGCAATAAAACACACAAGTCTTTTACTGCTGTTGAAGAGCAAGCTTTCTGTCTCCATGTCAACCTGCATGTCTACTAAAACAGACAGCTGACGTTGGGTCAGTTCTGAGAGTTCAGTTCCTCAAGACAACCTTTCCTACACTGCTACCTTCCTCTGTCCAGTCACAAATGACTGGCCTCCAGAAGCTTGAGGCTGCTGTCCATCTCTTTATGGTGCAGTGTGCAGTGTGTATGTGGAAGGGTGGGGGGGGGCTGAAGACACACAACTAAACAAGAAGCAATGGAGACAGAGTCCAATGGAATTGCAGAGTCTGCACAGACTGTTATTACCGTCGCCATAAGAGTCTGATTAACGTGTAAGAGGCTCCATGGTATTAGTGAATGTTGGATAATGGTTAACCTGGAACTTTGAGGGTTCCAAACATTTGAAGTTTCCAAATTCCGTACTTTTTCCGAATCCTAATTTCCAGGCTTCAAATAATTTGTGACATTTGAGTAATTAGATGTGTATCATGTAAATAAATTATGCAAGGAGATTGAAGCTAGGTACAATAGTGCGTACAAACTAATTATTTTTTGGCTTTTTTTTTTCTTTTCTTACCTTTATCTGATAGTAGTATCTGATCAGTAGACATAGACAGGAAAGGGAGAGGCAGAGAGAGGGGGAATGGCATGCAGGAAAGGGCTGCCCGATGTGGGATTCGTACCGGGGCCGCCTGCAGTGAGGACTGTAGCCTCTACATGAGGCAGCTGCTTTAACCACTGCGCCACGCACCGCCCCACATACAAACTAATTAACCCAAATAACTTCAGATAAGACCAATCCCAGATAAGTATTAAGATTAATATGTTTCCAATTTCAGTACAGACCAGTTGTTTAGCCACTGTAAAATCCTCACACTGATATTACAGGCCTTTACAAATATTAATAAAGGGTTCCCAATCACCAATATTAACCGTCAGCTGCACAACTAAAGTCAACAGGTTTGGACTCCACCATGACATCAAACACAATGCACTCAGCTGATGGAAAAGGTCTTAGTAGTTGAGCGACTGAGGCTTTGTTTAACATCCTGTGTTGCTTCAGATTTAAACAGTTAACAGTAAACGTGTGATTCACTGCTCAGCTCTAATGGTGCTATAATGAGCCACACAACAGAAACTGCTGAAGTAGTCATGGTGAAAACAAGGTGTGTTTCAGAGTCAGGATGAGACTAGCTCGTACCCGTGATTTAGCAATTCTACGTTCCTGTACCACCACAAGTATTTAACCGGCTCAAACCTGAGAACCAGCAGCAGTTCTCAGAGGCTGACAGGAACGCTGACACTTGTCTGTCAGCTTTTCACAAAACACCAACAGTCCAGTTTCCCAGACTTGAAAAAAAAAATGCTATAACATGACAACAACACTTTATATGTAATGATGCAAGACCCTCGACAACAGCAACATTAGCAGAGAGAGAATTAAATCATTATGTTCTCAGCCACTCATTGACTAATGATCGGCATGAAGGGACTTCTACACACGAGTATATCATTTGCTTATTGACAAAAAGAAAAGCACACACGGGGACAGTCCTCATGTCAGCTGGTTGATGATCTATAATGAATGATACATTACTGAGTGGTCGGCTGTAGCTTCAACTCTTTCAAAATAATGGCTTTAACCGTTTCTGCTGCTGACTTTCAGATAAACTCGAGTGTTGATTCATTTGTCACACTTTCCTATATTTGAATTTTCTTATTCCAGCTTAGTTGACCTGTCTTGGAAATCTTTAATACCTGTTTTAGACTTGGTACATTGTGTATAAATTCCTCCCATCTAGCTAGCAAGCAACTCAATCGTATTTTTCATGCTGCATTCACGTGAAATTGGGCAGATGGACGACAGCCGTTGCACGTAACGGCATAAACAAGCCTCTATGTAATCAAGTGGTCCGTCAGCACGAGGCAAAACAATACACGTGACAATATGTTGTCATGGCGACGTTGTATTGTTGACCTGACCCATGTTTTACCGGCTTTCTCTGGACTTCTGTGACTAAAAGGACATCTGGTTTGTTACCGACGGCCGTCTGTCCGACTGCACCTGAATGTAGCATAACGCTCCATTCCTCCTCACTGCGTTACCGCGGTGACTTTTCACAAACGCCACCTGAGTTTCCGTGGTTTCCTACCGTCACGCTGCCACTGAAGGTAAAAACATGGCGACACGACATGGCAGCCAGCACCGAGCTGACCCGCTCCATGGAGATATGAATGATATGAACGGAAAGGAACACTTCACTTTGTTGATGGAGGGGATTGCTGATCAAACCAAATTGATTTTCGTGAATAGATAACAGGAGAAGTTACATAATGTCCCTTTAACGTCCATTTTGATAGGGGAACCACACTGCTGTTGAAATGTAATACAATGTAATAAAACTTGCATTGTGGCTTTTAGTGTTATGATCTCATTCAATATATTCACATTTCATGTCCTAATCTGCTACTTTCCTTCACTGCGTGGTGGTATACACCAGTGTTCCGGAGATATTCTGTGAAAATTGTCACTATACATTTGGACAGTGTTGGAAAATGGTGAAATATACAGAGTAGTGAGTGCTTTCATGTAGTCAAGCCAGCGTGCTATGTGGAAGCTAATGGGAGGCTCAGCTACATCCACTTTGTTTGAAGAGTGGTACGCCACGTTAACGAGCGCATATCTGTGAAAAAAATCTAATTCACAATCACCCGGCTCCTTAACTGGAGCCAAATGCTTCACTTTGGGGTGGAAAGGCAGAGCGAGAATGAGGAATAGGCCCAGCTACAGTTGGTGGTGGTGGTGACTGCATAAAAAGTAAGGCAGGGTGAAGTCGGGGTGGAGGAGGGGCAGCAGGACCAGCAGGTTTGACAGGCTCTAACAAGTCCCTGCTGCAACATGAAGCCAGCAACACCAGCACGAAGATTCAATCAACAGTCCCTGGTTGTTGAGCAGTAAACTTGAAAAGAAGAAGAAAAAGAAGAAGCTTTGCCTTAAAAGCTGCAGAGAAAGAAAAAAAAACCGGACTAAAATACCCACAAGCATGGCTGACTTCCCCAGCCTCAGCTGATATTCATTGTCCTGTGAGTGGAAATCTGGTTTAGGGTCTGGGATAAAAAGCTGCCGTTTTCCATCCTGCATCCTAACAGCAGCAGCAGCAGCAGCAATACACACAGCATATGGCAGAGTCTGGATACAGGTCAGCTGCACAATGTGCTCATTAAATTCCAAACAGACGCTACAAACATCTTTGATTTTGTTCTTTGGAGTTTTCCTGCTCACAAATCATGTGGCTTCCATGAATCATAGTAGCGCTGGTTTATTACAACACACTTCCTCTTATCTACGACGTGTCCTTTAAGTTAGCGGCGCAGGGGGACGCTTCTATGGCCCAGAGCTGCACACAAAAACGCACAACGAGCATTCAAGCCATGTGTGCTTCTATCAATGACAGGACAGCTTACACCAGGGCTCATTTGTGAAGATGCGTGTGTGTGTGTTCGGAGCTCGGGTTTCAACCTAGTCACCATATCTTAGTGATCCACACTAATTGTGTCCATTCAGCCGTGTGCCAGCTGTAGTGGACTGTATATGGTCGAGTGTGTTCACCGTCTTAGTCAGCCTGTTTCTCTGTCAGCCGTCCAATCAGGTAGACAGGAGGTTGCTCTGTCTGAACACTAGAGAATGTGTAAACTAATAACTTTATTATTTCATGAGGATGAACCATGAGACGGTTGACTAATGCTGTGTCCACCCTGTTCTAATTAAAACATGGATTTCCTGTCTATACTACACAACTGAAAAGCTTTTGTCTTCATGTAGCTGTAAAGAGATTGAAATAATAACAAAAAAAACCAAACTGTAACACTAGTGGATCAAATAAATAGTGATATACAATATATGTGCTATGAGAACAGATGTGTTTTGTAAAAGCCAAGCTTATATGTAGACAATATACAGAGAGAGGGTGGTAGATATAACCTACATACAGCTCTGGAAGAAATTAAGAGACCAATTCAAAATGATCAGTTCCTCTGGTTTTACTATTCATACATATGTGTTTGAGTAAAATGAGCACTTTTGTTTCACTCTATAGAGAGGAGAAAGGTGATGATAATTCTAGGGGCCTAGCACACTGTAGGGCCCATAAAACAACCCAGTAGTCTAATCTTTTATTATTCTGTACAGCTAAGACCCTGACTAATACTCACAGTAATGCTGCTTTAGCATCAAAACAAAGTAGGCTAAATAAATGATAACACATACGTAGTCTAAAAAAAAAAATGGAAAAGTCGGGGGGGCCACATTAGTTTTCTTTTGGGGGCCCCAGAATTCCTAGCAGCGGCCCTGCATTTAGAGCATTTATTTGCAGAAAATGGCAACAGGTCAAATTCTGGTGTTTTCAGACCTTGTATAATGCAAAGAAAACAAGTTCATATTCATTTTAAAACAACACTACTTTTTAAACTTAGGAAGAGTTTAGAAATTGGTACAATAATCCAAATTTTTAATGGCAGCAGTGTTTTATTTATTTATTTATAATCTTTCTTCCTCATTAAATATGATTTGGATCAGGTGATCAACTGAGTAGAGTGAGGTGTGCTTGTGTTGGAGTTCAATAGACACTGGAATCGATGGCTGCCAAATGTAGAGAAGCTGATTCATTAACAACATTGTGGAGTGGTCTCTTTATTCTCTCCAGAGCTGTATGTAGCCTATAGGCCTGTGTGTACTATAAGTTACAGTACTTCCACTTCTCTACAGCTAGTGGTCAGTATTACTATCTTCCTGGCTGAAGGTATATACAACATTTCCCTATTTTTTTTTAAGCAGACAGACGCCACAGACCTGCTGTGTGTCTGCTGTAATAACCGTCTGCAGCTCCGGTATGAGCGACATGATGAAGCCCAGGCCGGAGCGCTCCCACACGGCACACATTGTGTTGTTGTGGGCTCCTCTCTCCACCGCTACCACGTTGTATGGGGCTACTCCCAACTCCCAACACACTTCTATACAATAAACATATCGTAGGATGTAACAGCGCTACGCGAGGGGGGCATACGAGGACTAAAGTCACGCGGTGAAAACACACTTGGACCGTGGGGCTCAGATTGTTGATTTCGCTTCTGTAGCTCCGCCGCCATTTTCTAACAGGGCAAAAGGAAGACATGTTGGGAACTAACACAACAAAAGAGGAGCGGCCATTTCCAACCACATAGTTGCTTTGCTCAGATTAAAGCAGCTGCTAGTCACGATAACAGCACAACGCTGGCTATTAACACCGGCAATACGAAGCAACTTGACGTAGAATGTGAAAACACGACGGCATTTTAAACGTTCGCGAAGAATCCACCGTCAGTAGAATCGACTAAGTCCTACAAGGCAGATTAGCAGGCCTGCTGCCAACAAGGTGGCTGCCACTCCGACATTAGTTCTCCCTACGGCAAAACCTTACCGAGTCATAATATATGGCCCAGTTTGTTACTTCATTGTCAGTTTGGACTCAACAACGCGATAAGGTCTCCCCTTACCTGATATGTGGGATCCCGACACCCCCTTGCAGGATTTTGTACAGCTTGCTTTCGTATAACAACTGTGGATGTCTGGCTTTCTGTGACTCCAGTTTTACAGCTACCTCCTGAAAAATGGCACATACACAAACATAACAATTACATTTGGTAGTAAAGCTCATTTCACAGTGCCAGTTACAGTTCAGACTCTGTCACATTACATAGTGTTACTATGAAATGCATTTGGCAAAATCCATTTCACAGCTTGGTAGTTTAAGACTTGTTAACCCACAGAGCTGTGTTGCAATCAACCTCACATATTGTGTTCATGTTGGAAAACGGACTGACAAGTACACACACAAATGTATATATATATGATGATGCAGTAATTTACCTCTCCATTTGTGATGTTGATGGCCAGATATATGTCGCCGAAAGATCCCGATCCGATTTTTCGGACCAGCTTGTATTTTCCACCGACTATAAACTCGGCTTTGGAGCCACTGCTGCTCGCCATAATATCCACCAAATGACGATCTCCTCCCGATTCACTTTAGGAAATTCTGTGTGGCAGTCTGGCCCGATTGTCAGCAGGACATACAGAGACCTGGGTGTCCACTTGAAGTCGGTGGGGGTAATTATGGATTAGCTGTTACTCCAAATATTACCAACAACGATCGAAGCAGGTAAGTTGAAAAATGAAAAAAATCCTGGCGTTATTCCCTTTTATCACAGGCTAGCGGCTACAAAGAATCTGCATTAAAATAAACCTCATTCGACAAACACGGTCTGCCGTGTCAGTATCGAAGTATATACATCCAACAACTAAATCCGTAAAACCTACGGCCTTCGACAACCACCCAGCTACCTCGAAGTAGCAGCTAGTCGTATCTAACGCTGGCTAACGTTAGCATCAAGCTAACGCTGTCACAAGGACCGCCGCGGAAAAAATCTCCGGACCTCCTCCGTGGTGAGGGGCAATGGTCGCCTTTTCGCTAACACTTCCGATAGTGTCGTTGCCTTTTCAATCTTTTCAGTCCGTTATCGGTCGATTTCGACAAACTTGAAGGGTCGCAGCCGTCTGTACAAAGCGCAACCCACTCACTCCGCCATCTTGTCTTCTCTACCCTTTCTCTCAGCTGGTTTCCGTTGGAGGCGATTAGCTAAGGTTAGATATCCCAGGATGCTTTCAAGTCCTGTCGGAAATAATAGGATCAACACAAATGAACGCCCTTTCTTGCCAAGCGTATTTGTGACTGAGAAAATAAATTTCTTCTTTATGTGTACTTGATGCAATATCATCAAATGCACTGTCAAAAAAGTTATTTATTGTGCAGCTTTTCTTATTTACGATATTGGCCTTTGTGGCCCAATTAGTGGAGACAGTGTGTGTACGGTTGTGTAGTTCTAATTTTGCCTTCATGTGTGATATTTCTGCCGTAAATTACACACGTCTTATAAACAGAGGCGTCTATCAAAATTACAGAAGCTGTGATAATTTAAACGAGGTTATTGTTTCATCTATGTTGTACCGTAGAGTCCGTGAACGCACCTACAGGTAGTATTTACGATTGACGTTGGAAACCAGGCTGCGTCATGTCTCTGCCGGCCCCAACGTCCACCGCAGCGTTTCACAGGCACAGTTTCAGCCGCCACATATGTTTAGTTCATTTTTCATTCGTGACTTGCCCCGCTCTTCTTCCTGCCTATTGCTCTGTAACGTGCTTTGTTAACATATAGCTATAACATTAAAATATAGATCTGCAGCATTTCACATTAAAGGTAACCAACTGTTGTGTGGTTTGAATGTGCCTAAGACTGCTGAAACTGCAGGAGGGAGGAGCAGAATATTGTCTGTTCTCATTATAAATGGTCACTTCAGTCTTACTCTAGGAATATTTGCCCATGAAAGTTTCTAGCCTACAACTTGGTGAGATTAGCTTTGAGCAAAACCTCCATTGCCCAGTCAAAATAAAATCTATCAGTGTACTGAATTCAACATGAGCTTTTAGCTGCCACTGTTTTTGTAGGCTATCTGGTAACAAATTAGATAGCCTATCTAACATGACAAAGCTGCTTTACTCTGGTTAAAGTCTGTTGGCAAACATTTCTAAGTCAGAGGGTTTTTCTGGTTCTACTCATTGTGCTTACATTGCATGAATGCAGCTTAAGGGTGTGGACCACAATGCTGTGGGTGTGTTTCCTCAAATAGGCCTACAGGTGAGAAAATCAACTAGAATCCATGGTCTACAGGAATAGTTGAGAGCTCTAACCAGACAACCGGGTTGTTAGAGTCTTTTTAAAATAGGAGGCTACCTAGACTTTTGTAATTCATATAGCCTACTGTCAGTGAGTGTCTTTACTTAGGTGCATTGCTGGAAGTGAAATGCTTGTTGTGAAATACCAAACATATTATTTCCTTATTGCCCTAAAGCCAAGGTTTAGTAAGGCAAGACAAGGCATCAAAGTGCTATGGTGCACACTGCATACAGAACAGTGGTTCCCAGCCTGTGGGTCAGGGCCAGGGCCCACTGGGGGGCAAAGAGTGCATTGCAGGTGTGCAAATCACAGGCAGGGTATAAAATTAAACGAGCCATAGGCCTACGAAATGTATGGAAAGTAGTCATACATGATAATAATAATAATAATGATAATAATATATTTTTTAATATAGCGCCTTTCATACATGGAATGCATCTCAAGGCGCTTTCATCAAACAGTTAAAAAATAGTATCAGGCAGTAATAATACACAGTGACAATAAAGCAATAGCAGTGATAAAACAAAAACAATCATACGAATAAAATTAGGCCAAGTCAAAAACAAATCAATTAAAAAAATATGATGATGATAGGGAATTATACGGTCCTCGAGATATGAGGGTGTCTGACCATGTAGGCTAGTGCTTTATGTCAAGAGGAGAACTTTAAAATCTATTCTAGCAGATACTGGGAGCCAGTGTAGAGAAGAGAAGATAATTTTTCAGCGTCCTTTAGGGATAGAAGGGATCTGATTTTGGAAATGTTTCACAGATGAAAAAAGGCAGTTCTTGAGATTTCTTTAATGTGAGAGTCAAATGATAAATTCTGATCAAAAATAACACCAAGATTTCTGACCTTGAGGGCTGAAGTTATTTCTAAGATGTTTAGGACCCAGTACAATAACTTCAGTCTTATCTGAGTTGAGCAGCAGAAAGTTACGAGTCATCCATATCTGAATATCCTGCAGGCAAGGTTGAAGTTTAGAAATCGTGAGCTTAGAATTATAGGGTTCTATCTCCGTTTTGGGTAATTCAGAGATATTGAGCATCAAAGTTCCAACTCGGCTTGTGTTTTGGTTGATAGAACCTTTTTATTTTATGAATAACTAAAATAAAAATAACACCACACAGGCATTAACAGACCACTAATGGATGATATTATGCAAAAAACTCAATTTTGAAAAAAATGGAGCTAGAACCTTATAATTCTAAGCTCACGAAATTCTGTTGGTTTCATTTGGTTTAAAGGATAAGTATAACTGAACATCGTCTGCATAACAATGAAAATTAATGTCATACTTTTTAATAACGCTATCAAGAGGAAGCAGATATAAAATGAATAGAATGGGACCAAGTACTGATCCTTGTGGAACGCCACAGCTCACTTTGGTGTGAGGATTTCTTGTTAACATGAACAAACTGAGTTCTGTTAGATAGGTAGGATCTAAATCAACTTAATGCAGTACCTTTGATACCAATTAGTGTGTCTAGTCTCTGTAATAGGATTTGATGATCAACTGTATCAAAAGCCGCGCTGAGATCAAGCAGAACAAGTACAGATAGACATCCCTCATCTGATGCAATTAAAAGGTCATTTGTGACCTTAACCAGAGCAGACTCTGTACTGTGGTGCTTACGAAAACCCGCTTAAACTATTATTTTGTAAAAAAGAAAAGAAAAAAAGGCAGGTTAGAAATTGGCCTACAGTTAGCCAGAACCTCCGGATCAAGCGGGAGCTTTTTAAGGAGAGGTTTGATTGCAGCTATTTTGAAGGATTGTGGTACATAGCCTGTTAATAGTGAGAGGTTAATCATATCTAATAGAAAAGTGCTAACTTGGGGTAATATGTCTTTAAGTAATTTAGTGGGAATAGGATCAAGGAAACAGGTAGCTGATCTGGAGGAGGTGATTACTGATACTAATTGCTGAGGCCCTAGTGATTTGAAGCAGTTGAGGTGGTTAGCTGGTCCTATAGCTGAATCAAGGTTTGCAGTGTCAGAGTTACAGGAGGGCAGTAATGTCTTAACTTTCTCTCTTAGCCTATAGATAAAGTTTTGTTATTAAAAAAGTTCATAAAATCATTACTTGATAAGCTTATAGTTCAGCAGAGCACTGGCTCTGTGTCAGCCTGGCAACAGTACTGAAAAGAAACCTGGGATTATTTTTGTTGTTCTCAATTAAAGCTGAGTAGTAGATAGATTTCATGTCTCTCATACTGTCCTATCAGAGACATTAAATGCCCCCAATATTTTACTGTTAGAAGAGCATCGGTGTTGTTGTCACTACTTGAGTAGTCTCACATAGCCAGATCTACCTCCTCAGTGCTTGCTTAATGTAATCTTCACATGCAATATGCTATTGGTTTTGGTCATAAAAAATATCTCACATACTTAACTGGATTCATGTGAGGGTAATGTTTTGGACAGAGCCATCTGAGTGTTTGCTAGCACTAGAAAAAATGTGAAGCTGAAGTTAAATTATACAGTTGTCCCAGACAACAACTTATCCAGCTGGCTAATTAATCACATGAAGATGTCTGTTAAGTTACTACACACTAACTTCATTCACCTCTACTGCTTCTTCTGTCTGTCTGACTGACTGACTGACTGACTTACTGACTGGACATTATTACAGATACCTTGATACATGGTAAAATGTTGAATGACATTGGACAGCTATAGGGACAACTTTGAAATTTGAAACACAATCAGTAGATCACCAGATAATGATGTGATGTGATACACTTCAATGGTCTAACTCCACAACTCAGTACTACAGAGTTCTGTTTATTGCACACATGTTCAGGTTTAGTACTGTAATATCATGTTTCTGTGAACAAAACTGAAAAATTACGTCACAGGATCTTTTAGTGTTGGCTTAATTGTTCAGCCTCAGGTGGTTGTTGGTCAGAACGTGGTGCTTTAACAAATGCTTCTGTGGGGGACGGTCTCTGCAGTATTGCCTCATGGCCATAGGGTGATGTTTTATTGTTTGATTGTTGCATATTGGTTTACCACAGCTGATTCTTCCCAACATAATCAATGCTAACTCTGTTTTGGATGAAAAAAATATTATTTTACATTCCAAATCTTTTTAGACTTTTCACGAAACAGAATCTTCAGAGTAACATAACACAGCAAGAAGCAGATAAATACTGTCTCTAGAGCAACTGGTACCTGTATTGTCACTATGATGTTGGATTCTTGTAATTCCTAACAATCAGGTCGAACCAACAGGTCTCCAGCCAGAGGAACTAGGAAAGAGATCATATGGTCAGGAACAGGGCCGTTGTATAGGGGAGAAAGGTGATGATAATTCTAGGGGCCCAGTGCCCACTAGGGCCCACAGAAAACCCCAGTAGTCTAATCTTTGTATGACGTAAAGTAAGCAATTCGGCCGTTTTGGCTAATGCTGCGTTCCAGGCAGGCTCTTGAAACTGTAAATTCAAGCTTCAAGTCACGACTTACGACTTTGTAGTGTTCCAGGTAACCCGTAACTCGTGTTTTTCCGACCTGTTGCCTGTGAAAGTGCACTATAATGGCCTCTCGTAACTTCCGACCCGTGAAGTCGTACCAGATCGAACCGGTACGACTTCACAGGTCAGAAAAACACGAGTTACAGGTTGCCTTGAACGCACCATGAGTTAGCAGCCCCCGCCCTCGTCAGGCATCTATTGGTCCTCGTCCCTACGTCACCACATTCACGCGCCTCCCTTGGCTGCACACACAGCCCTTCATGCCGTTCTCTCTCCTCATTGGATAACACTTGTATCCCACAAGGAAAGTTTTCTCCTGGGTTTACAGCAGAGCAGAGTGAAGGAGAGACTCGTGTTTCGGTCCAAACACTCTATGGAAGTGATTGCTGACGGAAAATAGGACTATTTAGGACTTATATTAACAAAAACATTCCGCTGACTTCTGCTTTAATTATTTTGCATAAGACCCTGACTAATACTTATAGTAATGCTGCATAGCATCAAAACAAAGCAGGCTAAATAACAAATGATAATACATACATAGTCTAAGAAAAAAAGTGGAAAAATCAGGGGCCCACTTTAGTATTCTTTCAGGGGCCCCAGAAATCCTAGTAACGGCCCTGGTCAGGCACCATTGTTTCTTTGAGGGCTCATAGTTCCTTATACAGAACACTCTGCTCTCTAAACTGGTCTGCTGCTGGCTCCTTGAGTTTCTAAGAGGAATGGGAGACAGAGCCCTCAGCTTTCAGGCTCATCTTCCTGTGGAGCCCGCTCCAGTCTGGGGTCAGGACTGAGGCACACGCCCTCCCAGGCTTAAACCTGATAAAGCTGATAGAGGTGACTCATGTGAGTCCTGGCCCAGCCCATAGTTACAGTATGGGGAACTCCCATGATGCATTCCCATTCATGACTCTCTCTAACTTCCTCTCTCTCTCTCTGCTGCCCCCTTCTTCTGGTCTTGTGCCAGATGCAGGTCTTTCTGCCTCTGGACTTGAGAGTCTGGATCTCTGACTGTGGACCATCTCCTGACTCGTGATCCTGCTCAAAACCCGCCTCTGCAGCCTCAGTAATAGTTCATTTATAATTCTCATTTTCTCTAATCATTAGTGTCCGGGCAGCGACAGCTGCCAAGGACACTATTGTATTTGCTGATATTCTTCTTCTTCTTCTTCTTCTTCTTCTTCTTCTTCTTCTTCTTCTTCTTCTTCTTCTTCTTCTTCTTCTTCTTCTTCTTCCGAGGAAGTCATACTTCCCATGGGCGAAAACTCACCAAACTTTGCACAAAGGTCCAGCCCCATGCCAGATTCACTCAACTCCAAGGACATGTGCCCCCCCCTCCCAGGGGGGGCACAATAAGCGTTTAAAATTAAAAACTTTAAAAATTCCTACCAAGCCAACGGTAGATGCTACAGCTGTGAAACTTCACCACAATGTAGCCTAGATACTGCTGAAACTTTTGTCAACTTAAACTTATTACAAATTATGAAGTCCATCACTCTGTTTTTTTCAATAAGTGTAAAACTTTTAAAATGTATCTCCTCCTACAATTTTTGCTCAATTGTCACCAAACTTGCTCCAGAGCATCTCCAGACTGTCCTCCACAAAACTTGTTTCTCGGATTTTTGATTAATCAAAAATTGAGCCTACAGTGCTTGAAAACGTTTGACTGTAAACACTACTGTAAACATATACCATCAAATTCCTGCTAAATACATTTTCTATCTTTCTGAAAAAAATTGAGAATATTGTAGAGTCATGGTTGATGAAGTTTGGAAAATATCAGAATTTTATCTCAAAAACTGAATTTTCTAGAACATTTTGAATTCTGCTCTCATGGGATCAACTGCAGCCAATGTAAAGGTGATGTTTTTAAACATCACATTTTCTCTTGAGAAGCAAAACACTTAAAATTACAAACAAATCACCAACATTTCCATGCTGTGTAGATGCAATTTATGAATTAACAGATTTTTGTTTAGATATTCGAATTTCTGACATTTTGACTATTTTTTAAATCTGCCTCAACAACAGCTGCCCGGGCGCTGACGTCTTGAGTGTATTTGAGAAGACACACACCATGTCTCCCTACCAGATAATTAGCTCACTGAGTTGAGCGCTGGGTTGTGGTGCGAGGGGTTGTGGGTTCAAGGCCCAGCGTGGGTGATGACGACAATGACACATAAAAATGCCAGAATCCTCATGGTGACATCACAGCAAGCCTCTAAATTAAAAAAGCAAACAGATCGGACCATGGTCTAAAGCTCACCACAACCTGAATGCTGCTCTCATGGGAACAACTGCAGTCAATCCCAGAGTGACACTTTTAAACATCCGATTTTCTCTTATGAAGCAAAACAAATCACCAACATGTCCATTGTCTAGATGCAATTTATGTATTATCAGATTTTTTGTTTAGATATTAGAATTTCTGACATTTTGACCTTTTCTTAAATCTGCCTCCACAACAGCTGCCCGGACGCGGACTCTATGAGTCTGTTTAAGAAGACACACACCATGTTTCACTTCCAGATAATTAGCTCAGTGAGTTAAGTGTTGGTTTGTGGTTCCAGACGATGTGGGTTCGATCCCCAGTTCAGGTGATAAGTATATTACATCAATATACCAGATAGTCTTTGAACAAAATCTTAGACTCATAGCAGATGATGTTTGACACAAACATCAGAATTTTACCTCAGAAACGTTGCCTGCACAACAGTGAATGGTTTAGTCAATTTGTGAAGCCACCGTGGCACTGCCACTTGACAATTAGCTCACTGCGATAGACAACAGTCTTTAGTTCCAGAGGTTGCGGGTTCAATCCCCAGCTTGTGCAGAAATGAACATTCCAAGGTCAATTAACCTGTCTTCCTGTTTCTTGTGCAAAATTTGCCCGGACACGACCCATTGCTGCGCAGCAGCTATAATTATCATTAATCTTACACTGCAAAACCCTAACCCTAACCCTAAAAACTAATTTCTTTCCACTTTAAATAAGACTCATCACCCAAAAATTAACTTGTTTCAAACAAAATTTCACTTGAAATAAGTAGAAAAATCTGCCAGTGAAAGCAGGTTTTTTGTGCTTGTAATAAGAAAGAAAAACTTTCTCCACTATGAGATTTTTCTACTTAGTAATAAGTGTCCCAAAACAAGCTACTTTTTAATGTAATGAGTCTTATTTTAAGTATAATGAGTTCATTTTGACTAGAAATCAGACAAATATTCTTGGTAAGATGTTGAATTTTTGCAGTGTAGTTCTACAACGTCTATGTTCATGTGCTATAATGCGGCACATTTACATGTTTTTGTCCATTAATGTGCACTGTCCTATTCAAATAAACAATAAAGTAAAGTAATTACCACTCAAGGTTCTTCCTGCTTAATCCTGACCAATCCAACGAGTGAAGGGAAAGAGTACAAGCCAATCAGGAGCAGGGCAGGGGTGGGCCAAAGCCAGTTTGACAGGTAGTTCATAAAAGGAAAACATAATGTGTGAAGCAGCATACACCTGTTGTCCACACACTGGGAACCATGAAGTCAGCCCTGCTGCTGTTGTCCGTCCTTCTGCTCTCCGTCTCCGGTGAGTCCAAAGTTTACACTAGCGATCACAACAATCTAGTCTTCCAGTCTTTCTTCTTTTTAGGAAAACAAACAAGACAGAGCTAAAGACCAGAATGAAAAAAAAGTGGAAGTCTCACCTGCACTCCTTTGTTTTGGTTGTTTTGGACTCATTAAGAGACACACCGATCACTTGGATGTCTTGTCAGTGCGAGGGTTAGACACTCCAACATGACAAACAGCTGTAAAAGTTATTCTGTAAAAATCAAGCTGGTGTCATGATGTTAAGACAAGCAGGGCCGTTGCTAGGAATTCTGGGGTCCCTGAAAGAATACTAAAGTGGGCCCCTGACTTTTCTACTTTTTTTTCTTAGACTACGTATGTATTATCATTTGTTATTTTGCCTACTTTGTTTTGATGCTAATGCAGCATTACTATGAGTATTAGTCAGGGTCTAAACAGAATAATTCAGTCCTACAAAGATTAGACTACTGGGGTTTTTTATGGGCCCTACTGGGATACTTTACCTGCGGTGGGTCAGCTGTGGTTCAGACGTCATCTTCTCACGGTTCGACCGGTTTGCACAGCTGACTTTATTGACCAATCACACACACAGATAGCAGGGTTTCTGATAATAATAACACAGACCGACCGTCAGTCAGTCAGGGTCACACACAGTGGTTTGTCCAGTTCGACCAGCTGGAATCAGAGCTGTATTTTTTGCAGACATGTACTTCACCAGGAAGTGTCGGGTTCTACATTGTTCCAAACAAAAACAACAACAGTAACACACAAAGAGCAGGAGAAAAAGAGGAACTTGAGAGGAAAAAAAAAACTGGTAACAGTCTCACACAATGGAATGGTTTTCTATGAGGGGTGTGACAGCAGATATTGTTTGTGGGTTGTGTAGAACTATTTCAGGGCTCAAATGTGTCTCAAGTTGAGGTTTGGGTGTGCAATATGTCAACGGGTGTCCTAACTAATAGAATACATCCAATGTGCATGTGTGTGTGTGTTTGTCAGTCCTGTCCCAGGAGGCTCCAGATCCAGAGGCTGGAGGAGACAGCGAGGAGCAGCTGTTGCCTGAAAAAGAAGCTGGGCCTGAACCCAGAGAGGTGAGACGACAGAACCTGATCACTTTTTATTTAACACCACCACCAAATATGGAGCTTCCCATCTCTGGCAATTGCAGGAATAAATAAATTAATAATCATGATAATAAAATATCACTTAAACAAAGGAAAGAAGCTCTCCAGAAAGGCACATAACTTTTAAAGAACCTTTCCTTAATTAGACAAGAGATGTTTTTTTCTGAATTTATTAGACTTGTGTTCTTGCACTCGAATAAAATACCTCATCTCTGAGACAGTAATCGTCAGAACTGTTACAAAACCTCTGACTTCTATCTCAGCCTTTATACCTACACGACAGGGCCGTTGCTAGGAATTCTGGGCCCCCTGAAAGAACACTAAAGTGGGCCCCTGACTTTTCCACTTTTTTTCTTAGACTGCCTACCCAGATAGCATACGGATGTGGGCCACTTCAGGCAACGATCCGGCACTGTAGGCATTCTTCTGGCCCGCACAAAACAGATGTGAGCCTAAAGTGGCCCATGTGGTAAATGCTACATCCGGCCCTTATATCACAAAACAAATATGGCCCATCTTTGGCAAATACGTGGCAGAGTAGGGAATGGTTATTCTTTAAGTGAACCAAGGCTGGGCCACATATGGTTTAGCACACATGGCCCACCTCTGCTAAAACACTATTGGGCCAGTTTTGGCCAAAATACGGCAAGTTAGCATCGACTAATCTGGATGTGAGCCTAAAGTGGCCCACATGTGAGAAAACGCACGTGGCCCACCTTTGCTGAAACACAATTGGGCCACTTTTGGCCCAAAGACGGCAAATTATCATCGACTAATATGGACGCGAGCCTAAAGTGGCCCAAATATGGTTCAGCACACGTGGCCCACCTTTGCTGAAACACATTTGGGCCACTTTTGGCCGAAAGACGGCAAGTTAGCGTCGACTAATATGGATGTGAGCCTAAAGTGGCCCAAATATGGTTCAGCACACGTGGCCCACCTTTGCTGAAACACATTTGGGCCACTTTTGGCCCAAAGACGGCAAGTTACCGTCGACTAATATGGATGTGAGCCTAAAGTGGCCCAAATATGGTTCAGCACACGTGGCCCACCTTTGCTGAAACACATTTGGGCCACTTTTGGCCGAAAGACGGCAAGTTAGCGTCGACTAATATGGATGTGAGCCTAAAGTGGCCCAAATACGGTTCAGCAAACGTGGCCCACCTTTGCTGAAACATATTTGGGCCACTTTTGGCCGAAAGACGGCAAGTTAGCGTCGACTAATATGGATGCGAGCCTAAAGTGGCCCAAATATGGTTCAGCACACGTGGCCCACCTTTGCTGAAACACATCTGGGCCACTTTTGGCCGAAAGACGGCAAGTTAGCGTCGACTAATATGTATGCGAGCCTAAAGTGGCCCAAATATGGTTCAGCACACGTGGCCCACCTTTGCTAAAACACATTTGGGCCACTTTTGGCCGAAAGACGGCAAGTTAGCGTCGACTAATATGTATGCGAGCCTAAAGTGGCCCAAATATGGTTCAGCAAACGTGGCCCACCTTTGCTGAAACATATTTGGGCCACTTTTGGCCGAAAGACGGCAAGTTAGCGTCGACTAATATGGATGCAAGCCTAAAGTGGCCCAAATATGGTTCAGCACATGTGGCCCACCTTTGCTGAAACACATCTGGGCCACTTTTGGCCGAAAGACGGCAAGTTAGCGTCGACTAATATGGATGTGAGCCTAAAGTGGCCCAAATATGGTTCAGCACACGTGGCCCACCTTTGCTAAAACACATTTGGGCCACTTTTGGCCAAAAGACGGCAAGTTAGCGTCGACTAATATGGATGTGAGCCTAAAGTGGCCCAAATATGGTTCAGCAAACGTGGCCCACCTTTGCTGAAACACATCTGGGCCACTTTTGGCCAAAAGACGGCAAGTTAGCGTCGACTAATATGTATGTGAGCCTAAAGTGGAACAAAAACCATATGCTTGTCAGCGCTGGAACAGCAAGTGAGTTTGCACGTGTGTGTGTCTGGTTATTAATATGTATGAGTGTGTGGTAGAGTAGGCTAGTTGATCTGTGTAGGCCTATGTTTTGTGTTTGAATGTGTGATAAAAGTAAAAGCTGTGCTGTTGTACACTTCATGATTTAGTGGTCTTGTTCCCTGCTTTTATTAGTGTATTGTTTTTTTAAAATATGATGGTCGTCACTCATATTTCTATCATTTTAATACTGTACCTATCTGCTTTAAAGAAGAAGTAAGTGGTCCGGTCGTTTTCGCTAATGCTGCGTTCCAGGCAGGCTTTTGAAATCGTAAATTACAGCTTCAAGTCACAACTTACGACTTTGTAGCGTTCCAGGCAACCCACTCGTGTTTCTCCGACCTGTTTTACCGGTGAAAGTCACTATAACAGCCACTCGTAACTTCCGACCGGTGAACTCGTACCAGATCGAACTGGTACCACTTCACGGTCGGAAAAATACGAGTTTCCTTGAACGCACCATAACAGTCCTCGTCCCTACGTCGCCACATTCACGGCGTTCCTTGGCTGCACACACAGCCCTGCATGCCGTTCTCTCTCCTCATTGGATAAAAACTGTAGGATACGATAAATGTTTTCTCCTCGGCTCAGAGCAGAGCAGAGTGACTGACAGACCCGTGTTTTGGTCCAAACACTCTATGTAAGTGATTGCTGTCGGAAGATATAACTATTTAAGACTTATATTAACACAAATATATCACTTACTTCTGCTTTAACTTTACTTGCCCAGGGAATACTGTAGCCTACCTATCTGCTTTAACTTTACTTGCCCAGGGACTAGACGGAAGTGAGCTGAGTGTTGCTGGCTCAAAGCATCTCTTCTTGTCTCACAAGATTAATGTTTTTTTGTGCATTGTCCCTGTTTTAAATGAATAAATCGAATTCATTAAATACACAACTGTACAGGCTTCCAAGTCACATAGAAAATGACTGGCAGGTCGACATTGAAAATGTATTGACCTACAGTAGCTACATTTACCTGAACATATCACCCACAGTGAGTTTTTAAAAATGAATGAATTAATTAATTAATTAAGTCAACGCTATTAAGTCTATAAGGATCTATCTTAATTCAAATTCTACTTTCAGTTGTTTTTTTTCCGCTTCAAGTTGGAGTTTTCCAAATTACGAGTCTCTTTGAATGCATCATATTCGAATTGACGAAAGGTAGCAAGGGAAGGGAGCAGAAAGTGTCTCTTCTTGTCTTACAAGATTAATGTTTTTTTGTGCATTGTCCCTGTTTTAAATAAATAAATTGAATTCATTAAATGCACAACTGTACATTCCTTGACAGAGTGTGCCTAGGCTTCCAAGTCACATAGAAAATGACTGGCAGGTCGACATTGAAAAATGTATTGACCTACAGTAGCTACATTTACCTGAACATATATCACCCACAGTGAGTTTTTATTATTATTAATTAATTAATTTTTGAATTAATTGAATTAATTAAGCCAACGCTATTAAGTCTGTAAGTCTCTATCTTTATTCAAACTCTACTTTCAGTTGTGTTTTTTCCGCTTCAAGTTTGAGTTTTCCAAATTACGAGTCTCTTTGAAAGCATCATATTCGAATTGACGAAAGGGAGCAAGGGAGCAGAATGTGCGCGAATCTGGTGAAACGGAGATCCAGGAGAGAACGGAGGTCACGGTGAGGTGAGTCCCTGAACGAAAAATAAATGAATGAATTTCTGTGGGAAACATTTAGCTCTCATTGTTGGAACTAAACATTGTTTTGTTAGGTTGCCGGTGCTGCAAAATGTTAGCTAGTTAGCAGTGAGTTTTTATACAATGTGACCAGGCAGACGTGGCCTAGGTGTACACACCACCTCGTTGTAAACTACGGTAGGCTGCAACAACGTTTTATGAGGCACCAGTTTAAAGCTGACATTCTTACATTGCTCTGTTTGCTTTGAGGAAGACATACTTTGTGGCACATACTGTGCAAAAACGTCAGCAGCCTTCACCATAATAAAAATGTGCTTCGCCATCTTCTCCAGCTATTTATCTGTCATCTGCTCTAAAAGATGCACAGTCTGCAATCAGTTCATGAGCTGAAGGTGAGAGTTTTCGTCCTACAATTTTAGTAATTGGCTGGTCATGGCTAGACTGTTTTCAAACTACATTCATTGCTGCCCAACTACTGTAGGGCAAGATATAGCATATCATGCAGTTAGCCATTTCTCACCATTGTGTGCAATCTATCCAAAGCTTTACAGTTTTCTCAATTTTTAGGAAAAAATCAGCTGACGGCCATTGCAAAAGACCAGGAGGTGGAGGCCTATATTAAAAGGTGGCTTCATCTCGCCGGAAATAGAGACGGTGGGAGGAGAGAGAGAGAAGAGAAAAGGTGATCCACACAGCTCACACGTAAGTTAGCTACAATACCTTTTTGCAATATGTGTGATACTGTTCTACAGCAGAAATCAAGATGAAGCTGTCGGTATATGTAAAAAAAAAAAAAAAAAAAAACTGGGCAAAGTACAGAACAAATATTACAGATTCTAAATGAACAAATTAAAAAAGGCAGTGTTGTGCCATTTTTTCTGCTATGGTCAGTTAGGAATTAGAAGCTTGTTCAGCCACCATGCAGCAAGCATACCCATTTTCTTGTACATTTACAAGATTTCTCTTGGCAGTGATGGGACAGTAATGTAAACTGTAACTGGAATTGTCACCCATTGCCTTTCTTAAAAGCCAGTTCATGGTTCTGAAAAGTAGGGAAATCACATTTCAGTTAGAAATACAGGTTTAATATTGTATTTGACTAATTACAAAATAAATTCATGAATATGAAACAACAGCTGAAATACATTTTTACATATTAATATTACATGCCACCTCCATGCTAAATTGAGCTGGAATGAAAGACAAAAACATACTTGTGTTCTAATTTTAACATGAGTGGATAAAGTTTTGAGTATTAAAGGGATAGTTCAACATTTTGGCAAATTGGTCCATCGCCATAATCACTACAGTCATAGCAGTAGGTTTGTTACCTTTATTTGTCGGTGCTATTTTTAGAACAGCGGAGCAGAGCAGCAGGCTGCTCAAAGCTACGCTGTGGAGGCTAAAGAAATTTCTTGGTTTCCCTCATCAAACTCATCAAAATCCCTAAACTCCAAAATGCTTTTGTGGACGAGTTGTGACCTGCACAACCACCACGCTATGAGATAATAATGGAACCTTACGAAACTGAGCCATTTTCTAGGTAAATACAGTCTGCTTGCTGAAAAACTGTCCCTGAACGCAACGCACATCAGCGGTTTTGCATGCATTTACCTCTAAAACAGCTCCGTCTCGTAACATTCCATTAGTACCTCATAGTGTGGTGGTTGTGCAGCTCACAACGTGTCCACGACAGCATTTTTGAGTTGTTGGGTTGTGTATTTGATGAGTTTGCTGAGGGAAACAAAGAAATTCCCTTAGCCTCCATAGCATAGCTCTGAGCAGCCTGCTGCTCCGCTCTACCGTATTAAAAATAGCTTACACCGACAATTAAAAGTAACGAACCTACTGCTATGACTACAGCGATTATGGCAATGGACCAATTTGCCAAAATGTTTAACTCTTCCTTTAAAGGTAACCAACCTACTGCCACAGTATGTCTGTAGCAATTATGGCAATGGGCCAATTTGCCAAAATGTTGAACTATCCCTTTAAGATGTGGTCTTACCTCAAACTTTTCCCTTTACTGCTGCATTCATGGTCTTCAGCTCCACCATGTGGTGAACTGGTGTAAATACACAGCGATTGTGTGACAAAGGCTAGCTGACTCATTGTCATCTCAGACTTGATATCTGGTAGGTTTAATACTGTATGTAGGATGGAGTTGCTTCCAACTTTGAGCCTCAGCTATGTTGCAGTGGAATACTTACCATGGCATAATATACGTATATAAAAAAACAAAACACCATCTCCCTGTAGAACAACCAGGGACAACTCGTGTTTATATTTTGGGAACAACCGAAAAGAAAAAAAAAAAGATTTAGACAGTATAAAACAGGCCACGTTGGAGCTGCAGGATGAAGTAAATGCTGATGTGTAGCCACTCACATGAATGAGTTAGTTAAACACAGTACTGCTTTACTGAGTCAACAAAATATGTTCTTTTGTGCATTTCTTAAAGGGCCAGATGAAGACGAGACAATGCTGGGGCCACGAGTGAGCTTGTTCCGCATGTGTGCTTCATGTTTGTTTTGTTTGTGTTATATTAAATAAAATAAAGTTCACTGTTCACTGTTCACAAGTTGTTTCTCGTGTCTGGATATTTCTTCAATTCTTCAGGAGGTATCTTCACCTTTGACCCTGAGACCAACAAGACTGGACCACTGCATGCCACCATTTAACAGTATCTGGAGGTACCATAATGACATGTAGTCCCAAATTCAGACCAGTTTAGGTTTATTTATATGACGTGTTTATATTTGACATATACTTTATCATGGTTTGGTTGTGACTCCAAAGTGTGCAGGCTAGACAAGATCATAGACTGTAAACCAGTTCTGGGTAAGTCTGAAAGCTAGTTCTAATGTCCATGTGGTAGGTGAGCCAGAATAAAAGTGTACAGTGGTGGCCCAAATTTGGGTGAGTGCTGGTTTATTTGGTCTCTGCTTGGCTGACATTTGGCACTGTGTTGGTTTGGTTGTGGCCCACTTCTGACAAACAGCTGTGGACCACTCATGTGCCATCATTCCATTTGGAATGTGGGCCAGATCAAAAATGTACAGTGGTGGCCCACATTTGGGTGAGTTCTGGTTTATTTGGTCTCTGCTTGGCTGACATTTGGCACTGTGTTGGTTTGGTTGTGGCCCACTTCTGGCAAACAGCTGTGGACCACTCATGTGCCATCATTCTATGCAGGATGTGGGCCAGAATAAATACATACAGTGGTGGCCCACATTTGGGTGAGTTCTGGTTTATTTGGTGTCGGCCCACATTTGGCACTGTGTTGGTTTGGTTGTGGCCCACTTCTGGCAAACAGCTGTGGACCACTCGTGTGCCATCATTCCATGTGGGATGTGGGCCAGATCAATAATGTACAGTGGTGGCCCACATTTGGGTGAGTTCTGGTTTATTTGGTGTCGGCCCACATTTGGCACTGTGTTGGTTTGGTTGTGGCCCACTTCTGGCAAACAGCTGTGGACCACTCATGTGCCATCTTCCCATTCCGTACTTGGGCCAGAATAAAAGTGTACAGTGGCCCACATTTGGTTGAGTGCTGGTTTATTTGGCTGGTTCTTGGTTGACATCCGGCATTGTGATGGCTTGGTTGTGGCCCACCTTTGGCAAACAGGAGCGGACCTCCCAAGTGCCATAAGTCCATACGGTATGTGGGCCGCATGAACATGACAGGTGTGGGCCAGATATGGGCCAAAAGAATTTTGCTATCTGGGTATGTATTATCATATTTTATTTAGCCCAATTTATTTTGATGCTAATGCAGCATTACTATAAGTATTATTATAGAATTATAGAATAATTCAGTCCTACAAAGATTAGACTACTGGGGTTTTTTGTGGGCCCTACTGGGCTCTGGACCTCTAGAGTTATCATCACCTTTCTTCCCTATACAACGGCCCTGCCTAAAGACTTTTGATATTCTGGTGTTGTTCACGCTAAAATTGCAGATGGCCTGTCTAAACTGTTTGGACACAATAGGCACTTTTCTAATTTAAACTTGTCTAAGCTCCATATTTATTTATTTATTTATTTGAATGGGAGAGTGTATTATTGGACATAAGAACATGTAATCATTATAGCAGGATGCTAGTTTCAGTCCGTAGTCCTAACAACATAAAAAACAGTTGAAAACAATACAACATTAGGATACACATAATAATAAAAAAGTAAATAACACAAAACACAATACCAATGAAAAACACATTGAGAGACACATCGTTTGTTAAACAGTCCACAGGTAGGAGTTTCATTTTGGGTAATAAAGTGCATGCTGGCCGGGTTAAAGTGCAGTAGTGCTTAAGTTCCAGGTTGTATTGCACGATGCCATAAATTGATGACATTTATCTAAACTGCCAGATAGTATTGCACCAGGCCTTAAAGTGCAAATCAGTTTAAAGTGCCAGATTGTTTTGCATGATGCCTACTCCATAGAAAACAGGGAAAACCAGGAGAAAGCTCAAGATGTTATGCACAAAAATATTGTGTATAATTAATTGAAATAAAAACTCAGAGTGTGCCCCAGCAGTTTGTGTTGTATTACAGGTTACAGGTGTTACATGTCTGGTTTGATTGTAACCATGCTTTCAGTTTTCCCTTGAAAGTGGTAAGAATGCTGCTCTCTCTGATTGTGACTGGAAGATTATTCCAGGTTTTCCCACCTTTTATAGATAAAACATTTTTACCAAAAGTGGTTCTTCTGTGTGTGACCTCAATGTCACCTGTTGTGGCTGATCTGGTACCCGGTCCTGTGAGACTTTTTTGCGGATTAATTCTTTAACAGGAGTTGGAGCTGGTCCATGTAGACTTTTACAAAACAGACATGTTTGAATACTTTCAAGTTTTCAAAGTCTATGTCACATGACGTCATGCTACCAAGTTCACTTTTCCATGTTTGCATGAACTGATCTTTCAGTCTCTGTTCAACAGTTAGCTTCAGTCAGTCAGTGTTCATACATTTTTGAGAGAGAAAGGTACGACAGAGCGCAGGCATCCAGTATCCGCCTCACCTGCAGACCAATGGTCCGTGCCGTCATCCTATCCAACCTGTTATCAAATGAAGAACTTTACTTGTCTCTAAATCTGCGCTGATTTGAAAAGGTCAGCTGCTGTAATGGCAGAAGGGAAACAATGCTTTGTAAAGCAGGTATGTGTGGCAGCCTGTTGTTCTCCAGTGCTGCTGACTCTTGTAACAGAGCAAGGCTGACATGTGGAGCACCACAATAGAGACGGCTCGGCTTGAAGGCAAAGACAGTGACGGTGAGGAAGAAGAGAATGGTGTGAACAGAGCAGCTGCTCTGCTGCCAGGTGTAGAGCAAACATCCAAAACATCCTTGTAGGTGGTGAATGAGTTTAATATTCTGTGGAGTGCCTTAATATTACAAATCAGCACGAGTCAACTGATGAATTTAGACCGCTAGATTTTCAATAATTTAAAACAAGCCACAAATAATGCTCAAATGAAGTTCATAAAACATAGGAAGCCGTCAAAATCCGCTAGCTTTACCTGTTTTCTTTAGCTCCGCTGCACTCGGTGATCCACTCGTCAGGGCTTCTCCACCAGAAGCGGCTCCAGGAGGAGAAGTAGGTGAGTTGTGTCTGCTGAAGAAAACAGGCAAAGCTAGCGGATGTTTCTTCCAACATGCTGGGAAAAGTAATGTACTATTGATGAACTCAGTTTTGAGCATTAAATAAAAGTGGTGTTTTGCGGTTAAGTGGTAGAACGGTCTTTGCTGAAAGTGGGTGAATCTCTGGTGGGTAAATTGATCTCTCGAGGGGAGAACCGGTGTTACGGTTGTTTGACCGTGGCTCCAGGTATTACAAATCAGCACGAACTGTGAATAGATTTCAATAATTTAAAACAACATTTTAAAAAACATATTAAAAAACAAACAACACAACCTATATCTCTCAAAAATGGATGAACAGTGACTGGCTGAAGCTTACTGTTGCACAGAGACTGAAAGATCAGTTCTTCCAACATGGAAAAGTGAACTTGGTACACTCTTAGAAATAAAAGTGCTAAGTAGAACCATAAAGGGTTCTCTGGCTTGTCCCCGTAGGAGAACCCTTTTTGGCTCCAGGTAGAACCTCAGCCCTTGTTGAAGAACCCTTTTGGAACCCTTATTTCTAAGAGTGTAGCATGACGATGAGCTTAAACGAGTTCAAATTTTTAGGTATAAAGGTTTTGTATCATTTGTGATGATAATTGTCTTGGTGATGAGTTTCATATTTTATTGAGTGAAAGAACATTGGGGCATTGAGTGGTGCAGTAGGTTGAGCAGGCGGCCCATCTGTAGAGGCTACAGTCCTCACTGCACTGGTTTGAATCCTGCATCGGGCGGCCCTTTCCTGCATGTCATTTCCCCCTCTCTCTGCCTCCCCATTTCCTGTCTCTCTCAACTGAACTATGTAGCCTAATTAAGGCACGAAAAGCCAAAAAATATACTTATTACTATTATGTTAGTGGCACATCTATGATAAAACTATTTTTGTTACTACAGTCTGATAAAGCAAAAGTTAGGTGCCTTTCTGGATAGCACCCTTCCTTTGAAGTGATATTTTGTTCTCTTTTTTTTCCTTCTCTGTTTATGTTTTTCTCTGACTGTCAGAGATGGAAAGCTGCTCGACTGATTACTGATGACATTGTCTTGTTTGTGCTCCATACCATGTACTTGGTCGTGAGTTAAAGGGATAGTAGCATTTTCTTAAAAGTGGGGTTGTATGATCTACAAATAGCCTGTATTAGATTGCAGTAGAAGAGTCTCTTAACTAACTAACCAACTGCTGATCGGCGGGCGCTAACCCTGGGTGGAGGGATACGTGAGTTGGTTAGGCCCAAATAAACACTGTGTTTTTCCTGCACTTTGAAGGGCTGGAAAAAATTATGTTACAGCGAACAATGGAACTGTTTTTCCTTTCAGGTAAAACCTCTTTTAGGCCGTGAAAATAGGCCATTTCTTTGGGTCCATTCACAACAATGTATGTTGTAAATCTCTATGGCTATGGGCTGGCGTTGCTAACGGGAGGAGTGCAGAGAGTCTTCTACTGCAATTAAAGTACTTAGGGGCTATTTGTAGATCATACAACCCCGCTTTAAAAACATGCTACTATCCCTTTAAATAAAAACTGAAGTGACGTGAAATCTGGCCTATGTGTAACAGAGGTCAGTGGGTATAGTCACAGTCACCAGGTACCTGTAAGAAGTGACAACATGTGGTGGCTAGAGGTACTGAAGTTAAACTCACTCACCCATAAAATACATGCTAACCCACTTGCCAAGTGGTCAATGACCTCTTGGCAAAACGGTTAGCATCGTCGCGCGCAGTGCAGGAGACTGAGGTTTCAAAACCCGCTCAGGGCAGGCCAGAACAACATCGGTCACACATGTACAGACTGCCACGTGCCACACTTACAGCCAGACTCTGTCCACCTGTGGAACCACACGGATCACACTTTATTAGTTTATTAAGGGACAGTGTGCAATGACATTAATCATTTGCAGAAAATGAAGGGATGGTTGCACCAGATTTAGCTCACAGCTAGTTTCCATCTGCAATCCCAACATATAAAATAACACAGAAAACACAGACCACAAACTACTTTACAAGGCTGATACACAGAATGACACAAATAGACAGTAGACAGCACATAAACAATACAGTTTCCACATCTAAAAAGAGGTGAACCCGATCCTATGTGATCAGTGGAAAGAAAAGCTAAGTCATTCATGATACAAAATACGATAAAACATTTTCCAGTCTAGTCTTTTGTCTATTATTTGTTGAAGGGCCAGAGTTTTTCTCAACAAACACCTTGGGGGTGATGGTTCAAATGTAATGGAATAGAATTAAAATGTTGGCCTAATAATTTAGTTTTTGATATTTTACGGTATTTTTAGCCTCTGTCAGTCAGGCTCTTGTCACCTACAGTCAGCCACCAGGAGTGATACTGTAGATATTTTTGACTTGAAATGTGTGGGTGTGGTGTCATCACTGGCTTGGCACGCAAGGTTATGGACAAAACAATGCAAATAATCAACTTCATCAGAAGAACCAGGCACAGCCTTCTCTGCTTATCTGTTTTGGAATCTCAAGATCCTCACGACGACTTCTGATAAAGTTATTTCTTTTAGTGGGCTCACAGGATATTTTCTGTTTCAGTGATGCAGCGGGCCTCCAGTTGATGATCACTGGTCTGAAGGTGTTTCTTAAGAAAGGCCCTGGTAGACACATCTTAAGCTGAGCTGTTGGTAGTCCAGTCATTTTATGAAAAAAGGTTGAACAAATTGCAACAGAAGAAACTCAACTGAGTGAGGGGAAAAAGTCCTGAAGAATCCCATTAGGGGAAAGTTTAAAGACCCAAATATAGCCCATTCATACGCCTATTAATTATTTTTCTTACCTGGATATGGTAAAATTTTTAAGCTTTAGATATCTCCATGAAAATGACTGAGTTGATTACTTACATTAAGACAAACAAAAAATACAACAAGTTTTGTAAAACTCTTTGTTAACGTGAGCAGATTTGCATAAATTTGCATAAATTCCACCGTTTTGACAGCACATGTATATTATATAAAGGTGCTGTGGTGGTACCAGCATGAAAATTGGAATGAGTTGACTCCAGAGGTTCACAAAGGGACCTGTGTATTGTCTTGTTGTATTTACTTTCACTTTCGTCAACTGTAGCTTTAATGAGCTAGGGCGCTGAGTCTACCATGGAAAATGGAAAAATGTTTTACCATGTAAAACAACCATCAAAAGATAAGTGACCTTCTCCTTAAGATGGGAGGTGGAGCAGGTCTACTGCTCTACTGTGTGGATGTGGATGTGGCTATCTTGAAAAATTACAGTCATCCTGAAATTTAAAGTGGTTTCTTGTCAGTTGACCGATGGAATCAACTCATTCCAAATTTCATGCTGCTACCACCACAGCACCTTTATGTATACATGTGCTGTCAAAACAGTGGAATTTATGCAAATGTATGCAAATTTGCTCATGTTCACAAAGAATTTCAAAAAACTTGTAACACATTTTTTGTTTGTCTTGTGTATAAGTAATTAACTCTAATTTTCATGGAGATATCTGAAGGTTAAAAATAATGACAATTCCCTTACCCTCCATAGAATATGAATGGGCTATATTTGGGTTTTCTAAACAAAGAATTTAAAAAAACTTGTAATACATTTTTTGTTTGTCTTATTTTCATGGAGATATCTAAAGGTTAAAAATAATGAATAGGCGTATATGAATGGGCTATATTTGGGTCTTTTTCTTAACTTTCCACGTAATGGGATTCTCTGGGGCTTTTTTCTCTCAATCAGGATGTTGAGGATACAAAATCAGTTGAGTTTGCTTCTGTTGCAATTTGTTCAACATTGACCCCTTTTTTGTCTTAAAATTACTGGACTATACTAGTGAATTACCATGACAATAGATCACAGGAGAGACTGGTTTTAAAAAGTCTGAGCAGCTCTGGACTGCAACAGTGTTTGTGGGACCACGTCTCTTGAGACACTGTGAAGGTTTGCATGTTAATAATTTTAAGAATATCATCTGTTTTTCCTTTGTGTGGCAGGTTTGTCCTGCTATGTGTTAACACTCAGGTTCCAGTTTAGTAGGTACAACCAATATCAAGTGTCAGTCTGATCCAACAGTATTTACTCTGCTCTCACTGATAAATGTCTGCTCAGTAACCCTGTGACCACTTGTCTGTGATAGGCTGATTGTGACAAGTATGAATCAGGAGTCTGCACCAGGCAGTATGATCCAGTATGTGGCAGTGATGGAAAGACTTACAGCACCGAGTGTACCCTCTGTGTTGAAAACAAGTATGTACCACACACTCACACCTACATATGCACACACACACAGTACAACTCAACATCTACAATTACATCTACTGTTTGTTTCTACAGAGAAAAGAAGATGAATGTGAAGGTGGCATCCAAAGGGGAGTGTTAATTGACTTTTGCTGACAACGTGACACACATACATGAACCAACACAAACACACACACATGAACCAACACACACAACACTCACTTCTGGCTATGTTATTGGCAGATCATATCTATTTCTCCTGTATCTTGTCTCAATAAAGGTTCCGACAGCACCGAGTCTCCTGTCTGGTGTCTCAAAAGAAAAGAAAAATAAAATAAAATCAATGATCAATGATCATATTTTCAAGAAGATTCTGCGACTAAAAGAAAAGCCCACAGTAAGAGTTTGTGTTTTGGGGAGTGGTGAAAGTTTACAAAATACTCAAGTAATGTACAGATATTATGAATATACTCAAGTTTATTTTATTTGCACATAAAAAGCAATGAGAATAGAAAAAGTTACAAAAAATATCCCTCCAATTGTCGTCTTCAGAGACAGAAACAGAAATTCATTACAGAAAAAAACTGTCTACATACAAATATAAAACAGATACTGTAATGTACTACAAATCTTTGCTAATGATATTTCAGTTTTTTGAACGACAGTGTAGATGTTGATTGTGGGGATGCAAAATGTTACATAGTGATGGTCCTCTATATTTTAAAGAGGAACTATATGCAGGATTTAGCTTAACCGCGCTACATTTTTTTTACCTTAATTAAACAGCTTCAGAGTCCTAGTGCTGGTTAAATCAATGACTTGTAACTACTTCCAGGGAGAGTAGAGGCTCTCTGCCTTCCACCTAGCGTCTCTTGGCTGAAAACCAACCTTGGTAAGATCAGAGCTTCTGACCCGTTGTCCCAGCTATCGTCTCTGCGACACAAACGCGCTCCGTAACCCGTAATCTGTTGTTTATGACAGATTAAACTACACGTCGTAACATCGTATATGATATGGCATGTTGTCCATCACTCTATTGATTGATTTCTCACCGGCTTCAGTGTAAACAAATGCACATGGCCAGTAGGAGGGTTAGCAACACAGTGGAAAAGAGACCAGACTTCTCTTTAAAACGACTCAGAGGAGTTTGCTTTTGGCTATAAAAGAGTCTCATATTAATGTGGATGAATCTACATTACCCACACTTGTTTAAATTTATCGTTTTGTCTTCATAGTTACTTCGATGTTATTGTTTAGTGGTTGCTTGCCCAGAATTTTCTGGTTTCCTAGGTCATGGGAAAAACGTTGTCGGATCGCGAGTTGGCATGGTTTATGGTCAGAACTACGACGGTATCTGATCGTCTTCCAGCCTCCGACTTTCGTTCTTGATTAATGAAAACATTCTTGGCAAATGCTTTCGCTTTCGTCCGTCTTGCGCCGGTCCAAGAATTTCACTGTGCGTGGAGGCTCATGGGAAATGTATAGTGCGAAAACACTTCCACTTTCCCGGAACTCCTCATAGTTTCTTTAAAGTGTGTTGATTGAGGAAAGTCTGACAGTAGAGGGTGAAAGACCTTTGAATGTCTTGTATGATAGAAATGGATGTCTGAGGAGCACTTAGAAGTGAATGAGTTGTTGAGATGATCATAAACACACAGGTTGGGTGTTCATGTTGTTGCATCCACCAAGCCTCTAGCTCACAGTTGTCTCAGCTTGACAAGCTGAATTGTACATTCTTACATGCAGGGACACACAGATGTCTCAGACTAGACTGTGGTGTTGGTCCAGTCTTCATGTTGCTCATAGACCAGACTACTCCAAGTCAGACTGTTGCAACTATCATCAATTTCAGGCCCGAAATGTCAGACACCTTCCTCCCAGGCTAACTGACATCCCAGCCCAGTGTTAGCTTAGCTATAATCAGTGACCCATGTGACTGTAAAACATGTTGAATTCTTCCATTGGACTAACACTTCCTGCTGAGGGTTAGTTGCTTGCCAGACGTAGACAGTCACCGTGACAGTGTTTTGACTTCCACATTACAGACATGCCTTTCTCTCAGGTATTTTCCATCAGATCTCGTTGCTTTAAGCACGTATCACCCAACCTACCTGTTGTTTGAGTTGGATGCATCTTGTCTTAGACAGCTGAAAGAGACTGTTTACTGTAGGTGGGACCAAGACCATAAAGTCATAAATATGAACAACCATACAAAATCAAAGAGTAATTTATAAAAGACACACTCCTGCAAAAAAAACAACACAAGTGTAAAATGATCATAGAACCCGTATTGCTTTTTATACGCTCAAAGGCTAATAACAATCTTGTGGGCGGGTTCTCGGCCAGTAAATCCAACACAGCGCTATTCAGACCGCCATATTTGAGTCACAAAAATGATTCCCCAAAACCAATGGGTGACGTCACAGATGCTGCATTCATGTTTTTTACAGTCTGTGGTGTTCCCCTAATATTGGGGGGGCATGTCCCCCCCAAAGAATACGGTGGTTACGCCCTTGTATGAAAGTGTTGTCCAGATTAAAAGCACAGTTTCCTACCTCTGGTGGGCTTTCTTACAAACAGCATCCACTTGGAGTTCAAACACCAGCTTATTATCAAGGATGGCGCCAATATAGGTATAGCTTAATGCTGAACACACTCAGCCTCACTTAGCCTGACAGGAGAGACAGACGTAGGGTTCTTCATTAAAATTAACAATCATCTCCTTTTGGACACATTGATTTTTAAAAATGATGTCCTGCACCAATCAGAGAATTGTGGCGCTACAAGGTCATGATCAGGATCATTACTGTTTAGAAGATGGAATCATAAACGCATTTTTAAATATTTAAAAAAAAAAGTAAAATAGCAAATTAGCCTCCTGGTGTTGTAAATAAAGGAAATGATACAGAACACTGAATAAATGTTGTGGACTTCTTTTCTGGCAGATGAATCAAATATTACTCAGTTCTAAGATGGATTGATAACCACATTAGTGATGCTGAAAGTCCCTGAACAGCTGTGTCCAACTGCTGCTGCCCACTCATGAAGAATCACAGGCCTATGTGATGACTGCAGCGACTTTAATAAGTGCAGTGTTTTTCACATGATAAAAACAGCATCTGGGTCCTGGGCCAAGGATGTGCACCTCTGTTTGTTTTTTTCTAATACTTAAACTTGGGAACATCCAATCTTTCACATTTGTTACACCTACATAGACACAGAGGCCCCCCCCCCAGGACTGACTGATCATCCTCCAGTCCTTCATGGTCACATGCTGAGGTGACATGACTCTGTTTCATGAAATAAAGAATAAACCAGCTGCCATCCCAGCTATCACCTGTCCTCAGCTAGTCCCTCAGGAGCTGCAGACTCTTGTTGTAGGACCGGAAGCGCCCCCTTGTGGGGCTGCAGTGGTAAGTTTTACCTCACATGTCCATATCAGGCCTCAGGAATTTCCCTTTTTTTAATAAAACAACTGGATTTAAGTGATCATGGAAACATATCACTATATATTTTTTTTCCTACCTCGAGGAATGTGCACCATGAAGATGCAAACACAGATCAAAGTAACATCAGCATTACAGGTCAGTTGATGTCCAAACAAAACCAGGGGAACAAACTCCTAAATACTGAAGCAACTGTATTAGTAAGTGAGTCTACAAAACCAGGGCCATTGCGAGGAATTCTGGGGCCCCTGAAAGAATAGGAAGTGGGCCCCTGACTTTTCCACTTTTTTTCTTAGACTACGTCTGTATTATCATTTTTTATTTAGCCTACTTTATTTTGATGCTAATGCAGCATTACTAGTATTAGTCAGGGTCTTATGCAGAATAATTCAGTCATACAAAGATTAGACAACGCTTTTTATGGGCCTTACTGGGCGGTGGGCCCCTAGAAATATTATCACCTTTCTCCCCTATACGGCCCTGCCCTCTAGACCCTCGTTTCACTGTCCTCTGGCTGTGGTTCCCCACCATGACAACCCCCTCACTCATATGTGTTGATGATTCTCCAAAAGTGGTCATATGAAAAATAATACAACTGATTATGAAATGGAAATCATTTTATTTCCCACTGACACTTTATAGTGTATTGTATTTTAATAATCAACCTGCCTTGTTCTATTAAACTCATAACATTCATATAATGTTTAGCTCCCCTGAGTCCAGAGCAACAGTAACTGGACATGTGGGACATTTATCAGTGTTTGCTGTGGCCTTGGCAGTGTGTCTTCACAGAACTGTGCCACAGGTTACCGTCACCCAGAGGGAACTATAGTGGTGCACCATTTTAGTAATGAACTTATGAATAGAATTTAAACATTTACTTGTCATCTTGGAAATTAATTAATCTACCCCCTGTAATGTACTTGCGCACTTGCTTTAGGTCTCCATTCAGCTGTGTTGACACATATTGATGTTTCTTCATTGTATACCTTTAAACAGAATTAGTCCATTTAATCTGCTTACATCTTGTACCCTTCATCATCTGAGTTTTTTTTTTCAAACAATATGTGACAAGAATCCAAATGTTTTTACAACTGAGCATCTGAATTCCTGTGAAACATTACAAGCATTGATATGAGAGACTCAATGTACAACAACTGAAAAAGAAATTTAGCAAAGATTTGTAGCAGTTTATTGGATCTGTTAATCTTTATCTTTCATTTTGTGTATTAATTGTTTTTTTTTTTTTTAAGTAATTAGTTTCTGTATTATCATTTTTCCTGACTCTAAAGACAACCATTGTTGTTTTTACATAGGGGTTTTCATGAGGCTTTTTTGGTTTCCACCTCTCCCGTGTTTAACTTTGTATTCTATTCTCATTGTTATTAATGTGCAAAAAAACAAACTAAATATGGGAGCTGATGTGGGTGAGCAACTTGAATAAAGTGTAGCACCTGTAGTCGTAACTAGCTAATAACAACAATAACACTACATCCTCTAGGTTCGTAAGAGTTGGCAAACGTGAACAATTTATTACCACAAATATTAAATTGCAATGAATGAAAATAAAAAATAAAATAAAATACAGAAAATAGAGCTCTTTAATTCGTGAAAAATAAAAAAAGTTCAAAAGAAATTGTCCATCCTTCCCTTTCTGGAAGGTCAGAGTTCAAGGTTCAATTGTGTTCAGGTTCTGTGTAATGTTCAGTCCAATGTTCAATTACTACTACCCGGGTAGATTTGTGTATGTGTTCTTATCTGTGTGAAGCAAATCGATGTCGGGGTTCCTCGGATTGGGTTCACAGCTGGCCAGGCTGGGACCCGCTCCGTCTCTGAATCTTTCTCTCGCTGGATTGGCTCGCCACCGAACCCTTAGGCTCGGAATTCTTGATCCGAAGTCCTAATCCGTCGAAGAACAAAAAAACCAGTCTACACAGAGAGTGTAGAACAAATAATCATTACTTTCTATTCAATTGTCATCGTTCTACTTTCACTTTTCAATCTAATTCTTTCACATAAATACCCAAAATAAAAGGATACTCTGCATTTAAATGCTTTAAATGTGACTGCATGTTTTTTACAGTA
Organism: Decapterus maruadsi; assembly: GCA_030347415.2. Lineage (NCBI taxonomy): Eukaryota > Metazoa > Chordata > Actinopteri > Carangiformes > Carangidae > Decapterus > Decapterus maruadsi. The sequence continues at coordinate 31,791,408 of CM064903.1, read as the reverse complement.
CAGTTTAAGTACTTTTACCATGAGTATTATTCACCATGAACTTATAAATTCAACATAAATCACCTTATTTATTTCAATAAAGCTCTATTTAAATTTATAAACAGCTCTATGAATCTGCATTTACATTTTTAACACAATATTTATCTTTTAACTATGCTTTTTATCTGTTTTTTAACCATCAATTTACAGTATAAACTCTAAACAGTATAAATTCTTTTTAACAACATACATATTTAACCATTATTAGTGCAAAAAACACTGAATACACTCATCTTAATGACCGGAAAAATAATTAGCATGACCCGGTAACATTTAACCACATTTCTGTACCATAGCTGTCTGTATTTCTCATCTCAAGTCACAGTAAAGGCTCATTAGCTTAACCAGCTAGCACACCTTAGCTTAGATAGCTCACAATTAGCACTCATACCACTTTTAGCAAGTAACACCCAGAATTAGCATAGCGGCGATTAGCCGCGATTAGCTTAGTAGTGATTAGCATTAGCTTAGTGGCGAATAGCATTAGCTTCGCGCTAGGTTGTTAACGATCTTTTTACAGCTTGTTTTCAATATACACAATGATACAGCAGGTACCAGAGTAGGTTTAAAACATTAACGACACATATCATGAACTCAGCATGGACTCCGACTGGTTTTTATGAACATATTTCAGTCACAGGAACTTGTATCTTATCATGCTAATAGCAACATCTAGCCTGAGGCTTGCTCAGCAATTTAGCATTTTCTCACCGGAGTTCCCAGGGACACTTAGCACGGTGAACTCGGTCTCCGGCTCCTTCACACACACTCGTAACGACTCTGCCTGATAAACAGAAGACTTATGAAGGTTTTGCTCGAGAATAACTGATGTTTTAGCGTGGTTTTGTTCGCTTTACATACCCCGGTCCTTCAGCTCTACTCATGTGCGACCGCTCTGCTCGGTGTCTCAGCTTGATCTAAAATGGCGGACGGTGCACACTCTGATCACGCACAGGTCACGTTCGGGGGGCACGTTCAATGCGTCGGCAATTACTCACAGAGGGGGTGCGCCACCCAGTGGAGAAACAGTGGTACTACATCTAAACTACAAAAATGGCTTTAGTAACCATGGGGGTTACACCCTCCCCTCTTAACTCTGCGTGAGTCCCTTCATGCTCAGTTCCCTGGACTGCAGGGTAACTATCATCTCCTATAGTATCAAGGACTCTGTTGAAACTCTCCAAGAGACTTTTGGCAAAGGAGATTAAAGGTTTCCCTAGCTCATCATAATGAAAGCGTTTGGGGGGTCGTCTGAACCTTTCAGATCTCCGTGTGGTCAAGTCTGGGTCGTCAGTGTCTGTGTCAGTCAACTGTCCATTTTTCTCGTTTTTGTCTTGGTTAGTGATGTCTGTGTTGGTCTGTTGTCCATCTTTGTCATTCTGGTCTTCGTCAACAATGTTTGTCTCAACAACATCTGTGTCAGCTACGTCTGTGTCAACTACATCTGCGTCAACTACATCTCTGTCGACTACATCTCTGTCAACTACATTCAGGTCTGGCTCAATGGCTTGCTCAACCGCAACCTCTGGTTCCACCACAGCCAGGTTGGGAAGTACTTCACCTGTCCCTGCAGGTGAGAAAGGTAAGTTGCCGGCAGCAAGTACATCTGGAGGTTCGGAATGTGTAGAATGAGCTGACGAACAATCAGCATCTGGAGCTGGATTCACAGGGGGATTCTGCCCCGTAGGAAGCTCAAGGACCTGAACGAACCTTTTCTCAGGAATGACAGACAAAGAAACTGGACAATCGCATGAATCATCTTCAGACTCTGAATGATCCTCTTGGGAGTGAAACTGAGACTGTTGGCTCCTTGTTCTGGGACGGCGTACCTTTGGAGCGACCTGCTCAGGCTCCTCGTCGTCTACCAGATTACTACAAGGAAGCAAGTGATCCCGATGCAGCGTTCGCTTGGGACCGTCTTCATCAATGGGCTGCACTGTATAAACTGGTAAGTCTCCCTTCCTGTGCAAGACTTTGTATACAGTTGACTCCCACTTATTTGCAAGTTTGTGTTTGTTCCTTAACCGCAGGTTCCGTACAAGCACATGATCGCCTTCCTGGAGTGTTGATTCCCTTACTCTCCTGTCAAACCTCTTTTTGTTCCTTTCTGCGACCTTTGCAGAATTTTTGACAACAATCTGGTAACTTTCTTCGAGACGCGCTTTCAGATTCTTCACGTATTGAGAATGACTTTTGGGAGTTCCACTCTGGACAGGTAAACCAAATGCAATGTCTACCGGTAACCTGGGCCGGCGCCCAAACATCAACTCATACGGGCTAAAACCCGTCACATCGTTTTTCGTACAGTTGTACGCATGAGTCAACGGTTTCACGTAATCACGCCAGTGATTCTTCTCTTTTTCTCTCAGCGTTCCCAACATACTCAAGAGAGTTCTGTTGAACCTTTCAACTGGATTTGCGCGGGGATGGTACGGACTGGTGCGTACCTTCTTGATACCCGCGAGAGCACAGAGTTCGTGGATCAGCTGTGACTCAAAGTCTCTGCCCTGGTCACTTAAGATTCGCTCTGGAAACCCGTAATGTATCAGAAACTGCTCCCAAAGACTCTTAGCCACGGTAGTTGCTTTCTGATCCTTCGTTGGAAGCGCAACAGCGTATTTCGTGAAGTGATCAGTTATAACTAAGATGTCTTTAGTGTTTTTGCTGTCGGGTTCCAAGGACAAATAGTCTATGCAGACTAGTTCCATGGGACGCGTAGTTTGAATGTTTACAAGAGGTGCGGATTTCTCAGGTGGTGTTTTCCTCCTTACACAGCGTCCACAAGATTTGATTTTGTTCTCTACGTCCTTAGCCATCTTTGGCCAATAGAACCTCGAACGAATGAGGTCAAGAGTTCTGTCGAAGCCAAGATGTCCCATATCTTCATGAAGCCAAGAAAGAATGGGGGACCGAAGAGACGTAGGAACCACAAACTGGTAAGTGATGTCACCATCTGATTGTCGGACTCGGTAAAGGAGGTTACTCTTGAACTCAAACCGCTTCCACTCTTTAAGCATTAGCTTAAGTTCCAATGAATCAGGAATGGATTTGGGATTTGTCCCATTTCCAGATTCCAGCATGTCGATGACCTTCCCAAGGACTGGATCGGACCTCTGGTGATGTTGGAGATCTGCTTCGCTGAATGTAGGTATGATGGAACAACCTAATGCTTCAACCTCTCCATATGCATCTGGCACTGCATCAGCATGCAAAGCCAACGACTCCACAAGGGCGACAGAAGGTAGGTTACCATCAGCCTCAACAAGATGACGACTGCACAAGGCGGTAACTGTGTCAGGTGGTAAGTCAAGATGTTCAGGAGAAGAAGAAAGGTGATGCGAAGCGAACTGTCTGATTCGTTCTCTTTCCTCCAGGGACACGTCATCATCTGGCAGATCGTCATGAGGACGTCTGGAAAGACCGTCTGCATCTTGGTTGCTCTTGCCAGCTCTATACTTAATGTGAAAGTCAAAAGTGGAAAGAGCGGCCAGCCAACGATAGCTAGCGGCGTCAAGCTTGGCAGACTTCAAGATATATGTCAACGGGTTGTTGTCTGTTACAACCGTGAACACATTTCCATAAAGATAGTCGTGAAATTTTTCTACCACAGACCACTTTAAAGCCAAGAACTCTAATTTGTGAGCTGGGTAGCGTTTCTCGCTGGAAGAGAGCCCTCTACTAGCGTAAGCGATAACGCGTAGTTCACCATCTTGCTCTTGGTAAAGAGCGGCACCAAGCCCAGAGGTACTCGCGTCGGTGTTAAGGAAATAAGGAAGTTTTGGATTTGCAAATCCGAGGACTGGTGCAGAAGTAAGCTTGTCTATGATGGTTTGAAATGCTTCTTGACAAGCTGGTGTCCATCGGTCGGCGAAGGGCTCCTTGACGTTCAAGTATCCGGCGGAGGACGGGGTTGCTCTTTTACCCTTCCTGCATGGCGGGTAACCACCGGTAAGGTCGTTCAAGGGTTTCACTATCCGGGAATAGTCCTTGACAAACCGGCGGTAATATCCCGCAAAACCAAGAAATGACTTGAGTTCGGTAAGTGTGTTTGGCGGTGGCCATGTGCGAAGGGCACTCACCTTCTCAGGGTCGGTCTCAACACCCTTGTTCGAGACAATGTGCCCTAAGTAGCGCACAGAGCTCTGGAAGAAACGACACTTCGACGGCGACAACTTCAAGCCATATTCCCGCAATTGCTGGAGAACATGTAAAAGCCGTCTTTCATGTTCCTCTTTGGTGTCCGAAAACACAATGACATCATCCAAGAAAACCAGCACTTCTTTCAGGTTAAGGCTACCCATGCAACGCTCCATTAAGCGCTGAAAGGTGCTGGGAGCATTAGTGATGCCCTGGGGCATACGATTAAACTCGTAAAAACCCAGGGGGCACACAAAAGCAGTTTTAGGTTTGTCACATTCTTTCATTGCTATCTGGTAATACCCAGATTTCAAGTCCATTACCGAGAACCATTTGGAACCGGCAAGCGCTGAGAAAGACTCTTCAAGATGTGGAAGTGCATAAGCATCTCGGATGGTCAAAGAGTTTAACTTTCGATAGTCGATGCAAAGCCGGACATCGCCGTTTTTCCGAACCACAACGATTGGCGAAGAGTAGGGTGATTCTGATTCGCGAATCACTCCTGCCGCCAGAAGCGTTTGTAGATGTTTCCTTACAGCTTCATAATCGTTAGGATGGATTGGTCTAGATTTCTGTTTGAAAGGTGTTTCGTCTCTCAAGTGAATGTGATGTTCGACCTTGGATGTGTGTCCGAAATCTAGATCATGCTGAGCGAAAACATCAGCATAAGTGCTCAAGCTTTGCGTTATCCTCTCCTTCCACTCTTCTGAAAGGGGGGATTCATTGAAGTGAAAGACAAGACCTGACTCAGTGGATTCAGACGCTGACTGAGGAGAAACTGAACAACACCGGACAGTGTTGGTGTCCTCATGAGAAGCAGGTAAGTTGTCATGAACTGATGCAGGAGCATGAAGTTCAGCTATAACACAACTACAAGGAAGTGTTACGTCATGTTCACTCTCGTTTCTTACCCATACAGGTAACTTGAAAGGATGTTCCTTGGGCATGCTCACAAGACAACACTCCACAAAGATACCACCAGGTAATGTGGACATGCTAGGCTGTTCAATGATGACACATTCATCTGAAGTGGTTATCTTAGCAAATCCCTCCAGAAGCATTCTCCCTTGTGCAGGTATCACTTTCTGTTCTCTGCCTTTCAGGGTCATCAGGCCGATTTTCCCAGTGGAACTTACCTCTTTCCTGAGCTTCAGGGTGTGAAGGATTTGTCGAAAGCCATAAACAGGTGAGAGGTCATTTGGAGTTTTTTCGTGACAATGCTCGTCATACATGACATCGAGAGCGTTTGTACCTATTAGTACAGGAAGCTCGCAGTTGGTGCGTATATCTGGAACGACCAATGCCAAAGTAGCGACCTCGGGTTCAGATTCGACAAAGTCCTTTGGAAACTTCAGGATAAGAGGGATATAACCCAAGTAAGGAACTATGGCACCACTGGCACCTTCAACATCGAGACCATTGAGTGGTTGAATGGGATGTTCTGTCAGATGGCTGTTGTAGAAAGAAGTGGACACCGTGGTTACCTGAGAACCAGTGTCAAGAAGACAACTACACTCAACTCCTGCCACTTTGATGTTAGCAGTACACTTGTTCCCTACAAGTCCTCTTGGAAGCTTGAAGTGATGTTCAAGGTTTTGAGAGCGAACGAATGCTTGATTGGATGAATCAGTTTTGGGACATGCATGCTTAGTTTCAGTTCCTGTGAGTCCCTCAACAGGAACTGAGGTTAGTTTAAATGATGTTTGTTTTGCTGTTCCCATGCTTGTTGTTTCCGCCTGAACTCTTTTCGTTTTTGTTCAACTAGTTCAGGGTCAGGCTCGTTGCTGCAAGAGGGCGCGATATGACCGTCCTGCCCGCACTTGAAGCAGTAGCCTGGTCTAGGTCTTTTTTCAGGAGTACATTCACTTGGAAGTGAGGGGTTTGGTTCAGTTGGGGTCTTTGGTTTGGGTTTTGTTTTCTTGTTCGACTTGGGAAAAGACTGAGCTGAGTTGCTGCTCAAAGATGTTTTGAGTGAAGCTACCTGTGCTTGTAGTATAGCAATTTGCTGTTCAAGTTTGCTGGTCTCAAGAGAAGAAGTCGCAGATGCTGCAGCTGCCATGTCAGAACCATCAAGGGTACAGTCGTTGACAGAAAGAGGGTTCGACTGGACTTTGGCTTTAGAAAACCCTAAGTGTTGTTTCATTCTGTTTGACTTTGCGGCTTGGCGATCTTCATCTGTGCGTAAAAGAAGGAGCAACTCTGAGAATGAGGGGGGATTGGACTTCCTTTGCTCCAACTGTAAACTTGTGATGAGACTGTTGTTCCAACAACCCCTGCAAAATTGCTTAAGAAGCTGGCGCTCTGAGTCAGCAGTGACAATGCCACCTCGCTTAACCACTTTACTCAAAGCTGCCTGTAGTCGCTGCAGGTAGCTGGAAGGTTTCTCACCTGAGTTCTGATTTGTGTTCAGAAATTTAGCAAAAAGCTCGTCTCCATCATCCACGATGCCGTATGCCGAATCAAGAAGACTGAGATAGTCGTTGGGGCTGGAGTTCGGTCCAAGATGCTGAACGACGTTGGCTGCGGGAGGAAGAAGGCTTTCTACTATTCTCCTGACAGTGAGTTTGTCAGACATGGAAGGATCAGCAAGAAAGAAGTCAACAGTACTGCGCCATGCATCATAGTCAGACTCTAAGCTGGGACAGGGAGTTTTCCCAGAAAAGGACCTTAGCTTGGTGTGACCATGGTATTGAGAAGCCACATCACCACTCCTAATGACATGTTCTACCACTACTTTTTGGACGTCAGAGGTGGTGAGATGCTCAGAGGGTAAGTACAAACCTGGTTTCTTAGGTGAGGGAAGAGCCTCTGCACCTACAAGGAGTGAAAAAGAGTCATGTTCATGTGAGTGCGTTTCGTCAGTTACCCTTTTAACAGGGGTTTGGGTCGGGTTTGTCACTACCTGTGTTGAGGTTGAGTCACTGGTCAACGGAGATTCGTGATCGGTTTTAGACGTACCTGGTTCAGCTGTCTGGGGTTTAGTAGACTCACGGATTCTGGTCAACTCATCAAGCAAAACTTTCTCAAAGTCAGCACCACTTAGCTTAGCAACGTCTTTCAGTTCAGTTAAATAAGTGTGTGTCAGGGTTGAACTTCTGTCAGCTGCATAGAAGTTAGAGAGAGACTGAATGCTGTTAACGACGCTTGGGTTACTTGTGGGTCTCTTGCAGGGCAAGGTGCTCTGCAGAAAGTGAATGGGTTCACCTGACTTGAACTCTACGATAGCTTCTGAACTGCCCACTTCGAGTACCCTTTCAATAGGACCGCACTTTCCTAGGTAATCAAAGACCTCGTTGTCTATCACGTCGCCAGTTAGACCGCCAACTAAGACTGAGTTTGGCACTTTAACGTTTTCAGCCTTGATAACATCCATAATGTCACATCAACACAAATTTTTTTTTTTTTTAGAGTTCACTTTTTTTTTTTTTAGAGTTCACTTTTTTTTTTCAATGCACGCAAAAGAAAATAAAAACTGTTCAACCACCAACTCCTGGCTGGCTCGCCAAGTTTTATGTAGCACCTGTAGTCGTAACTAGCTAATAACAACAATAACACTACATTCTCTAGGTTCGTAAGAGTTGGCAATTGTGAACAATTTATTACCACAAATATTAAATTGCAATGAATGAAAATAAAAAATAAAATAAAATACAGAAAATAGAGCTCTTTAATTCGTGAAAAATAAAAAAAGTTCAAAAGAAATTGTCCATCCTTCCCTTTCTGGAAGGTCAGAGTTCAAGGTTCAATTGTGTTCAGGTTCTGTGTAATGTTCAGTCCAATGTTCAATTACTACTACCCGGGTAGATTTGTGTATGTGTTCTTATCTGTGTGAAGCAAATCGATGTCGGGGTTCCTCGGATTGGGTTCACAGCTGGCCAGGCTGGGACCCGCTCCGTCTCTGAATCTTTCTCTCGCTGGATTGGCTCGCCACCGAACCCTTAGGCTCGGAATTCTTGATCCGAAGTCCTAATCCGTCGAAGAACAAAAAAACCAGTCTACACAGAGAGTGTAGAACAAATAATCATTACTTTCTATTCAATTGTCATCGTTCTACTTTCACTTTTCAATCTAATTCTTTCACATAAATACCCAAAATAAAAGGATACTCTGCATTTAAATGCTTTAAATGTGACTGCATGTTTTTTACAGTACAGTTTAAGTACTTTTACCATGAGTATTATTCACCATGAACTTATAAATTCAACATAAATCACCTTATTTATTTCAATAAAGCTCTATTTAAATTTATAAACAGCTCTATGAATCTGCATTTACATTTTTAACACAATATTTATCTTTTAACTATGCTTTTTATCTGTTTTTTAACCATCAATGTACAGTATAAACTCTAAACAGTATAAATTCTTTTTAACAACATACATATTTAACCATTATTAGTGCAAAAAACACTGAATACACTCATCTTAATGACCGGAAAAATAATTAGCATGACCCGGTAACATTTAACCACATTTCTGTACCATAGCTGTCTGTATTTCTCATCTCAAGTCACAGTAAAGGCTCATTAGCTTAACCAGCTAGCACACCTTAGCTTAGATAGCTCACAATTAGCACTCATACCACTTTTAGCAAGTAACACCCAGAATTAGCATAGCGGCGATTAGCCGCGATTAGCTTAGTAGTGATTAGCATTAGCTTAGTGGCGAATAGCATTAGCTTCGCGCTAGGTTGTTAACGATCTTTTTACAGCTTGTTTTCAATATACACAATGATACAGCAGGTACCAGAGTAGGTTTAAAACATTAACGACACATATCATGAACTCAGCATGGACTCCGACTGGTTTTTATGAACATATTTCAGTCACAGGAACTTGTATCTTATCATGCTAATAGCAACATCTAGCCTGAGGCTTGCTCAGCAATTTAGCATTTTCTCACCGGAGTTCCCAGGGACACTTAGCACGGTGAACTCAGTCTCCGGCTCCTTCACACACACTCGTAACGACTCTGCCTGATAAACAGAAGACTTATGAAGGTTTTGCTCGAGAATAACTGATGTTTTAGCGTGTTTTTGTTCGCTTTACATACCCCGGTCCTTCAGCTCTACTCATGTGCGACCGCTCTGCTCGGTGTCTCAGCTTGATCTAAAATGGCGGACGGTGCACGCTCTGATCACGCACAGGTCACGTTCGGGGGGCACGTTCAATGCGTCGGCAATTACTCACAGAGGGGGTGCGCCACTCAGTGGGGAAACAGTGGTACTACATCTAAACTACAAAAATGGATTTAGTAACCATGGGGGTTACAAAAGTAAAAAAGGAGCCAAACTAAAAGATGAGGCAGCAAAGTGGTGAGGAGCCAGGTTGTTGTACTGCAGAGGGAATGAGCTGACGAGAGGCAGGTGTTCTGGCTGGTGGACACGCGTGCGCGCACACACACAAACCAACACACTGACATGATGAAAAAGACAGACAGGGGGAGACAACGGACACACAAGAAAAAGGAAACACTAGGAACTCACAGAGTGGTGGAGGACATAGATATATAAGAAAACCATGACTCGGGGCGGTGTTTAGCTCAGTTGGTAGAGCACCCGCCCCATGTGAGGATGTGTGTGTTGAGGATAGTCCTTGCTGCAGGCGGCCCCGGTTCGAGTCCCGCGTCGGACGGCCCTATACTGCGTGTCATTCCCCCCCATCTCTGCCTCCCATTTGCTGTCACTCTCTCTACTGTCCTATCGAATAAAGGCATGAGAAAGCCAAAAAAAAAAGGTTAAAAAAGAAAACTATGACTCACCCACCGCTGCTGCCCAATCACACAACTTAGCCAGAGTGGCGGCCATCTTGGGACGGGCAACTTTTTTTTTTTCTCAATTTTTATTAACAAAATCCGGCAATACATAGACAAAATTCAAAATATTTCTGTCAACATGTGGCCAAAATGACCAAGCAAACAATAGGCCTACATATAACCATAAACAATATACCACCCATAAAATAAGGTGATAGAATAAACCCAAACAAAAACTACATACAACTCTCTCCCTCAGAGCATTGAGCCATGGTGCATCTTCTGCTAGAATGACCACAACTTGCTCAGTTTTTGTCTGATTTCAAAACGGTTTGATTTTTTATGAATGTCTATGCAGTTATGATGCAGCATACACAAAATCATGGATAATTTTAATCATCGAGTTATGAACGTCGTTTTTTAGTGCAGATGACTGATCACCATCTGCACTCTGTAACTGCAGCCAGAGTCAGAGCAAGTTGCCCGTTTCAATATGGCCGACTGTGAGCTATGCCTGCCTGTAGTCTGATCTACCCCCTTGGTGGAGGGGGCATCCATGACGGTGTGGAGCAGTTTAAAGGACAATTCCGGGCAAATTCAACTTGGGGCTGTATTTTCCTAACATTTTAGGTCTAAAAGAAGGAATCTGAAGATTTTCAGTTTAATCGCTCCTGTTTTGCGGTAGTTGTGTCTGTCCGCGCATCGCCATGAATGGGAGTGGATGGAAGTTCCACTGCTTAGGCTACATCCCTCAAAGCTGCAATGTTTTTCCACAGACAGCGTCAGATGGCGACTCAAACATGCACCGAGAAGTTTATTTACTTCAAGCAAGTCAAGAGTTGATATTCCTGTGTTTGTGACATAAACAGGAGCTTCCGACTGCACCTGAACACACCGAGCGTCAGGGTCTCGCGCAAGACTTTGAATTAGATCTAGTTTTACAAGCATGTCGGCTTGCTTGAAGTAAATAAACTTCTGGGTGCATGTTTGAGTCGCCATCTGACGCTGTCTGTGGCTTTGAGGGATGTAAACAGGCTTACCAGCAGAACTTGCATCCAATCCCATTCATTGTTGCCGTGGCGATGCAGGGACAGACACAACTACCGCAAAACAGGAGACATTAAACTGAAAATCTTCAGATTCCTTCTTTTAGACCTAAAATGATAGGAACATACAGCCCTGAGGTGAATTTGCCCGGAATTGTTTGTCCTCACAGTGAAATATTGAGGGAGATGAGTTGCAGATGTAGTTGTGAAACTGTTGTTTTCCCCAAAACATCTGAGTAGTGACATCATGGGAACGTTTCATATCCAGAAGTGAGTCAACATGTCGCCCAGCAGACTTGATGTCTGTAGCTGGTGGGCCTCAGAGTGAATGCTGCTTGGAGCTCTGTCTTTGCTGCTTTTTGTTACTGATGGACACAAAATATGTTCTGTCTTGCAAAATGATTTTACACCAAACACGGAGTTTCAATAGCCTGGGTAAAATCAGTAAGAATATTAACATTTATGGAAAAGAAAAAGAACCCTTAACAGTCAAATGCATGGTGCAGTTTTATAAAGCCCTGTACATGAGCAGCTGTAATAAACTGAATATAGTTTCTTCAGTCAGGCTGGAAGGTCATTCAAAGCCACAAAACAATATTTACAAAAACAAACATTAATGACAAGGACATAATTTTCTATATAAGTTCTATATCATAGTGACTGTACTTAAACATAGAAACCACGGCCTCTATGTGTTATGCCATGCAGAACAGCACCACCATACCTGTGTCAGACTGTGTGTAGTAAATTCATTAACAGTCAAAAGTATTATGTATTATGCCACAGGTCATTTATGAAGTAAAGAAATGACTTTGATTGGTGCTCTATTTATTTTGAAAATCAATACAGGAAGTGTTTCTTGTGCCTGCTTCGACTGTAGAGATGTTTTCTACCTTAAAGCCACACAGACTAAACATTCATGATATTTTCAGGTTGGTATTTTTGATCAGTTTTGTTCATATTCATGTCTGTTATGATCAACATTATTATGTCACAGCCTACCCCCCTGTGCCACCACGGAAAACCAGCCCCTGCACCTGAAGAAACCCAGTTTCATCTGTCTAATGAAAACTTAATGTTAACCCATAAGGACCCACGGTGACACGGGTGTCACACTACCTTCAAGTGTCCTGGAAAGCCCCTTACACACATTTATGTTAAACTTTTAAGTCATGAAGTCCCTATGTGACATCTACTTGACATCCTGGTGCAGTCACATGACTCTCTGTGAATCTCTCTATCAATGACAACATTTCCAAGATGGTGGCCAGCAGAGTTGGCACATTTCACAGAGGCAGCTACTTTTAAAAAGCTTGCTTTCTGTCAGTAAAACAAGCCACCACCCATTTCACCACAGAAATCATTTTATGATATGTCCCTTGTTGTATTTAACCTGTTCTGACCTCATTTTTTGAAGAAACTCATATAAAACAACTTAAGAAAATATTGCTGTGACATATACGTCACATCGGGCCTTAGCCTTAAAAAAGCCAGGAAAAATATCATGTGACGCATATGTCACAATATGAAAAATGGCAAATAACTGTTCAATTAAATTAGCTGATTTGGGTATTTTTAATTAATATACTCTATGTTGTTCAATTTAAAACATAATAAAAAAATGTTAATATAAAAATAATGTCAAATTCAATCAATATTTAATAAAATGATATATCAGTCCGGAAATTGAACCACAGATTTAGCAGAGACACTCTTCTCAGTAAATAAACAAGATTTTAGTATTCCATGTTGGTCCCATATTAATGTAATAATGCTTTTTTGCTGTGTTTTTTGTAACAAAATAGGATATAGTGTCCAGGATGTACTGAAGATCATCAGATGCGCAATAGATGTTGTATACAGAACAACAAATACAGCAGCAAACAGCAAAAGAAAAATGAGAGTTTACATAAGAAAATATTAGGAAACAAATAAGAAAAGTTAACACAATCAAACAGTCATGAACCAGGTTTGAGACAAGGGTTTTGGGCTGCTGTACTGATGGGAGAGATGGTTCCATGTGGTGCATTATGAGAGAATGACGTTTTACCCAGCTCATTTCTGACGAATGGAAAATGAAGCAAAAACCAGTTCTGTCTGTGGGTACCAATGTTTTGTGATTTCATTGTTAACAGAGATGATAAATAAGGAGACAATAAGTGTGACAGGGCTTTAAAAATGGATAAAAACCAATTCTGTTGTCCCCTTATTGTCAGAAATGACCAGCCGACATTTTGATAAAAGTGCAGTGAGGAGTATTATATGAATCATTGGAAATGAAATGTAAGGCAGAGGGGTAAACAGCATCCAATGGAATCAAAGTGGAACTAGCAGCTCTTCCATAGATGGCATCTCCATAGTCTAAAACAGAGAAAAAAATTGTGCCTCCAATTTTTTTCCTGTGGTGAGTCAGGAAACTGTGCTTATTTCTGTACAGAAAGCCACGTATTGGTCTTAGTTTAGCAATGAGGGTGGTGATATGATGCTTAAAATTAAGAAAACTGTCCATACAGATGCCAAGGTATTTATAGTTGGAAAGAAAATTGTGGTTACACAGCTTTTAAGGCTTCAGTAACTGATTAAAACCTTCAATATGAGGCAATATTCGCATTTCTATAGTGTTTGGCCTTTTTTGTCATGAAACTTGTCTTAAAAAGGTGTTAATAGTAACCAGCTAATTTTTAATTTTGATATATGTTATGGAAATGCAAATAAAAGGCCAAATTTGTGTTACAGAGCAAAAGAAAATAATAAGCCCATTCATTTTCAAGTGACAATTTAAGTTATCAAAAACGCCCAATGTGACATATATGTAACATTCCAGATCTCTGGCAATAGGTGGCGCTATTTCAAAAAAACTTCAAAAATGTGTTCCATGCAATCCACTTGGTCTGTGTTTCACCCCACTTAATTTTCCTTCAAGTATAAATGGGTGTGGGTTCTTATGGGTTAATGTTAAAATGATTGACAAACATCTGTTTGTGCTTTTGTTTGTTTTGCTGAAAGTCTGGCTAATCTAGTTGGCTGTGCCACTCCATCACTACAGCCCCAAGCCCATGCTCTGAATGTCTCTCCTGTCACCACCTTCAAAAGAACGGAAATTCATCTTTTGGCTCGTCATTTCTCTAAATAAAAAAAAACAAACGTCAATGACTCTTTTTCTTTCAATTCAATTCAATTCTTTATTTCGGACACAGCGGCGGTCCATAGTAAAAAACAGTAAAAAAATACAACATAGGCCTACAACATACAAAACAGACAAATTTCCCAGTATCACATATTTACATACAAGCTAAGACGCCAATGCCTCCAACATCATGTAACATCATGACTTATATCATAATATTTCTAGTTAAAATTTAAAAATATATATAGGGTGGACCGAGTATAGTTGAGACATGTGTACAGTTGAAACACCCTTAATATCTTGTCCATGCTGCAATGTTGAGCCACCATTTTTACTCAGCACATGCATATTAGCATCCTCTTTGATTGTGGGAAATTTGAAGAGTTTTTGCATTTCCAGTCCAAAGATATCAGCAAAAGTCTTTTTCCTAGGGTCAGATTTTCACTTTACCATGTCCATTCAACAACGAATAACTCATTATCCTTTTGTTGCCATCAAACATAACTTATATCATTGCAATCATTATTTTGTGCCCTGTAAACTCACATATTTCATACTATCCTAGCATGTTAGGTCACTGCACAATCTAAAGAAATACACAAAGTGGTCAGCGGGGTACAGTTGAGACACAATGTCTCAACTGTACCCTGATATAATATAATGGAGTTCTATTGCATCACATCACTGTTAAATTGTGCAGTGTAGGCTAAAAATAACATGTTATAAGTCATTATATGACCAAAAAGAAGAAAATTGGGGGGGAAATCCAATATTTGTGATACCTGAACAGTGTTATATTAATACTTGCTATTAATTTTACAATTTTATGTTACATAATCATATTTATAGGCTATTAATAATACAATAATATGATATAATAAATTATAAATAAATAATAAAGCTTTTTTGATATAGAGGAATGAATTTTCACTGAAATATCTTGTCAAATTGTCATTTTTTACAAACTTTTGCATTTGCAATTGATGTTCAGCCATCATCAATGGGTTTCAATGGGTGTCTCAACTGTACCATGGTACCGTCTCAACTGTACACGTATAGGGTATGGTTGAGACGGGACCATGGTAAAAATGCACCTCATGTTTATGACCTGATTGTGGAAAAAATAAACAAATAATACATGATATTCTTCAATAATAACTTAGTATACAAACAAATTAAACAGCATATGAAAAATCACTTATTTTCTGTGTATAGTTTTTTTGCAATATCTGTTCAAAAATGGAAAATCAAAAAGTGTCTCAAACGTACTCGGTCTACCCTACTGTAATGTGATTGGTGATATATGTCTTTCTGGTTTGGTTGTGCCTCATTGCAGCCGTCGTGCTCAGTGAGTTTTAATTTGATAGTCTTTCCGGAAGCTCGTGTCGTCACATCACCGTGGTGTTGACGCAGCTCCTACCGAGCTGCCATCACTGTACCTGAATGAGACCGTCCTGCATCCTGCCGTGCTGCCTGCACCGGACCGGAGCGAGCCAGGCCCGAGACACGACCCTGATCCCCGGCGGCTGAAGACACCTCGCCCCCGGTAAACCCCTGAAGGACGGACGGACACAGACAGACAGAAGACATACAGGTGTCCCACGGGAGCGGGCTGCTGCCCGGCGACGAGAGGAGAAGGAGGAGAAGGAGGAGGAGGAGGAGGAGGAGGAGGGAGGGGGGCTGTCCGCATCTGTTGCCTGGGTGAATTCATTAACACGTTAGCATTCAGCTAGCTGCTCCAAGGTACCGACCGTAACCACGGGCTTTACACCCGAAAATCACGAATGTCACCTCTGGTTGGCGGCGGACAGCGCTGCAGGTGAGTCTGCAGTAAACACCGGGACCGGTACCGGAGCCACGCGCCCCGTCCAGAGAGGGGAGGGCGGACCGGGAAATGGGTCGGACGCTAGCGGGCTAGCTTGATGGGAACACAGCGGTAGTCTGCGGAGCGTAGCCCCGTCGCTACACACCCTGCTAGAAGCTAACATGGACGGTGTGAGTCCCGCCGAGCCCCGCGGTGCGGCACACCGGTGAATGCGATGAGAACACTGCTTCCCCTCAGACAGCTCCAAGGCCGACGCGATTAATGGAGTCATTCCTGCAGATAGCGCCCCACTCCCTGGCCATAGTGCTGTCCAGGGTCGGGGGGGCGGGAGAGGCGGTGGGGGCGGCCGGCGTGTCGGAGAGCGACGAGCTGCCGAGGCATCACACCGGCTATGAGATTTTTGCCGATTTCAAAGCGGAAAATACCCAGCAGCATGTGTGGAACCAGCGGATTACTGAGGCCGTGTCCGAGACCTTCTTCCTGGGCTGGATAGACGAGCATGTGCTGCTGATCCAGGGGAAGGAGGACCACCTGGAGGTGCTGAGGGAGGGATGGATGCGGAGGTCCCTCAACCCGCCCCGGGGATTCACCATCAAATACCTGGGTAAGGCCTCAACACCCACCCTCTGTTCAGCCCCTAGGCCCACTCACCTGCCTCACTCCTGCCTGTTTTCACTGAGAAGGTGAAGAACTGGTGAAGAACCATGATGCTGCTCATCATCGTTGTTGTCACCAGGGCCGGCACAAGCCTCCATGGGGCCCTAAGCACAATTTCATGTTGGGGCCCTTTATTACTGCCAATAACTCAACTTAACTTTATTTATAAAGCACTTTAAAGACAGCCACAGCTGGAACAAAGTGCTGTACATGAATGAAAATAGAGGCATAAAAAGGCATAAAACATAAAAAAAAATTAAACAATAACAATGGTAAAACAATTAAAACACTAATACAAAATCAGAGTCTCATGCTGGGTTGAAACCCAAGTAATATTAATGGGTTTTTAAAAATGGACAGTGAGGGGGCTCGTCTGGTGTGCAGTTGGAGGTTGTTCCACATAGGTTGGGGCCGGTGCAGGTACCAAATGTGTTCGGGCCCGAGACTGGCGATGATGTGGCACATCGTGATTGGTCGTGGTGGCGTAATGCAATTACTTGGATGCTACCACGGATGTTGGAGGAGTTAGTCACTTCGCCCCATAGCTTCCGCTTAGACCTCTGTGCCTCAATAATACTGATTATTGATCATTTACACACCTATTACAAACTTATTTTATTTTTATAATCTGTCATTATGAATCACCATTTTAGCCTGGCATGTTTTTTAAAATTTGAAACGGAACCAAATTCAGCTAAAAGTTCAGCCTGGGTTACTACAAGTGGGATATTGAATATCATGTGTATCATGTGTACCGATAGGTAATACATCTGCTGTAAACACGTCATCAGTTTTTTTTAAATTTCTGGTTTTAAATGAACTGTAACAGCAATGTTCAACAACAACTTGAAGTACAGGGTTTTTGTAATTGTGCAGGATTTCACTTCATGGGTTGCAGTGACGTCACGTTGAAGTGACCGCCGCCATATTTGTGTCTGATTTGACAGTTGTGATATGACAGCATGTAAACCGCAGGATGGAAATAACAGTTTCTTGACAAAATGACAGGGTTTCATGCATCCTGTCTGGGTTTATTTCTCCATAACAACAGACTAACTCTACATTATCCCACGTATTACACGGTTTATGAGTGAATTAATTAATTTGAGACATAATGTTGATCAAAGTCCGAGGTCCGGTCACTTGAGAAACACAAGGTAAAAATCCTTCATAGTTCTTCTGCCCTGCTCCACTGATCAGAGCGGCGTCCCTAGCAACGGCCCGTTTTACTTAGCAACGGTCTGTTATACAGAAATAAAATACCCTAAAATGCAGAATCAGAGTAATTAATAATCAAGTAATCAAAATGCAGAATTCAATATATTCATGTTATTAAAAAAAGAGTGAATCCACTCTTTTTGTGAGACGTGTCACAGCCCAGGCTGCCACTGATCACTGCCTGCAGTCAACCATTTATTCCACCTATAACTTTACATCTTTTGGGATGGAATAAAACTGTAGTCCGATGTTTCTTTGGCGACTGCTATCACAGCCAACAGCTCAATATAATCCTGGCATCTTTCAAATAACATGAATTTTCGTTCTCGTGCTGATTTCCTCTGGTAACGTGACGCTGTGATCTGCCCAGATCGCCCTGATTCGGACACAAATATGGCGCAGAAACACAGTGATGTCACGTGCATCTAATGAACAGGGGTCGACAGAAGCACTTTAGATTTAAAGAAGTGAATTGCTCTTCGGGGCCCCTAGTGGTCATGGGGCCCCTAAGCAGGTGCTTAGTTTGCTTCTGTCTTGGGCTGGCTCTGGTTGTCGCCATGGTAGCTTCTGAGTTTTATCTCTTTGTTGTATTCAGACTCTTGTTCTGATCAGGTCTGATCAGACATCCCAGTACGCCACGTTGTTCCTTCTCAGAAGCGGTTGCAGTTCCAGGGGGAAGAGTAGATTATAATTGCAGTAAAATCACAGAGACGGGTGGATACACCACAGTCTCTAATTTACACCAGAGAATTTGGTTGAGTTGCTGATGGCGCAGCTTCTCTGCCTGCACATGTTCACACGTTCACAACTCCACCGCATCCGCACGTTGAATCAAGTCCAGATGAATGACACGCAGTGAGACATCTGATAAGACCTTGACAGCCAGTCATGTGAAGTAAAGTCATGTTCATACCTTTTCTTCACGGTTGTGTTTGATAAAACTGTTGTTGAGCCTCACTAACAGTCTTCATTGAGTGGATTTCCGGTGCGGTGGCATCCCAGGCAGCTCTGGGGTCTGTTCTCCTCCAGTCCACTGGCCCTCACAGCAGGATGCAGGTCTGACCTGTGAGCTCCACTTCCTTCCCGTGGGTCTCTCTGCTCTGCTGATTGGCTGCTCAGAGCTGATGGCCACAGTGCACCAGAGCCTGGACTGTCAGCCTCCCACACAGAGACCAGAGCTGCAGCCATTAGTCAGTAAACATATGAAAATGACTGGCAACAATTTTCTTCGCTGAAATCTTATTTCAAGCAAACATCCCCCCCATTCTCTGGCTTTGATAAATGCTGCTCTGTTGTGTATCACAGCGAGGTGGGAGTCCTGGCTTTCTGGGTTATTGATTTGACAAAACAAGTTGGACGTCTATGCCAGATTATTTGGTAATGGAAACAACAGTTTATTACAACTGTAAGTGTTTTATTTTAGAAATATGTTTATTGATTTTCAAGAGAAAAGAAATATAGAAAAAATGAGAAAAAATACATAGAAGAAAAGAACACACAACAAGAACACAAGAACACAGCACATCTTGGATTACCACAATATTTCATGGTCATTAGTACTATCCACAAAAACATGGAAGAGCAGAACAAATAAATTAAAGGATAATTACTGTTTTTCTTTTTACAATCTGGACCTTATTTCTAGCATAAAATACGATCATTTTCTCACCCAGATAACTTTACAAGTCGTTCTGATGAAATGAGCTCCAGCGAGAACACGGGGCAGCGCAATGCAGCCTCCACGAAACTGGTTCATTTCACCAATATTTAGTTATGATTAGGGCCGGGACTTTAACGCGTTAATCACGATTAATTAATAAGGAGTCAGGTCAAATATTTATATGCGATTAAAATGCGATTAATTGCGATTGATTAATTACAAAGCCGCTAAATAATTAGATACATTTTTTTAATCGAGTCCCGACCCTAGTTATGATAGACTAGTGTTTTTCCCCTTCGAGCCCGTGGTGGCATGTTATCAACATTGACCTACTGACCTCTGACCTGGATAATGTCATGGCTTGTTGCTACTGCTATGCTACGGTTCGTTTCTGCATGTTTCTGACTTGTCAGAACAAAATGATCAGCTGGATGAAGTTCAGCTTCCACAGGCTTCCTCTCCTCAACCTGGACTCACTGAAGCTCTGGATAGTTGAGATAAAGATGGACCTGAATGCTGAAGCAGAATGATTATTATCAGAATGAGCAGCGGTCGGAGATGACATCATCCAGATCAGAGGTCAGTAGGTCAACCTACAGACCCCGGATGTTGATAACAGCTAACCCCGGACTCAGAGGGGAATAGCACTAGTGTATCATAACTAAATATTGGTGAAATGAACCAGTTTCTCAGCAGATAATGTGTTATTTAGAGGCTGCATTCTGCTGCCCTGTAGACTCACATTATACAGATATACACAGCTCTCAGTTGGAGCTAATTTAATCAGAACGACTTGTAATGACACCAAAGTTATCTGGGTGAGGAAATGATCGTATTTTATGCTGGAAATAAGGTCCAGATTGTAAAAAACGCTAATTATCCTTTAAGTAGGTAGACATACAACCATATAGGCTACCTTTTTGCTCTGTGAGGTTTTATACAATAGGCAGTGTCTATGAGCTCACATTTTTAAGGTAATTCAGTACCGAGTGGGCCCCACTGTTTCTCCAGATGTGAAGCGTTGACAGTTCTCCCAACCATAAATTATAAGTAGGCACAGAGTCCGTTTTCCACACATGTAAAATCAGCTTTTTTGCAATCACCATCCCAAATTGAATTGCTCTTCTTTCAAATGTATTGACAGACACCTGCGGCCTCCAGCATGGCAACCAAAGGCTTGGGTAAAAGCCTAAAAAAAATACACTGAAAAAAACTCTTCCAATGAAGTTTACTGCATGTCCAGTAGTGATGGTGTAAGTTTTTAAGTGAAACCAAGATGCTGCAGGATTTCATGATCCCAACAAAAAGCTGCTGTGTGCATGGATTCAGTGAACTGGCTACAAGACAGTGTTCTGTTTGTGTTGACTGACCTCACAACTGTCAAATGTTTATTTTATCTGATATGGACATCACATTGAGACTGTCCCAGAGGACAGACCAGATGCTCTGCTTGGGTGAATATACTGTAGCACACGTGCTAGTTTTCAACACCAGTCCATAGGAAACAACAATAGGAAATTAAAAAAAAACAAGATTCATGATCAGAACAATGATAATAAATAATAGATCATCTACTAACTGCTATTGAGCTCAGCACAAATTCTCACTCATCAAACATCGTCACCCTGCACAGATGTGTGTCTGCTTCAGCCCCCGCCACCCTGGGGGAAGGTGTGTGTGAGTGTGTCTTTCCATTGAGTGTGTATTCTGTCAGGTGTGTGAACCTTGACCTCTGTCTGGTTGATGCTCTGAGAGGTTCTGGTCTGCTTTGTATTGATGGAGGCCGTATGATGGGATGGCGTGTCCCGGAGTGGCTTTGTCCTGACTGCAGCAGCCACTGGTTGGAATCCAACCCCCAGACTTTTCAACAGTTTCCCCTGGGGGGTCGTTCAAGTGTTTCTGACTCTGACTTGGTTGAAACATGTTGTTTACACCAGTGTAAGTCACCAGCAAGGACCAGTGTGTGTGTATGTATGTGTGTAGGATCCTTTGGCAGAGGTGTAATATAATATTAATTACTTGTCATATTGACCATTTATGTTTGCTCAATACCTTGAGACCAGAATGGGGTTAGAATGAACTCTAGCGAGTAGGCCTGTGACGATAACACATTTTGCTGGACGATGTATAATCTCCCAAATTATTGCTGATAAACAATTTTATCATCAACATTATTTTGAGACCAAATTAACCTCTAATGTAATGATAATATATCCTAATAATGCAAGCACACCCTTTCTAATGCAATTAGGGCTGCGCGATATTGGAAAAAACTAACATTGCAATTTTTTTTTCTGCAATATATATTGCGATATTAAGAAATACAATACATACATACATGTTTGCATGACTCTTGATTGTAAAAATGAATGTAACTGGACGCGCTTGGTTCAGGTCACATTTGGACTAAAAATATAAACAAATGTCTCAGGCTGGGTGAGCCAAGAAATAATGCTGGTGAGTCTGGCCGCGTCAATTGTCAATGTTGACGACGCTCAGTGCAGTGTGGAGCTGCTCAGAGATGCTTTTCCGAAGCAAAACAAAAGTTTACATGTTATAAAAAAAAGAGAGAAATCATTGCACATCCTTCGATGTGACTATTGCACATGCGCACATTGCGATGGCGATGCCCGAACGACATATTGTGCAGCCCATAAATGCAATAAATGTGTATTTCTCATGAGTATTTTTTTTTACACTTTTAATTGGATTGTCTATAAGAATGGTCTATGCCTTTAGCGCGACGTCCGACACGAGAATCAAACCCGCTAATTTTAAAAACACACGGGCAACAGCGACCACTAATCTGTAGCCTACTGAGACTGTTGTTATTCTGTCACCTGAGTTTAATGATTCTGCGGAAAAACACGCTGTAGTCTGTCATCGAGGTGCAAAGAGTAGATATTGAGCAAGATAGTTATCTCTAGTTACCTTAGTACTCGTGAGGTGCAGTGCAGGAAGGTTGTGAAGGTGGAGGCATGTGGCTGTGGTGGATTTGCGACAATTAAAAAAATAAAGAAATTTGTAGGAGCGGCGGCTAGGATTTAGGAATGGCGGGCCGCCACTGCTAAATGAATGTAGAGGAAACACTGTTTTCTCAAATAAAATAAAAGTTTCACAAATACAATAGTTGGTGTCAGGCAAAGTTAATGTCTTACCTAAAATGTTTTCACATCAAGAAGTGTCACAAGAAACAGACAATCAGTCACTCTGCACGTTAAGTTAATTTCTCCTTAAAGTAACATTGCGGAGTTTATCCCCCGACCACCCGCCACACAGTCTCCTTGCAAACATGTGGGAAATACTGTCGTTTATTAATGGGAATAAACGCTAGATGCGCTGGCTGATAAGTTTTTGTTAAGTTTCGTTTTCCCCCCAGGCGATAGCGCTTCTCAACCAGAGGGTGGAAGCACTGAGCTGAAACTCCGCAATGTTGCTTTAACTTGGAACCGTGGCCCAAAAACCTGAGGTATGGACCGTAGCGTGGGCTGCCTGTACCGTTGTACCCCGAGTACACACCAAGTCAGATTGTACTACTACAGTGTAAAGCAGTCTGTTCTCTCAGTGATGCTTCTTAAGTGACAGGTTTATTCCTGTTGGAACGCAAAGGGAAGCAGGTAGCTGCTGGATGTGGGCGGAGGAGCAGGCTGGTGTGATGTGTGTCAGAGGGAGAAGACTCTGTAGACAACTGTACGCTTATATAACTGTTGTATTGATAACAGAGCTACTTCTGTCCTCTCTATAGTAGAACATGACTTTAGCCTGCGGAGTGTGTGTGTGTGTCTGTGTGTGTGTGTGTGTTTGAAGGGGTTTTCTGCTCTGATTAAATAGAAGAAAGGCAGGAGTGCCATGAATAAAGGTTTTATTCTTCCGACCACCACAGGCATGTACACACACAGGCTGATGGTGGTAGACTGGAGCTGGACCACTCAGAGCACCACCGTCCTGGAACTGCCCCCAAGTGAATAGAAATGCCCCAGAAATGAAATGTTGTTTCTTTGTTTTGTTTATATCACACACACTTCTGGATTTAGATAATGAGATGCCCGGCCTACCGAGGCTCTGGTTCTGCTCCTGATAACCACCATCAGCGTCATCTGTGTTCCGCGATTTCTCAGGAGTAGGGAAACAAAATCAGCCCTGGACTTTTGACCCAGACCGGCCCAGCAGAATTCACCTATAGAGACTTAAAGGAACTTTAGTTTTTTACTACCTGGACCTTATTTCTAGCATAAAATACGATCATTTACTCACCCAGATAACTTTGGTGTCATTTGGAGTCGTTTTGACGAAATTAGCCCCAGTGGAGGAGCGCATATATAAAATGCGAGAACACAGGGCAGCGCAATGCCGCCTCTAAATAACACATTATCCGCAGCAAAACTGGTTCATTTCACCAATATTTTGTCATGATACACTAGTGCTATTCCCCACTGAGCCTGTGGTGGCATGTTATCAACATCTTGCTCCTGTAGGTTGACCTACTGACCTCTGACCTGGATGATGTCATCTCCGACCGCTGCTCATTCTGATAATAATCATTCTGCTTCAGCATTCAGGTCCATTTTTATCTCAACTATCCAGAGCTTTAGTGAGTCCAGGTTGAAGAGAGGACCATAGCATTAGCGGTAGCAAGATGACATCATCCAGGTCAGGTCAGTAGTCAACCTACAGGAGCAGGATGTTGATAACATGCTAACATTGAACTGGTAGGAATTTAAATGTTAGTGCCTCATTTGTAATAAAAAAAAAGATTAAAAAAACATCAAACATTTGAATACTTCAAACATTTCCTCTGAACGATTAATAATTGGTCTTACATTAAAAGATACTTTAAATAATTTGTTTATATAATTGGTAATGCAATTATATTTTGACTATATTTTATTTTACACATTCAAAGTGTTGTAAAGTTATTGAATATAATAATTGTAATAATCATATCATCTGACAATAATCGTACCAAGAAAATCTATAATCGTGACATCCCTAGGAAGAAAAAACAATTGTGAAATTTGTCGGCCATGACAAAATCTTGTGAAAATCATTATGAATTTGTGTGGTCTGATCCTGGCATAAGATTCCTGTTGTCCTCTCTCCACCGCCTGGTCTGTACAGGGAGTCAGTAGTCGCTGTGGTCCTGAACCCAACCACACTGCTCCTCCTCTCTGCTCAACACGACCTAACATTCCCATCACTGTGGTACAGCTTAAAATTAACCCAATATGTTGAACATATACATGTACAATAAATTGTGAAACCAAACAATAGAAAAAAGGGGGCTCTCCCCTGTATGGTGGCTCTGCTCAGTAGTGAAGAGAGGTTGAGGAGCATCATGGTGTGAAGTTGAAACCATGGATGCCTCCTGGACACCTCCCTCTGCAGGGTTCTGCTTCCAGTGTTTGCGGTCCACTCACAAGGCAACAACATGGCGGACAACAAAAGATTTGTGTGGACGGAGGACAAATACCGTAGTAATTTTTTTAAAAACATAAAGAAAGGCGAAAAACATCACTGCTATCCACTTGCCCACTTGTCACTAAAGCTTGAAGTGCTCTCTGCATGGTGATATCCAATACTCCATCTGAAAGGGGAATTATGCAGGTCCGGTCACTTTTCCTCTGTTTTGGTGGCTGTTTTCTCTGTAGAGCTCCCCCTACAGTTTTTGAGTGCATATCTTCACAGCTAACCCTCCTCCATCCCTGCTTGCCCATGTGCAGAATTTGTTTTCAATGAATCAAGCAGGAAGGCAATCCAGGGGGTGATGTCTACCGAGGTGGGTAACGCTGACAAGAGATCTTAAAGCCATGCCATAAACCAGTCCATGTTTCCTGCGAGACGAGATCTGGGACACCGGGTCGGAGGTGCTGATCTTGCAAGGTTGATTTTTTCGGCCAAGGGATGCTAGGGAGAAGCTGGAGAGCCTCCGTTCTCCCCATAACCATCACGTGTTCTTGGAATAGAACTTTCCCTAAAATGAAAAACACATTGGGACAGGTAGTTTCATCTGGCAGTTTTATGGGGTGTTGACTCTCTTTTCAGGAGCTAGTGGTTTTTGTGAGTCTGCAAGGACAAGTTTGTACAGTGAAGAGAGTTTGATTACTTTCAACACTCATACTTAGGAAGCCTCACAGAGGAGTACAAAAATGTTCTGGCAAAAGGCCCACTGTGTGCACCACACTTCACAGGGACAGGAGGCCTGTCAAGTTAGAAAATGATTACCAAGCATGATGAGAGGTAGAAGCTGCAGGAGACGCCTCCAACCAGCGCCATGTTCCTGTGACCTCAGCAGCTCATTAGAAAAAGTTATGATAATGCTTCCTGTGACGACCCCTCTAGCATGGCACTAGGTGTCTGTGTGTCTTTCCATGTTGCCCTTCCATATCCTGAATGGAGTGTTGAGACTGATGCAATGTACATGCTCCCAGTCCCCAGCTGCCCCCCATTCAGTTCTGGGTCCCAGTCTAACGTTACGTTTTGTACATCAATTCTCTGAAGTTGTCAACTTGTGAGGTCTATCCCATTCTTGTTGTCCTGTCTTTACACCGCACTGACAAATAATAGACAATAATTGAGTTATTCCATTCCTTTAGCTGAGGTGTTGTACAGTCTGATGGCACTGGGGACAAAGTGGAAATCGACTGCAGTCGTAGCTGCTTCTCTGACCTGCAAAATCTTGGGTAGTCTATTCTAGGAGTCATTTGAGGAGCTTGTTCAGCTTCCTTGTGTTGAGATCAGACATGCTGATGACGTCGAAGGAGCTGATCCTCCTGAGGAGGAAGAACCAGCTTCATCCTTTCTGCTACGGAGCAACCCGACTTGCTGAATGCCAAGATCTTTGAAAGTCAACGACCACCTCCTCGGTCTTGGAGGTGTCCAGAAGCAGTTCTTGTTGCTCAATTCATTGAAGGCCATTGTCAGATCCCTGTACCCCTTTTTCCTCAAGTGAAACTCTTCTAAAGTCTGTCTCATCCATACTGCCTGTGGAGCCCTGCTGCTTCTCATCACTGTTCTTGCCACAGTCACAGCTTGATGTAGCCTACTGTGGTCATCTGATCAGATCCCAGTCCAGGAAGTGAAGCAGGAATCCACCTCCATGCTTTGAGCTTGTCTTTCAGAATGGAGGATCAGATGTTCGATGAACTTGACGATCCTTATGTAATCACCTGGTTGGAGCTGGTGAAGCATATGAAGGACAACATCATCCTGCTAGATAAGCTGGAGGGGTCTAGTGCGTGTTCAACCTGTGGCCTCAGAAGATGGAAGAGAAGCTGCTCCAGGGTTTTCATGATGTGAGCTGTGAAGACCATCAGTCTGTAGTCACTCATGTCAGATGGTTTATTGACCTTAGGTACTGGAACAAGACAAGAAGTTTTCACAGGACTGGGACCCTCCTTGTTTGTGAATTCTTAGGCCGTCCAGTTGCTTTTCCAGGATATGGCCCCTTGAGCTTCACCCTCACCTCCTCTACTCTAAAGGACTGGAGACTTGACCTATCCCCATCACCTGATGTTGCCTCATTGTTCTTCTCTTTGTAGTCAGTGATGGTCCTCATCCTCTCCCACGCCTCTGTGGTTGTTGTTAATCTCCTCTTCAGCTCCTGTTCTGTGGTTGTTCGGAAAGCAAATTATAGTTGTTGCCTGTAATACAGCGGGTACAGAGGTTATTGTAGTCTGTGATGTCCTCAACCACTTCATCAGGGCCAGTGTTGTTGGTGGTATTATTTTCTTGTGTCTCGAGCTGTTCCGAGTGAGGGTTGCCCTGTTGATACTCAGTGGCCTCTGAGGACCAGTTCCTGGATGAGCAGGTGGCTGTAGCCTGCCTCAGTGCACGGGGTTTGTAGAGAGCTGGAGAAAGACCAGATTATCATCTGATCTGTAATTGGTGGTAGAGCTAAAGCAGTGTAAGGCCAGCGTAAACATGTAGGAAACAACAATGAAAAGGATACTTCGATGTAAAACAATGAAATACTTCAAATGTGTCTTAGAGGACATCCTGGGCGAGATGCATGGAATGATGATATGATGTGAAAAATAGCAATGCGTTAGCTCTTTGTGTGTGGAATAAATGAAGAGGATGGATATGAAGCTATGAAAACATCATCTAGTAGTGAATGGATATGATGAGATACACCTCGCTCTGTCTCCTTGTCTCAGCCCTGCTCTGTCTCTTCTCTTACTCCTGCTCTGTCTCTTTGTCTCCGTCCTGCTCTGTCTCCTTCTCTTACTCCTGCTCTGTCTCTTTGTCTCCGTCCTGCTCTGTCTCCTTCTCTTACTCCTGCTCTGTCTCCTTGTCTCTGTCCTGCTGTGTCTGCTCCTCTACAGGACTAATCATGTGTTTGGCTCAGAGGCAACACTTAGTCAGAGGTTCAAGTTACAACAAATGTGTGGTTTACACACACACACGCACGCACGCACACACACACACACACACACACACACACACACACACACACACACACACACACACACACACACACACACACACACACACACACACACACACACACACACACACACACACACCTGATCATGTACAAACAGAAAAAGCTGAGTCTTTCATCAGGAGGAAAATTACTTACACACACACACACTCATCCACATGCCTTCAGGTGTGGAGTTTTCTCTTTCTCGCCTTTTGTTTGTGTGACTCTTTCATTTTTGTCCTTTAAATTAATTTCATGTGAGAGTCAGAGCCGTGTGCTGACATGAGTTACCGCGCCACAAACACAGGCACACACCTCTCTACACTACTTCCTGTTGAGGCCTTTCACAGTAAAAGCAGCTCATGGTCCTGCTGGATGCAGTAACTCTGTTGGTCCACCAGAGGACTGCAGCTCACACACTGACTGATCAACCTTCAACGGGCTAGAGTCACCCTATTGCTTATTTGTTTTGGATTAAAGTCAGTGTATGTTTTCACACTATCATTATATAGTTTATATAACTGTATAGTAAGTGTATAGTTTATAGCAAATCATTGAAAGATAGATAGATAGATAGATAGATAGATAGATAGATAGATAGATAGATAGATAGATAGATAGATAGATAGTGCATGTAGTACATGTAAAAATGTATGTTTGTATACAGATATTGGTGTTTATATGTGCGCATGTGATAGTAAATGTATGTGTCTATACTGCAAATAGCATGTCAACACTTAATAGGAATTTACTAAGATGGTGAGTAGCTGGCTGGGCTGCAGCCGTTCAATTTAATTTTTTTTATGTCATTTTTTTGTTGTAAACGCTGTTTGTTGATGTTTCTTTTCTTTTTCTACTTCCACTTCTTTACTTGGACGTAGGTACTATCTAATTCGTGAATTAATTATTTGTAATACGGGGTAGACAATATAAGTTCGCTTCTTTCTGCCCGCTTTCATTCAAGAGTTGTTGTCATTGTTTGTTTGTTTTTGATGAGTTTTAATTTTCAAATAAACTAAACTAAACTAAGATAGATAGATAGATAGATAGATAGATAGATAGATAGATAGATAGATAGATAGATAGATAGATAGATAGATAGTATCATAGTAACATAATAAAATAGCAAAATATAAAGAACAAATTATGCATAATAAAATAGCAAAATAGCAATAACAAAATAAAATAAAATGTACTGTACAAAAATAGCTATATAAAAAAAAAGAACAAAAAAAGTGCGCAGTGACTGTAAGTTCAGACCAGATTTTTTAGTTGTTAAAGTTAGTGCTGCGATCTCTTACTTTTGTTTCACTTTTAGCCCTAACGAGTTGTTATTAAGTGAGTGTCTAATTTTCAGTGCCAGTGAACATTTCTCTAGAATCTGCATTGATTTCATTCTGTCAGCTTGGTCTTCCTTCTGGCACATTGAAACAGCAGCTCTACTGCCACTTGCTGGCCGTCTGTGGGAAGCACAGTTCTTTCAGCTCATGACTAGAAGGGCCACATCGGAGGGAAAAATCAATATTGGAAATGTGAGAACCTTATTGTAGGTGATGTCTGCACTGGGGAAATATGAGACGTGTTCAAATGAGGAACATGGGGAACCTGAACACTAACCTGTACGAAATCCTGCAAAAAGCTATGTGCTACAAAAATGTAACAAAGCTAATAGATTTGATTTTAGACATAGCCTATTATTTTAGACTTTTAGAACAACTTCAGTCTGGCTCTATCCTGGTGAGGTGAGACGATTGAGCACTATGACAGGGTTCTATTTCTTGCTTTATAAATAATAAGTATGAATATGGAGCCTACGTATTTTCAGTGGCTTGTGTCGTGCAGGGCAGGTACAGCTCATGTGTTTCTGTTTCTGAAATCGATCTGATTCACTCTGACCTGTTCTTTTGATCTCTGTTTTAAGTGCTTTTCCATATAATTTTCCTAATGGGCTCAGAGTGAATACAGGAAGATTGACATGCAGACCTGTTCAGGGACTAGCTGCTACAGTATACTGAGGAGACCTTAAAGGGATAGTTCAACATTTTGGCAAATTGGCCCATTGCCATAATCGCTATAGTCATAGCAGTAGGTTCGTTACCTTTAATTGTCGGTGTCTGCCAAGCTATGGACCAGGTTGTACCAGACGGGAAGGGCAACAGGCTGCTCAGGGCTATTCTATGGAGGCAAAGGGAATTTCTTGGTTTCCCTCATCAAACTCATAAAATGCTACACACATTTGCACAACAGCTGTTTCTGCAGCCAGTCCTTGCGCTACACACATTTGTTCATTTTAATTTTTATATTTTATATTCTAAATATTTAAGAAAAACACACAAGCAAACTAAAGCAAATTATATTAAAAAAATGGAGATTCGCTGTAAGAACAGAATGAATGTGGACACATTTGTTATATGTTTTATTCTATTTATTTTGATTACTTTGCAGAACCACCACGCTATGAGATAATGAAGGAACGATACGAGACGGAGCCTTTTGAGGTAAATACAGGGTAAATGCGGAGACAGCTTGCTGAAAAACTGTCCCTGAATGGCAACGCGCATCAGCGGGTTTTCATGAATTTACCTCTGAAACGGCTCCGTTTCGTCTTCGTTTTCGTCATTATCTCATAGCGTGGTGGTTCTGCAGCTCACAACGTGTCCACAGCAGCGTATGCTATTACTTTTTTGAGTTGCTGGGTTGTGTTTTTGATGAGTTTGATGAGGGAAACCAAGAAATTCCCTTTGCCTCCATAGAATAGCCCTGAAGTCTATGGTTATTTGTCACGTTTTTGATGAGTTGAATAGTTTTTAAACTAAACTAAACTGATAGATAGAAAACTGAAAATAGCTTACACCGACAATTAAAGGACCAAACATTGGAGTTTACACTCTACTGCTATGACTATAGACTGTTTAAACTTTTATGGCAATGGTGCCACGTTTTGCCAAAATGTTGAACTATCCCTTTAAAACCAGCAGGATTCTGAATGAAGCTCAGCAGCCTGGAGATGTGTTATGGAGGGACATCAGAGATGAAGTTGAAAAAGGTTATTATACAATACATAGGTAGGAGTGAGGTGCAGTACCATGACATGTTTTGATGGATACTTCCGTCTTCTTCAGAAGCGTCACCTGATCACGCCTGCTGCTGACGCTAAACTAAACTAAACACTAAACTCCGGTTTGCCTGCATCAATTTTAGTCACGTTTTTTGCTTCTCTCAATACTGGATGACCATCAAGAAAACGATTTAGGGATCAAAAATGGCCGGAATTCTCCTTTAAGATAAGATTACTTGCCAGGAATGTTTATTAGGCTGAATTAGGAGCTCTTTGAGTGGAATATTTTTGAATCTGGGCCCTGGTGCATCCAGGGGACAGAGTAGAGCATGCCCTTCCACAGAGGCTGAGCCCAGAGCCCATTAAAGGGATAGTTCACCCAAAATTCAAATTTCACTTATTATCTACTCACCCTCATGTGGACTAAGGGCTGGGAGAAGTTTCAGAGTCCTCAGTGGTTTCTCTGAGTTACAGGGGGTCTCGACGTAGCAGTGCATGTCCATGTAACGGTTGCAAATGGACACCATCTGTCTTCGTCACAAAAAGACACACCAAAAAACATCCAAATACCTCCATGCTGCTCGTATGTAATGTCCATCTTGTATTGAAGCCCCGACATGAGAAATTGTTCCGAAAAAGAAACTTCTCCCAGCTCTTAGTCGACACGAGGGTGAGTAGATAATGAGTGCACTTTGAATTTTGGGTGAACTATCCCTTTAAACCTGGCTGTTGCTGTTTGTTGTGTTGTGTTGTGTGCAGCCAATGTCTATTCTCTGCCAAAGGTTGTTTGTTTGGGAGGAACCTCCACTCTCAGAGCCAAAACGAAACGTGATGCATCTTTAGTGAAACAAACACACTGACTTGATGGATGTGCTTCTGCTGTGTGTACGTGTGTGTGTGTGTGTGTGTAGGGTGGACTGAGATGCTCAGCTCTCTGTTGTCATGCTGGGTGATGTAAGAGGGACTATTCTGAACCTGTTGCCTGTGTTGCTCTGTGTGTTTAGAGAGAAGTTAATTTAGCTAGGCTAAGGTTGCTCCTGTTACTGTGTGTGTTGCAGCATTTGGACAGTTTGGACAGCACAGAACAAAGAGGAGAAGGTGAGAAAAAGTTACACAAAGCTTAGTGTAGGGGTGAATTCAGGTTTTTGATTGGGCTAATTTAGATTCCTGGAGGCTTAGGCATCAACTCACAGTCAATGTGGACATAGAGCACAATCACAAATATAAAGATTCCTCACACTAAGCACATATTTATCAAATAATACCAACTCCTTACCATCAGAGTGGAGCCCTTGTGCCTTCACAACTGCCTTAATTCTTCATGGAATAGATTCAAAAAAAGTGCTGGAAAAATCCCAGAGAGATTTTGGACATGGCATCATATCAACACAACTGTTGCTGATTTGACAGCTGTCCATGATGCAAACCTCCCGTTCCAGCTCAACCCAGATGTGCTCTATTGGATTGAGATCTGGTGACCGTGGAGGCCATCTGAGTCCAGTCAACTCATCATGAGAACCCAGTTTGAAATGATTGAAGCTTTGTGACAGGCCACGTTCTCCTGCAGGAAGCAGCCAGCAGAGGAGGATGGGTATAGGGATGGGCGTGATTAATCGATGATCGATTACTGATCGTTAAAGGATAACTTTCGTTTTTTACAACCTGGACCTTATTTCTAGCATCAAATACGATCATTTAATCACCCTGACAAGTTTGGTGTCATTTGGAGTCGATTATTGCCAGGAATGTTTATTAGACTGAATTAGGAGTTTGAGTGAAATAAGCCCCAATCTGGGCGCTGGTGCGTAGATCCGTATAATGCGAGAACACGGGGCACCCAATGCAGCCTCTAAATAACACATTATCATGTGGACAAAACTCGTTAATTTCTGCCAATATGTTTGTGATGATACACTAGTGTTATTCCCCTCCGAGCCCGTGGTGGCATGTTAGCAACATCCTGCTCCTCTAGGTTGACCTACTAACCTCTCATCTGGATGATGTCATCTCCGACAGAGGGTGAGGTAGCGCGGTGCAATTTAACTTGAACTATCCTTTAATGTTATGGTCCGTTTGTTGCATGTTTGTTGTGACTCGTCAGAACAAAATGAGCAGCTGGATGAAGTTCAGCTTCGGTCAGCTTCCACAGGCTTCCTCTCCTCAGCCTGGATCCTCACTACAGCTCTGGCTAGTTGAGCTAAAAAGGACCAGAATGCCTGTGTTGCTCGGAATGATTATTATCAGAACGAGCCGGGCACCTGGTGTTGCAGATGACATCACCCAGATCAGAGGAGAAGTAGGTCAGCCTGGAGGAGCCGGATGTTGATAACATGCTAACCACGGGCTGGAGGCTTAGGCTTCAACTCAGAGTCACTGTGGAATAACACTAGTGTATCATCACAAAAAATATTGGCGAAATGAACAAATTTTGCTTGTTGCGGCCTTAATGTAATTATTTAGAGGCTGGAAAAATGCATTTTGGGTGCATCATATCCACGTGTTCTCGCTGTTATACGGATATACACCCCCGTTCCAGCTCAACCCAGATGTGCTCGATTGGGGCTAATTTCGTCAAAACGACTCCAAATGACACCAAACTTGTCAGGGTGAGTAAATGATCGTATTTGATGCCAGAAATAAGGTCCAGGTTGTAAAAAACGAAAGTTATCCTTTAAGAATTTTATCAATCACGGAAATTTTTTATCGATTTATTATAAGGGATGCATGTTGGGGCAGTGTTTGGAGAAATAAATCTAGGTTTCATTTTTGCAGAGAAGTTACATAGTGCGGTTTATTATTACATGGCGACCCCGAAATAATTCAGACCGTGGCAGCAGCACCATTCATCCTATTAACCATTTTTCTATCACTGCAATGAGTTTGGAAACATTATTTTAAAGCCGAAAAAACTCCTAAATACCCTGCAGAGTTTCTTTCTCTTTTCTGTGCTCAGCTGATCAGAGCGCCGCTTCGCAGTGTGTTGGCCAGAAATAATAATAAAACACATGCTTTCACATTTAGAAAGTGCTTGTGATTTTTTTTGTACAAGTGCAGCCAAACACGAGGCTGAAGAGAGAGACAGCAGAGCTGCACTGACAGCTCAGCTGCAGGTGAGCCAGGCAGTGCGAGTCGCGACGATCCTTTTTTCTTGTCTTTTCTTTTCTTTTCTTTTTTACTGTAAATGCCGTCACCGGCGCTGTCCCAACAGTGAAGCACAAGCACACAGACGTCCATGTACATGGTTGTCTGACCTTCTTCCTTCACGGGGACTGCCCTGGATTACTGGCACACGCCATAGCCGCACGCATTTTGTTTTTAATTATGAATATGGATATTAATATTACTGATTAATCGATAATTGATCGTTAATTTTCCAGCCGATCGATCAAAAAGATTTCTTCAAATGCCCATCCCTAATGGGTACACTGTGGTAATAAAGCAGCAACACTCAGGTAGGCTGTGGGGGCGGGGGGTGAAAATAATGGCTAAAAACACGGCATATCTTCAAAATCAGGCAGGTGCAAAGTCGCATACTGATTTTAATGTAAGAATTGCCGATGACAACCGTGTCAAAAAGGGGAAAAGGAAGAAAAAAGAAACAATCACGGACTTCATGATCGATTACCATGGCAACGAACGAAGCTTCGATTTTTTTGGGTCAGCCCTACCACCCACCCATCAGGCGTTACGATCGCGCACACCCCCAGCCATCGAAGCTTCGATTTAGATCGATTTTATGTTCGCGAAGCTTCGATTATCAAAATATGATAATCGGGACAGCCCTATAGTCCAGCATTTACTTCAAACAACGTCATTTAGGACATTTCCAAAGGGTTTCCAAAAGTTTTTTCAGTATGTTTTTGGTGAACCGCTACACCCCTAGTAAATGAAAGCAGTAGTGAGTTTTGCTAATAAAAAGCCAAATAAGCTACATACTGTCCCTTTAAGGTGTTACCACAGTGATTACTTTCACTCAAAATTTTAATTGAGGGTGCGGTTTTTAGCTCAGTTGGTAGAGCACCCCCATGTGTTGAGGCTGTAGTCCTCACTGCGGGCGACCCCGGTTCAAATCCCGTGTGGAGTGGCCCTATCCTACATGTCACCCCCCTCTCTGCCTCCCATTTCCTGTCTCTCTATCAACTCTCCTGTACATTTAAGGCAAAAAAGCCCCCCAAAAATACTTAAAAAAAAATAAAAAATTAAGAAGGAGCTCCTCATTAATCTCCATTATTATATTTTTTTGATACATTTATCTGATATTAGGTAAATTGTGTGACTTCTATTTAATAATTGTTAGTTTTTATGTTGTATTTATAATGTTTTAAGTTAATTGTTTTCAATTTGTTTCTGGACATAAAAGCCGGGCATTGTTATTTTGACTAACTGTGTCAATATACGTAATAAAAGCAATCGGGCCATATAGCAGTTGCAAGTCATTGTACGCCTTTACATAAAATGATGGAGGATTTTCTTTTTTTCCTTTGTGCACGTATTCGCGGGAACATCAAAGTAGTTTGACCGGGAATGGCCTCTTTTCTGTTGTTTGTTTCTCCCTCTCCACCGCTTTTAGGTTTTTAACTACCGGTTCAATACGGTTTAAGCACCGGAACCCTTTAAAAAATTCAGAGTAGTCACCGGTATCGGAAAAAATCCAACCGATATCAAACCCTACTATTGTCCCAGCCTGTCTCTCAACCAGGACAACCACAGGACTGCGTAGAAAGGCACTGCAAAAGGCCAAAGCCATACCATCTTCAACACTGACACTATTGTATACTATGATTCTAGAGGTCAAACCATCACCAGCACTGATGCAAAGACCATAAACAACAGTCTGGACTGGAGACAGAGAAACAATAGTCCTAGAAAGAGAGGAGTGTTTGGCAGTAGTAGTAGTAGTAGTGGTGCTGTGAAAGGTTTGCAGGTACATAGAAGGGATGGACAGATGGTGACAGCTGGAGGCCATGCCTTCTGACACATCACAGACCACCGCTTCCACCGACCAATGCCTACAACCTGGACAAAGCATTATTACGGTGCCAGAGACTGTCGATCAGCTCATGAGCTTCAATTTCACAAGAGCTTCTGTAGGCTGCTCCCATGTTTATTCCTATTTGTCCATAGGCCACTACCCAGTCTGATATGGTGGCGTATACATGCGGTAGACGATAGAAGATTTAGCCCAAGGTAGAGATTGGGCTCTACAGTAGCGGTCGGAGATGACATCATCCAGGTCAGAGGTCAGTAGGTCAACCTACAAACCCTGGATGTTGATAACAGCTAACCTGGACTCAGAAGGGAATAACACTAGTGTATCATAACTAAATATTGGTGAAATGAAGGAGTTTCTCAGCAGATAATGCGTTATTTAGAGGCTGCATTCTGCTGCCCCGTGTTCTCGCACTATATACGCGGCTTTCAACTGGAGCTAATTTCGTCGGAACGACTTGTAACGACACCAAAGTTATCTGGGTGAGGAAATGATCGTATTTTATGCTGGAAATAAGATCCAGATTGTAAAAAACAGTAATTATCCTTTAAATTTACACCGCGATATATGCAGTGGGATTCGATTTATTCTGTGAAATGAATTTGAAGTCATCCCGCCCAATGGGCTCTCTTTATTTACAGATCTGTTTAAAGGTGACGACACTCAATCACAGACAGTGATAGAAAATCAATTGGTGTTTTTTTTTACTGTAGCATCCGCAGCTGTTGATGAGTGGATAATAAAGATGGTCACTAAGGGTTGATAGGAGGTATGGGATGGCTGTGTCCGTGTTGCTGTGCGTAGTGACGTGGTCCGACTAAAGAAGGCAGCTTGTTGTCGGTGATGCGGAGCCGGAGGCTTACGGCACTTCACTGACAATCACTGTTGCCCGGGTTGCTAAGTATGTTGCAGCATTTGGTCAGTGTGCGCTGCTAACTAAAGAGTCAACCTGAGCGCCCCGTGCTGATTGGCTGGCTCGTCGGACTTGGCTCCTGTCCAAACGAGATTTAAAAACAACACACATGGACCGGCACAAGTCTGAGCGCAACCCGGCTGTATTTTTTTTTCTGTGAATGGGGTTAGCGCGGCTCAACTCCAGCAAGGAGGGGGGGGGGACCAGATTTTAGGGAGGGGGAGCAGCGGTGGACTCTCCCTCCTCCCCTCCCGTCTCCTCCACCTCCCTGTTCTCCCACAACAACACGGTGAGCCACAGAGCGAGCGCAGACGGGCGAGCTGCAGGCAGAGCGCGAGGGGGCCGACGGACCAGAAGACAAAGGAGAGGCAGAGGCAGCGCTGGATTAACCCTTTCTCCTGACTCAATCCTGCTTTTCCCGTGGATTTTCCCTCTTTTACGCGTCTTCCATCACCCGTCAGCCTAGCAGCACACACCACTTTTTCTTTTTTTTTTTCCCAGGGGATTAACAGCTGGTGTTGTGTGTGTGTGTGTGTGTGTGTGTGAAGCGAGTCCTGGAGGAACGATCGTGGATTGATGGAGGTAGAAGGGAGGAGTGGATCTGCTTTTCCCATGGAGATTGTGTCATTCTCTCCTCCCTCGGCTGGCTGAGCAGCCTCTTTCCTCTCGCCTTCTTTTGTATCAGCACCCCCTCAGTCACTCCTTTCTTTCTTCCCTCCCTTCCTCCTTCGCCGCGCAGGCTTTTGTCTATCTGACAGGAATTCAGGCTCGTCTTTTCACTCCCCTCCGCCCGCCGACCCCCACCGCCCGACTCCACCGGCCCCGTCCCCCTCATCCCCTCCCGCGTCGACCAGAGCTCAGACCAGTCCGGTCTGACTGAGCGGCAGAGGCACCAGGCTAGGCTAGCAGCTAGCTGCTGGAGTGCTGGAGGCACCTCGGGCTTGTCACTGCTAAGCGTTTGTTTGGTTTGTGTGTGTGTGTGTGGGTGTGAGTGTGAGTGCATGGCTGACAGACGAGCACTTGCTCTGTGGTGAATTTGTTGTGATCTAAGGAGGGAGTGGAGCGTGTGCAGAGTTGGAGGTAACCACATGCTCCGTGTGCTCTCCGTGGACATTTGGTCATGTGATCGGTACCATGACCATGAGGGAGTCTGGACAATCTGGGACTGAAATTCTCTATTTCTCAACATGGTGGTTGTTTATTTCCTTCAGCTGATTTTTTTAAATGTTCCACAATGGAGTTTACCTGAGGACCCGGGAGCCCGCAGCCTCGGGCCCCGTCGCGCGCAAGTTTGCTCGTGGAAATCCCAGTTTCGCGCGAGCCTAGATTGAGTCTGAGTGAGTGAGTGATGAAGAGGACGAGCAGCAGCACTCTCCGGCGGGCATGGCCCAGCTCCGACCTGCCGCCCGCCGCCTCGGTGGAGCTGCACCGGAGCCAGCGCTCTCGCAGCGAGAAGGACTACAGGATCCACAAACACAGCAAGAGGACGCACTACCCTCCACAGTATCTGTGTCAGAGCCCGCCCGTCTACATACACCCAGGTACCGTACCAACACGCACGCTCCGTCCAATGCTAGATGTGCAGGAGATGACACTGATTTAAAGGAATGGTCCAAACTGTGCAGGATTCAGATGACTACAAGTCCCATGATGCAACTGAGGAGTGTGTTTCTTAGTTAATGCTGTTGATGCCACAGTGACATATTCTCTCAGACTCAGTGTGTGAGGCGCGTCTGTGTGTGTGTGTGTCTGAAAGGCCAATCTGAACCCCAAGACCGGCAGGTTAAAGGAATAGTTCACCAAAAAACAAAATTCGGTCATTAGTGACTCACTCTCATGCTGATGAATACTCCGAAGTAGTTTTTTATTCCTCAAAGTGCGTCTGGAGACCCGGGGGGCCGGTAGGTAGACTTTATATGAGAGTAATAGGGCCCAACACAAAAACGTCCATAAAACCACACAAAAACCATTTAATATTCCTCCACACTGCACGTCCACTGCAATCCAAGTGTCCTGAATGGAGGCAGTCCAGAGTTTACTGGAAACTACGTAATTTAGGACATTTTTACAGCCTAAACAGTCCTGTATTGAATTTGCCTGGTTTGTGTCGGGCACGACACACGCGTGAATCGCGTGAGCGTTAGAGATGAATTCAATACAGGACTGTTTAGGCTGTAAAAATCCTTTCCAACTACTCCAGAGTAGGCCTATGCATCAGCATGAGGGTGAGTCACTAATGACTGAATGGTGAACTATTCCTTTAAACCTGGGTCCTTGCCCCCTCCACTGAGTACCACTGAGTTGCCCTTGAGAAAAGCCCTTGAATCATGCACTGCACGGTGAGCATCATCAACTCCAGACGTGAAACTGTGTGAGTGTGAGTCTGGTCCAGGCCCTTAAAGGACAATTCTGGGCAAATTCAAAATTCAAGTCAAGAGTTGATATTCCTGTGTTTATGACACAAACGGGAGCTTCCGACTGCACCTGAACACCCCGAGCGTCAACTTGGGTCTCTGAGAGACTTTGAATTAGATCTAGTTTTACAAACATGTCGTCTTGCTTGAAGTAAATAAACTTCTCGGTGCATGTTTGAGTCGCCGTCTGACGCTGTCTGTGGCTTTGAGGGATGTAAACAACCTAAGCAGCGAAGCATCCGCTCCCATTCATCACTGCCGTGGCGATGCGGGGACAGACACAACTACTGCAAAACAGGAGACATTAAACTGAAAATCTTCAGATTCCTTCTTTTAGACCTAAAATGATAGGAACATACAACCCCAAGTTGATTCGCCTGGAATTGTCCTTTAATGGAGCCTCTCTTACTTAAAGATAGAAATACTGCAGATGGACCCTTTAATATGCTCCCAGTGCCAATAATGATAACTGAGTATAGGATGGCTAGATGTGTGGAGTCTGAGCACCGACAGCAGCCTGAACAGACGTCGGAGTTTCAACCGCTGCAACAGGGTGAAGTCAGGAGTGTCGGCTGATCTCACTCTGAGTGTCTAAATGAGAGCAGCACAGATGTTTTTCCTGGACATTGTGAACTCATTGCTCCTGTTAGATGGTGGAGTGGTGGCTTCCACTCACTGGTCAGGATGCAGCTTGTCCACAGGGGGGAGCTGTTGGTAGAGCAGCTGGATCTGGGTTTGTGCTGTTGTCTGTACAGAAAGATACAGTGCATTCAACATGACTCTCTCCTAGTTTGTGCAAAAGTCACAGCTGATTGATAACATAATTGAGCAGCCAATCAGAGCGTTACAGTGTTTCTATGGTTGTGATAAAAATTGACATAAAATGAGGATGGACTGGGCTTGTCTTTCCAGCTGTTTGCTGTTGTAACTACTGTTTTTTAACTTTCTGTTTATTTTCTTGTATCATAAATGTTGCAGTTTTCCACCTCCACTTTTATTTTTTCTTCATCTGTATTGCACGTCTGCCCGTCCTGGGTAATGGATCCCATTTTCCCATTTTTTCCCTGTAAAAAGGGTTTTCCATGGAGTTTTTCCTCAGTGGATGTGAGGGTCCAAGGGCAGAGGATGTTGTTATGGAGCCCTTTGACACAAACTAAAACTAAATTCCTAAAATTGCCCTGCCTTACCTTTAGCTTTGGGATAGACGACATGTGACTAATGTTGAATTCAGAAAAACACTCCTGCACACTGTCTCAATCTCAATTAATTTATTAAAGCAACGATTCGGTCAAAACCATGACCTTCATCAGGCATATGGAAACCATTTCAAACATGATTCATATTCCTGGTGGGACTGACCAATCAGGGGACTGGGGGGCTCAACTTGTGATGAGCTTCACCAACATTCAATTAACACATAGACACATCATAAAGTATAACATGATGAGTGAGAAAATGTAATATAGTTTTTTAAAACAACAATAGAGGCTATGATATGGAAATAAATAGCCAACATTCTATGTACAAAACTAGAAAGGCTGCAACTTTGCGCTGTAGGAAAAACCATGGACATTTATTTGTACGAGTACAGACTTCTTTCGGACTGTGAAAGAGTACATCTAAAACAAAAGTAAAATTATATTAATAATTTAGTTTCAACTACACTACACAATATTAAGTAATTGCAGACTCTGTTTTTTAAAAATGGTTTTTATGTTGTTAAACGGAAAATCAGTGACTGGCAATAATCGGAAATCAAATTGATAATCGTTAATAATTGAAAATCGGAATAAATCAGAATCGGAAATAACCACCCCCAGTGTACAACATGATAATTTGTATTTTCTTTTGGGTTTGGTGAAGCACACCTAATGTTTAGATCTTTCAGCAAGGATTCTGGATGAACGTCTGGACCACTGCTTTTGTCAGAGTTGATCAGGTTCAGTTAAATGGGTTGGTTTCCTGGCCTGGACCCGACTTTTCCACATATTTTCAACTGAGTTGAGGTCGAGCCTTTCAGTAGCTCAGCGCTGGCTCAGTCTGTCTGCTCCACAAGCAGCTTTGGTGTGTTTATTTCAACTGCCCAGCTGATGGACTGAGGTTATGATGAAGAAATCAGATGTAGTCCTCCTCCTTCTCCATTATTCCATCTCATTTGTGCAATTGTGGCCCCGGAGCATGATGCTATCATCACCAAGCTCAACAGATGTTATAATGATTCTCAACCTTTATTTCTCCAAAGACACATCGATCTGTCAAATGTTCGTCCAGCTTGAAGGAATTGATTTTGGAGCGAGGGAGCTACGATGTAAAACTCGCTTGATTGTTCCAATAACTTTCAGTTCAGGCCTGTTCCTCGGTGCTTCCTGGATTGGTCCTGATTGTCCAGATCCCAGTGCCAGATTGGGTCTCTGTCCTGTCCTTGGCAAAATGGCTGCTCCTCCCATTAAAGGATAATTACCGTTTTTTACAAAGTGGACCATATTTCTAGCATAAAATACAATCATTTACTCACCCAGATGACTTTGGTGTCATTACAAGTCGTTCCGACAATATTAGCTCCAGCCGAGAGCCGTGTATATCTGTATAATGTGAGTCTAAATAACACATTATCTGCAGAGAAACTGGTTCATTTCACCAATATTTAGTTATGATACACTAGTGCTATTCCCATCTGAGTCCGTGGTGGCATGTTATCAACATCCGTGATCTGTAGGTTGGCCTACTGACCTCTGACCTGTATGATGTCATCTCTGACCGTGGTGCTGCGTGGCTTGTTGCTACCACTAATGCTACAGTACGTTTCTGTGTGTTTCTGACTTGTCAGAACAAATTGAGCAGCTGGATGAAGTTCAGCTTCCACAGCTTCCTCTCCTCAACCTGGACTCACTAAAGCTCTGGATAGTTGAGATAAAAATGGACCCGAATGCTGAAGTGGAATGATTATTATCAGAATGAGCCGGAGATGACATCATCCAGGTCAGAGGTCAGTAGATCAACCTACAGACCCCAGATGTTGATAACAGCTAACCCA
This sequence comes from Decapterus maruadsi, assembly GCA_030347415.2. NCBI lineage: Eukaryota > Metazoa > Chordata > Actinopteri > Carangiformes > Carangidae > Decapterus > Decapterus maruadsi. Next base: position 31,749,112 of record CM064903.1, on the reverse strand, counting down.
GGACTCAGAGGGGAATAGCACTAGTGTATCATAACTAAATATTGGCAGTGTTTCCGCTCCATTCATTTAGCAGTGGCGCACCGCCACACCTAAATCCTCGCCGCCGCTCCTTCAAATTTCTTTCTTTTTTCTTTTTTTTTTTAAATTGTCACTAATCCACCACCGCCACATGCCTCCACCTTCACAGCAGAGTCCTGCACTGCACCTCGCGAGTAGCTAACTACAGATAATTATCTTGCTCAGTATCTACTCTTTGCACCCCCTCTGCACCTCGACGACAGACCACAGCGTGTTTTTCACCAGAATCATTAAACTCAGGTGACAGAATGACAACAGACTCAGGCCAGATCAGTGGTCGCTGTTGCCGGTGTGTTTTTAAAATTAGCGGGTTTGATTCTCGTGTCGGACGTCGCGCTCAGTGCTGGTGGAAAAGAAAAAAACCCCAAGAAGTGTGTGTCAGTCCGCTGGGCTTATAATGATGTTATTGTAGTGCATACAGTAAGTTTAACAGGACATAGCCTCTACTGCGCCGTAACGTGCATGAACTCCCCCTCCTCCCCGCGGCCGTCCGCTGGTGTTGGGGTCCGAGGGGGAGGGAGGGGATGGGGGTAACGGCGATGACGGCGGCGACACCGACGACGAGACGGCAGAACGATTCTGTGTAGGAGCTGCCCCGTGTTCTCACATTATACAGATATACACGGCTCTCGACTGGAGCTAATTTCGTCGGAACGACTTGTAATGACACCAACGTTATCTGGGTGAGGAAATGATCGTATTTTATGTTAGAAATAAGGTCCAGATTGTAAAAAAGGGCAGATATCCTCGCCCTGCACTGAGGGCTGTCAAACAAACCATTTTATACTGCATACAGAGAAGCTACCAGCTGAATATGAACACCAACAGGTTCAGGTAGTCAGGTAGGTCAAATGCCTTTTTCAACAATTCAAAGGAATCAGTGAAAATCTATTGTAACATAACATTCATGTGAACAGTGAGTGTGTGTAAACCTCCCACCAAACCTCTGTATAGTCAGTCACCTTGACTGTCTTAGCTTTTGTTAAGACTTGGACTCATTGTCTGTGGTGACAGTAACAGATGGCAACGCTGATTGTATGAGCTGAAAAATGAAACAAAGTATCATTTTGGCACCAGTTTGTGTGAAAACAGCCTAAAAGTGAATGAATCTGTGTTTACCTGCACAGGGAAAGTCTAATAAATGACGATGTTCGCCTCCTCAACACAGGTGGTGGTGATATGCGTCGTTTCAGTGGGTAAAAATTCCGTGAATTTTCAAAGTTGGAAACTTTCCATAGGAATTAATGGGAATATATGGGAATTAACAGGAATATATGGGAATAAACAGGAATAAATCTGAAATTTGCTAAATTGAAAGTTGGTCCTTAACTTAAATATAGTTGGGGAAAATATATTGTAGCATAATCTTGGCTAAAACAATCAGATTTAAGTATACTTGTACAGTTGAATATCTATGCTATTCCTCAATCACATGCACACAGCACATTGCCTACTGCAGGGCTGTTGAGGGGTATTTTCTTTCCCAACATTCATGTTTTTGTTGTTAAGAAAAAGAATTGATTTTTCATATCAGAATTAAAACTTGATAAAGTTCTACTCACAAATAAATCTGTTGAAATGTCATGTTTTTTAATTGTATTGCTTATGACAAACAAAATATTTACATTTCTGTTTGTATATACAGTTTGTTTAAATTACCCCCAATTTCCAGTTCATTCCCATAAATTCCCATAATTTCCATGCAAAGTTTTGGAATATTTCCAAAATTCCCCAGTCTAACTTCCCATGGAAAGTTTCTGGAAATTTACCAGAAATTCACTGGAAATGTTTCACCCTTTGCAACCCTAGATGGTGACACTGCTGAAGGGATGCTGCCACATGTGGCCCAGACCACCTCTGAATGTGGTCCGAGTGCTTGGATCTCCGAGGCGTCTTGAATGCATCTTGGAGCTGAGCTCTCTAAATAGAGGACATGTGTTCAGACCAGGTCTGAAAGGTCTGGGTCTTTGAGTGTGACCGTTCAAACTCCAAACCCAGATCTGTTGCTGCTTGTGTCTGAGGGGAACTGAAAAGACGTGGGGTTGGGGGAGGGGGGGGGCTTTCATAGAAGGGAGCTGAGTGATGGAGCGGTGGGCTACATGCTGGAGCGTTGTGAATGGGATATTTCTATTGTGTCAGATTGCTTTCACAAATGGAGCTGGGATGAGCAGCATGCTCTCAGAGCTTCCTCCGGTCTCATGGTAACCTCAGAAAAGCTGCTTTGAATAGAGGCAGTGGCTCTCAGCAGGGGCGGGGTGGGGGGGTTGGGGGGAGAGGGGGCTGCTGGCTCCCATTCATTCTAACTGGTGGTTGGACTGGGATGCTTCAGTATCCTGCTCAGTCTTGTGGATTTCCATGCAGGAGTTGTTTTTTATGATGTTGAACCAGCTGACTGTGAGTTGAGACAGTAAATCATCCTCCTGCACGGAGCTCTGAGGCCGCTGGGCCACTCATTTCCCCTTTGACTGACTGATTTTCTTACAGAACTGTTATTTCATTTGAAATAAAAACAGGCTCTGTCTAGATGTTCCAGCTCTGTACCTGAAATGACCCTGAAATCACACATCACATGACCATGTACTCTGGGCATCCACATGCTGCTGTAAACAGGAAACAGATTGTCTAACTCCAAATGCTCTGATTGGGGAACAGCCCAGACAGTTGTAGCTGTACAATACAGAACTGAAGTAACAGCAGCTGCTGCAAAGACAACAAGGTCAGTAACACTTATAATTCATTCATCATGTTGTAAACACTGATAGATCAGGATGCTAGTTTGACCATGGCTGTTTACAGCATCATTTCCAAAGCTCTTAGTTTCTGTCTGTCCAGACTACAACTCCAAATCCTACTAATCCGCCCGTCGAACCTTCCAGTCCGACCCGCAATTTTTTTCAATAAAACAGCCAGTCAGAGTACTGTAGTGTAGAGTGTAGCATCTAAGGCACCTCACGATTCAGTTATTCAACAATACTCAATTATTCAACTACTTCATAGTTTTAAACAAGGGAAATTTGCCAATATCCGTTAATTAACGTAACCAAATAAATCTCCATTATTTTTTATTTATGTCCAACCACCAAATGATGGAGCGTTACACTGATGCTGCATTCAGGTGCAGTCGGGCAGACGGCCGTCGGTAACAAACCAGATGTCATTTTAGTCACAGAAGTCCAGAGAAAGCCGGTAAAACGTGGGTCCGGTAAACAATACCACATCGCCATGACAACATATTGTCACATGTATTATTTTGCCTGGTGCTGACGGAACACTTGTTTACATAGAGGCTTGTTTATGTCGTTACGTGCAGCGGCTGTCGTCCGTCTGCCTTCTGCCCAATTTCACGTGAATGCAGCATGAAAAATACAGCTGAGTTGCTTGTGATGTACAACCACAACGCTAGATGGGAGGAATTCCTGCAGAATGTTCCTTTAATTGAAACAGGAAATATTGCAGTTGACCCCAGTGAGCTTTTACTTTGAAAGACATTTCTGTTTCCTCTTTTACTACTCCATCCACTGCTGTGTGTAAAGCATGCAAAGCGGCAGTTGTGCATGCTGGGATTGTGAACTCATTAACCCTCGCTGAGCTGCAGCCGCTGGCAGCCTGACGCATCTCACACACGCACACACACACACACAGAGGCTGATGTAATGGGTGCTCCTCTCCTGTAATGTGATTGTAGCTCCTCCCTCTCTCTGTCTGCTGAGTTATGCTCAGGGCAGCTACACACACACACACACACACACACACACACCCACACACACACACACACTGGTACTTCTATTATTGTGAGGATACTCATTGATGTCATACCATCTCTAGATTCCCTTCCACTACAACTAAATGACTGAGTCCAACATTCACCTGAACCTCTAACCAGGTCTGGTCCCTCAAAGAGAGACACACAATCCTTACTTCATACATCTATACAATGTGGTCCTCACAAAGATAGAACAGCACACTCTCCCTCCCTTCATAGCATTTTGACCAATCAGATTGTTCAGAGTCACTGCCTGGTTCACAGGGGCCACCTCCCTGCAGTCCTGGGCTATTTCTGTCCACACACGCACACACACACACACACACACACACACACACACACACACACACACACACACACACACACACACACACACACACACACACACACACAAAATGAATACAGTTACAGTTGTATAGCTCTTAGTGTGACTGCGATTGGGCTGCAGAAACGATGCTTCCATTTACAGGTGATGATGATCAGCTATCAGGTTGGTAGACAGGTAGAGGTAGTTGATTATACTGTAAATTCTCCAATAGAAACCCGGGCTTTTATCAACTGCCAAACTGAGCCGGCTTATATTTGAGGCAGGCATCTACGTACATGGGACGCCAGGCTTTTAATTCAGTTCGCACAAATCTTTTGCTCAGCAAAGATGGGAAAATACTATCACATCTATTGTAAAAAGAATAAGAATAGAAGGAAAGAGCCAGAGCACACACTCACTTTGAAGTTTAATGGGCCCCAATTAAACTCCTTCTGAATAAATGCCTGGTCTCTTTTATTGGGTCGGTTGGTTGAAGTGGCACCAAAACCCAGAGTGCAAGTGTTGTTATATTCACTTCAGAAGTAATATTCTGGAGTCTAAGGAAAACAGAGCGATATAAGCAGTGCCGTCCAACTATGCACAATTTAGGGCGCACTCACACTAGGGCCAGTTGTTCCGTACCATGCACAAATGCACCCCGCCACACATACCTCATCACGTTGATATACAACGTATCATGAAGTTGTTTACAGTTAGTTGCAGCAGTGTGATGGAAAACCCGAAAACAGTGTAACGACTTAAAAAAAAAAAAAAAAATCCATCTTCAAAATAGTCATCCCTTGCAAATGTCTGGATTTATTGACTGTGCGAGGCGGACACTTTGCCGTTAATTGCATCACATGGTTTATAAGTCATGACAACATTTTGCACGTTGCGTACATAACCGTGCTTGTGCACCTTTCCCACTGGCCAAAAAACCTGTTCAAACCTTTGGCTTTTAGTGGCAGTGGGAAAGGCACAGGTCAGCCAGATGGGGGGCGACCCCCATTCCGAAGGATTGCCATTCTGACGGTCCGCTATTCCGAAATTTTCTGAAGGTCCGTTGTTCCAAATTTCTGAGGGGCCACCATTCCGAAGATGTCAATCGCAGTGTTTTATTTTGAAGGGTCAGGGTTAGGACCTGATTCTCTCGTGTGTCTTTGTTTGACTTCCTGCCCAGCTTGACGTGATCGTTCGCGGAACATAGACCAGAAGAAACCATCGCTGCAGGGCGCGAGCCAAAAAAAAACCCACCAATGTGCACCCGTTCCGGGCTTCGATCCCCTATGTGGCAGCCAACTGCTCTACCCACTGTACTACCGCAGCAGACAAATCATGTGCTTTACGACAGCACATTTAACCAATTTTTCCGAAGTGGCACACCTTTTTTGAGGTTTGGAATGGCCCAGGGACTGGCATTCCGAAACATGAACTAAACATTCGGAATGGCACACTGGACCCCAGCCAGACATGAGTGTGAGGTCTCATTGGACCTCACACTCCACACTGGGGGGAAAAGGTGTTTCTCGCACTGAGGATAAAAGCGGGGCGACTGGTTTATGCCGGAGTCAGACCCCTGGCTCATTTTGGTCAATGGGAAAGGAGCCAAATGCAGATTGTTAGCTGGTTGATCCGCGTTTAAAACCCCCGCATTGATCCGCTAATTTTAGTGGGAAGTGTACTGTACTCAGCCAACCAGAGAGCACGTTTTGCGAGTTTTGTGTTCGTAAATAAACCAACGAAGAAGAAGGAGGAGGAAACAGCAGACATATTGTAAAATAGTCCAGATCTTCACCTCATTGCTCCATGCTCCTGAAATACTCCCAGTCATCCCAGTTGTGGTAAACACGTTTCTTTGTCCTCGGAGGCCACCGTCACTTTGCTGACGGGAGTGGTGAGTGCGAGTGAGTGATCGCTGCAATCTAGAATCTGAACGCTGGATATCACGGTTTTACCCCATTTTACACACTGGACCTTTAATTTTCAGGTCCGTTGAGAACTCTAGCACAAATAAAGCAGCTTAGAAACTGCTAAAACAGGTGATCTAGTGGGTTTTTAAGGGTTTCATATATTCACAAGAACTTGCACAGAAAATAGAGCCAGCTTTTAATTGAGAGTACTTTGGCTCTTGATGCTTTTATAATAAGAGACGGAGATTGACAGGAAATCAGGGCAGAGAGAGGGAACAACTTGGAGCAATGGGCCCGGGCCGCTGCGGTGCCCCCCCAGTTTATGAAGCCTGATCGAAAACTTCGTTACAGCAAAGGCCACACATTTAATGTCAGTTTATGTTGTACCGGTAGTTGACTAATTAATAAAATGCAATAAAAAATTAATAGTTACACACCAAAAATAGTTTAAGTTGCGTGAGAGCCCCTCCCCCTCCTGTCGGTTTGCTACATTCTTCAAATACATACCTGCTTCAAGCTATTCAGAGCAGCTCCACACAGACAGGCCCTGTTCTGACCCAGTGTTAGATTGATCTCAGCAGTCAGCTCCTCGTGCCTGTCTTCACATGTGTCTCTCCACACGTGTCTTCACTGACCACTCATCATCAGGTCTCACCCCCAACTTTATGTAAAAGCACAAGTATGCAGGGTTGACATACTAGGTTTATTGTCTATGTGCTTTTGTGTACACTCTTAGAAATAAAAGTGCTAACTAGAACCATACAAGGTTATTCGGCTTGTCTTCATAGGAGAACCTCAGTTCAGTTCAGAATGTATTTATTTTAGTCAGAACTGAACTGAACCTTTTATTGTTCATGGCAGAACCTCTTATAAAGGTTCCACCTGGAACCCTTAGTTTTACCAAGAAGCCTTGAGAAACCCTCTCTTCAAAAAAGGGGTTTTCAGGGGCAATTGGTTCCAGCTAGAACCTCAGCCCTTCTAGAAGAACCCTTTTGCAACCTTTATTTATAAGAGTGTATGAGTGAAAGAGATAAGGAAGTGGTGAGCCAATGAATGTGCTTAATAGACATTTTTGTTGATGAACTCTCAGGTTTGAACTGTTTTTGTTTGTCATGATGCTATGATTTGCAATTGATAAGCAAATATGCAGGTGTGCATATTAACCATACAGTTCCTGAGTCTTACTTCTGTAATAGGCACCCTGCTAATAGTTACCCTCAAACACTACATACGCCACCTGAATAAAGTATAGAAACTAGGCCAGCATGATATGAGCAAATCGTTCAAAGTTGCCACGATATGACTTGCGATAATTAATCAAAAGTGTGCGTATTAACAATTCCTGCTTTATGTAACACGCTAATACTTACAGTACCCTCACACACTGAATAGCCTATGCTACTGAATGAAATATGAAAACATTCTTTAAGCATACTTTTATTAAACAATTTGCACATGAATAACCAATCAATGAAACAGAATGTTAATTTAAGCCTCTCCTGCCTCTTAGCTCCTCTTGCTATTACATGAACACCAATTAACCTGCAGAAGGTGAGGGGAGTTGGGGGCCATCTGATTGGCTGAGGCCTTGTCCACATGGAAACTGAACTCTTTTTCTTGTTCGAATCAACTGAAAATGACTTAAAGCCATAGTTTGACATTTCGCATGGGCAAATTGGCCCATTGCCATAATCCCTATAGTCATAGCAGTAGGTTTGTTATCTTCTTTTGTCGGTGCAAGCTATTTTTAGAACGGCGGAGCAGAGCTGTGAGCTGCTCGGAGCTACGCTACGGAGGCTCATGGGATTTCTTGGTTTCCCTCATCAAACTCATCAAATACACAATCCAACAACTCCAAAACGCTGTCGTAGACAAGTTGTGACCTGCACATCCACCACACTATGAGATAATAATGGAACGTTACGAGTTGTTTTCGAGGCAAATACATTGCCGAAAAATACATTCCTGACACGGCGGCCCAGCAGAGTGACTTCAAAAGCGCTTCATGTGTCCTAATGTTACAAAATGATACGTTGTTATTTTAAAGTGTGGTGAATGTGCAGGTCACAACTTGTTCATGACTTGTCTCTACTGCGCTGATCTAAAAACAGTTTTCACTAACAGTTAAAGGTAATGAACCTACTCCTATGGCAAATAGGCAAATTTGCCAAAATGTTGAACTATCCCTTTAATATACCGTTTGTGTTAGAGGCAGTTCAAAATCAACTACAGTGTCAGTATCAGGGAATCTGATCAATAAGCAGCTAATTTAGGATTAAAAATAACCACGAGTACTGACAAGAAGTGACCAGTTACTAACATTAACCCTCCTGTTGCCCCCCTGAAGGAAGGAAGGAAGGAAGGAAGGAAGGAAGGAAGGAAGGAAGGAAGGACAAAGGAAAAGATGGGAGGAAGGAAGCGGAAAAGGAAGGCAAGATGGATGGAGGGAGGGAACATTAATTCAAGGAAGGAAGAAGAAATAAGGACAACAGGAAGGAAGGGAAGGAGAAAAAATGATTGTGGAAAGAGGGAAGGGACAAAGGAAGGAAAGAAAGATGGAGAGAGGGTACAGATTCATTGAAGGAAGGAAGGAGAAAAGGATTGTGGAAAGAAGGGAAAAGGAAGAAAAGATGGAGGGAGGAAACATTAATTCAAGGAAGGAAGAAGTAAGGACGATGGGAAGGAAGGAAGGGAGGGAAAAGGGTAGGAAGGAAGGGAACAGATTGGGTTAATTTGACCCATGTCAAAATGAAAACTCCTTTGATTCCATGTGTTGACTTGTCTGACTAACTTGACTAACTGTTGACAGTTGTCAGTAACGCTGCTAACATGCTGCTTCCTGAGACGCAGCAGGCCTCTGTATGTAGGTCACAGCTCTTTAATCGCCACATTTAATGCTTATCAAAATGTGTTTACACTAAACATGGGCCTTTTTCAACCTCATATTGATACACTGTGATATGTGCTGCGAACTCACGTCGTTCCTCTTCTCTCCAATGTTGTAGTGAATCATTGTGAATTCTGGAGACAGAGGTCGTGTCCACACTGTGCTGTTGAGACCTGAACTTCAGCTTTTCAGATTACTGCTGGACAGCCTGTCCCCAAAGCTCTGTTTACACACACACACACACACATAGACTGTTGCAGTACTACCCACGCCCATGTCCAGCACTGTTGCATTAGTATTAGTCTCTTGTCTGTGGATTAGATGGAGACTCAGTCTTGTTCTCTTGTTAACTCTCAGTCTGATTCAACAGATGTGGAGCGCTGAGGGAAAAGCCTCTTTCTGATGTAAACCAATAACATGGCCGCCTTCGTCTGGTCATTCTGATCTTCAGATGTGCAGTGTGTCACAGATGTTCAAATATGACGTTGATTCTGACTTCATCAACACCATGTCATACAGCCTCTGGGAAACCAAGCTGTGATTTTTAAAATTTCTTAAAAGGGATATGACAGCATTTTTTTTCGTGTCTTGCCTCACTCCCGAGTCCATGACCAGCAGATAGACACCATCCTTTCCACTGTGCGTGCAGTAACAAGGGAGATAGAGCCGTATCGCCTGTAATTAGCTTAGCTCAAACACTGGAAGTGTATGGGTAGTGTTAGCCTGCCTCCACCATAAGTCATCAGAGAGGCTCTTCAGCAACTCTAAACGGAGTTTTCGTCTCAGAGCTGACAAAACTCTCCGGTAAGGCATCTTAAGCGGTCAAATGCTTTATTTTGGTTCAAGCTAGCTACATCGAGGGTAGGTTAGCTTCCTATTTCAAAATAAAAGCACTTCTGTATGTAAAGGGCAATGGGTGTTTTATTTTGTGTAAGTAACCGGAAGTGCGTTGGTCACAAAGGCTAGCTTGAGTAGCGCCGAATTCGTCCGAACAAAACTGTAAACAGTCGGTATTTAGACAAATGAACAACAAATAAACGCCTAAAAATGTTTGAAATGTTGAAAAGTGATTTATTTACAGAGTTTAGAGCTAAAATGAAATCAGCTTCTGACTGCTGATTTCAGCTCAGGTAAGAGGCAGGCTAACACTACCCATACACTTCCAGTGTTTGAGCTAAGCTAATTACGGGCGATACGGCTCAGTCTCCCTTGTTACTGCACGCACAGTGGAAAGGATGGTGTCTATCTGCTGGTCATGGACTCGGGAGTGAGGTAAGACATGAAAAAAATGTTGGTGTATCCCTTTAAATGAGCAAAAATGGTGGAAATATGTGGCTGCCAAGGCCGAGGTCCTCACTGCCATGTTTGTATTTTGAAGGTAAATTGATCTCTGAATAGTCCTCACCCATCCACTACACCTGGAAACACACATACATAGTTAAAGGGATAGTTCAACATTATGGCAAATTTTGCCTATTGCCATAATCCCTATAGTCATAGGAGTATAGTGTGTTGAATGTGCAGGTCCCAACTTGTCCATGAGAGCATTTTTGGAGTTGTTGGATTGTGTATTTAATGAGTTTGATGAGGGACAGGAGACCTGTACTGTTCACCTCCAGCTCATGGCTCTGCCCCGCTGATCTAAAAACATTTTAACACAATAGGAGAAGTTGCCAAAATGTTGAAATGCCCCTTTAACGATAACAATGAGGTCACACCTGTAATTCATCATCATGTTGGATCACCACTGGTAGAGGATGATGACACCCAGTTAGGGAGTGACTGTGAGTGTTTACATCATTGTTTCCAAAGCTGTCAGTTTCTGTCCATCCACAACAGGAACACAAGGCTTTTTAAACGATGATGTCGTAGCTCCACATCTTTAACCTATGGGAAATCCTTCTCTGTTGCTCCCTTTGATACTGCGCCTGAAACATGTCGTCACATTTGGACTGACACCACACCCACTCAGCATTCTCGTGTAGTGTAGTGTAGTGTAGGTATAGAGCTGTGGCTCTCAACGTGGGGTCCGGGGACCCCCAGCGGTCCTTCAGAGGGTTCAAGGGGGTCCCCAACTTTTTCTTGAAATTTTACCACTTTTTTTCTAGAATTGTTAAACTTTTTATTTTTTTGAGAATTCTTTTTTTTTTTTTTTTTTTTTACCATTTTTTCTAGATTTACAAAAAAAGTGCGATATTTTACCACTTTTTTTCAAGAAAAAAAGAAAATACAATGGCGTGAAAAAATTCACGCCATTGACCCTAATTTGAATGTACAAAACTTTATTCAGTCTCAGAAAAATATTTGTGTATTTCCGGTATTTGCTTCAGAATTTGTCCAATGGGGTCCGTGGTCTAATTTGTGTCAATTCTGGGGTCCTTGGTGTAAAATAGTTTGAGAACCACTGGTTTAGAGGACTTCTAATGTTTGGAGTTTGTTAGTTTAAGGCACAAGCATGCCACATGCAGGCCTGGCATATGAACTACAGCTTAAAGGAGACATATTATGGAAATACCACTTTCTGAAGGCTCTTTAAAGGTGTTCAGAAATGGCTGCTTGTCCTGTTTGTTGCAAGTAAGGAAAACTAATTTGGTTGTTATCAAGTGGGCAGGATATTTACTTAGGATAAACCTCTTTTAGGCCACGAAAATACGCTGTTTCTTTGGGTCCAATCACAACACTGTTGTAAATCTCTGAGCAGGGCTATGGGCTGGCGTTGCTAACGGGAGGAGTGTAGAGAGTCTTCTACTGCAATTAAAGTACTTAGGGGCTATTTGTAGATCATACAACCCCACTTTAAAAAAAATGATACTATCCCTTTAAGGTTGCATTTTAAATCATTGAAGAAATTCAGGTTTTAAAATCCTCTGTAATTCAACCTGTTTGTCAGGTGAATGGCAGACTGACATGGCAGGATTTACCAGAGTAACAAGAGTGGAACAGGTCTAACATCTGCTTTGGTAAACAGTAGTTTTAAATGGGACAGTGGCAGGGACATGGAAAGTTCTTCATAAATACAATGATATAATGTCTCCGTCCCTCTGAGAGTGGAATGACCAGATGTTCAGCACTGACATTTCCTAGACACACTTTGAGGCAACGTGAATGACACAGTGATAGTGCTGACTGGTGTGTGTGTGTGTGTGTGTGCTGGCTGCCTGTTGGAGCATGACATAGGAGCTGTGAGATGTGCAAATCAGGGGCCCCAAGAAAAAAGGAAGGAATCCCCTCCTCCACTCATTTTACCTCTTTTTCTTTCTCGTCAGCAGTTTAACCCCCACCGTCCTGCCCAGCTCTACAAGCCCTGACCTGATAGTCACAGCTCTCTTTTGACATGCTAATTGCACCCACATTAGCACAGACATGTTGGTGTTCCAATACACAGACACCTCTACCACTTTGATAGGATGCATTCAACAATATAAGATAAGAATGACATCATTAATCCCCAATAATGCTGTGTTCTGAATTTCTCATGTAAAGTACTTGATGGGTCTTGTCTGAACTCTTTTGCTTTGTCATCTTCTAATCCCATCAGCTTTCATTGCATTTAATATGCCTGCAGATGGTTCACAATAAAAGTCGAAGTGTCTTCTGCAGATGTGGTTATCTCTGCCACGTCCACATGAAAATGGAGCTCCACCCTATAAAATCTTTTCCCTGTTCGGGTTGAAAAGAATCTCCACAAACGCGGCATCGTTTCCAGAAATATCTGCGTCCACACGGAACCAACCCAGAAGGCTGTAGTACATCCTCCAGGCCTGTGTGGCGCCATTGTTGTCGTTACGTCGATATAATAGAATGTGTAGTACTGTTGCAGTATGTGTGTCAGGTTACAATTGACCTATGGCTAAGCCCCGCCCCCTCCACTCACTCGGACAAACTGTCAACATTCAGTGACAAGCGCTATGCTAGCAGTCACAGTAGGAGACATTTCACAGGAGGCAATTGATGGTTGTTGGAGACAGAAAGATTAAATATCATCTCGAAGTCACCAAAACTTAACTTAACTTTATTGCTCTGGCTGCCGTTTCCACACGAGCTAACTTCTGTTAGCCTGTCTATGGAGTTTTGCATTATACGTTAGCATTAAGCTAGCGGACTTTGTGCTTAGTTGTGATTCTGGCCAACATCCAAACATCTCTCACAATATGTTGCCTCAAATACGTTGTTGACTTAACTTACAACAGATGTAGACATCCTTGTTAAGTTTATCCATGTTTAGTTGGTGTTGTGGGTTACTGCATAACTTTATCCTGAGCAGACACTTCTCTAGGTTGAGATGTAGCTTAGGAAAAGGTAGGTAAAAAATACACCAGAGAGGCTGGGCGATCCCAACCTCACAGGATACGTTGTGTCAGAGTTGCATGTAACCCATGCACACCATCTGACCATTTTAAACTTAAAATGTCAAGAAAAAACACATAAAAACGAATGAAAACTGACTAACTGCAATGCATTTCAATGGACGTGGAAGCAGAGAATGTCCGAGTGTATGGGCTAGCTATGCGCACTGTGATTGGCTCATCGTGTTTGGGGGCGTGGCTTAGCCATAGGTCAATTAGAGCAGTGGGGGGTATGACATCATCAATTCAGAAAAAATCTGTTTTGGGTGTGCAGATGACAACGCTGGGGCAGCGTTTTCAGATTTTCCCACTCTGGGACCCGTTTCCGATAAAATGTGGTTTTCACCCACCGGAAATCTGTCTGGATCAGACGTTGAGGCGATAAAACATTTATCCAGATTCAAAAAAGCCGCGGTGCAGTGAGGAGGATTGGAGCGTTACACCGATGCTGCATTCAGGTGCAGTCGGGCAGACGGACGTCGGTAACAAACCAGAAGAAGAAGTCCAGAGAAAGCCGGTAATAGTGGGTCAGGTCAAGAAAAAAAAAGTGCTTTGAGGGCTTTCATCTCTCTTGCTCCCTGTTGAGAGTCTGACAAATATAAAAACGATCACATTTGTCAATCGCTGTATTTTATTTTGAAAATTGAGTGGATTCTCTCGTTGTTTCATGCGTGACTTCCTGCCAAAATTGACGCCATTGTCGCACGAACTAGAACAGACGCCGAAACGGTCGCTGCAGGGCGCGAGTGATCGCGTCCGGTCTGAACTACACCATCGGTTAACAAGGGCGCCGAAAGGAAGCGGTCTCCGTTCCGCGGCTATTCGCGGCGCTTCGGCGTTAGACCTATAATGTTAGGAAAATCCAGCCCCAGACTAAAGGAGACGACCTGAAAGTCCTCTTCTTCCACTATAGGCTACTTCTTCCCACTCCACCTGTAGTAGCCCAGCCTGTCACCACTGGAGCAGAGCAGCTGCAGCATCACAGCAGTGTGGTGATAATTAGAACATGTACAACTACTTCCTCATCGTGATAATATAGATTAACTGCACTGTTCTATTTATACAAGCAATCCTTTCATAGTTCAGGAATGTTCTGTCAGCTCTGTGTGTGTGTGTGTGTGTGTCCTACATCCAGCCTTAGTGTTCTAACTGGGTCACACCAGAACCCAGCTGCAGTACTGCAACACCGGCTCAGAGAGCATGTGCGGACACACACACACACAGACACACAAACTCACACGCACAGTGTAGCAGAGACGTATAGCAGAGCAGAGGCAGGTACATGACTGTGTGTGTGTGTGTGTGTGCATGCATGTGTGTGTGTGTGTCTGCGAATATGCGAGTGAAAGCAACAAAGAGCAACTGGGGATGCGTTGTCATAGCAACCCTCTCTGCAGCCCGCCCACCAGCTTGTATGTCAGTGGGCATTATACAGTGAGGGGAGGAGGAGGAGGAGGAGGAGGAGGGAGGAGGGAGGGATGGAGGGAGGGGGGAAAGAAAAAAAAAAAGCCACAGCGCAGAGTGAGGCAGTGTGTGATTGGTCACACCCCCTTGTCTTTGTGTGGCGCAGGGGATTGTGGGTAGCCCTTGACTGAATGCTCATTTGTGTGTGAGTGGGAAAAAAAAAAAAGAGTGGGGGTGTGTGTGAGAACAGAGGTGGACGACGCCTGTGTGTGTGTGTGTGAGAGAGAGAGAGAGAGAGAGAGAGAGAGGAGGGGGGAGGAGCAGAGTGTGTGTGTGATAGAAGATGAGCTAGGGTGTGTGTGTGTGTGTGTGTGTGAGAGCAGCGCTGGCATCAGGAGCTACACTACAGCCTCTAACTGGATTGTGTTTTCACTGAAGGAGAGGTTCACTATCAGCCAAGGTACGAGTCTGTCCATTTGTCTCTCTGTCTGTCTGTCTCTCTGTCTCCACGTCTGTCTCTCTGTCTACCGTTAGCTATAGCCTGTTAGCAGCAGCTGCTAGTTAGCGTTAGCAGCGTAGCAGCACAGCTCCACACAGAGTGAGAGGAGGATGACAGAGGGACGGATGCTAAGCTGCCGTAGCAACCACAGAGGGGACGCAGGTTTTGTGGGGAAAAATTAAAAGAAGCAAAAGAAACGGAGGGATGGAGGGAGACAGAAATGGAGGGAGGTTAGAGGGAGAGAGAGAGAGAGAGGGAGGGAGGGAGGGAGAGCATGACAAAAGGAGGGGGTGTGGTTTAGAGCTGTGGACAAAGGAGGCTGGCCAATTGTTTACTACCACTGCAGAGAGAAGGAGACATGGACGATCAATGCTCCATTCTTTCACTATCAGCCTCTGTCTTTTTTTTCTTCCTCTCCTCTCCGTGCTCTCTCCTTCCTCTTTGTCTCTGAGCGTCCTCCTCCTGACAGATGTGTCCCTGTGCTGTCTGTCTGTCTGTCTGTGTTGGACAGTGTGGTGGTGGTAGCAGATCTGGAAGCTAGCGTAGCCTGCTGCTACAAAATGTCTCCTCTTTACCTCCAGCTCATTGATTTTACTGCCGGTCCAACAGACCCCCCCCCCCTCCGTCACCGACACCCCCCCCCCCTCCCCAATACAGATCCTGACAGTTGATGCTTCCACTCGGTGTGACGTAGCACAGTGGGCCGTGGTGTGACCAGGACTAATCAAGCAGTGAAGTGAAACTCCAGCTAACAACTGTGACGTTGTAACAGACAGCAGCAGCAGCAGGCCTGGGACCAGCCAGAACAGCATTAAAGGACTATTCCGGGCTGTATTTTCCTAACATTTTAGGTCGAAAAGAAGGAATGTGAAGATTTTCTGTTTAATCGCCTCCAGTTTTGCAGTAGTTGTGTCTGTCCCTGCATCGCCACGGCAGCAATGAATGGGAGCGGATGCAAGTTCCGCTGGTTATCCCTCAAAGCTGCAATGTTTTCCACAGACAGCGTTAGATGGCGACTCAAACATGCACCCAGAAGTTTATTTACTTCAAGCAAGCCGACATATTTGTAAAACTAGATCTAATTCAAAGGGATGTAAACAGCCTATGCAGCAGAACTTGCATCCGCTCCCATTCATTGCTGCCGTAGCGATGCAGGGACAGACAGAATCTTCAGATTCCTTCTTTTAGACCTAAAATGATAGGAACATACACACAAGTTGAATTTGCCTGGAATTGTCCTTTAACACCACTGTGTGTTGGTACTTGGGTTTTATAAAACCACAGCAGAGAAGAAGTTGTCCCTTTATGGACGGAGAGCAGCAGTCCATCATGAAGCCAGCATGGTGTCAGTCCAACAGTACAACTACACAACTGACATAATTGAGTCTGCGCTAAAATATGACTTAATTTAATGCTGTGCTCTAAAATTGTGACGTTAATGCAATCTTCCAATGTTGACCATGTGACCTGACTGTGCATCAGTATCTATACTTGGCTACAGATCCTTCCTTCAGTACGTTTACAGTCACATCTTAATGGAGATCTGCTCACAGCTCCATGTCAGCGTCTCCAGGACTTCTGTCCTTGTCCCAGTTAACATACAGCAGAGAAAATTGAATAACTGACAGTGTCCTCCTCCTCAGGTGGTGATACGCGTTGTTACAGCGAGTTAATACGGACCCCTGTCCTGTTGACTTGTCTGTCCTAGAGTATAGGCTGCATACCTTATTGAGCTTAATAAGTTCACAATTACAGTCTCCACCCGGTCTGGGCCGGGTTCAGGCTGAGAATAGGATACATACAACAGTCCATGGGCTTTCTTTCCTTCTTTCTTTTTTTTTAAATAAAACACAACCTCTCGCTGGTGTGAAATGCACTGAATCGACATTGACGCTGTTTTTTCCTTTCTTTTCTTGGCCGGGTTCCGGCGGCTTCTCTGCTCCACTTTTTCTGCTGTCTGTACTGTTGTGGATTAAAGCAGATATCAGCAGAATGTTTTTGTTAAAATAAGTCCTAAATAGTCCTATTTTCCGTCAGCAATCACTTACATGGAGTGTTTCAGCCGAAACACGAGTCTCTCCGTCACTCTGCTCTGCTGTAACACAAGGAGAAAATTTTTCTTGTGGGATACAAGTGTTATCCAATGAGGAGAGAGAACGGCATGAAGGGCTGTGTGTGCAGCCAAGGGGTGTGCGTGAATGTGGTGACGTAGCACGAGGACCAATAGATGCCTGACGAGGGCGGGGGCTGCTAACTCATGGTGCGTTCAAGGAAACTCGTAACTTGTGTTTTTCCTTCCTGTGAAGTCATACCAGTTCGATCTGGTACGAATTCACGGGTCTGAAGTTACGAGTGGTCGTTATAGTGAACTTTCACAGGGAACAGGACGGTAAAAACACGAGTTACAGGTTGTCTGGAACGCTACAAAGTTGTAGTTGTGACTTGAAGCTGTAACTTACGGTTTCAAAAGCCTGCCTTGAACGCAGCATTAGCGAAAACGGCCAAACCGCTGATATCTGCTTTAAGGCAGTTTTTGTTTTTTTCAAGTGTCATGTAAACATATTGTGTGTTGAAACTTCATGGATATCAAATGATTCTTCTCTGACTTTTAGAGTTTGTAGTGAATTCTTCCTCATTTATGACAGAAATAATTCAATAACAGCAAAATCCAGCCAGAGCCATCTGACCGTTACCCCCGGTTGCTGAGCGCTAACGTTAGCATTAGCGGCCGTGTACTCACGAGTGTAGGAGAAGGTAGGTCGAGGTCAACACACGGAGAAACATCTGTCTCTAAAGAGGGAACCAACACCAGTGTTAGTATTAGTGGTGTACAGCTACCACCTCTTTTGTTTCTACTGAAGTTAGCATGCTAATTAGCCCCGTTCCATTTAGCCACTTCCTGTCAGGGACTGACAGTTTGTCCTGAAGATGAAGCTCAGACAGAAAACCATGGCTGATGCTCTGTTGGAGAGACAATCACCGTCACCTGCTGCTGACATTTAATATTACCAGCTCAGAAGACATACACACTTAACCTTGTCTAAAGCAGTTAGCATTAGCTGCTAGCCACCTGTAAAAGCGTCATAGACACATAATTCAACAATTGTGTGCTGTTCAGACTTCTTTCCTGGCTGAAGCTGATTCTCTTACAAGTGGGTGATGTGTTTACTTCGATGCTGATCAGAGCTGGGCTCAATAATCAGCTGCACCTAATGCAGAGTCATGTGAGCGAGCTGTGAATGCTGACTCTCCCCGACAAGTCTGAGGTCGGAGTGTTGTTTCTCTTTGACCAGTGGAGAAGGACCAAGAAGATGCATCAGTGATAGTTGTAGTCTTAGTGGCACTGGTACTGCAGTAGTGTAACATTCTTAGAGGTTGTCCATACGAATATGGATTTAATGAATACGTTTTTGTCGTTTCGGCGCTTCGTCCAGACAGAAACTGAGTTTTGGGGATGTGAAAACTGTATTTTTGGAAATGGGTCCCAGAGTTGGAAAATCTGAAAACGCAAGCCCAGCGTCTTCATGTAGACACCCAAAACGATGATGTCATACCCCCACCGCTCTCATCTGTAACCTGAGCCACACTGCGAGACATACGCAGTCTATGGACGTAACAACAACAACAACAACAACAACACAACCACAACAGTTGACTGCTGGTCCCTCAGACACTGCAGCTGAATCTCACCTGTTAAATCATCACTGATCATTATATTTGCACTGACCCGACTCCCAGTCAACATTTAATCCACTTATGATGTTTAAAGTTTGAATAGAGCAGAGGAGCCTTCCGTCTGTACTACTACGTTTTGAGTGGTTTTCAGTGGACCCGTGTGTACGCAGATATTTCTGGAAACAATGCCATTTTTACAGAGATTTCTTTTCAAAACGAACAGGAAAAAGATTGTTTGGAGCCTCAGTTTTCATGTAGATAAGGCCTTAGTTATGATAACAGTGACTATTGTAAGTACCAGGGAACTATTCTGTGCGACCTTTGACCTTTGAGGCCAATAGACATCATTTATAATAAGATCAACCATAGATTGTTTTATTTGAGGAATATGGAGAGTTCACTCATGAAAATGTTGTAGTCATCCTCTGTTGAGTCCATACACACATTTACAAGAGTTCACTAGTTCAAAGCAAAATGTTGGATCTTGTCAATCATCTGTTGAGTCCTCAGATCTTTGGACCATCAGCTGTTAAACATTTCAAACAGCCATAGAGGTTGTATTCTGTTACATTCATGATGGCACCGGCTGTTGTAAACCAAATTCCCCTTAGGGACAATAAAGATTTCAATCAATCTATCGGTAAGTGTCCAAGCAGCAGTGACAGTGGTGGATGGAAACAGACCTTCAGCTCTGACTGTTTCTGATCTCCTACTCGGGTATCATCAGTTAGAATGTCTCAACGTTGGTAAGGCAGCAGGTTCCAGGCCTGAGGAGCCACACTCAAGAACATTAGACCAGGAGAATCAACAAGCTGTGAAAGTTCAGCTGAGGGGGTGGGGGGGTGTCAAGAGTCAAAAAATGCTCCTTTCTCACGTTGACCCAAGGTGGTGAGGTGTTGGTGAGGAACTCTGATGGGCTGTCCTGATGGAGGAGGACACCCATGAGGCACCAGGGAACGGCCTCTCCTTCAGCTGTTCCCTCTGACACACATGCCTTCAGCCCCCTCCCCTTCGGTGTGTGGAGGGTTGTTGTGGGTTGGTGCTGCAGCTGTCAGAGTGTGGAGGGGGGTGGGGGGGTCAGCTTGGTGGTCTGCAGCTGTTGTCCGTCCTCCTCACCTCCGTCTTCGTTGTTGGAGTTTTGTGCTGCTAAAGCTTTTTTGTTTGTGAGCTGTTGTTGGTAAGTTCAGATTGTGTAGGTAGAAGTGTGTTCAGGGTGGTTCTCATTTATATTAGAGTGGGGGGGCGGGTCTTTCCTGAGCTAAACAACCACATAGTCACACCTCAAGGATCTGCTACTACATTGTCATGGTCTTGGTTTGGTGGCTGCTCTCCTATAGCTTCATGTGCTGCAGCAGACTGTGTGGTGTGTGTGTTTGTGTGTAGTGTCAGGTGGAGCTGGTCACACTATTAATGTGTAGAGATGGTGACAGTGTCTAGAGTCACTGATGAGGATGAAGATGATGTGAATTACGGCTGCACCATTAATCTTTTATACATCGTCACTGCAACGTCAACATGCAACATCGTTGCAAAGGTCGCCTGAAAAGCCACGAGTCAGCTTTATTTACATGGGACTAGTAGTGTCGTCACAAACGCATTGTTCACATCACATAAATTGTATCAGCATAGAGCAGTGGTTCACAACCTTTTTTGGGCAAAATATTTTGACATCACAAATTTCTAGCGACCCCGCGATCACGTGCAGTGGCTGTCTATCATGATATTTTTATATGCATTTTATTTGAACTCGATTTATATTCTAGAAAGTGGAAATATAGAATAGAATAGGAGTTTAAGATTGTGTCTTAGGTATTATTTAATCATAATTTTAAAAAGAATAATGATAATAAGTTGAAAGAATATTTTTATCAGTAATATATTAATACAAACACATCCATGGCTGTAGCTTGGAAAGTTTGAGAAAACACTAGTGTTTGTACTGGGGGGGGAGCGTTTTTTTTGTGTGTGTGTGTGTATTCCCGTGTTAGCTCCATGTTAGCCCTGGCTCCACATTAGTGTCTTTTACCGCGCACAAATTATGTGTCTACAGCGTTAGCGTTAGCTCCGTGTTAGCAGGGTTATTACACTCTGTGTATGTGATGATCGGCTTGTGATTGGCTCCAACCATGAGTCATTCTGACACGCATTTCTTTTTTCCTGAACTTTATTGAACATTGTTCATCTGTACAAACCCGTATTTTTTCAACCTCCAACCATCAGGATTGCTGTATAGCGTGATGTCATCTGCACATCCAGTACCTACACCGGCCCTGTATCGAATCCCAATGCAGGTGGTCCTTTGCTGCATGTCATTCCCCCTCCCTCTGCCTCCCATTTCCTGTCTCTATCTACTGTACCAGTGGTTCTCAACGTGGGGTCCAGGGACCCCCAGGGGTCCTTGTGAGGGTTCAAGGGGGTCCCCAACTTAACCACTTTTTTTCTAGAATTGTTAAACTTTACTTTTTTTTTTTTGAGAATTCTTTTTTTTGTTGTTGAAATTTTACCACTTTTTCTAGATTAAAAAAAACAAACCTTTTTTGAGACATTTTCTACCGCTTTTTTTCTAGAAAATTTTAAACTTTTTTTTGTTGAGAATTTTACCACTTCTTCCTAGAAATGTTTGAATGTTTTTGGACCACTTTTTTTTTCTCCAGAAATGTCTCTATTATATTTCCAAAACATTCACGCCATTGACCCTAATTTGAATGTACAAAACTTTATTCAGTCTCAGAACAAATATTTGTGTATTTCTGGTGTTTGCTTCAAGATTTGTCCAATGGGGGTCTGTGGTCTAATTTGTGTCAATTTTGGAGTCCTTGATATAAAAAAGTTTGAGAACCACTGTACTATACTATCGATTAAAGGTGAAAAAGCACCAAAAACATCTTAATAAAAAACTCTGGCCCCTCCCACAGTCTGGAGCTGTCAGTCAAACAGCCCCTTCCTCCCCTTACTGTTAGCATGGAGACTTCAGCCGTCCTACACCGCTCTGGTGTGAAACAACAGCAGTGACTGTGTGTGTATGTGTGTGTGTGTACCTCCAGCTGATGGAGCTCATCCCTCTGAGCTGCTCAGCTTCATTGTTGTCCAACAAGTAGTAAAACACATCTGTGACTCACACTGTGTTTATGGTCATGTTCCTACATCACCACACACACGCACACACTATAGTTTCTGTCGACTCACACACACCTTCCTGTGACCCAAATACCCACTACAGCACCAAATGTGGATTAATCCGCCACTGAAAATAGTCCCCGGTAGATGCCCTATTTCCTCCAGTTTCTTTTAAACGACGGTGATCAGCTGTTTGAGGACATGACAGTGAGACTGCAGCCACTTGTTAGGAAGGATTTCTGTCTTCAGTAGGAACCGAGGAGCTCAGAATGAGACTGCAGAACCATTCAAATACACTAGACATGTACATCTGAGAATGAGTTTTGTATTATGAGTATCATTAATGATGAAAAGTGTCATGTTTTCACCAGTACAGGCCGTGTCATAGAGGCACACTGACTCAGGGAGTCATAGGTGGACGCTGCTGATTGGTGGGTGTCTATGTAATCATTTCCTACATTCTTCTGCGGTAGTCCTCAAAGTAAATCAGGGGCAGCAGTGTTTCCAGCCGTCTGTTCTAGGGGCTGAAACTCCACAGCAGTGTGGACACCAGACATGAACATACATGTGTGAGTCATTTCAAAATGAGTGTAGCTGCTTCAGTCCTGTGGTAAAGAAGAAACAGACCCACAGTAGCTGAGTTTCCACTAAGGTAACACCACAGGGACGTCCTCTCACTCCGTCCTCTAGGCCGCTGTGTCTCCACCTGTAGGACTCACTGGACTCTTCAGACGATGGGATCATTGTGCAACAGTTTCAAAACTTCATTGTTTTTTGTGTTGTAGTGGTGTGTGTTTTAACAGTACCACTTATTTTGGTGCTTTCTCTTGGCATCGCATCCTGCTCTGACTATATCCAACCAGCACCAAGAAAACCTCAAGTTTTTCAGGGACGCTCGGACCAACTACCCTAAAGCAGAGACCTGTAAAAACTAAGACGAGCAGTGAAAAAACTCCAATGAACAATGTCAAACTAACTCAAACTAAAGTAGAGTCAGATAACATCAGCTTAGTTGTAGTTTTCTTAGAGATTCTAAAGCTCAATATACGATGACCAAGAGTGAATGGAACCTGATGAGGACTGATGGGAACATTATGGGATGCAACTAAAAGGGAAAAATCCCACAAATGTGGAAGTTCATCTTCAAAAGGTCAGACAGAGGCTTTCTCCTAAAACCTGAAAAACTAAATAAAAAATAGTCAATTTCTCTAACTAAAAACTAAAGTAAAACTGCTACTACTGGACTGCTACAACTAATGGAAATGTTAAAACTATAATAACCTTGCACTGAACCAAATAAGCAGTCAGGATGCTACATGATGATAAGATGACAGAATGAAGGTGTAGCATCAGCCACCAAGCCCCCACTCAGTGTAGGTGTCCATCAGGTAGACACGCTGTGTGTCTGAGGGTCACAGGGGCTGGAGCTGCACATAACATCTGGCCAGAGGTGGGATAATTACAGACCACATGTCTGAAGGACGTGTGAACCAGGCAGAAAAACAATGTTTACGTATTTTCTTTTCTTCCCCAGTCAGCTGTGTACGTGAATGTTTTGTGAATGAATCTCCAGCGTCTGTCAACGCATCATGTCCTCACTCTGAAGTGTTTATTTTTTTTGTCTTTTCACAGGTGATGTGTCACCCATCAGTATGTCCCCTATCAGCCAATCGCAGTTCATCCCTTTGGGAGAGGTATTGCTATTGGCTATCTCTGCTATGAACTCGGCCCATAAGCCTGTCACTCAGGAGGCTCTGACCGAACACCTGCAGACATGTTTTCCAGGTAACAACACCACCCATCACACACAACAGCTTTTGTTGTACTTTCCTGTCAGTCATTGTTGTTGACTTGTATTTGAATTAAGTGAAACCACACGTACAGTACAAAGAGAACTCATGGTTGTGAAGCTGCGGGTGCTGCTGTATGCTGATCATTTAACATCACATCAAGTCAGGCAACAAAACAAGAGTTCAGGTAAAGGGATAGGCCAACTTTTTTTTTACGTGTCTTGCCTCATTCCCGAGTCCATGGCCAGCAGATAGACACCATCCTTTCAACTGTGCATGCAGTAACAAGGGAGATAGAGCCGTATCACCTGCAATTAGCTTAGCTCAAACACGGAAGTGTATAGGTAGTGTTAGGCCCCTTCAACTAAACGGACCGATCTCAGACCTGCCAATAAACGAGCACGCAAATTGACATCAAAATATTACGCTCCGCCTCATTAAACTACTCAAAAAGCTGCAGACATCTGTGAGTGCTGTTAGAAATGTGCACGTGCAATACTCATGTCTGACAACCATAGATTAAAAAGACAACGGCTGACAACACGATGCAGCAGTGTAGTTGCAGTTTCAACCAATCATCTTATAGCGGTTTCAATCAGGGTTCATTGTCCATCATGGTTCTGTTCACTGGGTTGGTTCTGGAGCCAAGGTGGGAGCACGTCATTGTTACTAAGGCTTTAGTAAACACAGCAGCAGAAACAGCTGTCTGATCACTGATTTTAATATTTTTTCATGTGAAATAACTGTTCAGATCCCTGATCAGTTTATCCAAATCACGGCTGGAGTTTGATCCGATGTTTTTCTGAGAAAAAGCTCCCAGCGACCGGGACATCCGGAGGCAGCCCGCCTCCACCTGGTCACCCGGCCCTCTACTCTCTTCCGAGAAATCAGGTTATTTGACAGGTTTTTAGAGGTTTATCACCGGCTGGTTAAATTATTTTTAGGAAATAAATGTTGGTCTCAGTGATGAAATCTAACAATTGTGGCAGTAGCTTAGAGTAGCGGAGAGAGACAGCAGGTGGCCCGCTCTCTCCTGTTCTCTGCTTCCTCTGCTGATGTGCCTCCAGAGATGAGGGCAAAGACGGTAAACTGTGCGTGAGACTGTCTTTTGGCAAAGAGCCATGGACTGTTAATAGAGCCATTGAGACTGTCATCGCATTGTGAGAGAGAATAAAGTAGCGTGCCTAGATTGTAATCAAGTAAGCTAGTTTCAAGTTTTCAATACTTTATTGCCATGTCAACAACATTGTTGATTGGGATTTGTTTCTAACCCTAACCCAACATATAGCAATACAGTAGGCTACATGATAAAACCAAGTAAAGTAATAAATAGATCATCAGTAAAAATGGCACATTAAAACAATTAGATTAAGATTATGATGCCTAAATGTAGTTACTTTCCTCACTGTTTTTCTCTCAAAAGGGTAGGAAAGATATAGTAGGCCTATACAAGGAGGGAAAAAAAGTTTAAATACAATACAAAATCTTTTGCAGCAACAACCTTGCCACCATGGCAGATGAAGATGTGTGAAAGCAGACCAATGAAAAAGCAGATGGGGTCCCACAGAAATATCTGGCCAAATATAAAGAGCAATGGCAATGTCAGTGTTTTTTTAATCTATAGTGAATGGGGGAAGTAACTGTGTCCCCAAAGCAAAGGGCAAAAAAAGCCTGCCTCCAAGTGCAACTCAAAATATTTTGCCAAGGTTGGCAGGTCTGCGATCTTCGTCTCAGAGTTGACAAAACTCTCCGGTAAGGCATCTTGAGCGGTCAAATGCCGGTAACGGGACGAGATCAGTCAAAATGGAGGGTTCAAGCAAAGACACTTTATTTTGGTTCAAGCTAGCTACATCGAGGGTAGGTTAGCTCCCTATTTCAAAGTAAAAGCACTTCTGTATGTAAAGGACAACGGGTGTTTTATTTTGTGAAAGTAACCAGAAGTGCGTTGATCACAACGGCTAGCTTGAGTA
This sequence comes from Decapterus maruadsi, assembly GCA_030347415.2. NCBI lineage: Eukaryota > Metazoa > Chordata > Actinopteri > Carangiformes > Carangidae > Decapterus > Decapterus maruadsi. The sequence goes on along the minus strand of CM064903.1, from coordinate 31,723,366 downwards.
GCGCCGAATTCGTCTGAACAAAATAGTAAACAGCTGGTATTTAGACAAATTAACAACACACTGCTGATCTAAACGGATACTTTCTCACCTAAAAATGTTTGAAATGTTGATAAAGTGATATATTTACAGAGTTTAGAGCTAAAAGTTTCTGACTGCTGATTTCAGCTTAGGAGGCAGGCTAACACTACCCATACACTTCCAGTGTTTGAGCTAAGCTAATTACAGGAGATACGGCTCTATCTGCCTTGTTACTGCACGCACAGTGGAAAGGATGGTGTCTAACTGCTGGTCATGGACTCTGGAGTGAGGCAAGACACGAAAAAAAAAATGTTGGCGTATCACTTTAAAGCTTAGAACCTGCAGTTTATTCCATAATAATTTTCAGACTCCTTCACTTTGTGTTGTAAGTTCATACTTAAATCACAGCTTCATAATAATGAATAATAATTCCTGATGTTTTTCAAATATATTATAAGGAAAAGCTGAAATTTCACATAAGTATACAGACACTTACCTTGGTTCATAGTAATTACAGCACTCATTCTTCTCGGGCCTGACACAACAGCCTGTGAGGATTTTTGTGCCGATCCTGTCACATTGGAAGGTTGATGTGACACGTTCAGGTCTGTCCAGATGTTGGGTTCAAAGTCAGTTCCTCTGGCTGCTCCTCTCAAGATCATTCACAGACTGTTACTAAGCCCCCTGTGTTGTGCTGTTGGGGTGAAGTCAGGTGATCAGAGGAGACTGGGCTTTACTCTTTTTTGTGGTGTGAAGACTGACTGGTCTGTATATGGAGGAGCTTCTCTGTACACCTGCTTTAATAAGAGTGTTAGTGGTCAGGCGGAAGCTACACAGCTAATGAATGATGTGGGAGTATAAGGAGAGTGTGGTTGTAAACAGAGCAGGTGAAAATGTTACAGTTTGGTCCTAGAGCTGCGGTCCTGTCTCAACATTCATGTTCTCCATGGATGTAGTGAAATGTGTACATGTGCAAAGCGAACATGAGGAAAACGTTTCACCTCCAGATGTATATCATCAGATGAAATCTGCATTTTCACTGATAAAGTTCTGACGAGTTCAGACATGTGCAACTCACATAGATGTGTCTTCGTATGGCTCCTGACAATTTTGTCTGGACCATGTAGGTTTAGAGGATTTATAGATGAACTGGACGTAGCTGATGGTTTAAACTGATACACATTAAGAAGAGAGGGTTTAGACCAGGGGTCGGGGTCAAACTCATTTTACTTCTGGGGTCTAGGGGCCACATTCACTGCAATTTGATCTCAGGTCGGCCAGACTGGTAAAATAAGAGCAAAATAACCTCTAAATAATGAGAACTCTTAATGTTTCTCTTTATTTTAGTGCAAAGAAGTACATTATTAAGGCATTATTATCATGCCTTTATTTGATAGGACAGTTGAGAGAGTAAATACTTTATTTATCCCGAAGGACTATAGCCTCAACACATGGGGCAGATGCCTCCTCTGTCTTTAATGTAATTTTGTAAAACTAGATCTAATTCAAAGTCTCGCGTGAGACCAAAGTTGACGCTCGGTGTGTTCACGAGCAGTCGGAAGCTGTGTCAGTCGCGTGAGACTTTGTATTAGATCTAGTTTTACAAGCATGTCGGCTTGCTTGAAATAAATAAACTTCTTGGTATATGTGTGTGTAGCCATCTGACCTAAGCAGCAGAACTTACATCCGCTCCCATTCATTGCTGCCGTGGCGATGCGGGAACAGACACAACAGGAGACATTAAACTGAAAATCTTCAGATTCCTTCTTTTAGACCTAAAATGTTAGGAACATACAGCCAGTTGAATTTGTCCAGAATTGTCCTTTAATGTAACAACAACAAGGCGGAATACTATGTCTTCTTCTGGTGTATTTGTGTGGCAGTGTTACAGTGTGGCAGTGTTACAGCATTACAGTGTGGCAGTGTTACAGCATTACAGTGTGGCAGTGTTACAGCGTTACAGTGTTGCAGTGTTACAGCGTTACAGTGTGGCAGTGTTACAGCGTTACAGCGTTGCAGTGTTACAGCGTTACAGTGTGGCAGCGTTACAGTGTGGCAGTGTTACAGTGTGGCAGTGTTACAGCGTTGCAGTGTGGCAGCGTTACAGTGTGGCAGTGTGGCAGTGTTACAGCGTTACAGTGTTACAGCATTACAGTGTGGCAGTGTTACAGCGTTACAGTGTTGCAGTGTTACAGCGTTACAGTGTGGCAGTGTTACAGCGCCACATAGGCCTGGTGTATGAAATACAAGCTGTGTCCCAATTCAGGGGCTGCATCCTAAGGATTCCTTCGAAGGGTGCATTTGAAGGCCGATTACGTCACAGCGCTGCGTGAAGGCTGTCCCAATTCCTTATCCTAGTGGCCTCCCATATCCATAAAGATGCTTTGCACACCGTTGTTGTTAGCAACCTAGCCGCTAGCTATCAAACGTAGCAGCTTTGTGCTGCAGCCACGGTAACCCGGCTCGGCAGGCGGCGGCAGGCAGCCAGCTTGGAGGCGCAGTCGCCCGCTGAGCCGGGCTCTGCTGGCCGCACAGCCAGGTGAGGAGCGGAGGCAAAGCATCTGACTCAAATAACTTAGAAAGCTATGAAAACATATCACTTTGCTCTTTATTCTCTATTCACTTAATAGCCTACCCCCCCTGGCTGCTGTTCAGTTGTTTGTTTATTAGTATATTAATGATA